>CM021109.1:181209612-182476313 GCA_007115665.2 Sequoiadendron giganteum | reverse complement strand
AATAATATAGTTTAAGATAAACCTAGATATTTGTGTACCGGTGATGTAACTCATGGGAATAGCTTTGATCCATCTAGTGAAGTATTCGATAGTAGTTATGATGAATTTATGGTCGTTGGATGATGAAGCGTGTATCTTACCTATGAGGTCAGGTCCCCATTGGGCAAAAGGCCATGGTGATGTAATCAGATGAAGCTTCTGTGTTGGTGTTCTTATCAAATCTCCATGTATCTGACACTATCTACATTTCTTCACAAAGATATATGATCCTTTCTCCATTGTAGGCCAATAATAACCTAATCTCGTAATCTTATGGGCTAAAGTAAGACCACTCGAATGGGATCCAGATATACCCTCGTGCAACGCTCACAAAGCTGTTTGTGCTTATTCAACATTAAGACATCTCATTAGGGCATTATCTAAGGTATGTCTATACAGGGTATCTCCGATGATGGTGTATTTAGTTGACTTACGGATAAAGGTTCGTTGTTGGTTATTTGATAGGTCTAGAGGTAAGGTTTGGTCGGTTAGGTAGTTGAATATATCTTTATACCAAGGGGAAGTAGGACCAACAATTGTGCACACCATTGCAGAAATGGGGACATCATAGGCGGGGACCAACAACTGTTCAACCAAAAACTCAAACTTAGGCACATTACTCAAAATATCTAATAAGGAACCCACAGTTTCCATAGCATTTGCAGCCCTGTTCTGAATATATGGTATTTTTTGAAAGGAAATATGATCAAAGTACTTCTTGAAACTGTCAACCATGCACTTGTAGGGGGAAATTTTTTCATCCTTAGTCTCATAATCATCATTGACTTGTCAGACTGCTAGCTAAGAATTGCCAAAAACATGTAGAATCTTAATCTTTCATTGTGTTACCATTTTTAATCCTGTCACTAAGGCTTCATAATCCGCTATGTTGTTGGTGCAAGGGAAAGCAATCTCGAATGATTTAGGAATGGTGTCGCCTTGAGGTGTAACAAATAGAATACCTACTCCTAAACCACATTGTGTATGTGACCCGTCAAAGTATAATTTTTAGTATGTTCTAGTGTCAATGTTAAAGATAAATTCATCAAGAAAATCAGCCACTAAAGGATGGTCTACCTTCATGGGTGCATCTGCTAATTGATTTGCAATCATTTGTCCTTTTATAGCCTTCCTCTCCACATATTGGATGTCATAATCTCTAAGTATCATAACCCATTTAGCCAAGCAACCCGTTAATGTTGCCTTACTTAGGAGATATTTGAGGGGATCAATCTTTGTGACCAACATTGTTTAGCGATTGAGCATATAGTGTTGTAGTTTTTGAGTAGCAAAGACTATTGAAAGATAGGCACATTTTATGTTGCTATAGTTTAATTCATATCCTACCAAGGTACGACTGATGTAGTAGACTGCTCTCTCATGACCTTGATCATCGTGCTGTGTGAGGAGAGCTCCTAATGCTGACTGAGTTGCTGAAATGTATAGTATCAATGGTTTTCCATCTATAGGTGGCATGAGAATGGGTGGAGTGAGAAAGTAATTCTTGATTTTTTGGAAAGCTTCCTGAAATTTAGTTATCCACACGAATGGTACTCCTTTCTTGAGTAAATGTTGAAATGGGTGTATTTTGTCTGCCAGTTGTACAATGAAATGACTAATGGACTATAATCTTCCTTGTAATGTTCTTAGTTGACCAATGCTAATAGGAGGAGGCATTTCTATGATAGCTCTTACCTTCTCTAGATCTACTTCAATGCCTCTTCTGGAAAGGATATACCCTAACAGTTTCCCTGATTTCTCTCCAAAGACAAACTTCTTCGGATTTAGCCTGACGTTGGAATTCTCTAGCCTCTGGAATATCTTGTCTAGAACCTTCAAATGATCTGCCCTTGTTTCTGATTTACCTATAATTTCATCTACATAATCTTCCATGAGAGTGTACAAAGTCATAGAAAATTGTAGTCATTTCTCGTTGATAGGTAGCTCCCACGTTCTTAAGCCCAAATGGCATAACATTCCTACAATACGTACCCCATGGACACGTGAAAGTTGTCTTGTGTTGGTCGTCAGCTACTATTCTGATTTGGTTATATCCAAAGAAACCATCCATGAGCAATATCATCTTGTATCCTACTATAAGATCTACTATCATGTCTATGTTCAACAAAGGGAAGTCATCCTTAGGACATGCCTTGTTGATGTCTCTAAAGTTTGTGCAAATGTGGATGCCCCTAGTTGGTTTTTTCACTGGCACAAGATTTGAAATCTAGTCTGCATAGTCTATAGTTATTATAAATCCAACATCCAAGATTTTCTTAAGTTCTGCCTTGACCACTAGAGCAATCTGTGGATGCATTTTCCTTAGCTTATGTTTGACTGGCTTAATACCTGGTTGTAATGTTAGATGGTGCAATATAAGGTCTGGATCCAGCCTAGGAATGTCAGCGTATGACCATGCAAATTTTATGTATCTTTTTGCAAAGAATTCCTTAAACTCAGGTTGTTCTGCCTCTGTCAATGATGCTGCAAAGTACATGTGTCGAGGGTTTTCTTTTGTATTTGCATTGTCTGCAATAGAATCTTCTACTAGCATTGGTGACTTTTCTTATTCAATGGTGAGAATATTCAATCCTCTATCCTTGGGCACCTCAGAGAGGTTTTTTCCCTCGGATATGTCCTTTATTTTGACTATTTCTTCATCCAAAGGCACCTTTCGGTTTTCACCTAGGGACCCGTCATTTTTCTCATTTTCATCATTTTTCTTTTTATTTTCATTTTTGCGATTAGAGGTTTAAACAAACTCCCCAAAATATGCTTTGTCATCCAATTCTATGGTAAAAAAAGCTTTATGATCCCCTCTTGGTATTCCTTCTCGAAGTCCCATGAACTCAGCAATTGCTTCATCATTCTCAAATGTATCTATGATGGGTGTACCTTGTTGATCCTAGTCGATAAGTTCGGGATATATGAGAGGGATGTCATCATCAGAGTTTTTAAAGGTAGCAGCTAACAAGGTGAATATAGAGTGGTTGACATGATCAAAATTTTTTTGGACTAACTCCTTCTTGTTCCTCTTCCTATAGGTAGGTATACTCTATTGTGGGACTATTGTAGGGGCTGAGTCGTGAGAAGATGGTTCGGCAGGTGCCCAAGATGCACAATCAAGGCTTTCCCAATAATAGTGTTTATGCCATTCTTCTTTAGACAAGTGCTTCCTATGACGGGAACTAGTTGGTTTTGGTACAGGTTTTACCTTTAGGTCCAATTTTCCAAAGAGATCATCTATGTTCATGGTACTAGTAGAGGAAAAATAATCCCATTCACAATCACTTGAGTCAGGAGATTCATCATAAACTAGGGGAAGTGATTCATGAGACTCGTCATAGAATGGGGGAGGTGGTTTGTGAGACTCTTCATAGACTAGGGAAGTGGTTTGTGATATGTCTTGATGCCTGCATAAGCACACTCTTCCTTTTGAAATGGTGACAAGCTACTAGGAAACCCAATTCTAAGCGGCTAAAACCCTAGCCCTAGGTATTTCGATCATGGTGAGACAATGATTGGTTTCATCCTTCCATTTTGATGTAGTCCTAACACACTGTGTCTATCATAGCCTTTGTTTTGCATAATCTTAAAGCCTTTTCCATATTGGTCCTTAGCTATTTGAATAGACGACAGGGGGTATTCATTGTCTTCTGCAGGTAATATCACTTTGATCCATAATTTCTTCAATTAACTCTCCCTATTTGGTCAATGTCATTGTAGGGGGAACACAAAATGTGACTACTGTCCATCTTCTATCTGCCATGGGTAAGCCATATGCCTTTGGTGGAATCAGTTGACTAACACAATATGATGCCTTTATGTAATATTCGCCATAACCCTTGTCTTAGATCTCAAACTTAGGAGTGTTTGATGGTGGTTTGAATGAAATGGACTTGGTAAGATGTGATAGGTCAACATATAGGGATAAAGTGGACGATGAAGCTTCTTAGCTAATTGGTACTTGTCTTTGTGGAATTTCCCTTAGGCTTGTACAATATTGGAAAGGATATGGATCACCATCAATCATGATATTGGTGCCATTATAAGGGAATTTAAGACATTGGTGATATGTTGAAGGTATGAATTTCATTGCATGTATCCAAGGTCTACCTAACAACAAGTTGTATGGAAGGGTGAGATCCAAGACTTGGAAGCTAGTGTTCATAATTGTTGGGCCAATTCTGATAGGGAGTGTGAAAACTCCTTTGGATGATCTTTCCTCATCATCGTAAGCCTTGATGATTATAATCTTAGAAGTGTTTATGTAGTATTTTGAGAATCCTAATGCCTTAACGAATTTTAGGGTACACAGGTTCAAACTTGCTCCTCCATCTACCAAGACTCGACTGACTTTGGTTTGTTGGACTAGAATTTCAAGATGTAATGGGTCATTATGATCAGACTTTTCAGTTGAGTAATCTTGTTGGGAAAATGTGGCATGATGTGATTTGGTCAAATATCCCACCATTTCTTCGAAATGATTGACATCTAAGTCCATAGGAACAGTCATGTTCTATAAAGCTTTGTCAAGAATGGCTTGATGCTCAGGTGACAAAGTCAACAGTTCCAAGATGGATATCTAGGTGGGGTTTTTTCTCAATTGATCGAGGAGATTATATCTAAACTTGGAATTCTATGTAGGTGGCTCAGAAGAAGTACCTAGAATAGTTATCTTTGTTCTGCATGTGTTCACAACACATTCTGGGTGCTTCTTAATCATGATGATGTTGACGTTTTCAGTTGCAACTTAAAGGTGATTTACGATCGATCCTTTACCATAGTCATACTTGGAATTGGTATAACCGGTTGATGGATTGTTCTTGGTTCCTAAACTGGAGGCTTTTCCTTTCGTGTGGTCATGTAATGGGTCTGTGAAGACCTTATGATCACTATTCTTGGTATTTTTCTGTCCATTTACCTCTATGGTTTCATTTTCAACAAAGTCTTGAATAATATTCTTTAACTGTCGAAATTGTTGTAGGTTGTGTCCTTTTGTGTGATGATAGTCACAATAGGTGTTGTCATCCCACCATGAAGATTTAAACTATCCAGGATCATATTCTCGTGGTTCCAAAGGTTTAATAAGATTATGTTTAATCAATTCTTTGAAAACCGTCTCGATTGGTTGCCTTAAAGGTGTAAATTCATGTGTAGGAAATCTCCTTTGTGGTCTTTATTGTTGTGAATTTTGGACATAATTGGCCATTTGATCTGGACTGTTCGTCATGTTTGTATTTTGGTTGTATCCTCTAAGTGTGACAATTGGTCCCGTATATATGTTTTTAGCATCAACAATGTCATCATTCGTAACATTTTTGTTTCTAGAACATAATTTGTTTCTATCATTTGGTGTGTTTTGATGTTGGACAAATGGGTTTTTGCCTGGTACTTTTATTTCTCCTTTGTCAATAAGGCCTTTTTCAAGGATGATGCCCTTTTGTACCAAGTCTAGGAATGAAGTACAAAAATTTACCTGTAAGTCACCTCTCAGTTTCAGATTGATTTTTTTGAGGAATATCATGACCTTATGTTTTTTGGGTATTTCAACTGGACATTTGCTAGCTAGACTTCTCCATCTTTGGAAGAAAGTGGTGAAATTTTCACCATCTTCTTGTGTCGTGTGGCACAAGGTTGCTATTGTTACCTCCTTTTCTATGTTTAAAGAAAAAATTTCAACAAAATTCTCAGCTAATTCACCCTAGGATCGTATGCCATATGGTAATTTAGAAAACCATTCCAATATTATCCCTATGAGGGTTCATGGAAATAGTCGCATCAAGTATGTGGGGTCATACGACATTTCCATGCATGTCATTGAGAATGCTCTAATGTGTTCCAAAGGATTCTTCCTCCCATTATACTTTGGCAGATTTTGTATAATGTATCCATGGGGGAATGTGGTCATATAAAGCACTTTGTCAAATGAACATGAACATAGATCTTGCATTGAGATAGTTCATTTACTTGACATAGACATGTTTTCCATCTCTTGTTGAAGATTTTGCATTTGGTTTTGGAGGACATCTACTTGTGTCAAGGACATGTTGTTGGAGTTGTTTGGATCAATGTAGATATTTTGAAATGCCATGTTCTATGATGGGTTATGATTGGGTGAGGGAATATATCCTGTTAGAATGTTTTGATTCGGATTGGGGATATTTCCTATTTGAATATTCTGATTTGGATTAGGAATATATCCTGTCTATGTGTTTTGATTTGGTATAGGAATCTATCTTGTCTGTGTGTTCTTATTTGGTATAGGAATATATCCTTTCTACATGTTCTAATTTGGTATAGGAATATATCCTATCTGCGTGTTCTGATTTGGTATAGGAATATTTCCAGTATGCATGTTCTAATTTGGTATAGGTATATTCATGCCAACTTTGGATATCTTACCAGTTGTGTTGGTGCCAAAGGGGTTTGGTGAAGTTGCTCCTGCAGTAAATTGTAAACCTTGTGTTATATTGAAAGGGGTTGTGTTTACAATTGACGATGCTTGAGTTGGTATATCGGTTGGTATTGCTGCGGTGATTTGGGGAATTGAAACACTTGACATCATAGTTTTGTGTTGGTTGAATAAGCGGTGTTTTCAAAGTATGAATGTCAAATCCTGGTGGTAGTGTGGAACCTTGTACTAGAAACTTTGCTAGATAGAATTGGGGATCATTTTCCAAATACTCATCCATGAAGCATGCAAATTCAAGATCTTGTACTGTTGCATCTATGTCTTCAATGTAAATTTGTCCATGTGTGTCCCTAGTGATAGGTTTTTCAAGCAAAGGTCTATGTGGTCTTTCTTTCCCTGACAGTTGATTTATGAAAGGATTGACAAATTCATTAGGATCTGACATTTATTTTTGTTTCTTTTGAGACCTTGTTTGGACCATGAAAAGCTTCCCAAAATGGGGTAATTAAGACTATGTCTAAAAATTCATATGTCGTATGTCTATGTTTTTGAATTTTCTGACAATAAAGGATGTTGCTAAAATGATTTCTAAAAATGACGTATGGTAGGACGAACAATATGCAAAATTTTGAGTAGACTATGATAGTAAATGATTCTAAAATGGGTATAACCTACCACCTATGGAATAAATACATGCAAGGATTTGAATTTGACCAAGAAACCTAATTGTAGGACAAAGACAGTGACAAGATGAATTTCCCAAACTAGACTGTTGAGCTGGAAAATTTCACAAATAGGACTAAAGTGACTTGTGACAAATCAGAACATGAATGTATCCAATGACAAGGAAATTTACCTATTTCTATGATATGAAATTTCCTAGGAAGTATCTATATGCATGCACCTTAGGATGACTATGATTACGATGTTGATTGTGACTAAGACGTATATGAAACCTAATAATGCAAGGTTTCTGAGCAAATTTTTTCTAGTTTCTATCCAAGGTTGATCTTAAGAAACAAAATTGAAAATGACTATTATGTTTCAGACTCGATTTGCAGTTTACTAATTTTTCTGTTGACAGTAAAATGCGGTTCACATATCAGATGCAGTTATAAATTTGACAGATGTGGTTCACCAATGTGCATGCGGTGATTTGACTAAAACCTAGTTTCGAATGTTGATAGGAAGTTTTGAATTTTGACAGATGTGGTTTATGTTTTAGTAGATGCAACTCATAGTAATAGTTGTGACTTGGAATAATGATTCTATGAATTTAACTTGCTGACAGACACATGCAGTTTTTTCTTTAACCGATGCGGCTTGCATGCGCACATGCGACTCAACGTTTGACAGTTGCAACTCGTAATACCAAAGGACTTTTGTGACAGGCACATGTGGCATTTTCTATGACAGGAATGTGGCTTGCATGCACACATGTGACTCAATGTTTGACAGTTGCAGCTCATAATATCTAGACTATTAGAATGAATTTTTTTGATAGACACATGCGGCTTTTCCTCTAATAGATGTGACTCACTAAGTTAGATGTGGTGTTAAAATTGACAGTTGCGACTCACTTTTTGACAGTTGAAGTTTTTCAAAAATAGTTTTGACTGACTTCGTGTGTTGATCAATATTTTTGACGAATACAACAAAAAGAAGCACAAAAATCAATGTATTTTCAGTTTGTGATGATAGGACTGTTAAGACCAAAAAAAAATTTTAACCTAGGCTTTGTGGACAATACTTGTTGAGTTCTTACTTGGATTTATCTAGCTACACATATTTATGGTGGATGACTAGTAGCTTGACCCCACTAGCTCCCTCCACGACACTCACTTATATGGGGCAGCCAAGCTACTATACCCATGAAACTCCCATGGCATACATCTCATCTCCACACATAAACCGTAAGAATGTAAGACAGCTTCATAGGCCCGACCCTGCTGCGCTAGCAAATAGATGGGATTTTAGAAAATCTACAACAAGGTGTTTAGTAAGGGCATTCCGTTTGTGGGGCACTATTCAACTTCGGCGAGAGACCATTTCTACCCTTCTCATTAGAATAGTGAGCGTGATTTTTTGGCTTTCTCTAGAAATCCATTTTTATATACCGAGTGGAAGTCGCTAGCTAAACCATGTTACCGGTCTGAGTCATCTTGGGGTGAGTACTTTTTCCCACCAAGATAGGCCCAAGTTCTAGAGTCAGTAACCATTTCTCTTACACCCAAGATCGCATGACTGCGTAAGGGGAGAGGATACTCTGATATACTAAATAGTAAAGGGTGACAAATATGTGCTCTTGCACTAGACAAAGAAAACACTGATTCTTTTTATTCCAAATCACAGTTATTTATCTACCAAACAAAAATCTTGCTAAAAAAATAAGAACAAAGGCATTAGGTCCTACATGCGAACTCATCAGTAGTTCATTTTTGGTCTTCGACTTTTGTCTAGTTTTGGTTTTTTTAATTGTCTTCTATGCTTTGTCCTGCAAAAACTAAGTTAATCGACCTTAACACAATTGTAAATAAACATTAGCGAAAATACAAATAATCTAAAAAGCGAAAATGAAAATACGAATGTATGGAAATGACAAAAAATGTGAAAATATGATTACCAGGCAGATGCAGTGTTTCGAGGCACAGATGCGGCTTGACCTTTGATAGGTGGATGCGGTGCAAAATGTCAGATGTGTCATGGAATATGGTAGATGCGGTGCATGAGGACAGATGCATCATTTTTCTGAATAGATGCGGTGTGACGTACGATAACCTGCAAAAAAAATAAAAAATGGAAAAATGGAAAGACAAAAAGGTGTGTGAATTTGAAGCGTGTTCACGTCGGGTTCACCAAATGTATGGTGAAGATTTTTGCTTGAGAGATTAAATGCTAATTAGCTACATAGATTAAAATGGTTAATTCTAAAGTAATAAACAATCTAAATCAAAAACAACAAAGAACGAATAAGCAAACATAATGAATAACTAAACAAATGAATTGAAAATATCTCACCGAATATGTGTTCACTCCTTCGAATTATCTTGATTTCTCTTCTCCATTTTTTGTCTCAGTATTTTTGGCCTCATATTTTTTAGTATTGATGCAAGCATAGCTTTTTTGAGTGTCTAAGAAAAATATCGAAGATAAGTTTCTTCTCAAAAGTGTATGATTTCGGGAGGAGGAATAATGATAATGACGGGCCATTTTATAGATTTTGTGTTTTCGAATGATCGGCTCAGATTGAAAGAGAGATTGATGAATGAGATTGATGAATTCCATGCGATGTGAGTTTTGTGTCAGATAGAACATGAGTTAGAACATGAGTCAAAAAAGACTGCAAGATAAAGATTAAGTTAGAACATGAGTTAGAACATGAGTTCAAGACTTTAATCTTCAGTTAAGAGTCTTGGAAATAGAAGAAATAGACTTTGAATGTCAAAGACAAAGTTAGAAGTTGAAGAATAATGCATTTGAATGCAAACATGAGTTAATTAATTAAATAAAGATATTTAATTAATAGACGCATCATGCATATAAGTTAGAACTAGTTAATTGACTAGTTGTGACAAAGAGTCCTCTCATAGAGACAATCCGATGTTGAATCTGGAGATAACTAGAGAACTAAAAATAGATCTTGAGTTAGAAGGTGAGTGAATGATTAGTCAACTGATTTATAGAAGAATGTGACATAAATAAATAAATATGAATTAAATGTTAATTTAATTCAACATTCGAAAATAAAATATTTAAATAAATAAATAAAGATAATTTATTTAATTTGACTGTTGTAAAGGTGGAATTGAATAAATTAAATAATAAATATTTAATTATAGATAAAGGGGGTTAAATGAATAATTGAATAATAAATATTTAATTATAGTTGAAATATGACAAAGGGGTAATTAAATAATAAATTATTTAATTAATAAGGAAGAATTAATTAGTTAGGGACATAATTAAATAAATATGATTTATTTAATTAATCAAAAATGAATAAATGAATTAATTAAAAGAGGCATTTAATTAATAGAGGAAATATGTGTTAGAAAGGGTAATTAAATAATTAACATTATTTAATCATGACCATGGATAATAGAAAATTATGTCGAAAGTGGTGTTCACAAGCCTAGACCAATTTTCGGTGCCTACAAAGAGATTTAGAGACCAAAAGGGGGACCTAAGGGGACTGACCTAGTTCCTTAGGGGCTCATTGATGATGGACTTGCCTATGTTATACATGCAAAGACATCATAGTTTTATTATTTGACTCAAGGTGGCTCGTACCAAGACAAATTATAATGTTTTTGAGATTTTGATTATTTTACAATTTTTTTGGATTTTTGATGTTTTATAATTTATTTTGGATTTTCTATGTTTTATAATTTTTTTATTATTTTTGATGTTATTTGGACTTTTATAGGTTTTAAAGATTATTTGGAATTTTAAGTGTTTGTTTGAAGTTTATGCAGATGATGGGATAAAACAAGGATCCAATCCATCTATCAAGAGGTTTCCTGAGCAGTTTGGAATGGGGTTTCATTTATTATGAATAGGTGTAAGATACAAAAGAATTATAGTGATATGACATATATGAGATAGTGTGAAAAGGTTTGACACTTAGCAAGTTATCAACCCATGATTGGATGCACACTTATTATGAGATGGATGGATGGAGTGAAATGGATGCGGTAAAAGGATAGATATACTAAAATGGAGGTGATAAAGGATAGATGGAAGGGATGAAAATTTTGGATAGATGGTAATGCAAGAATTATTCAAACATGGCACTTGTTCGCCAAGTTTTCACCATAGTATATGTCCTAGAAGTGCCACAAAGTGGTTTTCACTTAAAGGATGATGTATTTCTCTTTACTATTTTTTTCTTTTCAATATTTTACGTTTTTTTATGTCACCAAAATGCATGTTTGCCAGGTTTTCATCAAGGCAGCAATTGTTTTGGTTTTTTCTATCTTTTTTGTTTTGCTTATGATAGTTTGATGAGTTAGATAGACATGTAAAAATGACCTAACACTTATCACACATACTGAATTATATTTTCTCATCGTCGACATCATTATCATGTAATATCACTATTTCACATCAATAACATCAAAAACCATAATTTCCTCTATTAATTGAATAATATTACATTATTTAATTAATTCACTTTTTCATTACTTTTGACTAATTAAATAAATTTCATTTATTTAATAAATTTCTAATCTAACTTTATTCCTACTGATTAATTAAATAACATCAATTATTTAATTATGTCACTAATTTACCCTATTCCCCTAAATGAATTAAATTGTTATCACTTAATGGTTTAATTAAATCACTTTCCCCTAAACTTGAATAATTAAATAAATTATTCAAAACATCATTCAAAAAGGTCAAAACAAACAAATACAACTTTGTTTGCAAAATTCAATTATGACTTGCACATTGAATTCAAAAAGCTTAATTAATTAAATTAAATTAAATTAATTACCTTCAACCCCTTTTATGATTGAGAAAATTATGATTCATCGATTGCTCACTCTAATTGGGTGACTGATCCATCTATTTCCTAACTGATTCATCTATTCTTCAATCCCACTGAAGGCTCAACATGATTTCCTTAATTCCACTAATTACACAATCTATTTCCTCTAATTGATCAATCAATATCCCTAATTTATTCAATCACAAAATATAGCTGAACAATTTATTTCTTCTTATCAAATTTTAACCATTGATCTTGATTCAACATTGTTTAATCTTGCACATTCGTCTTGAATCATAAAATCTATAAAAAAATCCTCTTAATCCTAAAAACTGATTGGAGAATTGACATATTTTATGCAAAAAAGTAGTACAGAATTAACAATTGATTTCTTGATAGATTTAACACACATCTTCAATCACCATTCATGCATATTGAAGCTTTTTCAAAGTGCATAATTTAGGCTTTGAATTGATACAATGATCCAACATCATTGTGAATACACTACGACATGAGATGGGTAACGATATTAATTAATTGAATTTTTTTGTTTGTTCTTTGATTGCATTGCTTAAGTTCATTGAATTCAATAATCTTGTATTATTCATTTCATGAGTAATGGGTATGAATCTTAATCTTTTTTTTGAATTATATTAGTTTAATTCATTCATTTTTATTTCTTTATGCTTATCTATTTCCCCCTTATGACATGTATAATTTTTTTTGAGATTGCTACTATTGATTGGTTTCACTAGAGGTTCACCTTTTGGAGTAGTCAACTAATGTGCACCAGAGCCATAACTTGCTGTGATGACAAAGGGTCCTAACTAGCTCAACTAAAATTTCCCTTTTCCATCCTTGTTAAGTTGATGTTTTTGCTTCTCTTTCAAAACTAAGTAATCAAATTGAAATCTTCTACTCTTCATCCTTTTGCTATAGTTATATTTAAGATGGTTCTAATAGGCTTGGAGATGATTTAGATCACTCAAATGTCTTTCATCCAATAGGTCAAGATCATGGAGTATGTATAATCAGTAATCTTCATTGCTGACAAGATCTTTCAAGGATACCCTTATGGAAAGAATCTCAACCTCTACAAGAAATATGGCTTTGGTTTTATATTTAAGGGAAAAGGGTGTTACACTTGTGGGTGTGTGGATGCTATTTCTATAATCCCACAAGGTAGGGTTCAATTGAATTTGCTACTCATGGTCAAAATCAGTAACAATATTTGTAAGAATCTTAATGAATTTTTTTGTTGGATGCTTCCACCTAACCATTTCCCTGGGGGTAATATGAGGTAGAGAAGTGGCGTTGGCTATGGAATTTCATTCAAAGCTCACAAAAAATATTGGTTCTTAAATGAAATTCCATTTTTGGTAATGATAGTTTGAGGGATACCATAATGACAAATCAAATAGTTAAGAATGAACTTTGCTATTTAATTGCCAGTAATGTATGTTAGGAGTATGGCTTCTATCCACTTCATAAAGTACTCTATGGAAATTATGATGAACTTATGTCCATTGGATGAAGTGGGGGATATCTTTCCTATAAGGTTGAGTCCCCATTGTGAAAAGGGCCAAGGGGTAGTGATCAAATGCAATTTTTATGCAGGTGTATGGATGAGATCACTATGTTTCTAACACTAAAGACATTTCTTTGTAAAATAAGTGGTTTATTGTTGCATTGATGGCCAACAGTATCCAATTTTAGTAGCTTCTTAATTAGATTAGGTCCTCTATCATGAGACCCACAAAAACCTTCATGTACTTCTTGTAAGAAAGTTCAAGATTCTTCTAGGTTGAGGCATCAGAGCAATGTACCATTAAGGATTCATCAATAGAGGGTGTCCTCGAGAATAATTAATCATGTGGTTTGGAAAATGAAAGTTTTTTTTGGTTACTAGTATGGCTAGGGGGTATGGTTCCATGTTGGATATAGGCATAGATTTCTTGGTACCAAGGTGATTTGGGGGCAACGATATTGCACACAAGTTTACATTTTGAGACCTTGAATACAAGTCTAAAGAGTTGTTCCATAAGGAATTCAAAATTAGGATTGACCTTTGGCACATAAAGAAGAGAGTAAATAGTAGCCATTGCATCAACATACTTATTGTTGACTCTTGGTATCTACTCAAAGAGAATGACTAAGAAATATTTCTTGAAACTATCAGTCATCCGCTTATAGGGAAGAAAATTATCATCTTTTGTTTGATATTCATCTTTCACTTATCTAATGAACAACTGTGAATCACCATTAACTTGTAGCTCTTTGATTCTCCATTCAAAAACTATTCCTAATCTCATGATAAGTACCTCGTATTCTAATATATTGTTCATGAAATGGAATACAATCTTGTATGCTTTAGGTATGATATCTCCTTAGGGTGTGAAAAAGATAATATTGATTCCTAATCCATGTTGAGTATGAGATCCATCAAAGTATAATTTTCAATGTTTTACGTGAGTTGCCACAAGGATGCCCTCATCAAGGAATTCTAATATCAATGGTTGGTCATCATCAATGAGTAGTTTGGATAATTGGTTTGCTATTAATTTTCCCTTGCTATATTTTTTTCTACACATATTTTATTTTAAATTCACTAAGAATCATGACCCATTTTCCATTCGAGAGCTATGATAAACAATAGATATTTCAAGGGGTTAATTTTGTAAATCAACTTAATCTATCAATTTGACATGTAATATTTGAGCTTTTCAGATGCAAAGACAATTTCTAAACAAGCTTTCTCAATAGGTGTATATTTTAGCTCATACACAACCAAGGTACGACTAATATAATGCACTACTCTTTCTTTTTTGTTTTCATCAACCTATGCTGGCAAAGCTCCTAATGTTTTCATTGTTGTTGATATGTATAAGATCATAGGTTTATCCTATATAGGAGACATCAGGGAAGGATGGGATTGCAAGTAGTCCTTGATCTACTCAAAATCTTGTTAACATTTTTCATCCCACTTGATGACTACATCTTTATGAAGAAAGTGTGTAAATGGATGCAACTTATCAGTTAAGTATGCTATGAATCTCCTAATTAATTGAAACTTTCCTTGTAGACTATGTATTTATTTCAAAGTTTTTGAAGGATGCATTTCCATAATAGCCTTGAATTTTATGGGATCTCCCTCTATGCCTCTTCAGGACACAATATAACCCAATATTTTTTCTGATGCTACACCAAAAATTGACTTCTTAGGATTAAGGTATATATGATACTCTTTTGGTCTATCAAATATGCATGCCAAGTTATCTAAGTGTCCTTATTTTTTTACATATTTTTCCAAGAGATCATCTACATAGTCTTCCAAGCTTTATTAAAAGGATATTTTTCTAAGAGATCATCTACATAGTCTTCTAAGTTATCCAAGTATCATTGTTTTGTTAAAGATTTTTCCAAGCTTTATTAGTTTAGAAAATATTTCAAATTAGTGCTTAAAAAAATGAAACCCACAAATTGTATTCTTTTGATTTGGTGCCTTAAAAATAACTTTAAAAAAAAATCTAGTTTAGGAATTTTTTGTATTTGTTGCTTAACAATTGAACCTGACAACTTGCACGCTTTTGATTTGGTGCCTTAAAAAGAAAATTTCAATTTTTTTCTAGTTTAGGAAAATATTTTGAGTTGGTACTTAACAACTGTACCCAACAAATTGGAAATTTCGATTCGGTGTCCTAAAATTAACTTTCAAAAGATTTCATAGATTAGAAAAACCCTTCCTTTTTGGTGCCCATAAAATGGAATGCTTTCTTTTGACCAAGACTTTCATTATGTTGACAAAATGAACTATTTTATTTTATTGATGACATTAGGACAATGTTATTAGAAAAATCTTAGTTTTGGTGCTTAAAATTGAACAAATATATTTTGATTTGCACACTACTATCTATCTGCTTGAAATCTAGAACACTTCAAAATTGGTGCATATAAAAAAATAAATTGCTATCTTTTTTACACATCATTCATTTTTTTGGATAGCGTCAATCGAGGGTCATAAAAAGAATATTGTGATGAATTGTATGTCATGTCTTACGTTTTTGGAAAACTAAGTGTCTATCCTCTCCCCTCACATCTTTTTTTCGATTTTGGGTGACAAAAAGCACTTTGAGTTTTGGATTTGTTTATGTGTGTAGATGAATTTCTCTATTCTAACATGAAAAATCAAATGAAAATTCAAAACAATAAATCACAAACAACACCTTGAGATTGGCCTAAGTTGAATTCAAACAAAATACAAGAAAATAGAACTTTTACCCTACTTGAATTGTTGGGTTGGTTGGCCCTTTTTTTATGCTTGATTTGTGTGCTCCTTGCTTTGAAAAATTAAGCTAAGGTGATGGATATTATAATGGTGGATGTGGGTTGTTGATTAGATGCAAGATGATGGCCTTAAAGCACTACAAAAATGGAGGTATTCTAGGTTGTGTGTGAGGGCATGGAAATTAGCTAAGTGTTTGCTTGCTTGTGTGATTGAGTGATATCCAAAATGAGGGAAATTCCACTACTTTTCGGGGAAGTGCCTCTAAAACAATGGATGGTTGAGATGTATCCAAGATGGAGGAGATCAAGGGCTAGGGTGAGTTGATAACTCACAAGCCATGTCATGTTCACATGTGTGAGATGAGGTGGACAAGAGGAGATGAAGTGGAGATGATGTGGAGGTACTAGGATGTACCTTGGGAATGGACAAGATCTCCTCATAAAGGTGTTTTTCCACATGTACTTTGAGAGGACAAGTGAGGAATCAAAAATTCCTCACAAATCCTCATGGAGATGAGAGAAGGAATTAAAAATTCCTTAAAATGCATGGGGGAATAAATGTGAATTTTAAGCTCACATGAGGAAGAGGATGCCTTCTCCAAAAGGAGAAATAACTTAATAATGGTTGAGTAAGGACACATGCCATAAATGGCATGAAGATTAGGTTAGCCTAAATCAGTGATTAAGGTTGTGCAAATGGAGAATTAAATGGGCTAATGAAAGGTTAGGGGAAATTGGAAAATTATGGATGATGTGACCCTAATGATGATTAGGGATGTTCACACCCTAATCATAGATTAATTAGATTAATCTTGATTAAAAGGGGATTATGGAGGATTTTGACTGAGGAGAGAGAAGAAGGTGAATTAAAAATTGATTTAATTCATTTAGATAAAGTGACTAAATTAAATAAATTAATACTTTGTTTAATTTAGAGAGGAATGAGGTAATACATTTAATTAATTAATTAATTAAATAGCTTAGGGTAAATTAGGCTAAGATGAAATATTGATCAAATAAAAAATTATTTAATTAATATGGCTTAGGGATGTAGGATAGAGGAATGCAAGGGTGAATTTGAAAATATGGGAGTGGCCAAATACGGGTGTCTACATTTTTTTCTCTTTGAAATACTATTAGAATAGCAGTGTTTTGAAGAAAAAGGGAAGTGTTGATGACTCGATAGAATAAAAGTATATTAGATGATGCCCCAATATAATAGGAAAATGGATAAGAAGGAAGAATGCAAGAATATGGTAGGGTATGATCCCTTGAGAGGCTAGATGGAGAAGAAAAGGAGCCCCAAGTGACTTCCCAATATGAAGAAATAGAGGGTACCGTATGGTAGAGCACAAAAAACCATGAATAATGTTTTTCGAATAGAGGAAAATAGGCATACAGGGTGCAAATAGAAGCCCTCAGAAGAAAAGGGGGAAATGAATTAAAAAATTTAATTAAAGGGTAAAAATTACCCAAAAATTAAATGGATAAATAGGGGCCAAAATGAAAATTATAAATAGTAAATTTGAAAATTCACTATTCACCTAATTTTCATTTGCATAATTGTCATTGTGCGATTTGACGAGAGTTAGAGAGAGAGAGATAGATTGATGACATGATGAGTGATATGGAGGGTGGTGACAGGGTGATCCAACAAGGAGAGGAGGTGCAGGCCTACTACTACAAGTGAGCCATACCTTGCTAGGTATGATTTGAATCCCTAATTCATGATTTGATTTTTATTTTATGCAGATGTTTTAATTTTTGGGTGGGTAGCTAAGAAAATGGATTCACCATGAAAGGGCAGATTCACCCTTCTAGCCAAGTGCATTCGCCTGTCTAGAGAATTAGCAAGGGAAGAGGAAAATGTGTATCTTATAGGGGTGGATACACTAGGAGAGGGGCGATTTCAAAATCAATTCTTTCTAGAAAGGGAGAACTTGCACAATGCAGGGGTGGATGGAAAGGGGGATAACTGATTGCATAATTTCCAAAAGGGAAAAAGGGCGGGTGTGAAAATACATAGGGGAGAATGTGCCCCAGATAGGAAATTGTGAAATTACCTTTAGGGAGAAAAGGTGGACATGAATCCACCCAAAAGGGGAATGGAAAAATATGAACCTTCCATAAAGGTGAACTCGCCAGACATAGAGGTGAACTTGCTAGACCAGGGTAGGGATGAAAAAGAAAATAATAGGAATAAAATTTTAGAAAGATTGATAGAATGGTGGGCATGGATGCAGAGTATCAAGACTCTGAGGATGCAGGAGAGACACTTGGTTGTTCTTGAGGTGACTATGGAGGAAATGACTTGGGATGATCATGCGACACTGGATCAACCAAGACTACTCCACATGTTGGGATATCCCAACATTAGATCACATAGATCTCTGTTGATAACATTGATGGAGCCGTGGAGCTCAAAGACTTCAAAATTTCATCTCTCGATATGGGAGATGAAAATGACTTTGGAGGATGTATGGAAGATTCTGAGACTACCTATCAAATGACACCTAATCATTGTGGTGCCCTCCTTCTCAGTAGAAAGGAGCCTACGAGTGGTATTTGGAGATGTGGACCTTCACGTCCGAGGGAAGGAGTTGGATATTGATGCATGCCTTGGGACAGTACATGCACCATTACCTCTATATTTGTGTGGACTCACCAGTGGGATCCTCCTTCCTCATAGGAGTGGTCATTTTTTCAGCCTCAAGATGATTGAGGTTGTCAGACACATAGTGGAGAGGAGAGAGGGTGTTTATTCATGAGGTTCATGTGTATTAGTGCAACTATATTGGGATTCACATGTAGTGTGCTATAGGTAAGTACTCAGTGTGAAACATGTCAAATTTCTCTAGGTATGGGCTTGGGAGAACATTTGAGTGGCACAGCCAAATATTATAATTGTTGGAGCCAAGGATGAGATGGTGCTAGTGGCATATTGGTTGGGTTTTGATTATTCATGGAGGTTGCATTACCAAGAGGTAGGGAGCCTGGATGAGTGGTGGTAGAGGATTGATGGACTAGAGGATGGGGATATTACTTGGAGGCCCTATATGGGGTGATAGTTCTAGGGATGTAGGGTTTATTTGAAATCACAATGCTATTTGATAGGTAGGGACCCATTTATTATTGAGCTACATAATCTCGATAGGGTCATCTATCAGTATGAGATTAAACATGACATCCCTGCAAAGGCCCAGATGTTTAGACGAATCACTCGCAAGTCAACGATGATATTGGGGGTAGCGGCTAACTATAGAGTATGCTAGATACATGTGGGAGGTATTCATGATTACCATATGGCCATGGAGAGGAGGGTTGAGGATGTGGGCACTATAGCACGGTACTCAACATGGTCAATTCAACATAGGCTTGGGAGGATTACTATAGTGGACCTGATCGTATCGGATGTAGGATTTGCTGAGGAGGAGGAGCAAGAGCAATCAAGGCCATAGAGGAGGAGGAGGGATGGCCAAAGAGGGGAGAGGTGGATGTAGAGATGGTTGAGGTAGGGGGAGAGGAGAAAGTGATGGATGTAGATGCTTCTTTAGTGGACCCATGGTTCCATATGTGCGACCACCACTAGAGGACCCAATAGTTTTTTTTATAGGAGTCTTGGATAGATTACATGTAGTAGAGAATAAATTGAGGGAGTTAGAGGCCAAAAGGGATAGAATTCATATGGATATGGTGAGACTACAAGGAGAGGTACAATGACTATAGGATGCAACAAAGGATGTGTTGGCAACACAAGGGAAAAAAATTGAGAGGGGGGGTGATAAGTTGTCACAAAAATTATACTTATTAAAATTATTCTTAGATCTGATAAATAAACATGAAAGAATAAACCATCACCAGACAAAAAACACACATAACACCAATATTTTTGTGTGGAAACCCTATAAGGGGAAAAACCACAATGGAGGTTAATCCACAAGTTTATACTCTGTTAAAAGTATAGTAAATGAGGAATGCACATGCATTCAGGCACACTGCCTAGAGCTCACTACTTAAATACAAAAGGATTATTTCCCAAAGGAAGACACATTGTCTTACAGTCACATTTGCATTACACCTAAAGATTTAAATTAAGAAAATAGCATGTGCTAATGCTTGATTACAGTTCCGATTAAGCACATGAACACTTCCTTTTGCTCACTCCTCTACACACTTTACTTCTTCCTTCAAAAGATTATAACATTATTCACACATAGCACTCACACATCTCTCTTTTTTCATACCATTCTCCTCAAAACAATCGATCATATATATCCATAATTAGGGATAACATCAACTACATGTTGGCCCAATAAAATATGAAAAGTGTACAAACTATCGACCCAAATTAATAAACAATTTATCAATGCAAATCAAATAGTGTCAGCCAGAACATAGCAAGGACCCAAAACAACATTTATCAAACACAAAACACCTTAAACAATCAGCCTTGAAGATCCCCAACACGCTACAATCACCCTATCGACTAGGATCATGAAAAAAATGAACTCTCAGAATAAAATCACCAATTGTGAGCACAAAAATTGATGCTAACCAACAAAACTAATATAGCACAATCTATAAACATACACAAGCATCATGAATCACCATAGAAGTATCCACAACAACTCAAATTTGTAGAATCACATCATCTTCTTCCAGGAACACCAACTAAGGAAAGAGAACAACTGTCAGAACACCGATACTCATAAATTGATCAAATATTCATGCGGACCTCTAAAAATTCATGAGGATAAACTATATATACTTGAAAAAAAACCATTTAATCCACTACTCTGTATCCTCAATATATTGAGCTAGCCAACATACTGAACTTCACTGCATCACCTTCAAGATGCAACTTATTTTATTACAATTTTCTCAATATCCTCGACATATACAACCTTAAATAAATTAATGCCAATAGTGTTGACATCAATTACAACCACATATTAGAAATATCCAACAATCTCTAACAATATCCCCCTTTGGCATTGATGGAAACACATGATGTGAAAAGCACCATCAATGATACTTTCTCTTAACACTTTCTCCCCCTTAGGTTTTGACTCTTTTCTTCTTAACTATTTCGCAGATTTTCACATGACTCTTCTCCCCCTTTGGAATCAATAAAAAAAGGTACACATTATCTTTCTCCACACAAGCCCTGAACCACATGTCTGAACATCTGATTACTCCCACTGAGTAGAAGCCACCACAACATCAATCTAGATCACAAGATATGAGTATGAAATGCATAGACTAATACAAGTCATTTTATCTTAATTATGATTAGGAGGGGTAATCACCCCTATCTTCCCTCTGAGATACTCAAAATTATCTTTAGGAAAGTGCTTGGTAAAGATATCTGCAATCTATTCCTTAGGAGGAACATACTCCAATATGACTTCCTTTTCACTCACCTTCTCTCTCAAAAAGTGAAACTTGATAGAAATATGCTTGGTTTTTGAATGCAACACCAGATTCTTAGAAAGGTTAATTGCACTTGAATTATCATAGAATATGGCAATAGGTTCATTATACACAACTTTGATATGTTTCAACATCTACTTCATCCACAATACTTGAGTACAACTATTAGCAACAACAATGTATTTTGCCTCTACATTAGATAAAGAAATGGAATTCTAGTTTTTACTTAACCATGAAATCAATTTCTTTCCCAAGAAAAATGCACAACCACTAGTACTCTTTTTGTCATTCACATCTCCTACCCAATCAAAATTAGTAAAACAACTCAAAGTAAGGTCATCTTCTTTAGGATACCATAGGCCAAAATCAATCATCCCCTTCAAGTACCTAAAAAATACTCTTCACAGTTGTCACATGAGATTCCTTAGGATCAACTTGAAATATTGTAACCATGCATACAAAATTTATGATATCTAGTCTAGTTTCTTCCTCTTGATTTTTCTGATTTAGAGTCTGGTCTTTCTTTCCTTTATCTGTATTGTTATTTTGATCATCTAAATCATATCCAAAGGTTTTGGATGGTCTAAATGTGTCTTCATCAACCTTTACTTTATCACTTTCAATTACTTTCCTCAATCTCTTATTTTAGCACTGACATGCTTTACTTTTAGTAGAATAACCAAGAAAGATTCCTTTGTCACTTCTAGCATCAAACTTTCCTATATCTTCATCTCTTTCTATATAGCATTTACTCCCCAAATATTTTGAAGTATCTAACAATAGGCTTATGACCAAACCATAACTCATAAGGATTCTTACCAGTATCACCTTTGACATGTACCCTATTGAGATTGTAAACAACAGTAATCATAGCTCCTCTCCAGTAGATATGAGGAGCATTTCCTTCCAGCATAAAAGTCCTAATAGCTTCTTAAATTGTTTGTTCTTCCTTTCTACAACACCATTTTGCTAAGGATTCCGCGGGGCAAATAATTATCTATTTATCCCATACTCTTCAGATAAATAATTAAACTCATCGGAAGTGAATTCACCACCTCTATGTGATTTCAGACATTTAATCTTTAGACCTATCTCTATCTCAACCATAGCCTTAAAAATATTGAATTTCTCTAGAGCTTCAAATTTTTCCCTTAAGAAAGTAACCCACATCAATATATAATAATCATCAATAAGTAAAATAAAATAATTGTATCCTTGTAAAATTGTGACTCTAGAAGGACCACACAAGCCATTATGCACAAGCTCCAATACTTAATTTGAATAATGTTGTTTTCTTCGAAATGAAATTCTAGTTTGCTTCCCTAACTGACATTTCTTGCATATAGTATAGTAGGTTTTATCAACTTAGGATGATCTCTCACTGCCTAAGTAGAACTTATCTTGATAATATTGTAAAATTTTACATGACACAATCTCCTATGCCACAACCAACATTCATCAACTTGAGCAATGAGACAACTTTTACTAGTAGTACTTAGGTGAAAGCTATTATCTTTTGGTTTTGTACCAGATGCAATCACATTTCCAGAACTCCCCAATAGTCTACAATTTCCATCCTTGAATTGAATATTATATCCCTTGTAAACCATCTATCCAACACTTAATATATTATGCTTCAAACCTTCCACATATAGAACATCATTAGTATTATGCTTACCATCAAAAGAAATGGATCCTTTTCAATAGATTACACTAGCTTTGTCATCACCAAATATTAGAACACCACCATCATACTTTTCCAAGCTCACAAATTTACTTTTATCACCTGTCATGTGATGAGAGTATCCATTATCAATCACCCATTCATCGTTTTCTTCAACTCTAGTAGCTAGATATTTCTCCACATTCATGCAACTAGTAGATTCAGTAGGTATTATATTATTTTTCGTGATAGAAATAAATACCCATTCATCCTCACTTCCATTTCCTTTATCAGATTCATCATCTTTCACACCTTCATCAGCAGCATAATAACACTTTCTTTAGGATCTAAGCTTGTTGTATCTTGGCTTAGGAACTCTTTTAGGACACCTTGAGGAAAAATGACCTATCTTATTGCAAGAAAAACATTTAAGAGGAAATTTCCTTTTATAATTACCTTCTCCTTTGGCTACCCTCTTGACAAGAAGTGCTTCAATCTCATCTAGTTTTCTCTCTTCTTCTTCAATCTCTCTCATTTCCTATTCATACTTGGAAATTTTTCTACAATAAATTTCTCCTGGATCATATCTCTTCTTATATTTTCTAGAGACTTTAGCTCTGAATGCAAATTATTTCTTAGGAAGATATTCACCAAACTCACTTAACTCACAATTAGAAAGCTTATCAATCAACATGTCTCTACTTACATTTTTCATAGTTCGGATCTCCCCAATAGAAGAAACTTTTTTTTGTATGCAACAGGCAAGGATCTAAGCACTTTAGAAACAATAAATGATTCTTCCAATTTTCCACCAACACATCTGATACTACACACAAGTTAATTCACTCTTTGCATATTAAGTGATGTTCTCATCTTCACCAGTTCTCAATGTTTCATATTTCCCTTCCAGGCTTTGAATCTTAGCAATCTTCACATGGTTATCAACTTCGTACAAAGTTTCCAAATTTTTCCAGATCTCATAAGTTGTCTTTAGCTCCATTACATTTGTCATTTCAGAATCATTCAGAGCACTCAACAATGCTTCCTTAGCCCTGATATTGCACTCGACTTCCTTTATCTCACCTGTAGTAGAAGGACCATTATGTGGGATTATATATCTATTCTTTGTAGTCGTCCAGTAAGGTTCACCAATGCATCTCAAATGACACTCCATTTGAGTCTTCCATAGAGAATAATTTGTTCCGTAAAATCTCATACTATCCTTCTTATATGTCACCATCTCAAATCACCTCAAGAGATCAAGCTTCTCTAGAGGAACCTACTCTTATACCAATTTTTCGAAACACAAGGGAAGATGACTGAGAGGGGGGTGAACCAGTTTTCATAGACATTATACTTATTAAACTTATTCTCAGATCTGATAAATAAACATGAAAGAATAAAACATCACCACATCAAAAACACACATAACACCAATATTTTTGCATGGAAACCCTGTTAGGGGAAAACCCACGGTGGAAGTTAATCCACAATTTTATACTCTTTTAAAATTATAGTAAATGGGGAATGCACATCCATTCAGACACACTTCCTAGAGCTCACTGCTCAAATACAAAAGGCTTATTTTGCAAAGGAAGACACACTGTCTTACAGTCACATTCATATTACACCCAAAGATTTAAATTAAGAAAATAGCATCTGCTAATGCCTGATCACAGTTCTGGTTAAGCACATGAACACTTCCTTCTACTCACTCTTCTCTACACTTTACTTTTGGCTTCATAAGATTAGAAATTTATTCACACATAAAACTCACACATTTCACTTCTTTCATACCATTATCCTCAAAAAAATTGGCCATGTATATTCGCAATTAGGGATAACATGAACTACATGTCGGCCCAACAAAATATGAAAAGTGTACAAACTATCAACCCAAATTAATATAGAATTTATCAATGCAAATCAAATAGTGTTGGCCAAAACATAGAAAGGACCCAAAACAACATGTCTCAAACATGAAACACCTTAAACAATTAGCCTTGAAGATCCACAACATGCTACAATCACCCTGTTGGCCATGATCATGAAAAACATGAACTCTTAGAATAAATCACCAATCGCAAGTACAAAAATCAATGCAAGCCAACAACACTAATAGAGGATGATATAGAAACATCCAAAAGCATCATGAATCACCACAAAATAATCCACAACAACTAAGATTACTTGAATCACATCATCTTCTTCTAGGAACACCAACTAAAGAAACAAAACAACTATTAGAACACTGATACTCATAACTTGATCAAATATTCATGTGAACCTTTGAAACTTCATGTGGATAAACTAGATATACTTGAAAAAAAACCTTTTAATCCACAACTCCTTATACTCAATATACTTAGATAGCCACCATATTGAGCTTCAGTGCATCACCGACAACCTGCAACTTATTTAATTATAATTTTATCAATATCCTTGACATATACAACCTTAAATACATTAATGACAATAGTGTTGACATCAATGACAACCACATATCAGAAATATTCAATAATCTCCAATAGGCTCTACAATGATATGGGGAGGGAGATTGCATGAGTCTAGAAAATGAGGTGAGTAGGTGACTATTGGAGACACATGATGAGAGGGATGATTTATAAAGATAGTTGGAGGAGGCTCATCAGAGAGCAGAGTGTGTAGAGGCTGAAATTAGGGAGGTGGGGGAGCTATTGGAGAGAGAAGAGGCAGTTGAGGGCTAGATCCAAAATCTATTTGGTGAGAGGAATGAGGCTATGTGGAGGATGTCATAGCTGGAGGCACATGTAGAGTAGATGAGATTGGCATAAGAGGCCTAGGAGTAGGAGAGGCGGAGGATTATTAAGCAGAGGGATAGGTACTACCTAGAGAGGGATATGGTTAGGGCATAGGTAGCAAGAGAGGTTGATGCTAGGATGGAGATGAGATATTAGATGAGTGCATATTTCATGGAGGTGCTTGATCCAACACAGAGAGTACCTTCATATATCAGAGAAGTACCACAAATTCCAGCACCCTCTTGATCAGGACAAACTCATACCAAAGGGTATAGTGACTATCGAGAGACTCATCCCCATAGTCGAGGTTCAAGAGCATACTCCCCATAGAGATCAGATGCAGAGAGCAGCAGGTAGAGAGATTGGATATATGATTCCCATTTTTGATAGGTGCAGGGTGGATGTTTAGTACATACAAGTAGAGATTACAGATTCTTTTTCACATATTGAGCAAAATGATTGATTGATTCATTCATTCCTTTATTGATTTAGGAAACCATGATGTGTCAAATGCATTCATATATATTTCATTAGTTCCTTTCAATTTACCTTCATTTGATGGACTTTTATGGACTATAGACTTTTATCATGGGTTTTTATAGATATTTATGATGGAATTTATGATCTTTTATTATGGATCTTGGATGGACTCTTGATAGACACTATATTATATATATATATATATATGTGTGTGTGTGTGTGTTTGTGCGCGCGTGTGTGTGATGGGATGGACACTGATGATACTATCTAATGATTATGTGATGTTGTGGATATTTATTATTCTCACATGTATGACCTTGATTATGATGTATGCATGTGATTACAATGGTTTATACTTATATTTATGTAAATGATATGGATAAAATGCATTATGTCTAACGGTTTTTGATGTAGGATGTGATGTGACATGATTTATGATTTTATGATGTATGCGATGGACATGATACTAATGGTTTGTGATACAAGTGGTGATGTGATTATGATTTATGATACATGCTTATGAAATATGATATGATGATGATGTATGGATTATTGCATTGTAATGGTAAATTATGTAAGTTTAATGTGACATGAAATTAATGTAATGGATACAATATGTATATGCAATCATGTTATGGATAGATGTGATGAATAATGGATGAGATAATGGAAATGATAGAGAAAATGATAATGGATGAGATTAAATGAATTTAAGATGCTTAGAATAATAAATCTATATTAATCTAAACAACTTAAGATGATAATGAAAATTATAATGCAATGAATATGAAGATGGAATGAAATTAACTGAAAATGCTTAGAATAACAAAACTATATTAATCTAAACAACTTAAGGTGATAATGAAAATGATAATGCAATGAATTATATGACATGGAATGAAATGAACTTAAGATAATTAGAATAACAAATCTATATTAATATAATCAACTTAAGATGATAGTAAAAATGATAATGCAAATGATAATGGATGAGATGAAATGAATTTAAGATGCTTATAATAACAAATCTATATTAATCTAAACAACTTAAGATGATAATGAAAATGATAATGAGATGGAATTAAATGAACTTAAGATGCTTAGAATAACAAATCTATATTAATCTAAACAATTTAATATGATAATGAAAATGATAATGCAATGAGATGGATCAATTTCATAGTTAGTGAAATGAACCTAGATGTTAGTGAGCATGAATAGTGAGATGAATTATGATGGGAGTGATAGTACGCCTGTCAAAACCATAGCAAACATGATAGGAACAATAGGTGCGGGGAATAACATACACAAAACCAAAGATCACTAAACTTAGGCTAGGGGAAGAATTAGATAGGGATGAATGTAATGCAATGTGATGATAAATGAAATGAAAATCTAATGCCATTTTTCCTATTAGGAGAACTATTTTTTTCTATATCATAGGACACAATATGCAAGGGTATGAAGAACCAAGGATAATTAGGGTCAAATGCATAAGACAAACACATCAAACGAGAAGGATATCCCAACACCCCAAAGCTGCAATGGCTTTAGTCAGACCTAATGTTGGAATAACCACAAGAAAAAAGGATGCCCTAACATAACACAAGATCATAAGGATCTTTGTGGGTACTACATGGGACAACCAAGAAGACAAGATCACACCAAAAATAAAGATATGACCCTATGCTTACTTATAAAATCACACCATGATATGATGGATCATGGTGACCTTGACAAGGTATAATAGGAAGCTCAAATGATAAACAAAATGCAAGAGAACCAAAATATCATAAAAAAATTCAAATGTCCTTTTCCATAGGATCAGTAGATGGATGGGATTGATGTGGTCTGATTGGAAGAAGGATAAATTATGTTAAGACCAAAGATGGAAGATAGGTTAGGTGATTGACATGACTTGGGATACTCAAAGTGGATTGAACCTCATGATAGTGATGGATTTTGTTATTAGGAACCAGTTGGATAGGGACATACTTGATGACATGACATAGAACCAAGACACACCCTAAGGATAAAACTAGGGTCTTAGGGGCTCATCAATTGATGGCCTTGCGTACTTGAAAGGACAAAGACCTTGTAGCTTGATAAAAGGACTAACAAATGACCATGGATAAAAGTGAAAAGAGGACAACAAAGACATTGATGGATGACGACGACTGACGTGGCAAGATGGAAAAAATCCTTGGGGGTGATCAGATGATTGGCCTTGCCTACATGAAGGCATAGAGACCTCATAGTTTGATAAAAGGACTGGCAACTGAAAATGGATAAAAGCAGAAGGATGACAATGAAGACATTGATGAATGACGATGATTGACACAAGATGGAAAAATTCCTTAGGGGTTGATCAGATGACTATCCTTACCTACATGAAAGCATAGAGGCATATTAGTTCAAAAATATGGATGGAATATGACACAAGACCTAGTGATGATCGACACAATAGAGGACCTAAATAAGGACATTAGACTAACAAAATGACATGGATATACAAATGATAGAAAGTTCAGATTAAAGCTCAAGATCTTGGATAGAAAATATGAATCATCCAATGCTCAATCAAAATATACCAAGTGATGGATAATAGGATGTTGATGGGAGTATGGGTAGAATAGGATGGGAGGATAGGATGGAAGCACAAAGTAAAATAGGATGCAAGGTAGATAATGATTAATCCCTCTATGAATTATGCCTATTGCAAGGTTTTGACTAATCGTACTTATCCAAGGTGCCACCAAGGGATTTTACACCATAGGATGCATTATTTCTCTTTACTATTTTTGGATTTTTTACTTTTTTTTTTTTTTGTATTTTTGATGATTTTTTACTTTTTTTGGTATTTTTCAAGGTAGGATAACCCAGTTGACCTAGGTGTACAATATTTTTAGGTGCATGTTTTGATGGGTTCTTCCAAGGTTTCCCCCTTAGGTGTCGCAAGCCTATATGCCCCAGAGCCATATTTTGCAGTGGCCATATAAGGACCCAGCCAATTAGCTTCAAGCTCGACTTTCTTTTCTCAATCCTATTGGGTGCACTGATTTTTTTTCAGGACTAGATCACCAATGTTGAATTGGTGGGGGTAAAAATTCTTGTTGTAGTTCCTTTTGAGCCGATGTTGATAAGTGTGTAGATGATTATAGGACTTGATATGTTTCTCATTGAGGAGTTCAAGATGAATTAACCACATGAATTGAGCATCTTCATTAGCGATTAAATTCTTCAGTAGATACAAAGTGATGGGATCCCCACTTCAATTGGCAAGATGGAATTAACACCATAAACAAGGGAATATGGGGTAGCATCGATGGGGGTGAAAATGGATGTGAGATATTCCCAAAGGGCAGGAATAAGGTGGAGGTGTCAATCTCAACTAGTGTTGTTGAAAATATTTTTGAGGCTTTTACTAAGGGTCTTGTTGGTAGCTCCACTTTGTCCATTACCTTGAAGATAATATGGAGTTGACCAATGATGGTAGATGTGATAGGTTTCACAAACGTATTTCATGTATTTATTTTTGAAGGGCTTTTCATTGTCGGTAATTTTGTTGTTAGAATATGTGGTCTAATTATAAAGTAAACTAACACACCAATGAAACATTAGATTGAAAGAAACTAATTTCAAAAATACAAAAAGAAAACTCTAAATCACAGCAGCTCCTTCAAATTCATCCCATTGTTATTTATCTCCAAGGATTCGATTCAAGATACCGACTCTTAGTTGTGTAAGCAGCAACTTGTAGAATGACAACTTAGGAGAACAAGATTGATGTAAAATGCATGTCCATTTCTAATGATTTAAACTATGAAATTAAACTTCAAATGCTATGATATTGCTAAAATGCTAATAGGCTGATTTGAATGCAACTATAGTAACTGCGTATGAAATCTAGGATCAAATCTACTTACGAGAAGGTTGTATTTATAGATTTTTGAAGGAAAAAATCTAGTTGGCAAGGGATCAACGGTTGAAATTCAAACCTATTAAGATGAACAGTGAGAGATTTTGGAAGTTGAGAGAAAGGTGGAAGGTTGAGAGGAAAGTGGAAGAATGTTTTCAACCCACAAAACCATCCTCATTCAAAAATGGAAACAAATTGCCATTTGTCACCTCATTTATGAAAATTGGTTGAAAGTTTAGGATAATTGCTAATTAAATAAATAAATTTATTTAATTACATGTGACAATGAATTTAGAAGCTTCCACAATTAAATAATTAATATTTAATTATGTGTGAGAAGTGAAAAAGATGAGTAATTAAATATTTTACAATATTTAATTAAGTGGAGTGAAAAATATATTAAATATAAAATATTTAAATGTGAAATGAAGTATGAATATTCCTTTGTTTGAATTTAAGTGTTCAAACTTTATGAATAAAATGATAATCAAATAAATAAATTATGAAATTTATTTAATTTAATAAAGAGAAAAATAGCAATAATTAAATAAACTTATTTATTTAATTAAACTAGAAGAGTTGAAAAAATGAACAATATAAATAAATAATTAAATTTATTTACATGTAGATGACTTTAGAATATTAATTAAATAATTCATATTTAATTAATTTAATAGGTTTGATTGACCTTGACCATTTTTAGATGTGTACATTTTTCCCCTCTTTGAAGTGATGTTTTTTACGCATTAATTTAAAGAATTTTCCCCAGAATTTGGAATTTACCAATGCTATATGCCCCCTCGAGAGATAAATTGCACAATGATGAGTATGATTGGAAATAATTTAATTGATTTTTTGAGAAAAATTGGTGATTTAACTCTCGAAATAACACTCTGTATTGTTAAAAATAAGAATAATTTCCCACTTTTACCCCCTTAAAAGGTGGAAAAAGTGAAAAGTCATTGTCATTTGAACAGTAACTTGTAGTAATTTTCAGAGCTCTAAGAGATAAAAATAGGATGTCGATCCATTATGAGTGCCACAGATTTGAGCGAGCTTGCCGGTATTAGAGACTAGCTGCATATGGACCTCTGGTAATTTGGCTTGATCCTCCTTGTAAATTTTTTGATTGATTTTCACGCATTTTTCAATTTTCAATTTTTTTAGCGTTCTTTAGCGCATGCGAGCCATAGTTTGGCACATCCATTAGATAGAGTCGCACATTCAAAGTAGTGCATAGATGTAGAATAGTTACACATAGATGAAATTGCGCATAAGATAGATTGCATAGCACATACAAAAAATTCCCCACATAGGATACTAGATTAGCGCATAGGCTAGTTTAGTGCTTTGATGAGATAGAGTGGTGCATCTGCATGATAGAATTGCACATAGGTGATTTAGCACATCCGTAGTATGTTTTAGTGCATAGACTAGATAGAATCACGCATAGATGGAGTCATGCATTGCATGATTGTTTTAGCACATCCATGGATTAAAGTCACGCATACATGATTTAGCGCATCCATGAAACTTTTGCTGAATTTCAATTTTTGAAGAAAAATTGATATGTACTTGATGATTGTTGCTACATTAGACAATTTATTATATTTTGTTGAACAACATCAAGAATAGATTAGCTTGATTTGATAAATTTTTCTTCATTTGTGAAGAACAAATAGTAAATATGATTGATAAATTTGCTTTCTTGCTTGAAAGACAAATAGTAAAGATAGATTTTCTTTCCCAATTGAAAGACAAATAGATAGATGTTAAGTCAATTAACTGTTAAATTTGTTTCCATTCCATATGAAAAAAAAATAGTAGAAATGATTGATAAATTTTATTTTGTGATTGAAAAACAAATAGGATTTGATTTGATTGAGTTGATTGCTCGCTTTATTAAATTGATGATCTTTCTTGATGTACTAATTTGATTAGGTATTCCCTGTTGATTGATTTGCATGATTTCTTGTAATTTTATAATGGAGGAATTTAACCTCTTCCAGATTAGAGAGAGATTTCCCCGCACATGGGAAATGATCCCTCGATTGTCCTAGGAGGATCTAGAGGTCATATACTAGTGTGGGTTGAGTCCTTTGTTGAGGATCCCACAATATAGGATCAACAGGGCACTATTGATGATGCTAGCTAAGAGGTGGCATAGTGAGCATAACACCTTTCATCTACCCACAAGAGAGATTACCATGACTACAGAGGATGTATACAGGATTTTGGGTATTCCTGTAGTTGGTGAGCTTGTGATCTATGATCACAAGGATATTGGAGGGACTGATGCGCTGAGACAAGTCTTCCAGGATCCTCATGCTAGCAGGTATGAGATTTCTTGGAAGGATATGGTGGAGAGATATGCCCCACTACCTTCGGTGTTAGCAGGTTTCATCGGTGGTTTTCTTTGTCCTAATCACAGGTCAAAGGGACTATTAGTTGGTTGGGGTAGGATTTTGGAGGACATGCTTCTCTAGCAGACTAGATATGCATGGGGATCATGCATGCTTTCCAATCTATATCATGATCTTCATCAGGTCGTGTACTTAGATGGGAAGAGTCTCTCCTATGGAGTTACTCTATTGTAGATATGGGCATGGGAGAATTTTTCCATTACTCACCCAATTATTCAGAGAGATCTCCTACTTGGATTTCCATATGTTTATGCCTACACAGGTCCCCTTGTCCAGTCGATGTTGGGCAAGTTATAGTACAAGCGATGTGTGCTAGATGATTTGGATACAGTCATCTGGAGACCATATTTAGATTGTGATCCGCGGGAGGTGGATGATATAGAGCTACCTTACTACACGAGATCAAGGTGCTTGATTGGTCGTACCTCATTTATCATTGAGCGGTTCCTGGGGATGAGAGTCTTGAGACAATACGGATTAGGATAGATGATTCCACAGGGTGTGGCACACTATGTCAGGTGCTAGGAGGATGTGCTAGAGTGGGGTCCATTTGTGACGATAGAGGCTACTAGAGAAGAGTACCTAGATCTACAACCAGATCATTGGGCTATACATCCAAAGGTTATAGATGTAGGGATGCCAGATGAGTATGTAACATACTTTTGCATACATCCCTTTCTGAGATTTACTAGTCCAAAGGAGCCTGCCCCATTATTGGGAGGACTAGCGATACAACGGGCATAATGACAGCCACAAGTACTAGTAGAGGTAGGGGCATAAGTAGGGCAGTTCGAGGATATAGGTGGGGTAGCTATGAAAGTGGATGAGGAGGATGAGGAGATGGAGGAGGAGGAGGAGTTAGATGTCTCAAAGGACAGTGGTGATGATAGGGATGATGAAGGTGATGGGAGTGGAGGTCAGAGGTTTTTCTTTGATGTACCATTTAGTATGAGGTCGCAGACATCAAGAGTGGTGGATCATCTGAGTAATTCAACTCCATGGATCACTATAAAGGATCCTACATAGGGACAAATGGATACCTTGTAGGTAGAGGTTTAGAATCTTTGGAGTCAGTTAGCATAGGCACAGGTTGCATAGCTACCACCTCCTAACCCACAAATAGCTCAGCTTACAACAGTGTGAGATAACTTCCGAGAGTGATGCATATAGGTTGAGGGGGTAGCTGAGATACTCCTAAGATCAATTGAGAGCACCTATATTAGAGACATTGTAGCAAAGGGATTGGAGACAAATTGGGAGGACGAGTATTATAGGATGAGATTCTTTGAGGCAGTGCCAGCCAAGAGGAGGATTGCCTTCACACAGTTAGGTACTCGGTCTCAGACCCATTCACGTAGCCATACCAGGAGTACCACCAAGAGTGCGGGTCAGCCAGTCAGATGAGATATTAGAGCTTTTGGGAGAAAATATCTAGCAAGACCTACCACCTCGAGAGACAGTAGCAACCATGTGCCATGGCCAGATGCCCCTCAGTGATGAGTGTCTTGACACAATTATTCATTGTATTTGATATATCTTCTTGAAACATTTGATATCCTTGTTGATGACATTTATGATATGTAGTGGTGATTCAATTATGCATGTGTTTTAGATTCATGTATGCATTTTATTTTTATATTTTATGATGTAAATGATGATTTTTTTATTTTATGTATGATGATACAATGATGATATGATGATGTAATATGTGTTATGATGAAATTATTACGGATACATGTTGATATATGATGTAATCTAAATGATTTTCTTTTATGATGCATGTAGTGAATTCAAGATGTATTGATGTAATGATATGTCCTAAAAATGATATGATGTAAACTAAATGGGTAATGATCAATATGAATGAGACCTAAATGAAAAGTTATGATTTGGATGGGATAATGTGATGAGATATAAATGAGATGAATATTTAATGAATGATATGCTCATGATATGAAAATGGGATATATATGAACTAGCATGAATAATGACGACAATGATGGTAATAATGATAATGAATTGGTGAATAATGATGATAATGATAACGAATGCAATCTTTGTATTAATGTAGATTTATGTAAGATGATGTGAAATGGGTGTAAATGAAAATGTTATGAAATGATATAATATGAGATGAATGATCAATGCATAATATGATTAAAATGATATAATATTTAAAGATGGATAATGATCATGATAAACTAAAATGAGATCGAATAATGATAATGATAATATTCATAATGAAATGATATCATGTGAAAATAATGCAATGAATGATAATGATATCTTAAATGGATAATCACAATGAAATGATATGCAATGAATGATAATGCGATGAGATGCAACAAATGTCCAAATTTACTCAATTGTACCTTGAAAAGATATATGAAAAAATTTCCAACCTTCAAAACTCTACCTTAGACAGCCTCCAAAATGCAAACCTAAATGAATCATGCAGTCCTAGAATGTAGTAATGGACCATTCTCCTATTTGTCATTCCATGTTGCACTTGATTTTCATCATTGAGCCTTTTGATACGTTGAAAGTTAGTACAAGAATCAAAGGGTATGTTAGCACCAATGATGACCTAAGTATTATTTTCATGATGTTTGATATAGCAAGTTAATACAAGCATCAAGGTATAATTGAACCAAGATGACCTGAGTATTGTTTGCATAAACAAGAAAAAGTTAACCATTTTCCAATGAAAATTCTGAAATGTCATCAATGATACATTGTAGAGCATGTCCCATGACAAATTTGCACAATACTAGTGATTAGCTTATAAACAACAAGCAAAGAAAAAGCATACTCCTTCCTTGTGATTCTAGTTCAGTACATCATTGAACCACTCCAAAGATATGATGTCATCAACTGTCAAAAGAAAAATTCAACTTATGCTTTAATTTTGTCATTCATTTTATTCAAATTAAGATCATCCAATTTGTTTTAGTTGTTTGTCAAACAGTCGGGTAGACTTAGTTTAATTGGAATTTTTTTTTGTTTCCTGATATTCTGATTATAGACACATGTTGCCAATTGCCTGCTAGAAAGCTCCAAGAAGCGAATTGCCCCCTAGTGACCTTGTACTCTGACTCCTGCGAGACACAACTACTGCTAAGGATAACCCTAATCATCAAGCCATGATGAAATGTTTTTCGTATGATGCGAATGTGAAGCTGATGAAAGGTGGCTATGTTGAATGTATCTTAATAGATGAGAGAGCTAAGAAAAATCACAAACAATGCCTATTTGCCTAGTTTTCACCATTTTTTTTTATTGCACTTTTTTCTTGATTTTATGATTTTTATATTTTTTTCTTTTTTATTTTTTTTTAATTATTTTTTTTTGTATTTTTGCTCTTTTTTTGTATTTTTGTTTTTTTTTAGGACTTTTTATATTGTTTTTGATATTTTTAGGCATAAAAATTCTTCATATGAATGTTGTTGCTCGGATCTTCAAATAGGTTCCCTTCTGATGTTGACAACTAATATGCCCCCAATCCATATGCACCAATGATAACGAACGGGCCCAATCAATTAGGTTTGAACTTTCCTTTCTTTTCCCGATCCTGTTGATTACAAGGGTTTTCTTTGAGAGCCAAATCACCCACTTGAAAATTTTGAGGTTTGACTCTGTGATTGTAGCTGCAGGACATAACTTGTTGATATCCCTTTAAATGATTAACTATAGTTTGACGTCAATCGTCAAGTAGTTCGAGCTCTTGCAATCTTGATACTTTGTAGTCTTCATCATTGATTATCCCCTTTAGTGATACTCGAAGTGAGGGAATCTCAACTTCCAGTGGTAGAATAGTTTCTGCTCCATAGACCAAAGCATAGGGAGTAGCACCTATTGGTGTGTGAATACTTGTTCTGTATGCCCACAATGCTAGATTCAATTGGACATGCCAATCATGACCTGCCTCATTCACTATTTTCTTCAAAATCTTCAGAATTGTTTTTTTTAAGCTTCGGCTTGACCATTCCCTTGTGGATAGTAAGGTTTAGAGAACCTATGTTGGATGCGAAATATTTCACATAGTTCATCAACATCTTGATTTTTAAAGGGTCTTCCATTGTCTGTGATAATGGAGTTGGGAATACCATATTGGGATATGATATAGTTCAAAATGAATGAAGAGATTTTTTTTCTAGTAATAGTTATTAGGGGGACAAATTCAATCCACTTATTAAAATACTCAGTGGTTGTGATGATGAATTTGTGTCCATTTGAAGATGATGGGTGTATCTTTCCAACTAGGTCCAATCCCCACTGATCAAAATGCCATGTTGTGGTGAAGGGTTGTAATTCCTTAGCAGCAGCATGAATGAGATTCCCATGAATCTGACATTTTGCACATTTCTTCACAAAAATGAATGATTGCTTCTCCATGGTCGGCCAGTAGTAATCCAATCTAACAAGTTTCTTTGCTAAGGTTAGTCCACTTGAGTGTGTCCCACAAATGCCACCATGTACCTCTTGTAAGGCCATTTATGATTCATCGTGTTTGAGACATCTAAGGAGGGTACCATCCAGACCACGTTGGTATAAGATGTCAAAAATTAAGGTGTAACGAGAGGATTGACAGATGAAATTTATTTTCTGATTTCTAGACAAGTCTAAGGGTAAAATAGTATCCTTTAGGTAAGTGTAAATTTGGCAATACAAGGGAGAATCAAAACTGGTTAAGTGGCAAATTATTTGAGTTTCTGGATTTTCATAAGCGCAAGAAAAAAATTGTTCCACTAGGAAATCATACCTTGTTTGGTTCTCTGACAACTAGAGTAGAGATGTGATTGTAGCCATAGCATCCGCTACTTTATTATCAATACGTGGAATTTGTATGAACTTGATATCAACAAAGTATTTCTTGAAATTGTCCACCATCTTTTTGTAAGGTATCAACTTGTCATTCTTAATGTGATATTCATCATTGATTTGATTTATAACAAGTTGTGAATCACCAAAAACTTGAAGTTTTGTGATTTTCCAGTCTATGACAATTCTCATGCCAATTAATAGTGCCTCATACTCGGCTATGTTGTTTGTGCAAGGGAACATTAGCCAATAAGATTTTAGAATTTTATGTCCTTGAGGTGTAATAAAAATAATCCCTGCTCCTAAACCATGTTGAGTGTAGGAACCATCAAAATAGAGTGCCCATGGCTGCTTAATAGCTATTATGAATACATCGGCATTAGGAAAATCAATGTGTATGGGTGTTCTATTGGTATTGGTGCTTCTGCTAACTGATCTGCAATCACTCGTCCCTTTATAGCTTTTCGATCCACATAATGAATTTCAAACTCACTTAGGATCATGACCCATTTAGCCAACCTACCAATTAAGGTTGCCTTACTTAGAAGATATTTGAGTGGATTGATCTTAGCCACAAGCTTTATTATATGAGCTAGCATATAGTGTCATAAATTTTGAGAAGTGAACACTACTGCTAAGAAAGATTTTTCAATGAATGTGTAATTTAGCTCATGAATTGTCAAAGTTTGATTGATATAGTAGATTGCTAGCTCTTTTCCTGAGTTGTCTTTTTGTGCCAATAATGCTCCTAGGGACACTTTCATGGCAAAAAAATATAATATGAGTGGTGCACCTTGCACTGGTGGATTCATTAGGTACTTCTTTATCTGATCAAAAGCAACCTCACATCTGTCTTCCTATTTAAATGGAAAATTCTTGTGTAAGAGATGAGTAAATGGTAAACTTTTATCCACCAGTTGGACAATGAATCTTTGAATGGATTGTAACCATCCTTGCAAAGAGTGTAGTTGACTAATGTTACTTGGTGGTGGCATATCAAGAATTACTTGTACCTTAGCTGGATTTACCTTAGTTCCCTTTTCTGATACAATATAACACAACAAATTTTCATATTTCACTCCAAAGACACATTTCTTTGGATTAAGTCTTACTTTGAATTGTTCTATTCTTTTAATTTTTTTAGATAAGATAGCTATGTGTCCTTCCCTAGTGTTAGATTTGGCGAGGAGATCATCAATTTTATCCTCCATGAATGTATGCATCATATCATGAAAAATCATTGTCATTGCACATTGGTATGTAGCTCCTATATTCTTCAACCCAAATGGCATTACGTTCCAACAATAAGTACCCCAAGGACATGTGAATGCTATTTTATCCTAATCCTCTAGTGCAATCTTTATTTGGTTGTATCCTTAAAATCCATCCATTAATGAGTGCATCACATGGCCAATAGTCAAATCAACAATCATATCTATATTTGGTAGAGGGAAATCATCTTTAGGACATGCCTTATTCAAATCTCTGAAATTTGTACAAATTCTGATTCTTCTGTCCATCTTTGAAACAGGTATGATATTGGAGATCCATTTTGCATAGTCGATACACCGAATGAATCCAACATCTAAAAGATTATTTAACTCCTCTTTAACCAATAATACAACATGTGGATGCATTTTTCTGAGTTTTCACTTCACAGGTTTTTCCCCTGGCATGATAGATAAATGATGCATGATGAGATCTAGATCTAATCTAGGCATATCTACGTAGGACCATGCAAAACTGGTTTGATTGTTTTTGATAAATTCTATGAATCCTAGTATTTCCTCCTCTGTTAGAGATGGAGCAAGTTGTAAGACTTTGGGTTGTTCCATAGTACCTATATTGAGTGCCTATGTTGGTTCTATTAGAATAGAAGACCTTTCCTAGTAATGTTCTGGGAGTGTGTCAAGTTTCCCATCCTCTAATGCCTTTGAAATATTTTCACTATTGGATACGATTTTTATTTTTCTCTTTTCTTGATCTAATACAACCTTTGTTAGGTTTTCACCATTAGATATTTCTTTTATGTTATTTATTTCATAGCTGAGAAAATTGGCACTTTCCTGTCAAAAACTCTGATCTTGTGATTCTCTGGTGGAGCTTGTTTCCAGTTGAGATGAACAAAGGAAGTTTATGATGGTTTCGTCATTTGGAAAATTTGGGATATCAATTGGTGCAATTTGTTCCCAATCGATGAGTTTGGGATGGACCAAAGGAAATGGATCATTAGGATGATATCCTCTTGTAGATGATTTGTCTCACTTTCAATCGAATCTATTTCACTTGAGTCATGATTGCTTTGTAGAACATAATCAAGCGGAGGCCTTGAGATTTCCCCTTATAATAATGTGGGTGTAAATTTGTGTATGAAATCCACCCTTTTATCCATTAAGAATGTATGATTAGAGATTTCATCCCATTCATATTCATTGGAGTGAGTGTCAGAATTGTTTGCTTAAATTCGCAAAAACAATTCAGCTAACTCATCATTAGAAATTATTTGTACTACTTCTTCCTTTGTATCTTCACCATATCCTAACCCTCTCTTATCCTTTGGGTGCATTGTTTTTAGTTGGATAGGTTCAACAATACCCTCTTTTCTTCTACCTATAGGGCCATTTCCTTCATAACCCATTTGTTGCATGATCACATAACCTTTTCCATATTGCTTTGTGAGTAACTTGACATGTTGTACATATTCTTCTTCATCTTTATAGAGCCAATCAAGGATAGCCCTATCTTCCATTTCATTTTATTTTATAAATACTCCATTAAACTTGGTGATGGCAACTAAAGCCGAGGTTAAAGTTGTTGTAGCCTATTGTATAGATGTTGATGGTTGACCATGGGATCTTGGAGATATGGATAGATTAGAGAGACATAAGGAATATTCACCCACCCCATTATCTTTCAATTTTAGCTTGGTGACAAAAGTACTTATCATTTATCTTGCTTGCTCATTGTATTTGGAGGTAGAAATGGCCAAAGCCTCTCTATTATGTGGGACAAGTGTGTCCTGAGTTTCTCTTAAGTTAGATAAAGTTTGACTGATAATGTGATCAACTGTATTGTTACTTCATGTCCATCATATGGAAACTTCAAGAATTGATGATAAGTAGACGAAACAACTTGCATGTCATGGATCCATGGACAACCCAAGAGTATGTTATAGGATAGATCCCGATCTAGAACATGAAAAAATGTATTCTTCACACTAGGTCCCACTGTGATTGGTAGCATGATGAGGCCTTTGGAATCTCTTTCCTCATCATCATACACCTCTATTGTAATATTCCTTCATGGATCTATAGATTATTTTGAATATCCCAAATTGAGGACCAATTTTAATGTACAAATGTTTAATCATGCTCCCCCATCTACTAGTACACATCTAATTTGGGCTTTGTGAACCATAACCTCTAGGTAGAGTGATGAATTATGTGGATGGGTCATGGATGAGTCATCCTTCTTAATAAAGGATAAACATGTGGATGAGGACAAGTGTTCCACCATGGCTTGAAATTTATTGATATTCAGATCAGGAGACACAATTGTATCAACAAGTGCCTTTCCCAGAATGTCCTTATGCGCAACTGATAACTTTAAGAGCTCCAAGATAGAAATTTGGGCTGATGTTTTTCGTAGTTGATCAACCAAATTGTATTGACTTGGAGGGGGAACTGCTACTTTAGATGAGCTTCCTTTTATAATGATTTTGGCTTGTCCCCTTGTCGCAGTGTTGACCTCTTGATATTTCTACTTACCTTTGATTTTGATAACATTGATTTGTTGATCGTTCATGTAAATATGATTGATAATGGTGTTGTGGACATAATTAACATTCTTCCCCTTTTCACCCGAAGATTCCCCTTTTTGATAATTAGGGAGAGGATCCTTGAATGCTTGATGGTCATCATTGGCATTATGTCCCTCAACTGTAATGGTAAAGTTATAAATCAAATCCTGAATAATATTCTTTAGCCCTTGGAAATTATTTGTCTTATGACCTTTACGCCTATGATAATCACAAAAGTGTGAGTCATTCCACAATGGTTGTTTAACTCGAAGCTCATAATCCCTTTGTGGTGGCAATGTAATAGCATTTTGATTCAATATTTCTTTAAGAATGGATTCCAAAGACTAGCCCAATGGAGTAAAACTTCATCCATTTGAAAAATATGAAGATTTGGGCACATTTGAATTTTGATTATTGCCAAAATTATTTCCACGATTGTTGGTCACATTCCCTTGATTGGAAATATTTCCTTGGGTACTAGAATTTCCAGCATTATTTCTACATTGGACACCTGGTACATTAATAATGGTAGGATTCACATTCATGTTGTTAGCATCTACTACCCCATCATTCACAACATTTTTATTTTGAGTCCAAAATCATGACTTGTCATTTCTGTTACTATTGTTTTTTTTGTTGTTGTACGAATTTGAACCTTCTTTGTCAATTTTAAGAAATCCACACTTGACCAAGGAACCTTCAATAGGAATCATGTTTTCAATAAAATTTTCAAATGATTGAGGATAGTTAAGGTTTAGTCTATAACTCATCTCTTGATTCAGACTATCGATAAAGATCTCCATCTTCTCTATTTCAGGAACAAGATGGGAGTATCGAGCAAAAACTCTTCTCCACCTTTGTAAAAATGTGGTGAAGGATTCCCCTACCTTTTGTTTCAATTTACAAAGATCAAGCATGGTTATCTAATGTTGGATGTTGTAGGAGTATTGTGATATAAATTTATTTATTAACTCCCCAAATTTTCTAATGTGGGGAGTGATCTTTGAAAGCCACTCCATGGATTGTCCACCCAGACTTCGTGGAAACAAACACATTAAGTAGGTATCTTCATGAGCAAATTCTAAGCTCATATTTTGGAAATCCCTCACATGTTCGATGGGATCGGTTTCCCCATTATAACTATCAAATTTAGGGATTTCAGAATGTTTTGGAAAAGGAATCATTTGAAGACTCCTCTCAAATGGATAAGGACATATATCATCTAGAACATACTTCTTTGTTGAACCCCTTTGAATTTCTTTTATTTGACCTTGTAATGCTTTTATCTATTGAGTAAGAGCATTAAAATCATTAAGAGGGGCTTCAGGATTTTCTTTAACACCTTCCATGTCAAAATCGGTAGGTAACTTATCTCCTTAATTAGCTAATGAAAGGAAATATATTTCTTTGTTTCATTCTAAAATCCTTTCCATAAGAGTATGGAATTGGGGATCCTTCTCTCCTTCTTGGAGCTTTTCTTCCGTTATCTCTTCAGTATTTGAATTATGAAAGGGATTCTCTTCCCTATCACTATTATCACCCATTTTTATTATGGTAATTTCTCTTTCATCTCTTTCTATGTGCTTTCAAGATCTCGTGACAACAGGCATAAGATTTTGCCAAATTTCTACTAACTTTGATCAAAAGAATGAAATAATGTAGGTTTGATGGATATGAAAGTCAAGATAGATTGAAGATTCTATGACTTAAGATATTTCTAATCTTTAGCTCGCGATTCCCTGATTGAAAGGATGATAATCTTATTTGTGAAAATTAAACCAAAGATAAAAAATAAAGATGATTTTTCACTTTGTGAGGTTTGATTGTAGCTTTGTAAAAAGAAGGATTTATGATAAATGCCTAATGTGCTTGAGTTCTCTATTACAAAAATTGATTAGGATGAGTAGAGTATACAATTGCAGGTTGGGGAATGTAAGAGGAATGAATACGATGACTATGATTATGCCTTTGAGAAAGGAATCTTCTTTGAAAGAAAGCTCACAAGTATAATGGTTCTAAAGCATAATCATCAATGAACCCTCTAAAAAAGTCATGATATCGATGAATAAGGGTCCTGTGTTCAAGAAAGACCTTTCAAATTTGGTATAAAAATTTCCTCTTTTTCAATAACTTCTTATAATTGAGAGATTTCTTTGGCTTTCTTATCTTCCTCTCTAGGGACCTTTTGGGAAAAGTTGCAGATTTCAAAACCCTGAGCATAGGAGAAGACTAGATTGAGATGACTAATTTTTGAATGTCAAAAAAAATACCTAGGCTTGGAACACAGATGCAATAGAGCATGAATGCACCGAAACAGAGCATAGACGCATTGAACCAAAGCATAGATGCATTGAAACAGAGAAAAAATGCATTAAAATAGAGAACAAATGCATTGAAACAAAACATAGATGCGTCGAAACAGAGCACAAATGCACCAAAACATAGCATAGATGTGCCGAAACAGAGCACAAATGTGGTGAAACAGAGCACAAATGCACTGAAATAGAGCTCAGATGCGCTGAAACAGACCAGGGATGCACTAAACTTACCAATTATTTTTCTTAGACAAACATGTTTAGACAGTTTGATATTTTTGGATGATCTTAATTTGATTTAAATGTGAAAAACATGACATATAGTAGAAGAATTTTTTTTTTGTAATCGTAAAATCTAAACAAAGAGTGTATGTTCTTAAGATTTTTATAGGTATTAAACAAGATAAGCAATTCAAACAAACTCACTCTTAGTTGTCAAATAGGTCATCATAGGAATCACAACCCATAGCTTAAAATCATGTCGACTCACACAACCGTGTCACCCCCTAGAGGGCGCCCATGTTTTTGTATTTTCCAGGTGTGTACTCAAGGTTAGATTTCTCGATCCCTTGAGAAAAAAATCTGTGGTGATTATATCGTGAGTGTCTTGGGGGAAGATTTTTCTCTCCCCTTGCACTGTGATTGAAATGATGTTTGGATATTGACACGATTGGCTTTCTACAATATGGTTCGTAGTAAAGGTTTCCATTCGATGTGGAAATAGATAAAATCCCTCAGGAGACCTTCCAATATTTAGAACAAATATTTTGGGGATTGTTATCTTGCTGACTTCCGTGGAATATGGGTTTCCCCAAAATTCACTTTTGATTAGAGTGGGTTGGAAAACCTAGCTTTGGTTCTTCCCACTTAGGTCGTTTCCGTAGGGTGAGTGATTTTTCCCACTACAATAGGACTTCTAAAGGATGTAATAAATCTTGAAATGCATAAAATGAAATAGGTAAGTCTGGTGTTTTGATCACCTAGTAAAGGGGAGAGCATTAACCTATTACCCAACAATCACAACAAACAAGTGGTTCAATTTTAAATCTAAATGACAGTTTTCTATGCTAAGTGAAGATTTTTCTTCAAAACAAACATTGGATTCATTTTAACCAACATAAAATAAAGTTTGGTGACTATCCTAGGATTGATAAATTCTAGATTTAAGTGTCTATCCTAGGATTGCTTCATTTTATTTTTAAACTGAATTGAAAAATCCTGTCTGCAGATGGCGTCAGACTCATAATTTACAAACCCTATATGTGCTAAAATAGGCCACCAATGCACCAAAATAGTTAACAAATGTGCTAAATGATCAAACAAGGATGTGTGAAAATAGGTCATCTATGAGCTAAAATAGTCCATGGATGCGCTAAACAAAGGCTCATATGCGCTAAAGCAAAAAAATCTGCAATAAAAAGATTAAAAATGAAAGGATGCCCCACGGTGGGTGCCAAAAATATGTTGTTAGAATATGTGGTCTAATTATAAAGGAAACTAACACACCAATGAACCATTAGATTGAAAGAAACTAATTTAAAAAATACAAAAAGAAAACTCTAAATGACAACAACTCCAAATTCATCTCATTTTTCTTTATCTCCAAGGATTCGATTCAAGATATTGGCTCTTAGTTGTGTAAGCAACAACTTGTAGAATGACAACTTAGGAGAACAAGATTGATGTAAAATGCATGTCCATTGCTAATGATTTAAACTATGAAATTGTACTTGAAATGCTATGATATTGCTAAAATGCTGATAGGCTAATTCAAATGCAACTATAGTAATTGTGTATGAAATCTAGGATCAAATCTACTTAGGAGAAGGCTATATTTATAGATTTTCGAAGGCAAAAATCTAGTTGGCAAGGGATCAACGGTTGAAATTCAAACCTGCTAAGATGAACGGTGAAAGATTCTAGAAGTTGAGAGAAAGGTGGAAGGTTGAGAGGAAAGTGGAAGAATGTTTTCAACCCACAAAACCATCCTCATTCAAAAATGGAAACAAATTGCCATTTGTCACCTCATTTATGAAAACTGGTTGAAATTTGAGGATAATTTATAATTAAATAAATAAATTTATTTAATTACATGTGACAATGAATTTAGAAGCTTCCACAATTAAATAATTAATATTTAATTATGTGTGAGAAGTGAAAAAGATGAGTAATTAAATATTTTACAATATTTAATTAAGTGGAGTGAAAAATATATTAAATATAAAATATTTAAATGTGAAATGAAGTATGAATATTCCTTTGCTTGAATTTAAATGTTCAAACTTTAGAAATAAAATGATAATCAAATAAATAAATTATGAAATTTATTTAATTTAATTAAGAGGAAAATAGCAATAATTAAATAAATTATTTATTTAATTAAACTAGAAGAATTGGAAAAAAAGAAAAATATAAATAAACAATTAAATTTATTTACATGTAGATGATTTTAGAATATTAATTAAATAATTCATATTTAATTAATTTAATTAATTTAATAGGTTTGATTAACCATGACCATTTTTAGATGTGTACAGTAATGATAGTGGAGGGGATACCATATCTGTCGAGAATATGGTAGAGGATGAATTTAGAAATCTAAATACCATTGATTTGTGAGATTGGAATTTCTTCCACCCATTTGGTGAAGTATTTAATGGCAGTGATGATGAAGGTGTGACCATTGCATGAAGGATGGTGAATCTTGTTGATTAAGTCAAAACCACATTGTGAGAAAGGCCGTGATGCAATGATGGGCTGAAAATATTGTGTAGGAGCATGGATGATAAATGAGATCTATGTGTTTTTGAAATGATACACATTTTTGAACAAACTCACAAGCATCATGCTCCATAGTAGGCCAATAATACCTTGCTTTGATAATTTTCTTCACTAAGGACATCCCATTAGAATGAGACCCATAGAAACCACTATGTACTTCATTTAATGCAACATGAGATTTCAATTCATTGAGACACTGAATGAGAGTGTCATCATACCCTTTATGGTAAAGTGTATCTGCCATGATTGTGTAGCGGGAAGTGTGTTGGATAAAGGATTTGTGTTGGTTATGGGTGAGGTCAGGTGGTAGGATATTATCATGTAGATAGGCATAAATTTTGTGATACCAAGGTGATTTGGGACCCACAATGTCACACACCATTTCATTAACAACAATATCGTATGCTAGGATTAATTGTTTCTCTATGAGGAACTAACAGTTTGTTAGATCTTTGGACATGTTGATGAGAGAACCAATTGTAGCCATAACATCCATTTCCTTGTTCTATATTCTAGGGATCTGCTCAAATTGGATATGGGAAAAATATTTCTTGAAATAATCCACAATGCATTTATAAGTAAGAAGATTATCATCCTTGGTTTGAAACTCATCATTGACCTACTTGAATATAAGTTGAGAATTTCCAAAGACACAGAGACAAGTGATATTACATTATACTATGATTCTGAGGCTTGTGATTAAAGCTTTGTATTCAGCAATGTTATTTTTGCATGGAAATTCTAACTTGAATTATTTTGGAATGTAGTCACCTTGAGGGGTGAAAAATAAAATACCCCCACTAGCTCCATTGTGAGTATAAGAGCCATCAAAATATAATGTCCATATATCTGATTCTAAGATTGTAAGGACCCCTTTATCGGGAAACTCTTCTACTAATGGATATGCATCTACCAGAGGAGCATCAGTCAATTGATATGTTATTACTTGTCCTTTGATTTCTTTGCAATCCGCATATTCTGTATCAAACTCACTAAGGACCATAACCCACTTGGCCATGCAGCTAGTTAATGACGTTCTTGATAATAGATATTTGAGTGGATCAAATTTTGATATGAGCTTGATAGGATGACTAAGAATATAGCGGTGCAACTTTTGTGAACTAAAAATAATGGCTAATCAATATTTTTCCATGGGTGAATAATTAAGCTCACAGCCCACAAGTGCATGAACGATATAGTAGATGGTGTGCTCTTTAGAGAACTCATCATGTTGGGCTAGAAATACCCCCAGTGCAACTAAAGTAGCCGAGATATATAGAATTAGTGGCTTGCCTAGAATAGGATGCATTAAGATGGGTGGATTTTCTAGATATTTGTTGATCTTTTCGAATCCTTGTTGACACTCTGAATCCCATTTAAAATTTATGTCCTCACACAAGAGGTGTGTAAATGATTGGAATTTATAAGCAAGTTGGGCGATGAAGCACCTGATAGACTATATCTTTCCTTGTAGACTTCCCAACTATTTTAGATTGTGAGGTAGGGAAATTTCCATTATAGCCTTGACTTTCATTGGATCCACCTTGATGCCCCTTCTAGATACAATGAAGCATAATAGTTTTCTTGATGTGATCCAAAAATCACACTTCTTTGGATTCAAGTGTAGCTTGTATTGTTCTAATCCCTCAAATATTTTCCTCAAGATCTCGGGATACTCTTCTCTCATTTTTGAATTTCCTAGTAGATCATCAACATAACCTTACATTATAATGTGAATGAGGTCATGGAAGATTATTGTCATTACACATTGATAGGTTTCCCCCATATTCTTGAGACCAAAGGGCATGACATTGTAGCCGAAAGTGCTCAGGGGGTGGTGAAAGCGGTCTTGTACTGATCTTCAGGTGTAATTCTAATTTGGTTGCAGCTCAATAAGCCATCCATGAGGGATAGCATGGCATGTCCTGATATGAGATCTACCAACATGTCAATGTGAGGAAGTGGGAAATCATCTTTTGAGCAATATTTATTTTGATACCATAAGTCGGTATAGATTCTAATACTCCCATTAGGTTTAGCCATAGGTACTATGTTAGATATCTAGTTAAAGTAATAAATAGGTCTAATGAACCCATCCTCTAACTATTTCTCTAGTTATTTCTTGACAAGTAGAGCCACTTGGGGATGCATTTTCTTGAGCTTTTATTTAATTGGTTTTGCATCTATATGGCCATCAAGATGGTGTACAACCAATTCAAGATCCAATCTTGGCATATCTAAATATGACCATGCAAATTTAATGATACCTTCCTTTAGAAAATTGGCATTGATGGGGTACTCTTCCTTAGATAAGGACTTTTCCACATAGGTGATCTTGGGTTGTTCTTTTGTACCTAGATTAACTTCTTGTGTTTCCTAGATCAGAATTGATGAAAATTAAGATAAATGAGCTCCAAAGAGGGGAAGATGAACATCCCCATACTCTAACACCTCATCAAAGTTTTCACTAGAAGATACACCCTTTATTTTTACTTTTGATGAGTCAAGGAGTGCCTTAGAGAGGTTTTCACTAGGTGACTCTTTTTTATTTTATTTCTTCTTTCTTTTATAGTTAGGGTGTTCATCCTCCCCCAATCCCATAAGATTTAAGTAAGTTTCCTTTGAAGGAAACATATCTATAGGTGAACTCCCTCGTAGGTCCCAATAAATTAGGTTGCGGTGGCAGAGGGAAAGGAAGATTGAAAAGACTGAGGTAGATTAAAAAATGGAAGGGATATCTACACCATCATATGAGAGTATGATTGCTTCTTCTTCAGATATGTCTTCAAGTAAATTGTTATCAAATTTAATATTATTAAAAGTGATATTGGATGATGTGATACAATTTTTCTTCTTGTCATAGCCTAAGGGTATGTGTAGGATCATCAAGGAAAAAACAGGCCCTTAAGTGGTAATGAAAATTCAAAAAATCAGAGTTAGAAAACTTGATGTAAAAAATTGAATAAGTTATCTATATTATTTAAAAAATATTTAAGAATAGATTCTATAGAAAATTGAATGTAGTTTCTAAACTACTAGTTTTATTTTAAAAAAATAAAAAATCTATTTGGTAAAAATTTGAAATTTCAATGCAGTAGTACTTAAATTTTAGGGAAAAAATACGAAGTAGGTGTCTTTCTAACCAACCTAACCATAATAAAATGATAATATTTTTTTATAATATTTTATATATAAGTAGAGAACTCACGTCCCGATGTGATGCATATTTTTTTGTATCTCTTTTCCATGTAAATAATTAATTATGAATTTTTTATTATAATTTTTTAAAAATATAAAAACTCATATGTCTGACCATCTTAACTTGGTCAAAACTTCATGATATTTAATTTAATTTTTTTAAATCGTATATTATGTAAAGAATATAATGTGATGCATGTTTTGGATTAAAATAACATGATACCATTTGAAGGATATAGATGTTTTTCAATCAGCCTATCTAAAAGGACTTTAGTCGTAATTCAAATAGAAAATGAATAATAATAATTTATTAAATTCAAAGTAAAGAATAATTTATATTAGTGGAAAGATGAGAATCTCCTTTAAAAATAATTTTAATTTCATCAATTTTGGGTAAGAATAAATTCGTCAGCCACATGGGCCATCATATTACTTACATATCGCCACTTTTTAGCCCATCATGATCCTGCACATACCCCTAAGCCCAAATGTTTAGGTCACACAGGTGTCTCAATGGTTGTAGTCTTCCATTCTCTTCTATGCCAATACCTTCCCCTTGATTTTTATATTTTTTAGCTAGCTTTGAACCATGGGGATAAACCTTCTAGAAGTATTCAATGAGGGGAGGTGATGGCTTGGGTTCTTCTATGTAAACCCATTGATTGATATTGTCCTCCATCTGATCTTGTAGTGTTCTTGGGGATTGGAAGGTGGTAGAACCCATATTATTAGAGCTGATAGTTTTAATCTTCACTTCCTCTTTTGGTGCAGATTGAGAAGGTTGTCCATAGGTGTGAGAAGATAGTGACATGGTTTCCACATTAAGAGTTGTATGCATCTCATATTCTCCACAACCTTTGTCTATGATCTAGACCTTGGTTGGATTCGGTGAAATATGTGTTGGATGATGGGTTAGAAACTAGAATGGATGATGGAATGAAGGATTTTGTCTGAGGGGTTCCCAATTCTATTCCTAGATAGTGTCATGAGTGTGGGAAGGAAACCTCAAGAGCATGCCAATACTTAAAAGGTTGGGGGTTATCATGGATGGTAACTCCAACCTTGTTATATATGAACTTCAAACATATATGGTAGGTGGAAGGAATTAATTGCATGGCATGAATCCATGGGTGGCCAAGGAAGAGATTGTATGGAAAATCCAGATCAAGGACGTGGTAAGTAGTGTATTACACAACATGTCCAACCTGGATAGGAATAAAAATGATACCCTCTGAGTCCTTTTCTGCATTGTTGTAGGCCTTAATTCTAATGGTCTAGTTATCCAAGTCAACATGAGTATAACCTACCTATTTTATGAAATTTAATGCACATAGGTTGAGTGTAGAGCCATTATCTACCAATACCCATTTTACCTTATGGTGAGTGACCAAGATTTCAATGTGTAAGGTATAGTTATGGGATGAATCGATCAGTGGCATATCATTTTGATTGAATCCCAATTAATAGTTGGATGAAAAATATCCTAATATAGCTTGAAAATGAGTAGGACCAATATCATTTGGCACATGTGTATCCTACAGAGCTTTGGTAAGGATCTCCTGATGGATTGGGGAAGACTTGAGAAAATATAGGATAGATATTTGAGTAGGTGTCTTGCCAAGATGATGAAGGATATTATATTGTGAGGTCACAGGAGCTAGCTGAGATGAAGTGGAAGGCCCAAGAGCTGATATGTAGGTAAAACATGTAGTAACAACACATTTAGGGTCTTTTCCTTTGACATTAATCATACATACATGTGGATCCCCTTGGGTGATGCATGTAATAATGTTCTCATACTTATAAGGCACATTTTTCTAGCTGATATTATTAGTGTTGTTATTTTAGTTGTTATTATTGGGTCCATTGTTTGCATTGGAAGTACTGGGACCTTGGTTGTTCTTAGGGAAGGTATTTTGATATATCTATAATTAAGCATTAGATGAGGCAACTTGATTTTCATCCACTACGATATCACCTTGATATAGCCAAGTGGATATAGCCTTTAAGTCCTTGACATTCATTAGTGGAGTGATCTTTGATGTTGTGTTAATCACAATACTTATTCTCTCTATATCAAGTGGGTTTGGGTTTTGACTCATAAAAATTATTTTTTATAGGATAGGTAACCACATAATTCGCTTGAAGCAGCCTCTTGGAAACAACATCTAAAGTTTCTCCCAAAGGAGTGAAGGTATTCTTATTATTCCCTTGATTGTATTGATTGGATTGTGGAGGGGGATGGGGTACACCGTGTGGTATAGATATGAAACTGGAGAATGGTTGTGGATTGGGTACATACTACAATATTTGTGAAGTTCTAGCTACTTGGATGTGTTTAGTGTCAGTGACATCATCAATGACAACATTTTTTTTCTTGTTCTAGTAGCAGGATTTATCCCCTGACAATTTATCTTTATCTTGGTTAAAGATTTTGATTTGGAATTTAGAAATAAGGGCCCTCTCAATGGTAGTACCCTTCTCAATGACCTTTGAAAAGGTGGTAGCATAATGGAGGTGTAGGTTATGGGTCAATTCAAGGTGGGAATTTGCAACAAATATGGTTACCAAGTCCTCATGGAGAATGGATTTTAGTCGACTAGCTAAGGCTCACCACCTTTGCAAGTGGCTCACAAAAGTTTCTCCTTCACATTTCTTATCTTTCAAGAGGCCTAAAGTGTCTATGTCCTTCTCCACATTAAAGGAAAAATGTGCAACAATTTTTTTTGACAAGTCTACAAAGGAAGAAATCAATCCCCTCGAAAGACCCATGAACTAGTCTAGAGCTTGCCCCATTAGGCTTATAGGGAAAAACCTAAGGAGATAGTCGTCGTTATGTAGGAATTCTCAAAAATGTGTAAAATTATTGCAAGTCCTTCCTCAGGTCACCCTTTCCCTTGTATTTATCAAATTTTGTAATTTCAAAATATTTAGGGAAAGGGATAACGACAAATCTCCTCAAATTTAGAGGAATTATTGGACGTCCCTGCTTGAAAGTCTTTGAGGGTGGATTTTATCTCTTCCCACTCCTTATTAATTGTAATTGAAGAGGAAGGTCCTACTAGGTTGGATTAATCATACAGGGTATATTGATGATGTGATGGAGGAACATATTGGTCATATAGTGGCAGAGGTGGATATGAAGGGACTTGTTGGTATTGATGGGGGTACGTGGATTGAGGATTGGAATAATCTTGTTGGTATGATACAGGGATTGATAATATGATGAAGAGGCACTCTAATTATATGATGATGACTATTGGGAGTAAAATGGATCGGATTGGTAGTTATATGTGGGTTGTTATGGGAAGGATATGGAGGTTGTTTTATTTTGGACTACTGGTAGTAGGTGTTTTGTTTTGATTGTTGAGGATTGGTGTAAGATGTCTATTGTTGGGATTTTTGTGGATTATAATAATAATTGGCATTGGGGTTGGATGTAGTGTCTTGTGGATAATAGGTTATATAGGGGTGATATAGGTATTGGGAAGCAGGGTTGTTTGGAATTTGTTAGGAGGACTGTTGTGATTGTGATGGGATTTGGGATTGATGAGGTAGAAGTTGTGATGGAATATGAGTATGATGGGGCAATATTTGATAAGATGATTATTGTGATTGTGGGATGGATTTTGATTGATGGGGAGATTTTGAAGTATTTCCTTAATGTTGGTGTGAGGGTTGTTGATATTGATGTGGTGGTTGTTGAGATTGTGACAATATTTGAGTTTGAAGTGGAGGTTGTCGATGGGGTGGTTGTCATGGTGTTTGTTGTAGATTACCTTGAGGTTGATGCGAGGATTGTGATAGATTACCCTGTGTTTTATGCAAGGGTGGTTGTTGAGGCTGTGAGGGGATTTGAGCCTGATGTGGAGGATTTGATGGGATTTGGTGTGGTGATTACTGATAGGGTGGTTGCGATAACACTTTCTATGATGGTATATTTCCTTGAGGAAAATGTTGAGATGTAAACATAGGTGGTGGTAAGTTTGATGTGTGTGTGTGACCAAAAGGTATATGAGGATGAATATTAGCAAAAAGATTATATGTATTTCCCCTAGCACTTCTCAATAATGGGCTCAATTGGTATGGTGGAAGAGGTGGTGTGGATGGTAAGGGGATCAAACATAGAAGAATGCTCGTGCCTTGCGGATTAACCAAACCAAGACCTTGGGGATTTTTTGGATTTGGATGACGAGTAAAGCCCTAAGGATTATTAGGATTAAGACCTTGATTTTTTTGATCAAGTACAACACCCATGATCGAGATCTTGTAGACATGGAAAATGTACAAGTTTATTTTGGCACACTTGATCCCGATTACTAACAACATTTCCTCCTAAAACATATTCTCAGTATTTCATCACACTCTATCTCTTAATTTAATAAATCATTATTTATTGGATTAAGTCTACCACCTCCTTTGATTAAATTAATCAATTTAATTTAATTAACCTAACATATCTATTTAATTAAATAAATCATTTTATTTGATTAAATTCTTTAAAGTCCTCTTATTAAATTAAATAAATTAAAACCTCATTTGATTTAATCTAACATGTTTCTTCCTGATTAAATAAATCCAATTATTTATTTAATAAATCATTTTCTCTCAATTCTTGACTTAAATCAATTCATAAATCTAAGTCTAGATTGTCACATCATCTAATTCTTCATTAAATTAATCAAAACCATGATCAACTTAATCCCTCTCTTTAAAATCCTCTAGAGAATGCAAGTTGCACAATAAATCAATTACTTTGATTTATTTAATTCTCTATTTTCCCTCACAAAGCATCAAAAGGGAATATTCCCTCATTTGAATTCAAAAAGGCCAAGTGGGCTTGCTCATTCCAACAAGGCATTTAAGACCTCTTACATGTCCTTTTCATTGAGCCAAGTGGTCATAGCTCCATTTTACTTCTCATCCACCTTGTAATTTCAATATTTCAAAATTCAAATTTATGCATTTATCATGCACATTGGCCAAACTGTGCTCATTCCTCATCCAATCACATGTGGACAAGTGGCACAATGCCATTGGATTATCTTTTGTCCCACATTGCTCAATCTTGCTCACCTCTTCCAAATTAAATTCTATAAATTGGAGACTTGTCTCTTCATTTTTCATCCACAATATTCATGCAAAGTTATTCTCTTCACATTGAGAGCTAGTTTTTCCCATTGCACTCAATAATCCACCATTTTCATAAATTGTAACAAGGTTATGCTCAAATATCTTTGGAGATTTGACCATTGTTCAATCAACCCAAATTGTAACTTAGGAATTAGGAAAGGGCCAATTGCAACATTTCATTGGCACCAATTCCCCCATGGGATCATCATTGTATTAGCTTGATTAAGATTTAATTTCATTTCTTGAATTGTGTTCTTCATCTTTGTTCCTAATTTTAGTTTAAATAGATGGATTTTATGGGGAATCTCTCATACTTTTTTGCATGCATATGATCTAACAACTAATGTGTTTCATGGCTCTTGTGCATTTTCAAGTTTAGGGGTTCACATTTTGGTGCTAGAAGGAGGGCTGCATCGAGAATTTCATCATGTTTTTGTGAAAAATTCGGTGGTTTTAACATTTTTTGGCTATAAACAGGAACTGCATTGTGGGTAGTTTATGCAGTCCTGTATTGCACCGTAGCCCTCTAAATCTACGGTGCTATATTGAATTGCAATCATTTCCTGCTTTTAAATTTCAAATTTTCCCAGACGTTACCATTTGCAAACTCTGCCACGAACTGAATTGCACCACACCCGCGATCTCTGTTTCTATAGAGCACAACACACAATCAATCGTGCAATGCTATATAGCACCACTTGTTTACCAAACTACACTGAACCCGCTAACTCTACCATGGAGAATAGTCTAGTTTTAAATTTTGACATGTTCTTTTTGATTTTCGGACCTTTTAACTTTTCACCTATTTGCTGATCTTTTTTTGCTCTCTATTTTCTGTCATTTTGCAGGTTGGAGCAAAGGAAGAAGTTCATCATGGCCTAATGTTCACCAAATCCAAAGTCTTTTTAAACACTAAAGTGTTCTTCAACATTCTTTGAGAAATTTGTTAAAAATCCTTGGCCTTAGGAACACTAAATTCACTTTGGATTTAAAAAGAATAAAACAATTTAGTTTTTTAGGACACCATGCTCATGCTCATTTTGTACAAAGTGTTTTTTAACACTCTTTAAAGAATTTGATTAGTTCATTGATCTTAGGACACTAAATTTCCATTGGGTTCTAAAATAAACAAATCAATTTTTTCTTTTCAAAAGTTGCCAAGGGGCTAAAAAGAACTTTAGACAAACACACTAGATTTTTTTTAAAGGGTTAAAAAATTGAACAAGGCAATCTCACATTTCATTTGGTGCTTAAAAATAATTCATCATTGCTTTGAGGTCTAAAATGAACAAGTGTTTTCAATGTTGTGCAATCCTTTTCACAAGTTAATATTATTTAAAATGTGTATGCGCTTCTCTCGCGCTTCATTGCGATCTTGAGAATCAAAATTTTTTTGGTGATATTAGGTTGTTAAAAAGATTGCCTCCACATTTCAATTTGGGCACTTAACAAATGAACAAAACATGCGAGTGTGAATAAACTTATTGCAAGTGTTCTCCTTTTGTTTTTAAACAAAGGTTGATCGAACTATGAATATGCTTATTCACTATTATTTATCTTAGAGGGTCTGCCTTGTGGGTAAAAGTACTCACCCAAGGGAACGACCCAACCAAGAACACACTAAAGCCAAGCGTCTTCCAACTAGTATATAAGTGTGGATTCTTGAGGAAAGTTCAAGAATCACAAGGATTATTCCGACAAGATGGACAGAAATGGACTCTCACCGATGTTGGATAATCCCCCACGAATGGAATGCCCACATTATAACCCTTTGTTTAGAAAAATGCCAAAACCTTGTCTATCTTGTTGGTGCAAAAGGTCATGTCCTTTGAAGTCGCCTCACATTATACATGCAGTCTTGTTGTGTAAATGGAAGGTATGCCTTGGGAGATTCATGGATACTAATGCTTGGTTGACTCAAGAAGTGTGTGTCGTGGAGGGGAGCTAGTGTGGTCAAACATTTAGCCATTCGCATAAGATATGCGCAGCTGGATTCGTCCAAGTGGGAACCCAACAAGATATTGCCTCATCATCCTAGGATTGTAAAAGTGCTTGAAAGAAAAGAACACATTGCTTGGTTCTCAAAAAAATGCTTGAAAACAAACATTCACAAAACCTTCAAATTCCAAACCCCTTGTGAGAAACAAATACTCTTGATGAATTTAGACACTCTTGCTTTCCCTAGGGATCATATTCCTAGAGGTTTCTAAGTGCAGAAATTCTACCGTCATTTGTTTTCAACAAGGTTAAACATAAGAGAAATTTTCCCTATTTTCCTCAATTTCCACACAATGGACCTTGTGGGATTTAAAATAAAGTGGGACATTAGACATATAGTTTGAAACATAAGCAAGCAAGTGTCTTTGATAAAAAATAAATTCATTAAAACCAAGATAAAATGACAAACTGAACTTCATATGTGTTGTTCCTAATGATTTCCCGCAAGATCAAAATCCCAAAACCAAAGTTCAAGAAAATTAGTCTAAAAACCCACGAGCAATGCCTTGAGATGCTCCTTGAACTAAGAGAAAGACTTGTATACAACTTCTACAAAAAAGCCTCAAGGAATAATCCAACGTTGTATGCATTTTATTGTCAACAAAATCCCGAACTTTTTGAAAGGTTTGCTTTTATCCCATAGGAAGTCTAACATGTTCTTCAATACCGAGGTTTTATAGAGAGAGTCATATCTAGGTTAAGGTTCAAGATCAAAGTCGTGATCCTCATTCATTCCTCCATCAACCAAATCTCATTTCACCAACAAACCTTTTGTGAGCTCTAGAAAAATTTGTCATGCTAAACTTAAAGGGCTAAACCAACATCACCCTATCTTGGCTTCACACACCTAGCCAAAATAGTCAAACCTTTGAACGAAATTACCTTTAGGATAACGCAACTTCCTAAGGTCTATTAGTTCACAATTACATTGCTTAACACGCTTAGCCAATTCATCCACTTGTGCAAGTTCCCCTAGGATAACGCAACTTCCTAGGGAATACAACTTCACTACAATCCTATTTGACTTAACACATCTAGTCAAATTATCACAATAAATCTAAGTCCTTACAAGTTTAGCATAAACCTTCAAAATTTCTCCAAAAGGTTTCATTCACTCATTCCATCCATTTATCCCATCACCATTACCACCATATTTGATCATTTAACTTCCCTAGTTCTTCTCTTTTGGGCCTAAAAGGTTAGGATCAAACAATCCCTATTTTTTATGGTCCAAACTAGATCTCAATACATGAAGAACATGGAGAATATCAGTGAAATATCAACTTCTGTGGACATGAGTCAGTTAACCTCTGAAATAAACCTAGTGGGATCAAGCAATCCCTCAAGTAACTCTCCTTTATCATCACAAAATCCTCAAGAGGAGAGTCATCAAGAGGAAATCACGAATGAAGACATGGGGATGACACAATCTAAAATGATAAAAATGTTTCAAAATCCAGAGAACCACAAAATTTTTAGTGACATGTTCAAGTACTTAAATACGCTAGCAAGAGGAGGGGTCTAGTTCCCTTCCAACCTTGACAAAAGAACTAGTATACAGGTGCCTCTTACAAATGCATCCCAGATGTCAAATATAAATCAAGAAATACCTCACACCACATCGGCCATCACACCAACCTCACCGAATGTGAACAAGGGGAGTGCCATGTTTCAAGAATTGCAAAGGCATCACCTTGTGGCTAACAAAGAGGCAGTTGTCACTACCACATCGGGTACTTCTATCCTAGAAAATCCATCCCACCCATACGTCCCGCTCACCCTCCATAACCACGCTAGCTCATCTTCGTTCCATGCAACACCAACTTGTCAATGAAAAATACAAACTTCTCTAACACTTGGAGAAGGGGGCTTGTTTGGAATGATTGATGTTGCTAATCCTTTTTTTCAAAGTAACATCCCATCTCTTCCCCCATTTCCATTCACAAACACGTCACCTCTTGAATTGGGTTTTCCTCCTCTCAACATCAATATTTTCTCAAAACCAAGCAACGTGAACATCACATCAAGTTCCATCTTCTTTCCCACAACATCATAATAGCAAGTGGTGACCATTCAAGCCACTGCATCAATTGGTCCTCAAATATCCCAAAGCATACCATCTCAAGGGCCAAACATCTCAACCACTCCCCCAACAACCCAAATCCCAATCACCACCATAATCCCTTCACCTGTCACAACGATCGGCATGAATCCTGTTCCACCCCTAATCCCACCAAAAGAAAACATGACAAATTCATTCACCACTCTATTCCAAACCCTTCAAAAGGCCAACCAACAAAGAGTACTCAAGCAAAAGCATCAAGCCCAAGCTCAAGCACAAGCACAAGCACAAGCACAAGCGCTAGCACAAGCATAAGCACAAGCACAAGACCAAGAACAAGCACTAGCATAAGCCCAAGCTCAAGCACAAGCCCAAGCTCAAGCCCTAGCTCAAGCACGAGCCCAACAACAAGCACAAGCCCAATACCAAGCGCAATTGTAAGCGATCCATTTGCAAGCATACCAACAAGCCCTACAAGAATTTTAGGTACAACAACAAGCTAAAAAAAAGCTTTGTTGGGACAATAACAACTCGACCAACAACAAGCTTTGTTGGCACAACAACAACTACACCAACAACAAGCTTTACTAGCTCAAAAAAAGATTGATCAACAATAGGTTTCATGGGAACACCAGCAAATGGATCAACAACAAGCGTTGTTGGAACAACAACAACAAGATCAACAACAAGCATTGTTGACGCAAATGCAGGCATACCAATAGGCTTTGAACACACAACAGAGCTTGCAGCAAATGCCCACTAGTACTCTTCCCACCCATCAAGCACCTCAAACACCTCACAAATCCTTCATTCCACCTCCCAACCCAAGAAAGGATGTTGGAACACAAATCAAACTGCTTTCGTAGAAAATGTTGGAATTAGAAGTAGAAAAAACCACGAGAACACCAGGAAACTTGTGCCCTTACCCTTTTGACATAAGTCTCGCCATGATACCATTCCCAAAGGGATTTGAGATCCCCAATTTTGAAAAGTACAATGGAATAGGTAACCTTGAAAACCATGTCAGGGAATTTCAGGTGCATTGCATGGAGGTCGCATACGATGACACGTATCTAATGCGACTCTTCCCTCATAGTCTGACTGGTCCAACCATGGAATGGTTTTCTTGCCTACCTACAGGTATTAAAACATTCGAGCAAATCATGGAAGCCTTCCTTAAGAATTATGCTTTCAATATGGGTGTGGATTTTAGTTTGGAAGAACTATCTGCACTCAAACAAAGAAAAGGGGATCCATTCACATCCTTCTTACAAAGATGGCAATCCAAGGCCAATCAAAGCAAGTGGACCATGCCAGAAGAACAATAAGTTTGCACCATCATAGCCAATCTAGATGAAAAATTGGCGTTCTACTTGAAAATGCAGTGCATCACATCATATGACCAACTGATCCCAAAGGCGCTCAACATCGAAAGAGCCCTTACTGTGTGAGGAGGTGCACCAACATTCACTCCTCTATAGGATAACTACCTATCTAACAACTACAATGATAAACCTTGAACTTTGTCGAGGAATAAAAATATCACGAACGATGGCGTGGTTGATGCTAAAGTGGTCATCAGTGCCCCTAAGCAGAATACCCAAACCCATCATCAACCACAAAATTATAATCGCAACAATGTGCAGACTCATGCAATAGTAGCACAACAACAACCAACTCCCACCAATCAAATTAACAACTTGGGTAATCAAGGAGGACCACCTCCCCAAGGCAAGTATCCCCCCAAGAGGAAGTTCACAGCTCTTGGTGAATCGATTGAGTCCATAATGAAAAAACTAGTCAAAGAAAATCTAATCAAGGTCTCTAACTCAGAGCAATACATGGAACCCATGACCAAACCACCATGGTATAATGAAAATATCCTTTGTGACTTTCACAAAGTCAAAGGACATACCACCAGCAATTGCATGAGGCTGAAAAACATCATCCAAGATCTCATCAAGGATAAGATCATCAATATTGAATAGCCAGCTAGAAACCAAGACCTGAAAATATACACGAATCCGATGCCAAACCACAACCAAGGGAACAATTAGGGAAATAATCAAGGGAACAATAAAGGAAAGCAAAAGTATGCTAGTGCTAATCTAGTGTATGGAGAGATAGTTGAGTGTGTTGATGAAATGGTCACAGTCATAAATGTCAAGGGAGCCAACAACGACTGTGGAGTCACCACACGTGGTAGAAAGGTTACCATTGTCGGGGCACCAGCTAAGACCCCCATTTTTAATTCAAAGTTCATCCCCTATGACTACAATTTCATTGACCAGCTGAAGAGAACACCCGCCCAAATCTCCATCATGGAACTATTGAAAATCTCCGCCTCCCATAGAAAGATCCTTGATGAAGCATTAGTTGTGTCCACCATCTTCTCCACCCTTGAAACAGAGTAGTTCCAGGATATGGTGGGTAACATCATTACCCAAATCTCATTACATTCTCTAACCAAGACTTCCGCTACAACCATCTCATAACCGCACACTCCACCTTCAAGTGCTCATCCATAAAAAAGAAAGTCAAAAAAGTCCTGGTGGATGGAGGTGCACGACTTAACATATGTTCTCTAAAGCTCATAAAGAAATTGGGATTCACCGAGGATTCCATTAATAAGAACAAAAGCATCACAATAAGGATGTATGATGACCAAGAAAGAGTGTCTCAGGGCACTATCAAAATCCCCATCCAAGTGGGGCCGACAACCATGGAAACCACCTGTCAGGTCCTCAACCTCGACCTACCATACAACATCCTCCTGGGATGCCTGTGGATACATGGAATAAAGGTAGTGGCCTCGACTTCTCACCAATGCATCAAGTTATCACATCAGAACAAGGAAGTCACTATATATGGGGATCCCGAACCTTTTGCCTACTATAAAAACTTAGAAGCCAAGTTTTATAAGATCCCCCAAGTACCCAAAAATGATGAAGGACCATCTACTTCATACATAGACCCAGCCAACCTTGCTTCCACTTATGCGACAAAAACACCCATCATCCTTCATATATCTGAAATCAAAAACATGATCCAAGGCAATGGATGCAGTGACTACAGAATGAAAATAAATGCATTTATTGTAGGAGAGTTACCAAAATCTCCTAGGTTGCATGGACAACCTTAGCCAATTGAAACACTTGTCCACACTGTTAGGGCAGAACCTTCTAGATTCCACCATTGGGGGGATCTCAGTAGAGAAAAATTGTATGAAGGGGACATTTCAAACATATTATACCAAGATGAAAGGCCCACCCCCACCCTACCCATGGAGGAAACTAACAGAGGGTTACAAACGATGTTTGGTATGGGCTATAACAAGAATGAAAGCCTTGGAAGGAATAGTGATGGACGGCTAGAGCCCATCATTGTAGAAAGAAGAATGAAAAACCTTGGCCTTGGTTATACTCCTCTGAGTATAACCATACATGGTAGGAGTACTACCAGAAGGGTAGTCAAGTCCTCTCCTCAGGTAATAGCAACCACTCCTAGACCACCTATATGCCTAGGTATCCCACTCAATAATTACACCTTTGACGTCACCGATGTTTGTGCCAGTAGTGATGATGATGATACCATAGCAAGTCTCCCTAGGGCTTTTGAAGATTCCACCCTATTAATGATTAGTGCCTCCACAACTGATTCAAACCAATGAACGCACCGAATCACCTTATTACACCCACAACTCATCGATCATGATCAACGAGGACCACCAATTCTTGACTCATTCAAAAATGATGAGGCACTCTCGAAATTCATGGGACTAAGGGATACAGTTCCATGTGGGGATCATAAGGCAGGCTTCAACATCACATTGGACACATAGGCATACTATGGGGAGACGATTGAGTCCTTCAGTCACAAAAGGAAAATATCGAGAATAAGCTCGAGGTTATTGAGTGAAAACCACACTGTGGCACTCTCTAATCACAAAATAGTAAAAATAAAGGATGCATCCAATGGTGAAAACCTCTCTGAGGTGGTGGAGGATGAAGGATTCAATCCCCCCCCTACTGCTTTACATCAGGAGAAATCAGCGGTCCTAGCAGAGCAGTGTAATCCTGTCAACTTGGGAACAAAGACAAAACCACAAATCACATTATATGCTCAAACACTTTAGATAGAAGAACAAGAATTGTTGGCTGCATTCTTAAGAGAAAGAAAGGAAAACTTTGCATGGACCTATGTTGACATGCCAGGCCTAGATCCTGAGGAAGTGGTTTATCATTTGGTTGTTTACCCTGGGGAAAAACCAGTTAGACAAAAGTTAAGGAAGATGCACCCACAAATAGCTTTGCTCATTAAGATTAAACAAAAAAAGCTCTTGGATGTTGGCTTCATACGCCCAATCGACTATCCAGAGTGGGTATCTAACCTTGTACTAGTCTCAAAACCGAATGGGGGAATCCACATTTGCACAGACTTTAGATATCTAAACAAAGCATGTCCTAAGAATGATTTTCCACTACCCAACATTGACATGATAGTGGACATGATGGCTGGGCATGAGATGTTGTCCCTGATGGATGGCTTCTCAGGATACAATCAGATAATGATAGCAAAAGAGGACCAACACAATACAACCTTTACATGTCCTTGGGGTACCTACTACTAGAATGTGATGCCATTTGGGCTAAAGAATGTAGGAGCTACATACCAAAGTGCCATGACATGATCCACAAAACTGTCGAAGACTACATGGATGACATAGTAGCCAAATCAAAGAAGAGGCGGGATCACATAGCAACCTTAAGTGCAATCTTTGATAGGCTAGAACAGTACAAGGTCAGACTCAACCTAAATAAGTGTGTCTTTGGGGTACAATCAGGAAAGTTGTTTGGGTACATAGTTTCAATGAGAGGGATAGAGGTGGACCCTACAAAAATAAAAGTGATCCTTGAAATGGGAGCACCAAGAACACTAAATCAACTAAGAGGATTACTAGGTAGACTCTAGTCCATCCGGAGATTCATAGCACAAGTAGCAGATAAACAAATAGCCTATTCACATCTGCTCCACAAGGGAGTCGCATTTAATGGGATGACAAGTGTGAACAAGCATTCAAAAATATCAAGGAATATCTACTTACACCACCTGTGTTAATGCCACCAATCATAGGGAAACCGTTGATTCTATACATCTCAGCAACAATGGCCGCCCTTGGTGCCCTTTTATCCCAACATGATGAAAAGGGAACTGAGCAAGAAATTTACTATATCAGCAAAACAATGGTAGGGAATGAACTCAATTACACATCAATAGAAAAGGCTTGCCTAGCACTGGTATTTGTAGCCCATAAATTTAGACACTACATGCTAGCTCATCAAATTAAGTTAATTGCCAAGATAGACCCTCTGAAATATCTATTGTCAAAAGCAATGCTTACAGGCAGAATGGCTAAATGGGTAATGATATTATTTGAACATGACATTGAATATGTTGAGAAAAAGGTGATCAAAGGACAAGTTATTGTGGACCAGCTAGCAGAAGCTCCCCTCTACACAGACAACCTGCTCATATATGAATTTCCAAATGAGTCCCTTTTCAATCTCGGTGCAACCGACCATTGGAAACTGTACTTTGATGGTTCCCACATGCAACATGGATTAGGAGGTAGTGCGCTCTTCATTAACCCACAAAGAGACTATATACCAAGGTCATATAAGTTGGTATTACCTTGTACAAACAACATTGCAGAATACGAGGCTTTAACTGTAGGTCTCAAGATTGCGGCACAGTGGTGAATTATGGAATTAAATGTCTATGGAGACTCACAGCTTATCATTAACCAAGTCAACGGTGAATATCAAACTAAAGATGATAAGCTCACAACATACAAAAAGGTAGTAGAAAGCCTCAAGGAATCATTCATCAACATCACCTTTGAGAAAATACTGAGGGAAAAAAATAGAGTAGTTGATGCAATGGCAATGATTAGATCCCTACTAGATATCCCTCATAATGTCCTGAAACATGAATTCCTTGTAGAGCAGCTTCTCGTACCAACTTTCGAGGTACCAGAGTCAGAATACATGTGTGAACTCATTGTTCCTAGTGATCTTTGGTACCATGACGTTTACACCTACCTAAGGTTAGGAATCCTCCCAACTGACATCACCTCGAACCTAAAGTGAACCTCTGTCAAAAGGTTCTTACGATTTGTCATCCTAGGAGAGACCCTCTTCCGTAGAAGTATCGATGGAACCCTGCTACATTGTTTAAAACCTAAGGAGGCCATGACTGCTCTAACTGAGGTACACAATGGCACGTGCAGTTCACACTCGAGTGGTATGACCTTGGCTAAGAAGTTTATGAGAACCAGGTACTATTGGCCGACAATGGAAAGAGAGGCACATGACTTTGTCAAAAGATGCCTACAATGCTAGTAGCATGGAGATTTGATTCATGCACTAGCTCAAGAGTTGCATCCCATTGTTACACCTTGGCCCTTTTCACAATGGGGGCTCGATCTCATAGGTAAAATTTCACCCACCTCATCCAATGGCCATAAGTTCATTATCACTGCCACTGAATATCTCACAAAGTGGGTCAAAGCAATTCCCATGACCTACATCATGGGTAAACAGATATCCAAGTTCATCTTGAACTACCTCATTTTCGGATATGGTGTTCCTCAATCCATTATCTTTGATAATGGGACATCCTTCAAAAATCAGGATGACCATGATTTGTGTGAAAATTTCAAAATCTAGCATCGCTCTTCCACCCCATATTACCCACAAGGCAATGGCCAAGTAGAAGCTACTAATAAAACTATTCTGAAAATGACTCTGGTCGAGACTGGCATCTATAGCTAAATTGCGCCTTATGGGTATACCACACCAACATCCACACACCAACAGGCACCACTCCATTTTCCCTAGTCTACTAGATGAATGACATATGGATGCCCTAAATCATCTACAGGTCTACCAGAATCACCTAAAATGGAGCTACAATAAGAAGATCAGGTAACGCACCTTCCAAGTTGGTGACCTTGTGCTAAAAAAGAACCAAAATAATGTGCCCAACTCGGATACAAAAGGAAATTTTGAGCCCAACTGGCTGGGACCCTTCATCATCACCACAAGCTACAAATCAGGGGCATATCAGTTGTCAACACTAGAAGGAAAGCCTTTGCAAGAGCCCATGAATAGCTCTCACCTCAAAAAGTTTTATGCCTAAACACTTGCAAGGTGTAGAAGCGAAAAATACAAAAAAAACAAAAAAAGTCTTGAAAAAATAGTTACCTTAATGAAAACCTAGCAAATAGGCGTCTTGGTGACAACAAAAAAATTAAAAAATACAAAAAATCCAAAATAATCAGAAAAAGGATTGAAAGCAGTAAAGAAAAAAATTGTCCTCTAGTGAAAACCACTTCGGTGGTGCTTTGGACAAATACCTTGGTGAAAACATGGCAAACAAGTGTCAATCATAATTAAAGCACTCTCTATCCACCAGGATCTGCACAACTCACTCATCCATTCCATCACATTTCATTAACCATCCATCCACCCATTCGCTCACATCCGTACCATAGCCTGAGCTACTGTCCATATCATATTCCACCATAGTAATACTTGGCATATTCCTAAGGTCAGTTTGTCCTACCTTTATCGAAGTAGTCTATTATGCCACGCTAGGGGCATGTTCCTATATCAGCATTGGATTGGATTTGTGTATATTCTCGTAATCTTCTCGAATCATTCAAAAAATCCAAAAAACATCCAAATCATCAAAAATCACAAAACATGTCAAAATATCAAAAAATATTCAAAAAATTCATCATTGAGTCTTGTCAGTCTTCCACTTTGTCCGAACTACATCATCTCTAAGCTTGAACGTAGGTAAGGTTGATCTTTGATCATCCCCCAAGACAGTTAGTCCTTTGGCATCCATCGCATTGGCAATCCGTTTGCCCATCTATTTTTACAATTAGGTCAGTCCTTAGGCATCTGTCACAATGGCAATCTGTTTGCCCGTCTATCTCATCATTGAGTCAACTCTATCATCATTCGAACTGCGTGGTCTCTACATATATAACGTAGGCAAGGTTAATCTATGGATCAGCTCCTGAGACCCCTAAGATAGGTATTTAAGTTAGTCTCTTCATCATAAACCTCAAAAATACCAAAAACAACCTCAAAATATCTAAAAATCCAAAATGGTGCATCCATTTCATCTCGCTTTCACCCGTGATTATCTCACTCATAATAAAATCAATCACCACCTTCACCCTTTGGTGAGATAGTTAGAAGCAAGTCTAGCAGGTTTAAAAGTGAACACTCTAATCGTCAAAGTCTTGAAAGTCTAAGTCAATAAGCAAACAAGTTGGTCAACTTGGAATATCAATAGCTTATCACCCAAATCAGTTCCATTAAAAACCCTGATCACAACATGTCCTAGGACGAAGCTTTCCTGCGATGGACATAAGCATCAGGTACCCCACAGTAGTTAGTCTTGGCTAGCGGTATTAAGAACATTATCTTGTTTGGTTTTCTTTATTTAGTCTTTTATTGACTTATCTTATTTTGTGCTCATTCCAGGAACCTCTCGATGATGCCTAGATAAAACAGGTTTAGAGAGAAAGGAATGGTGCAATGATCATTATCTTTTTATCTGTTATGCTTGTGGGATACTCTTGTAAAATAACTTAGTCATATATGTTTTGTAGAGAGGATGTTTTAGATATCTTGTTGACCACATAGGAAAGCTTGCTTTTCTATGTTTTGGTTCGAGGTGTTTAGAAAGGTTTGAACTACATCCTGAATAAAGTATGTATGTTAGTTGTGAACAAGAATACTCCTATCTAATTGTTGAGTCAAATTCCATCACACTAGGTACAATGCTATCCTAGTCCTTTATACCTTGATGCATCGTACCTATGTGTGTTATCAAACATAATGTAACTGACCCTTTGAAAATCCCAATTCCTGGCAATGCAAATCACCATCACCATTCTAAACTAACTCATTAATTCTACAATTTTTCTATCTTCCTTCCACACTAATAGGGTATCATAATAGTAATCAAAAATTTGCCAAATTCATACATCCTGCATCCACTAGATTGTCAGCATCAAAAGCACATTGCATCATATCATTATCTTATGTCATGAGGAATAATATAAATTTGTTATTCTAAAAACATCTTAAGAAAAGCGTTGCATCATACATAATCATTTGCATCCATTACCATTTGCATATCATTACACCATCATTAAAAAGCATGGAAAATATACAAAAATAAATGCATCCATTACATACATTGCATCACATAAGCATAAGAATAGAAACATCTCATAACATCATACATTTGCATATTATACATCTGCATATCATACATGTGCACCATACATATCATGAAGGGTGAATCATCTCATATATATCATCAAAAAATACTGTTATGATATAAATCGGATCAAGTGTACATTGAATACATGGTACAATAAGGCCAAAATACTGCAACCCATATATCAAAAATGGAACAAACTGTCATGTGATCAAAAAGGATAGCCCTACTGGCTGCTGCCCTCCCCATCCTATCTCTCACCATGAGCCTTTATCGACCACCTCCCTGTCTGCTGAGAAAAATTTGGCACTCTGTCTGCTGATGGCACTACCTATCGATAGTGCTGCCAATAGTATTCGGCCTCTCTGATGGCATCCCTATACTCTCGAATGTCAACTAATCGGCCTCGAGAGGTAGAATTTGTACTCTCTAGTTGGTGACGTCGATCAATCTCCCGATCCCTCTCGGATCATGCTTGGTCCCTCTTAGCAATAACAACAACAACCTGTTGCCATGCCTCATCCCGCTCTGCTGCCAGAACCTGTACCTGGCCTTGCAGCTGCTGAATCAGTACATCTCGGGGATCTGGCTGGCCCATTGGCTATCCTACTAGCTATGTTGTTGGCTGCTATAGAGGACCTACCCTCTACTGACCATCCTAATCTCCTACTTGAGGAGGTGACTATTGTGTTGGATCCCTAGAGGGTGTCTGATGAGGAGGTCACCCACCTCCTCCTTTGCCCTATCCTTGGCTTGCTCTCCAGCCCCTAGGTCTGCATCGTGGGGCAGCTGTGCCCAGAACTGTCAATTTGAGTGGAGGCCTCAACCATGCCCTATAAGCTAGAGTGACCCCCGCATCTGCCGAACCCTGATCATATGACCAAGGTCGGGCCACCAACTACCTGAATGAGGATACCACCTTAGCTATCGGGATGGGTTGACCCCATGTTGTCTCTCTGGTAGTGCGAACAAAGATGGCCACATACTAGTCATTGGGCCTATCTTGTACCTCCCCAAACTATCGGGCAACCCTATCGGAAAGATACCTCTCAATCATGGTGTGCTCTCAACCCTATATCCATCTGTCCTATCTAGCATAAAATAGCTAATCGACATCATCGAGCCATGGGCCAATGCCCATCCACGGTCTCCAAACAAACTCTCTCATCTCAACGAGAACTCGCCGCCAGTGCGCAAGACCACCTCTGCCAGTGTGGGTAAAATGAATCTCTGCCCTGCCATACCGCCAAATGAGAGGAACATCTATCTCAATGAGAACTGGTGTAACATCTAGATGAAGCACTGGGATCCTCTCCCATGCCCAAATGTGTAGTAGGGTGACTCCGGCCCCAAGCAACCTACTACCTAGATAGGCAAAATCATGAAGACCCTGTAGAGGGATGCTAGTAATACCGGTCCCCAAGCAAAGAACACCCTGTGGTGAACCATCTAATCCCATGCCAATCCCCATCCTAGACTAAAATATTGGCCCCACCGATCAGGTACCACAAGGCTTGAGATGATGGCAGCAATAATCAATCTATAAGTAGGCACATTGTCACGATATCTCTCTAAATCAATCCGACCATCATTAAATTCAATCTCATCAAGCTCCATAACCCCATAGCAAGCATGTCGGCCGGCGTTCGGATCATAGATAACTTGGGCTCCATGAATAGGTAATCGAAGGATGCGCCATACATCCTCAAGGATAATAGTAGCCTCACTAGTAGGAAGATGGAAGGATGAGGTCTCACTATGCCATCACTCGGCCAAGGCCGTCATCATACTTAAGTGTGCCTGAATAGGAGGGACGTACACAACATATTAAAGACCAAGGGCACCAAGGTGCTCTTGAACCAACTCATGCATATCTTGTAATCTACTAAGTACTAGTCATCTATGCTCCCGTGAGTAAAGTACATCAAGCTCCTCCTGCACAAGTGAAGCCATCGAGTCAAAAAAAATAATAATAAAATTTTTTGCATCTCACACTATTTTTTTGCACCCAAAATAGCAAATGCAGTGCTGTTTGTGGGTGCGGTGTAGTTTGGAAAATCCCAAACTACATCGCTGCAGTATGGTTTGCATTTCTCGCAGTTTCAAAATGGCTTGCATGGTGCTATTCGCATATGCGGTCCAATATATGGCAAACCCTGGTTTTCCTAACTACGTCGTGCAATGGAATATGCACTTGTGGTGGGCTTTGACCGATAAAACCCTAATGTCCAAACTAGAGCGTGTGGCACACTTCGCATATGCGGTACCATATAGGACTGTGTGGCGCCGATAAAACATTTTTAGTGGTGCCATATAGCACCGCGCAACTTATACCATGTGTCTTGTGCCAACTGGCCGCTGGTGCACTCATACTCTCTCTGACACCTGCCTAGGAAGCTGTCATCACACCATTTCAACCAAGACTCAGAGCTCAAAGAGTGAAATGTCCTAAAGGCTAAAATTCCAAATACATTGAAATTGACCCCTCGAGGTCTATTTAAGCCTAAAAATTAGGGTTTTTGACCTAATTTGACCTTCCGACAGGGGTTTTCACCCCCCGATCCCATTTTCATCCAATCGAGAGTCATTTTGCATCCCTTTTGGCATTTTAATGCATTTTTCTACCATTCTGGGGCATTTCTGGCTTATCGGGCACCTTGACATCTTTTTCGCGAGATCATCCAAAAAATCAAATTTTTTGTCCGATCTCTTGAGGGGGCAATATCGAGCAATATCCTTCCACTGGGGAAGTAGTGGGGCATCTAAAAAAATTCGAGAAAATCCTGGAACTTTGATCATAGCAGTTTATTCTTTGAATGAATGCAACAAGTGCATTGCTTCAAAGAGGGGCAAAATGTAGACATGAAAAAAATACAAGTTCATTTTGGCACACCTGATCCTGATTACTAACAACATTGCCTCCTAAAACATATTCTCAACATTTCATCACACTCTATCTCTTAATTTAATAAATCATTATTTATTGGATTAAGTCTACCACCTCCTCTGATTAAATTAATCAATTTAATTTAATTAACCTTACATATCTGTTTAATTAAATAAATCATTTTATTTGATTAAATTCTCTAAAGTCCTCTTATTAAATTAAATAAATTAAAACCTTATTTGATTTAATCTAACATGTTTCTTCCTGATTAAATAAATCAAATTATTTATTTAATAAATCATTTTCTCTCAATTCTTAACTTAAATCAATTCATAAATTTAAGTCTAGATTGTCACATCATCTAATTTTTCATTAAATTAATCCCTCTCTTTAAAATCCTCTAGAGAATGCAAGGTGCACAATAAATCAATTACTTTGATTTATTTAATTCTCTATTTTCCCTCACAAAGCATCAAAAGGGAATATTCCCTCATTTGAATTCAAAAAGGCCAAGTGGGCTTGCTCCTTCCAACAAGGCATTTAAGACCTCTTACATGTCCTTTGCATTGAGCCAAGTGGTCATAACTCCATTTGACTTCTCATCCACCTTGTCATTTCAATATTTCAAAATTCAAATTTATGCATTTATCATGCACATTGGCCAAAATGTGCTCATTCCTCATCCGATCACATGTGGACAAGTGGCACAATGCCATTGGATTATCTTTTGTCCCACATTGCTCAATCTTTCTCACCTCTTCAAAATTAAAGTCTATAAATTGGAGACTTCTCTCTTCATTTCTCATCCACAATCTTCATGCAAAATTACTCTCTTCACATTGAGATCTAATTTTTCCCATTGCACTCAATCGTCCACCATTTTCATAGATTGTAACAAGGTTATGTTCAAATCTCTTTGGAAATTTGACCATTGTTCAATCAACCCACATTGCAACTTAGGAATTGGGAAAGGGCCAATTGCAACATTTCATTGGCACCAATTCCCCCATGGGATCATCATTCTATTAGCTTGATTAGGATTTAATTTCATTTATTGTATTGTGTTCTTCATCTTTGTTCCTAATTTTAGTTTAAATAGATGGATTTTATGGGGAATCTCTCATACTTATTTGCATGCATATGATCTAACAACTAATGTGTTTCATGGCTCTTGTGCATTTGCAGGTTTGGGGGTTCACAGATCCAAACCTAGGAAGATGGTATTTGATAGAAAACATCATTGCCAAAGCCAGGTTGATACCATAAGTCTTATGGGGTAACCCGAGGGATTTGTGGGATAGACAAAGTAGGATTAACCTGAGAGCTTGATGGATCTTGCAGTAGAGGAGGGGGTGTAATATTTAAAAATTATGATAAATGAAACCCCAACAATGGCTTGAAACCCTTCACAAGTAACGTGGTGAGGATTCTATCTCCATGCTCATTGAGAAGATGATCCATGATTTGCACATTAGTAGGATTGCTAAGTTATTTTTTGATTGTGACCTTAGGTTGATTAACCATGCTTTCTTTAGGGGTGGATTGTATGGGGACTTCTATATTGGATTGCGATGAGGCATTTCTGGTGGGGGGATTTGGAGGATACTGAGGCTGACCACCTTGGGGCTGTTGTTATTCCACGAGTTTCTCTACCTGTGATCAAGTAATGGCCATGGAAATGAAAATGACCAAGTGACTATGATGACTCTAAGCCCTGATATGAACTCAAGTGATGTCCTAGATGATGTCCTAAAGGATTGTTAGGATGACAGATCAATTGATTGGAAGATTGCTAGGATAATGATGGATTGATAATTGGATTAGATTGATCTGGATTGATTTATTGGATTGGATGATTGATTGCATTGGATTATTGATTGGATTAGAGGATTTATTGGATTAACTCTAAACCAAGTTTAGGAGCTTGACTAGATGATGTAAGACACTATTGATTGAATTGGATGATAAAAAGGGTGATTACGACACAAAACCAAACTTGAGATGGAAATAGACTAATAAGGCCAAAAAGGATTGCTAACTCAAGATGTATGAAAATTCTAAGAAAGCATGGATTATAATTATTAGGGTAAGTTACCTAACCTGATTGGATAAAACACCCCTAAAATGATGCCTAAGGGACTCAAATCGATGAATTGATGATGGATATGTAGTCTAGAGATTTCCTAGGATGCACCTATATGATTTCATTGAAGATTCAATGAATTTCAAGAAACATAGATGGATGGTGATAAAATATTTTTGATCACAGGAATAGATTCAAAAAATGACATGCTTTCGGTGGTTAAGAGGATTTAGCCTCAGGTTTTTGTATGGGACACAAATATACTTTGGTGGGTAATGGAATATCCTTTCTAGGTAACAAGATTTCCTATCTAAGGTTCATGAAATCACTTGTGTTTAACGAGATTTCCTCTGTGTTCCATGGGATCACCTCTCCAGGATTCATAGGACCACCTATGTATTGAACTATATGGATATGACTTGTAGGATCACCTATGGGGAGAGAAAGATTGCCTATTTCTTAAGGTGTTTGGACATAGATGGTACAAACCAAATATGGTATCACCCCTATATAAGACATGTTCACCTATTCCAAGGTATGTACAAATGGAAGATTGGGAGATTCACACAGAATAAACTATGAGGATGATGGGATCACTTATTCAAAGAATAGGTAGATGTGGGGTCTCCTATCTAAGAGACCCTCAAGAAAATTTTCCCCTGACATAGATGATTTTTCCTATTAGATGACTTGACCTGACTCTGACATAGAATCACCCTTTCCAGGGTAGGATCACCTATCCATAATGCAAGTTTGTCTCTATGTGAAGAAAAATAACCACTGAGGCCAGTGGAAGACTATGGTAAAGGACTAAAAACACAAAAAACAAAAAGTAGCGGGTTGGAATGACTCAGACTGATGACAAGCACTGGCATATCAAAAGAAGACACTCTAGTCAACACAATCCTAAGATTAGTAGTAAACTTTTGCTAACTAAATGTAGGCCTACCACCTTGAGTGGACACCTCAAGGTTAATACTTCATGAAATCAGGTGGAAGCACCCTCTCTCACAATGGCAGATAGCTAGAGATCTAATGGTGTAGGGTCATCAAAAGATACCACGGGTTCACCTTCTCTCTCTCCTCGAGAACTATCCTAGTTCACCACAAGGATTTCTATCTCAATCTAAGGGAGTACATGGTGAGTAACTTCGGGGTATGATCAACATCCCCTGCACTACACCAAGTCATGGCTAAAACATGGGTCTCTATCTAGGATGAACAAGTTATCTCGTGTGTCATCAATACACTACGAGGGTGCATGAGGCACAACCATGAATACCAACCCATCACAAGCATGGATTAGGAGCCCCAGTGAGGTACTAGAAACTCAAACCAACCCTGCACAACTTATCTAGGTATCAACCTAGCATCGACACTTCGTTAGACACAACATGACTAGATTGGGGTACAACTTTCATTCTCCCCCCTTTATATACCCCATTGGTAAGACGTGGTTGAGATCATCCCACGGGTGATGAAAACCCAAGTAGGTCTCACTAAGGGGAAGGAAAAACTAGATATTTTGGGTGGTTCCCAAGCTTGCACGTAGCACAAGGGGAGAGCATATGTGCACTAGTACTTCCTAGGTAGACTCAATTGGATTGAAATGAGTTTTGATTTCTAGTCACCCAAGATCATCGTATGGTGCAAGGGGAGATCATATGTCAACAACACACTCCCAAACACAAAAAACAAGTTAATTGATCATTTAATTAAGTCTATATGTGTCTAACTAGTATGAAAAACAATAGGAATAGCTAACTAGAGGCTTCAATCACTTGTCCTACAAAACACATGTTAGTAGTTTTGACCTTCAATCTTGGACAAATTATTTTCTACACAAACATCAGTGAAATATCACAGGCACAAATAAATGAGTTAGCTGACTACTATCCAAGACCAATATCAAACGAGAGCGAAAATAAAAAAATTCAGAGTTTTGGATTACTTTAGGTTCACCTCTTTGTGAAGAGAATTGACCTTTCTCCTAGATATAAGATTTCCCTTTTAGGAAATAGGTGGGTATGTGTAAGATCATGATGGACCAAAAAGTGGCGATATGTAATTGATATGATGGCTCATGTGGCTGACAATTTTTTTTTACCCAAAATTGATGAAATGAAAAGGGTTTTTAAAGGAGATTTTCAGCTTTCCGCTAATATAAATTATGCTTTACTTTGAATTTAATAAACAATTATTATTCATTTTCTATTTGAATTGTGACTAAAGTCCTGATTGATAAGCTAATTGAAAAACATCTGTATCTTTCAAACGGTATCAAATTTTTTGAATCCGAAACATGTGTCACAATCTATGCTTCACATACTATAGGATTGAAAAAAAAAAATTGAATTTCATGAAGGTTTGACCAAGTTAAGGTGGTCAGACATACAATTTTTTATATTTTTTAAAAGTTGTAATAAAAAATTCATAATTAATTATTTACTTGAAAAAAAAAATGTATCACATCAGGACATGAGACTTCTAATTATATTTAAAATATTATCATTTTATTGTGGTTAGGGTGGTTAGAAAAACACCTACTTCTTATTTTTTCCCTAAAGTTTAAGTACTACTACATTGAAATTTCAAATTTTCACCAAATGAATTTTTTTTAAATAAAAATAAACCTAGTAGTTTAGAAACTATATTCAATTTTCTAAAAAATCTATTCTTACATATTTTTGAAATAATATAGATAACTTATCAAAAATTTTACGTCAAGTTTCCTAACTCTAATTTTTTTGAATTTTATTGCCACTTAAGGGCCTATTTTTTCCATGATGATCCTGCACATGCCCAAGTGAGATCATGATCACCTATTGAGTGGGCGAGCGAGAACATATTTTACTTTGTGGTCAAGTGAGATCACCTCTTTCCCAAGCAAGTTCACCCATTAAATTTATCTAAGCATGTCCACCTCTGAGATACCTGGTCTTAGTCATAGGGCGTAGATTCACCATTTTTTTGGAAGGGCGGGAACGTGTTCACCCATATTTAATACAAGTTTTCCTCTATGTCAGGAAGATTCACCCATCGAGAGTAGATTCGACCCTATGTGTGAAACCCAAACCTATAAAACTTCAAACAAAAAAAAAAAATGAAAGTAGACCCATGACGTGGGTCCCATTGGGCATGCCATAAATGTGCACACGTGAATTTATCTATTCTAAGATGCAAAATCAAATGAAAATTAAAAAAAAGAAATAAAAAACAACACCTCAAGATTGGTATAAGTTAAACTTAAAAAAAATACAAGAAAATAACACTTTTACCTTCCTTGAATTATTGAGTTGGTTGGCCCTTTTTTTATGCTTGATTTGTGTGCTCCTTGCTTGGAAAAATGGCTTAAATTGCAATGCAAAATGAAGCTAAGATGATGGATATTTCAATGATAGATTTGGGTAGTTGATTAGATGCAATATGATGCCCCTAAAGTGTTGCAACAATGGAGGTATGCTAGGTTGTGTGTGAGGGAATGGAAATTAGCTAAGTGTTTGCTTGTTTGTGTGATTGAATGATAGCCAGAATAAGGGAAATTACACTACTTTTAGGGGAAGTGCCTCTAACCAATGGATGGATGAGATGCATTGAAGATGGAGGATATCAAGGGCTAGGGTGAGTTGAGAAATCATAAGACATCTCATGTTGACATGTGTCAAATGAGGTGGACAAGAGGAGATGAAGTGGAGATGATGTGGAGGTACTAGGTTGTACCTTGGGAATGGAAAAGATCTCATAAACGAGGTCTTTCTCAAAATTTACTTTGAGAGGACAAGTGAGGAATTAAAAATTCCTCACTAATCCTCATGGGGATGAGAGAAGGAATTAAAAATTCCTTAAAATGCATGGGGGGAATAAACATGAATTTTAAATTCACATGGGGAAGAGGAGGTTTTTTCCAAAAGGAGAAAGAATTTAATAATGGTTGATTAGGGAAACATGGCATAAATGGAATAAAGATTAGGTTAGCCTAAATCATCAATTAAGGTTGTGCAAATGTAGGATTAGATGGGCTAATGAAGGGTTAGGTTCAAGTGGAAAATTATGAAGGATGTGACCCTAATGATGATGAGGGATGTGCACACCCTAATCATAGATTAATTAGATTAATCTAGATTAAAATGGGATTATGTATGATGTTGACATGAGGAGAGAGAAGAAGGTGAATTAAAAATTGATTTAATTCATATCGATAAAGTGACTTAATTAAATAAATTAATCCTTTATTTAGTTTAGAGAGGAATCAGGTAAGGCATTTGATTAATTAATTAAATACCTTAGAGGACTTTAGGTTGAGATGAAATATTAATCAAATAAAAAATAATTTAATTAATATGGCTTAGGGATGTAGGATAGAGGAATGTGATGGTGAATTTGACCACATGGGAGTGGCCAAATTTAAGTGTCTACATTTTACCCCTCTTCAAAATATTGTTAGAATAATAGTGTTTCGAAGAAAAAGGGAAGTCTTGATGACTTGATAGAAGAAAATAATATTAGATGATGCCTAGGTATAGTAGTAAAATGGATAGGAAGGAAGAAATCAAGAATATGGTAGGGTATTCCCCCTCAAAAGAGTGGATAGGGAAGAAAAGGGGCCCCAAGTGACTTCTTGATATGAAGAAATGGAGGGTACCATGTGATAGTGCATGAAAAACCATGAAGAATGACTTTTGAACGAAGGAAAGCAGGCATATGGGGTGCAAGTGGAATCCCTTGGAAGAAAAGGGGGAAATGAATTAAAAAAACGTTAATTAAAGGGAAAAAATTACACAAAAAATAAAAGGCTAAATAGGTTCCAAAATGAAAATTGTAAATAGTAAATTTAAAATTCACTATTCACTTAATTTTCATTCGCACATTTGTCATCGCACGATTCGATGAGAGAGAGTGGAAATGATTGGTGACAAGATGAGTGACATGGAAGGTGGTGATGAGATGATCCATCGAGGAGAGGAGGTGCAAGCCTACTACTACGAGCCAGTCATACCTTGCTAGGTAGGATTTGAATCCTTACTTTATGATTTGATTTTGATTTTATGCACATGTTTTAATTTTTTTGGTGGGTAGCTAGGAAAACAAATTCTCCATAGAAGGGTGTATTCACCCTTCAAGCCAATTGCATTACCCATTTGCCAAATTGGCGAGGGAAGAGGCGGAGCATATCCTATAAGGGAAAATATGCTAGGAGAGGGATGATTTGGAAATCGCCTCTCTCCAAAAAGGGCTAACTTGTAAAAAAAAGGGGCCAATAGAAAGGGGGATAGGTGATTCCATAATCACTAAAATGGAAAAAGTGTGTGTGAGAAAATACATAGAGGTGAATGTGCCCCAGATAGGTGATTGTGAAATCACCTTTTGGGAGAAAGGGTGGACACAAATCCACTCAAAAAGGGAATGGGTGAATAAAAATCCATCCATTGGGGAGAAAAAGCACAGGGGTGAGTGCACAATCACCCATGGCGGAAATAGGCGAATGCTAGTTCACCTCTGTAGACATGCCAAATCAACATCATGCATCTAAATCTAACTAATTAACATCAAATTCTTCTATTAGTCAAATCAAGCAATTTATTCAATTAATTCCTCCTTTAATTAAATAAATCAACTTTATTTAATTTAATCCTCACATACCTCTTCGATTAAATAAATCAATTTTATTTGATCAAATCCTAACGTTCCTCTTTAATTAAATAAATCAATTTTATTTAATTAGTCTCCTAAAGTCATCTCTTTAATTAAATAAATCAATTTTATTTAATTAATCTTCTAAAGTTCTCCTATTAATTAAATAATTTTGTTTTTATTTAATTAGTTTCTATAGTCTTTATTTAATTAAATAATTCATCTTATTTAATTAAATCTCTAAGGTCATTCTATTAAATTAAATAAATTGACATTTATTTTATTTTATCTAACATAATCCCCTTTAGTTAAATAAATCAAAATCTTTGTTTAATTAAAGTTGAAATCATTTTCTTCTCATTTTGATCAAAATGTATAAGTCAAAATGGTCAAATAAACAAACCTCCTTTTAAATTAGTCAAACCCTGATTAAAGCTAATTCTAATCCATGTCACATCCTCTAGATAATGCAACTTGCACATTAAATCATTTATTTAAATTTAATAAATCTCTATTTTCTTTCAACTTGGCATCTTTTGAGAATATTCCTCCAAATTTGAAAATCCCTCCAAGTGGATTTGTCCTTCCAACAAGACATTCATTCCCTCTTACATGTCCTTGTGCATTGAGCCAAGTGGCATTTAATTCATTATTTTTAACTCTTGCGTGTCATTTCACTATTTTCAAATTCTACCTAATTTCATTTATTGTTCACATTCACCAAAATGTGCTCATTCCTCCTCCAATGACATGTGGAAAATTGGCCTTCTCTCATTGGTTGGTTTTTTGTCCCACATTCATCCAAATCCTTCAATATTATTAATGATGCAAAAAAATTTAGGTAGCTACAGTCTCATGGGAAACTTAGCTATTGAGGGACAGTGCGCTAGCTAAGTCACCTTTAGGTTTTACCAAAGCTAGCTCTTCATTTTAGTGGAGAGGTAAAAGGTTAGGGAAGATAACTAAAAATGTAAATCTAAGATAAAGGTGATATGCCAAATCATGAACGAGTTTACCTGAGCACAGTGCTAGATGCAAAGGCTCGAACCACTAAATGTTGTTTATTAGATAAATTTTATCAAAAGAACTTTAAAACATAAGAACAACTTCAAACTCCATAGCATAATCTAGCATAACTTCGGCCAACACAGAGGAGTTGAAAAACATGATTTGTATCTATTAAGCTATAAAATATTACAAAAGCTAAAGAACAAACATTCAAATATCATAGGAAAATAACAACACAGTCTAACAGTCTTATCAAATGCATGAAAAGTAGAAAGGCCGAATTAATTGACATAGTCTGTGAACTCCAAGTTCAATAAAAATATTAGAGAGGCTATTCCCAATGCTCAGGAAGCTTTTATATCTATCTAAAAACAACCTAATAAAGAGAAGCAGGGTCATTTATATAAGCCTTCCCATCGCCTAAAAAACCACAGATAAATACGCCTTGATCAAACATTGATGCTTTAGATCTTCTCGAGCCACCACTAATTTGAAAGATCGCTTAACACTACGCCAACAAAGCCATCACAGAGAATAGAAGGCCATGCAATAGCAAAAATGAACATGCGGCACTGAAGAAGAAAACACGGCAACAAGTGAGAAAAATTAGTGTAGGCAACAACTCCCAGAAAATCGACGCACAAAAATATGTTATGCGTCGAACAAATGAAGCCTGGAAAAAGAATGAGGGGCATCCCAACGAATATCTCCGAGAGGAAGCCATGTGGGCAATGCTGAGCGATGATAGCTACAAAGTGGGGCCAGTTCAGAAAATGTCTAGAGAAAGCCACGCGTCATGCACACGGAACTTGGCAAAACCAAAGCAATATAGAATAGTAGGAATCTTTGTTTGGCGGCCACGTGGGAAGCGCTGAAAAGTTAAGAGTGATAAATGGTAAGGTCAAGCTATGGAGGAAAGATAACCATGAAAGCTACTAGTTTGTGAAATAATGTTCAAAGTTTGGTGACTCATAGGGACATTTCACCTGCGGAATGAAGAACCCCAAAAACCTTGGTTGAGCATCCCATTATCGCTCACAACTTAGAGAGGGTAGCTTGCAGATCAGTCCAAACTTCATTTGATGGTGCGGAGAGGGCTCACAGATTTTTGTGTGCCAACTTGAGATCAATGATTGCCTTGAAAGAAAATCTGCTAGATATCTTCGCCTCCAATTCAAGCTGGAAAAAGAGTCGTGCCAACTGAGGCACGATGCCTTCAATGTTTTGGGTGGTCAGAGACCGATCAAAATCTTGGAAAACAAAAATATCTTGCTTCTTCTCGTCGATCATTATAGAAATGCACTCGACACCTGCTACCGCCTGATCTGCAATGAAGGGAGAACGAAGGCCTATCTAAGTTAAGAGAGAAAATTTTGCTCGCATGTCACTAATAATTTGGTTCAATCTGGCTCTACACTCTGCTACATGTTGGATGAACTAATGCATGGAAATGAGAATGTTGACACCCATGGCCACCATTTTTTGGTTTGCTATACCTACGCCACTCAGAGCCTAATCGGAAGACATATACAACTTGCTCAACAAAAGCCTGGCCTCTGAAACTTTGTCAAAAGTCATCTCCTACACCTGTTGGATTGTTTCACTTACTATTCTGCATAGGTTGGTCGCCTGCGCCATAAACTTCAAGGTGGGCTACAGAGTAAGGCATAATGTCTTGAATTTATCCCAATATGATGTGTATAACTCCTTGGAAATTTCCAATGAGCTCATTTGTGGTGCAGGAGGTTGGGCTCTCAAAAGATCCAACTCCGCTATTCTGCTTGTTAGGTCTGCCTTTAGCTCTAATAAAATCCTGTCCAATGCGGACACTTGGCTTCTTAGAGTGGAAATTTATTTCTCCTTCTCTTCATAGGCCAATTCATCTTGCTTTCTCTTTTCAATTTCAGACTCTAAAGCAACATTCATCTTGTTTACTTCATCACTTGTTCTCTGTCGGAGCTACTTCATACCTTCATTCAACTATAGTATGTCAGCATGGAGTTTTTTTTCATTCGCTCAGCTCTGCTCAACCTCATTTTGTAGGACTGGAACAATCTCCATGCCCATAACCTAAAGCTCCTTGATTTTCTTGGGCTTTATACTTGTTTACCCAGATATCAACCTTTCCCTTTAGCACTGAAATTTTCTCCTCTCTTTTCCTTTCTTGGCAATTGAGGTTCAGGTAATTGGTGGTTACTATCTTCTGAGTTTCCTCCATCAGCTCAACCTTATCTTGCGGATGAGCTTGTTGCAAGTCTAGCTTAATGGCATTGATAGAGTAGTCACTCGGTAGCATTTATCGTACCAACTTAATCACATTGGGAGTGATCTTTGCAAACATCAACAAATTTTGACTCTCATTTAAAATAGTTTGTAAGAGAGGTTTTGCCTACCTGTCCGCATCCTTTTGTCTCCTCTCTTGAATTTGGCTAGCTCGGGCGCTCTTATTTGCCTCCACCTACAAGAAATATTCCTGGGAAAAGATACCCAACCCACCAACAAAAGGAAATTCCTAAGGGACTACTAGTAGGAAAGATAGTGTGTTGAGTGCATTAGTGGATTTTCTAGGCCTTTTGATAATGGCCAGGGAAAAAGGTGGGATGTACTAGCCACTCAAAGATGATGGAAACATGACAAGGGAAAAGGTAGGGGAAGCACCCACTATTAGGCTGAACCTTGGGGATAAAAATTTCTGGCTCATTAGCTTAGGACTGGCATCGTATTGTGTTTCGGGTAAGGAATGAAAAGTAGAGGATGAAAATGGAAAACCAAGAGGGAAAGAATTGGACTGCTTGGGATATCCAACACTAGACAAAGTTGGTGCAAATGAAAAATTCGGAGCAAATGAAGAGGAGACTAGAGACATAGTAGAGAGAGAAGGGGGAGGGAATACTACCTGAGGCTCTTGAAGAGATGTAGATGATACAATCGCTTCTTCTGGTTGTTGCTCCTCCTCTTCTGTGGACTCTCTCATTCATAGCCACTTCTCCTCCAAATAATCTTCAAGGCTCACAATAACCTTGCTCTCACGACCAATACTCCTTGGCCTCTTCTTAGTCAATTTATAGAAGTTGGAAGGCTCCACCATTTTTTGTGTCTAGAAAATCCTTCTATTGGGCACACTGTCCACTGACATCTTCCTCATGCATTGGACCTTTTCTTGCAATAGGGGTGTTATGGGTTACCTCTTCTCCAGGCTTTGTGGTAGCTCTTCCCTTCTCATAATATTGCTCTAAAAGTGAAGGGTTTGGAGAGTTCTCATTGTCTAGATGTTCGTGAACCCAGAGATCATCAAATTTTTCATCCAAGTCCACCTCTTGATAAAGCCTATTTATTCTCTTTATCTCCTACTGGTATATCCAGAAGGCTTGAATTCTTTCAGGCTTCCATATGAGCTTATTCAATTGGTTGCGTAGGTATGGGCTCATATTCTGATTTGGGTTGGGCCTCCTGACAATGTGGTAAAATTTCAACCATGACAGTCACCCCTCTTTGGTAGAAAAATATTCAAGGCCTACATAAAATTTTAAATTCCCCTCTTCAACATTTCTCTGAGGATCCTAGAAGAGTCAGGGCTCATGCAAATTTTTTATGCCAATCTCTGGTAGATTATTTTCAGGGTTGTATTGCTAGGTGTCATTAATAACCACCTGCCCAAGATGACCCAACTTTGAGTAAAAAACCTTTGAGGTATTAACATTTGTAGTCCTCTTAACTAGTAATATAGAACTAAACATGATTGGCAGCATGAAATAGGAAGTTAAATGCCTTCCTCCCCGGTATTCATTCTCAATATTACATAGTTTTCATAATGCCTCTAGGGCTAGCACTCTGTTAGAAACAAAGCATGGGATCCGAAAGGGTTCCCAGGTAAAACCTCGCATGCAGAGCATAGTGAATTCTATGTTAAAGAACCAATTGCAAGGTGGCAAGAGGCCCTTTAACCATGATTTCTACCTCAGCGTCAATCGCACAGACATGTTGATTCTAGTACCATCCAAAGCTCACAAATTCAGAGCTAAGAATGAGTTTGTAAATGCATAATAATAATAAAAAAATTGACAGGATGGCATTCCATGTCGAAACTAGCTTTCTTGCACCATTCTCATTGAAAACGCCCAGAGACATAAATTTTTGGAAATAGTTTGGATTCTGATGCAAGATTAAGTATACCAGGAAAGAAGAATACTTGAATTTAGAACTATCCTCGAAGTCCTGTAGCTACTATATCATCCCATCAGCTATAACCTTTATGAAGTCCATTAGCAGATGCACATTTTTCTTCCTCAACATAAAGCTGAGACTCATTTGAAATTCAAAATCTCCCTTGTTTGTATCCATCCCACAAACTAGCACCAATATAGAACAAATGGAAGAATACCCTGATTTTAAAGTGCCCAGAGAAATTGGGAATTTGGGAGGCACTGAGACATTTGTCGGCTGAGCAGTCTCAGTGTGGTAAAACTATTGTGCCATCCAGAAAGTTCTCCAATGGTCCTGCATCTTTTTCATGTCAAAATCTTCAACATTCTGGGTCAAGGGGAACAAGACGTATAGAATATCATGAAGGGCTTGGGGGCTGATGACTACCATCAAGTAAGGGCCATTTATTGCTCTAGTCTGAGGGCAAGACTTATAGAATATCATGAAGGGCTTGGGGGCTAATGAATACCTTCAAGTAAGGGCCATTTATTACTCCAGACTGAGGATCAAAATTTTCTGTATAGGCCACCACAATTTCTGGGCAATAATGCACCAGAGGGACTATGTACTGGGGAAGCCCACAACTCCATAGACATTTGAAGAAATGGTCTAATAATTTATTCATCTTCTCACATGCAGCTTCCCTAAGGATCTTGGGATTTTGAGATAACTGAGGATCTGAAACATTATCCCAATCCTCTAATACTAGAGCTTGGTTTCTTGGAGAAATCGTGCCAAGTGCCTTTTGGTCTACTTGATTGGTAAAGGGCTAGGATGGATTTTTTGGGATGCCTGGAGTAGTGTAAGACTCTTGGCCATGGATATCCACATAGGGCGCCATCAATCTTTTCTCATTAATGCTCTTAGGAACTATCGCTTGTGTTGAAATTCCTGCAATTTCAACCATTTCTTTGTATTCGCAATATGCTTCGCAAAATTTTCAAATGACTTAGCTTTTGAAAGACTCTTTCTTTCTTTATGAATGGCTATTGTTTTTAACTTTTGATAAGCTCTTACAATAAATTCTTTTCGCATGTCTAAAATTATTTTTGGTTTTCATGAAATATGACATAGCAAGTGTACATGCCAACCTTTCACATTTATTTGCTACATGCATCACCAAATTTTTCATATGTGCGAAGGGATCTCCAACCTGCCAAATTACTCTCCATATTTAAGAGACATGACTTTGCATAAGGTGGCGCCTGATTTTTTCTGGGACAATAGACCAAGACAACCTTGCCATATCTTTCACAAGCTCCTTTGCATTTACTTATTTCTTGATTATACTTGGGTACATCACCCAAGGGCTTTACCAAAATATTTTCCTTGATTCTTTCAGGATGACAACTTCTCATGTAGACAACTGGCCTATTTTATTTTAATTCGCCAGCTTGAAAGAAGAAAGTTGCTACTGTACCTCATCATTCCCATCACTTCACATACCGCGACACTGAATATGAAGGCTTGATAGCACCATTTTCTTCTGACGCAATCATAGCTTGCATCATCGGGCAGACCCTGATCAATCTATAAATAGGACCCTTAGCAACCTTTCTAATCATAATTAACTTCAACATTTCTATTAGTAGGCACTAATCAATCTTAGCATTTTCATTCTTCAAGTTAGAGTAGCAAGCAATAATGGAGACATCGATTAGATTAGTTTACAAAAATACCCAGGTTGCATTCTTAGGGAACACTAGGTGTAGGTGCTTTAAGCGCATGATAGGTATAAACAACCTGTTATATGTGAAGGCGATCAAATGGGTCCTCAGAAAATATTGTGTGGAATATGAGGACCAATATAGGGTAAACACTAACATTTTCTCCCACTTTGTCACTTCGCTCTTGGACATCAACGTCTCTAAATGAAAAATTCTGAAGCTGACCAAGCGGGTGTTCCCTCGGTGTTACCTTGGAGGTCTGGAGCAAGTAGTGCAGGCTGCCATATTTGATCATGGGGTCCCTTCTGTCTGCAACCTACGTCGATTTCTACTACATGGAGGACCCATTCCAACCAGGCCCTTCCTATTCGGCTTTGAGCTTGAAATGCATGAAGAACATCACTCCAAGGTTTATGTCGACTGCTACTTCCTCATGCAGATTCATCACATTGAATGCTTTAGGAATATGCAGTGATATGAGGACTTTGAGAGGATGGTGTTTCCTTACCTTGCACCACCAGATGTTGCTACTGCTAAACCCTCTTCTAGTTGATAAGTGAGAAGAAAAATAACCCCAACTTTGCCTTTTATTAGATGTATATATATTTTTTGATACAAGGTCACTAACCTCTATCGTATGTATAAATTTTTTGATAGTAATATAATACTCATGTTTTTATATATTGGCTCATTTACAATGTATCTTATTTTTTTTCAATACTACTATTGTTTTCAAAAGGCACTAAGAAAACCCAAAACTTAAAGAAGAAAAATAATTACATATTTACAATTTACAAACCCCCTAAATGGGCAGAACTAATTACACTTGTTAAGATGTATCCCATTAACTAGAATAATCAAAGCGTTACCTTCCTTGTCTTCTAGCTCAAAAGAGTTAAAATTTTTGCATTGAAATTTTTTAAAAGGCCCCTCCCAGAGGCTATCAAAATTTGTGTGTTGGTCAGGCTTTGCCCCATGCTCATCGAACTTGAGCACCAAGTCCCTACATTTTAGCTCCTGGTCGGATGTTCGTTTATCAAACCACCTATTTACCACTTGTTGGTGGTTGTTCATGGCCTCGAGAGCATGCTCTCTTTTCTCCTTTACCTCGAGTAACTCAGAAAACCATACCTCCATTGCTTTGTTCTGTTCAATTTCCATAGATTTGAGCAACTGGAGAGCTAGGATTTTCATGGCAATAGGCAGAAAAGCCTCTTTTCCGTACACCATCTCATAAGGAGATGTCTTTAATATTTGCTTGGGTGTGATACAGTCTTCCCATAGCGTTGTTAGGATGTTCTTATGCCATTCTCTCTGGTATTTCAAGCCTATCCTCTTGATTAACATGATGAGGTTTTTATTTGTGGATTTTGTGAGGCTATTCCCCTAAGGGTAATAATTAGAAGAGGTTTTCAAGAAAACCCCATATTTCAATGCAAATTGGCTCATCTTAGAGCTGAGAAAAGCCTTAGCATTATCTGAAATAATTGTTTCACGCGGGCCAAATTTGGCAACCATCTCCCCAAGAAAATTAACAATTTCTATTTTTGTTTCATTTTTGAGTGGCACAACCTCTGCCCACCTGGTGAAGTAGTTAGTTGTTGTCAATATCCACCTATGTACAACTAATGAAAAAGGGTTAATCATACCAATGAATTCTAGACCCCATTGAGCAAAAGGTTCCTCCACTACTATGGGTCTTAGCGGCATAGCAACATCCTTCCTTTTTCTGACATAAAATTGGCATTCATTGCAAGACTTTATTAATGAAAATGCATCATTGAATAGTTTTGGCCAAAAGTAAGCAACACATAATTTTAATTACAATAGCTCTTGTAAAAAAATTTCCTCTAGCTGTGCCATTATGGTATTGATCTAATATTCTTTTGGCATGTTCTTCATTTACACACCTTAGCAGGATGCCATTAAAATTTCTTTTGAAAATTATTCCTTCTAAGAGAACATAACTGTTATTTTTCAAACGATAAAAATGTCTCTTAAAAGAAGAGAGATTGATTGGATACCTTCTTGTTTGCATGAAGTTTATCTTATCTTCTAGCCAATCGCCCTTAGACCTTTCTTCATTCAGCAACATAGGTTCTGAGGCTTCAAACTTTACCATTGGTTTATTATTTTTGGCGAGGTACTCACACAATCCTTTTCCCTTGACATTCTTGATAGGCTTGATCTCTATATCATATTCCAGAATCTTGGTTATCCAGTTAGCTATTTTCTCGGTGATCTCTCCTTCCATAATATATTCATGTACACTAGAATGTGGTACACAAAGAATCACCTTATCATATGATATCAGATGTTGAAAATTCTTAAGCCCTTTCACAATGGAAAAGGCTTTTGTATCTACAAAATTGTATCTTACCTCATACTCCTTTAAGGTGCATGAGTAGAAAGCAACAAGAGATTCCCTTTTATCCTTGCAGTCCTTCTACATAAGTATGGTGGAAATACTATTTCCACCACCAAAAACATACATGATAAAGTCTTTTGATAGGTCTGGGTTGATCAATATAGGGGCCGAAGAAATATCTTTTTTATAAGCTCAAAAGCCTTCCTGGCTTCCACCATCCACTTGAAAGGCTGGTCCTTTTTGAGCATCAAGGTAATTGACTAAATGATTCCTACAAATTCTGTAATGAATCAGCTGATGAAAGTGACATTACCCAAAAAGGATTGCACTCCTTTCTTATTTGCTGGTAGAGGAAGATCCTAGATCGCATCAACTCTTTCCAGATCAATGGCGATGCCCTCCTTTGAGACAACATATCCCAATATTTTCCCTTGGGGAACTCCGAACATACATTTCTTTGAGTTTAGAGAAATCCAAAATTCCTGGAAGACAAGCTCTAAATGATCAAAGTGATCATCAGTGGATTTGGAAAATACTCTCAAGTCATCTAGATAGATAAGTATAATTTTATGTATTAAATCTTTAAAAGCAATATCCATAGCTCTTTGAAATGTGGCACTAGCTTTTGAGAGTCCTAATGAAATCTTAGCATATGCATATGTTCCCCACTTTGTGGTGAACATTGTTTTGTGTTGGTCTTCTTCCTTCACACAAATCTGATTGTAGCCCGAAAAGCCATCTAGCATGGAAAACATTTTAGAACTAGCTACGGTTTGTAGAATTACCTCCATAGAAGGTAGGGGTAATGATCCTTCAAGGATGCCTTGTTTAAGTGTTGGAAGTCTACACACAATCGTATGCCACCATTCTTCTTTTGGAATGGTACCAGGTTAGACACAATAAGTGCTATGCTTGATTGGGAATACTATTCGGGATGCAATCAGTTTGTTCAACTCTTGTGACATGAGAAATTCAATTTTTTGGTTCATGGGTCTCTACCTCTAGAAAATCGTCTTTTCTCCTTCTAAAATCTCAATCGTATGCTAGATAATCCTGGGATCATATCCTTGAAGATCATCATATGACCAAGCTACTACACTTGAATATTCCTCGCAAAAGTGTTTCAGTCTGTCTTTATTCTCTTGAGATACTTCCTTGCCAACATTGAGCTTTATGTCCTCTCTAATATGCAAGTTGGTATAATCACCTTTGTTAGCTAACAATTTCCTTTTATCCTTCCTTGCATCATTAGAATCAAAAAGGCTCTCCAGAGTGACTAGGGCTGGAGGAAGCTTGTTGGATTTCAACTGGATCACGTGATCTTCGTAAGCTTCGACGATCTTTGGTTGCATTTGGTCAACGAATTCCCTAGATGAATAGAGAAATGATGCAATATGAGTGTCACTATCAAACACTTGCTAGTCTTGATCATTGTTTGGGACAGCAGGTCATACAATCACTCTTACTACATTTTTTTTTTTAATAACTAGAAGTCTGGCTCAAATTGAGCTTCGACAGTGACCATCCGGTCAACTTCAAAGTTGTTCTCCCGTAGTATAGCCTGAATATTAAAAGCCTCAAAGCTTTTAATAAGATCCCAGTATGATCGCATCTAGACATTCTTTGTAGTAGAAATCCCTTAGATTTGGTTGACAACCAATTATGAATCTCTGAACACGCTTACTTGCTTCGTTCCCATATGTTCTATGAGGCTCAAACTATAGAAAAGACCTTCATATTCTGCTTCATTGTTTGAGCATGTGAACTAGAAGTGATAAAACCTCAAGGTCTTTTCCTCAGACAAAGATGTCAAACATATTCCTACCCTAGCTCCTATTCTACACCATGCTCCATCAAAGTGCAAAGTCCACAAACCCGAGGATGTTTCACCTACGGATTCCTTAGTAACTTTGGGCATAATATTTCCTTCCTCGTGTATTACATAGGTTCCGAGTCTAGTTGCATGATAATTTCCAAATGGGTTTGTGTGTATAAAATCATTCAACAAAGCTTCTTCATTTTTCATCCAGGAGCTAGTTGCCTCTTCTTCCTCAAGAAATTCAACATTGAACCTTTCCTCCTAGGTAATCGAAGTATGCACCACTTCAAAGTTGAGCAGGGCCATGTCAGTAACATGTTCAGAATTCAAATTTTTTGTCAACAATTTCGTTTTTTCCCAATGTTTTGTTCTCAAAATTAGGTGTGACCAATATAATGCTAGATATCCTCCAACATTTGCTATGAACTCTCAAGACAAACATATCCTGAATAGAGGAGGGACATCAATGAGTATGGTATCTTGATTCATAGTGATACAGGGGCATGCAAATAATGTCATAAGTAATCCCTTGATTACTTCAATGGTATATACCCTATTTCTGTCTAGCTACATGACTCCCTTTTTAAGAGGCTCATATTTTAACCCTAAAGCATTAGCTACTTGCTTAGGCATGATAGTGGTGATAGCACTAGCCTCAATCATAAAATCATGCAATAGCTTGTCACCAATGATAAGCTTTAGAAAGAAAGGCCTAGGTTTAGGCTTACTCTCTTTTTCGACTTTGAGTTTTTCTTTTGGTTGATTCATTAACACTTTTTCTAGGGCTGGCTTGCATATCTTTTCTTCACTAGGATGCCCCGATATCATCTCATCTTCCTCTCCCAATAATGCTTTCTGTAATAGAACATTTTGCTTTGGAATAGCCAGGATATCCCACAAAGAAACATTGATAGAGGAATTCTTCAGTTGTTCCACCACATTGAACTATCTTCGCGACTGATGAGTCATGATAAATTGCTCCTTCGGTCTCGTAGTTGGCATAGGCCTCATAACTAGTGAATCTGGTTGTGTGGCAACAACTGAGGTGATTGTAGGAGCCTTTTCCTTCAGAGGAAGTGGATTCAAAGAGCTGGGAGTAGCCACCTTAGACTATTGTGGGACTGATGACGGACCTGTTGATGAACTGGGCATCGACTGAGATGGAGCACTGGTTGTTGGAGATGTGAACTCTCTGGTGATTCTACGCTTTGAATGCATGTTGTAGTTAGATTGCACTCGGGACACTTGAGTCATAGGAATGTCATTCAAAAATGTGGATTCTTCTCCTTCCATCCATGAAAAGAGTGCTTGGTTTGGAACTATGTCTGACTCCTTGTTTATGGACATTCCTTGCATTTGAGCAGTGAGGATTGCATTATCCATTTGTTGAAAAGCATATGACTAGTTTCTGGGACCAGGTGTGCTGCTTTGGCTATGTTTCTCTGCTATCTTTTGTTTCAAATTTCCCTGTGGACAATTTTGGGGCATGTGTGCATCATTACAAGGAAAACACCATGAATTAGTGTCTTTGGCTAAGTTGTTTTGTCCTGCAACAATCTCTTTATTCAAACTACGATGGACGGTCTGCATCGGCAGGGTCACTCGAACAACTTGGTTATTTGGCTAAGCTTGAGCATTGTCCTGCGATCTATCTTTCCACTGATTTGACTGGTAAGGAGCCTTTTTTCCTTGATAATTTTGGTAAGCCAGCTTTTGATAGCTATATGGCTGTCGCTTCAAGGTTGTCATTTCATTTTTCATATTCCATATTTTCTCTCTCATCTCGTTCATCTCATTTGTTAGGGGGTTAGGCACAAGAGCTACACTCGGAGTCATTCTTGGGTACATGTACATAGACAGGGGAGGAGTTACAGGAGCACTAGTCAAAGTTGCTTCAACCTCTGCAGCGTTGAATTCTGGGAACAATGGCATCATAGGTCTTAGCACCAGATTTCTAGTAGAAATCAGGTTGTTCTCCGTAGTGATAGCTAAACCATAAGAATCAAGCAGAGTCTCTCTGCCAAGAGCCTATAGCATCATGGAATTATCGAAATTAATCAACTTCAAGTGAAACATGAACGCCGAATCAGGAGGCATTCAACTACAAATGGGGACTCTCTGCCAAGTTGAATGAAATTGAGCATTGAAATTAGCTAGAGCTTCATGAGGAGTTCACTTTATGTTGGCTAGCTGATGATATAGCGATGACCTATCACCATAATTTGAAAAATGCTCATAGAACAAGGTTCTGATATGGTCCCAAGTAGCAATTGTGTTAGCTAGAAGAGTTTTATACCAGTTCAAAGCCTTTCCTCAGAACGAGGTGGTGAGTAATCTCAGAGCCACATTTTTGTTAGAAACTCCATGCACCAAATATACATATACTAAATCTTGCAAGTGCTCCATCGAAGTCTTTGATTCATCTCTAGAAAACTTAGGAATAGATTTTAAAGCAGAGGATAAAATGGTATCCCAAGCTACGGGAGGTACCAAAACTACCAAAGGACTACCAATGTCCTAGGCAACATAATTTCTAGCAGCCATAGGTGTAGGAGATGGAGGAGATGGAGGAGATGAAGGAGGAGAAGGGTAAGGTGAAGGACTATAAGGAGGAGAAGGGGAAGGTGAAGAAATACCTTGCCGATGGATTGGGCGAACATCAACTAATGGTGGTACGAGTAGGTCATAAAATTTTGTAGTTTGCGACCTAGTTACAAGCCTATGGATCATACACACTTATATATCAGGTGAATGTGCTAGTTTGGGTCCCACTGGGCATGCTAGAAAAAGAACTGTTGATGCAAGATTTTGCAGGTAGCAACAGTCTCATGGGAAACTTAGCTATTGAGGGACATAGTGTGCTAGCTATGTGACCTTTGGGTTTTACCGAAGCCAACTCTTCATTTAGTGGGGAGGTAAGAGGTTAGGAAGATAAATAAAAATGTAAATCTAAGCTAAAGGCAATGCACCAAATCATGAATGAACTTACTTAAGCACAGTGTTGGATGCAAAGGATCGAACCACTAAATGTTGTTTATTAGATAAATTTTCTCAAAATCACTTTAAAACATAAGATCAACTTCAAACTACATAGCATAATTTAGCATAATTTCAACAAACACAGAGGAGTAAAAAAACATGATCTATATCTATTAAGCTATAAAACATTACGAAAGCTGAAGAATAGGAATTCAAATATCATAGGAAAATAACAACACATTCTAACAGTCTTATCAAATGCATGAAAATTAGAAAGGACGAATTGATTGGCACAGTCTACAAACTCCAAGTTCAATAAAAATATTACAGAGGCTATTCCTAGTGCTCAGAAAGCTTTTCTATCTATCTAACAACAACCTAATAAAAGAGAAGCAGGGTCATTTATATAGGCCTTCCCACCGCCTGAAAACCATGAATAAAGATGTTGTGATCAAACATCGATGCCTCAGATCTTCTTGATCCACCAGTGATTTGAAAGATCGCTCAGTAGTGTGTCAAAAAATCCATCGCAGAGAATAGAAGGCCATGTAGCAACATAAATGAACACATGATAGTGAAGAATAAATCATGGCGACAAGCGAGAAAAATCGGCGTAGGCAGCAACTCCTAGAAAATCAGTGCACAAAAATATGCCACGCATCAAGAAAATTGAGCCTAGGAAAAGAATGAGGGGCATCCCAATGAAAAGCTCTGAGAGGAACCCACGTGGGCGATAGTGAGCGAAGATAATTGCAAAGTGGGGCCAGATCACAAAAATGACCAGAGAAAGCCACACCTCATGCACATGAAACTCGACAAAAGCAAAGCAATACGAAACAACACAAAATCTCCATTTAGCAGCCACGTGATAAGCGCTGAAAAGTTAAGAGCAATAAATGGTAAGGAAAAGCCACGAAGGAAAGATAACCACGAAAGTTAGTGGTTCACGAAATAATGTTCACACTTCCATTCTTTAAATCTATAAATAAGAGGCTTCTCTCCTCATTTTGATCATCCACAATTTGACTAAAATCACTATACTCAATTTCATCTTTGAACATATCTATTTTCATTCATTTTATCAAGATCTTAGCTAGGTTATGCAGATTTTTCATCATGGAGCTCAATTAAATCTTGCATCACTCATCAACATTGCATCATGGAAGTTGGGAAAGGGCCAATTTCTACATCAAATTGGCACCAACTCCACCATGGGATCAAGAGTTTGATTTACATTGAATAGGATTTGGTAGCTTTTATTTATGTTTGCTTATGTCCTTCATCTCATTTCTTGTTCTTTGCAATTTAAATGGACTTCATGGGGAATCTTGATACTCACTTATATTTGATCTAATTATGTGTTTGTTTCTTATGTTTACCTAGGTCTAGGATTGGGGTTCTACATTTGGGGCTAGAAGGAGGGCAGATCTCAAGTTCTAATCATGTTCTTCAACAAAATCTTGTGCCTTTTTCTCTATTTTTGGTGTCTATAGGGAACTATGCCGCTATCAGTCTAGCTAGGCCATACAATGCTACTACTAGTGCAACGAAGCCATACAACACCGCTAAAAACTTCAAACCACACCGCTTAGTCTTTCCCATTCAGAATTTAAATCTTCTAACTCTATCGTTGGGTTAATTTACAGCCGTTGGTTTTCTCAAACTCCAAACAACGACACTAGGAAAATCTCTGCCACAATCATGCTCTTTGGTTTGTTGTAGAGCACCACTTGCAGACCTATTGATGCTATACAACACCACTAATGTACTCAAACCGCACTGCCTATGCAGACTGTGTTGCTGAAATAAAGTAAAAGGTTTAAATTGACTTAATTTTGACATGTGCTTTTTTATTCTGGTTTTTTTAGATTGCTAACTCGTTTTTCTAAACTTTGTTTTGCAATTCTAATCAGTTTTTGTAGGTTGGTCTAATCAAGGTGAAGGAGTAAAATTAAGTTGAAGGTGAAATTATGACATCATTCTCTCACTACATCAAGTTTTTTTTAACACTTTATTGTTTGTTAACACTTTTGGGAGAGTTCATAATCTCTCAAGGATTTTTTATCTTTCATGCTCTTACGATATACTAAATTTATTTTGGGCTCTAAAAAGAAAACTAAAATAGCTTTCAATTTTTCTACAAAAAGGTTAAAAAAAACTTAAGAACAACCTACAAGATTTGGTTTGATGTTAACAATTGAAAAAAACAACTTTCATCTTTCCTTTTGGTGCTTTAAAAAGAATCTAATCATTGCTTTGAGGATTTAAAATGAACATGTGCATCTTTGAGATTGTATTCCCTTACCCAAAGTAACATCATCAAAAAGAAATATGCACTTCTCTCGCACTTTATAGTGATCTTGAGAAACAAATGTCCTTTTGGTGATCTTAAGCTGTGTAAGTGATTGCCTCCACATTTCAATTTGGGAATTTTAAAATTGAACCAATCTTGCGAGTGTGAGTGGACTACATCATAGGTGTTATCTCTTTGTTTATCAACAAAGATCGATCAAAATACGGATGTACTTTCTTGATTTTGTGTATCTTTATAGGGACTTCCTTGGTGGGAAAAATTACTCAACCCAACGGAATGACCCAAGTGGTAACAAGCATAAACCAGGATCTTCCAAACCAGTATATAAATTTATGGTTATGATGAAAATCTTAAACAATGGGAAGTGGTGCATGATAACTCTCCCCTAGTATATTTATGATGTATAAAGCCCAAGTGTTCTAAGGATTGGGAGATCTCTCACAAGGATTTTATCATTGCATCCCCTAAACTGGATGCCCTTATTACAAACATTTTTTTAAAAGCCAAAAATCCCAATATTTGTTGGCGTTAGGAGGTCGGACCTCCGGAGCCGTCCCACATTCTTATGACTCTTAGTAAAAATGAGAAGTATCCCATGGGAGATTCATGGGTATTGATGTTTGGCTGACCCGAGAAGTGTGTGCCATGGATGAGAGCCAGTGTGGTCAAGAATCTAATCATTTTCTCAGAGTAACCGTAGCTGGATTTTTCCAAGTGGGAACTCAATACATATTTTATTTTCCATCCTAGGGTTGTTAAATATTTGAGTCAAACACTTTTTGTGGATCCAAAACACTTGAAAACAAACATTCACAAAATCCTCAAAAAAAATTAAAACCCCTTAGGAAAAGAAAATACCTTTGAAGAATTCAAGTGCTTATCCTTGTACTAGGGATTTTTAATCCTTAGAGGCATCTAAGTATTTGGATTTAATCATAATTCTCTTTTACTAAAGTCAAAATTAGGAAAAAAATTCCTTGATTTCCACATAATGGAATTTGTGGGATGAGAAGGAGTTGGGACATTAGAAATCTAGTTTGAAACTTTAATCAAGAAGTGTTGTGGTAAAAATAACTCCCTAATAAAATTTAAGAGACAACTGAACCCCATACATGTGTTCTTCCAAATGATTTCCTGCAAAATCAAAATTCGTATTTACCCAAGTTCAAATTTCTTAGTCCAAGAGCTCATGAAGAATGTCTTTCAAAGCTTCATGAGGTAAGAGAAAGGTTGGTTTACAATTTTTATGAGAAAGCTTCAAAGAACAACCCTAACTTGTATGAATTTTATAGTTAGCAAAACCCCGATCTCTTTCAGAGATTTTATTTTCTCACATAGGAACTCTCAAGTGTGTTCTTCAATACTGAGGTCTTGTAAGAAGGAGTTCTATGTAAGGCTGGTCTAGGATCAAAATCATCACTCTCACCCATATTTCAACCATCAAAATCAAAATTCATCTCCCCAAAAAATCTTGAAAATCTTAGAAACATCATCCATGCTAGACTTTTGGAAAATCAAAATCATCTTGTTTGGCTAGATATGTGGGGACGAATCCTTCTCCACATATTTGATCAAATTATCAATCCTTGTGAACGAATTTACCTGTTGATAAAATACAATATCTTGGGGTCTAGGAGTTCATTATCTAAAATTGTCTTGTTTGATTATGGGTGTATTGATAAATCCTTCTTTACACCTTTAAGTCAAATTATCATCTTGTGCACGAGTCTAATCCAAGACAAAATCCAACCTCTTAGAGTTTGCAAGTGCACTATCTCAAATAAATAAAATTAAATCAAACCCTAAAGTCTAGTGTCTCCTCCAAGGTTTCTCAAGATTTCAATCATCTGCATTATCCATTTTTCATGTATCTCACCCCATATTTGATCCTTAATCATCCCAGTTCTTCTCTTTTTGTGCCTAAAGTTAGATCAATCTAAAATAATACACATTCTAAAAAAATGATCCTTCTTTTATGGTGCAAAAAAGAACACAACACAAAAAGAATATGGAAATCACCAAGGAAACATCAACTTCAAGTGACCTAAGCCAAACTACTCTTGAAGTGAATCCCACAAGAAATCTCCCTCTACCATCAAAAAATCCTCAGGAGGAGGGTCAAGTAGAGGACATCACCAACAATGTCTTAATGATGACACATGATTAAATCCTTGAGATAGTACAAAATCCCAAAAATCATTGAATTTTTAATGCCATGATGAGGTTATATCCCTCTCAATACATGTTGGAATTTTCCAAAGAAGGAGCTAAACTCCCTTCCAACTACGAGCTAAGAAATATTGTGGAAAAACCCCTCAAGATCATGCCTCCAATCCCACCCATACCTCCATGTCAAAACATCACCCAAAGCATCCCATAGATAATATCATCCATTGCTCTAACTTTGCTAATCGTTAGCAAGGGAAGCTCATTGCTTCATGCCCTTCAAGAACATCCTCTTGTGAATAACCAAGAGTTGAATGAAAACACCATATTGGGCTAATTTTTCCTAGTAAATCCATTACACCCATATGTCTCGCTCACATTGAATAATGATACCAATTCATCTTATTTTCATGCAACACCAGTCTATCCTCTAGACATGCAAACCTCTCTCCCTATGACCTCAAAAGGAGAAGATGATTTGTTTAGAGTAGAGGGGAGTCTTTGATCACTCATCATCATCTATTCAATAAAATGCACCACCCATCTTTCCACCATTTTCACCTCTACCACTTACATCCACATTACCCCTTGGGTTGGGTCTTCGTCTACCCACCATCAATCAACCAAACCAAATAAATACCCCTATCATGAATCAAAGAATCATGTCAAACCCTCTCATCTTGCCATCTGTATCACAACAATAGATGGCAACAATCCAAGAAACCCCAACAATCAATACATCCACCATTCCTAAAATCTCTCAAAGCATGGTTTCCCAAGGACCAAGCATCTCAATTGTGCCATCCACCACTCAAACCCCAATCATCAACATGATCGTTTTGCTTGTCACAATGGTCAACACCATTTTCAATCCACCACCACCACCACTAAAACCCAACATGGTGAATTCATTCAACATCACGTTGCAAGCAACTCAACAAGCTACCTATCAAAAGGCACTCCAACAAATCCAAAATCAACAAGTTGCATAGTTAGCTGTCCAACAAGCACAAGCACAATTAGCAACACAAAAGGCACAATAGGCTACTCAAGCCCAAATTTTACTACAACAAAAACAAGTCACACAAGATGCATAGGCTGCACAAGAAGTCTAGCATGCACATGTCCAAGCTCAAGCCCAATATCAAGCTTAACAAGCACAAGCTCAATACCAGGAACAGTTGCAAGTAGTCCAACAACAATCCTATCAACAATCCCTGCAAGAGTATGAAGCACAAATGCTAGTGGCACAACAGCAAGCCCAACAATAAGCTTTTTTGGCACAAAAAGAAAATGACATACAACAACATTTGTTGACTCAACAACAAATGAAGGCATTAATCATGCAAAAAATCTTGTAAAAAACCCCCACCAATGCCCCACCCATCAGTCAAACACCCCAACCACCTCAAAATATGTTCACCCCACCTCGTAATACATAAGGTGGTATGACGGTAAAAATCAAACTTCTCTCACAACAAGTGTTGGATCTTCAATTAGGAGAAACAACAAAGACACCTGGAAATCAATGCCCCTATCACTATGATAGGAGCCTTGCAATGATACCATTCCCAAAGGGATTTGAAATCCCCAAATTTGACAAATATCATGGGTTGGGAAACCCTAAAGATCACATCAAGGAATTCCAGTTAAATTTCATGGAAGTTGCGTACAATGATACATATCTAATGCAACTATTTCCTCAGAGCCTGGTTGGTCCTGCCATGGAGTGTTTCTCTCATCTGCCTACAAGCATCATAACATTCCAAGAAATTGTGGATGCATTCCTCATAAACTATGCATTCAACATTAGAACGGATTTTAGTCTAGAGTAGTTATCTCCACTTAAATAGGGAAAGGGAGAATCATTCGCCTCCTTCCTACAATGATAGTGATCCAAGGCCAATCGAAGAAAAAAATTTACACTATCGTTGCCAATTTGGACCAAAAACATGGTATTTTATCTAAAGGCACTCAACATCAAAAGGGCCCTTATTAAACAAGGGGGCACACCTACATATCTTGAACATCAAGATAGAAACCCATCCACTAGCTATAATGAGAAACCTCACACATGGGAAAAAATTAGGAATGTCACCAATGATGGAGTGGTCGATGCCAAGGTCATCATTAGTTCTCCAATGTATAATGTCCAAACACATCATCAACCATAGAATAATAATCGTAATAAAATGAAAATCAATGCGGTAACACAACAACCACTCCACAATCAAGTCAACAACCTCAATAATCAAGAAGGACCACCTTCGTGAAACAGGTATCCCCCCAAGAGGAAATTCATAGCCCTTAGGGAATCAATTGAATCCATCATGAAGAAGTTAGTCATTGAGAACCTCATCAAAATCCCCACTTATGATAATTACCAGGAGCCTTAGTTGAAATCACCATGGTACAACAAAAATTTCCTCTACGATTATCATAAGCTTAAGGGCCATACAACCAACAATTATATGAAGTTGAAGAATGTAATCCAGGATCTCATTGATGACAAAATCATAGATGTTGAGCAACTAACTGGTAATCAAGATCTAAAAATATACATGGATTTGATGCCCGATCACAACCAAGGAAACAATAAAGGGAAGAAAAAATATGGAAATAAGAGCCATGTATATGAAGGATTTGTCGCATGCCTTGATGAAATGGTCATTGTTGCTAGTATCAAGGGAGCCAAAGCTGATTGTGGAGTCACCACACGCAGTGACAAGATCACCATTTTTGAGGCATCACAACCGACTAAGACCTCCATCTCAAATCATAAATTTGTCCCTAATGGTTAAAACGTCCTTGACCAGTTAAAAATAACCCCTGCTCAAATCTCCATCATGGAGTTACTAAAGATTTCAACTAACCACAGAGAAATCCTTGAGAAAGCATTGGCTTCATCTACCATCTTTTCCAACCTTGATATAGAGTAATTCCAAGCTATAGTCAGTAATATCACCACTCTAAATCTCCTCACCTTTTCTAATCAAGACTTCCTCGCCCAACCATCTCAAAACCATGCACTCCACCTTGAAGTCCTGGTGCACAAAAATAAGGTCAAAAGGGTCTTGATGGATGGGGGTGTGCGTCTCAAAATTTTTTTGCTCAAACTTATAAATAATTTGGGAATATTTGAAGATTCCATTGAAAAAGGTAAGGGTATCACAATCAAGGCTTATGGCAATCAAGAAAGAGTATCTCAGGGCACTATTCAACTCCCTATTCAAGTAGGGACAGCTATTATGGAAACCGCCTATCAGGTGCTTGACCTTGATCTATCATATAACATCCTCCTGGGATGTCCATGGATCCATGGGATGCAAGTAGCTACATCAAATTTCTACCAAAGTGTCAAGTTTTCATACCAAAACCAAGAGGTCACAATGTATGGTGATTTGGAGCTCTTTTCCTACTTTAAGAACCTAGAATCCAAGTACTAAAAAGTTCCCCAAGTCCTAAAGAATGATGAAGGCCCCTCAACTCCATATATTGACCCATCTAATATAGCCTCCACTTCAAGGATAAAGACACCTGCCATCCTTGACATATCCGACATCAAGCTTATAATCCAAGAAAATGGGTGTGGGGAATACAAAATGAAGAATGGAGCCTTTGTGGTCGAGGAGTTACCTCAATCCTCAATTCCCATGGAAAACCACAACCCACCAATACAACAACTCAAACCTTTAGAGCAAATCCCTCCTAATTCAGGAGTTGAGGAGATCTAGGCCAGGAAGTGGTGGATGAGAGAGACATATCCAATTTCCTCTATCAAGAAGAAAGGACCACACCTAATCTTCCCATGGATGAAAGAAGCAAAGGATTACAAATGATGTCGGGCATGGGTTACAATAAGAATGCAAGTCTTGGAAAAACTAGCACCGACCGATTGGAACCCATCATTGTTGAAAGATGCATGAAAAATCTTGGCCTTGGGTGTACCCCTCCGAGTGTAACCATACTTGGTATAAGTCCCCCAATAAATGTAGTCAAGACTCCCCCTCAACTAAAGACAACTGCCCTACAACTACCAGTATCCATAGGTTTTCCCTTAGATAACTTCACCTTTGAGGTGACCGATGTGTGTAGTAGTAGTGATGACGAGGATACCATAACTGGTTTATCCATGCTTTTTGAAGACTCCTCCCTACTCATGATTAGCACCCTATCTTTTGAGTCGAACCATGAAAACCATGAAATAAACCTGGTCTACCCCCAACTCATTGATTATGGCCAATGAGGACCACTGATTTTGGACACATTTGAAAACAATGAGGCACTCTCAAAGTTCATGAGATTGAGGGATACAGTACCATATGGAGATCATAAGGCTAGATTTGAAATCACACTAGAAACTCAAGCCTATTACAGGGAGATGATTGAGTCCTTCAGTCACAAAAGTGAGAAATTGAGAATAATCTGAAGGTCCTTGAGTGAAAACCACACTGTGGCACTCTCCGACCCTAAAATAGTAAAAATAAAGGATGCATCCAATGGTAAATACCTCTCTGAGGTACCAGAGGATGAAAGATTTAATCTTCCCCTCACTGCACTTCATCAAGAAAAATCAACAGTCCTAGCAGAACAATGCAATCCTATCAACCGGGGAACAGAGTAGCTACCGCACATAACCTTCTACATTGAGTCAATTCTCACATAAGAACAAGAACTCTTAGTTGCATTCCTCAAAGAAATAAAAGTAAATTTTGCACGGACTTATGCTGACATGCCTAGGCTTGATCTAGAGGTAGTAGTTCATCACTTGGTTGTTTATCCTGAAACAAAACCTATGAGACAAAAATTGAGAAAGATGCATTGTCAAATAGCATTGTTAGTCAAAATAGAATTGCAAAAGATCCTAGAAGCGGGTTTCATACAGACGATTGATTATCGAGAGTGGGTGTCAAATCTAGTACCTATTTCAAAACCCATTGGGGGAATCTACATCTACACTGATTTCAGAGACTTAAAACAAGTGTGTCCTAAGGATGACTTCCCACTACCAAATATTGACATGATAGTGGATATCACAGTCGGACAGGAGATGCTATCACTAATGGATGGGTTCTTAGGATATAACTAGATCATGATAGAAAATGAGGACTAGCACAAGACATCATTCAAATGTCTGTCCAGAACCTAATGCTGGAATATGATGTCATTTGGGCTAAAGAATGTAGGAGCAACCTACCAGAGAGCCATGAAATTGATCTTTCATGACATGATTCATGAGATGGTGGAAAATTATGTGGATGACATACTGGCTAAATCAAGGAAAATATGAGACCACATATCAACTCTGGGTTCCATTTTTGGCAGGTTGGAAAATTACAAGGTCCAACTCAACCCAAAGAAGTGTGTCTTCAGAGTGCAATCAGTCAAGCTCATGGGGTATATCGTGTCAATGAGATGAATCAAGGTAGATCATGCCAAAGTCAAGATGATCCTGAAACTGGAAGAAACTAGCACACCAAAGTAGCTAAGAGGTCTACAAGGAAGTCTCTAGTCTATCTGTAGATTCATAGCACAATTGGAAGACAAAAAAATCCCATATTCTCATCTACTCCACAAGGGGAAGCATGCAAATGGAATGAAAAATGCAACCATACATTCAAAAAAATCAAGGAATACCTACTCACACCACCAGTTCTGATGCTGACAATTCCAGGTAAATCATTGATACTATACGTATCAGAAACAATGAAAGCTCTGGGTGCTCTCCTAGCCTAGCATGATGAAAATAGAAAGGAAATATAAATATACCATATCAGCAAGACCATGGTAGGACACGAGCTAAACTATACACCTATTGAAAAATATAATCTAGTAGTCGTGTTTGCAGCCCAAAAGTTTAGACACTACATGTTGGCTCATCAGATCAAGCTAATCTCAAAAATAGATTTGCTCAAGTACCTACTTTCCAAAGCTAGTCTCACAAGATGGACAACCAAGTCGGTCATAATACTAATAGAACATGACATTGAATATGTAGAGTAGAAGGCCATCAAATGACAAGCAATCACAGATCTACTGGTAGAGGCTCCTATATGCAAAAAACCAACTTATCTCAGAGTTCCCCAACAAATCAATTTTCAGCCTAAGTGTAGCAGACCAGTGGAATATTTTGATGGATCCTATAGGCAAAATGGGTTAGAAGCAAGAATTTTCTTCATCAATCCCCAAGGAGACTACATACCTAAATCTTACAAACTGTCATTCCCATGCACAAATAACATAGAAGAATATGAAGCTCTCGTCATATGGTTAAAAATTATGGTGCAGTGGGAGATTATGGCTCTAAAGGTATATGGAGACTCTCGACTCATAATCAATCAAGTAAACAATGAATATTAGACAAAGGATGATAAAATGACTCCATACAAGAAATTGGTGGAGAGCCTCAAAGATTCACTCATTGATATTACATTTGAACAACTACCCTGAGAAAAAAATAGAGCAGAGAACACAATGGATACAATTGGATCACTCTTGGAAATATCACACAATGTCCCAAAACAAGAATTCCTTTTAGAGAAGCTTCTCATAGCAGTATTCAAGGTAATAGATTTTGAATTAATGTGCAAAATAATTGGTCCCAATGATCCCTGGTACCATGAAATTTACACCTGCCTAAGAATAGGAGTCTTGCCCACTGACATAACCTCAAACCTCAAAAGATATTTTGTCAAAAATTCTTCACATTTCGTCATCCTAGGACAAACCCTCTACTGTAGGAGCATCGCAGGGACCCTATCATGTTTTCTAAATACTGAGGAAGCCCTAACTTCTTTAACTGAGGTACACAATGACATTTGTGGTTCACACTCGAGCGGTATGACTTTGGCTAAGAAATTATCGCAGATAGGATACTATTGGCCCATCAAAAAAAAATTGCACTACCAACAACATGGTGACCTCATCCATGCACTAGCTCAGGAACTTCATCCCATTGTTACACCTTGGCCCTTTTCACAATGGGGGCTTGATCTCATCGGTAAAATCACCCCCACCTCATCCAATGGTCATAAATTCATCATCACCACCATAGAGTACTTCATAAAATGGGTCAAAGCTATTCCCATGACCTAGATAACTATAAAGAAGATATCTAAGTTCATTTTGAATCACCTTATATGTCGATATGGTGTCCCCCAAGCCATTATCTCATATAATGGGACACCTTTCAAAAATTAGATGTCCATGACCTTTGCCAAAACTTCAACATCCAACATGGCTTTTCCACTTTGTATTACCCCCAAGGAAATAGCCAAGTAGAAGCCACTAATAAAACCATTCTAAAAATCCTTAAGAAAAAAATCAACGACGTTGGTCGTGACTGGCATCTACAGCTAAATCCCACCTTATGGGCCTATCACAGAAGAATTCACACACCAATTGGTACCACCCCCTTCTCCCTGGTCTATAGATTAGAATCTATCCTCCCCATTGAGATCAGGGTCCCGTCGCTGTGGATATCACTACAAAATCTCATTACAGATGAAGAATAACGGATGTCATAGCTAAATGAGTTAGAGCTACTGGATGGGAAGCACATGGATGCCCTAAATTACTTGCAAGTCTATTAGAATTGCCTCAAACATAGCTATAAAAAGAAGATTAGGAGACAAACCTTCCAAGATGGCAAGCTTGTACTAAAAGAGAACTAGAAGAACGTGTTGAATCCAAAAAATAAGGGTAAGTTTGAGCCCAACCGGTTGGGACCTTTCATCATCACAACCAGCTATAAATCAGGGGCATATCAACTATCAACACCTAAAGGTGAACCTCTGTAGGAGCCCATGAATAACTCTCATCTCAAAAAAAAATATGTTTGATCTTATAAGGGTAAAACCAAAAGTATAAAAAACACAAAAAATACAAAAATCCAAAAAAAATTATAAAAAGGATTGAAAATAGTAAATAAAAAATTTTCCCTCTAGTGAAAACCACCTCAGTGGCACTTTGGAAAAGTACCTTCATGAAAACCTGGGAAACAAGCACCAAGTGTAAATAAAGCACTCTCCATCCTTCAGGATCTTCAAGGCTCATCTTGCAGACTCACTTATCCATTACATTCCATTTATCCTTCCACCATTTGTTTGCATTCGTACCATATCTTGATCTTGTGTTTGTATCATGACCACCCTAGTACTACTTGGCACATTCTTAAGGTCAGATTGTCTTCCTTATATCAAATTAGTCTATTGCACCATGTTGGGGGCATGTTCCTATACATGCATCAGATCAAATTCGTGTATATTCTTGCGATCTTCCTTAAAATCAAAAGATCCAAAAACATCATAAAAAAATAAAAAATCAAAAACATCCAAATCATATCAAAAATCCAAAGTCTTCAAAACCCAAAAATATAAAAATCATGTTAATGGAGTCATCATATCAAACTAGGTCCTCTCTGAGCTTAAACGTAGGTAAGTTTGATCTTTGATCATCCCTCGAGATAGTTTAGGTCAGTCCTTTAGGTGTCTATCACAATGAAATGACAATCTGTTTTCCCATCTATCTCATCAGTAATTAAGTTTGTTATTCAAACTACGTGGTCTCTATGTGTATAACATAGGCAAGGCTAATCTTTTGATCAACTCTTGAGACCCCTAGGATAGGTCTTTAGGTTAGGTTCTATGTCAAAATCTCGAAAATACCAAAAAAGTTGAAAAATATTCAAATCCCAAAACAACCTCAAAACATTTCAAAACATCCAAATATTTGAAAAAACCAAAAATGTTGCACTTGTATCATCTCACTTTCACCTGAAATAGTCATCATCCATAATAAGTCATTGTCGCTTTCATCCTTTGGTAAAAGAATCAGAAGCAAGTCTAGCAGGTTTAAAAGTGAACACTCAATTGTCAAAGTCGCAAGTTTAGATCAGTAAGTCAGTAAGTTAATCAACTTAGAGTATCAATAGCTTATCATCCAGTCAATCTCATCATCACCTGATCACAAAATTTCCTAGGATGCATCCTTCCTACAATGGACATCAACATTAGGCATCAACATAGTTTAGTCTTGTCTAGCAATATGAAGAACATTAGCTTGTTTGTTTACTTTATCTTTGTCTTTTTGACTTATCTTATTTTGTGCTCATTCTAATGACCTCTCAATAATGCCTAATCAAAATGGTTTAGAGAGAAAGGAATGGGGAAATGATCATTATCTTTTTATCTGATGTTCTTGTTGGATATCCTTGTAAAATAACTTTGTCATGCATGCTTTGTTTAATTTTTTGGGAGGGCATTTTAGGTGTCTTGTTGACCACATAAGAAGGCTTTCTTTTTTATGTTTTGGTCTGAGATGTCTAGGATATCTTAACTACATTCTAAATAAGGTTTTGTATGTCAGGTGTGAACAGGAGTACTCCTGTATGATTGTCGAGTCAAAGTCCATCACACTACATGCAATGCCATCCTGGTTCTTTATACCTTGATGCATCATGCCTATGTGTGTTATCAAACATAAGGAAAGTTATGTTGTTTATCTCTCCCATCCCTAGATAAGCAATGCATCATCATCATTCATCATCATATCTAATAAAGTATCAATGACTAATAGACTTGTTGGACTTCTGCATCTTCTTGGATTCAAGGGTTGATCCCTCTCATTCTTATATCCTGTATCACACTAACATAGTATGATTTCATCAATGAATCCATCCCACATATCCATACATATCATCATATGACAACATCATTTGTCTCATCCATCTCACATGCATTGCATAATCATTTAAGTTGTTTAGTATTTTATAGATTTGTTATTCTAAGAATCTTACAAATGTGTCATTTGCATCATCATAATCATATAGATCTATTAGTATAACCATCCATACATCCATCTTGAACCTCTTTGTCATTATATTTACCATCAAATTGAATTTTTCTTTTAATCTCTTGAGGGGGAAATGTACCAACGTACTTCTTTCCACTAGGGCATCCGAAAAGAATCAGTTTTTTTTAAAAAATTGATCTTAGTGGCATCATTCTTTGAATCAATGCAACAGGTACATTGCTTCAAAGAGGGGCATAATGTAGACATGCAAAATAAACATCATGCATCTTAATCTAACTAATTAATATCAAATTCTTCTATTAATCAAATAAAGAAATTTATTCGATTAATTCCTCATTTAATTAAATGAATCAACTTTATTTAAGTTAATCCTCACATACCTCTTTGATTAAATAAATCAATTTTATTTAATCAAATCCTAACATTCCTCTTTAATTAAATAAATCAATTTTTATTTAATTAGCTTCTATAATCTTTATTTAAGTAAATAATTCATCTTATTTAATTAAATCTCTAAGGCCATTCTATTAAATTAAATAAATTGACACTTATTTGATTTTATCTATTTTCATCCCCTTTAGTTAAATAAATCAAAATCTTTATTTAATTAAAGTTCAAATCATTTTCTTCTCATTTTGATCCAAAAGTCTACGTCAAAATGTCAAATCAACTAACCTCCTTTTAAATTAATCAAACCTTGATTAAAACTAATTCTAATCCATGTCACATCCTCTAGATAATGCAACTTGCACAATAAATCATTTATTTAGATTTATTAAATCCCTATTTTTTTTCAACTTGGCATCTTTTGAGAATATTCCTCCAAATTTAAAAATCTCTTCAAGTGGATTTTTCCTTCCAACAAGAAATTCATTCCCTCTTACATGTCCTTGTGCATTGATCCAAGTGGCATTTAATTCATTCTTTTTCCCTCTTGCATGTCATTTAACTATTTTCAAATTCCACCTGATTTCATTTATTGTGCACATTCACCAAAATGTGCTCATTCCTCCTCCAATCACATGTGGACAAGTGGCCTTCTCTCATTGGTTGGTCTTTTGTCTTGCATTCATCCAAATCCTTCAATCTTCCATTCTCCAAATCTATAAATAAATGGATTCTCTCCTCATTTTGATCATCCACAATTTGAGTAAAATCACTATACTCAATTTCATCTTCAAGCATATATATTTTCATCCATTTTATCAAGATCTTAGCTAGGTTATGGAGATTTTTCATCATAGAGCTCAATTGAATCTTCATCAAAGTGCATTACTCATCAACATTGCATCATAGGAGTTGGGAAAGGGACGATTTCCACACCATATTGGAACCAACTCCCCCATGGGATCAAGAGTTTGATTTACATTGAATAGGATTTGATAGCTTTTGTTTATGTTTGCTTATATCCTTCATCTCATTTCTTTTTCTTTTCAATTTAAATGGATTTCATGGGGAATCTTGATTCTCACTTGCATTTGATCTAATTATGGGTTTGTTTCTTATGTTTGTGCAGGTCTAGGATTTGGGTTCTAAAGCCTCTACAAATAAGAAGGATGGATGTTTTCCCTAAAAAGAAATGGGTGGGTGCGCTTGTGGAATAGGAAAACCCACAAAAAGAAAGAATAGGGGAGAATGTGCGAGATGGACATGCAAATAAGCTTGAAAAGGGAATAGGTGAACCCACCTTATATAGAGGAAAACTAGCTAGACCGGGGCAAGGATGAAATAGAAAAGGATAGAAATGAAATGTTAGAAAGTTTGCCAAAATGGTGGGCATGTATGCAAAAAAAATTTACTCTGAGGATGCGAGAGAGACACTCAACCATTCTTGAGGTGACTATGGAAGAGACAACTCAGGATGATCATGTAGCATTGGATCAAGCGGGACTACTCCACATGTTGGGATATCCCAACATTAGAGCACACAAACATTTGTTGATAAAATTGATGGATTTGTGGAGCTCCAAGACTTCGACATTTCATCTCCCAACAGGGGATATGATGGTGACTTTGGAGGACATATGGCAGATTTTGAGACTACTTATTAGAGGAAACCTGATTACTATGGTGCCCTTTCACTCAGTAACAAGGAGCCTATGAGCAGTATTTGGAGATGTGGACCTTTCCATTTGAGGGAAGGGCATGTGCAGGATCATGATGAACCAAAAAGTGGCAATATGTAAGTGATATGATGGCCCATGTGGCTGATGATTTTTTTTTACCCAAAATTGATGAAATGAAAAGGTTTTTTAAAGGAGATTCTTAGCTTTCCACCAATATGAATTACGCTTTACTTTGAATTTAATAAATAATTATTATTCATTTTCTATTTGAAGTACAACTAAAGTCTTGATTCATTGGTTGATTGAAAAACATCTATAGCTTTCAAATGGTGTCACATTTTTTGAATCCAAAACATGCATCACATTCTATAATTTGCATACTATAGCTTAAAAAAAAATGAATTTCATGATGTTTTGACCATGTTAAGGTGGTTAGACATACGATTTTTAATATTTTTAAAATGTTGTAACAAAAAAATCACAATTAATTATTTACTTGGAAAAAATTACAAAAAAATATGCATCACATCAAGACATGAGTCCTCTACTTATATCTAAAATATTATAAAAAAATATTATCATTTTATTGTGGTTAGGGTGTTCAAACAAACACCTACTTCATATTTTTCCCTGAAATTTAAGTATTACTGCATTGAAATTTCAAATTTTCACCAAATAGATTTTAAAAATAAATAAACCTACTAGTTTAGAAACTGCATTCAATTTTCTACAAATTCTATTTTTAAATATTTTTGAAATAATATAGATATCTTATTCAATTTTTTACATCAAGTTACCTAACTCTTATTTTTTTGAATTTTCATCACCACTTAAGGGCTTGGTTTTTCCATGATGATCCTACACATACCCAGAAGGAGTTGGATATTGACGTGTGCCTAGGGACAATGTAGACACCATTACCTCTATATTTGTGTGGACTCATCAGTGGGATCGTCCTTCCTCACAAGAGAGGTCAGTTTTTCAACCTCAAGATGATTGAAGTTGTCAGACATATAGTGGAGAGGAGAGAAGGTGTTTTTGCATGGGGGTCATGTGTACCAGTATAGCTATATCGAGATTTGCATGTAGTGTGCTATAAAGAAGTGCTCAACATGACACATGTCACATTGCTCTAGGTATGGGCTTGGAAGCACATTCGAGTGGCATTACCAAATATTCTAATTATCAGAGCCATGGATGAGATGCTACTAGTAACATATTGGTAGGGTTCTGATTATGGATGGAGGTTGCACTACCAAGGGGTAGGGAGCCTGGAGGAGTGTCGATGAAGGATTGATGGATTGGTGTATGGGGATATTACTTGGAGGTCCTATATGGGGTGATGATTCTAGGGATGAAGGGATGATGATAGGCGATGGAGGGGTTATTTGTACTCATGATGCTATTTTATAGGAAGAGACCCATTTATCATTGAGTTGCATAGGATAGATAGGGTCATCCATCAGTATGGGATTCAACAGGATATCCCCAGAGGGCCCCAAATGTTCAACGACGATATGGGGGCAATGACTAACAATAGAGTATACTGGACAGATGTGGGAGGTAGTCCCAATTATCATATGGTCATGGAGGGGAGGGTCGAAGGACTCAGTCACAATAGTGTGGTACTTAGCTGTTGGAAACACAAGGGAAAAAAAATGAGAAGAGGGGTGAATCAGTTGTCAAAGAAATTAAAATTATTCTCAAATTTGATAATTAAACATGAAAGAAAAAACTATCACCACAACAGAAACACACATAACACCAAGATTTTTGTGTGGAAACCCTGTTAGGGGAAAAACCATGGTGGAGGTTAAGCCACAAGTTTATACTTTGTTAAAAGTATAGTAAATAGGGAATGCACATAAATTTAGGCACACTACCTAGAGCTCACCGCTCAAATATAAAAAGGCTTACTACCCAAAGGAATACACTGTCTTATAGTCAAATTCAGATTATATCCATCTGAGAGATTTTTAACTAAAAAGATAGCATTTCCTAATGCTTGATTATAGTTCTAGTTAAGCACATGAATACTCCTTCTTCTGCTCACTATTCTTCACACTTTACTTCTACCTTCAAAAGATCTAAAATTTATTCACACATAGCACTCACACTTTGCACATCTCACATGTCGCTTTTCTCAAATGATGTAAACAATCGCTCATATATATCCACAACCAAGAATAGAATCATGTCCATCTCGGCTTCAATAAAATATAAAATAAATAAAAAATTGTCGACCCAAAACATAAATTCTTATCAATGCAAATCAACCAATGTTGGCAACAACATAGTTGTTGTGCATATTTTGCACATGCCCTACCAAAGGCAAGGAACCCTCTTGTTTTCACCCCTGATGTGCTATTTTTATCTTGCCTCATTTTTCGTGCCCCTATTCCCAAGCCTAGTATGGTAATGTTCCTTAAAATGATCAATTATTATTGATCATGTTCACCTAGCTAAGTTTCACTAAGTCATTAGTCTTTGCAGGCTAGTTCCTATGGGCTTCCTTTAGCTTTTCACCTGATATTTGTTGACACTTGCGAACCCGTATTTGTAGGTCTCCTCTTGCTATTCATCCTTGTGTTCCACCTTTTCCCTAAAACCAAGCCCTAACTTCCACCTAACTGGTGGATTTTTCATCAACTTTTGTTGTCGCGTCCATCGGGCATCACAGACCTGCAACCATGGGTCACCTCCTATTCACTTGGTCCCTGCTCACTTGCTTCGCTTTTGCATTCATTTTTTGAGTTTTGGGACAAGTTGCCTATGGATTTGGAATTTTTTTGTGATGCTTAAGTGAACTACCAAGGTTTCATTGAGTTTCGAGAAGTTTTGAAACTTTCTTTGCGAGTCGCCGCCCCTTCGTTGTTGTTTTGAAACTTTCCTTGTGGGCCACCGTCCCTTGGTTGCCATTTCAGAACTTTCCTTACGAGTCACCGCCCCTCCATTTCCATTTCAGAACTTTCCTTGTGGGCCACTGTCCCTCTGTTTCCATTTTGAAACTTTCCTTGCAAATTGCCACCCCTCCATTGCTATTTCAAAACTTTCCTTGCAGGCTGCCATCGCTCCATTGCCGTTTCAAAACTTTCCTTGCAGGGCATCATCCCTCCATTTCTGTTTCAAAACTTCCTTTGTGGGATGCCATCTATGGGTTGTCATGTGATCAATGTCATTTTTAAGGGTGACCAACCCTTAGCTTCCCCTTGCCTTATGGGCTCCACATTTCATTTCTCCGTTTCTCCTTCTCATCCACCGCTTGTTGGTCTGCCCCTACGGATGATTGTCCATCGTCTGTCATCCATCATCCATCGGCCATCTTCCATTTTCCTTCTATCTTCTAGCCATCCGTTGTATGTCTCTCGTCCACCTTTCATCCACCGGTCATCCCATTTTCGTCTATCATCCACCTTTTGTCTACCTTCCGGATGTCGTGGTCTCCAATGTCATCTTTACGGCTCAAACATGTTCGGCTTCCCACCTCCTAGCCTTCGCACTACTCCGGCCCTCAAAAGTGAAATCTCCCTGAAATCCAAGTTCTTAAAAAGGAAAGTTCCTCAAAATTTCAAAAATAAAATTGTCTTCAAATGAGAATTTTCCAAAAATGGAAAATTTTCCAAAACAAAAGTCTCTCTTGAAATATTTTTTTTTCCAAAAATGGAATTTTTTCTGAAATTCAAATGTTTCCAAAATTTGCTGAAAGTGTTTCTGGATTAGATTGTGTTTTTTTTTTTGCATGAATGTTTCGGATCACACTCCATGGTCCATCATTAGAATATGAGAGAGCATAAGGAGTAAAATGAATCACAGAGTGTGATTCATTTTACTCCTTACGCTCTCTCATATCCTGATGATGGATCATAGAGTGTGAATTGAAACATTGATGCAAAAAAAAACACAATCTAATCTAGAAACACTTTCAAAAAATCTTCATGGATTGTGGAAATCTATTATCACTAGTTTCCAAAATTGATTTTTCTTCCCTAAATAGGAAAATTTCAAAAAATTGTAAGTTTTTTAGAAAAATGAAATTCTTGATGGACTATAAATTGATACATTTTAATTTTCTAAGTGAGGTAAATTTTTAATTTTTCGAGATCTAAATCATGATATCTTATGGCACAGCTACTTTCAAGGATGCTTGGGGGAATAATGGATCAATTCAATAAAAGAACCAACATACAAAGACATGTCAGGAGGGGAGATTTTGATTCAAATTGTCAAGGTGGAGATCGGTTTACATGTGGATGCATGCTAGGAAGATGTGACATGAATATCTAATTGCCAAAGCCTTTTTAAGAATCTATTTTGGGCCACACAACAACCGAAGAAGTGCTTTCAAACAAGGTGATGGAGGGAACTATTTTATTTCACCAAAATGATGATGATTGTAAGGAGTTGTCCATCCAAATCAGGGGCAGCATATCTACCTCTCACAAAAACCACTCTGCAAAAAAAATGCACTTAATCAGCTACAATAATGTTGTGAATACATCAAGCAAAATGGAAGCCTTTGATAGTTTTCAGCTACAACAAAGGATGGCAGCCACTACAAGACAAAATTGCTATATTGCCAAGGTCACTAGATGACAAAATAGGGAAAATGACAAATAATGTATTTTAAATTGTTGAATACTTGGGGGTAGGTGAAACCCTAACTTGTAAAAGATTTGGGCCACACAATAAAAAGTAATCCTATTCATTCATTCTACTTTTGGAAAACTATAAATAGGGGCTTACCCCTCATTTGTAAATGGTTGGAGAATTGGTGCAAAAGGCATTTGGAACTATAAAAGACGACATTACATGATTTTATGGATGTTTTCTTTGACTTTTCTCATCTTGCATGCATGGTTCTACTCCCATATTAGATTTAGCTTGTAGTTTCTTAAATGGTTGTGATAATGTTGCTTGTTGTTATGGTATGTTGATGAATTTACAGCCCATAATTTTGGCACTTGTTGATGACAAGCTGCTATGCAAACTTGGTCTAGGCTTCCATATTTCATTTATGCAACTTAGTTCAATTGCATGTTCATGATGTGCATGTGAAATCTAAAAATCAGTAGTCCTTAGAAGATTGTACTGGTTTTGTGGAGCTGTAGGTTCTCTTGGTCAAGCAAAACCCAGTTTAGGAAGTTTTTCTACTGTAGAAACCACCATTGTTATTGTTCATTCATTCTTAGGATTTATAATAGTTTTCTTAACCCTTCTTTTTCTATTTCTTTCAGTCCCTTGTTAGAGTAGGAAATCAAGCATCACCACAAAGCTAAATTAGATGAAATTGGTGAGTTTTAGCTTGTTTTTTGAGTGGGAAACCACTATTCATTCACTTCCAGCACTCCTAAAACTCCATTTGCAGATGCAACTTCCTATGCTTTGAAACTCATCTGTAAGTCCACCTTGTGATTACCAACAAAATCACATTAGTCAATTGATATATTCCAAGCATAGTCATGACCTGACACTCAAAAGACCTTGGGGTAGTGATTTGCAACTTGTTTGTAGATTTTTTCCTTTCAAGAGAGGCATTGCACTTGTGCAGTGCCCGTGTTGAGAAGGTGTAAAAACACCCATCAATAGAACTAGCACTAGAAGGAGGGAAAGGCATGTTGAGGCTACAAATCTAAGAGTTGGAAGTTGAAAGGAACATTCAAGTGAAATATGAGATAAGGAGATCTCCTTACATGTTGGAAAGTAAAAATGAGATTTTTTTTGAAGGAAAACAAGAGTTGAGTTGATATGGAATAGAATTTTCAAATCAGCATTGCTCGGCTACATGTAGATTTGAATAAGAGATTGAGGAGACAATAGCAGAAATTTTCATTAGGAAACTAGTGTAGGATTCATTGCACTCATAGGCATAATGAATTGGAGTGTCTAACATTCTTGGGTAGAGTTGAAAGATTTTTACAAGGAGAGATTCCCTTTTGGGAAATATACCAACCCTTGGCTCCTACAGACCTGAAAGATGAATTGACAACCCTAATATTTGATCCAAGAACACTTGAACACCAAAGATGGATTAAGACAAGAAGAAGTACTAATGTCTAGTTGGTGCAGACTCCATAATGCACCACATTCAAAAGTCACTTGTTCTTCATGGGCAAACCTCATCACTCAAGTCAAGGGCAATTTGAACAAGTTGGAGCAGCCAAATCTCAATGGAGAGAAGTCATCCCATGTGGTAGAAGATCTACCAACATTTGGAGGATAACATGTTCAATTTGAACTAGGAAATACTACACAATTTAGTGTTGGGACAACAAAAACTGAGGCTAGAAGTCAAGAGGAAGGAGTTGACTTCCTTGGGACAACAATGATCTTTGATGAAAGCTCGATCAAAAGGGAATTTGAGAGACTTTTCTCCATCAATAAAGGGAAGCCCTCAACTCCTAAAGAGGATTCATTGACAATTGAGAATGAGTTAACCAAATTTTTAGTAGCATATGCTGGGACAGCCCATGTAGATGCTAAAATTCAAAAGGATGAGGTAGAAAGCCTTGGGGTAGAAAAAGATAATCATGAAATCTCTAGTGAAGTGGAATTTGAAGACCCATTCTCGATGGGTGAGAGAAATCAGACAACTAAAGAAGAAGAACTAGAGGAGTGGGAACAACTACAGACTACCATTGTCTATCATCAAACTCCCTTCCTAACTACTGATGGTGAGGACCCAATAGTGGAAAGATACAATGAACTCATGTCAAGAATTGCAAGGGATTGGTTTGAGATAAGACATCAAGTATATTTGGAGGTGTTATTTCTCTCAAATTGGTGCAGACTCCATGACCTTCCACATTCTGAATTCACATGTTATCTATGCCAACAAGCCATCGAGCAAGTTAAAGAACAAGTGGGATAGCCAAGTGCATTGTTTCCTACAGTTGCTTCAAGGATTGAATTAGAGGACCAAGTATTGGAGCTAAGTAACAACCTAGCTGAAATTAGTCCTCAAGAAGGTGTTGGGACAACAAAAGAAGAAGAAGAACATAGTCTCGAGCCTCCACATGATGAAGTCAAACAAGTGGGAGAGCTATCTAGCATACATCAAGATTCCTTCCCTCCTGTAGATCATCTATACATGATGGATGACATGCCTTATGGGGAATACTTGGAGGGAAACCACATAGTAAATCTTTTCCCCCTTGAAGAGGTACCATCAATTGATGACTTCTTTCTATTAAGAGATATACTTTGGAGTTATGCCAATGTTGAGGAGGAGTACATTTCACAAGATGGTGGTGATGAATACATACTACCTAAAGCTCTACATGATGAAACATTAGAGTCTCCAGATTGGGAAAGGGGTTCCTTCTCATCTATAGTAATAGTGAACAAGAAGAAATGAGTGAACATCATGGTGAGCCGCATGAACTGAAAGGAGAAGAAGGTAGGGGTTTTTTTGTAGCTAACTACAAAGAAGATGTGCCTTGCCAATCAATAGGTACAACTGGGGATATTTCTACCTTGGCCATTGTTGATTCTCCCACAAACTTAGAGAGTTGTAGTAGGATATATTTGTCCATTTCATGTTCCTATGACATTAAACATCATATAATTGAGATCAACACAATGGAAATGAGATGGGACAACATGTTGCCTTTTGAGGACAACAGTCAAGTAGACACTGAGACTGCAGAGGATTGAAAAGATGAATTGTATCTCCTTGAAGAACAATCAATGGAGGTTGTGGGTTCCAGGGTTTTTTCTGCCTCATTCTCTTAGCCTTATACAAGCCTAAGATTAGGTATAAGGTTACTTGCATTTGAAATTTTTTATTCACAACATGTACTATGTGATGAGTTTGATGGTGATCTATATATTTTTAATGCAAGAGGGATGTTGCACCATCCATTTCATGCACCTGAGGTTTCCAATATAGTAGCCAATGAGGGCCATGTGTAGGATCATCATGGAAAAATAGTCCCTTAAGTGGCAATAAAAATTCAGAAAATCAGAGTTAGGCAACTTGATGTAAAAATTTGAATAAGTTATCTATATTATTTCAAAAATATGTAAGAATATAATCTATATCAAATTGAATGTATTTTTTAAACTACTAGGTTTATTTAAAAACAAAAAAATTATTTCGTGAAAATTTGAAATTTCAATGTTGTAGTACTTAAATTTCAAGGAAAAAAATAAGAAGTAGGTGTCTGTCTGACCACCCTAACCACAATAAAATGATAATATTTTTTTATGATATTTTAGATATAAGTAGAGGACTCATGTCCTAATGTGATGCATTTTTTTTTTATTTTTTTTTTCCAAGTAAATAATTAATTGTGAATTTTTTATTACAACTTTTAAAAATAATAAAAACTTGTATGTCTGACCACCTTAACTTGGTCAAAACTTCATGAAATTCAATTTTCTTTTTTTTATCCTATAGTATGTGAAGCATAGAATTTCAAGCATGTTTCGGGTTCAAAAAATGTGATACCATTTGAAATCTATAAATATTTTTCAATCAGCCTATCAATCAAGACTTTAGTCATAATTCAAATAGAAAATGAATAATAAATATTTATTAAATTCCAAGTAAAGCACAATTTATATTGGTGGAAAGCTGAGAATATCCTTTAAAAACCCTTTTCATTTCAAATTTTTTGGGTTAAATAAAATTTGTTAGCCACATGGGCCATTATATCACTTACATATCACCACTTTTTGGCCCATCATGATCCTGCACATACCCTGAGGCCATGCACCATCTCAACCATTCAATACAACTACCTTCGCATTTTGACATCTAGGTTATATCTTTCCTTTCTCGTGTGAATTATTATAGTTGTGTTTATCATTTTTATTATGGGAACGAGCGGAGAAAAACATGTTTATGGATCAACCATGGGTTTAATGAACTTCCTCAATTTCTATTTTTTCCTGAATATGCAATTGAATTTGAATGTTGTAATGTTGAACTTATTTTATTTGAGTATAAGGATGAGTGTGCATGGTTAAGCACTATAATGATTAGCCACCTGCTTGTCCATGCATTACACAATCCAACGAGCATAAAGGTCAATTTTCCTTGCCTCAACGTCATGCTTTGTAAATATCTTTGTACATAGTCCATTTTGAGTAGTGTAGGCTTCATGTACATATCTCTCTTTCATGTATATACTCCACTTTCCTGATTTTGTTAGGATAGTTGGTTTGTTGGCTTTCTTGCTTTAGATTAGTTTCCTTTCTATTTGCTTTTTCTTTATTTCTTTGGTTAGTATAAGTGTTTTTATTTTCATTTCCTTGCCATTTTCTTTTTCTTATCTACTTTTCTCGGGGTCCCTTTGTTTTTAGCTAGGTATGTTTACATGCAAAATGATCATTTTATTGCCTAGAGTTGTTCTAAGTATTTCTTTGAGAAAATGTAATCAAGTTTTTAGAGTGAATGGTTAAGGTCTTCTATTAGTGTCAACTGATTTGGATGCTTGATTCAAAGAGGATGAGTTACTGGCTTGATCTAATTCTAACATATTTTGAAATCTTATATCTATTACACTTTAATAGTATAAGGGTCACCGTAGGCTCCTTTGTGAAGTTGAGTTAAGTGAAAAATCTAGAATTACGCTTCAGTGCCACTATGATTCTCAGCCTTGAGTGCACACTTCACTACTTGCGGGTTGAAAAAAAAGAAGAGAAAATAAAAAATCAAAAGAAAAGAAAGAAATGAAAAAGAAAAATGAAAATCAAAAGAAAGAAAATTCAACTTTTCAAGAGGATACGAATAACTCTATTGGGGCTATGGACACTTGGCCGATAGTAGAGAAATGTTCAAGAGAATCACAACGAAAACCTCATCGAGGCTATGGATGCTTAACTAGCAACGAGGAAATGTCCCAAATTATTTTGAAGTTAGGATAAGTTACGTAGCTTAACTTGGCGTAGCTTAGGTTCCTGTAGTGGCTCAAGGATAGGAACTAACACAATTGCACACACTTGGGTTTTCAACATACTGAAGGTTGAGTTATCTAGTGCTTTTGATCCTTTGGTCGAGTTTCTGGTTTATTTGCCCTAGCAAGGGGATCAGAACTAGAGATTTTGGGTTCATGATTCTAGTTCTTCATTGAAATGCTCTAGAGCATTTCCCCAGCGAGTCACCATTTGTTGTGCATATTTTTCACACATGCCCTGCCAAAGTTAGAGACCCCCTCTTTTCACCCCCTGATGGGTGTTTTTCTCTCACCTCATTTTGTGTGCCCCTATTCCCAAGCCTAGGATGGTCATGTGCCTTAAAATGATCAATTTCTTATTGGTCGGGTTCACCTAGCTGAGTTTCACTAAGTCGTTAGCCTTTGCGGGCTGGTTCCTACAGGCTTCCCTTAGCTTTTCACTCAGCATCCATTGACACTTGTGAACCTGCATTTGCGGGTCTCCTCTTTTTGTTTGTCATTGTGTTCCATCTTTTTCATGCAGCTAATCCCTGACTTCCACCCGACTGGTGGGTTCCACATCAACTTTTTTCATTACATCCATTGGGCATCATGGACCCACAACCATGGGTCACCTCCTGCTGACTTGGTCCCTACTCACTTGCTCTACTTTTGCCTTCATTTTTTGACTTTGGAGAAAAGTTACCTATGGATTTGGGCTATTTTTGTGATGCCTAAGTGAATGGCCAAGGTTTCGTTGAGTTTCGAGAAGTTGTGAAACTTTCCTTGTAGGTCATCGCCCCTCCGTTGTTGTTTCAAAACTTTCCTTATGAGTCACACTCCCTCCATTGTTGTTTCAGAACTTTCCTTGTGGGTCATCGCCCCTCTGTTGTTGTTTCAAAACTTTCCTTGCAGGTCGCCATCCCTCTGTTGCCACTTCAAAACTTTCCTTGCGGCTCATCGTCCCTTTATTGCCATTTCAGAACTTCCTTTGTAGGACGTTGTTTGTGGGTTGTCATGTTCTCAATTTCATTTTTAAGGGAACTCAACCCTTAGCTTCCCTCGCCTAACAGGCTCCACATTTTATTTCTTCATTCATCCTTCTCAGTCACTACTTGCAGGTTTTCCCCTATGGATGGTTTTCCATTGTCTTCCATCTGTCATCTATCATCTACCTTTTGTATGTCGGTCATTTTCCATCCACTGGCCATTCGCTGTTCATCCTTCGTTCACCTTCAGTTAAGTCTAACCGTTGAGCTATTAGTTGTTGGTAGTAGACACCATTTTACTCCTCTTTGATTAAGTACTTGTCCACCCATTGGTCAATCAAAATTCACCACCTCATTCACCTTAGTATTGTAAGGTGTAAATTTCACTACAACCTAATTGGCTTCTCATTCAAAAGACTCTTCGAATGTGTTGGTATTATTTATTTTATCCATGCTACTTACAAACAAATCATAATCAGAATCATCACAAATCAAGTTGATTTGTGCATTAATAACTTCTTCTTCCCTTTCCTTCCACTGTTGCAATGCTTTAACATTTCCTTGTGCATCAGTGATGTTTGGAAAAAATGTATCATCTATTCATCAAAGCTCTTTACCAGCTCCCTAATTCTTCTACTCAAATCATCAGGTAGGGCCTGGAATTCCTTCAATGATTTCACAAAGATGTTGAGTAGGCTTCAATGACTGGGGCCTATTGTCTGCATCAAATCTAGAAGCCTTATACATAACATACAGATTGTTGGCCCTAGGGATCCACTTCTCAGCCAATGGCAAAACTATTTCCCAATCCTTATTGATATTTTTTATTCCATCCAAAACTAAAGAATACAAAGAATGTACAGATGGTAATCTACCCTCCACCCTCTCATTTAAATGCCTCAAAAATGTGTCTGCCACCTCATTTTTTTGGAATTTGCATCATCCTCACTTGCCTTTAAGGCAGCCTGTAATTTTATTATCTTATTTAACATTTGCTTCTTGGTGGGATCCACAAAATACTCCACTTCTTCTTCAACTAGCCCTGGTGTAGGACTGAGAGCCGGTGTTTGGATGGGGGATCCTAGAATAGAAACAATTGGAGTAGTAGGGGGAACTGATCCTGAAGTTGTAGGTAATGCTTTGATACCAAGAGCACTGGAGGATTCTCCCACATGCCCATATTTCAGCCTATCTACTTCATATTGCAGCTCAATGTTCCTTTTTTGCATCCTACTGTATTCTCCAATTATTATGTTGTACTTCTCCATCAGACTCTTTTTTTCGGCCTCTTCTCTCTCAACTATTTTTTGGGCCAATTTGGCCACATTAACTGTCAGTCTTTGATCTTTTGTTGTTGAAGTTTCAGAAGCTCTCTTCTTAATTAGCCCTCCCCTAAGGTTTGGACTAATATCTATTACATTTGGTTTTCTTCCTTGGGCTGCCAACACCCATATGGCCAAAGTTTCATACTCCTCACTGAAGGTAGAATCTTTCAAAGCTTCCTTAACCTCTTCTTCATTGTTTTGCATAGGATGCTTGGAATGTATGATTGCATTGAATGCTATAGAATCAACTATATCCCACTCAAGAAAAATTAGGACACTAGATTGAGTTAAAAGTATCCTTCCTTCCTCAGGAGTGATTTTTTTTAATTCCTCCATCAATTCGGCCTTGACCTCATCATAATTCTCCTACTTAGACCTATCAAGTCTTGATTCTCTCCTTCTCTTGCATTTATCATGGTATTCCTCTTGTTTCATCCTCCAAATTAGTTTTAATAATATAGGAGTCTTCAAAAAATCATCATCATTTAAGAATGTCTTGCAGGCCTCCATCCCGACATCTTGTACACACCGCCCCTTTATATCCATATCAGACAACACCAATTGTGTTGATCTAGGAGGGGAATGGATACCAACCTGCATGTCTTGATCAGTCACAATTATCTCATCCATCATAGTGTCTTTTTTTCCCTCAATCTTTTGCTTCTTAGGTCTTGGCTCTGATGGTAGCACTATAGGATCACTTTTTGGTGGTGAATCTAAATCCACAATCCTTATCCCTCCAAGTGCTCTGATCCATGGGGTCGGCTATGATGATGCTTTCACTATTTTTTTCCCTTCTTATTCCCCTCATCCTCCTCACTGATATCATTCCTCTTTCTCTTGTATAGAGGTTTTTCAACTGGGGGCTGATAAGTTGGCCTTGTTTCCTCAAGCCTCTCCTTTGATATTTGAACTCCAAATTCCATTTCCAAATTGACCTTCTTGGTGATCAAGGTGCCCATGATCCCTTTAAAATTATCCAACAAGAAAGAAATTCTCTTGTGGAATGGAGTAAACTACATTAATGGATCATATTTTGGATCCATTCTATGCACCATGGCTAGCAGCTTCTCATAGGAAATCCATTTTTCTTTATTCAATCCCTACCTATTCAAATCAAACTCATTTCTGATTAGGTCCTAAGGAAAGTTGAATTCATGTACAAATCTGTCACCTTTAATTCGTTGCCTGAATAAGGCAAAGAATCCCTCAGGGTCATGTTGCCTCCTAGATCCACTCTTCAAATGATATTCATCAAAAAACCTTCCAAAGTGGACCCATCCTCCCTTGGAAAAGACAAAATTTGAAACAATGGTATAATTAGGGAACAAAGTCCCTTTTCCTCTCCTATCAGGTTTTCTTCATGAATACAACCTAGCTACCACATGACCTCGGAAAATCCCATCCTTGATGGTACATTATATGGGAGAATGTGAGGGGCTCCCTGGAAACCAAATGATGTCACGGGGTACAAGATGATGTCACCCCAATTGTGGCAAACCTTTAAATCAGGCTTCCTCACATTTGGTCGGAGGAAGTCATGCAAATCTTTAGGAACTCTTGGCACATTTACCATCAATCTAACTCTGATTTTGGAGGAAAAGAAGTTATCAAACTACACAAAGCTGGCACTTCCCCTATTGTAAGATAAATTTTCACTTCAGACCTGTATTGGTAACCTTTCTCCATTCACCTCTTTCCTCAACTCCATATTCTCTGAGAAGAAGTCTGCATTCCTATACAGGAACATATGCATTAATAGGGAGTACCAAAAGAAAGGAGTCCTGACATCACCCACAAGCAACTTCAGCTAACCATCATGTATCCTTTTTGCAAGGTAAGATGCATAGTCATACACCATGGAGAAATTGGGAGGCTGAATTTGAGCCCCCATAAACATATATGCGATGGGCATCACTGTATTTGGGTTGAATCCCAAAATCTAGCACAATGAATAAAATGTTTCCAAAAAGTGATTGGCAAAACAACTTAGCCTGAAAGACTCTTGGTCATTTTGGTTGATGTGAATCATTGAGTTGCCTGCCCTAGCCAAGTGAGGAGGAAGTAACTTTAATTTGAAAAGAGGCTTTGACCTCACATATTCTTTCTTCATTTCCTCAAAATCAATCTAGACCAAGAATGAGCTAGAATAACTCAAATAAAAAATTGGCTAAATTTCAACTGCACTTATGCTCAATAGAATCCCACCATCATTATCACTAATTACCCTTGTAACTGCATCATAGCATGCAACCACTGCTCTGAGTAGGTCCACTTTAGGAAACACATTCGACATTGCTAGTTTCCCCATGTCATATACCAAACCATTAGAAAAAGTGTGGGGTAGGTTTCTCTATCCATACCATAGCCTGAACTTTTCCCGACCTATCATTGGAACCCTAGCATTTGCAATATTATAGTTTTTGCACACTAGTCCCTCACCCAAGGTTCTTCCATTAATTAAAACCAAACCCCTTCTTTTGTCATTTGTCGATAGTGGGAGTTGATCCAAAAAATAATAATATAAATTCCTTTTCAAATAATCAACATTGCCAAAGTGCTTCTTCGGTGGCACCATATCAAACAACTAGGGCTTTCTTAAAATTCAAATTCTTGAACAAACTAGGGCTACCCAAAAAATTAAATTACAACACAACTATGCAATTTCCAACAATTCAAATGAATCAATAACCCTATAACAATAATCAACAACCCCCTGCCCAGCCCACTACAAATTTTCACAAGAATCCTTGTCAAAATAAACCAATGATACAAAAAGTAACTCACGAGATTTTGCGCCTTGCAGAGAACCAAACCTTCATTGTGATTTCTTGAAAAAATTTATCTCTAGCTCCGAACCGCTTCAAAAACACTTGAATGATTTTGCGGTGAAGATAGAATGAAATCAAATACTTTATGTTGATTGAATTTATCCAGTAGACATCTCATCCACCATTAAAGCCCATTTGCATGCTGCGCCAACGACTCCAATCGCATTTGATGCAAATTTAAACTTCAACCGTTGACCTTTTTTTTTTGTCAAATCATCAAACGACCACCTTCAAAAAGGCTGATGTAATCTCCATGTCAGCATCGAGGGCCCACCACATTATGAAGCTCTAAAGCAACACATGTGGCACCCACCCGTGATATCACAATCACTAAACACACCACATCTTTGGATCATGCAATGGCAGGCAACCGTTGATTCCCACCACCGATGATCGTGTTCACTCACAACAATTAGTAAAACCAAATATAACCACTGAGCAACTTTTCATCAAGATTAAAACACCACCATCGATCTCGAGCATGTGCATCTCATAGGTCTTTTAGTAACCCACATTTTAATGTATTGAAGTTCGATACAAATATTAAACACTTTATTAATCCTTCTTTGGGATCAGCAACTGAGACACGTGTCACCCACTGGTGATATCACTTTCAGTTGAAACCCAGTGGTGATGTCATTGTGAGATCACGGGGAATGGTCAAGATCAACCGTAGGATGATTGACGGTTTAAAATACACTCCCTACAAAATAAGATAATTATTAGAATGGGGAAAGGGGACATCACCTAGGCCGATGAAAAATGATGGAATAAGGTCGTGCTTAAAGCACGGGGCACAGACTGACCTAGACTTAGGAAATAATAAAGTTGAGGTGAAATATTAATACAATGTATTAAAGGGTCCTGACCTAGATGAGTCAATGGGGTATAAGTCATTTTAAACCCTCCCCTAAAAGGTAACGATGAAATAGATCCAACCTAGGGTTTAAGATAGAACATTAGGATTTCATGAAGGTAAAAATAAAACCCCAAACCTAGGCTCCTCGAGAACAGCATGAAAGACCAATAATGTGGCAAAAAATTAATGGAACTCAAAGAATTAAATTTGAGGCTCCATCACCACTAAGGTATGACTAATGTAATACATTGCTCTTTCATGACCTTGATCATCTTTTTGTGTGAGAAGAGATCCTAATACTAATTCAGTTTTTGAAATGTATAATATCAATGGTTTTCTATCTATAGGTGGAATTAAGGTAGGTGGAGTGAGTAGATAATCCTTGATCTATTGGAAAGATTCCTGACATTTAGGTGTCCAGACAAATGGTACTCCTTTCTTGAGTAAATGTTGAAATGGGTGTATTTTGTCTGCCAGTTGTATAATGAAACACTGGATAGACTGTAATCTTCCTTGTAGTGTTCTTAGTTTACCAATGCTGACTGTAGGAGGCATTTCTATGATAGATTTTACCTTTTATGGATCTACTTCAATTCCTCTTCTGGAAATGATATACCCCAAAAGTTTCCTTGATTTCACTCCAAAGACACACTTTTTTGGATTTAGCCTGATGTTGTAATTCTCTAGCCTCTGGAATATCTTATCTAGAACTTTCAAATGATCTGCACTTGTTTCTTATTTAGCTATAATTTCATCGACATAATCTTCCATGAGAGTATGTACAAATTCATGGAAAATAGTAGTCATTGCTCATTTCTAGGTAGCTCTTACATTCTTAAGCCCAAAAGGCATAACATTCTAACAGTATGTTCTCCATGTATACATGAAAGTTGTATTGTGTTGGTATTCAGTTGTGATTTTGATTTGATTATCCAAAGAAACCATTGATGAGGGATAGCATCTCATATCCTACTGTAAGATCTACTATCATGTCTATGTTTGGCGAAGGGAAGTCATCATTAGGACATGCCTTGTTGATGTCTCTTAATTCTGTGCAAATTTGCATACCCCCAGTTGGTTTAGTCACTAGTACGAGATTTGAAATCCAGTCTGCATAGTCTATGGTTCTTTTGAATCCGACATCCAAGAATTTCTTAAGTTCTTCCTTGACCAATAGAGCTTCCTGTGGATGCATTTTCCTTAGCTTTTGTTTGTCTAGATTAATACCTATCTGTAATGGTAGATGGTGCAATATTATGTCTAGATCCATCCCAGGCATGTCTACATATGACCATGCAAATTTTATCAGTCTCTTTGTGAAGAAGTCCCGAAACTCTTGTTTTTCTATCTCTATCAATGATGCCGCAAAATATACTATCTGAGGGTTTTCTTTTGTATTTATGTTGACTTCAACATATTCTTATACTATCATTGGTGAATTTTCCTATTCAATGGGGAGAATGTTTAAACCTCCATCCTTGGGTGCCTCAGAGAGGTTTTCGCCCTCGGATACGTCCTTTATTTTTACCGTTTCTTCATCTAAAGGCGCCTTTCAGTTTTCACCTAGGGACTTGTCGTTTTTGTCATTTTCATCATTTTTCTTTTTATTTTGATTTTTGTGACTAGAGATGTAAATAGACTCCCCAAAATATGCTTTTTCATCCAAGTCTATGGTAAAACCAACTTTATGATCCCCTCCTGGTATGCCTTCTCGAAGTCTCATGAACTCAACTATTGCTTCGTCATTCTCGAATGTGTCTAAGATGGGTGTACCTTGTTGATCCTAGCAGATAAGTTGGGGATATATGAGGGGAATGTCATCATCGGAGTTATCAAGGGTGGAATATGACAAGGTGAATATGGAATGGTTGACATGGTCACAAAATTTTTGGACTAACTCCTTGTTCTTTTTCCTATGGGTTGGTGAACTATGATGTGAGACTATTGCAATAGCTAGGTCATTAGAAATGGTTTGGCAGGTGCCCAAGATGCATGATCAAGGGTTTCCCAATAATAGTGCTTAAGCCATTCTTCTTTGGACAAATAATTCTTATTACATGGACTAGATGACCTTGATAAGGGTTTTATCATTTGGCCCAATACTCCAAATAGATTATCTAGGTTCATGGTACTGGTAGAGGAAAGGGAATCCCATTCACAATCACTTGAGTCAAGAGATTCATCATAAACTAGGGGAAGTGGTTTGTGAGATATCTCAATTTCTGCATAACCACTCACTTCCTCTTGAAATGGTGATGAAGTACTAGGAAAGCCAATTCTAAGTGGTTTAAACCCTAGCCCTAGGTATTTTGGTCATGGTGAGACAATGATTGGTTTCATCCTTCCATTTTGATGTACTCCTAACCCACTATGTTTTTCATAGCCTTTTCTTTGCATCATCTTAAATCCTTTTCCATATTGATCCTTAGCTATTTTAATAGATGGTGAGGGGTATTCATTGTCTTCTTGGTACAACCAAGAGGTAATACCACCTTGGTCCACAAAATATTCACTTAACTCTCCCCAGTTGGTCAATGTCATTGTAGGGGGAACATGAAATGTGACTACTGACTGTCTTGTATCTTCCATGGGTAAGCCATATGCCTTATGTGGAACTAGTTGATTGACACAATAGGATGCCTTCATGTGATATTATCCACAACCCTTGTCTTGGATCTCAACCTTAGGAGTGGATGATGGTGGTTTTAATGAAATGGACTTGGTAAGATGTGATGGATCAACATATAGGGATAAAGTGGATGATGAAGCTTCTTGGTTAACTAGTACCTATCGTTGTGGAATATCCCTTAGGCTTGTACAATATTGAAAAGGATCTAGATCACCATCTATCATGATCATGGTGCCATTAAATGGGAATTTAATCCATTGGTGATATGTGGAAGGTATGAATTTCATTGTGTGTATTCAAGGTCTACCTAAAAACAAGTTATACGAAAGGGTGAGATCCAAGACTTGGAAGCTAGTGTTCATAACTGTTGGGCCAATGCTGATAGGGAGTGTGACAACTCCTTTGGATGATATTTCCTCATCATCGTAATCCTTGATGAATATACTCTTAGAGGTGCCTACTCATTCTTCTAAGAATCCTAATGCCTTAACCAATTTGAGGGTACATAGGTTCAAACCTGCTCCTCCTTCTACCAAGACTCGTCTAACTTTGGTTTGATGGACTAGTACTTTGAGATGTAATGGGTCATTATGATCTATCTTTTTGATTGAGTAATCTTGTTAGGAAAATGTGGCATGATGTGATTTGGTTAAATATCCCACCATTTCTTCAAAATGATTGACATCTAAGTCTGTAGGAATAGTCATGTTCTGTAAAGCTTTGTCGAGAATGGCTCGATGTTCAAGTGATAAAGTCAATAGTTCCAAAATGGATATCAGTGTGGGGGTTTTTCTCATTTGATCAAGGAGATTGTATTTAGACTTGGAATACTGTGTAGGTGGCTTAGAAGAAGGACCTAAAAGAGTTATCTTAGTTTTGCATGTGTTTACAACACATTTAGGATGCTTCTTAATGGTAATGGTATGGACATTTTCATTTGCAGATCATAGGTGGTTTATGATCTTTCCTTTTCCATAGTCATACTTGGTATTTGCATAATTGGATGATGGAGTATTCTTGGTTCTCGAATTGGAGGCCTTTACTTTTGTGTGGTCATGTAATGAGTCTGTGAAGACCTTATCATCACTATTCTTGGTGTTTTTCTGCCCATTGACCTATATGGTTCCGTTTTCAACAAAGTCTTGTATAATATTCGTCAGTTGTCAAAATTGTTGTAGGTTGTTTCCTTTTGTACGATGATAGTCACAATAGGTGTTGTCATCCCACCATGAAGGTTTAAACTATCTAGGATCATGTTCTCTTGGTTCCAAAGGTTTAATGAGATCATGTTTAATCAAATTTTTGAAAATTGTCTCGATTGGTTGCCCTAGAGGGGTAAATTCACGTATAGGAAATCTCCTTTGTGGTTGTTGCTATTGTGAATTTTGGACAAATTTTTTTTTTTGATCTAGACTATTCATCATGTCTTGATTGGGGTTGTAACCTCTAAGTGTGATAAATTGTCCCGTATGTATGGTCTTAGCATCAACAATTTCATCATTTGTAACATTTTTGTTTCTAGACCAGAACTTTTTTCTGTCATTGGGTGCGTTTTGATGTTGAACAACTGGGTTTCTGCCTAGTACTTTAATTTCTCCTTTGTCAATAATGCCTTTTTCAAGGATGATGCCTTTTTGTACCAATTCTAGGAATGAATTACAGCAATGTACCCTTAAGTCACCTCTTAGTTTTGGATTGATATTTTCAAGGAATATCGTGACCTTTTGTTTTTCTGGTATTTCAACTAGACATCTGCTAGCTAGACTTCTCCATCTCTAGAAGAAAGTGGTGAAATTTTCATTGTCTTCTTGTGTTGTGTGGCACAAGGTAGCTATTGTTACTTAATTTTATATGTTAAATGCAAAGTGTTCGACAAAATTCTCAGCTAATTCACTCAAGGATCATATGCCATATGTTAATTTAGAGAACCATTCCAGTACTATCTTGATAAGGGTTGATGAAAATAGTCTCATCAAGTATGTGGGGTCATATGATATGTCCATGCATGTCATAGAGAATTCTCTAATGTCTTCTAAATTATTCTTCCTCCCATTATATTTAGGAAAATTTGGTATAATGTATCCATGGGGGAAGGGTGTTATGTAAAGTGCTTTGTCAAAAGGACATGTTAGATCTTGCGCTGAGATAGTTCATTTGCCTAACATAGACATGTTGTCCATTTGCTATTGAAGAATTTGCATTTGGTTTTGGAGAACATCTACTTGTGTCAAGGACATGTTTTTTGTGTTGTTTGGATCAATGTAGGTGTTTTGAAATGTTGTGTTCTATGACGGGTTGTGATTTGGCGAGGGAATATATCCTGTTAAAATGTTTTGATTCGGTTTGGGGATATTTCCTATCTGCATGTTCTGAGTTGGTATAGGAATTTTTCTTGTCTGAATATTCTAATTTGGTATAGGAATATTCATGCCAAATTTGGATCTCTTACCAGTTGTGTTTGTGGCAAAGGGGTTTGATGAAGTTTCTCCCGTGGTAAATTGTAAACCTTGAGTTACGTTGAAAGGGATTGTGCTTACAATTGACAATGTTTGAGTAGGTATGCTAGTTGGTATTGGTGCGGTAATTTGGGGAATAGAAACACTTGACATCTCATTTGTATTGGTTGAGTAGACAGTGTTTTCAAAGTATGAATAACAAATCTTGGTGGTAGTGTGGCACCTTCTACTAGCAACTTTGCTAGATATCATTGAGGATCATTTGCCAAACACTCATCCATAAAGGATGCAAATTCAGGATCTTGTACTGCAGCATCTATGTCTTCAACATAAATTTGTCCATGTGTGTCTCTAGTGACGTATTTTTCAAGAAAAGGTTTGTGTGGTCTTTCTTTTCCTGATGGTTGACTTCCGAAAGGATTGACAAATTCATTAGGGTCCAAACTTGCTTTCTGTTTCTTTTTAGACCTTGTTTCAGCCATGAAAATTTTCCCAAAATGGGGTAATGCAAACTATTTCTAAAAACTGGTATGTCCTATTTCTATGTTTTTTGGATTTTCTGAAAATAAAGGATGTTGCTAAATATTTATAAAATGACGTATACTAAGATGATGTATGGTAACACATAAAATAAGAAAAATATCAAGTAGACTATGATGGTAAAATGATTCTAAGATGGGTATAACCTACCACCTATGGAATAAATGCATGTAATGATTTGAGTTGACCAAGGAACCTCATTGTAGGACAAAGAGAGTTGACAACTTGAAGTTAACAAACTAGACTATTGAGCTAGAAAGATTCACAAATAGGATAATAGTGACTAGGTTCAATGATTGTGACAAATCAGAGCATGAACATATCCAATGACAAGGGAAGTTATTCTATTCTACGATATGCAATTTCCTAGGAAGTGTCTAAACATATGCAAATTCGAATGACTATGACTAGGACTTATATGACACCTAATAATGCAAGTTTTTGAGAAAATTTTCCAGTTTTTGTCCAAGGTTGATCTTTAGAAACAGAAGCAAAAAAGACATTTATGCTTTCGGACTCGGTTTTACATTTTTCTCAGTTTTCTATTGATAGTCAAATGTGGTTCACCTATCAGATGCGGTTCTATTTTTGATAGATCCATTTTATATTGTAGATGTGGTGATTTGACTAAAAACAGGTTTTGAATGTTGACCGAAAAAATTTGACTTGTGATAGATTCGGTTTAGTTTTTGACAGATGCGACTCACAGTAATAGTTGTGACTCAGAATATGGATTTTGTGAACCTAAACTTGTTAACAGATAGTTGCAGTTTTCCATTTGACAGATGTGGCCCAAAAATATAGATGCGAGTCAAGATTTTACAGTTGTAGTAGAGTATCTAAACTCTGTAAAATCGAACTTTGTTGACAGACACTTGTGGTGATTAAATTGATAGTTGTGACTCTCTAAGAAATATGTGGTTTTGAAAATGACACTTGTGACTCTTGTTGACAGTTGCGGTTTTCTTGTTGATTTTGTTTTGACTGACTTCATTTGATGATCAAGTTGTTTGACGAATACAACAAAAACAAGCACATAATACAATGTGATTTCAGTTTTTAGTGATGGATCTGTTAAAATCAGAGAACATTTATAACCTAGGCTATGTTGGACAATACTTGTTGAGTTCTTACTTGGATAAATCTAGCTATGCATATTCAAGGTAGATGACTAGTAGCTTGACCCCACTAGCTCCCCTCCATGACACTCACTTATACAGGGCAGCCAAGCTACTGTACCCATGAAAATCCCATGGCATAGATCTCATCTCAACACATGAACCGTAAATATGTAAGACAACTTCATAGGTCTGAACCTACTGCACCAACAAATAGAAAGGATTTTAGCAAATTACAATGATTTGGCTTTTTAATTCGGGCACCCGTTCAGAAGAGCCATGTGAGAGGAAATATCATCCCAGTTCTACAGAGGTTAGGCTCTACATGTTTTTAGATACCGCAAGGGTACTGGGGATTCAAGTGCTGGTCCGATGGGATCCTTGTAATACTGAGCTTTCCTCGAGTATTAAAATTTGTATACCGATTGGGAGTCACTGGTGATAAGAGCGTAACCGGTTTTGAGTCATCCTGGGGTGAGTACTTTTTCCCACCAAGATAGGCCCAAGTTCTAGAGTCAGTAATCGTTTCTCTTACACCCAGGATTGCATAAATGTGCAAGGGGAGAGGATACTTTGATATACTGAATATAGGTTCTATCTAAATAACTTTAGGCACGAAAAATACATGTTCTTTTTAAACCCAAACGATAATTTTCTAAACTACCAAACAAATATCTTTCCAAATAAATGTAACTAAAAGCAAAGTCTTCATTAGGTCCTACATGCAAATTGATTAGTAGTTCCCTTTGTGTCTTCAGCTTTCGTCCTGCAGAAAATATGTTTTTGATTTTTATTTGGTCTTCTATGCTTCATCCTGCAAAAAATAAGCTACTTCCTCTAATCACAGCTGCAAACAAACATTAGCGAAAAAATGAAAAATGAAAACACAACTGTATGGAAGTTAATAAAAAAGTGAAAAATCTATTACCAAGCAGATGTGACTTTTCGAGCCACATATGCATCACGATTTTGACAGGTGGATGCGGTGCAGAATATCTTAGATGCAGTGCAGATTGTCAGATGCATCACAAGATCTATCAGATGCAGCTCACGAATATGGATGCATCATTTATTTGAGTGGAAGTGGTGTGTCGTACGATAACTTGCAAAAATAAAAAATGGAAAATGAAAAGTATTGCGTGAATTTGAAGCGTGATTCACGTCGGGTTCACCAATTGTAACATAGATTTTCTGGAGAATTTTTGCACAGATTAAGATGATCAAATCTAACAAATAATCTAAATCAAAAAAATAAGGAACGAACAAAATGAACATAAAACAATAAACAAATAATTGAAAATATCTCACTGAATATGCATCCACTTCTTTAAATTATCTTGATTGTCCTTCTCCATTTTCTTGTATCAGTATTCTTGCACTCATATTTTTTGTGTTGATGCAAGCATAACCTTGTTGAATGTCTAAGTAAAATATCGAAGATTAAGTTGCTTCTCAAAAGTATTGATTTCAGGAGGAGGAATAATGATAATGATAAGTCATTTTATAGATTTTGGGTTTTCGAATGATCAACTTAGATTTGAAAGAGAGATCAACGGACGAGATTGATGAATGTCATGTGATGTTAGTTATGTGTCAAATAGAACGTGAGTTAGAAAATTCTATAGGATAAAGATTAAATTAGAATGATAACTTAATCTTGTGTCAAGACTGTTCGAAAATAGAAAGAGCATGAGTTCCAGATCAAATAAACAATATAATATTCAATTAAGAGTCTTTGAAAATAGAAGAAATAGACTTTGAATGAAAAAGACAAAGTTAGAACTTGAAGAATAATCCGTTTGAATGCACACATGAATTAATTAAATAAATAAAGATATTTAATTAATAAACACAATCATGCATATGAGTTAGAACTAGTTAACTGACTAGTTGTGATAGAAATTCCTCTCGCAGAAATGATCATATATCAAATCTGGAGATAACTGACAGTTTTAAAATAGATCTAGAGTTAGAAGGTGAGTGAATGATTAGTGAACTAAATGACAGAAGAATGTGACATAAACAATTAATTATGAATTAAATGTTAATTTAATTCAACATTTGAAAATGAAATGAATTAATTGAATAAATAATGTAATTTATTTAATTGACTGTTGAAAAGGTTAAATGAATAATTAAATAATAAATATTTAATTATAGTTGAAATATGACAAAGGAGTAATGAAATAATAAATTGTTTAATTAAGAAAGGAGAATTAATTAGTTAGTGATATAATTGAATAAATATGATTTATTTAATTAATCAAGTTGAATAAAGGTCATTATGAATTAATTAAAAAGGTTATTTAATTAATAGAGGAAATATGTGTTTAGAAAGGTAATTAAATAATAAAAATTATTTAATCATGACCAAGGACATTAGAAATTATGTTGAAAGTGGTTCTCACTGACCTAGACCAATTTTCAGTGTCTATAGTTATATTTTTGGTGGTTCAACAAGAACCTCATAAAAATCAACAACAAAGAAAACTATAAAGAAACAAAGTTTAAACCCCCTTTATATAATGAGAACGATCAATGTGAATTCCATAAAATCAAGGGGCACACCACAACCAACTGCATGAGGCTTAAGAGTATTGTGCAAGATCTAATTGAAAAGGGAGAGGTTGACATAGAACATTAACCTGGAAGCAACAACCTCAACATTTACACAAATCCAATCCCCAACCATATTAAATATTCAAGATACTGAGAGGGGGGTGAATCAATATCTTCTAAAACTTATTGAACAAACACCTTTAATTACTTTACTACATAGAACAGATAAGAGCAAGAACAAAACATGAAATTCCACAACACAAGAACACCATATTTCTACATGGAAAACCCAATGATGGAAATAACATGGTGAGGATTAGCTCACAATATATAGTTATTTCAATACCAGTTACAAAAGAGGCTCATTGTCAAATACGAAAGCTCACTACTTACAAGGACTCATTGTCCAGACATGGAGGATCACTTTCTACAAAAATTATGGGAAAAAAATGGATAACTGCTAGAGTTTGAACTGATGAAATTATACCACAAGTGCAGATTCAGTTCCTTTGATGCTCAGAGTATTCAATTGCATGAAAACAAAATAAAATTTATCCTTCTATTTGTACACTTTTCTTATCAACACATACATGATTGTATTCACATTCACACTTCTTTATTCGCTTCATATTCATCTTCAAACCATCTTGTATATATACCTAATATATCTACACACATCAATTAGTTCGACCTAATTAGATGCAATTCATATTTTCAAAATGATAACATTTTGGCTTCCAAAAGTAATTCAACTATGTCATGCAATGTTATGTTGTTTAGGACCAAAGCTAGGTCACACATATAACCACAATTTATTTTTGTCCTATAAACTGATTATTAGGTCGGGTATGATTAACCTAATAACTAAATGCAAAAAATGATGCCAAAACCTAATCCAATCATATGAACATATGGGAATGCATACATACATGCTTCTAGTGATCATAAGCCTTTTTTCAAAACCTTAAACCACATTGATTACTGGAGATAATATGCAGACCAAAATACCAGATCAAATACTTGATGTTCTACACACAGTTCAAGGTACCAGACCAACATGGTGACATCAATGACAATATAAAACTAATAATTTACATACTTCCAACAATATCCCCCTTTGGCATTGATGGCAACATGTGCAAAAATTCTGAATCAGAAATTTTCATCCAATCTTTCCAAATAATCTCTCCCCAAATCTCTCCCCCTTTAACATCAATGGAAAAGGGTGTAGAAGTTGTCAAAACCAACTTCAAAGTCCAATAACACCTGCATGTAAATAGATACCTGTCACAAGGAAGAGAATGGACGAAAAAATTAAATGAGGGTTTGAAGCTCTGAAATATGAGAGATTATATTATCAGATCAAGAGAATGAATAATATATACAATGGATCAATCCTTAAGAAAGGAGATCATGCAAAACCTAAAATAAACCCTAATAGGTAAACATTTAATAATTATTATAATTATTAAATGTCACATTATGCAAACTAAAATGAAATCTTAAGAAGGGAATAAAAGTAACTTAATTAACATAATTAAGTTAAAACCTTTAGTCTAACACCCCCCCCCCCCCTTAGGATGAGCAAGAGTGCAGCTACAAACAAGTGCATGAAAGAAAAAGAAACTATAATGCAAGAAATAAAACAAGGGTCCCAACAACTAGGCTTGATCAGGTACCCGAATACAACCAAATCTTTGTAAAGTGGAGAAATAGAGAAAACCTCATGGGAAAAACTCTACTCCAAAAAGAGATGTAAAAGGAAATTACAAATGGAATGTCTCAAGAGACTCTCTCAAGAACATATGCAGATATACAATCAAATACCCCCCATGAGAGAGAGTGGAGACTCCAAAGCCCCCCTAGAATGAGAGAACCCCTCTACCAATGATCAAACCAATGTGTCTCCTCGGAGGAAGAAACAGATCCAACGGTCGAAGAAGAGAAAATCCCTGGATGTGAGGTGAAAATGGAGGTCCTGTATGATGGGCACTAAAGAACTCAACTACAACATGAGTGTATGAATAACAAAATGGTGAATCAAAAAACTCAAGATGATCCTAAAATGGAATCTCCAATGAAGAAGGCATAACAGGTGTGTTGAATCTATCATCTGTGAGGAAAGGAATATCCTCTGATATGGCCTCAACAACTACACTTGATGGCTCAATGAGTGGAGCAACAATGTCACTCACAACTAAAGAGGTATCCTGCTGAATAGATGTGATCTCAATAGGAGGAAGAGGTGTAGAAGTCTCAACACTAGTCTCATGAATAGATGGAAGAACACATAAGTTGAAGTGACTGAACTTCTCCTCGGATACTACAATCTCTCTTGTAGAAAGAGAGGGAGATGGTGGAAAAAAGTGTGTGAATGCATACAATAGGGAAGAATGATCAACTAACCCTATTGCAACAATTCTTCTAGTCTGAATGTCTCTGATGTGCACTGAGTTAGGTGACAACTCAACTGTCTTCTCTATCCCATTATGAGCAATCTTATAGATGGAGAGAAGATTAGTGGACAAAGATGGAACACATAGTACATCATTGAATTTACCATCATCAATTTTGATAGAAGCTTCCACATACACTCATATAAGTGTTATTACCCATCAATATGTGTGGTGAGGACACAACGTCAAAAGATGAGAACATGTCTTGAGAAGATGCCATATGGTGTGAAGCACCTGAATCCAATAGCCATCTAGATGAATGTGAACTAGTGGTTGCACATAATGCATGACCCTTATTTGGGGCAAGTCGATCAAATTGGAATGATGATGAAGAAGAAGACCCACCTGAAGTAGATGAAGAAGAGTGATGAATATGGTTCCTCTCAAGGAGAGATGTCAAATCTGAAACCTGTTTTGCATATCCATCTATCTTCTTTTGATAACACTTGGACTCATCATGTCCTGGCTTAGTATAATAAGCACACTTGGGTCTTTCTTTCTTTGATGTTTCCCCCTTAGGAGAAGGTGAATCAGAAGTCTTCTATGAACTAGAATCCTTCCAATGCTTTGTGGTTTGTGGTTTTTGTTTTTGCTTCTGCTTCCCTCGATATGATTGTGCTACCAATGCTTGGTGTGGTGATCCTATGAGAGCATCCAACTATGATATCTTGGCTTGCTCTCATGTCAAATGATCACAAAACACCTCAAAAGAAGGCATGATAAAATGTGAACCCAAGGAATCCATAGTAGAATGGAAGGTAGATGAGAATATCTGAAAGTTCTCATGAAGCTTTGACAAAATTAGGTAAATACACTCCGTATCAGTCTTAACCTTACCACAACCCTGTAGAAGAGATATTTTTTGTTTGAATTTCATCAGAAAGTCCTCAATGGAGGGAAAAGAATCAAGTACAAGTGAAGTCAACTCTGCCTCAATTTGTAGTGCATGAAACTGATTGATGGTACCAAATAAAACATTGAACTTGGTCCACATTTCAAGAGGACTATTACATGCATCAAGATGAAACAACAAGCTATCTAAAACATGTAAGGAAATCAAACTCATAGCCTCATCTATCTTATTTCTATGTTGCATAATCTCAAATGGCCTTTTCCAAATTGGTTGAACCGTATCTAAACAGGACCACAACCCCTTTGAACTGAGAAGATGTGTCATGAATGCCTTCCTAGTATGAAAGTTATGAGGTGTGAGAAGTTCAATAGTAGAAGTGTTTTCACCCATGTTTGGAAAGGTTTTAATGGATGTTCAATGTGAATAATTTCTGGTTTTCTGAAGTAAATGATAGAAAGCAAGAAAAAAACTCCCCCACAATGCAAAAAACCAAACCCCGATAGAGAATTTTCAGCAGAAAAATAGGAAAAAGGCAAAAATTATTTTAGACTGAAACTTGTGTACTTGATAAATTTTTTGAAAGAACGAAAAGAATATATGAATAGAGCATGTTCACAGCTTTCCAACGCCTATTCATTTCAAAAAATGAAGCAAAAACGACCAAGTTATGCCCTTTAGAGTGTAGAAAAATCATTTGACTTTGACTACAAAACAATATAGCCAAACTACAAAATTTTGGAAAAAATCTTGCACCATCAAAATAGGCTCAGAACTAGCTTTTTGATGCCTATTTTTTTTCGAAAATCCGAGCAAAAATGACCATTTTACGCTCGATTGAATGTAAGTTGGTTTTTTAAAAAAATTGAGGGGCCTAGTGGCGCTCCAGTGGCTGGCAGCACACGAGCGATGAGTTGGTGGCACGTGGGCAGTGTGGTGGTGCTTGGGTAGTGACCAGGTGGCGTAGGGGTGATGCACTTCCAGAGTGGCAGGCTGGCGGCACGGCAGTGGTTGAGCGGCTACAGCCGGCTGTTGCTGTCGGTGGCGGGCTAGTTTAACACTGGCCATGGGTTTTAAACCCAAAAAGTTTTTTTTTTTTTGAAATTTTTGCCTCGGAAGGCATGTCCTAGGCCATATGGCCTTGGGGTAATTTTTTTTGCTTCCCTGATGAATTGTGGCCAAAATCGACGAATGAATAGTCAATTTAGGGGTTCTTGGATGCTGCGAATCCAACGATGAGGTCCGTTTGGGCCCAAAGTGAGCCCAAAAAATGAAATATTGCCGGATCCACAAAAAATCAATCTATAAAACTGTGAATGTTTGATCCAACACTTGTAGCTCTGAATTCTTCAAACAAGAACAGGCTATAGTAGGTCTACTTTGATACCATGTATAAGTTTTCAAAACCAACTTCAAAGTCCAAGAGCACCTACATGCAAATGGATACTTGTCACATGGAAGAGAATGGATGAAAAATAAAATGAGGGTTTGAAGCTCTGAAATATGAGAGATTATATTATCAGATCAAGAGAATGAATAAAATATGCAATGGATCAATCCTTAAGAAAGGAGATCATGCAAAACCTAAAATAAACCCTAATAGGTAAACATTTAATAATTAATATAATTATTAAATGTCACATTATGCAGACTAAAGTGAAATATTAAGAAGGGAATAAAGGTAACTTAATTAACATAATTAAGTTAAAACCTTTACTCTAACAAAGGGCACCAAAAAAAAAATTGTAAACATGGTGACATCCAATATTGCAAAATTTCCAATTCATTAAAAAACTTCTAGAGTCTTTTAGCCATCAAAATTTCAAAACTTCAAAACTTTCAAACATTCAATCTTTCAAAGTTCCTTCAAGTAAGAATGGAACTTCTCACCTAAAATACCTTCTTGTACCTTTCTTTGATAACATGATATAATTTCTTCCATTCAAGTACTGTTGAATCCATTTTTGTACATATGCTTTCTAATAGAGACAATAGTGTGAAAGAAGATGACCAATCTATAGATGAGCATTGTATTTCACAATCTTCTACATCAGAGAGTATTTCAGAAAGATGATCTAACAAGACCTCAACAATCTCCTTAAGTAGCCAGAAGGTTTTCACTACATCATCTCTTTGTCTCTTTACAATGATCAACTTAGCTTGTAGTTCACCTACTCTCAACCTTTTCTTTCCCTTTTTTCCTTCAAAAATATCAAACTTCTTTCCAATGTTGTTTACCTCAGATTCAACTACTTCAATCTTGCTTCTAAAATTATCAACTATAGTAGGCCACTAGAGACAATATTTGTAGATATCCAACATTTATTTAATGCACTTCTTCATCTCCATGATAATTTCTGATAACCTCCTCTTGGCTTTAAAACATTTCTTTTCAACCAAGGCTTCCAACTTGCATCCTTTTGGAGCTTCAAGAAACATTATTTCTTCAACTACTTCAACTAATTTTTATGGAAAGGAATCAGAAACAATTGATATATCAATACCTTTTCGAAGTAGATACTCAACTAGAGCATCATCAATCTTGAGTTTGTCAGTAGGAGAGGCCGTATTCCACAATTCACCAATTTTCTTCATTTTCCCTTTCACTAACATAGACCAGATGTCATTTGGCTTGGAAGATTCTAATCTAGGCGGAGATTATTTTTCTTCTTCCCTCTCTTCCAAAATAAAAATGATGTTTTCAATGATAGATTTTCTTTGCTTTGATTTTGGAGGGGAATCACTAGTGAAAAATTCCAACTCTTTTGTTTGGGAGGAAGAACCTTCCTCAAATCGACTAGACATAAATTCACTAGAGCTCATAATTTTCTGCAATGATAAGAATTTTTTTATACACGCACTTAATTTATCTTCCAATCCTTCCAAATATATGTACATTTGTCTTGCAATGGGAATCCTGGATTCCCACTTAACACCTTCCTTTCTCGATAACAAGTCCATAAAATAGAGGACAAGACATGTGAGTAAGGACCCAAAATGGAAAGGGTATCCTTCTACCACTAAGATTCATATGTTTTTGGTAATATTTTCAATAATTAATCCACACAAATCAAACTACTTGTTCTCTTTTACAATTTTATGTGCCAAATACACAACAATGGATGAAGTAGAGTGATCTCAATTTTTGAAATAAACTTTATAGGAAATTCCATACACAAAATACCTAACCGAGGAATCAACAATAATATCAATCAACAGTGCTCGAGGATCTTTTTCAGAAGGTCTCCAATGTTGTATAACTCGATGACAACCTCAATTGCTTCCTTGATAATGGGATAAGATTTATCCAACACAATGTTGTCATTCTTGAATTTTCTCAAAAGGAACAAGATAAATTCTCTATTAGTAATCCAAGGGAATTCTCTCCACAAATCCAAACGTAGGGTTTGTAAGTTTTCAAGTCACTTGATTCCAACCCTAATTCCATCTTCTTTATTTTGTGATGATCGAATTCATCTAGCTCAAATAATTTTAATCTCAATCAAATGCCTCCAATCTATCCTTTGTTAGAAGGTTCCATTATAGCACTTTAACTTCTTTGAATTCAAAAAAAGTTCTTATTTTACCTTCCTCTGCAACTACAAGAGGGAAACGTACGTCGCTTGCTTTAGAATGTCCAAAAAGATCTCTCAGAGTGCTCCAAACACTTCAAAATCACTCCAAGAAGGTTACAAGTCACTCTACAAATCCTTAGAATTCTTTAAACAATCAAAATGACCTCAAATATTATGCTTTATACGCAATCACTTTTCCCTAAATCACATTAATTGTAAAAATCTGACAAAACCTTCCTTCCACTCCACTGAGAAATCCTAAATCACTCCGCAAAAGAACATTCTCACACTTTTTATTTTGGTTTCTTTTGCATCATCTATTTTCAGCTATTTTTTACAACATATCCATGTTCTAACATCTAACACATTGTATTTCCAAGGGTTTAATTGATTTTCTGATAAGTCTCCCCCTAAGACCATGTTAGGTCTAATTATTGGAGGAATCATCTGCACCTAATGAGGGTACAAATGCATCAGTAGTCTCTGATTCTTCCTTTTTCTTTTATATCTTTCTTATTTCTTGCTTAACCTTTTCTTTTTAAATCTTTTTCACTGGTTCATCATCTTCCATCGAAGTAGACTACTTTCCTTTTTTGCTTCTGCACACTTTTGAAATATGTCCCAATTTTTTGCAATTGTAGCAAACAACATTTCTATGTCTTGTTTGATTTCCATCAATCCCTATTCTACATTGATTTACTTTATGTCCAAACATGTTATAGGTATAGCAATAGCCATCAAAAGATTGATTTATCATTCCTCCATTGAATCTATTCATCATCGCTTGACTTACCATCCTTACCTGAGATCTGCATTCAGTAGCTTTATCTTTGATCTTCTTGCATGTATAACATTGTTCGAAGAAGGAAATAGAAAATAGATTCCTCCTACTCCTACACTCAGTTTCCTTATGGCCAAATTTATTACATGAAAAAAAAACACCATTGAATGATGAGTACCTTTGTGCATTTGGTTGTCTAATAGGTGATCTCCTTCCTAGATTTCTTTTCTACTTCCTTTTATCTTGAGTCTTCTAATTATTTATTGGATTTGAGTTCTACGTCTTTTCATCAGCTTCATGACCTAAGCCACATTTATATTTAGAATGTTTTTTTCCTACTATTAATTCATAAATATTTGTGGATCTTTTCTTCAAGTCATCTTCATAGGGTTTTTCTTTCTTTAATTATGCTTTCAGATTTATCAATTCATGTTCAAGCCTAGAGAAAACATCAGATTTTCTTTGTATCACTATTTTCAAACACTCCTCAACTCTTGTCTTTTCATCCACTTTCATCCTTAGTTTGGTATTCTCTTCATTTTATTTTTTCAGTTACTCACTCATATCTCTATGTATTTCTTTGAATTTCTTTAACTGATCTTTCAAATTTTGGATGCATTCATTTGCTTGATAAGGATTTTCTTTCAGATCTTGGTTTTCAATTTCAGCCTTGTCAAGATCTTCAAGGGAGGTCTGGAGCTCTTCTTTATCCATTTGTTCAATTTCAAGGATCTCCCTCAAGCTGTTAAACTTATCCAGAGGAACCAACGCTTTGATACCAATTATTGAATATTCAAGATATTGAGAGGTGGGGTGAATCAGTATCATCTAAAACTTATTGAACAAACACCTTTAATTACTTTACTGCATAGAACAAATAAGAGCAAGAACAAAACATGAAATTCCACAGCACAAGAACACCAAATTTTTACATGGAAAACCCAATGAGGGAAAAAATACGGTGAGGATTAGCTCACAAATATAGTTATTTCAATACAGGTTACAAAAGAGGCTCACTACTAGAAACAAAAGCTCACTACTTATAAGGACTCACTATCCATACATGGAGGTTCATTGCCTACAAAAATTATGAAAAGAAAATGGCTAACTGCCAGAGTTTGAATTGATGAAATTACACAATAGTGAAGATTTAGTTCCTTTGATGCTCAGAGTATTCGCTCACATGACAACAGACTAAACTTTACCCTTCTATTCTTAAACTTTTCTTATGAACACATACATGCTTGTATTCATATTCACATGTCTTCATTCACTTCATATTCATCATCAAACCATCTTGTATATATACCTAATATATCCACATGCATCAATTAGGTCGACCTAATTGGATGTAATTCATATTTTCAAAATGATAACTTTTCAGCTTCCAAAATTAATTCAATCATGTGATGCAATGTTATGTTGGTTGGGACCAAAGCTAGGTCACACATATAGCCACAATTTATGTTGAGCTATAAACTATTATTAGGTCGGCCATGATTAACCTAATAACCAAATGCAATCTTCAAAAATGGATACCAACACTTCATCCAATCATATAAACATATGGGAATACATACATACATGCTTCTAGTGATCATAAGCCTTTTTCCAAAACCTTAAACCACACTGATTAATGGAGGGAATATGGAGACCAAAATACTAGATGAAATATCAGATGTTCTACACACAGTTCAAGGTACTACAGCAACATGGTGACATCAATGACAATATAAGACTAATCTTCTACATACTTCCAACAAACCATTCTAAGGTAAATAGAAACGAAAAAGAATAGCATTACCATAAGGCTAATTTTTCTTATGGAAAAGATACTCTTCTAGGACATGTCTCTTGTGTCATAACATCTATGTGGTAACCATACTAGGTACCAATCCTGAATGTAGCGTAACTACCCAAAGGGGTGTTGGAAAGAGACACTACTAGTATCTTTTGGTGTTGTCATTGATGGAAACCCTAATTGATGATAAGATACACACATCATCATTCGGTAATACCGGCATATAGATTCATGATTGACACAGAAGAACATGGCATCCAATAGTTTAGTGTTTATCGATCTGTATGAATATTTTTTGTTATTATTTTGTGTTGTGCATCTCAGGATTTTTTTTTATGTTCTATTAAAGGCAACACAGTGTAATTGAATTCTATATTGTGGATATATATATAAGATCATCTGTATCATTTTGAAGGATTTATGAAGTGTGTGGTGATGTGAATTGTGAATTAGAGCAGAGCAGAAGAGAGATAATGTGCAATTTCACTTGTGCATAGAGAATTTATGTTGCAAGTGTGAGAAGAACAAAGAAGAAGTGTAGAATTAGTCTGTAGGGCAACATATCAAATATTGTGCCTAATCGGAACTATAATCAGGCATATGATGCTATTTTTCTCATTTTAAACTCTTAGATAATTTTAATATGATTTTCTTTGTAAGGAAGTGAGCCTTCCCTTTGAGTAGTGAGCTCTAGGCAGTGTGCCTGAATTCAAGTGCATTCCCCTTATTGTAAACTTCATTTGAGTATACTCAAATTAAATTGTGGATTGGTCATCCACCATGGTTTTTCCCCTAACAGGGTTTCCACATAAAAATCTGTGTGTTATGGTGTTGTGTTTATTTGCTTCATGTTTATGCATTATGGTTGAATGTTGTTAATTATTTGAAGATAAAGGTTAATAAAGTTAGAATTTGCACAACATTGATTCACCCCCCCTCTCAATGTAGCTTGTTTCCAAAAATTGGTATCAAATCTAGTTCCTCTAAAGAATTATAACAACTTGGGGAGATATTGGAAGGTTCTTCAATGGATTCAAGCAGTCTTCAACAACAAATTTTAGTGGCCCTGAATGATCTTAATCAGTTAAAGACTGAAGCTCAAAAATTGCAAGAAAACCTCATGAATGTTGAGAAATTCATTCTTTGAAAGTCACAATCAATATGTCTAGAGAGAAGAGAAAGGAACTTTGTGATCATATTAAGCATAATGAAAGTAAGAGCATTGAAGAAGAAGAACTTAGTCAAGCCCTGAAGGAAAAGATAGAATAATGTGAAAATCTTACCAGAGATAATACAGTCCTAAAGCATGAAATGGAATCTATCATGATGAATATGATCAAGGAGATTGAAGACAAAAATAATAATGAAGAGAACCTAGCACAGTCTTTGAAAGAAAAATCTGAAGTATGCAGCCGATTGGATGATGATTTGGAACAATCTAAAAACAATGAAGAGTCACTTGAAAAGAAGATGGATGATCTCATAAATGAACTTGTTGCTACAAATGAGTACAAAGAAAAATTCAAACTTAGCTCAGCCAAGCTTGATGAACCGATTAAAGGTTAGAGGACAAATGGTGACAAGAGAGGTCTTGGATATGAGGAAAGAGAAAGTTCAAAATCTCGACAAAGGAGATTCAAGCAATGAAATCAAATGAATAAATCTGGAAGGTATCTAGTAAGGAAACCTAATCCTCAGAGATTTAATAGATATTGTTTCAACTACAATAAATTTGGACACATGGCTACTCAATGTAGAAGTATAATTAAATCAAGTGGTCCATCATTCTTAGGTCAGTGCTTTAATTATGATAAGGTTGGTCATAAGTCAAATGAATGCAGAAATGTGATGAATCAATTTCATAGAAATATCAGATGTTATACATGAAATATACTTGGACATACTTCTAACTAGTGTATATCAAGTAGAAATTTGTGGAACAACTGGTCTAGACAAAGAAATTTTGTATGCTATAACTGTGACAAAATTGGTCACATTGCTACATTTTGTTGGAACATAAAAGGTCCAGTATATGAAAGGAAAAACATGTAGAAGGATATCAAGGGAAAAGGAAAAATCACTATAGATGTGGTCAGATAGTAGATGCAGAAGAAATGGGTGAAGAAAGATCCCTTTGTTGAAGAAAATGTGCCAGCACCAAAACCTGCTTCTGGTAATTTCTCCAGGAATTAATTTCAGGACTTTGGCCTAGGGGGAGCTATCAAGAAAATATTTCTAACCCCCTAATCGGTAAGTAAAACTATATGTGGATGTGTATAGAAGGTTCATAGGTGCTCAACATATGCTATTGAACTCATTGGAGGAAGTGGTATGCCATATTGGAGGTCTGTAGAAGATTTGTCTATCATAGTGCATGGGAACATGGTAACCAAATGAATTAGGGTTAAAAAATTTATTGCGATAAAAAGGGTTAGGTATGCAAGTGATAAAAATTCATTTCTATTCTTTATTTGTCACTTCTTATTTTGGAGAAAATAAGTTTGAAGACCTCTAAGGAGAACTTTGGTGATTTGAGGCGAAATAAAGTGTGGAAGTGATTCAACAATCAAATTTTGATCTAGTGAAAAAGGTATATATCAGAAAACTTTGTGAATTTGAGATTTGGTCAAAATGAATACTCCTTTGGTAGTTGAAGTCAAGGATAGACCTCATACCAAATTCAAATGGCATCCTTACAAGTCTCTTGAGACAAACCCGTTAAGATATTTTTTGTTCATTCCATACGAAGTATTACAAACAAATGATATTAGGGTTTATATTCATCTAAATATTGAAGAACTAGGTAGTTCACAATTTCTGAATTTGTACAATAATCACATCATAGGTGAAGATTTTTGAGTGAAGACAGAAAATAAAATCCTAGAAGAAAATAAATTTACTCAGATTGTCAAATTTACGATCTTTCAAGAGTCCTAATGGGTTCGTTATGTTCTGAGTCGAGTTCATGATGAATTAATGTGGTTAAGCATACCATTCAAAATCACAAAGGAGGCTATCAGTGTTGTAATAGGTCTAAATTCCTTTGGTGGACTACCAGTTCTAAAACCTATGAAAAATCAAATGGTCATTGATTCTATAGGCTCTACGTATGATAGAAGGGAAATGATAATTGATAACATTGTTGGAGTGGATGTCAAATTTGCGTCTATGGTTATTGATACCAGATTTATCATTCCAGCTGAGATAACTCTTTTTTCAGTAAAATAATTTATGCCACCTATCAGATGGTAAAATAAAATGAAAACTATGATCTATGTGAATTGTTGAGGAGTCAGCTAATGGAAAATTTTGTGAAGATTAAGAAAGAAAAGAAAAAATATTTCAAGTATGGTAACTTTATTTTGTGCTTATTCTTTTATTTCATGGGTGAGGTTCTAGGATTCAGAAAGATTCACTAGAAAAAGTACATACTAATAGTTGCTCAAATCAGAGATCTCTTTCACAAATATGTAGACTCTAAGACAAAGAATGTAGCCATCTGGGGATACTTCAAAAAATTTTAGACTATGATGCAAGACAGAGAGAGGATTCTCACCTCCATTGTAGAGAAATACAAGGATACAATTTTCTTCATAGTAGATGTTGATCAATGTATGATGGAATCTGTTAATCCCAAAATAATCTGGATTATTCCTATGGGGTATGAAGTTGAAGATAACATTTTGGATATGTGTGCTCAAAACTTACTAATTAAACCTCTGTATCCAATAGAAGAGAGGTTCAATACCTATGCTAAAAAGGACTTCAGGTTCACAATGAGCTCAAGAAACTTGTGGTAACAAAAAGAGTCAGAAAAGAGGTAGAAGTTCTTGCAAATTTTTTGGGTATATCTATAGAGAAGTTAAAAGAAGCTAGAAAGAAAAGGGAAGAATATGAAGTAGAAAAAAAAAAAAGCTGAGGCAGCAAAACTCAACCAAAAGCTCTATATCCCATTCAGGTCATGCAGAAAAATTAATCCCTATGAAAACAGAATCCAAGGGATCTAGTAAAAAAGGAAAGAGGAAGAAAGATAAGAGTAGAAGAATCTATATGGAAGTTTTGGAGGATGAAGTGATAGAGTATAATGAAGAAGTCAGAGAAATCAAACATCAAGGCACCAAGGGTGCAACTATTACAAAAAGAAAACCCTCCGATGGAGATGTTCAAGCAAAGAAGAAGACAAAAATTAGCAATTCAGGTATGTCAATAGAAGAAGTTTAAAAGGATTTAGTTAAGGATGGGAATATCAAGCCGCTCTATAAATGGTATGAGTCTTTTGGTGAATTTGATAAAAGAATTCTTGAAGAAGGGACAATAAAACAATTGAATATTTTCAATAAATTTTTGATTGAAATAATGTATAATCTTCCCAAAAGTCTATATGGCATTCTTTAAATGAGGAGACTCAATGCTAGAACAAAAGAAGAATAGATGAGAGAAAGGATTCTTGTAGAATTGTGTTTGATAATGTCTATGGATGAAATGAAGGCACTTTTCAATAAAGACAAAAGGAAATTTAAAATAAAAACAAGGGAAAATAAGCTAATGATTGGTCTAACCGATGAAGTTACAAAATAAACTGAGAAAATCCTGAGGGAGATATTGTTAAATGGTATAATTGATGTTGTAGCTAAGGGAACACATGTTGATGATGTCCCATCTGGCTTGGTAAAGGAAGCTGAAGAAGAAAATTTTGATACAGTTGAGGATTCACATATTCCTCCTGCAAAGGACAACACAAAAATTCCTATGGAAGTTGAGATACCTAAAAATCTATCAGTTGAGAAAGAAGAGATCCCTGAAGGTAAATCAGAACCTGCAACTATGGAAGGAATAATTGAAGAGAAGAAATATGATGTAAAAGCAATCCCAGTAGAGGCAAGAGACACTGTTGAGGTAGTGAATAATTTTTTGGTTGAACAAGAAGAAGAAATTGATCTGGAATTGGTTTAAGTTCCTATTGACCTATCTACATTGATTCGAATCTAGAAGATGAAAGTAGCTTCATTTGCTTAAGTGAAAGCTAGAGAAGAGCTACTAAAGTCACACATTGAAGATAGTGAAATACTAAATCTTGCATCTGAGGTATTGGAAAAGATAATGCCCTCTTGTGAGAAAAATATGACTAGTTCCTCCTCTAGTGAATTGAAAAAGCTTATCAGCTCAATTAGTACTCACTTTGAATCACTGCAGAAATCAGCCATGCTGAAAGTGCAAAAAGAGTTTGATGTCAAAAGGTTTAGTGGATTTAGAATAATGATTGTTAAAGATAAAATCATTTTAGCCACATGTGTAAAGAATGTGCATAATACTTTTTTAGAAGGTGGAAAGATCTACAAATCATGTTTTTCTTTTTCAAAATTTATTGAATCTAATGAGAAAAATATTAAGGACTTGGAAAAACAATTAAGTACTATTTATGAAGTATTTGATCCTCTAATGGTGGTGTTGGGAAGACAGAAGGAGAAGTGATGTCTTTTCTTGTCAAAATAAAAATCCTGAAGCATGAGAATGTGAACTCAGAGGCATAATTGGTCCAGAAATTGAGATAATGTCAAGCTCTCTAAAGAAAGGAGAAGACACTGTGGCAGTTGGTGATCCGAAAAACTTGGAATTTGGAGAGACCCATTCCTACCTGATCTATGGTCACATAACAATCCCCAAGAGTCTCAAAAGAGTTTGCGACACAAATCTGATCCAGCTAAAGAAAGATTTTGAAGACATGTTTTAGTTTATGTAAGTTAAAGAAGCATCTTTGTATAACATTTTTGATTGATTAATCCATTTTTGGTATGTGTGTCCCTTCCTTTTCCATTGATGTCAAAGGGGGAGAATATTGGAGTGAAAAATGCATAATCATCTTAGGGAGATAATTGTATTTTGGAATTTTGGGGATGGCAGTGCAGTTTATCTTGGCACTGGTCACACAGTCATTTTTCACTAAGTGTTGCCATCAATGCCAAAGGGGGAGATTGTTGGCAAGAGACACGGCTAGTATATTTTGGTGTTTTCATTGATGGAAACCCTAATCAATGCTAAGATATGAACATCATCATTCGATCATACCGGTAGACAGATTGAAGATTGACAAGGAAGAACATGGCATCTGATAGTTCAGTGTTCATCGATATGTATGAAGATTTTTTGTAATTGTTTTGTGTTGCAAATCTCAAGAATTTTTTTTTGGAATATTATCTCTCTTACTATTGAAGCACAATGGCTCGTATAGATTCATGTGGAAGTTTGAAGATTTGGTTGACTAATTCTCTATTTTATCAATAATGGAGCTGACTTCATAAATGTATCATGTCGTGGATGTATGGAAAGTAATTGGTTAAGTATTTTTGTGTTTATACATCTTTGTTTGGGTCCTAGCCAAGTTTTGGCCAACCGTTGTGGATACACATTGTATATTATTCATGATTTGAGCTGACAGTTGTAATTTTTTTTGTGTTCCATTGATGCCGACAAAGTGTAATTGAATTCTATATTACAAATATATTTAAGATCTTCTGTATCATTTTGAAGGATGTATGAAGTGTGTGGTGATGCAAATTATGAATTAGAGTAGAGAAGAAGAGTGGTAATTTGTAGTTTCACTTGCACATAGAGAATTTGTGTTGCGAGTGTGAGAATAACAGAGCAGAAGTGAAAAATCAAACTATAGGACAACATATCAAATATTTTGCCTAACTGAAACTGTAATTAGGCATATGTAGATGCTATTTTTCTTAGTTCAAACTCTAAGATGGTTTTAATCTGATTTTATTTTTAAGGTAGTGAGCCTTCCCATTGAGCAGTGATCTCTAGGTAGTGTGCGTAAATTCAAGTGCATTACCCTTATTGTAAACTTCATTTGAGTATACTCAAATTAAATTGTGGATAGGCCATCCACCATGGTTTTTCCCCTAACAGGGTTTCCACATAAAAATCCTTGTTTTATGGTGTTGTGTTCATTTTCTTCATGTTTATGCATTATGGTTGAATTTTGTTAATTATTTGAAGATAAAGGTTAATAAAGTTAGAATTTGCACAACACTGATTCACCACCCCTCTCAGTGTAGCTTGTTTCCAACAACGGGAATAGTAACAATCCAAGGAGCACCACCCCTTGTAAAAGAAAAAAGTAAGCCATAAAATGACTATAGCATTGTGGACCAACTCAAGAAGACTCTAGCCTTAATATCCATACTTGACCTTCTGAAACTGTTGCCAACACATAAGAATATATTAGAGAAAGCTCTTATGGAAACATTGGTCCCAAACAACCTCAACAAAAATCAGTTTCAAGCCATGGTTGGAAACATTATGTCAACCCATCATTTAGTGTTTTCTAAGAAATACCTTCCCCAAAATTCCTTCCATAACCAAGCTCTTCATTTAGAGTTGGGCATCCACAAACATAAAGTCAAGAGGGTACTCATAGATACCAATGTAGGTTTAAACATTTGCACCTTGAAATTTGTGAAACAATTGGGGTACTCTGATGATGTCATAGAGAAAATAAAGAGCATCACCATCAAAGCTCATGTTGACATGAAGTGTAATTCAGAAGGAAAAATCAAGCTACATGTTGAAATAGGACCAACAATCATAGAAAACACTTTTCAAGTATTGGATCTCGAGCTTCCATACAACCTCCTTTTGGGTCAACCATGGATTCATGCTTTGAAATTAGTACCATACGCATTCCATCAATGTCTAATTTTTTCCTTATAACAATAAGGAAATTACCATATATGTTGACCTTGAACCCTTCCATTACTGTGCTAAATTGGAGGAAAAGTATAGAAAAATCCAAAAAATACCCAAAAAAGATATAGCTTTTCACTCCTCATATGTTGACCTAACATCACTATCTTCATCCTCCAATACACCATCACCAACTGAGGTACCTAAATCTGATACCAAGATTCAAGTAATTGACAAGGGTAACAAAAACTATCATTTCAATCAAGCCTTTTGAATTGGAATGCTTCTCCCAACACCAAATGTTTATGGAGGGACAAAAGAGATCAAACGTGTTCAAATAGTAACAATGGTAGTCAAATCCACGATCTTTACCAAGTGGGGAGATATGAAATATGAGGATATATTCAAAGAGGACCTTTCATCAATGATCTACAAATAAGAAGAAGAAGAACCAAAATAATCACAAAATCTTCCCATTGATCCTAGTAAAGGGTACTAGATGGCTAAACAAATAGGATACACTAGAAAAGGTGGCCTTGGGTGGCACAACCAAGGTAGATGGTCTTGGATACCTCATTTGAGAAAGGAGATCCTTCTACTAACATTAAGATATCAGATACCTACCATAATATAAACAACAATTTACTAATAAAGGACCTATTTGAAAGATTTAGCATAAGTATAGTCCCTACCTGACCTAGAAAATCTATACTTAAAAAGTGTACTTATGAAACAGACTCTAACAAGTATGAATTGGATTTCCTCACTTATAACGATGATGGCCTAGATACCCAATGGGATAATGATACCAGAGCCATATTGACAATTTTGAAAACTTTTGTAAACTTTACAGATAACAATGACAACCTGCCCCTCTACTACCCATAGTTAATAGATTGGGTCCAACAACATCATATGCATATTTTAGATCAATTCAAGAATTATGGAACTAGTGTAGAGTTTATGGGATTTTGAATCGATATACCATTAGGAGATAATAAAGAAAGGTTTTTTATGGAACTCAAATAGGAAGCATATTTTGGAGGGGAGATTGTGTCCTCTAGTCATAAAATTGAAAAAGACAATGTAAAAATCAAGATGAGACCCCCTAGGGAAAACCACAATGTGGCTTTATTGAATCCTAAAAATAAAAAAATTAAGGACAAATCTAAGGATGAAAACCTCTTTGAGGCACCTGAAGATGGAGGATTCAATCTCCCCTTTTCTAAATATCAAGAGAAGTCGACACTCCTAGTTAAAGAAGCTGAAACCATCAATGTTGGCACAAAAAAAAAAACACCTAAAATAATGTAACATGCAACATCACTTGATCATGAAGAAAAGGTGAACTTATCAGTATTCGTCAATGAAAGGAAAATAAACTTTTCATGGACATATGAAAACATGCCAAGGTTAGATCCAATATTGGTTGTACACCACCTAGTCATATTTCCTAGAGCTAAACCCATCAAGAAGAAGTTATGAAAGATGCATCCACAGATAGAACTCTTGGTAAAAGTACAACTACAAAAGCTATTGGATGTGGGCTTCATTAGACTAATTTATTATCTAGAATGGGTGTCAAATCTAGTACCAGTATCAAATCCCACTATGGGGCAAAAGAGTTTGCATGGACTTCCAAGATGTAAACAAGGCTTACCCAAAGGATGACCTCCCTATTCCTAGTATAGACATGATTGTAGATCTAACCACAGGACATGAAATGTTATCCCTAATGGATAGTTTCTTTAGATATAATTGGATTAAAATATCCCCTGATAATCAATAGAAAAAAATGTCCACTTGTGCATGGGGGACATTCTACTAGAACAACATGCCATTCAGTTTAAAGAATGCAAGGGCAACCTATCAGTGAGAAATGACTACAATATTTCATGATATTTTGTATATAACTATGGAAGATTGTGTGGATGACATACTAGAAAATTCCATCAAAAGAGAAGACCATTTGACCAACCTAGAAAAGGTCTTTAACAAGCTCAAATAGTATAACTTGAGGCTCAATCTAAAAAGGTGTGTATTTGGAGTAATATATGGTAAAATACTAGGGTACATAGTATCAAGAAGAGGTGTCAAAGTAGATCCTACAAAGGTAAAATCAATATTAGAAATGCCTCCTCCCAAGTCATTGAAGTACCTAAGAATTTTACAAGGGAAACTATAGTCCATCAGGTGATTCATTGCACAATTGAAAGAAAAGTGTCATCTTTTCACCCATCTTATACACAAAGACATCACATTCCAATGGGATGGAAGATGTGATCAATAATTCCAACAAGTAAAGGAGTGTCTACTCACTCCTCCAATATTAATGCCACCTATTCTAGATAAAGCAATGATACTCTATGTATTTACAACACAAGTAGCATTAGGAGCTCTCTGAGCATAGCTAGATGACAATAACAAGGAAAGAATGATCTACTACATCATCTGAACATAGGTGGGCTATGAATTGAACTATTCATCCATAGAAATAGCATGTATTTTTATCATATTTACGACATACAAATTGAGACACTACATCTTGAACAAATAGATAAATATGATCTCAAAAGTAGATCCACTAAAGTACCTATTGGAAAAATTAGCTCTAACAGGTAGGATTTCTAAATGGGTAATGATACTAAGTGAGTTTGACATAGAGTATGTAGACAAGAAAGTCATCAAAGGATAGATCATAACAGATCAACTAGCATAAGCATCGATGGAAGATCACTAACCTGATCTCATAAAAAACTTCCTAGATGAAGGTATACAACAAACATAATAGACAAATTGTTGGACCTTGTACTTTGACGAGTTCCATACTCAACAAAAATCAAGAGCATGCATCCTAATTCTTACACCATAGGGAGATAGTATACCTAAAGCTTATAGAACTTATTTCCCATGTACAAATAACATCTTAGAGTGTGAAGCACTAATCACAAAACTAAAAATGGCTATAGAATAGAGGATAAAAGAACTGCAGGTTTATGGAGACTCTCAACTAGTAATCAGGAAAGTAAATGGTGATTAAAGGATGACAAGTTGATTTCATATAAAAGAATGGTGGAAAATTTCAAAAAATATATTTTCATCATCACCTTTGAACAGGTTCCTTGGATCAAAAACAAAGTATTCACTGCTATGAAAATAATAGGTCCACTTCTCGATATTTCATAGAACATTCCTAAGTATGAATTTTGTATGGAACAACTACTCATACTAGCATTTGATATCCCAGAATCAGAAATAGTTTGTGATGTTGTTGGCCCTGTAACTATGGAATTTTCCTAGGGTTAGCAATATCACATGCAAAACATGAAATCCCAAAGCAATAATGAAGTGCAAAGGAATAAATGAAACAATATCACCAGATGTCTTCATCCTCCATGGCTAGCCTCCATTATACCTTCTCAACTTGCTGATATGATGTTTCCCTCATATTCATGATGAGAAAACTAATGGAAATGACAAGCCCTAAGAAAATTTTGAAGGATTTTGAATGACTATATGCAATACTATGCCTATTGCAGCTAGTAAGCATATAAAAATGTTTAAATTGTGCCAAATGAAATCTAAATATTCCTATGACAAAATGAAAAGAATGCAAGAGTACAAAATTGCAAGAACATGAGGTTGCAAGATATCCCAAAATGAGACCAAAATTTCCATTTTATAGAAAATGCAATTTTGTGTGAATGGCCAAGATTAAAAGTTAGGAAGTGCCCTAGAATCAATGAACAAGATTCAATATGACAACCCACACTTAGGGTTAGGGAAACATTAGGTCAAATTCGAAATGAATGGCCAAGATTGATTTTTAGAAAATTGAATCAAGGTCTGACAATGCATGTGACAAGAGATTTTGGGCACACAAAATGCAGTTGCTACAGAATCAAATAATAATTTAAAATTATTTGACTCAAGAAGTGATGTTGAATTTTTGAATTAAAAGTTAATTTAATTCAAAAGTGGTGGGGTCATTTGACAATAAATAATTTAATTTAAATTATTTACTAAAAAGAGGGAAATTAGAAAGTGGGACTTATTTTAAATAAATAAATTTTATTTACAATGAGCACAATAAAAGAGGTGATAGGAGAAATTAAATAATAAAATTATTTAATTTAGGTGGAAATTAAATAATAAAGATATTATTTAATTATATAAGAATGTGACAAAGGGAACCTTTTATAATGATTTAATTCAAAATTCACGAGAGTGGACCAAGTTAAATAAATCTAATTTATTTAATTTAGGAGAGAAAAAGCTAATGAATAATTAAATTATAATTAAAAATAATTATTTAATTATAGTGGAAAGTGGACAAAAAATTAAATAAATAAGAATTTATTTAATTTTAGAAACAAGAGGACTTAATTAGTGACATAATTTAAATAAATAAATAAAATTATTTATTTAATAATTAGGAAGACATAATGGGAAAAAATAATTAAATAAATTAAGAAATTTATTTAATTATAGGAAGACAATAGACAATTAGTGACACATTAAATAAATAAATAAAATTTATTTATTTAATAATCATGAAGATTAAAAAGATATGAATTAATTAAATAATTATGAATTATTTAATTAATAGTCAAAAGTGAGTTAGAAACATAATTAAAATGTCATAATTATGCTAGGATGAAAAGATGAAAAATAGACCTTGTAGGTCTAGGTCATTTTTATGTGTCTACATTTTCCCCTCTTTGTCATAATGCAGCCTGTCGCATTGTGGCAAAGAAAATAAGTCAAAAATATGCCCCAGTGCAAAATAGGATGAGGAAGAATGATGAGGAGGGTTGCGGTATGCCCCCTCGAGAGGACAGACGAGTTCCAAGAACACAGGTGTTCTCTCGAAATTGATCAGAAGACTAGAATGTGAAGAGGAAAAGAAATGTTAGTGTAAAATATATGAATGATGATATGGACACAACGTCTATATGAAATGCATGTTAGTTCCTAGACCAAATCCTTCAGCATATTACCATAGGACTTTAATACTTATTTCTCTTAACCATCATTGGGCAGATTATTGTAATGGCCAACAAACACCATGATATGACATAAATCAAGGTGTGCAAGGTCATACCATCACACGAGACAAGCATTCATAGACAAGGATGGTCATGACTCATACTAAGAGCGCAATTTCCCCAGTCTTTTTGTCATAACTAGCCACAAGCAGAAAAAGACAAGAATGACAAACAATGAAATGTCGTTGCTTCTCTAAATCTTGTTTCCATGACATCCTCAAAAAACTAGAAACAGGATTGCCAAAAGAATAAAATAAATCCCCTATCATGATATGTCATTATTTTTCTGAATCCCGTAGTCAAGACATCACTGAGAAAGTAGTAGCATGAGTGTCAAAAGACAAGAAAAATGTAATGAGATGTCATTGTTTCTCTAAATCTTGTTGTCGAGATCTCGCAGAAAAACTAGTAACATGATGAAAAGGCCAAAGACAAGTGCCAAGTGTTTTCCAAGTGTGTCTAAATGCAAAGTTTTTTAATGTCAAGATGTCCAGTTTGATGATGTCGAAAGGCCAGGGTGTCAAGGTTTCCAAATGTCGAGCGATATCAAATTCAAGAAGGACACATCATGAATGACGTTGATATCCAGGAGATCAATTCTCAGAGTTGAGAGAATTCATCAAAATTCTAGATGATGAGGAAAATTCTTAGGAAGGCCACATCCAAAAGCATAAAGAAATGACGAGAGTTTCTCTTCAGAAGGATACATCTTGAAGAAGAACCCAAAAAATTTCCAAGTTAAATTGTCTTGATAGAATTTGATTACATGTCATTGATGATATGCTAAATTGACCAAAATTGTTGATGAAATAGACTATTGATAGATTGATTGCTCGCGATTGACGGAAGATTTTCTTGATTTGAAGAAATTTTGATGTGTGTGAATGTTGTTCCATGAACTCTAATGAACTGACCTAGTGCGGCCTCAGGGGCTCATCGATTGATGGCCTTGCCTACGTTGTGCACTTAGAGACCTCATAGTTCAACACGACCAATGACCTTGTCCAAAGGACGTAAGTTTGAATCATGATTTTATTTTGACAAACCTAGAAAGACTAACCTAATGTCTTAGGGATTCAATGATGAATCTTGCCTATGTAGCAAATGCGCAGAGACAACATAGTTCAGAATTGGACAAATATTGATTGACATGACTGACTTGACAAGATATGATAGACCTTGACTCTATTTTTGGGATTTTGACATTGATTTGGATGTTTTTGTATTTCTCAGGACATTTTCAATTTTTAGGTCTTTTTTCAGGACTTTTTCAAAATTTTATGACTTTTTTCAAGACTTTTTATGAATTTTTAGGATTTTTTCAAGACTTTTTATGAATGTTGGATCATGTGCGACACCCATTGCAGTTACATGGTAAAGGTCTTTCTCCCAGACATATTGGAGACTACCCAAGTCCAATGATATGGAGAGAGGTAGACACAAGGAAAAAGGAAAGGATATGCAAGGGATGATGTCAACCAAATGCTAACCATGGTTGGAATTGACAAGATGTAGGACGAATGTTGTGAATGTCAAGTTGTTGTGATTATGGAAAGTGGATAAGGTTCGATTAGAGTAATAGTAGATGGTGAAGCGATGATCAACTATGCATGGCACTTTTTTTTCAGGTTTTCACCATGGTACCTATCCAAAGCGCCTGTTCACCAGGTTTTCACTATTGAACGAATTCATTTATTTTTACTATTTTTGCCATTTTTCTGATTTTGTTGGTGTCACCAAGATTCCTGTTTGCTAGGTTTTCATCAAGGGATGATTTTCTTTATTTTTGAATTTTTATTTTTATTTTTACATTTTTAGCCAAGCTCTCTGATGCTATGTGTAAAACTTTCATAGATGTAGGTTGTTGATGGGTTCTATCAACTATTCTCCATCAGGTGTGGCCAACTGATAAGCTCCAGAATTGAATGCGGTAGTAATAATATAAGGACCGAGAAAATTAGCCTCAAAATTTCTAGGTTTTTTATGGTCAGCCTGATTTCTTGGGTTCTACATGAGGACCAAGTCACTGATTTCAAATTTTCTCACTATTACTCTTTTTTTATAGCTCTGACAGAGATAATTTTGATATGCCTACAAGTGATTCAAAGTATTTTACCGTCTTTCTTGTAACATTTCTAGCTCATGTAGGCGATACTATCTTTAATCTTCATCATCAATCATTCCTTTCAAAGAGACTCAGAGAGAAGGAATTTCGACCTCGATGGGAAAAATTTCCTCAGATCTGTAGACCAAGGAAAGTGGAGTGGCTCTAGTGGGTGTACGAATACTGGTACGGTAGGCCCATAAGGCAGGATTACATTGTAGGTGCCAATCTCAACCAACATCATTGACGATCTTCTTAAGAATGTGAAGAATTATTTTATTTGATGCCTCAACTTGGTCATTACCTTGTGGATAATATGGGGTGGAGAAATGATGTTTGATGTCGAATCACTCACAAAGTTCATGAACATCCTAATTTTGAATGTACTCCCATTATCTAATATGATGGACTGCGGAACACCATACCGGCAGATGATTTAATTAAGAATAAACTTTGATTTTTTCTTTCTGGTGATGTATGTGAGGGGGACGACTTCAATCAACTTAGTCAAGTACTCAGTTGTGGTGATTATGAATTTATGGTAGTTAGAGGAGGATGGATGGATCTTTCCCACAATTTTGAGTCCCCAATGTGCAAAGGGCTATGGAGAAGTGATCGGTCTCAGCTCTTGTGTAGGTGTGTGGATTAGGTCACTATGCACTTGGCATTTTCGACATGTTCTGAAAAACTAAAGAGCATCTTTTTCTAGTGTCAGCCAATAGTATCCAAGTCTGGTGACTTTCCTCGCTAAAGTTGGACCACTCAAAAGAGATCCACATATACCCTCATGTACTTCCCGTAAAGTTGTTTGGGCTTCATCCTTGTCGAGATAGTGAAGAAGGGTGTTATCAAAGCCACAATGGTATAAGGTGTCATTGGCGATGGTGTGTCGGGGAATTTTTCATATAAAGGACTTTCTTTGGTTATTGGAAAGGTTGGGTGGTAAGGTTTGGGACTTTAGATAGTCATAAATGTCTTGGTACCAAGGTGAACTGGGACCAAAAATCTCACAAACCATTTCTGAATCTGGGATGTCATATATCGGATCAATAATTGTTCGACTAAGAACTCAAATTGTGACACATTTTTGGGGATGTCCAATAGAGAACCAATAGTGGCCATTACATTCGTTGCCTTATTCTGTGTCCTTGGAATTTTTCAAAGGAAATCAATTTGAAATATGTTAGGAATCTATCCACCATTCGCTTGTGGGGAATCAAAATTTCATCCTTTGTTTCAAAATCATCATTCACTTGGTTGATAACTAACTGAGAATCCCCAACTATGAGCAATGTCTGAATTTTCTATTTAATTGTGATCTTGAGTCGTGTGACCAATGATTTGTATTCTGCAATGTTGTTAGTGCATGGGAAAGTGATCCAGAATGAATTAGGAATGGAATCCCTTTGTGGTGTGATGAAAAATATGCCAACCCTTGAGCTATGACCAGTATGAGACCCATAAAAATATAATTTCCATGGTGGCGTAGGCTCTACATGAAAGATAGACTCATCGAGAAAATCAATTACCAGTGGATGAGTGCCTTGGATGGGTGCATCTGCAAGCTAATCCGCTATTACCTATCCTTTTATATCCTTACGATGAACATATTGTATGTCATATTCACTTAAAATCATGACCCACTTTGCTAACCGGCCTATTAATGTTGCCCGACTAAGAAGATACTTTAATGGATCGATCTTAGCTACCAGGTATATTTGGTGATTCGGCATGTAATTTCTAAGTTTTTTTGTTGCAAAGACAATTGTCAATCATGCATGTTCAATGATTGTATAGTTCAATTCATATCCTATCAGTGTGCGACTGATATAGTATATGGCTCTTTATTTTTCCTCATGTTCATTTTGTGCTAATAATGCCCCTAGTGCATTTGTAGTTGCAGAGACATACAGGATAAATTGTTTGCCTTCAATGGGTGGCATCAAGACTGGTGGTGTCAATAGATATTCTTTAATTTTTTCAAAAGTTGTGTGGCATTTGTTTGTACATACAAAGGGAATAATTTTGCATAACAGATATTGAAATGGTTGACACTTGTCTGCCAACTGTGCAATGAAGCGTCGGATGGACTATAGTCTACCCTAAATTTTTCTCAACTCTTTGATTCCTTTTGGTGGTAGCATGTCTAGAATTGCCTTCACTTTAGTAGGATCAAATTTTGTGCCTCTTCATGAAACTATGTAGCCAAACAGTTTGCCCGAAGTGACCCCAAAGAAACATTTTTTTGGGTTCAAATGAACCTTGTAATCTTCTAGCCATCTAAAAAAAAATTCTAGGACACTAAGATGGTCTTTCTATGTCAAAGATTTGGCCAAAAGGTCATCCACATAATCCTTCATTAGGATATGTATCATGTCATGAAATATTGTTGGAATAGCTCTCTGGTATGTGGCACTTTTATTCTTTAAGACAAAAGGCATGATATTCCAATAGTACGTTCCCCATGGGCAAGTGAATTTAATTTTGTGTTGATCTTCAATTGCAATGCAGATTTGGTTATAACCCGAGAAACCATCCATGAGAGACATCTCGTACCCTATTGTGAGATCAACAATAATGTCTATATTTGGTAATGGGAAATCATCTTTTGGGAAAGCCTTATTCATATCCCTAAAATCCATGTAGATACATATTTGTTCGTTTATCTTTGTGACAAGGACAATGTTGGATATCCAGTTAGCATAGTCTATTGATCTTATGAATCCAACATCTAGTAACTTCTTTAACTCAACCTTGACAAGTAGTGCAATCTGTGGATGCATTTTCTGTAATTTTTGCTTGACTGGCTTGATTCCTGAGATGAGAGGAAGATGATGCAATACCAATTCAAGATCAAGGCATGGCATGCCAGCATATGACCATGCAAAGTTAACCTTCCTTTCTATGAATAATTGTTAGATCTCAGGTTTTTATTCGTCTATTAATGATGCAACTAAGATAACCATTTTGGGATTCTCTGGTGTGTTTATGTTAACTTCGATGGTGTCTTCAATTAGCATTGCTAATTTTTTATGTGTTACGGGGAGAAAGTCCAATCCTCCATCCTTAGGCGCCTTACAGAGTTTTTCACCTTAAGATACATCCTTTATTTTTACTATTTTTCTGTCAGAAGGTGCCTTGCAGTTTTCACCTAAAGAAATTTATTTTTGTGTCTTATCCTTTGCATTTTTGTGACTGGAGGATTGCACAGTCTCCCCGAAGTAAGCTGCACAATCTAGGTCAATGGAAAATCATGTTTTGTGATCACCCCATGGTATGCTTTCTCGGAGCCCCATGAATTCTGCTATTGCCTCATCATTTTGAAAGATGTCCAACACTAGTGGTTCTTGTTGGTCCTAGTAAATTAGTTGCAGGTAAACAAGGGAAATCCCATCATTAGTGTTGGTAAAATATGGGGAAGATGCAAAAAGTGTATAAATTGAAGCCTCAAGTGTGAAGGAAAATTTGTCAATTTAAAATTTTGTGTCAGATGCAATGGATGGACCATATTCAAATTCAGATGAGTTAAATTGATAATCATAATAGGGCACAAAAGTATCAACATTATGACTACTAGATGGAATTTTAAAGGCATGTATAGTAGGTTTAGGCATGTTAGGCTCATGGGTGGGTTCAAAAATGGGGCGGGAGATTTTAGGTGTTGCTGAGCACAACTTATGTTCTTCTAGATTCCAAGGAATTTTACCCATTTTTTATTTCTGGAGTGTCAGTCAATAGGATCAATATTGTATTCTTGTCAAAATATTTCTTCCAAGGGGATTTGACCAAGGTCTAGAAATAGTTCATCAATATCATAGTTGCTCACGGTTTCCTCAAATCCCCATTCCCATTCATTAGAGTCAGTTTTGGTAAGGGATTCTTTGCTTGTCTCGACACTTTCTGGAGCCGTCACGTCCTCATTTGATAGTTCATAGGTAAATTGATCATCAGTTCCAAGTTGGTCAAACCCTAGCCCTATGTGTCTTGGTTTTGCAGAAATGATAACAGGTTCCCTCCTTCAATTTTTGGCCTTTCCAAGGCCACTTGTGTCATCAAAACCTAGTGCCTTGCATATATCATAGCCTTTTCCATAGAGATGCATTGGTAGTGGAGGTAATTCTTCTGGGTATTTATAGATCCAGTTAGCTATGTCGATGATGACTTCATTACTCATATCCCCCCATAGCGTAAAAACTGTTTTTGGTGGAACCTTAAAATTTGTCTTGGGTTTGACCACAAAGCATAGTCTACCATAGACTTTAGGTGGCTTACGCATTGTAGTGATATAGTAATCCATATTCAATTTCAATTCTCCACAACCAAGGTCCTAGATCTGGAAGTATTTACTTGGTATGGAGGCCGAGGAAGATGGTGTGGAAGAAGGTGATGGAATGGATGATTTGGTGAGTCTCGATAGGTCAATATATTTGGAAGAGGTGGAAGCTGAGGCTTTCTGATTGATGGGTACCTGGTGCTCAACAATATTTCACAGATTGGTACAGTATTGGAATGGATTAGGATCTCCTGGGATAGTAATTTCAGTACCATCACAAGGAAACTTTGGGCATTGGTGGTATGTGGAGGGAATGACCTTTAGGGCATGAATCCAAGGGTGACCAAGTAATATATTGTAATGTATGTCATGATCTAGGACTTGGCATGTTGCATCTATAATAACTGGTCCCACCCAGAGTGGAATTGTGATGAAGCCTTTAGAAGCACGTTCTTCATCATCATATTCCTTGATGACAATGCTCTTGGTAGCATCCACACATGAATCAGATAAGCCAAGATCTTTAACTAATTTTAGAGAACAAATGTTCAATCCTGATCTGCCATCTACTGAGACACGTCTAACCTTATGTTTGTGGAAAAAAACCTCGATATGAAGGGAATCATTATAAGATGGCTTGGGTGAGGAATAGTCACTATTCGAAAAGGTGATGTGATGGGGTGAATTCAGATATCCAACCATAGTTTCTAAGTGGTTGACATCCATGTTAGTTGGGACAGAAGACTCTTGTAGGAGTTTATCCAAGATGGCCTTGTGTGTGGGTGAGATGCAAGGTAATTCAACCATGGATATTTGAGTAGGTTTGTATTCAATTGCTCAATAAGGTTGAACTCTGGTTTAGGTTTTGACTGTCTAGCAGATGGACCAGGTATGGTAATTTTAGGCTGGTGTGCAGAGGGACTTGGGATGGTGACCTTTACTTTACGTGTTGTAACATTGTATTCTAAGGCATTTTTAATGGTAATGGTATTGACACATTTTTCTTCATCAGCAACGTGAAGATTGTTAATGATAGTTCAACTAGAATAATTGTAGGTAGGACAGACATTATTGTAGGCAGGATAGATGTGATTGGCTTGGTTATCAGTATTCTTCATGCCATATGTGGAGGGTTTAATAGAACCATGATCCTATAGTGGGTTCTTGTGGATTGTATGACCTGCATTAGATGCAAATGGTTGACCTCCTAACTCAATGGTGTTGTTTTCAATAAGGTCTTGTATCAGATTTCACAACTGACAGCAAGAGGAAGTTTTGTTCCCTTTGACACGGTGGTAATCACAAAATGCATTATCATCCCACCATGATGGCTTGAACTGACCAAGGTCATATGGTTTAGGTTCTTCCAACATTATGACTCTGTTTTGGAGAAGTTTCTTCAAGAAAAATTTGATAGGTTCACCCAAAAGGGTGTATGTGCATTTTTGAAATTATCACGGTTGACGCAACTCCCTTGGACTAGATTGAGTAGGATTATTTTCAACAACATTGGCAATTGGTGTTAGTGTGGTCATAGCCATATTTTGATTTTGAACTCCTTTGATGGTGAATACATGACCTATTGCATTAACGTTTTTTGCATCGACCACACTATCATTTTTTATGTTTTTAACCTAGTATTTTTGTTTGTCATTGGATTTACTTAGGTTATTGTTTGTGGTGGTGTTGATGGTTTTTCCACCATATTTTAATTATCCTTTGGCAATCAAGGATTTTTCAATTTGAACCCCTTTTTCAATGAGGTCAATAAAGGTGGTACAAAAATGGACTTGTAAGCCATATCCAAGTGGTCCTAGGAGAGTTTGTACAAACATAGTGACTTTGTCCTTTTCTTGTATTTCTATCAGATATCTGCTTGCTAAGGTTCTCCATCTTTGAAAGATTGGGATAAAAGTCTCTTCTGCCTCCTCTTGGGTAAGTTGGCATAAGGAGGCAATGCCAATATCCATGTCAATGTTATAGGTGTATTTTTCAACAAATGTTTTTTCCAATTCATCTCATGTTTTGATTCCTTTAGGCAATAGCAAGAACCATTCCAATGCATGACCTGCAAGGCTTCTAGAAAAAATTCTCATGAGATAGGTTACTGATATGCAATGTCCATGAAACTAGTGGTGAATTCTCTTATGTGTTCAATAGGTTTCATTTTTTCTTTGTATTTAGGAAAATGAGGTACCACATATCCATCAAGAAAGGGTGGCATATACAAGGTTGTGTCGAATGGATATGGACACAAGTCATGTGACATGTAAGACTTTTTGTTGGATTGCTGCAAGGTCTCAACTTGTGTTTGAAGAGCAGCAAGCTAGAGTGTGAGTGCTTCCAAAATGGGTTTGTTGGTAGCATCACACATGTTGGTGAGAGGCATGGATTGGTTGCCCACTTGTTGTGATGAAATGTATTTTTTTTGGATGTGTTTTTGGTGAGAAAAGTGAGTGTTCTGATTTTGCAGTTGTTGGAAATGAGTGTGTTGATTGGGGGTACGATGTTGTGTATGAAATTGAGAAGCATAAGTGGGGATGTGAGATCCTGCCATGTTGGATTGAATTTGGAGGCCTTGTTGATTTTGAGTATTTTGATGTCCAAATGGAGTAAAATATTGAGTGCCTTGATCGCCTTGCCCAAATAAGAAATTATGGCCATGAGGAATGTTGGTATTAAACTATGAGTAATTAGGTTGGGTGCCTTGAATGATAACTCTTCATTTATTTCTCCCAAGAGGATTCAATGAGTTAGTTGCCATAGTATTTGAGGAACCTAATAACAGGTTTGTTGATGTACCCATGGAACAAGATGAAGTTCCAAAGAGCTTTGAGGTGGTTGCACCCATTGTTGATCCAAATGTTTGTGAAGGGATAGTGGATGTTTTTTGGGGGATGGATTGTGATGTCATGTTGGTTTGGGTAGATGATCCCCCAATAGGTGTTGTGTTGGTTGTGGTGGATGCATTAGTTGTGGTGGTAGCATGACCAAAGGAGGTAGCATTAATGGTGTTAATGACATCTTGTGAAGAGGCTCCCATGGAAGGATTGTGTGATTGGTGATCAGGAGATGTTGCTCTTATAGTGTTGAGGTCAAATCCTTTTGGTAACTTAGCCCCTTGGTCAAGGAGCATGGCTAAATATCTAGTTAAGTCATTTAAGACCAATTCTTCCAAAAAAGAGGCCACTTATGAATTTTGGGCAGTAGCTTGTATGTCTTCTTCATAGACTTCCCCATTTTGGTCTCTACAGACAAATTGTTCAAAGGGATTGTGTGGAATGGACATCTCATTGAAAGGATTGATAATAGAATTTCCCATTTCATTAGAAAGAGTGTTCATGTCACTAGGGAATGAATTCATGTCATTGGTGAAATTGAGAAAATTGGTGTCTTGACCAAAAGAATCCATGTGTCTTTTCTTTCATTGTAACCTAGTTTCAACCATAAAAATTTTTTCTCAACTTTGGGATGATGAGAGAGAATGACCTAAATATGATACTATGTTTTTAGGTGTTTTGGAAATAAGGAATTCTATGAAATGAAAATGAGATTAAAAGGAGACTAAAGGTTTGTGGATGCAAATGGTATCACACTACAATGAGGAGACTAATGGTATGCAAACTAAAAACGAGCCTAAGATGCACTCACTATTGGGAAATCTAAGGAGATGACTACTTGACCAAAAAAAGTGTTGGCAATGCTTCAGGTTTGGAAAATCAATGGACCATAAAAGGACTAAAGGAGGACAAAGTGAAATTTCCACACTAGACTATTGAGTGGGAAATAATTCACAAAAGATTTGACTAAGTGACAAAGGGTGATTGTGTCCAATGATAACCTACTTTTGAAGGAAAATTTTGACCATAGATGGTAAGGAGTCTACTCCTAAAATTTTCAAAATGAGTGTCTAAGGAGATGGTAGAATTAACAATGCAAATAGTCAAATGCAAATGGAGACCTATGGTGATCCTAAGAATGCCATGTATAATGAAATGATGAGGGAAGTTGAGAAAATCAATGTTTGGTTTGACAGAAACAAAAGAAGGACATGATGAAATCTAGAAAAATATAGGTTGACTTCGATTTTGACAGTGGAAAGATGTTTATGAAAATTGGAAAATGCGGTATGACAGTGCACATGCGGCTCACAACTACGAATGTGGTTTAGACAGTCTAATGCGGCTTTGACAAGGTGCTTGCATCGTAGGAATCAATTTTAGAAATGTTTCAGCACGCAAGAAAATATGGCTCACAACAAATGGGGCTCATATTAGCAAATGGGACTCAAATCTAAGAAAATGTGGCTTGAGAGGGTACTTGCATCATAGTATGCAATTTTGGAAAAATTTCACAAGGCAAGCAAATACGGCTCAACAGAGCGAAGGCGGCTCTGGAAAATGCAACTTGACAAGGGGGATTGCATCATAAGAAGCCTTTTTGGACCAGTCTCAAATTTAGCAAATGCATTGTAAATGGTGATTGTGTTTCAGGATTTTGCAAATGCGGATCAGTTTTGATCAAATGCGGCTTTAGTGGAGAGAATGTGGCTCACTAACAAGTAGTTGTGGTTCAAAATGACAAATGCATTGCAGAAGATGAGTTAAAAATAAAAATTAGGCTGATTTGCAAATATTTCTTTCAGTTGGCAATGTTTTTGATTTTTGCAAGTTTGATGTTTATTTGTCTCAAAATAGTTGGAAAACACATGGTGTTGTAAAAATGAAAATCAACCACATAGAAGTCATTTTACAAAAAATCTTATGGCTACAAGGACAGTATTCTTTTGGATCCCACTAACTACATATCCTTAGTGAATGAATTTAGAAGCTTGGCCCCATAGACTCCCCCTTATAGTGCACTCACTTCTCAGGGCAACCAAGCTTGCAACCTCCATGAAAATCCCATGGCAGATTGATCATTTCTACTAAGAATTGCACAGGTGTGGGTGCCTTGGCAACGACCGTTGTTGCACCAAAGAATAGAAGGTTTTTGGTTTTCTAAAACAAAGGATTTAATTTAGGCACTTGTTTGAGTGGTCATACATGGGGCACAAGATTAAGCTCCATTAAGGAGGCACTCCAGCCTAAAGAGGCTAGGCTCAATAGGGTTTTTGGGAGTACTACTTGGTCTATATGACATATTTACACTCGTAATCCTAGGATTTCCCTTAGGATTCACATCTGTATATCGGTTGGGAGTAGCTCAACAAAAGAGCTTCATTGTCGGTTTGAGTCACTTTGGGGTGAGTACTTTTTCCCACCAAAGTAGGCCCAATTTCTAAGGCTAACAAAAGAGAGCCAAAATATTCATAGTTCAATCTATCTTTGGTTAAAAATAAAAAGAGATCACATGAATATCTTAACTCACACTTGCATGGTGTTCATTTTAAGCCCAAATCAAAATGTGTTGACAAACATAAAAGAAAAAAACATGGGGTTCATTTTAACCGTTTTTAGTGTGAGCTACCTAAAAGTTTTGTTTAACCCAATGCTATGAAAAGATGCAAATTCATTTTAATCCAATGATTTATAATGCAAGATTATGTTCTTTTTAATCCAATGATTATACATGCATGTTACTTTTAACCCATGAATGTAAAATAAAATTTAAATTTGTAGTTTGTCTAATATTTGTGAAATAAAACAAACTAAATAAATGTTAGACTCCTTGCCACAAGTTGCAAACAAAAAATTAGAAACACAAAATCTCTAAACTACCAAATAGAAAAAAAAAAGAAAAGTAAAAAAAATATGAAAGAAAATTTGTCACCCCACAGATGCGTCACACCAAAGCAAATGCAGCTTGGTAAAGAAGATGTGGTGTTCAAACAACCGAATGCAGATGATAGGATCAAATGTAGCTTTTTGGTTGTCAGATGCGTTTTGGGGATTCATATGTGTCATTTGGAGAAGCGAATGCAATTTGAGAGAGTGGATGCATCACTTGCGAAGGCAAATGTGGCTTGATAGAATACTTGTGTCTAAAAAATAGCATATGTGTTGTTATGTACACCTGCACCTACAAAAAAATGATGAAAAAACCATACAATAACCTGCAAAAATAAAATATGAAAAAAACCATACCATAACCTACAAAAACATGTTAAAAGAGAACTTCGGGTTCACCAATGTAACTATGGGAGTTTCCTAGGGTTAGCAATATCACATGCAAAACATGAAAACCAAAAGCAATAATGAAGTACAAAGGAATAAATGAAAAAATCTCACTAAATGTCTTCATCCTCCATGGCTCACCACCATTATACCTTCTCAACTTGCTGAAATATGATGTTTCCCTCAGATTTATGATGAGAAAACTAATGGAAATGACAAGCCCTAAGCAAATGTTGAAGGATTTTGAATGATTATATGCAATACTATGCCCTACTGCAACTAGTAAGCATCTAAAAATGTCTAAACTATGCCAAATGAAATCTAAATATGCCTATGACAAAATGAAAAGAATGCAAGAGTATAAAATTGCAAGAACATGAGGTTGCAATATATGAGGTTGCAAGATATGCCAAAATGAGACCAAAATTACCATTTTACAAAAATTTGCAATTTTGTGTGAATGGCCAAGATTAAATGTTAGCAAGTGCCCTAGAATCAATGAACAAGACTCAATATGACAACCCACACTTAGGGTTAGGGAAACATTAGGTCAAATTCAAAATCAATGGCCAGGATTGACTTTTAGAAAATCGAATCAAGGGTTGATAATGCATGTGACAAGAGATTTTGGGCACACAAAATGAAGTTGTTGGAGAATCAAATAATAATTTAAAATTATTTGAATCAAGAAGTGATGTTGACTTTTTGAATTAAAAATTAATTTAATTCAAAAGTGGTAGGGTCATGTGATAGTAAATAATTTAGTTTAAATTATTTACTAAAAAGAGGGAAATTAGAAAGTGGGACTTATTTTAAATAAATAAATTTTATTTAAAATGAGCAGAGTAAAAGAGGTGATAGGAGAAATTAAATAATAAAATTATTTAATCTAGGTGGAAATTAAATAATAAAGATATTATTTAATTATAGAAAAAAGTGACAAAGGGTACCTTTTAGAATGATTTAATTCAAAATTCAGGAGAGTGGACCAAATTAAATAAATCAAATTTATTTAATTCAGGAGAGAAAAGGCTAATGAATAATTAAATTATAATTAAAAATAATTATTTAACTATAGTGGAAAGTGGACAAAAAATTAAATAAATAAGAATTTATTTAATTTTAGAAAGAAAAGGACTTAATTAGTGAAATAATTTAAATAAATAAATAAAATTGTTTATTTAATAATCAGGAAGACATAATGGACAAAAATAATTAAATAAATTAGGAAATCTATTTAATTATAGGAAGACATTAGACAATTAGTGACACATTAAATAAATAAATAAAATTTATTCATTTAATAATCATGAAGAATAAAAAGATATGAATTAATTAAATAATTATGAATTATTTAATTAATAGTCGAAAGTGAGTTAGAAACATAGTTAAAATGTCATAATTATGCTAGGATGAAAAGATTAAAAATAGAGCTTGTAGGTCTAGGTCATTTTTATGTGTCTACATGTCCTAACTCACCATGGTACCAAGATACATTTGATTATACCTAGCATGGTATCATACCTCCTAATTTAGTGTCAAGACAAAAGAAGACCTTTGCCTGTGGGACTTCCTGATTCATAATCCTAGGAGACACCCTATATCGTTAAAGTTTAGATGGTACTTTACTCTAATGTCAATGTAAAAGAAGTTCAAACCACCTTACAAGAGGTACACAAAGTTTTTTTTGGGTCCCACTCTAGTGGACCTATCCTAGTACAAAATTTTCACTAAAAATAGGATACTATTGGCCATCCATGGAACAAGAATGCATTCAATACTCTAGAAAATGTCGTTACTTTCAACAACATAGTGACCTCGTTCACAGACCACCACAAGTGATGGGACCTATCACAACACCATGGCCTTTCTCATAGTGGGGATTAGACTTGGTAGGTAAGATATCTCTTGCTTCATAAAATGGGCACAAGTTCATTATCACTACAACTGAATATTTCACAAAGTGGATAGAATCAATTTCATTGGTGTACATCACAAGAAAATAGATATCCAAGTTCATCTTGAATTATCTAATATTTTGATATGGAATTCTCCAAAACATCATAACAAACAATGAAACACCATTCAAAAACCAGGATGTCAAAGAGCTTTGTTCCAATTTTTCTATCCAACATAGATTCTCCATGTCCTACTATCCCCAAGGAAATGCTTAGGTTGAAGCATCCAACAAAACAATCTTAAAAATAATTAAACAAACTATTAATGATGCTAGTTGTGATTGGAATTTGTAACTAATCCTAACCCTATGGGCTTACTAAACTAGTATTCAAATACCTATAATACCTATAGGTGCCACACCTTTTTCCTTGGTCTATGGATCTAAATTTGTCTTACCTATGAAATTTGAAATCCCCTCATAGTGATTATCACTAAAAGGAATGGTCAACAATTTGGAATAATGAGTCTCTAGATTGAATGATTTGGAACTTCTAGATGAAAGGTGTTTCAGCACGTTAAACCATCTTCAGGTCTATTAGAATCAACTCAAATGAAGCTACAACAAAAAGATAAAAAATAGAAACTTTCAAGTTGGTGACTTGGTACTCAAAGAGAATTAGAAGGTACAACTGAATCAAGATGGAAAAGGTAAGTTTGAACCCAACTGGCTTGGTCTATTCATTATCATAGAAAGCTATGGCTGTGGATCTTATCAATTGATTACTCTTGAAGGAGAACCTTTGGTTGAACCACTAAACATTAGACATCTTAAAAATTTCTATACTTGAACACATCAAAGTATCTCAACAAAAAGATAGAAAGGAAAAAATATCAAAAAGCAAGAAAAACAGTAAAGAGAAATAAAAAATTATTTAAGTGAAAACCACTTTATAATGCTTCTTGAATAGGTACCATAGTGAAAACCTGGTAAACATGCACTACATTTTAATAAGACTTGCATCGTTATCTATCAACAATAACTGAAGCATCCACACATTCGCCCCATAGTAAAATATGCACACCAACCATGGCTCAATGATTAATCAATTGTCAAACCTTCTTGCACCATGAACATCTATCTCCCCTAATGAAGGTAATATTTTCTCAAAATGGGGACAACTTCTCAGAAGTGGTATTAGCTTGGATCCTTGTAAATCCCATCATCTAGTCAAAACACTATCAAATCAAAAACATCTAGAAAATAAACAAAATCAAAACAAAGTAAAAAAATTAAAAATCATAAAAACATGTTATTCTTTGAGTCAACACCAGTCAAACTACATGCTCTCTATGTTTATAATGTAGATAGGGATTATCTATAACCAATCCATAAGGCCTAGGTCAATCCCCTTAGGTGTCTACCATGATTTCTTTTAACTTAGTCAAAAATTTCAAAAATCCAAAAACATTCAAAAATAATAATTCAAAAACATGTTCTTATCAAACCAAGAAAACTACAAGCCTTTGTATGGATAGTGTAGGCAAGTCCATCATAATTGATGAGCCTCTGAGGCCCTAGTTTAGTCCCCCAAAATTGTTAAAAGATAGAAAAATCCAAAAAAAAAAAAAACATCATCAAATAAACTCAGAAAAACCAAAAAGTCCTACATCCATTATCACTTCAACCAATAAAATCTAGACTCATAATAAACAAATCGTCACCCTCACCCTTTGACAACACAAACAAAAAGAATAAACAAACATCAAAATCAAAAATTCCAAAATGAATATTGAAACATTTGGACAACTATCAAGTGAAAACAATGCTTAAGTATAGACTACCATAACTAATTGAAAATCATATCAAAAATCCTAAACATGATTCTTAACAGATATAATGTTCCTACAATAGACATTCTCAATGGATTTCATCATGAAACATCAAAACAACTATGGCAAGTGATACTGCAACATTCTTTATCTTTTCAGAGTCTTATCTTTTTTATTTAACTTAATACCACATTCCTAAGATCTCTCAAGCATGTCCATAAGGATTTAGAGAAGAAGGAATGATGGCATTAACTGTTGATGTATGTTTAGTTTTGTTTGTAAGATTTTTTTGTAATACTACCATGGCAAATACTTTATTTGTTTGGTGTATGGAAGTTGTTTTGACACAATTCGTGTAGTAGTTGCATGTTAGGTATTTCATACATCTCTTTGTAACTGGTCCAAAAAGTGTTAACACAAATCAACCATATACTCTAACATGGTTTTTGTATGTCTAGTATGAGAAAGAATATTCTTTGTTTGTCGATTCATACTCCATGCAATGGATACAAATCCACCTTGGTTATTAATACCTTGATGCATCTGGTCTATTTGCTACATCAAAAATGATTGTTAAAGATACGAATCCTCTATGCAAATTAAAAAAAAACTCATCAATAACTAAAAAACATCAAATTTATATCCATCATCCAACATTTCTTCTAACTAATAGCTCCTTCCTACATCAAAATATCATTAGTACCACATCTATTCTAATATCATTAGTAACACATCCATCCTACAACAAAATATTATTATTTCCACATCGATCCAACATCAAAAATTTCATCAATACAGATCATCATCCATCATACATCAACATCCATGATATACATAATAAATCATCACTAATCACACAAAAATATAAATCATTCATCCATCCACATCATATGCATACAATAGAAAAAGTACAAAAAAAATTAGCATACATACATCATCATCCATAATCAACACATAACACATAATAAAGCCAAGTTGAAACATGGTATATCTCATATATATCAGAAAAAATAAGAATATCATATACATCATAAAGTAACATATGTGATATCATATACAAAAAATCGTACATATATATGAGGCCTCAGCAGGGTCGATGAATGTATATACAAATCATGTCTATAAAGTCTCATTTAATGAAAATCATAATAGATCAAGAAATAGTAAATGTTGTTTCTCATCTCGAGGTGGAAATATCGACTAATTCCCGCTATGATGAGGGGGTGGCCAAGGAATAATTGGAGACCATTCAACAGAGTGACCACCTAACTCTGCCCCTATCTGTGTGCCAGACTTTCCAAAATGAGGCCATCACTAAGTTCTAGGTACAAAAGACTAGTAAAGTGCCTAATAATATGTAACCCTTTGTACTAGCTAATCTCACTTAGCCTCATCCTAAGCCATAGGAATCAACATGGCCAATGAGATCTTTGTAGATAGTCTAAGTTGCCTCTTTATTGCTAGCTCCTATCAAGTTGCATCCCTCTCCCATCTCACAGCATCCCACTCTGCAATCAAGGTTGCAACCCGTGCCTCAGAGGCCTATGACCACAAAACCTCTACATCTTAGGAAACTATCAACTATACTATATGTGTTGTCTTCGTTGCATCCCTAGTTAGAGGAGGGGAACCCTATGCCTAATCAAGTTGCATATGATAATCTTGGTGATCCTGTTGTCTATACTGCCTTGCTTTATCAAGCTTCTCAAAAATGATCTTGACTCATTGTCTCACCCTAGTGCTCGATAATACTTTCTCTCCCAACAACTAGTGCATCACCAACAGGATCTATAAATCATAGCAAAATATAACAAGCCCACCACTGATCATAATCAGGCGTAGTAGTGACATATTTTGGTCCTATGGGCCACCCCCATCCAAATGGGGTAAGTTCTCTAAAATTTTCCACTACTACATCACAATCATCTTGGAGTCCCCACACCCTAACCTCTAGGGTGGTACTACCAAAGCAATCCTAATAATCATCTTTGGATCATGTCTCATGCTCGCCAAACTAGCAAAGAACTCGATCAGGTAGATATATCTCTAGTAAATAATGAACATGACTAATCAACCACCATGTCTATTTATAGAATGGAATCTACTCCTAATCATCATTCCATGCATTGTAATCTAACCATGTCCTCTAAATGAAACCATATGTATATCATTAATAACAAAATTCCAGTAATATAGTTGACCAGGCCAAGTGTAGTGTAAAAAATTGCCATATACTTAAGAGTATGGATCCTCTAGATCTCGATCTAGCATACCATTAGGTCTGATAATTGGGATATGCTCCCTGAACCACACATGCAATAATTTGACACCAATGGAAATGGAACTACCTCCTCAATAGGAAACCTCATGCATGTCTCTATAAAGGTTAGCAAAAGGGCCCCATGCATACCTAGTACCATGCTCGAACATCTTCTCAATGCATACACTCCAACCAACTAGAAATTGTCGACCTCGTCGATTAGGAACAACAAGCCCTTAGACCAAAGTGCATAGAACTAAAGAAACAAGATTTGCATAGCCAATGAAAGGAGACAAGTGTATCTCTAACTCTACAACATGAAGACACCTGACCCTAAGAACTTTTCATATAGCATGTGTACCCTATCACATAAAGTAGGTCACAAGATTTCCATAAATCAGAACACAAAGAATCCCCAATACATCATCCAAGGTAATGGAAGCCTCACTATTCTGTAAGTGAAAAGAAGATGACTTATAATTTGATCTCTCAATGAGAGAAATCATCATCTATCTATGGCATATGACCGTTGATATGTATCAAATATGTCATAATCCCATAGCGTCTAGAACATCTCGCTCGAAATCCTAAAAAATAGTGATAAAACCAAACAAATCACATGGTCCTCACTCTCTTGAGTAAATGAGTTTGAGAATTGCTTCCAAACATGCAACCCAGAACATTAAGAATTTACTACAAAAACATGACACACCTAAGATTGCAAACAAACTAGCTCAAAATTCCAAAAATACAAAAATAGTTACTATTTTATCAAAAGTGGTCAAAATAGTCAATAATAGCTATGTTATTATCAAAAGAAGTCATAAAACTCATAAGCGGTAAAAATAGAAGAAGTGAACATATTTCTCAAAAGAACAATTTTTTTATAATGGCGGCCATTTCATACCAAGAAAGTCAAAAGTGAACATTTTAAATAAAGGCATAAACAAAAATGAACAAATAAATCAAGTGCAGGCAAGAAATACAAGAGTGGTGTTGGTGTTTTAAATTCCCAGCTAGGCTTTGAAGCTCTCTAAGAGGTAGCCAACCTCCATAATAAAGAACCACTAAGGCTAGTGGCCAAATAACGAGATTCAGTCAAAGACTAAACCTCCTACACTTTTGGATCTGTAAAACCAAGGTGGGTAAACCTAAGTGTGTTCATAAGAATGTTTTATGATTGCTAAGAACACTTCTTCTTACAGATTACAATCCCTACACATGCAATGAGATAGTAATTATTCTGGCATTGGCAGACCAAAGAATAATAACAATTATCTTAAAGCAATAGGACTGAAGCTTTCAATATAAGATTTGCATCTCCAAAGAGACAAGGTTTGATGTATTAAATTTGTTCAGATTTAGACCACTATGCTTAGAACCTAACTTTGTATTCAAATAGGGATCCTAAAGATATTATCCAATGCCTCACCCATTGGGCAGGAGTCATATAAAACACAACCCAGATAATTTGAACATATCACCATACTGATTTACACCATGATATTTTCAGCTATAAAAACACTCTACTTAAGGAATCCTGAAGATGATATCACAAATCTGCAATTCATTTTAAGCAGTTTAATTAACTTATTAAGTTAAAGCATGAAAATGAGATACACATTCAAATATACCATTGAGGCTAAATGAATATATCATTGATAAAATCATTCACAACTTATGACGTGAAACCAAGAGAGAAAATTTTCTAACTAATTGTTCTTTATTGCTTCAGTATTTGTAATTACATAAGGATGGACTACTTGTTCTAGAATATTCATATCCTAAAGATAACACACCAGCTAATATTGTTAGCAGAACCTTCAATAAACCAGCTTGTTTGTACAAGAAACTAAGCCACCGAATACAAAAATCTGACCCTAAACAATGAGTCATGAAATCTCCTTTATAGGATAGGAGAGCCAAAAAGCATCGGGCTACATTGTTCATTTCAAATGAATTTCATTCACATGAAATTCAAATTCACATTCCTCATCATTAGAAAACATTGAGCATGATCCGAGGAATCAAAAATATGGTTACATAGTAGCCAGTCGAAGAAGAAACAAAAAGGAATTTTCCACGCCCGTGCACGTCCACATCTACAAGATGAAATACCAGGAAAATCACCGCCCATGAGTAGCACACCCAACACCAAAAATCATTTGCTTGACACGCAGCCCCGGTACAGGTGAGCACTTATGGTTATCACCTCAGTTAGAGGTGGAACCACCTTCTTCTTTTCATCCACATCAGCACAAACTCCAACAACCTAGCACGGTGCCATTACAGTTATTGGTGCAACTGCAAGGGCCTCTTTGTTTACAGCCATGAGCTCAGTTAAGGTCACAAGATAGCAACAATAATCTGAGTTAGTCTCAAAACCATCACTACCAGAACTTGAAGAAAGAACAATAGGGGAATTACAATGCTTGACCTCCTACCCATACCCTGGGAACTTGCCTCTGGAACTTTCAGAGGACACTCTTCCTTTAATTTCCATGAACTCCTTGCACCTATCCTTGCACTTTGGCATAACTTAGACTTATCGATTGGGGAAATGTAACTTAGAGATTGCAAATAGATCCACAACCTGCCAACTCAAAAATTGCAATAATAATACAGAGCAATTCAGCCGTTACTTATAGAATAATCAAGTACAGGGAATATTAATTTCCCAAATGTTTGCATGGGTATGCAAACAATTAGTGGCTGATATTGCAACCACAAATTTATTTCAAGCGTACAGTGCATCATTGTTTCTATTAGGAGGTTATCACTCACATGCAAGGAGATCAGGAGAGAATCCTTTGAAAAACTTGCACCATTAATAAAATAAGTTTCAGAGCGTAAAATCTCCTCACATGGAAGATTAGTAACTTTTTTGAAATTGTACCATTGATGTAGAATAGACTTGGCAAGTTGGACGACTCAGGTTGAGTCAATGATCGTTGAAAATCCACATCACTACCTGGGAAAGATCACAACCAATCATAGCCCATGAAAATAGGAGGTCGCAATTAGACGGTAGGGCCCACTAAGCATTTTTGCCTTAAGAGCCAGACCATGTGCTACTTTTTCGTAAACCTTGTAGTACTTAAGGAACATTTACTTTGCCTGTGTGAGGCATGTGAGGGATGGTCATTATTAATCCTCATCATTAAAATTTCATTGGTGAAATGACATCCATCTGTCATGCTAGCGCCTCAGGAAAAGACCCCACTCCTCCGTATATGCCAGATGGTGGCATCTCGCAGATCTCGCACTTTTTTTTTTCATCATCAAGAAAACCTGTGAGGTTTGCGAGGAATGGTCAAGATTGAAAACCGTGATCAAATGGTTAGCCAAACTTTGTATAGGACATGTAGAATATTCAGGTGGGACCGGCTAGTAAAACCTTCGGCGGTATAAATATTTAAGCTTAAGTGCAAAAAAAGAGACCGATAAGCAAGGTAAAAGGGGTTGGTAAGAGCACGAAGGAAAGGCATGATCAGACAACTTAACTGACTGGTAACCCTCCATAGCAAGTCAACGCTGAAATATAACAATAGGGTTTCTAAAGAATATCAATCATCTTTCACAAGAGATAAAAAAACCCTAAACCCAAACTATCAGACCTCAAGTCTTGTAAAAGTAACCAACCATTCCCAATTTGGACATAAATTTTGACAAATTTCTAAGAATCCCATCAGTGGCTCCAACTGGGGATGTATGCCCCCTGTGGGCATAACAAGAATCTAGAATCTCTAGTTTCATAGACCAGATCACTGAATTACACAAGTGCCTTGATAGATATTTCACCATGCTTTGTCAATTGGACTCGTTCATACAAGCTTGGTGGCCCCAGGCCACCAAACAAGAAAATTAAAAATTTCCTCTGTCAAAAACAAAATTCTCAGGTATGTGGAGTAAACGAAGTCTATAGTATTTACTTCTTGATACTTCAAAAATAATGGAGTAATCAATATGCCTAGAAGTATCATAATGTTTACCAATACTCCCCTACACCAATTTAGTCAATGTCCTCTACCCAAACTTTAAAAGCATCATATGACCGTGATAATTTTTCACCTTACTTTGCCCTTGGTCATATTTCATAGAATGTTAGCTTATTTGAGTGGAGAAGTGGAAACATTCATAACTTATCAAGTCTACAACATCACACATTCTGGCATCATCATTAGTTTGTACATCAAATTGAAAATTCTCATATGAGACTGTGTGCATGTTATCCATACTTCCAATGCTTGGCAAAGATGATACATATCTCAGGGAATCATCACCCTGGAATTTACCACATAAGCCTGGTTGCTAGCACCTAAACTCTGTCAATTTGGAATGCATCCTGGCATTACAGATGTTGTCAATATTAGCTACATCATTCTCCAGGGAATGTGTAGGCACATTCATCTCAGGTCTCTCAATATAGATCTTCCCATGCACTTCTTCATTTATTCTCAGATGAAAACCCTCAAAAACATGGTCAAATATATCAATCTCATCATAGGTAATAGAGGAACAACAATATGCACTGGCCTCCCTATTCTCAGTAACACCTATTGTATGTGTTAATTTATAAGTGAAAATTTCGGCACAAGCTAAAAAAAATTCACCAACAATATCAATGTCACCTTCATTATAAGCTAGAATCTTTTCACCAACAAGATCAATGTTAGAAGGAAACAACACATCCATCTCAACTTCACATAGGCAGTCAAGACAATCCATAATGCCAATATATTTATCAATATATTGGTTATCTCCAGTACTAATCTTCTGATCACACACCTCATTGTCCTCAAACTCCTCAACATTTATACAATAAACATGTTCCATTTCTAGTATACCTAAAGTATACTCTAAATATTTATCATTTGAAATTTGTTCCTTCACTTGGAAACAAGTAAAATCATGAGGCTCCTTATTTCCATACCACTCTGGTAAAAAGAAAAACTCATTTACATCCTCAGTACTACAATCATTACTTCTGAAATCACAATCACTAGCCTATAACAAAATCTCAGTGATATGAGCATTACAATTAGGATTAGGAAACACCATGGGTGTTTCATATAATCCTACATCATTTTTCCCTTCAAGGTTGTTTGCAGTTATCCAACTTTCTTCAAAAGAGAAAGCATTATCTTCATTTTGTGTAGATACATTCTTAGCTGATTCTACAATCTCTATCCATTTAATGACTTGGGCCAAATTAGCTGGTTTCAATTCTTCTAGTAAAGCACTTAGCCCTGGCTCATAAAGATCACAAAATAAATCAATGCATTCATAGTCATTATGTCTATGATCTCTAGGGATTTGTATTAAGGCTTCTAAAAATCTCAAGAAAAATTCATATGGCAATTCCTTCTCCTACCTCTTCATTTCGTACAATTCTGGGACAAGAGAAGTCTGATCATCATCATTCAAACTGGACAAGCTCTCAACTTAGATTTCATTATCATCACATTGTAGTGGTGAAGATATTACACTTTTCAAAGCACCCTTATCATAATCAGTATTCTGAATAGCCAACTCAAAAATTTTACTAGTATGAGCTAGGCTAGGGTAACCAATACTTGTAGCAAGATACCCTTTCATCATTGAGTATTTCATATTGTTTTCAATTTACATAGCCATTTGATATGCTTGGTGTAGGTTTGTAGGTTCTTTATCTCTTAATAGGTAACCCATCCTCTTGTCAAAAGCACCAAGATATACAACCAAGCATTCAACCTCACTTGGTCTAATTTCTTTAGGGATTTCCCTTAAAGTTCTTCAAAATATGAGATTAAAATATAGGACTAACTCCTCTTCTTTTATGTGGATTCCCATATAACCTTTTCTTAATATGTTGGGATTAACTCTTTCACCAAATTTTTTCATAAAAACTATCACCATTTGATTCCATGAATTAATAGAATAGGCTAGAAAATAAGAAAACCAATCCCTGGCATCACCCCCTAAGGATTGCACAAAAATCTTCATAGCAACATCCTCATGATTGATTTCATAATCTCCCATTACATCTACAAAAGTTTGTAAATGCTTAGAGGCTGATTTTATACTTTTCCCTGTCTATTTAGGCAAACACTTCCTAATCTTCTTAGGAATTAGATTAGGGTAACCGCTGACATCACTAAAAATAAAAGGCATATATCTCTGAGTTACAAAACACCCTGAAGGGCTTAATGCAACTTGTTATCTTTACATATTTATGTCTATCTTTTCATATGGTAAATCATGTATACCCATTTAAAATTCATCAAAACAGTACATGTTTATCAAACATATCATTTACCATCTCAACCATGATTCCATTAGTGACTGAAGTTATTATTGATTGTTTTCAGAGATATGGTACAACATAAAAATTGTTTCATAAATCTATTACATGTAGCATCATCAAAAGTATGGAAAATCTAATCATTGTTCCCTTTCTTGATGCTAGACATCTAGTTTGGAACCATTTTCATCCTTAATTACAAACACCCATCACAATTAGGAATAGTGAACTGTTTAGATTTTATGCAATACCTGGTAATTTTGGTAGCATTTGTTAATATTTTCCTTTTTATATCAACTGGTTCTTTAGACAGAGTCACCACCTCTTCACTCAGAGGACTAAATTTCACAAGAAATATGAAATTCCTTTTCAAAATTTGTTAGATTATGGGTCTTTTTCCACAACAAAGTCATACCTCAAACATTCTGACACCATGCCTCTACCAATTTCTTTCAAAACCACAATCCATCACCATCCAAACTTAAAACTCAGGTCCTCTTAAACAAATGACTCAAGATAGCCATCTCCAACTGCTATGGTTGGTCTTTTCTCTTTTTCTTTTAAATTTCTCAGAAGTTCTCCCCAATAAAACCACCATTCAACTAATGACTCTAGAACTCTTGAATCCATTGCCAATATGACACCATAGATTATAGGATTTTTAGGTTTATTTCAATAGCCTCTTCCTTCTAGGGTTGAAAATGTTCACTATGTAAATTCAGAATGGAAAATCATTTGACTCTATGCAATGACTCTTAAGAAAACCGTCTACAACCAAACGTTTGAATCTTCTCCCCATTAGAATCTCCATTTTGTTGGTGTTTTAAATTTCTAGCTAGTCTTTGAATCTCTCTAAGAGGTATCCAACCTCCATAATAAAGAACCACTAAGGCTAGTGGCCAACTAACAAGATTCAGTCAAAGATTGGACCTCCTACACTTTTGGCTCTATGAAACCAAGGTGGGTAAACATAAGTGTGTTCATAAGAATGTTTTATGATTGCTAAGAACACTTCTTCTTACAGATTACAATACCTACACACGCAATGAGATATTAATTATTCTAGAATTGGAAAACCAAAGAATAATAACAATTATCTTAAAGCAATAGGACTGAAACATTCAATATAAGATTTGCATCTCCAAAGAGACAAGGTTTGATGTATTAAATTTGTTCAGATTTAGACCACTGTGCTTAGAACCCAGCTTTGTATTCAAACAAGGATCCTAAAGAGATTACCCAGTGCCTTACCCATTGGGCAGGGTTCATATAAAACACAACCTAGATACTTTGAACATATCACCATAGTGATTTACACCATGAGATTTTCAGCTATCAAAACACTACTACTTAAGGAATCCTGAAGATTATATCACAAATCTGCAACTCATTTTAAGAAATTTAATTAACTTATTAAGTTAAAGCATGAAAATGAGATACACATTCAAATATACCATTGAAGCTGAATGAATATATCATTGATAAAATCATTCACAACTTATGACACAAAACTAGGAGAGCAACTATTCTAACTAATTGTTCTTTGTTGCTTCAGTATTTGTAATTACATAAGCATGGACTGCTTGTTCTATAATATTCATATCTTGAAGATAACACACCATCTAATATCGTTAGTAGAACCTTCAATAAACAAAATTTTTTGTACAAGAAACTAAGCCACCAGATACAAAAAATTGACCCTCAACATTGAACTGTGAAATATCCTTTATAGGATAGGAGAGCCACAAAGCATCAGGCTACATTGTTCATTTCAAATGAATTTCATTCACACAAAATTCGAATTCACATTCCTCATCATTAGAAAATATTGTGCATGATCTGAGGAATCAATAAAACAGTTACACAATAACTAGTCAAAGAAGAAACAAAAAAGAATGTGCCATGCATGCACACGTCCACATCTACAAGATGAAACACTAGGAAAATCACCACCCACGAGCAGCACACCCAACACCAGAAATCATTTGGTTGATGCATAGCCTCGATATAGGTGACCACTTCTGGTTCTTGCCTCAGTTAGAGGTGGAACCACCTTCTTTTCATCCACATCAGCACAAACTCCATGAACCTAGCATGGTGCCATTGTAGTTATTGGTGCAACTGCAAGGGCCTCTTATTTTACACCCATGAGCTCAGTTAGGGTTGCAAGATAACAACAATAATCTGAGTCAATCTCAGAACCATTTGTAATGATGGATTTCTGCAAAACAGATTGTTAGTCTAATAAAGCATGCAATATTAATCTAAATCCAACAAATCAATAGAATGCATAGGAAAACAAAATGAAAGAATGAATAAGAAATCTCTCACCCAATCCTTTCTTCTCCATGGCTCATTTCCATTGTACCTTCTAATTTTGCTATGATAATGGATGCCCTCAGATTTGTGTATGTGAGCAAATCCTATAATGTCTAGCCCTAAACAAAACTTTCAAGGATTTATAAATAAACTCTCTATGCAAACTAGAAATTCAATCCTAATGTGCAAGTTATTAAATAATCCTAAGATGACATGACAATTGATAATAATGAGATTACAAAAATACTAAGAGATAATAATGATGCGATCTCGAAAATGAGATCAAGATTGTCATTTTATAGAAAATACAATCTTGAATGGATGGACAAGATGAGAGATTGAGAAATGCCCTAGAATCAATGGTTAAGATTCAAAGTGACAACTCTCAACTAGGGTTAGGGCAACAATCCCCAAATGTGTGGACAATATTTAATTTGATAAATTAAATCAATGGTGGAGAATAAATGTGACCTTGAGATGAAATTAGTAAAAATCAAGAGATAAGGAAATGAGATTTTAGAAAATCAGTAATTTTACAAATTACTTGATTTGTAGAAGAATAATTCCATTTTGAATTAAATTAATTCAAAATATGGATTTTTTGAGATAATGAGTAATTGATTTTTGAAATTAATTACTAAAAGAAGAATCAGTTAACTATGTGAAGCCATTTTTAAATAAATTACTTTATTTAAAAAGAGGGAAATGTCACATAAGGCAATTAAATAATTATTTAATTTAGAAGAGGCGGTTAATTAATTAAATAAATTAATGAATCTATTTAATTAGGAGAGGATTTAGGATTTAGTGACATATTAAATAAATATATTAAAATATACTTATTTAATAATCAAGAGGACATTAATGATAAGGGTTAACTAAATAAATGAGATTGTATTTAACTGTAAGAAGACTTTGATAATTAGTGACACATTAAATAAATAAATAAGATTTATTTATTTAATAATCATGAAGAATGAAAGATCATGAATTAATTAAATAATTATAAATTATTTAATCAATAGTTGAATGTGGGTTAGAAACATAATTACAAAATCATAATCATGTTAGGATGAAAGGTGGTAAAATAATGGTCGCAGGCCTAAGTTATTTTTAGGTGTCTACATTTTCCACTCTTTGTCATAATGTAGCTTGTCGCATTGTGGCAAAGAAAAAAAGTCCAAAATATGCCCCAGTGAAGGTACAAAGTGCATATGCCCCCTCAGGAAAATATTCAAATTTCGACCCGGGGTCAGAAAAATTTGGAAAGTATCTCGACTAATTAAATTAATGACCAAAAAAGTGATGGCACGATCTGATTCAAAAATGGAGGACATTGAGTTAGCCAAAATGCCGGTCAAAGGTGGTCAAATGAGCCTCTAGTACAACCTACTAGGTCAAAGCCCTAATTTTCAGCCTATAAATAGGTTGAAAAGGTCAATCCAAGTGTCATTTGCTCATTTGTTATATAGAAATTTCAGAAATCAGAGCTCAGAGAGATGATGGTGATTCTAGTGACTACCCACCATGAATACTGCATGTGGACATTCCGATGACCCGAGGGCACAGAGGCAACGGTAAGTACCCTATCCCCCTTGTCAATTTTTGAATTTAATGCATTTATTAGGGTTTTAGGAGGGGTAATCATATGCATTGTGACGCAAATGATGTCACATAAACCACAAACGCCTTCACATTCCATGCATTTGCTTGCGTCATGACACAAGTGCGATGGGTAGGTTAGGGTTTTTTGTTTGATTGCGCATCCGCAAGGGGAAACAATGCAATCACCAGGTTGTGATGCAAGTGAGGCTTTTGTGATGCATATGCCATTTTGCGACGCAATTGATAGGTCGAATGACGTATTTTCCAAATCGCAACGCAATTGTCAAGCCAAACAATGCATTCGTTGTTAGGTCACGCATTTGCTAGCTATAACGATGCATTCGTTGTTAGGTTGCACATTTGTTGGTCAGAAAGATGTATTTGACATATTGCAATGCAAGTGTCATGCGCAGAGCCATAATTGACTAATTGTGGTGCATTTGTAGTCAACGTGATGTAATTGCAGTTGAATAGAGTTGAATTTTGTTGACCCTGTGCTGAGATTAGTTTGGATGGACCCTTGATTTCCCAATAGTAATAACCTTTCAACAATGTTGCCCAATATGTGCTAATCCTTAGCCTTTCTTGTGCAGAGTCAGCTTGTGCTGATTTACACCTGATAGTTTCGACCAACGACATACACCTTTAGAGATCGCCTGAGCGATAGATAGAGACAACGACTGATGGCACTAGGTCTCTATCATATCACCTATATGCCCATTATTCAGGAAAACAGGGGTTTGCTGACAGCGGTCTCTGAGAGGTGGCACTCAGAGACCTGCTCATTTCACCTGCCTACTGGAGAGGCAATAGTGACCTTGGAGGACGTCTATCGTATTATCCACATTTTGATTAGTGGAGAGAGACTTATCTATGATCCGCAACAAGGGTGACAAGCCCTATCAGAGATGTATGAGGGTGTCGATGGTGCCCAATTGGGCATGAATGGTTATGAGATCGGTTGGGATGTTGTAGCTGACCGGTTTGCCCGATTTCATGCCATGTTGATGACGTTGATTGCTGGATTACTGATTCCAAATCCTCATGGTCATGGATTTCCCAATGGATGGGGGGATGTATTGGTCCATATGCGAGGACAAAGGACCATTTTTGCCTAGGGGCCTTACTTGTTGGCCATGATTTATCATCAATTGCATGAGGTTGTTTATCACCAAGGTGACAGTATCAATTGTGGGATGATCTTACTCATGATCTGCATGTGGGAGGTCATTCCTATTTTTCAACCACCAGTACAGATGCAGTAGCTGGGTGATGGGATGCCATTCATTAGACTCGTGTGGGAGATACTGGGTACTAGTGTCATCGGATTGATACGATGATTAGTTTTGTCTAGAGGCCTTATAGAGATTGTCGTTAGTGGCCTGATGAGGATGGCCATTTATCCTTTTGCAGATAGTTTCGATATTTGATTGGCTACACAGTACAGACCCAGTGGATTATTGAGATGTACCTTCCCCAACAGGTACTACGACAGTTTGGAGAGCAGCAGGTTGTGCTAGTAGGCATGGCAGAGTATGATCGGTCTTCTAGGGAGACCATGTGGGGGCCGCCCATATCAGTGACAGTCGCCGAGCAATAGGTTGATGATTTAGTTGCAATTCAGTGAGTGTGGAGAGGGGGTCCAATAGATCCAGAGACATCTCCCGAGTTTGACGCCTAGTGGCGGATTCATAGGCCTATTCCTTTGACAGATCTAGATGGTCTGCCACCTATAGATTGGAGGTTCATTATTTCATGTGTATCGAGGAGAGGCTAGGGTGGCAGGGATGGAGGCAGAGATGGTAGAGGGGGAGGAGACAGAGGGAGATAATGGAGGCAAGGGATATAGAGGTCGAGGTGGGGGAGATGATGGGGGTGGTGGAGGGGGAGGCGATGGAGGATATGGGAGGGGTGTGAGGAGGAGGAGGGATGGTGGAGATGGAAGGGGTGTGAGGAGGAGGAGGGATGGCGGAGGGCGAAGGCAGCCCAGGAGAGTAAAACAGAGAGTGGGTGGTGTACCATTGTCACCCATCTAAGAGGAGGGTGAGGAGAGAGAGGTTCCTACCAAGCAGGAGGCAGAGGAGGAGACCAGAGGGGGTGAGGGTTGAGGAGGAGGTGAGGGGTGGAGATGAGGAGACAGAGGTGAGGGCGGAGGAGAGGGCAGAGGAGGATCCATTTTTTGGGGGACACCCTCTTGATATAGATGTGGAGGAGGTATGGGCCAAGGAGGAGAGAGATGAGGAGGAGGAGGAGGTTGAGGTAGACCAGAGACTGTGAGAGCGTATGATTTTTGGGGATGATGAGGGTGACAGATCACCCATTTTTCCTACCGATGCCACCATTGATCAATGGATTACAGATTTACAGAGTAGACTTGATGTGGCCTTGTCTCAGAACAAGACCTTGGCATCAAAGTTAGAGGTCACCCGGGTGGAGAGAGATCAGGTTGTTCTCCAATGGTAGGAGTTAGATCGGTGGGTGATATATATTTCTAATTTATGTTCAGGGCCGACAGGAGACATGGCCAGAGAGTTGGCCAGGATGGCAAAGAGAAGGGGGCAGTACAAGTTGTTGTATGAGAAGGTAGTTCCCCCAGAGAGATGGGATCCAAGATTGTCATGATCTTATAGTAGGATAGGCAGTGGAAGCTAGACACATAGCAACAACAAATCACATAGCAGTAGTCATACTAGTGTTGGGGGGTCCACTGCATCAGGTCAGTCATCAGGCCACAGGTCACACAGCTTGCAAAGGCATTCATCAGGCCATAGCCATAGGTCTGAGCATGGGCACATATCAGTGTCATCAAGACACCAGACAAAGCAGAGCTAGTGTCTTGTTACTTATCCTACAAGATCTCAGAGTGAGACACAAGAGAGGACGCCTATTTAGGTCACATTTCACTTGATGGGTCAGCCACGGTTACCTCGTAATTCACCTCCATGGGATGGAGGAGGGCCATCCTAGGACTTTCTTTTAGAAACTTGTATATTTTGATATTTGAGCTTGCGAGCTTCATTTTTGGGATATCATATGACTCTATCTTGTGACATGAAATTTTTTGAGATTATATATATGCGATGCAGTTTTTATGTGGCCTATATGATGTTACGTGTTATGGTATTCTAATTCTTTATCAGATGTTTATGTGATGCTTTTATGATGCCATGAGGTGTATGGATATTATTCTTATGTTTATGAATGCAATTATGGATGTGGTTATGTATGTATGCATTGTGCAATGTGATGATGATGTGATTCTTATATGCTAATTCAAATGTTTATTTATGATGCTTATATGTTAGTGCGAAGAAAGATATGCATGTTAGTGCGAAGAAAGATATGCATGTTAGTGCCGAAATTAAAATCCTTCAAATCTTTTCCATAGTATTATCCTAGTTATTGCTCTTTAATCATCATTGGGAAAAAATGTCATGATGGCCGACAAACACTATGATATGACGTAGATCAATAGTGTGTAAGGTCGAACCATCATGTAGATCAACAGTCGTAGAAAAAGGATGATCATGACTCATTGCAAGGAACACAACTGCCCCTAGTCACTTTGTCATGACCAAAAAAACCAAACCAATCATGAGACGTCGTTGCTTCTCTAAATCCTAATATTAGGACATCCTTGAGAAACTAGCCACATGATAGTCAAAAACAGACAGTAAAATCATCGTACTATGTCATTGCTTCTCTAAATCCTGAAGTCAGGACATCTTGGAGAAACTAATAGTAGAGTGATAAGAAGACAAGGATAATCATCATGGTATGTCGTGGTTCCTAGGACATAAGGAACTAATATCATGATAATCATCAAAAGACATAAATTTTTTTGCCAAGTGCTTGCCCAGTGTTTTAATGTCAAGCGATATCAAATTCAGGAAGGACACATCCTAAATGATGTTGATATCTAGGAGATTGATTCTTAGAATTAGGAGAATCCATCAAAATGCTAGATGATGATGGCGATGCTTAGGAAGGACACATCCACAAGCATAAAGAAATGACGAGAGTTACTTTCCAGAAGGATACATCTGCATAAGAACCCAAAATTTTGCCAAGGTGAATTATCTTGATATGATTTTGACTACATGTCATTACTGACATGCTGAATTGACTGAAAATGTTGATGAAATAGATTTTCGATAGACTGATAGCTCGAGATTGACATAATTTTTTCTTGATTTGACTATAGTTTGATGTGTGTGAAGATGAGGTGTCATGAATCCTAATGGACTGACCTAGTGTGGCCTCGGGGGTCCATCGATTGATGGCCTTGCTTACATCGTGCACTCAGAGACCTCGTAGTTCAACATGACTAATGAAGTTGACCAAAGGAGAGAAGATTGAAATCATGATTTTATTTTGACAAACCTAGAAGTACTGACCTAAAGTCTTGTGGATTCAAAGATGAATCTTGCATACGTAGCAAATGCACAGAGACAACGTAGTTCGGACATGGACAAAAGATTGATTAACACAATCGATTGAATTGATCAGATTGACTTTGACTCTGTTTTTGGGATTTTCACATTGATTTGGATTTTTTTGTGTTTTCTCAAGACATTTTCAATTTCTTAAGACTTTTCTCAAGACTCTTTTAGATGTTTAGGATTTTTTCAGGACTTTTTCAGATTTTTAGGATTTTTTAAGGACTTTTTCAAATTTTTAGGATTTTTTAAGGATGCAGGATCATGCACGATACCCACTGTAGTTGCACTATAAAGGTCTTGCCCTCAGACAGAGCGTGGATTATCCAAGTTCAATGATATGGAAATAGGTAGATGCAAGACAAAGGCAAGGATATGCAAGGGATGATGTCAACCAAATGCTAACCATGGTCGGAATCGACAAGACTTAGGATGAATGTTGTGAATGTGCCAGGCTTTTGTGATTATGACAAATGGATCAAGGTTGATTTGAGTAACAGTAGATGGCGAAGCAATGATTGACTATGCATGGTGCTTGTTTGCCAGGTTTTCACCATGGTACCTATCCAAAGCACCTGTTTTCCAGGTTTTAACTATTGGATGAATTCATTTCTTTTACTATTTTTTTTTTATTATTTTTTTTTTGTTATTTTTATTTTATTTTTGGTGTCACCAAGACACCTGTTTGCCAAGTTTTCATCAAGGGATGATTTTTTCTTTATTTTTCAAATTTTTTTTGTATTTCATAGGTTTTTAGCTCAACTCTCTAATGCTATGTGTAGAACATTCTCAAATGTAAATTAATGATGGGTTTTGTCAGTTGTTCTCCATCAGGTGTGGCCAACTGATAAGCTCCAGAACCAAATGTGGTAGTAATGATATAAGGACCAAGCCAATTAGCCTCAAACTTACCAATATTTTCATGGTCTGCCTGATTTTTGGGGTTCTGCATGAGAACTAAGTCACCGATTTCAAATTTTCTCACCATTACTCTTTTGTTATAGCTCTGGCAGAGACGATTTTGATATCCCTGCAAATGATTCAAGGCATTTTGTCGCCTTTCTTGTAACATTTCTAGCTCATGTAGGTAATTATGTTTGTACTCTTCATCATCAATCATTCCTTTCAAAGAGACTCAGAGAGAAGGAATTTCAACCTCAATTGGTAATATGGCCTCAGATCTATAGACCAGGGAAAATGGAGTGGATCCAGTGGGGGTAGAAAATGTTGGTACGATAGGCCCATAAAGTAGGATTAAGTTGTAGGTGCCAATCTTAGCCAACATCATTGATGGTCTTCTTCAGAATGTGAAGAATTATTTTGTTGGACGCCTCCGCTTGGCCATTACCTTGTGGGTAATATGGGGTGGAGAAATGATGTTGGATGTGGAATTTCTCACAAAGTTCACGAACGTCCTGATTTTTGAATGGACTATTGTTATCTATGATGATGGATTGTGGGACACCATACCAGCATAAGATGTAATTTAGAATAAACTTGGATATTTGCTTATCGATGATGTAAGTGAGGGGGATGGCTTCAATCCACTTAGTAAAGTACTGAGTGGTGGTGATTATGAATTTATCGCTATTAGAAGAGGATAGATGGATTTTGGCCATGAGGTTGAATCCCCATTGTGTGAAAGGCCATGGAGAAGTGATCAGTCTCAAATCCTTTGTAGGTGCATGGATTAGTTCACTATGCACCTGAGATTTACGACATGTTCTGACAAACTGAAGAGCATCCTTTTCCAATGTCAGCCAGTAGTATCCAAGTTTGGTGACTTTTTGAGCTAACGTTGGACCACTTGAATGAGATCCACATATACCCTCATGCACTTTGTGTAAATTTGTTTGGGCTTCATCAGTGTCAAGACAACAAAGTAGGGTGTTATAAAAGCCGTGACAGTATAGGGTGTCACTGACGATGGTATGTTTAGCCACTTTTTGGATAAAGGACTTTCTTTGGTTGTTGGAAAGGTTGGGTGGGAGGATTTGGGATTTTAGATAGTCATAGATGTCTTGATACCAAGGTGAACTGGGACCAACAATATCACACACCATTGCTGACTCTGGAATATCGTATGGAGGCATCAAAAGCCGGTCCACTAATAATTCAAATTGTGATACATTCTTAGGGATGTCTAAGAGAAATCCAATGGTATCCATTGCATCAGCTGCCTTATTTTGTGTCCTTGGGATTTGTTCAAATGCAATAATTTGGAAGTACATCAGGAAACTATCCACCATGCGCTCGTAAGGAAGAAACTTTTCTTCCTTTGTATCATAATCATCATTCACTTGATTGATGACTAATTGAGAATCCTCGAATATGAGCAATGTCTGAATTTTCCATTGAATTGCTATCTTGAGACCTGTGACCAGTGCCTCGTATTCTGCAATATTATTTGTACAAGGGAATGTGATCCAAAATGATTTAGGAATTGAATCCCCTTGTGGTGTGATAAATAATATGCTAGATCCTGAACCGTGACCAGCGTGGGACCCATCAAAGTATAGTTTTCATGGTAAATTTGGTTCTGCGTGAAAGATAGACTCATTAGGAAAATCAGTTATCAGCATATGAGTGGCCTGGATTAGTGCATCTACCAATTGATCTACTATTACTTGACCTTTTATTGCCTTGTGCTCCACATATTGTATGTCATACTCACTTAATATCATGACCCACTTCACCAAGCGACCTATCAATGCTGCTCGATTCAGGAGATATTTTAGTGGGTCAATTTTAGCTACCAAATGTGTTTGATGGCTCAGCATATAGTGTCTTAGTTTCTGCACTGTGAAGACAACTGCAAGGCATTCCCATTAAATGGTTATGTAATTGAGCTCATATCCTATTAGTGTTCGACTGATGTAGTATATGGCTCATTCTTTCTCTTCATTATCATTTTGTGCCAATAATGCCCCCAGTGCATTTGTAGTCGCAGAGACATATAGAATCAATGGCTTGCCATCAATAGGCGGCATGAGAACTGGTGGTGTCAAAAGATATTCCTTAATTTGTTCAAAGGCTATGTGGAACTTATTTGTCCATACAAAATGAATGCTTTTACGTAGCAGATATTGGAATGGTTGACACTTGTCTGCCAACTGTGCAATGAAGCGGTGAGTAGATTGCAATCTACCCTGAAGTGTGCACAACTCACTGATTCCCTTTGGTGGAGGCATGTCCAGAATTTCTTTTAATTTTGTGGGATCAACCTCAATGCCTCATCTCGAAACTATGTATCCTAGCAGCTTGCCTGAAGTGACTCCAAAGACACATTTTTTTGGGTTCAAACAAACCTTGTAATCCTCAAGCCATCTAAATATTTTGTCTAAGACTTTAAGATGATCTTTCCTTGTCAAATATTTTTCCAATAGGTCACCCACATAATCTTCCATTAAGATATGCATCATTTCAAGAAATATTGTTGGCATAGCCCTCTAGTATGTGGTGCCTGCATTTTTTAAGCCAAAAGGCATGACATTCCAACAGTATGTTCCCCATGGGCAGCTGAATTTTATTTTATGTTGATCTTCTATTGCAATTCAAATTTGATTATAGCCTGAAAAACCGTCCATGAGAGATAGCATCTCGTACCCTACCATGAGATCAACAATCATGTCTATATTTGGTAAGGGGAAGTCATCCTTTGGGAAAGCCTTATTTAAATCTCTGAAATTTGTGCAAACACGGATTTGTCCATTCAGCTTTGTAACAGGGACAATGTTAGATATCCAATCAACAAAGTCTATTGACCTTATGAACTCGGCATCCAGTAACTTTTTTAATTTAGCTTTTACCAGTAGGGCAATTTGTGGATGCATTTTGCGCAAATTTTGTTTGACCGGCTTGATTCTTGGGATTAGAGGAAGATGATGTAGTACCAATTTGGGATCAAGGCCTGGCATGTCAGCACATGACCATGTAAATTTAACTTTCCTATCTATGAAGAATTGTTGAAATTCAAGTTTTTCTTCCTCTGACAATGATGTGGCCAAGAGAATCATTTTGGGATTCTCTGGTGTGGCTATGTTAACTTCCATTGTGTCTTCAATGAGCATAGCTAATTTTTCCTATGCTACGGGAAGAAAGTCCAATCCTCCATCCTTAGGTGACTAAGAGAGGTTTTCACCTTCAGATACGTCCTTTGTTTTTACTATTTTACTATCAGAAGGTGCCTTGCGGTTTTCACCTAAAGACATTTCTTTTTCTTTTTTGTTCTTTGTATTTGTGTGACTGGAGGATTGCACAGTCTCCCCGAAATAAGCTGCACAATCTAGATCAATGGAAAACCCTATTTTGTTATCACCCCATGGAATACCTTCACGGAGCCCCATGAATTATGTGATTGCCTCATCATTCTGAAAAATGTCCATCACTGGTGGATCTTGTTGGTCCCAGTCAATTAGTTGCGGGTAAACAAGAGGGATCCCATCGTCAGTGTTGGTGAAGGATGGGGAGGATGCAGAAAGTGTGCAAATTGAAGCCTCAAGTGTAAAGGAAAATTTGTCAATTTCCACTTCCGTGTCAGATGTGATAGATGGACCGTATTCCGAGTCAGATGAATAGAATTCAAAATAATAATATGGGATAAAATTATGAACATCGTGACTAGTGGTTGGCATTTCAGAAGTATGAATAGTGGGCTCAAGTAGGTTAGGCTCATGGGTGGGCTCAAGGATGGGGTGGGATGATTCTGGTGTTGCTGATGACATCTTATGTTCTTTCGAATTCCAAGGAATGCTTACCCATTCCTTATTTTTGGAACGTCGGTCGATAGGGTCAATTTTATATTTTTGGTGGAATCGTTCTTCAAAAGGTTTTGACCAGGATCTAGGAATAGTTCATCAATTTCATAGTCACTTAGGGTTTTTTATGATCCCCATTCCCATTCATTTGAGTCAGTTTCAGTAAGGGATTCTTCGCATGTCTCGACACTTTCTGTAGCCATTACACCCTTACTTGAAAGTTCATGGGTACGCTGGTCGTCAGTTCCGAATTGGTCAAACCCTAGCCCCATATTCCTTGGTCTTGTAGTCACGATAATAGGTTGCCTTCTTCCATTGTTGTTCTTTCCAAGGCCGCTTGTGCTGTCGAAACCTAGGGCTTTGCATATATCATAGCCTTTGCCATAGAGATGCAACGGTAGTGGAGATAACTCTGTTGGGTCTTTGTAGATCCAGTTATCTATGTCGATAATGACTTCATTACCCATATCACCCCACCGTGTAAAAACACTCTTCGGTGGAACCTTGAAATTTGTTTTGGGCTCAACTGCAAAACATGGTCTACCATAGACTTTAGGCAGCTTTGGTATTGTGGTAATTCAATAAGCCGTATTCAATTTGAACTCTCCACAACCAAGGTCCTGGATCTAAAGGTCTTTACTTGGGATGGAGTCCGATGAAGATGGTGTGGTAGAAGGTGATGGAATGGATTATTTTGTGAGTGTCGATGGGTCAATATATTTGGATGAGGTGGAAGTTGAGGCTTCCTGATTGATGGGTACCTGGTGCTCAGCAGTGGCTCGCAGGTTGGTACAACATTGAAATGGATCGGGATCTCCTAGGATAGTGATCTCAGTACTGTCAAAAGGGAATTTTAGGCATTGGTGGTACGTGGATGGAATGGCCTTTAGAGCATGAATCCAAGGGTGACCAAGTAAGATATTATAGTGTATGTCACGATCCAGGACCTGACATGTTGTATCTATGATAACTGGTCCTACCTGGAGTGTAATGGTAATGACTCCTTTAGAAGCACGTTTGTCATCATCATATGCCTTGATGATGGTGCTCTTGCCAGCATCTGCACATGCATTAGAGAAACCAAGAGCTTTAACCAATTTTAGAGAGCAGATGTTCAATCCTACTCCATCATCTACTAGGACTCGTCTAACCTTATGCTTGTGGACAAAAACCTCGATGTGAAGGGCATCATTATGAGATGGTTTGGGTGAGGAATAGTCACTGTCCGAAAAGGTGATGTGATGGGGCAAATTCAGATATCTGTCCATAGTCTCAAAATGGTTGACATCAAAGTTGGTTGGGACAAACAACTCTTGCAAGACTTTATCCAGGATGGCCTTATGTGTGGGTGAAATACGGAGCAGTTCAAGAATGGATACTTGAGCAGGCGTTTTATTCAATTTCTCAATAATATTGAACTCTGGTTTTGGATTTGGCTATCTAGTGAATGGACCAGGTATGGTGATTTTTGGTTGACGTGCAGAAGGACCTGGGATAGTGACCTTGCCTTTATGCATGGTGACATTACATTCTAGGGCCTTTTTAATGGTAATGGTATTAACACATTCATCTTCATCAACAACGTGAAGATTGTTAATAATAGTACCATCGGGATAATTGTATGTAGGACGGATAGTATTGTAGGCCAGATGGATGAGGTTGGTTTGATTGTTTGTATTCTTTGTGCTAGATGAGCAAGCTTTACCATGATCCCGCAATGGATTTTTATGGATAGTATGATCTGTATTAGATGCAAATGATTGACCACCTATCTCAATGGTGTGGTTCTCAATGAGGCCTTGTACCATATTTTGCAACTAATGACAAGAGGAAGTTTTGTGCCCTTTGGCACAGTGGTAATCACAAAATGCACTGTCATCCCACCATGACGGCTTGAACTGACCGGGGTCATACGGTTTTGGCTCTTCCAGTGTTATGACACCATTTTGAAGAATTTTATTTAAGAAAATTTCAATAGGTTCACCCAAAGGGGTGTATGTGTGGTTTTGGAATTGTCAGGGTTGATGCATCTGCCTTTGATTAGTTTGTGCATGATTTCTTTGGATAGGATTGGTAGTTGGTGTTGGTGTAGTTACAAGTGTGTTTTGATTTTGTACTCCTTTGATTGTGAGTACATGACCTGTTGCATTAACAGTTTTTGCATCAACTACATCGTCGCTGGTGATATGCTTGTTCTTAACCAAGTATTTGGTTTTGTCATTTGAGCTACTTGGGTTATTATTTGTGGTGGTGTTGATGGTTTTTCCACCATATTTTAATTTGCCTTTGGTGATCAAGGCTTTCAAAAGTTGAACACCTTTTTCAACAAGGTCAACAAAGGTGGTGCAACAATGGACTTGTAAGCCATACCTTAGCAGTCCAAGGAGAGTTTGCACAAACATGGTGACTTTCTCCTTTTCAGGAATTTCGACCCAACATCTGCTTGCTAAGGTTCTCCATCTTTGAAAGAATGGAATAAAAGTCTCTCCTACATCCTCTTGGGTAAGTTTGCATAAGGAGGCGATGTCGATATCCATGTCAATGTTATAGGCATAGTTTTCAACAAACTTGTTTGCCAATTCATCCCATGTTTTTATTACCTTAGGCAATAGCGAGAACCATTCTAGTGCATGACTTGCGAGACTTCTAGAGAAAAGTCTCATGAGATAGGTTTTCTCATATGTAATGTCCATGCAACTAGTGATGAATTCTCTTATTTGTTCAATGGGGTTTGTTTTGCCTTTGTACTTGGGAAAATGAGGTACCACATATCCATGAGGAAAGGGTGGCATATACAAGGCTATGTCAAATGGGTATGGACACAAGTCATGTGACATGTATGACTTTTTGTTGGATTGTTGCAAGGTCTCCACTTGTGTTTGAAGAGCAGCGAGTTGGAGTGTGCGTGCTTCCACCATAGGATGGTTGGTAGTATCACTCATGTTGGTGATAGGGACAAATTGAGTCCCTAGCAGTTTTGATGAGATGTGTTGATTTGGGATTGGTTGTCGGTGAGAAAAATGAGTGTTTTGATGAGGAATGTGTTGCTGTGTATAGACTTGAGAGGTATAAGTGGGGATGTGATATCCTACCATGTTGGATTGAATTTGAGGACCTTGTTGGTTTTGATTTTGTTGATGTCCAAATGGAGTGAAGGATTCAAGGACTTGTTGATTTTGAGCTTGTTGATGCCCAAATGGAGTGAAGGATTGAGCACTTTGATTATTTTGAGCTTGTTGATGCCCAAATGGAGTGAAGGATTGAGTGCCTTGATTACCTTGACCAAATAAGAGATTGTGGCTATGAGGAATGTTGGTGTTTTGGGTCACAGGAATGTTGGTATTAACCTGTGAGGAAGTAGGTTGGGTGCCTTGTATGACAACTCTTTGTTTATTTCTCCCAAAAGGGTTGGATGAGTTGGTTTCCATAGCATTTGAAGAACCTAATAATAGGTTTGCTGATGTACTCATGGAACTAGATGAAGTTCCAAAGAGGTTTGAGGTGGTTTCACCCATTGTTTGTGAAGGGATGGTGGATGTTTGTTGGGGGATGGATTGTGATGCAGTGTTGGTTTGGGTAGATGATCCCCCAATAGATGTTGTGTTGGTTGTGGTAGTGTGACCAAGGGAGGTAGCATTGATGGTGTTGATGACATTTTATGAAGAGACTCCCATGGAAGGATTGTGTGATGAGGGGTTGGGAGATGTTGCTCTAAGAGTTTCAAGATCAAATCCCTTTCGTAAATTAGCCCCTTGGTCAAGGAGCATAGCTAGGAATCTAGAAGAGTCATTTAAGACTACTTCTTCCACAAAAGCAACAACTTTTAGATGTTGGGTAGCAATTAATAAGTCTTCTTCAAAGACTTTCCCATTTTGATCCTGTCGGATAAATGGTTCAAAAATATGTGATGGAGATGGTGGGATGGTCATTTCACTGAAAGGATTGATGTTGGAATTTCTTATGTCAAAACAAGGATTTTTCGTGGCATTAGGGAATGAATCCATACCATTTGTGAATTCAAGAAAGTTGGTGTCTTGTCTAAAGGAATACATGAGTCTTTTCTTCTTCTGCAATCTAGTTTCAACCATACAAGTTTTTCTCAACTTGGGATGATGGAGAGAATGATCTAAGTATGATACTATTTTTTTGGTTTCTTTGGATTTTTAAGGAATGCTATGAAATGCAAATGAGACCAAAATGAGGCTAAAAGACTTGTGAATGTGAATTGTGTGACACTAAACTGGAGATGCTAAATGATATGCCACTAAAGGAGCCTAGGATGTACTTACTATTGAGGGATTTAAAGAGGACAACTTGAGCAAACAAAGTTTTTGCAATGATTCAAGTTTTGAAAAACCAATGGACCATAAAAGGACTATAAAGAGGACAAAGTGAAGTTTCCACACTAGACTATTGAGTGGGAAATAATTCACCAAATTTTTGACAAATGACAAAGGGTAATTGGGTCCAATGATAACCTATTATTGAATGCAAAGTTTTGACAATGAATGGTTAGAGTCAACTCCTAAAATCTGCAAAAGTAGGTGTCTAAGAAGATGGTGAAGTTACTAATGCAACGTTCGATGAAAGTTGAGCAATTCAAAGTCTGGTTTGAACTGTAACAATGAAGGAAGACTTGATTGAATTAAAGACAAGTTGTGGACTTTCAGTTTTGATAGTGAGAAATTGATTTTGAAATTCTTCACAAATGTGTTGCAATGAATGTGGTACAACAAAGCGAATGCGGCTCATAGAGGTAAATGCAGTTCAGAAAGTGTTAATTGCGACACAATTTGGCGAATGCAGGTTGATATTTATCAAGTGGGATTCAAGATATTGAATGCAGTTTTATACTAGCAAATGCGGCTCTGTGTGTTTCAGTTGCGGCTAATCAAAGCGAATGCGGCTCAAGATGTTTCAAATGCAGCTCACCAGAGCGATTGCGGCTTAAAAGATGGTGATTTCAGTTTGACAGAGCGATTGCGTCGCATGAAATAAATGTTTGGAAAACAACTTTGCAAATTTGACAAGTTTTGGATCCAGATTGTTGATGTTCAGTTTGTTGAAGTTTTTTTGGAAAATAGTGGGCAAACACCTAGAAACTAAAACATCTAGTGTATGTTCAAGGATCAAGCACGACCCTTTTTTGTTTTCACTAGGTTTTTGAACAAAAAGACACTTCAAGCAGACTCACTCTTAATAGTCAAAGGGTCATCATAATAATCACATCCCACATCTTAAAATCACGTCGACTCACACAGCCATGTCACCCCCTAGAGAGCGCCCATGTTTTTGTCTTTTCCAGGTGCGTACTCAAGGTGACGGAAGTGGATACCGAATCCCCTAAGCAAAAAATTTGTGGAAATTATATGGTGAGTGTCTTGGGGGGAGATTCTTCCCTCCCCTTGCACCGTAATTGAAACAATGTTTGGATACTGACACGACTGGCTTCTACACTATGGTTCTTAGTCAAGGTTTCCATTCGACGTGGCAATAGATAAACTCCCTCAGGAAACCTCCCAATCTTTAGAATAAAGACTTTGGAGATGGTTATCTTGCCTACTGCCACTGAATATGGGTTTCCCCAAAATTCACTTTTGATTATAGTGGGTTGGAAAACCTGGCTTTGGTTATTCCCACTTAGGTCATTCCCGTAGGGTGAGTACTTTTTCCCACTATGGCAGGCCTTCTAAAGGATTTTAAAAAAAAGCAGTAAAATGCATAAAGAAAAATGGGTAAGTCTGGTTTTTTGGTCACTAAGTAAAGGGGAGAACATATACCTATTACCTAATCAAACACAGTAGACAAGTTGTTCAATTTTAAACCCAAATGAAAATTTTCTACACTAAGTGAAGATGTTGCTTCACAACAAGCATGAGGTTCATTTTAACCAAACAAAATTAAAATGTGGTGACTATCCTAGGATTGATAATTTCCAGATTAAAATGTCTATCCTAGGATTGATAAATTGCAAATTAAATGTCTATCCTAGGGTTGGTTCATTTTAACCCTATCAAAAAGAGTAACCGGCTGCAATCGCGTCGGATCTAGATAAAAAAATTAAAAATAGAATACAACCAGTCATTTGCAGCTCGTCAAAGTGAATGTGGTGCGAGGTCTGCCAAATGTGTCACATCCTATAGAATGCATCGTTTGATCTCTCGTATCCATCATGACAGAGCGTATGTGTTTTTCATGATCACAAATGCGGTGCAACAAAGCACTTGCATCACGTAGGCCTACAGTTGTGTCATTTTGTACTCCTATACCTGCAAAACAAAATCCGAGGCCATACGAAAACCTGCAAAAACATGTTAGATTGTCGAGTTCACCAATGTAATGATGGATTTCTGCAAAATAGATCGTTAGTCTAATAAAGCATGCAATATTAATCTAAATCCAATAAATCAATAGAATGCATAGGAAAACAAAATGAAAGAATGAATAAGAAATCTCTCACCCAATTCTTTCTTCTCCATGGCTCATTTCTATTGTACCTTCTAGCTTTGTTGTGATAATGTATGCCCTCAGATTTGTGTATGTGAGCAAATCCTATAATGTCTAGCCCTAAACAAAGCTTTGAAGGATTTATAAATAAACTCTCGATGCAAACTAGAAATTCAATCCTAATGTGCAAGTTATTAAATAAGCCTAAGATGACGTGACAATTGATAATAATGAGATTATAAAAATGCTAAGAGATAACAATGATTTGACCTCGAACATGAGATCAAGATTGTCATTTTATAGAAAATGCAATCTTGAATGAACAGATGAGATGAGAGATTGAGAAATGCCCTAGAATCAATGGTTAAGATTCAAAGTGACAACTCTCAATTAGGGTTAGGGCAACAATCCCCAAATGTGTGGACAAGATTTAATTTGATAAATTAAATCAATGGTGGAGAATAAATGTGACCTTGAGATGAAATTAGTAAAAATCAAGAGATAAGTAGATGAGATTTTAGAAAATCGGTAATTTTAGCAATTACTTGATTTGTAGAAGAATAATTCCATTTTGAATTAAATTAATTCAAAATATGGATTTTGTGAGATAATAAGTAATTGATTTTTGAAATTAATTACTAAAAGAAGAATCAGTTAATTATGTGAAGTCATTTTTAAATAAATTACTTTATTTAAAAATAGGGAAATGTCACATAAGGCAATTAAATAATTATTTAATTTAGAAGAGGCAGTTAATTAATTAAATAAATTAATGAATCTATTTAATTAGGAGAGGATTTAGGAATTAGTGACATATTAAATAAATATATTAAAATATACTTATTTAATAATCAGGAGGGCATTAATGATAAGGGTTAATTAAATAAATGAGACATTATTTAACTATAAGAAGACTTTGATAATTAGTGACACTTTAAATAAATAAATAAGATTTATTCATTTAATAATCGTGAAGAATGAAAGATCATGAATTAATTAATAATTATAAATTATTTAATCAATAGTTGAATGTGGGTTAGAAACATAATTACATAGTCATAAAAATGTTAGGACGAAAGTTGGTAAAATAATGGTCGCAGGCCTAAGTCATTTTTAGGTGTCTACACCATCACTACCAGAACTTGAAGAAAGAACAACAGGGGAATTACAATGCCCCGACCTCCTACCCATACCCTGGGAACTTGCCTCAAGAACATCCAAAGGACATTGTTCCTTTAATTTATGTGAAATACCTGCACCTATCCTTGCACTTCGGCATGGCTCAAACTTATCCATTGGGGAAATGCAACTTAGTGATTGCAAATAGATCTACAACCTGCCAACTCAAAAATTACAATAATAATATAGAGCAATTCAATTGTTACTTATAGAATAATCAGGTGCAAGGAGTATTAATTTCCCAAATTTTTGCACAAGTATGCAAATGATTAGTGGCTAATATTGCCACCAAAAATTTATTTCAGGTGTACAGTGCATCATTTTTTCTATCAGGAGGTTAGCGCTCGCACATAAGGAGATCAGGAGAGAATCCTCTGAAAAACTCATGCCATTAATAAAATAAGTTTCAGAGCGTAAAAGCTCCTCACATGGAAGATCAGTAACTTCTTTGAAATTGCACCATTGATGTAGAACGAACCTGGAAATTTAAACGACTCGATTGAGTCAACGATCATGGAAAATCCATATCCCCACCTAGGAAAGATCACAACCAATCATAACTGACGAAAACAGGAGGTCGCAATTGGATAGTAGGGCCCACTAGCCCCATTGCCTTGAGCGCCAGGCCATGTGTCACTTTTTCACAAACCTCACAGTACTTAAGGAACATTTAATTTTCTCATGTGAGGCCTATGAGGGATGGTCATTATTAATCCCCGTCATTAAAATTTCACTGGTGAAATGACATCCATCTGTCACTATTGGTGCCTCGGGAAATGACCCGACTCCTCTGTATAGGCCAGATGCGGAACCTCGTCGACCTCACACTAATTTAGTTACATCAATAGGAAAACCTATGAGGTTTGTGAGGAACGGTCAAGATTGAAACCCATGATCTGATGATTAGCCAAATTGTGTATAGGACATGTAGAATATTCAGGTGGGACCAACCAGTAAAACATTCAGCGGTATAAATATTTAAGCTTAACTGGCAAAAAGAGAGAGATAAGTCGGGTAAAAGGGGTTGATAAGAGCATGAAGGAAAGGCTCGATCAGACAACTTAAGTGACCGGTAACCCTCCATAGCAAGTCAATGCTGAAATATAACAATAGGGTTTCTAAAGAATATCGATCATATTTCACAAGAGATCAAAAACCCTAAACCCAAACTATCAGACCTCAAATCTTGTAAAAGTAACCAGCCATGCCCAATTTGGACATAAATTTTGACAAATTTCTAAGAATCCCATCAAGTGGTACATTTACAAACATCAAAAGTGATAGAAATGATGCAAAAGTGTAAAATTCATTAAACTACCGCTATCACCTAAAAAGTGTTCACACATTAATTACTCAAAAATGGAAAGAAAAAAAAAGGAAAGGAAAAGGTACATACCGGTGCACTAATGCTAATAGGCCTCCCAAACTCACAAACCTCCTATGTGTGATGTGTGGGTCCTCGAATCCTCGACATAGCTCCTTGATAATCGCAAAATCAAGGAATCTAGAGACAAGAAATTACTAAGCATCAAGAATGCAAATGAGGTAGATTAAACCTTGATTATTTACCTATGAAACCCTCATAGGTTTAAATTAGGAGCTCCTTGGAACATTTAAACTATCAAAGATGGTCCTATAAGCTTAATTTTTTGTCCTCTAAACATCTAAATTTAAATTTAACCTGGTAGTGAGCTTGACCCAAAAAATGATTTTTTTGGCTAACCTATTCAAGGGGTAGGCTAGCGTCCTACCATCTTTTCGTTGATCATTGGGGCATAGTAGGGCATATACATTTTTTTAAATATTGATCTTAACATCAAATTCTTTAAAACAAAGAAATCACTACTTTGTCTCAAAGAGAGGCAAAAAGTAGACATGTAAAAAAGACCTAACACTTATCGCACATCTTGAATGATATTTTCTCATCATCGACATCATTATCATGTAATATCACTGCATTTCACACCATTAACATCAAAAACCCTAATTTCCTCTATTAATTGAATAATATTACATTATTTATTTTTTTCATTTTTTCATCACTTTTGGCTAATTAAATAAATTTCATTTATTCAATAAAGTCCTAATATAACGTTATTCCTCATGATTAATTAAATAAAGTCAATTATTTAATTATGTCTCTAATTTACCCTATTCCCCTAAATTAATTAAATTATTATCACTTAATGGTTTAATTAAATCACTTTTCCCTAAACTTGAATAATTAAATAAATTATTCAAAACATCATTCAAAAATGTCAAAACAAACAAATGCAACTTTGTTTGCAAAAGTCAAACATGACTTGCACATTCAACTCAAAAATATTAATTAATTAATTTCAAATTAATTAATAACCTTCAACCCCTTTTATGATTGAGAAAATTGTGGTCCATTGAATGCTCTCTCTAATTCATCTATATTTCTTAACTGATTCATCTATTCTTCAATCCCGCTAAAAGCTCAACATGATTTCCTCAATTCCAGTGATTAGGAAATCTATTTCCTTTGATTGATCAATCAATATCCCTAATTGATTTGATCACATAAGCTAACTGATAAATTTATTTATTGTCAACAATTTTTAACCTTTGATCTTGATTCAACATTGTTTAATCTTGTACGTTCATCTTGAATCATAAATATATATAACAATCATCTTCATCCTCAAAAATGATTGGAGAACTGAAATCTTTTGTGCAACGAACTAATGCAAAATTAATCATTGATTTCTTGAGATCTTTTACACGCAACTTCGATCACCCTTCATACATATTGAAGCTTTTTCAAAGCACATAATGGAGGTTTCACATTGAAACAATGATCCAACATCATTGCGAATACACTTCAATGTGAGTTGGGCAACGATATTAGTTAGTTGAATTTATTTGTCTATTCTTCTATTTCATTTCTTAAATTCATTTAATTCAGTAATCTTGTATTGTTCATTTCATGAGTAATGGGTGTGAATCTTAATCTTTGTTTGAGATTAGTTTAATTCTTTCATTTTGATTTCCTTATGCTTATCAATTTCCCCCTTACAAAAGGTATAATACTTTTTGATATGACTACTATTGATTGGTTCCACTAGAGGTTCACCTTCTAGAGTAGCCAACTGATGTGCACCAAAGCCATAACTTGTTATGACAAAAAAGGGTCCTAACCAACTCAACTCAAATTTCCCTTTTTCATCTTGGTTAAGTTGAATTTTTTATTCTCTTTCAAAACTAAGTCACCAACTTGAAAGATTCTACTCTTGATCCTTTTGTTATAGCTACATTTGAGATGGTTTTGATAGGCTTGGAGATGGTTCAAAGGACTCAAATGTCTTGCATCCAATAGATCAAGATCATGAATTATGGATACTCCCTAATATTCATTGTTGACAAGATATTTCGAGGATACCCTTAGGGAAGGAATCTTGACCTCTACAAGAAAGATGGCTTCAATTTCGTATATAAGGGAAAAGGAAGTTACACTTGTGGATGTGTGGATGCTAGTTTTATAAGCCCGCAACATAGGGTTCAATTCAACCTGCCAGTCATGGCCGACATTAGTAACAGTCTTTTTAAGAATCTTAAGGATTTTTTTTGTTAGATGCTTCCACCTAACCATTTCCTTAGGGGTAATATGAGGCAGATAAGTGGTGTTAGGTATGAAATTTAGTGTAAAGCTCGCCAAAATATTGGTTATTAAATTGAGTTCCATTTTGGTAATGATAGTTTGAGGGATACCATAATGAAAAACCAAATAGTTGAAAATGAACTTCACTATATGGTTGCCACTAATGTATGTTAGGGGTATGGCTTCTATCCACTTCATAAAGTACTCCATGGAAATTATGATGAACTTATATCCATTGGATGAAGTGGGGGATATATTTCCTATAAGGTCAAGTCCCCAATGTGAAAAGGGCCAAGGAGTAGTAATCAGATGCAATTCTTGTGTAGGTGCATGGATGGGATCACTATGTTGCTGACACTAAAGACATTTATTTAAAAACTAAGTGGCTTCTTGTTCCATTGATGGCCAATAGTATCTAGTTCTGAGTAGCTTCTTAACTAGATTAGTTCCTCTAGCATGAGACCCATAAACACCTTCATGTAATTCCTATAAGACAATTTTATCTTCTTCTAGGTTTAGACATCAAAGCAATGTGCCATCAAGGATTCATCAATATAAGGTGTCTTCGAGGATAATAAAATGTGTGGTTCAACAGATGAAAGTATTTTTTTGGTTACTAGGAAGGCCAAGAGGTATGGTTCCATGTTGGATATAGGCATAGATTTCTTGGTACCAAAGTGATTCAGAGGCAACAACATTGCAAACAAGTTCAGATTTGGAGACCTCGAATGTAGGTATAAAGAGGTTTTTCACAAGAAATTCAAACTTAGGATTGATATTTGGCACATCAAGAAGAGAGTCAATAGTATCAAATCAACTTAATCTATCTGTTCAACATTTAATGTCTAATATTTTCAGAGGAAAATACAATTTCTAAACAAGATTGCTCAATAGGTGTATAGTTTAGCTCATACCCAACCAAGGTATGACTAATATAATGCACTATTCTTTATTTTTTGTTTTCAGCAACATATGCTAACAAAGATACTAAAGTTGTTATTGTTGTTGATATGTATAAGATCATAGGTTTATTTTGTATAGGAGGTGTCAAAGCGGGGTGAGATGCCAAGTAGTCTTTGATCTACTGGAAAGCTTGTTCACATTTTTTGTCCCACTTGATGACTACATCTTTATGAGTGTGTAAAGGGATGGAACTTATTAGTTAATTGTGTTATGAATCTCCTAATTTACTGATTTTTCCTTGTAGACTATGTATTTGTTTCAATGTTTTTGAAGGAAGAATTTACATAACAGACCCTAATTTTCCAGTATCTACCTTTATGCCTCTTCAGGATACAAGTTAACCTAATTTATTTTTTGATGCTACATTAAAAATACACTTCTTAGGATTAAGGAATAGTTGATACTCTTCTAGTTTATCAAATATGTTTTCCAAGTTATCCAAGTGTCCTAGTTTCGTTAAAGATTTTTCCAAGAGATCATCTATGTAGTCTTCCATGGTGATATGGAATGTGTCATGAAAAATCATAGTCATCACCCTTTGGTAGGTGGATCATACTTTCTTAAGGCCAAACAACATAACATTCCAGAAAATGGTTGTCTAGAGACAAGTGAATGTTGGCATGTATTGATCTTCAAGTGTTATCACGATTTGGTTCTATCCATAAGAGAGAGAATTTCATGGCCTGCTATCAAATCCACTATCATGCCTATGTTTAGCAATGGAAATCATCCTTCAAACATGCCTTGTTAAAATCTCTAAAATCTACGTAGATCCTTATGCCCCTAGTGGGTTTTGAAATTGGTACTAGATTCAAAACCCACTCAGGGTAGTCAATAGGTCTAATAAATCCCAAATCAAGAAATTTCTATAGCTCCACTTTGACTAGGAGTTTTATCTAATGATCCATCTTACAAATCTTTTGTTTCATGGGCTTGGTTCTAGGAAAAATTGTGAGATGATAAACTACTAAAGATGGATCCAAACCAGGCATATCTGCATAGCTCCGGGAAAAAATTATCTTCCATTATTTTATGAAGGTTGTGAAATTTATTCTTTCCTCAGGATATAGTAAGGCTTCATAATAGGTTATCTTTGGTATATCCGGTGTTCCCACATTTATCGGCTCAAAAATTCAGCCAAAACTATTGATGAATTTCCTAATACTGTGTGATGCTAGGGAGATTGAATCTTCCATCCTTGGGTACCTCAAGGAGGTTTTCACCCTTGGATATGTCATTTATTTTGATTTTTTCTCGATCTGATAGTGCCACATCTTGGTTTTCACTAAGGGGTCTTATTTTGATTTTTAGATTTAGATTTTTATTTCTGTGATTAGAATATTTAATCTCCCTTCCAAAATATGATTCTTGTACAAGTTTAATATCGAAGCCAACTTTGTGATCTCCAAATGGTATACCATCTTGAAGTCCCATAAAATCAATGATGGCTTCATCATTTTGGAATATGTTTAATGCAAGTGCTTGTTATTGTTGATCCCAATTGATTAATTGCAGATAGACAAGTTTTAGTTCATGTTTTTGGGATGGTTGGTCATAGGAAAGGATAATGATGTTGTTTACAAAAATTTCTTGAAATAGGCCATCATCAATAATATCATAGTCATCCAATGTCTCAACCATGGAAGAAGAGGAACCCTCCTCACAAGATGCATTTCCAATATTAGGAGCAACATTGTCTAACATAACATAGCCTAGTACATAATTTTTCTTATGCTTTTCCATGGTAATGGGCTCCCTCATACCTTGTTCATTCAATCCAAGACCACATTTTCTTATGAATCCCATACCTTTAGATAATTGATAACCTTTTATGTTTGGCTCAATAGGGATTGGAGGTAGTTCTTTCTCTTCCTCTTGTTCTTCTTCAAAGACAACTTCATCTTTCATGCCTCCCCATCTAGTAAATACTATAAATTTGACTTCAATAGTGATATGTGGAGCTTCCTTGATTTATTTTGGTTTCCCATAAGTTCTTGGTGAGGGAGGGAGTTTCTCAATGCATAAATATTGATTGAAGTGATAATCTCCACATCCATTGTCAAGTACTTGAATCTTGAGGTTGGGTTGAGGTGGATTGGATGATGAGTATGGAGTTGAGGATGATGAATGTTGTGAGGATGATGTGAGGGATGTTGGATAAATGTATGATAATGAATGGAAAGAGATATCATTACTGGGAATCTAAAATATTTTCTTATATTTCTCTTCTAGATTCTTACAATAGTGAAAAGGTTTTGGATCACCATATATTGTAACTTCCTTCTCATTGTAAGGAAATTTTAGGCACTAATGGTATGTAAAAGGAATTTCTTTCATTTCATGGATCTAGGGGCGTCCCAAGAGAAGGTTGTAGGGTAGTTAAAGATCTAGTACTTGACAAGTTGTTTCTGCTATAGTTGATCCCACCTAAACAAGAAGCCTAATGGTACCTTCTAAATTTCTTTCATTTTCATCATATGATCTTATAGTGATACTTCTTTGTGTCTCAATGACATCATTAGTATATCCAATCCATTTTACCAATTTCAAGGTACATATGTTTAAGTCAACACCACAATCTATCAAAAATATCTTGATTTTATGCGTGTGGATACAAAATTCAAGGTATAAGGTTTGGTTATGAAATGAATGTATGGGAAGGTACCTTTCAAAAAATACAAGATGATGTTTAGAGGAAATGTGCCCCACCATGACTTGAAATTTCTTAGTGTTTATATCATCAAGTATAGACGAGTCAAGGTGAGATTTTTCTAAAATATCTTTGTGTGTAAGAGAGATCTTAAGGAGCTTAAGAATAGAGATTTAGGTTGGGGTCTTCTTTAGTTGGTCAATAAGGTTATAGTCATTTGAATGCTTGGTAAGAGATTTGGATTGAGGTGGGGCTCCTTGGATGGTAATCTTCCCTCATTATGCAATAACATTACACTTATGATTCTTCCCAACTATTGTGACAAATCAGATATGGTTATTGGCTTCATTGATGTTTCCCACTACTTTATCATAGGTATAGGCCACTTTAGTGTAATCCCACCCTTTTCCTTTGTCATTCCCCTTAGTATGGCCAGGGATTGGATCCTTGTAAATACCCAAGTCCTCATTTTCGAAGGTTCCAGGATGATGATCAATGTCAACCTCTCCCTTATCAATAAATTCTTGGATAAGGTTCTTTAGTTTCATGCAATTGTTAGTCTTGTGACCCATTATTTGGTGAAATTCAAATTGATCATTCTCATTGACCATGGAGGTTTAAATTGTTCCTCTTCATAATACTTTTTATCAAGAAGCTTGATGAGATTTGTTTGAAGTAATCTTCGTAAAACAACCTCAAGAGGTTCTCCTAATGCAGTGTACTTTTGTTTCATTTGATTGTTTTATCTTGGAGGTCCTCTTTGAGGGCTTTGAGTTTCATTCTTTTATTTATTCTTTTGAGGATAGTTCATTTGATTGCTTTGGACATTTTTTGGGGGGTTATTAGGAGGTGGTTGTATGTTTTGAACTAATTTAGTATCAACCACTCCATCATTAGTGACATTTTTTGTTCTTCGCCCATATCCAAGGTTTATTGTTTGAACTTGATGCTTGATATTTTTTATTGTATAGTTTGATGACACCTTTTGTGATGAGGTTAAACCCTTTTCAATGATGTATTCAAAGGTGTTAGGGTATAAAAAAGTCAATTGGAATCTTATGTTAATTTGAAGATTTGAGATAAATATTTATATCCCAGCATCTCAAAAGATCCTCCAAACACTCCACTTCAAAAGGGGTTTTGGAAAGCATGAAGGAAGATAGAAAAGAATTAGCCAACTTGCAACACCATCCCACCCAACTAACCATCCCAATATCTACCTCTAAAGAAGAGGGCTCCCCTCCATAGGAGAAGATAAATTGAGACCCCTTACCACCAAAACCACATCTTTCTTGCCCAACCAAGCTCCACCTCAATAGGAACCAATGTGAGAGAAAATATTTTCCCACCAACTCTGCAACATCCAACTCCACCTTGATAGGAGAGGGCTCCACCTTTGTAGGAGCAGTCCCCACGTCCATAGAAGACCACAATTAAAGATTCGGGTGGTAAGCAACTTTAGTAGGAAAGGATTTCACAATATCCCTTGGTAGCATGAGAATCAAGAAATTGAAAGAAGAAGCTAAAAAAATTACCTCAACACACAAAAGAAAAAAATTCCTCCACCTCTCCGAAAGGCTGTAACTCCAACACACCAAAGATGGAAAAATTCATCCCAAAAGATTAAATAAATAACTAGAACAAAAGATAAAACCTTAAGATCAACCCAATCCCCAGTAGGCCAACACCAACATGGATAAGAGTCCAAACAACTAGTGGGAAAAACCATGCCAACAGCAAACCAAAGACCTTCCAAAGAGAAGATCACCCACAAAACACCAGCCACCAAAGATCACAAAGGAAAGCTGGATGCACCAAGGAAAGCTGGATGCACCAGAGAGAGCCAAAAACCAAGACCCTACACACAACAGAGGCAGAAACCCAAGCCCTACAGGAGAAAAAAAGGAGCAACAAACACCCCCCAATGCAAAAGAAGAAGAAAAAAACAAAGTACAGAAGAGGGGAACACTCACAAATGGCCAAAGACAGCAAAACAAAGACCACCACACTCACCAAGGTGCCGCCAAACAAAAAGAGTCCGCAGCCCACAAAGCATCTCCCAAAGAGCAAAGGGCAAAGAGAGACCAGCCCTACTACAAACAAGGAAACCAACACAAACTCCACCAAAGACAGAGAAAAAGGAGGAACCTTTAAACCCAGGAAGTCAAGAGACAACAAAAGCAACCACTGCACAAACCCAGCAGACATGCAAGCAACAAGCAACACCAGAGATGTGCTAAAAAGATTCTGCCAAACCCATCACAGCGTCGAGCATTTAGAAGGGTGAAACCTAGCCCTAATGACAACCAAAATGCCATCATCATCGTCTAAATCAGGATCTCCGTCATCTTCGGCTCCCTCAAAATTCAAACCAGCGCCTTCGCGCCCATTCCTACTCCCTGCTCCATAGCCCATCGTACCTCAAAAATAGGGAAGAAGTTGTTAAAGGATGGTCTCTTATCATCTTATAGTTACACATTTGAGACCTTTTTCATCATCTCATTCCTTTGATATTCTTAAAATATATAAATTTCCTTTAGGGTCATTTTATCTTATTAGATTTTCTATATTGGGAGAAATCATTTTTACATCTACTTTCATGCTTGTATCCTCCTCATCTATACTTATATGCTTAAATGTTTCCTTTATTAAATTATTGACAAACTCACATGATCCTTATCCAACCTTTAGGGCCACCTTTCCTTTCATGATTTTCTGATATTGGGGAAAACTATGCTTTGATGCATATTATCATTTTATAATTTTAAATGTAACATGTTATGTATGTTTACATGCTTATTATTTAATATTTATCATATGTTTCTCACTTGATGTTACCTATGACAATAATTGCATGCTCTTACATGTTATGCCATGTTATATGTGTCTATAGGGTTATATCTTCTTCAATTATCCTATGCTCTTTAATGTTATCATCATCACAATTCATTTTTCCCGCTCCTCTAATCTCTTGCATACTATGTATGCAACTAATTGGGGCTAGTTTATATTATCACCAATACTTTCCATGTTTGATATTTTAAATGGTTTCATGTATTACATATAGACATACTATTGCATCTAAATGAATCTTGATCATAATACACACCTACACCATGAGATATTCACATCACATACCAAATCATGTGTAACCTTACCACATGTGACATATCATATTACCACTTCATGCAAAATATTTCAAATTTTTCATATAGGACTATTTTTAAAACCCTATACTCTCTCTTCTCTTCATTTTTTTAGATAGTCAAATAAAATTATTCTTTATGTTTATTTTAGTTGTGTGATAGAGGCTACTCATTGGATGTATTTTTAATTTAAGTTTCAATGGAGTGTACATGCCAAGGAGAGGAATAGTCTAAGAATCCAAGAATAGTTTATTACTTTGTAAAACTCAATATACTTTTGAGTGTTTAAATATTTAATTTTTATGTTGACTGAGAATGCCTATATAATTTGAAATAATGTTCATGCTAAATTAAAATGCAACTCAAAGTGTGAGAAAAATAAAATGGTGAAATTAGCATATCCATGCTATTTTCTATATAGTTTTGAAATTATTTTGATGCAAACATCATAATGCAATTATATATTGACAAGGGGCACACTCTTGTGCTAGTTTGGCTCAGGTCATGATCTATATCAATTTTTATTTCCTTCCACTTAATTTATCCCTATACATTTGTCATTTACTCTTCATTTTTTGCATCTACAATCATACCCACTTACATAAATGTGTCCCTATCTTGAAATTATCAAATCTTTGTCCAAATTCCTTTTTGTACCACTTAAATTAAATATTATTCTATGCAAAAATAAACCTAGAATTCAAATTTAATATTCCAGTACTCTCATTCTTTTATACTAACCATTATAAATACAATATTATATCTAGATATTTAAAAATATTCAATATACCATTAATTCATAGAAAGGAATGCAAGAAGAAATCACTTTGATTTCTTTAAAATCCAAAGAGTCTCACTTACATATAGGTATCGAAAGAAAACAGTTTACTTTTAATATCAAAATTAAACACAAACTAGAATTTTAGCATTTTAAGATGATATGTTTTTCCGTGCTCTAATGCAACAATTTTTATCCTTTAGGGAAACAAGAAAAGCTTAAGCAGCTATCAACGACATTCATAAATAGTTTGCAAGAATGTTTATACATGTATTATAAGCAATTTACGTCAAACTTGTTGAGTTGCCTCTTATTTAGACCAGCTAGGACTTAAACCTAGGACCTTCAATTTGTTGTTAGAGTGCTCTACCAATTGAGATGTTGGCCTCTCTTTGGCCAACCCATCATCGGTCCGAGTGTGACTTATTTCCAACACCCACCTTAAGTAACACTACTAGTGTTTGGGGCTCCTAACTTGGCTCTGATACCACTTGTTGAGCTATTGCTCATTTGAACTAGTTAGGACTCAAACCTAGAACCTTCCATTTACTGCTGGAGTGCTCTATCAACTGAGCTACTAGCCCCTCTTTGACCAGCCCATCGCCAATCTGAACATGACTTATTTCCAACAAAATTGCAATCCTCTTTGGCTCTGGATCATTTACCTAGAAATACCAGATATAGAATAAGTAGACATGGTTTCTATTTATCTTGTCGTCCTGCAGAATTCACTCTAAATGCTTGAGAATCCCTAGAGTACATTTGTCTACGAGAAGTGCGAAATTCTTTAACTATCAGAAGATTATGTAGACCAGCAACTAAACCAGCCAAAACCAGCCAAGACAATGCAGACTCTGTATTGGCATATGAAATATTTATCCTTAATCATTTAAATCCATTGCTATTGAACTGCGTACTTGTCATTTGAGTACCGGATAAGTATAAATAAATAAAACCCATCGCTTTATAATTGTTTTTAAGGAATCAATATAAGGATCTGTAAGATCTACAATGGCTTCTTATCCTTATTCATAGAAAATCTCCAGGGTAAAATCTCAGTTTCTCAGCTTTTATAAGTGTACCACATTGACCACATAAGATAATTGGTAAAATTGAGAGCGCTGAGAGAACAGAGAAGCCAGTAGAAGCGATCCAGATGATTTCTATTCAAATTATTTCCTGAAAGCCATCCTACGCCATCTCCAAAACGTCTGGTGGCGCCATTGACGATGGACACGAGAGCCGAGCTCATGTAATACCCCATTGAAATAGACGTCCATGAAAGAGCCGTTGCCATTGATCTCATTTTACAAGGCGCCTGCGAGTAGAAAAAATCCATCAGCCCTGCCAATGCAAACATATCCGCTATTCCCAGCACAAAGTATTGCATGCCCACCCACAAGAACGTCATGGGCAAAGGCTCAGAAGAATCGATCAGATTGTGTTGTCTTGCAACAGATTTTCTTTTGATCTCCATCAGTGCAGCGACTGCCATTGATATTATGGACAACAGCAATCCAACACCAACTCTCTTCAAGTGAGTTATACCCGTTTCCTTGCCAGTTATTCGGCGAGCCAAAGGGACAAAGGCTCGATCATAGATAGGAATAAGAATCATCATGCTCATCACTGGAATCGCCGGGAGAGAGGCCGGTGGGACATTGAAGCTTTTAATGGTGGTTTCCATGGTTTTGGCCTGTCTTATTGAGAAAGTCTGCAGCTGGGCAATGCAGCAGTTCATCATTATAGTGCTGGCAAATATGGGCAGTATTCTCATCATTATCTTCACTTCTTCTACCTGACTTACTGTGCATAACCGCCATGGGCTTTCCACACCACCTGCGCTGGGATCCACTAGGGATGCCTTGTCCAGAAAACTTGCACACAAAATTCCATTATTCGCAATCAGATATCTTCTCTGAACAGTTCATAGAATCGGACAATGAGTGCATGAATAAGACATAAATGGACAAACACTCTAAGCTTTTAATTGAAAAAGGTACAGCAGCTATTGGAAAACCTTTCATTAGTATTGTATAGTGTGTAGGATCGAATAACATGAGCACTGCTACAGTCTGTAAGGTCGAATAACTTGTGGACTTGATTCGATAATAATTGAGTCAACATTACTATTATGTGTACTTAAAGCTTTGGCAGTGAATGGTATGGCTTCTGAGTTAGTCCTGGATATGACATTTACGGCGCATTATCATAATGGGTTGCAAGGCATCATGGAGCACCGACTTACTTTTTCTGAGACTAGTTCCTTCGCTGGCGACAGTGGGGGTCAGGAAATTTGCGTGAGATTCAGATAGGTATATATGGAAGATTTTTAATCAAAAGAAAACCGTCTTCTGAGTTAAGTTTGGTATATATAGAGAGAAAATGATTGATAGAATAGAATTAACTTTTAAATATAGCATTAATAATAAAATAGGCTTCCTAGTTCGGTTGGTCACGAGGTCTAGTCTTTTCCATTCTGGTGCTATCAGAGGACGTGTCATGTCAGCACTGGCGGTCATGTTAAAAAGTTTATCCGGCGCACTGTAGTTTATAGGGGTCGTGCTACCTGATTCCTCCAGTCTAAAAAAAAATTAATAAAATAAAACAGATTGCAATGATCTTAAATTTTTGGTTTGAAAAGTTTTCAATTTATATCTAACAAAACTTTAGAATATTATATAATTTTTTTAGAAGCATGATTATATTATTTAGTCTTAAACTTTTTAGTGTGTGGGTTGTTTATATAGTTGTTAAGATATACAATTTTGGCAGAGTTAATAATTTAAATTTACAAATTTTATATATCATAAATTATATATTTTAATTATTTAGTTTTTTACTTTTATTTTTAATATTTTTGATAATATATATATATATTTTTTTTTTATGTTAATTTTAAATGCTTTTTACAATCTAATTTGAAAATAAAAATTTAAGTTGATATTTCTTCTATTAAAAATTAAAGACTATAAATACCTACTAATCCATTAAATAATTAAAAATCATAAAATCATTCATTCTAATAAAATTTTAAAAAATGAATGTTTCCAACCTGCATAAATAAATAGTCTTTAATTACAAGTGATTATATTTCCTAGGATCTTTTATTTTATAATTATAACAAAAATAGCTTCTCCAAAAGACAATAATCAAAATGATGATTATAGCACTTTAGAAACAAGATTTGTCAAGAATTTTTTGAACAATAGGAAAGTATTTTGAAAGATTTTTAGAGCAATTCCAAATATTCTTATTTTTCATTAAAAAAACAAAAAAAAATTATTGATGTTTAGTAAAGTTGTATTGAGCTTTGACAGATTTATTTCATATTGATGATATAACTCAAATTAACTTAAAATTATCATATTTTACATATGTGTGCAATGAATGAGAGTAAAATCTATATATCTATAATGAGAGATGAAAAAAATTGTTTTAAACTTGTCATCTTCAAATAATTAGAACATCTTAGAAAAACTTGGTTTCTCCCAATTTTACATAATCCACTTTCCTCAAGATCAGTGCATTTATAGATTTTGCAATAGTAAATTACAATTAGAAGTCATTTATATTTAAATATTCAGTATATGTTAGATCTTATTATTTATTTGAATTTTTTTATGAAATTTTAGAATATTTTATTTATTATGAAAATGATTTAACACATGATCTTTATTAATTTGAATCAACACTATTCTTTATCTTAATATTCACATTTAAATTATTTTCTTTAATCTTAATTTTAAAAACAAACAAACTTATTACAAATTATAATTTATGTTTTTTATTTATATTACACACTTTTGAATAAAATATATTTAATCTATTTCAATTGCTAATAAACATTAATATAAATTTCGACTTACATTTTCATTTTGTCTGTAATAAATATGGAACTGTAACAATGGGATTTTCATAGATATTTCCTTAATACCACATTGTCCAAACTTAACATCTTGATTCCTGTCTATTGATTATGTGTCACATATTTTATATGTTCTACTTTCTTTATAGATTCTACTATCACTATTAACTTGGAAAATAAAAAAGTGATAATCTTGGCGAATTGTAAGGCTAACTTTAGAATTTCTTTTGTTTGGGGAACGTCATTAATTTTGCCATTTTAAAACGAAATAGCACTGACGGTACTCCATATAATTCGATTTCAGCAGTAATCATGGAAGCAAGGCCGCTGTGTATAAGCTTAGTTTATCATGTATAAGCTTAGTTTTTCATGTTGAGCTTAGTTTTACATATATTTCGACTATCAAGACTTCAATTTATATGTGACATGACTACGACTTCTACCTACCAAAATTGCAGGGTCCGGTGCAGCTGAGAGCTGTTTACTTTGCTCTCTTCACTTTCGCAGACTTCGTAATGATTGGCATTTGGGTTTGCCCCTCGCTTGCGAATAGCCGCTACAAACACCTATACAAAACTTCACTGGGTAAGAAATTAGACAAATTATTAGAAAAATGAACTACAGACACAAACACCTACGAAAAACATATCAGTGGTTAAAAACCTGGACTCATCATTAGATTGAACAATCTACAGGCTCTTCAAATCACACTTCATCTTGAAGATCTATTAGTATGATTTCAGATGAATCTCTTAAACAAATATGGTGTTTAAATCTGACTGAAGATCCAATTTCTCAAACATAGAACATCGCTTGAAGATCTATTAATATGATTTCGTATGAATCTCTTAAACAAATATGCTGTTTAAATCCGACCGAAGATCCAATTTCTCAAACATAGAACATCTTAAAATTTTGTTGGGGCTCTCTAAGTAGTGTGACTGTGATAGTAAGTTAATTTTCCGTAGAAGCTATAATATTGTACCTGAGCAATAGAGGTTAGAGGGCTGCCGATGGGGATCCTGTTTCTGTACCTGCATGTAGATGATAGAAAGAAAGCCAATACAAGTGCAATGCTTATGCTAGAGAGGAGGAATCCCCAGAACCACCCCTTGTTGTCTTGTACCCACACTACAAATGTTACTGCTAACAATGAACCCACACACATGCTGAACAAAAACCAGTTGAAAAAATTTGATCTCAGCTTTCTCTCCTTTCCATCGTTCTCATCGAATTGTTCAACCCCATGAACAGGCAAGGAGCCCTTGATGCCTCCGACCCCCAGAGCTACGAGATATAGACCGCTGTACAGCATTACAGCTTGTACACCTTCCACCTGCTTGCAAATCCCAGCGTTGGATGGATTTCCCATGTCACATGCCGGAGGCTTTAGTGAAGGAGAATGTGCTTGCACTGTTAATAACACCCAACCCTGCATAGTTCATGGACGTAAATTCAGAATCTAAACAAACTGCACAATACCTAAGACAAGTCTGAACTAAGAATCTAAATAAGCTGCAGAATTTCAAAACAAGAGAAAGAACATAGAGAAGTCAGCTTACTAAGAGCTCTAGGACTGCAAATACAATAACGGTTACATAGGTGGTGGTGAACGTATCACAAATAAATGCTCCCAAAAGCGTCAGCAGGAAGGAAGTCCCCATAAAATTTGTGACAGTATTGGCTGATACAGCGAGAGAAAGATGCATGAACCCATAAAAATAATTTATGAAATTCGTTGCATTTGCCAGGAATGCCAAGTTCTCGAACACTTCGGACACTGCAACACATCAAGCTCGAATCTATAAGCGAATTTCAACAGGACCCGCTAGATTCTCTAATTCTCTTGACAGAACCTAAAAAAATCATTTTTTTCCTAATACTTACTGAGAACAAAAGCTGCAGCAAGGATTCCACCATGCTTGGATTTATTCACAGGTTGTTTTCTCCAGTCCACATATTCCTCTGGCTTGCGTGCTTCACCTCGTTCAGTTTCCTGTACGATCCGTTAATTGTCATACAGTAAATCACAAATTCTACATCAATAAAATCGTGCAATCTAAACCTTAAAACCTTGGTTCTAGGTAAGGAACACAGTGAGCATACCATCATAAATTTCATTAGTAGCCCCAAGTTTGATTGTCGAAACAAAGCTGCTCTGAAGCTGAAGGTTGTTTAAAGTTTCTCTTTGTACAGGTGTTGGAATTTTGTGGGTATCCAGTCTGACAAGTAAAGGAAAAGACGTTCTATTCGGCTATACGATGAGAAAAAAGGCAACCATTCCCTCGGTGGTCGAAAATTGTTTGTTATTCGATGCATCCAAAGCCCAAAATAACAGTGCTGTTAACTTTCATCCTTACCGCCAGTAGCACATACCATTTGACCTGGAGATTGGGACAGCCCATGAATGTGAGCGCCAAAACTATATGGTGTCTTTTCCATTTCAGTGCAGAGGTACTAATTGGACCCCCTCATCATTGTTTTCATGAGAACATACATCTTTAAATATCTATATTTTAGTGGTTCAGTTGAGATTTCGACCTCTTTTAATTCTGAATTCTAAGAAAAAGAGAGGGATAAATTTATCATCTTGGTATAAATTGTTTTAGTTGAAATTTGATCTTTGTATTATTATTTTACTAGGTATAAATTTAACTAATTATTCTATTTATATATAGAGAAAATTGATCAATTTTCGGTTGTACTTTTTTCAACTACAATAGAAAATATAGCATACCAAATAATTATACTCTTCTAGTTTCTCATGTCTTACATTCTAGTTAAGTAAGATTATTGGACGACTTTGAGGTTTTGAGTTGAAGCATTGTCCTTTGTTGGAAGAATAAGGAGTTTTTCATTGATGCATTTTTTGGCAACATGAGCATGTGGGATGAGTACAAGTTAGATAGTCATGCATTGCAGTATTGTCATTGATATCAACATTGTGTTCTAATATGAAGACCATTGTGCAGATCAGTTTGGATGGCTTGAACATGTTTGAAGATGATTATAAAAGGAAATTTTGCAAGAAGGTTTGGTGAAAGTGGTTAATATAGAAATTGAATAAGTGTCGATACAAGTAAATTTTGTGTATACACATCATCCAATTTTTTGGGTCTGTATTGGTCTGCTAATTAAGATCTTCCTCTATGCTTCTAATAGAATTTTGTTGGTCGATAGAGCAACCTCTTTCCAGAGTTTCATCTTGTTTTGGCTCCTGGTGTGGAAGTTATGAGTAGAAAAAGTTTGGACTGGCAATTACAGGCATTTTCCAATTCAATGCATATGATTTGATGAATCCACACTTCTCTATGGATTGGAATCTAACTTTGCAGATTTGTGGAGATGTTGATAGGTGTCAGAAAAGTTTGTTTCCATATGACATAGAGTTTGGAGGTCAACGTGTCAAAATGTGGGTGTACAATTGGAAAGTTTTGTTATTAGGTCATTACTAGTGCCGACCTAATGAGTTGGGGGTATTATGGAGGTTGAACATCTTTTCATCCATTATGTGGGTGTTATTTTGGGTCCATGCTGACCTATTTCAAATTGTTATGGATTTTGAATCTTGGCACAAAGCATGCATGTATGGATCTTGATCTGACATGTTACATTTTGCATATTACATCCAATTAGGCTGACCTAAATGATGTTATGGAGGAAGCATATATATATGAAGGATCATTTTTTATGTTTTGAGAAGTGTGTGACGTGTGATAAGAGTGTGTGGATGCAAATTGTGTGAATGCAAAACATAGCAGAGTATTAAGTCAGATCAATATGAAGTATGTAAAGTTTGTATTTTGAGCTTCATTGGAACTATAATTCATTCATGGGTATGTGCAAGATCATCATGGAAAAAATAGGCCCTTAAGTGGCAATGAAAATTCAGAAAATCAGAGTTAGGCAACTTGACGTAAAAATTTGAATAAGTTATCTATAATATTTCAAAAATATGTAAGAATAGAATCTATAGAAAATTGAATTTAGTTTCTAAACTACTAGGTTTATTTAAAAATAAATAAAAATCTATTTAGTGAAAATTTGAAATTTCAATGCAATAGTACTTAAATTTCAAGAAAAAAATAAAAAGTAGGTGTTTGTCTAACCACCCTAACCACAATAAAATGATAATATTTTTTTATAAGATTTTAGATATAATTAGAGGACTCATGTCCCAATGTGATACATGTTTTTTCGTAATTTTTTTCCAAGTAAATAATTAATTATGAATTTTTTATTACAACTTTTAAAAACTTAAAAACTCGTATGTCTGACCACCTTAACTTGGTCAAAACTGCATGAACTTAATTTTTTTTTAATCCTATAGTATTTGAAGCATAGAATGTGACACATGTTTTGGATTCAAAAAATGTGATACCATTTGAAAGCTATAGATGTTTTTCAATCAGCCTATTAATTAGGACTTTAGTTGTAATTCAAATAGAAAATGAATAATAATTATGTATTAAATTCAAAGTAAAGCATAATTTATAATGGTGGAAAGCTGAGAATCTCTTTTAAAAACCCTTTTCATTTCATCAATTTTGGGTAAAGAAAAAGTTGTCAGCCACATGAGCCATCATATCACTTACATATCACCACTTTTTGGCACATCATGATCCTACACATACCCGCATATGTTAGATGCAATTGTAATAGTTCAAAACTTGGTTGTGTTCCACAATCTCTTCTACTTCTTAGTGGGCAGTCGATACTTCTTTAATATACTATATCTGGTTATAATATATTGTGAGCTCAGCCTCACCATGGTTTTTCTCATTTCAGGTTTTCCACATAAAAATTTGGTGTTCTTGTATTATGTGATATTGCTTTTTGTTTTCATGATTTCACTCATAACTACTAGTTAGATATACCACAAGGATTGAATGCTTAAATGATTAAGTGGTTTAAAAGAATACTGTTTCACCCCCCTCTCAATATTTCGAGTGTTCAAAAATTGGTATCAGAGCTTCGTTCCTTGGAAGAAGATTAACTGCTTTGGGAAGATCTTGGAGGTTGAACACATGGCTATCAAAAGACTACCTATTCCTCTGGAAGAGATTCTTACTGTTGGATCTATAGAAGAAGACTGCATATTTGACATAAATGGAGAACTCAAAGTTGTTTTTGAAGATTTGGAAAGAACTGAAGGTGAAAATAGAGATCTGAAAGAAAATGCCAAATAAGTAGATGAATGCATCAAAAAATTAAGAGAGAAAATCAATAAATTTAGAGAAAGACACAAGGAATTTAGTGAGAAATTGAAGCAAGAAAATGAGACAATTATTGGTCTAAAGGTGCAAGTTGAAGAAAGGAAAAGAGTTGAAGAATGTTTAAATGTAGTGGTGAAAAAAAAAAACAAGAAGTTGTGAATCTAAGATAAGATCTTGAAAAAGAAAGGAGTCGTGAAGAAAAATTCAAGATCAGTTCTACAAAGCTTGATGAAATGATTGCAAATAACAAAGGCTCCAAAGATAAAGAAGGTGTAGGATTTGAAAAGGGTGAAATTTCAAAAATAGACTAGGCACCAAATGCTAAAAAGAAGATTAATGAATAAAAGAATATTGAAAACAAGAAGAGCAATAGCAAGTAGACCTGGAACCAAAGGAATGAAGCTAGAAGACCGCTTGTTAGATAACCAAATGCACAAAGGTATCCATATTTTAATGATTTATATTATTCTTGTAATAGATTTGGATATAAGGTCATGGAATGTAGAAGCAAAATGAATCAAAATATTCAATATTTTATCGATCAATTTTTTGCATGCAAAAGCTTTGGTCATAGAGCTAATGAATGCATTTTAAGTCAAATGATGAATGGCTATAACAATGGTAGAATGGTTCAATCTTTCAATGGCTACTATTATACATGCAATATATTTAGGTATAAAGATAATCAATGCAGATCTAGAGTGAATAGAAGTAAGCCAATTCAAAATAATGTCATATGCTACAATTGCAATAAACTTGGACACATTTCTAAGTTTTGAAGAAGAAAAAACATGAAGAAGAACAATCCAGTAAAGAAGAATGATCCAGTACAAAAGATTGATCTGGAAGAGACAAAGAAGGAGATGGACAAGATCTTGAAAAAGAAGGAAGAGATAGAAGTTAAGGATGAGTCTATGCCAGCATTTGATGCAAATGTTTCCTCTAGAAACTAAGAGCAGAGCTTTGGCTCAAGGGGATCTTTAATGGAAATATTTCATCCCCCACCGAAGAAATGGTGTTGATGCTTCAACACAAGGATATATCATGTAGATCAATGCATTTGATCTAATGGACAAGATCCTGATAGAAAATATCTTAATGCAAAATATTTTAGAGAATTTGAAGTTGGCTATGCATATAGTTAAGGGCTTGATAGCTTTATCATCAAAATAATTTATGGAAAATTAGGTCACATAAAAAGGTTTATAAGTGATTACACTTAATCAAATTTCATTTGCAAACAAGTTTTCAAGAGGAGAAGAGTAGACGAAGAGAAGTGTAGTGCATTCGAAGTAATCGAGTGGTACGAGTGAAACCCTAGCCAAAAAGAAAAGTAAAAGACCTGTTTTACAACTTTTTCACTTGCCCTAGTTTTTTTCTAAAAGATTTTTGAAAATAATTTGAGATGGTTACTCCAAGGGTTGTTGATGTGTCTAAGAAACCCTAACCTAAGTTCAAGAAACATACTAATAAATCCATGGAGGTCAACCCAAATGATGCATTTTTGAGGCTCCCTTATGGAGTCCTACACACAAAGGACATAAGAATCTACATTCATGGAAAATTAGAAGAGTATGATAATTCAAAACTTGGGGATGTATGGGTAAATGAGCTCACTACTAAGGAGTTTGCCTTGAATCTGGAGTATAAGAATTTGGTTGAAAAGAAACTCAATGCTTGGCAAGGGTTTCCCAACTTTTTCCATGACAATGCTTGGGTAAGGATTGATTTGAGCCACATCCATGGAAAGTTTGTGTGGACGGATATTCCCAAGATGATCACAAAGGAAGCGATTAGGGAATTTATAGGGTTATGCTCAACTGAATGAGTTTCAGTGCTTAAGTTAGTAAAGAATGAGGTTGCAATGGAACTCACTAGTGTGAGATATGACAAGAGGGAATTGACAGTGAAGAACATCATAAACCTTGCTATGAAGTATGCATCAATGATGTTTGGATATAAGGATTACTTTTCAAACATAGAGAACTCTGTATCTACAACCACCATTAATATTGCATATGAAATGGTTGAAAAGGGAGCTAATTATGACCTATATGATTTAATGAGGTAGTAGATGATTAAGAATCTACAAAATACATAGGATTGAAGGTATCCTTTTAAATTCAAAACCTTAAGATCATATGTTTTTTTATTTTACTTCTTGAAAGAACTACCTAGTACAAAGAGTGTGGTGTGGCTAAAAGGAAGACTTGTAGCACACCAGATTAGAGATTTTTTAAGAGGTCTAGGAGATTCTAAGGCACATGAAGATTCCCTTGTGGCATTCTTTGCAGTATTTAAAAATAGGATGCAAGAAAGGAAGATGATTCCCCAGAATATGGTGCAAAAGTACAAGAATGGCATTACATTCTTAGTTCAACAAAAGATGAATGTATCATACACATTGTAGAGCTTAAAACTATATGGATCTTAGAAATGGGATATGAGATCACTGAGGAAGAAATTATGGGGTTTATAGACTACATGTTGAGAAAACTTAAGGACACCTTTGAAGAGGGGTATGGAAAATATGAAGAGAAGTCAATGGAAGTCCACTTAGATCAAAGATAATCACAGATAAAGAAGACAATGGAGAAAATGACTACAACATTTGCAAAAGCAATGGGCCTCACACTAGAAAAAGTTGAGGTTACTAAGGCTAATTTTGGTGCTCTAGGAAGCTCATCAAGTGTAAGGAGATCTAGTAGAGTAGCTACCACTCCTTCGATTGCTCAAAATTCCTTCAAGACTGTGCCTTCATCTAGTGGAATAAAGAGGAAGGAGACACATGTGCCTACAAAACAAGCTAGTGCTTCGATGAAGGAAAATATCTCTCTGGTAAAACAAAAAAAAGAGGCTTGGCAAAGAAAAGGCTACTCCAATAGCACATAAAATTGGTCTAGTGAAAAGGAGAGTTAAAACCAAGGCAACCAAAGAGAAATACTTGGGTGTGAATGTGGAGGATGAAGAAGAAGAAGGACCTCAATTTTTTCGCAAAAGGAAAGGTGAAGCGTCACAAGAAGAAGAAATTATTAAGAAGAAAAAATTTGACATTGTGGATACTGATGAAGAGGCATAAGTAGAGAAAGAGAAACAAGCCTTTGTGATCCACATGTGAGAGAAGAATGTTGAAGCCACCAAGAAAGGGATACTATAAGAAAAGAAAAATCAAAAGAAGAAGAATCTAGTAAGAGCCCATAGTCCAATGAAAATTTATGTATTATTCAATGGGATTGTGAAAAATGAAATGTTAGAGGAAAAAACTATACTATATACTGAGGCTGTGAGGTGGACAAGACCACCATAGTAGAAGCCATTGTAAAATACATTATTGTTCTTGAAGTAGATATGCAGAACATAGAGAAACAATTACTTGTGGAATTGTAAATTGTTTTGATGGATAAAAGACAAGAAGCAATAGAAGAAGAGAAAAAATTGAAAGCCTATGAATTGGAGAAGATAAGTGCTCCTTTGTCTAAGGAAAATAAAGCCACATTGGCTACACTATTTGTAGGAATTTTGTCATTGATTATGCTATTTGACAACATGACCACGGATTGTGTATAATAGAGTATTATAGTGTTTTCATTGATGTCAACATTGTTGTGGATCATTTCGATTAATCCTAACATGTTTTTGAGGTGTTTTGGAAGATATTTGTGCAAGTTGGGTTGGTCCAGCTAGCTCAGTGTTATAGTGCATTAGTTTTTGGGTCCTCACCACTCTACAAATGAAGGTATCACTCTGAAATTCTAACATTAATTTGGTGGATGTTAGATGCATCTAATTCAATATTTCATCTTGATTCAAGGACATACAAGTTGAGAGATAAGAGTAATAGTATTTGGCCTGGAAATTCACAATTATTTTTTGTATAGTGTGTTTGTGTGGGAGATTATGCACTTTTCTACAAATATTTTTTTGGCTTTGTGGTGTTCAAGATAAGTTGTCATATCTTAGTTGAGCATGAATTATAGATGGTAGTGAGTTTTGAGGTCCACATGTCAAGATGTGGATGCAAAAATGAAGGATTTTTCGTTTAGGTCTTATTTGGAGCTGACCTAACACATTTTATGTTGTACGAAGGATGAATAAGTATTGTTATCTCATGTGGGATCTATTTTAGGTCCATGCTGACCTATCTTAAGGAATTTTGAATTTTGAATTATGGCATGTGTTATGGATGATAAGTTTTGGAGCTGACAAGTTACATTTTGGTGTTACATCTAATTAGGTCGACCAACCTAATTAATGTTATACTTGATGTTGATATATATATTAGATTGTTTTCAGTATTTTTAATATATATATATGTGACACATGTATTTTGTGTGATGTGATTTTGAGAATAGCATTGCGAAGTTGAAGATCTAAGTTGTGCAAATGAAGAGCATTGCAGAATATTGAATCAGAATCAATGCAAAGATTGTTATTGTGGTTCATTGGAATGTATCTCTATATATTGTAGATGCAATTGTAAAAATTCAAAATAGGTTGTGAGCCACATTCTTTATTCTATCTTTTTCTCTGTGGATAGTGAGTCCACTTGGAAATTGAGTCCACCTACATTAGCATTTCTATAATATATTATAACTGGTTATAATATATTGTGAGCTAACCATCATTGTGGCTTTTCCCATTTTGGATTTTCCACGTAAAAATCTTAGTGTTCATGTGTTATGTGATTGTTGTGGATTTTTTCATGCTTTCTTTCCCTACTATAGTTGAATATGCATTAGTAATTGTATGTTTAATGATTGAATGGTTTAAGAGAATACTGATCACCACCCTTCTCAGTATTATGGGTTTTCAACAATTGGTATCAAATCTTCGATCCTTGAAAGGAGCTTAACCACTTTAAGAAGATCTTGGAGATTGAACACATGGCTGATAGAAATTTTCAATTCCTCTAGAAGAGATTCCTGCTTTTGATTTAATAAAAGAAGATTGCATGCTTGAAAAATATGCAGAGCTCAAAGTTTCTCTTGAATATCTAGATAAAATTGAAGGTGAGAACAAAGATCTGAAGGAAAATGTCAAAGAAGCAAATGAATGTATCAAAAAATTGAGAGAGAAAATCAAGAAGTTTAGAGAAAGGCATAAGGAAGTTAGTGAGAAATTGAAAAAATCAAATGAAACTATCACTAGACTAAAGGTGCAAGTTGAAGAAAAGAAAAGAGTCAAGGAATTTTTGAATGCAATGGTGAAAAGAAAATTTGATGAATGCATAAGGCTTGAACAAGAAGTGGTACATTTGAGATCAGATCTGAAGAAAGCAAGAAGTCATGAAGAAAAATTCAAGGCGAGATCTATAATGCTTAATGAGTTTATTTTAGGTCAGAAAGCATCCAAAAACAAATATGGTTTAGGATTTGAAAAAGGTGAAAGCTCAAAAGCAAATCAGACACCTAATGCAAAAAATAAGATGAATGAACCAGATGAGACTAAAGACAAGAAGAACAATGGAAATATTTGGAATCAAAGAAATGAAGCTAAAAGACCCCCAGGAAGACAACCAAATGATAAAAGGTATCCATCTTTCAATGGTTTTTGTTATTCTTGCAATAAATTTGGACATAGAGCAATGGAATGTAGAAGCAGAATGAATCAAAATATTTCATCTTTTACTAATTAATGCTTTACATGTAAGAAATTTAGACATAGACCAAGTGAATGCAAAAGTCAAATGATTAATGTATATAACAATGGTAGAATGATTCAACCTTTCAATGGTTACTATTATACATGGTATGGATTTGGACACAAAGCTAATCAATATAGATCTAGAATAAATGGAAGGAATACTATTCAAAATAATGTTGGGTATGTGCAAGATCATGATGGGTCAAAAAGTGTTGATATGTAAGTGATATGATGGCCAATGTGGTAGACAACTTTTTTTACCCAAAATTGATGAAACGAAAAGGGTTTTTAAAGGAGATTCTCACCTTTCCACCAATATAAATTATTTTTTACTTTGAATTTACTAAATAATTATTATTCATTTTTTATTTTAAATATGACTAAAGTCCTAATTGATAGGCTGAATGAAAAACATCTATAGCTTTCAAATGGTATCACATTTTTTGAATCTGAAATATGCATCACATTCTATGCTTCACATACTATAGGATTAAAAAAAAAATGAATTTCATGAGGTTTTAACCAAGTTAAGGTGGTTAGACATACGATTTTTTATATTTTTTAAAAGTTGTAATAAATAAATCATAATTAATTATTTACTTGGAAAAAAATTACAAAAAATAATGCATCACATCAGGACATGAGTCCTCTACTTATATATAAAATATTATAAAAATAATTATCATTTTATTGTGGTTAGAGTGGTCAAACAGACACCTACTTCCTATTTTCTCCCTGAAATTTAAGTACTACTGCATTGAAATTTAAAATTTTCACCAAATAGATTTTAATTTTTTTAAATAAAACTGGTATTTTAGAAACTACATTCAATTTTATATAGATTTTATTCTTACATATTTTTTAAATAATAGAGATAACTTATTCATTTTTTTACGTCAAGTTGACTAACTCTGATTTTCTGAATTTTCATCACCACTTAAGGGCCTGTTCTTTCCATGATGATCCTGCACATACCCTATTGTATGTCACAATTGTAGTAGACCTAGCCATATTGCTAATTTTTTTAGAAGTAGAAACACAAGGAAGGATAATTCAATGAAGAGGAATGAATCAATCAACAAAGTTGATCCAGTTGAAGTAAAGAAGGAAATGGAAAACATTTGGAGAAAGAAGGAAGAGACAGATGACAAGGTAGAGTTTGTACCATTCTCTGGTGTAGATCTTTCCTCTGAAAACTAATCCAAGAGCTATGGCTTAGGGGGATCTTGAATGGATATATTTTATCCCCTACTAGAAAAATGGTGTTGAGGTTGTAGCATGAAGATATAGATGAGCATTATTGATCTATTAGTGAAGATTGCAAAAGACAATATGGTATTGCAAAATTTTGTGGAGTTAATTTAAAAGTTGATTGTGCATACAGTTTTAGGGTTGCCAACTTTATGAATTGAAGCATTTCTTATAGAATTTTGGTAAACCTAAGGGTTATAAGAGAATTCTATAAGATAAATTCATTTCACCAAAGCTATTTGAAGAATATCAGAGCAATGAGAAGAGAACTTGAAGAGTTCAAGGTGATTTGAGATTCAAAGCATCGAAACCCTAGTTCAACAAGCGAGTTAAAAAGGTATTTTACAAATCTTACATGCCCTATATTTTAGAAAAAAAAAAATCAAGTTAGTTTGAATCTACATTATGATGGCTACACCCAAGGTTATAGATATTACGGAGAAACCCCAACCTAAATTCAAGAGATACCCTACAAAAGACATAGAAGATGACCCACTAGGTTATTTCTCACACATTTCGTATGGGGCCTTACCAACTAATGATATTATGGAATACATTCATGGAATCATGGATGAGCATTCTCTTGGCAAGTTAAGGGATGTATGGGAAAATGAAATAATTGGTGAGGACTTCACCCTTAAGCTGAAATACAAAACCCTAGCTGAGAAGAAATTAGATGTATGGTAGTAGTTCCCTAATTTATTCTATGATAACAAGTGGATTAGAATGACTCTGAGTAGAATTTATGATCATGATATGTCTCACATGATGACTAAGGAGGTGATAATAAAGGTCACTAGATTATGCTCCACTAGACCCATTCCCATGCTAAAACCTATAAAAAACAAAGATGTAATGGAGAAAATAGGTGCAAAATTTGATCAGAGAGCCCTTTCCATGAGTCCTATCAGAAATCATGTTGTCAGGTATGCTACCATGGTCACTGGTTACAAGATTTACTTCAAAAATAGAGATAAATTTATATTTTTCCACTGCAATCCATGTGGCACATTATATGGTAGAAAATGGTGTAGATTATGACCTCTGTGATTTTCTTAGGTAATAATTGATGGAAAATATAAAGGATATCAAAAAGAAGAATAATGTGTAAATAATTATGGTACTTTGGTAATGTACTGACTCTTCTACATTTTAAAGGAGGTTCATATAATTGGAAAAGTAAAATGGATGAGTGGAAGGCCTGTGGCACACCAAATTGTAGATTACATGAGGATCCTTGGAGATACCAATGCATAGGATGATGCCCTTATTTCATTCTTCATAGTATTTTAGAGAAGAATGCATGAGAGAGAGAGAATTCCAAGGGGTATTGTGGAAAGATACAAAAATGATATCACATTCCTAGTTTCCATAGATCATTGTATTATGGAGGTAGTGGAACCAAGATCAGTTTGAGTTCCTAAATTGGGTTATGAGGTAATAGAGGTAGAACTAATTGGTTTTGAAGATTCTTTATTGAATAATCCTAAAGATACAACAAAACCAAGGTATGGGACTTTTGAAGAAAAATCTATGGAAGCTCACATGAAACAAAAGGAGCCACAAATCAAGAAAAATGTTGATGTTGTGATTGACATATATGCACAAGAACATGGCATTTCAAAAGAGAGTATGATATGATAGAGAGAGAGCTAGAGAAGGAATGGGTATTGGAGAAGATTTCGAGAGTTCAAGAAGATTAGGGAAAACTTATACCACACCTCCCTCTATACAAAATTCCTTTAGGGCTTTACTTGCTGCTGGAGAAAAGTTTAAGTCTACCACCAGTCCTCTAGTAAGGGACAAATCTCCTCTAGTTGTGCATCCCACAAGAGTGGAAAAGAAGAGAACCACAACTATTGCACCTCCTACTACCCTTGCAAAGAGAAGGGTGAAACAAAAGGATACAAAAGAGAAGGGTATAGGCATAAATGTAGCCAAGAAAGAAGAAAAACTAGAAGAAGGACCATAGTTGGTCCAAAGAGGAACAAAAGAGGCTTCAAAAGGTGAAGCTAGTATAAAAATAAATAGATTTCATATAATTGGTACCGAGAGTGAAGAGGAGATTGAAAAATAAAAGGAGGAATTTGTAATCCATATGAGAGAAAATAAGAAGGAAGCTACAAAGAAAGATGCTTCGAAGAAGAAGAAAGAAAAGGAGAAAATTCTAGAGAAGTCTCTAGTGAAAAGAAACAATCAGAAACATTCTAATCCGGTAAGTCCTCACTCCCCAATGAAACTTGAGGCACCATTTAATAGCATTTTACAAACTGAAATATTGAAAGAAATAAGTACCTTGTACAAAGATGCAAATGAGGCAGATAAGGCCACCATCATTGAGGCCATAATAAAATACATTTTTGTGCTTGAAGCTAATATGAAAAATATCAAGAAGGATATTCTTTATGATGAGGTATAGAATATTTTAATGAAAAGAAGACAAGAGGCAATACAAGAGCATGAAAGGCTAAAAGATGAAGCCTTGGAAAGAGTTGGTTCTCCACTCTCCAAAGATGATAGAGCCACATTGGCTACTATATATGACAATGATATGATAATGAAACAAAGAATTATAATCCTTATGGGAAAAAACCAAAGTGATTTGGAGAGAGTAAGAAAATAAATCAATGATAAAGCTAAAGAAATTATGTAGAAGTTAGGACTGACTCTGGTGGTTGAAGAAGAGATGAATATTGACACCAATTCTCTAGAAAAAAATGAAGAGGAAGAAGTGAACACAGATGATGCTCAACATGAGCATGATGTCAATGAATAAGTTGCAATAGATAAAACTCCTTTGGAAGTGGAGAACATGATCAAAGATGATTTTAAGGATGCAATGATCGGAGAAGACATTGCGAAGGAAAATTCTAATCCTTCTCCAGTATAGCAAGATGTCACTCCTACTCAAGAAGAATTCACTCCTCCAAAAAACACTGAAAAAATTGTAGAGGAAGTAAAAATAGACAAAGATGATGGTGAAGGAGAAAAGGATGATGAAGAGGATGAAGAAGATCATGAAGAGAAGGAAGAAGAGCATGAAGAGAAGGAAGAAGAGCATGAAGAAGAGGATGATAACGAAAAGGATGCATCTAGAGATGCATATAAGGTTGAAATAGTTGACTCTAGAAAGACTTCAAAGGAAAATAATAAGGCTATGGAGACTACAAAGGCTTCTGATGGCACCTTCAAATTTTGCCAATTTTAGTGCCTATGTTAATGCAGGACCATCCAGGGTGTAAGATTTATCTTGCATCAACTAGAAACAAAGGTGATATTTCTATTTTGTAAGGGCTAAATTGACTTGAGTTTGTTGAGTATGAAGGTCTGTAGAAGATTGAGCTTTGGGATTCAAAATTATCTCTTATCACTTGCCAAGGGAGAAATGAAGAAAGAGAGTCATTTTTTTTATCAGGTTGTTCAGGTTTTGAACTTCGGGCTTATTGCTTACCCATTTCTAAGGAGAGTAGGCATCAGGCTTTGGTTTAAAGGCTTGCACCTTAACTTAGATTATAAAGTGATGTATGAGGTATAGATAAACTTCGAACCCCAACACTTGAAAAAGGTTCATGTTGACAATGAAAACACTTTAGGTTTCACGAGTCGGAGGGATGGTTTACTCCTTACCAAAGGATGAGAAATTAGTATGGGGGATGGACTAACTTTGACATCCGACAAGTTTAAAGAAGACCGGTGTTTTTGTACTTCAACATTTTGGAGGTTTTATTAATGGTTTGCGATGGTGCAAAGGGTGGTAAAAGGTATTAGGGAAGGTCGATCGCTAACACCCTGACAAAGTTTGGAGGAGATTTGGACTTTTTTGTTTGAGCTTTCTTTGTGAGCTCGTTTATGCACTCCAAAGGATGGACTATGAGTTACTAGATACTCTCAATTCCCAATGCAAACGAAGTATAGAGTCATCGAAATTAAAGAAAATTCTCACCATTCCGTAAGAGAATTTTTGACTTGTTTGACCAACATGGAATGTGATGTTGGGAATGTGGTTGAATCCTATGCCATCGCTAGTTTACTCCCATCGCTGATGTGACTTGACCATTGCAAAACCAAATAGTAATGAGAAATATAAAAGCCTAAGATATCCTCCATCACTAAAGCCACAAACATCGTGAGAATATTTTTCAATGACCCTTTTTTTTTAGCGATGGGCGTTTGAAATATTGCTCAATCTTTATAAAGTCTAAACCTTTTTTTTCCCCCGCTAGCCTGCTACATCCAACACTACCATCAGCAGCAACCAGCGGGGAAGCAAGAGAGCTTGTGGGGGGTGGATTGGCAATGAGCGATGGAGTTAACGGATATTCACTAGAATATTCCTCTCATCGTTGGGAACTTAAGGATTGGAGATATCATATAATTATTTTTTTGTAAAAAAGTAGCAAATTAAAAGTTATTAAAAATAGAAAAGACAAACATTTCAAGTTTATGGACTAGTTTCCTTAGAAATTAATTAAAAAATAGAAAACATAACTCAATCATAAAAATAATTACATATTTGAGAACTAGACATGTTGTGATCTATAATGGGTTTTAATTTCATAAACTAATTCTAAAAAAAACATGTTAGCTATATTGCCAAAGTCAGTTTTTCTCTTGACATTGCCTTAGTCTTTTAGTTGCAAGTCCAAGGCTAAGGGTTGGGTTACAAAGCCTTTCTCGATCCTGAAATCAAATCAAAAAGTGAGTTAGTAATATTTTAGAATGAGTACCCATTTAGGAATGAGATCTTGATCTAAGGCTTGGGTCCCCATTCCTAAATGACTACTTTTTAAAAAAAATGAATACCCGTTCCTTTCAACATTTTTGTTTGCATGAAACTTCCCCTCTTTGTGGACCCATCTTCTTGTGCATACCCACTAATTCAATCTAGTTCAGCTCCTTGTTCCATGCTTTCCTTGTCCTATTATCATTTTTATATATTTTTTAAAAACTAACTCCCTACATTAGTTAGTCCTACATTAGTTAGTCATGTCAGATTCTAATTCAAAATAATTAAGCATTTGTACTTGCATTCCAAACATAAAAAATAAAAATATGAAATAAATAGTAACTAAAAGAATATAACAAAAAAAATGTTGGACAATTTACTAAACTTAGTAAAAATAAGGTCGTGAAAAAAAAACTTATTTAAATAACAAGATGTGATAGAGAGAATTAAGAAAAATTATTCACACATCCCCCCTATCAATCATTTTTTATTTTCTTTAATGCTAGTCCAAAAAGTGGAATTGTTTGATTGTTCTTAAGAAAACCAAATTTTGTGATCCAATAATTGTAAGAGTTCGAAAAAAAATTATCACTTAACAAAATAAAACTTATATGACTTGGATTGTGTAGCCATCAACTTAGTATTCAAAACTCATTCCATTTGCTCCCTTATCTTCTTTAGTAATTTCCTAGTCCAAAGATCACTTCCCTTCTCATTTTTTTCATCTTCCACATGATCATCATTTTCTCTAGTTGAATATGAATATATGTCAACAATATTAAAGATAGGATTCATCATATACAAATCTTCAAGAAAATAAATTTGTAAGGAATTCTCATTTATCTTCTTCATAATTTTTCACAACCCAATTTTCTTGGGCTTTAACTTATTGGAGGACCTTAAGGATACCTTTCCTTTTGTAGATGAACCATGACCAAGTCTCCTTAAAATATCTTTCTTCTTTGATGCTAGAATATATTATTCTTATAATTCTCATTCATGGATTGGAATTTGAATGTAACTTGTTGATGTATAGGTTTTGAATATTTTGTTAAACACCCAAAATACTAAGAGGGGGGTGAATTAGTATTTTATTAAACCACTTATTCATAATCCAACTAATAATTAAAACATATCTAACTGTAGCAATGAATGAGACCACTAAAGAGATCACAACACCACATAACACATGAACACTAGGATTTTTACATGGAAAACCCAAAAAATGAAAAACCACGATGAGGATTAGCTCACAATATGTCATAACTAGTCATAAGATATTACAACCTGCTCACAACCAGGACTTGTTTTCCTTATAACGCTCACAACCTGAAATAGATACAAAAAAAATGTGGATACACAACCAAAGTGTGAACTGATATAAGATGCACCTTCCTTGTGCTAAATTCAATTCCAAAGAAGCTTTGAATACAAAATACTACACTGCTTAGCAGTCACTCAACATACACAACAATTATTCCCTTAATGTGATCACATACATACAAAGTCACAAGATCGCACACTATCATATTTTCATGCATCACATTACATTATCTCCTTCTCATGCAACTCAAAAATGTTCCACATATATAGCCTATTACATCCACATACATCAATTATGTCAGACTAATTTAGATGTAGCCCTAATTTAATTCAAAAACACTTTGTCAGCTCCAAAATTGAAAAAAAACTTCTTCACGCTTAGATTAAACATGTAAAAATTGAATTTAGGTCAGCATGGATCTAAAATAGATCTCATTAACATCTGCAGTACATATTAATCTTCATAGCACAATTACGACTATTAGGTTGGCCAGAAATTAAACCTAATCACAAAATAAACCAATCTGATAAATATTGATCATCCATATGATCATGTAAGCATGCGCCATTTGTAATATATGTAGTAGTGACACCTCTAAACTATCTCCCAATTTTTTTAATTTTGAATCCAAACATCGGATGGATGTGGACCAGATAACACATACCATCTTGCATTGTATAAGCCATAAATTGTATGTCGATCTTCTACCATTTGTAAATTTCAGCCAGATCAACCAAAATCGCAAAAATCTTGAACATAGATGTATTTAGTAGTCCTTAACAACATACTGTAACTACATAATCCAATCTTACAACATGAGAAAATCAAGACCAAAGTATCAGATCAAGGTGTCACCAAAATTGTTTACCAAATTAGACAAAACTATCAACAAACAATTTTGGCATCAAAGGGTTTCTTCTTCATTCTTTCAAAAATCTCCCCCTCTTTCATTCTTGGAAACATGTGTCAAAAAAAAGTCTCCAAAAATTCAACTTCAAAGCTATCTTCAACAACTATATGAACTCCACCTTTTCAGACACACATCAAAACTTCCTTAACAATTCTAGCACCAAAAATTTTCCAAACTTCTCAAAAATTCTCCCCAAACACAATATATAAACTTGTCCCCGTTTGACATCAAGGACAAAGGGTGTGTCAGTGAGACACATGTACAAAAATACACTAAAATGAAATGAATGGCTCCCCCTTAGGGAGTTATCCAAGAAATATACATTTGATCATATATACAAGAAAGAGAAATTGAAAGCAACTAAAAATGATATACAAGGTGAAATGTGTCCACCTAGAGGGGGAGTCAACTTCAAGATCCTTGAGAATGGATTCCCAAGTATATTTCCCTTCATCCCAACTCTTCTTAGCTAAATCAAGCACTTTATACATAGATTCTGACTCCACTAAATTCTCCTCTCTCTCTTCTAGACTAGTCAAATAAGGATTTATCTTTTCTAGCTTTTTTACATCTGCAAGGGTACTTGAAATTGGAATGTTCTTGGTCTTCACCAAGTCTCCAATATTTTCAAACCACCTTATTACATCCTTTTTGTGTCTTTGTAAAGTGAAAATATTTTTTATGCAAGTCTAAAATGACAATCCAAGACGCACAATTTCTCTTTTGTAATTCCACAAGCTCTGAAAGCATTAGATTCCATTAAATATTTCATGCTTTGAATGGCATTTGGACTTGTTGTGAAGTTTTTGTACACAGACCCCACTGAAAGTAGGGATCCTTTTTTCTTGGTCTTTTGGCTCTTTTCTATGGCCATGCCTTTTGAGCTTGTCATTGAAAATCATTAGATTTTGGTTTTTGATGCTTTGGTCCTTTGGTCGTGGGATTTGGTTACTTTGCACTATTCCTAAATGCTTGTCTTGTTTGTAAAGTGCCCCTATTTTGAGTTCCAAGTGGTCAAGGAGTCTTACAGATGTCCTCTCTAGAAGTGGGTTCCCTTTGCCTTGTGTTTGTCCTTAGTGTTTTGTCTGGGTCTTAGGAGTTGTTCTTTTCCTCCTAAGACCTTTTTCCCTTTGCTTTGTGGGTTCGGGCATGGGATGAAACTAAACTCTGAACCTTCACAAAGTTCTTGGTTTGGTTTCCATTTCAGTTCTGGCTCCACTTCTTGTCTCCTTGTTTTCTTTGTTGTTTTGCTTGTGTTTGGCCTTTGGGTTGGTTTCCTCCCTTGGGTCTTCTTTTGTTTTCATTTTTTCTTTCATCTTCGGAGGCAGGGCATGGGATGAAACTAAACTCTAACCTTCACAAAGTTCTTGGTTCAGTTTTGGTTTCGGTTCTGGCTCTTCTTCTTGTCTCCTTGTTTTCTTTGTTGTTTTCCTTGTGTTTAGCCTTTGGGTTGGTTTCCTCCCTTGGGTCTTCTTTGGTTTTCCTTTTTACTTTCATCTCTGGAGGCGAAGCGCATGATGAAACTAAACTCTAAACCTTCATAAAGTTCTTGGTTCAGTTTTCATTCTAGTTCCGACTCCACTTATTTTCTCCTTGTTTTCTTTGTTGTTTTTCTTGTATTAGGCCTTTGGGTTGGTTTCCTCCCTTGGGTCTTCTTTGGTTTCCATATTTTCTTTCGTATCCTTTCCTTTCACTGGAGATGGAACCAGGGTGGAAACTGAACTAAAAACTTTGCAAATGGCTTCCATCTAGTTTTGACCCCAGCTCTGTCTAGTTTTGTTTCGGCTTCCATCTGGTTTTGGCCCTGGCTTCATCTAGTTTTGTTTTCGCTTCTATCTATTTTTGGCCCTAGCCCTATTTGGATTTGTTTCTTCTTCTGCTTGGTCTTGTGCATAGTTTCCTTGCCTTGGAAATTCTGAGCTATTTGTCGAGTTTTAATAAAGCCTGTGAGTGGCTGAATCTGTGACTATGCATTCATCATGAAAACCTAAGGTTTGATTTCGAGTTGATTACTAATGTTTTTAGATCACCCTAGATGAGTTAGCAAGTTAAATTTATCGATGAACAACTTGAATTGAGTTGAATTCGTGCTTGAGATCCCAAATTGATGATCGTTCGATCAATTTGGGCAAAATCCTGATGAAATCCAAGATTTGGGGTTTTGATCATTTTGGGTATTTCCTTTGCCTTGAGATTTCCCTAGATTTCCATTGCTGGGTTTTTTTCCCAGAAAGTGTAGAATTATGCCGACTTCCAAAAATCTATTGCTTGGGGAAATCCCTGAACTTTTGTTACTCCACCATTTCCCTGAAGTATGTGCAAAATATTGAAAATTTGGTTGACTTCATGGAAATCAGTCGTCCTAGGATTTCCTCATATTTTCATTTTCCCGAAATGTGCTAGGATATGCTAAGTCTCACAGATTTTGGTCCCCGCCAGAATTCTCTAAGGAACTACTAGGAATGAAGAAATAAAAGAATGCATGAGTTAAAGAATAGTGATTTTTGCATCTACATGATTGATTTGGCTAATTTAATGAAATGTACAGGCATTTCTTGATTTTTGGATAATGATTGGGTAATTTTGTGTGCTTTTTGGGCTTCCCTCACTACAATCCACCTGGCTTGAAATTCCCTGGAATTCCCTTTTGGTCTAAGTTCCGCAAAGGGATGAAAATCTCAAACTTTGAAGAAGGGTGCCTTAATGATATTTTAAGGGATTTTGATGGTTGTTTGGATTTATTTGATGATTAGCATGTTGTTTATGATGGACTAACTTGGATTTTGATGCTATAATGGATACTTATTGTGGCCTTTTGAGTGCAGGCTAGACCAAGGAATATATTTGTTGGTAAGGCCAAGGACAAGCAAGTGGATCTTAGTGTGGAGGAATATGTTGGGGCAAGATAAAAATGATATGAACCTCCTCCTGTAGAAGTTTAAGATGATCATAGATCAGGTTGGATATCGGAAGATAGGCTCCAAAAGGAAGGTTGAGCGTACTTTAGATGTTGTGAGATATGTGGGGTACAACCAAGTACACTTTGCGGTCATGGGCAGGTGAAATGCACACGTACACGGGAGGGTTAAGTCAATGAATTCTCGATGGCCATTCATCTGAGTTGGGTGTGACATGGAAAATTCAAACAAGCTTGAATCAATCAGGTTCATTCAAATGCCCATCTTATCTATTGATCAGTGGTCCATATTCAAACTAACATTTCGCACACATTTTAATTCTTCTACTTCACATAGGTGAGACATTAATGGCGGAAGTGACCCATAGTGTGTATTTAGTCTGAACTGAGATTCCTACAGATCTAGGGCCGATCTGAAGGGGTGCCTCATTCATTCAATGTAGGCTGGCGATTTATTGTGAACTGTCCAGGGCCAACCTGGTTGGTGGATGACCTTGCTTTGTAACCCTAGTTTGGGCTAGCACACGGTGTAATCTCTATAAGTATGGTATTCCACCTCTTCTGAAAAGAGTTAGTCAGTTAGTCAATTTGAGAGTTAGACTAGAGTTAGAAAGGCTATAGACGATTAGATTTTAGAGCATAAATTTAGAATTAGGAGTTAGTTTTGTTTTCAAGCAAGTGTTGTAATACATAATATTAAAGTTGTTTCTATTATTGGAGATTCAATACAAGTGAAGAAATTGTGTTATTATTGGTGGCTTCTTTGGATTGATTTGTCTTGCATGTTTCTTATTCTATCTTTGAAATTGCTTGAAAATAACTGAATGCATTTTAGATTTAGAGTTAAATTATTTAATTGTGCTTGTCATTTAGTGCTTGGAGTGTTGTAGCAATCTCTGGTTCATACTTTGGGCAATTCTTGATTTTGGGATTGTTGTGCAAGGTCAACCTGTACCTGATATTTGTGTGCTTAGTTCAATTTTGGGCATTTATCTAGTTCAATTGAATGAATTTCCATGATCTAAATATCTTTAATTCCTTAGAAGATTGCACCATTTCTATGAGATTGCAGGTATAGCCTGGGTTAAGCAGAAATTAGTTTTGAGGGATTGGTTTGTTCCAAGTATTTTATCATTAATATTGTTGATCTTAGGAGTAATCTTAATATTAGGATTTATGAAACCCTTATATTTTTCTATTTCTTTGAAATTTGGTTAAAATAGGAATTTGAGTATCATTATATTGAAAAATATTATAAATTTAGAGTTTCCAATATTTGTTGTGTAAGGTCCCTTTGTGATTACCAACATTTTCAAATTTATCATTGAGTTTTTTTGTTGCATTATCAAGACCTAGCATTAGAGACCTTGGGGTTATCTCTTTTTCAATAGAGATTGACCTTTCAAGAGAGATATGATACTATATATTATGTCTAATTTTTTACTATGTAGAAAACACCATCAATAAATTGGAAATAGAAGGAGGGCCTTAATAAGAAAGCTGGAGAATTTTCTAAATGACCTTTCTCCTGAGAGACTCAGAAGGAGAACCATATCTACACTAGGAGAAGAAGAGTTTCAAAAAATGCCACCTCCAACTAGGTCAAGAAGGACTAGAAGAAGGGAGGAGGAGTCATCCAATCCATCATTTCTACCATCCTCACCCTCATCCACCTCATTTTCATCTGATTATGAGGCTGGTTCCATTCAAGAACCTCAATCAGTCATCAATCATCCTTTACCACCTCCACTAATGGATTTCTTGGAAAATAAGTCATCACCTCTATCCTTCAATAACTATAATGTTATGCCCAAGAACCCTGAGCATTTTTTCTCTAAGTTTCACACAAGTGATCCTAATAGGAAAGCAAAGAAGCATATTAGGATTTTTTAGACTTGCTTGAGAGATAGAGGAATTAATCATGAGGATGTTTCATGTATAATTTTCCCTTATTCTCTGGGAGAGGATGCCTTTTATTGGTACAATCATTTACCTACTGCATCAATCCATAATTGGGTTGAACTTGAGGTGATATTTCTACAGAAGTTTAAAATACCCATCAGTGCCAATGATCTCTACATGCAGTTTACCAGGGTTAAGAGAGAAGTTAGTGAGCCTATAAGGTCATTCAACAATAGGTTCCACTGTGCATACACTAGATGGAAATAACCTTATGCTATAGATGATGTCACTACCTTAGAGGTCTATTTTGAAGCCCTTGATAGTCTTACATCCACCTTCCTTAAGTGGAGAACTAATCCCCCAACTACCTTGCTCACTACATATACAGAGGTTGTTAAGGTTAGTACAGATCTGAGACAACACTTTTCAGGACCCTTGCCATCTCTCAAAACCGCTGCTCACCCTGGGAAATTCCAAGCTCTTAACCATCCTTTGACTAATCACACTCCCATTATGAATCCCATCTTGCAGCTTCCTTTGGTTCCTCACCCGGATCATCCAATCAGCCAAACTCACTCGATACCCAGTTACCCACAACAAGGTTCCAATCCACCCCTTCATCCACAACAATAGGCTAGTTTTCCTACATATTTGCAGAACTCAAAAGTGTTGAATCAGTCTATGGGTCTTGGAGGAGTGTCAATATACCCTCCAAACAATGTGAATTTAGTGCCTTATAATAGTCCTAATAAGGAAAGGTTAGATGAGCTAACTGAGCAAGTTAAAAAATTGAATATGGAGGTATCCTACTTGAGGAACCAAAACAACCAACTCCAAGCTACTCAGAGAAGCATGTAATCAAATTACAATAGGGAGAACTGAGATGTTGCATGAGGGAAAAAATTTGACAAAGGGCAGCATTCTAATGTAAATTATAATTTTGAAAGAGGACAAGGTTCTAGTTAGAACTTTGATAGAGGACAACATGGTGGACAAGGGTTTGAAATGAGATAACCACCTTGGTAGAATAGGCCATAGAACACCAGACCTAATAATGGAGGATTCCCCACTCCACTGGATCAACCTTCCAATCAAGAGAAACCTCTGAGTGGTGTATATCTAGTTGAAGAAGCTTTGTCGGGATGGTGCAGGCTCCACAAGACAAGTCAACACTCTGAGCTAGATTGTCCTGAGTTCCAAAGTGTGGCTTCCATCTTTCAGTATGAAGTTGAGAACAACTCCACTAGTCAGGAGTTGGTACCCTCAAATCCCTATGACTCCCCAGTTTTGGTGTTGAAACATGCTCCTTTCCTGAAGGATGAAGAGAATGAACCAAAAGAGGAGTCAAGAAGTTAGAATGAGGAGACTTAACAAGTGTTGAATGAGGATGAAATATCTCATTTATTTTAATGAAGGAACTAAGAATGATAATGGTCCCTTGGATGAAGAGGAAGCTAGTGTTGAAGAAGTACAAATGTTTCAATGACTTACAAGAAAGTATGATTTGAGGAATAGGCCTAACAGGAATCCACCAGCTGGAGGCCCATTTACTACATCTATTCCTCCAAACAATTTTACCACTCCACCAAACCCACATGCCAGTAATAATCCATCTTACCCTCAGGTGCCAACACAGTACTTTATAAAAGGAGGACAACCTAAGGCATCAAAAGGAAGCAATGTTGATGCAACAAAAGATAAGTACATTGGTCATTCTAAAGAGACCCATGTCGACATGAATGTGGAAAAATTAGGTGAATATGTAACTGAAGAACTCAGGAAAGTAAAGGTGAGTCTTTCTTATTTTGAGTTGTTAAGGGTTCTTGAAATCAGAAATATTGTCCTAGGGTCTTTTAATTCAAGTAAAAAACCACAAGGAATAGCATTCAATGAGGCAGTTGGTAGGCCTCCTAGTTCACAGACACCCAAAGGCCAATGTCAAGCACAAACTGGAGACAGAGGGAAAGAAAAAGATAAGAACCAAGTTGCATAAGTTGACACTCAGTTGAGTTTATTCCAGGGAAAAATGGAAACCCCTCCCTTTCTGATTTATGCTCATATCTTTGGGAAGAATCTGCATAATTATCTTCTAGATTTAGGAGCATCTACAAATGTTATGCCTTTTGTTGTTTGTAGAGCTCTAGGTATTACCCTTGTATCCTCTTAGAAGAAGGTCACTCAATTGGAGAAGACATAGGTAAATATAGTGGGAGAATTGAACATAATTCCCATTGAAGTAGCTTTAAATCCTATAGTGCAAAAAGTACTTAATATTCAAGTGACAGATATTTCTAACACTTATGGTTTCATCTTGGGTCGATATTTCACCAAGGCACTGTTCAACAAAAACTACCAAGCCTTTATGGTTTTATTTTTACCTCTACAGCTGCGGCTTACCTTTCAAATGCTCACTGCCCTAGGCATGTTCCATGTGGCTGCCTCACAAAGCTTTCTGCTTTTTTCCAGTCTCCGTTTGCGTGTTGCATGGCTTTCTCTAGCTACTTTCCGAACTGGGCCCACCTTGTACTTTCTTTCACTAAGCATGCTCTAGGTGGCTCCCTCTTAGAGCTTTTCGTTGGGCATATTTTTGACTTTTTTTCGAGCTCCATCTATGCAATATGTGGTGGTTGTTGTTGCATCAGTTACCTTGGAAATGTTGCTACACCTTTTGTACTCGCTTGCTGCCGCATTTCCTATTGTGGCGCCACATGTTCATTTTTGCTACTGCTTTTTTTTCTGTTTCTTTTCATGGTTGCGCTAGCATGCTCCTAGGTGATCGATGTTTGTTGTGGTGGCTCAAGTTGATATGGTCTGTCAGTCTCTTCTCACAGTTTTCCTTCTCTTCATGCGTTTTAGGCGGTGGGTTGGCCTATAAGTACGACCATGTTTTTCTATATTTAGGTTGTTGGTTATGTTAGCAAAAACTCCTAAGCACTAGGAAGAAGGCCTTTGTAATAGTTCTATTCAATTTGAATACTCGATACTACGCCAAATAAATTCAGCCTTTCTATTTATTCATGCATTTAGTGAGACTATTGGTTTGTGTCATTATCTTCTTTTATTGTATGAATGTTTGTTCTTCAGCTTCTGTAATCCTTCATAACTCAATAAATACAGATCATATTTCTTCAACTCTTCTATGTTAGCTAAAAGTTATGCTAAGATTATGTTATGAAAATTAGAGGCTAGTCTTATGTCTTAAGTGCTTTTGAAAAAATTAACTTGATGAACAAAAATTTAGTGGTTTGGGCCTTTGCATTCTGCCCTGTGCTCTGATGAATTTGTTTAAGATTTTGGCCCATAACCTGTAGCATAGATTTTATATTTCTGCTATCTTTCTCACCTTTTACTCCCCCCACTATACGAAGAGCCATCTTTGGTAAAATCTCAGAGGTCACTTAGCTAGTGCACAACATCCCCTAATAGCTAAGTTTCCCATGAGACTATTGCTACATGCAAAATTCTGCGTCAATAGTTCTTTTTCTGGCACACCTAGTGTGACCACAAACCAACATGTTCACTTGGTTTTATAAGTGTGTATGAGTCATTGGCCTATAACTAGGTCACAGACTGCAAGAGTCCCTAGCCAGCTCATACCACCATTAGTTTATGTGCACATGAGACGTCGCTGAGGTAGCCCTTCACCTCTTTCATCTCCTTCATCGCCTCCTTCTCCACCATTGTGTGCTCTACCTGTACCTATGGCTGCTAGAAATTATGTAGCCTAGGACTCTGGAAGTCCTTTAGTTGCACCTGTGCCTCCTACAATATGGGCTCTCATCCCTGCTTCCTCTCTAAAAGCTATCCCTAAGTATTTCAGGGATGATTCAAAGACACCAATGGAACATCTGCAAGATGTGGCAGACATATGTCTAGTACATGGCGTATCAAATGAAAATGTAGCTCTTAGGTTGTTGGCCACCTCCTTCTGAGGAAAGGCACTAAACTAGTACAAGACTCTTGAGGCTAGTACTATTGCAACTTGGGACCAGCTCAGAACTTTGTTTTATGAGCGTTTTTCAAATGCTAGCGATAGATCATCATTGTACCATCAGCTGGCCAATATAAAGCGAGCTCCTCATGAAGCTCTGCCTGATTTCAATGCGAGGTTCCATTTGACCTAACAGAGAGTGTTTGTTGGTAGCCGATCACCTCCGGATGTAGTGTTCATGTTCTACCTAAAGTCGATCAATACCGATATCTCCATGATGTTACAAGATCTTGGCAAAGAGACTCTACCCAATGGTTATGCCTTGGTTGTCACTATGGAAAATAACTTGATTACCACTGGACAGTTGGCACCGAAACCAATAATGCCATTATTTCCAGAGTGCAATGCCATAGAAGCCGAAGTTCCTTCCACTAGCATACCTACGGCTCCTCCGCAATCTATGTACGTCTATCTCGGAAGTGCTCCAATGGTAGCTCCGATAGTAGCTCCTGTGCCTAATCCCTTGGTTGCCAAGATGAACGAGATGGGAGAACAGATGCGAGCCATGACTAATGAATTAACTACTATGAAGTGGAAGCAATATAGCTATCAAAATTCGACTTACCAGAGTTACCAAGGTGGAAAATCTCCATACCAATCAAACCAGTGGTAGGATAGGTCACGTGGAAATACCTTGCCTTAGCCAAGTAACTAGATAGTTCTAGTAACCCTGCCGATGCAGACCATTCATCCTAGTTCAAATAAAGAGCTGGTGGCTGGACAAAATAACTTGGTTGAAGACACCAATTCATGGTGCTTTCCTTGCAATGATGCACACATGCCAAGAAATTTTTCGAGGGGAACTTGCAACAAAAGATCACAGACCAACGTAGCCAAGGCGGTGCACCGGACCTTGACAACTAATCATACGCCTCCCAGCAGATGGACAATGTTGTCCTTGCCACTCAAATGCAAGGGATTTCTATCCAGCAAGACTCAGATATTGTTCCAGACAAAGCTCTCTTTTCTTGGATGGAAAGAGAAGAGTCGACATTTCCAAATGACATCCCTATGGATAAAGTGCCCCGAGTGCAATATGACTACAACACATGTTCAAACTGTAGATTCACCAGAGAGTTAACAACCTTTCCTACCAAAGCTTCATTGCAACCGATGCCTAGCCCAGCAACAGGCCTATTACCAATCCCAGCACAGTCTAAGGCGGCTATTCCTAGCTCTCCGAGTCCACTTCCTCTGAAGGTGAAGACTCCATCGATCACCCCTGCTGTTGCCAAACAGCCAGACATGTCGGTCGCAAAGCCAATGTTGACTGCGAAACCTAAAGAGGAAGCAAACATGACTCACCAGTCAAGAGCACAATTCAATGTGGTGGAACAATTGAAGAAGTCATCTGCCTACACTTCTCTATGGGATGTCTTGGCTATTCCAGAGCAGAAGGTACTATTACAAAAGACTTTGTCAGGAGAGGAGGATGTGAAGGTACCTACTCAATCTAATGAAGAGAAAGTATCCAGGCCTGACCTAGATAAAGTGCTAACAATTTAACCGGAGGAGAAGCTCAAGTCCAGAAAGGAAAGTAAGCCTAAACCTAAGCCTTTCTTTCTAACACTTATTATTGGTGACAAGTTATTACATAGTTTTATGATCGACTCTAGTGCTAGCACCACTGTCATGCCAAAGCAAGTAGCTGATGCTTTGGATTTAAAATATGAGCCTCTGAACAAAGGAGTCATGCAGCTAGATGGAAATAAGGTTGATACTATCAAGGTAATCAAGGGATTGACTATGACTTTGTTTGCCTGCCCTAGTATCACTGTAAATCAGGATACCGTACTCATTGATATTCCTCCTGTATTTTAGATTTGTTTGTCTTGAGAATTCATAGCAAACATCGGAGGATATCTAGCACTAGACTGGTTGCAGCTGATTCTGAGGACCAAACATGGAGCCAAGATGAAACTATTGTCGAAAAATTTACATTCCGAACATGTTGTTGAAAAGGCCCTCCTCAACTTTGAAGCAGCACACACTTCGATCACTCAAGAAGAGAGGTTCAATGTGGATTTTTTGGAAGATGAAGAGGTTATTAGCTCCTAAACGGAAGATGAAGAAAATTCATTAAAAGTATTTATTGATACAGACCCATTCAGGAATTACCATGCAACTGGCCTCAGAACCTATGTTATACATGAAGAAGGGCAGAATATGCCCAAAGTTACTAAAAATCCTAGAGGTGAACAATCTTCGAAAATATGGACTTTGTACTTTGATGGTGCAAGATGTAGAGTAGGAGTTGGAGCGGGGATTTTTTTGATATCCCCTTTTGAGGAAAAGACCTTGAGTTCGTATCGCTTCCAGTTCACATGCTCAAACAATGAAGCAGAATATGAAGGTCCTGTCCATGGTTTAAGCCTTGCGAAACAAATGGGTGCAAAGCATATAAGTGTGTTCGGAGATTTGAAGTTGGTGGTCAACCAAATCTGTTGAATTTCTGCTGCAAAGAATATTCATATGCAATGCTATCGACATAGAGTCTGGGATCTGATTGACAACTTTGAGGCATTCAGTATTTAGGCTATTTCAAGGGAGAAGAATTATGAATCTGATAGAATGGAAAATATCGGGGCTCAGTTTAATCCAGCCTTCGAATTATTGAGAAATAAGCATGCGGTAAGGGTAATTGTAAGACCCGCTATTCCAGATAACAACCAAGATTGGCAAGTGTTCGATAGCCATGCTCATATTGCATCACTCCTCCAGTCATATGGAGAATTTTCCAATCAGCAGCAATCGAAGATCGTCAAAGCTTATGGGGATCAAATTATCCAGTTGAAATCCAATAAACTTCTAATAGGACTAGTCACTCTGGAAAGCCTATTTGATTCTAATGATGCGACGAGAGACAAAAAGAAGCTTGTGGTTGACAAAGGAAATTACACTGATTTGCATATTGGGGAAGATAAGGTTGAGAAAGAAGTTTCTTAGAAGAATAAGGACAAATTAAGGCATTTTTGTGAAGAATATCCGAGTGTAGTAGCCTGGTCATATGATGATCTTAAAGGATACGATCCCGAGATCACCGAGCATACCATTGATTTGTCGGAAGGGGCTAAGCCAGTTCGTCAAAGGCAGAGACCTATGAACCCAAATATAGGTCTCTCATGTCACGGGAGTTGAATAAATTGATCGCATCCTGAATAGTGTTTCCGATCAAACACAACACTTGGGTGTCAAACCTGGTGCCGGTTTGGAAGAAACAAAATGAGATATACGACTATGTGTAGACTTTCGAGACTTGAATAGAGCATCCTTAAAATATCATTACCCCCTGCCATCAATGGACGTAATTCTACAAACCGTAGTTGGCTCCGAAATGTTTTCAATGTTGGATGCTTTTTCGAGCTACAACCAGATTCGGGTAAAGGAAGAGGACCAACACAAGACATCGTTCACCACAAAGTGGGGGACTTATGCATATGCTAAGATTCCTTTTGGACTCTCGAATTCTAGAGCCACTTTTCAGAGAGCCATGGATATTTCCTTTAAGGATTTGATCCACAAAATTATACTCATCTATTTGGATGATTTGATTGTATTTTCAAAATTTGTTGATGATCACTTTGATCATTTGGAGCTTGTCTTCTAGAAGAGCCAAGAATTCAGGATTTCTTTAAACTCGAAGAAATTTGTGTTCGAAGTTCCCCAAGGGAAGCTTTTGGGGTATGTTGTCTCTAAGGAAGGCATTGCCATTGATCCGAAAAGATTCGATGCGATCCAGGAACTTTCATTACCTGTCAACAAGAAGAGTGTGCAGTCTTTCCTGGGTAAGGTCAACTTCATTAGCCGATTCATTGCAGATTTTGCAGGTATTGTTTGACCTATTACCTTAATCCTAAAGAAGGACCAGATTTTCAAATAGACGACGAAAGCCAAAAAAACTTTTGAGCTTATAAAGGAGGCTATTTTTTATGCTCCTATGTTGGTAAATCCTGACCTGTCGAAGGATTTTATTATGTATGTTTTTGGTGGTGGCAACAACATCACCATTGTACTTATACAAAAGAATGATGAAGATAAGAGGGATTCCCCTGTTGCTTTTTATTCATGAACCTTGAAAGAGTACAAGGTAAAGTAGAACTTTGTAGAATAGCAGGCCTTTTCCATTGTTAAAGGGCTTTAAAAGTTCTGACATTTGATATCATATAACAAGGTGATTATTTGTGTACCACATCCTAGTGTGCGGGAGTATATCATGGAGGGATAAATCATAGAGAAGAGAGCTAATTGGATCACTAGGATCCTAGAATATGATATTGAAGTCAGACCTGTCAAGACTATCAAAGGAAAGGGACTATGTGAGTATTTCATGGAAAACAGTGAAACAGTGATAGATCTTGAGGCTCCAGAACCTGTGTTATTGAATGAAGAAATTTCTTAGGATGATTGGATTGAAGATAGAATAAACTTCATGTAGAAGGGAAGGTATCTGATTAGTCTACCTTCTTTTAAAAGGCGTTTCTATCACCTACAAAATAGCAATTATGTTCTCTAGGAGGGTGTCTTGTTTAAAAGAAATTTTAATGGTGTCCTACTAAGGTGTGTAAATGAGGAGCAGGCCAAGAAAATATTAGATCAATACCACAATAGCCCAGCTAGAGAACATTTTTCTGCAAGGACCGTGATGATTAAAATTATATGTGCTAGTTATTTTTGGCCAACACTTTTTAATTATGCATTTTTACTAATTAGGTCTTGCAATGAATGTCAGTTTCATGTTGGGAAGAGAAAGAATGTTTCTATGCCATTGAATCCTATAGTAGTAGAAGAACCTTTTGCTCAATGGGGCTTAGATTTCATTGGGATGATTAACCCTTTCTCCTCAGTCGGACACACGTGGATATTGATAGCTACAGATTACTTCACGAGGTAGGCAGAAGCAGTGTCATTAAAAAATGCAACAGAGGTGGAGATTGTTAACTTCCTGGAGCAGTTGGTAGCCAAATTTGGCCCACCCAAAATAATCATCTCTGATAATGCTAAAAAATTCCTTGGCTCAAAGATGAGCCAGTTCACAATAAAGTATGGGGTTTTCTTGAAAACCTCTTCTAATTATTACCCCCAGGGGAATGGCCTCGTAGAGTCTACTAACAAAAAATTCATCAAGTTAATAAATAAAGTAGGCTCAGAACACTAGGAAGAATGGAATAGGAACCTCCAGACAGCGCTGTGGGAAGACTGGATCATGCCCAAGCAGATACTAAAGACATCTCCTTATGAGATGGTGTACGGGAAGGATGCATTGCTACCTATTGCCACGGAAATCCCTGCCCTATAGTTGCTTAAATATCTAGAGATTGAACAAAATAGAGCAATGGAGGTAAGGTTTTTCGAGCTACTCAAGGTACAGGAAAAAATAGAGCATGCCCTTGAGGCGATGAATAACCGCTAGCAGGTGGTTAAGAAATGGTTTGACAAAAAGGCGTCGCATCAAGGGTTACAATGTGGGAATTTGGTGCTTAAGTTCAATGAGCGTGGAGCAAAGCCCGGTCAGCATAGAAAATTCGATAGCCTCTGGGAAGGGCCTTTCAAAATTACCTAGTGCAAATAGTTCAACTCTTTTGAGTTGGAAGACGAAGAAGGTAATGCCCTAAGTATTCCAATTAATGGAATACATATTAAAAGATTTCATTAATTCTTCCTATGTGAAGGTTGTGTAAATTGTAAATATGTAATTAATTTTTCCTACTTTAAAATTTTTGGATCTTCTCAGTGCTTTATGATAATAGCAATAGTTTAAAAAAATTAAAAGAAACATTGAAAATGGGCCAAGATTTCTGAAAAAACATATTATATATATATATTGGCCAAAAATTTACATTATATTTGGGGGCCAGTGGCCTTGTATCGATATTTACATATGTCCGCTATGAAGCAGAGCTTGAAGGTAAAAAGGCAAAAAAAATTGGAACAATTTTCATTCTCAAGTTACCAGTGGGAAGGACCAGCAATTGCAGCAGTAGGTGGTGCGAGATCAGGGAACACTATTCTTTCAAAATCCTTGTACCACTGGAAGTTTTGGAATGGTTCAATTTAATGCACATGCATGAGGGAGTAGCAGCCGATGCGGACCTTGGCATGATGCTCCCCATGGGTCTCCAATTCGAAGCTAAAAAGGAAGGGCTTGGTTGGAACAAGTCCTCCATACAGTTGCAACAAGTGAATGTTATGAACCGAAGGGATTCCCCAATCAAATTGAGTCATGTGCACGATCTGCTCCAAACCTTCGAGGAAGCATCGAGGGAAAACCCGTTTTGTCAGCTTTAAGATTTTGTGCTTGGAAACACTGATGTCCAGTAGTGAGGAAACAAAGTGGGAGAAGATGCTAGTATTTACCCGGTATTGTTCCTCATACTCTACACAATCTTTACCCAGAACCCACTTAATTTCCTTCACATACAACAGGTTTTTCACACCTATCATGCACTTTAAGCACCTGCATCTAATTTTTCCTAAGAAGGCAACTTGAGTCTTCATGCATACTAGCCATACTGGCGTTTCCATGTTTGCTTTTCTGGCTAGAAAAATGAAATTATTAAGATAAGAAGTTTGCTAAGCTAGGAATCCTAGAAAACTTTGTGATTTGCAATGCTGCTAAGGGTCTTATTTATAGACTGGCCAGGGTTCACCAACCAAGGAAAGCCATAGTTACGACTGAGCAAAAGTGTCACATTAGCCTCAGTTTTCAGTGTTGCGGCATGTGAGGTGATGGGAATATGCAAGTACAGTTGCAACTTGCTCTGTTAAGTTGCCACATTCATTAGAGATTAGCCAGGTGCCAGCACGAAGAGTTGTCATCCCATCTGAATCAAAGTAAAATCTTAAAGAAAGGCTATTGGACGACGTGCCCAAGTACGTTCAATGAAATCAATAAATGCATAAAGCCTGCGAGGGGATTTTTACAAGGTTGTCTTGGTTCATCTTTCAAGAAAATCAAGCGTCATCACACGCGAGAGGCTGTCTCTTAAATGTAGAGAGAAATTTGTCTGGTTGATGATTCTTTCACACGTATGAAAGGTTGGTGATGCATAATGGCAACTAGGTATGAACGACTGGCATGTACCCTTTTCAATCATTTTTCTCGAAGATCGAAAAGACAAGGTTAGGCATGCAGAACACATTAATTGCAAAGAGTTTTCTAAAGATAAAATAGCTAAGGCATTCGTAAGAGAGAAAGAATTTTTCAGAAAAGGTGAGCCATTTGTGAAAGCTTACAAAAAAGTTCTTACGAATACCGAAATGGTTGAGATTGTAGAGAACCCAACACAGACCCTGGCCCCAACAAGTATAATCAAGCAAATGAGAAGAGCGCCCTACATGTAGCTCTACAACCAAGAGTCTTATGCTACTTCAAACACCCCCACACAGCCTTGCTGGCCTTTCACCCATCAGGTGGACCAGAGAATACTAAACACAATCCCTCACAGAGATCAGGCTTTGGTTGTGGAGGATTGGGATAATGTCTTTGATCCTGAGCTATCCCAAAATCCTAAGAGCCTTAGGGAGGTCACATGCGAGAAAATGAAGAATGTACCAGACTCGTTCAACAAGCGTCTATGGTTCTATGGGCTTCTAGAGTACATGGTTCCTTTGGTGCACCCGTGCCCAAAAATTGTGGTAGCATGCGCGAAACGTTTTGACCCACACACTAGAGTGATAAGCAACACTAATTTCAAGGTAGTCGTTAGCCCTAAATTTGTTTAGGATATGTTGTGCATCCCGCTCCCCTTGACCCGAGAGGTCAAAATTTTTGAAGTGAACAAAATGCAAGAAAAGTGGGGAGGGCTCCAAAAGGTGTAGCAGTTTTACCACTCCAAAATCAATCAACCGACAAGTAATTTAACACTACCCAAATTCCCTTTTGGTCCGAAGGCTCTAAAAGGTGGGTTTTCCTTTGTCGCTTCTATGCTGGCATTGGTGTGTGGTCTGGATACAGATAAACACGTTTTGGAGTTTCAAATGTGTCTCAACTTCATGTTGAAGAGAAATCATGAGGCTTTGCTCCTGGATTTTGCAAGACTTATTAGTGATGGGATTTTCCAGCAGCTGAAGGAATTCCAGGTCGACACTAAGTTCAAATGTCCCTCCTTCTTGGCCTACTTGATTTTACATCAGAATCTAGATTATTTTTTGACATTTATGTCTTTGGCTATTTTTTACGAAGGCGGATTGAGAAAGCTAGTTTCGACATGGACTCCTATCATGTCAAAAACCTTCGATTACTATGCATTTTCAGATTTATTCTTGGCCCCAACTCTAAGGGTTTTCAATGGAGTTGGTATCAATATGACCGCATGCATATCGCCCTGAAAGAAGTCCTTGTTGGGAAAGCTAGTACCACCCTATGATTGGTTCTTTGGCATAGATTTCACTATACTCCGCATACAATGTTTCACCCAAGAGCCCTTCTGGCTCCCCTATTTTCTTTTAGATAGAGTGTTGGCCCTAGAAGCAATGAGGCAGTTATGTACTATTGACAATGATTACTAGGGAGGAAAGCATTTAACCTCTCATTTGTTGTTGCCAATCATGTTTGGATCTATGTCGCTGATCAAGAAGAGGACTTTGAGAATTGATACTTCAGAGATTTTTCTTTCAAAGTTGGTTCATCTCGGGTTGGTGTTGATAGAAGATACCTAGCATTACAATCCCAAAAATAATTTATCAGGGGTTGGCATCAAAACCCCACATTCATCTTGATCATTCTGGGACCCTCGAAAAAATGTCAAGGTGGTTAATTTAAGTAAATATGTAGGCCTTGAATATCTACCTATTGAGGATGATTGAACGCCATGGCTGAACTTTTATTACATCATGAGGAAAGCCAACCAAAGGCAGAAGATCAACCCCTCCCTATGCACCCAATTGACTAAGCTCAATTGGATGTCCGAGAAGATTCGAGATTTTTGGATATATCGACAGGAGACTCCAGCAACCGATAAGCTTCATGAAGAGGTGGCACTTGATGAAAGATTTGATGATATCTGGGAGAACGAGCATCCAGACATAGAAAGGTTTTTGAACTGTTCAACATCTATGAAACATTACAGAAAGGAAGAGATTGCCATGGAGCCTGGGGAGGAAGTAACTCAGAATCCCCTTGTCATTGCCAAAAATCCAATGCACAAGAAGGATACTAGTAAACAGTCTACACAGGAGGAGGATTCACATGCGCAAACATTTGAGCCATTTTGCTCCTCTAAATCATCAAGGAACTAGGCAAGGAATACCAGTGGTCAGAGGCGGGTCTGTGTTGAGCTTAATGATTTTCTGGAGGAAAAGCAGCAATGGACCGGACAGTCCAACAGAGAAGAAGGGCAGTCAATGGAGGAAGCGGTTGAAACATCTGTAGCTCTACATGTGCCTCAGGTAACATTTCCTCCCTCTTCTCTCTACCATGTCTCTGGTCTCTTCTTCTTCTGCCCCTGCTTTTTCATCTGCCCCAGTTTTCTCTACCATTGGATACCCCAAGTAGTCAAGTCTTACTCCTCCTGGTTTCCCATTTTCATCCTCCGCTTATCATCCCTTACTCGAAACATAATTTGGTGTAAGTATTGGGCTCGTGGGCCAACAACTTTTTATCTCCAAGGCCTAGCCCCACAATTGGCGCATCTCTAGCCTTTCCTTACACCGCACTATCATCCCCTCTAAGCAACCAATTCATTCTGCCATTCTCCCTAGCCATTATAACAAGGCCCAACAAAAATTCTGATGCATTGAGTACACTTTCTTTTCCACTAGCCATCCCTCAGGAGTACCCTTTTGCTGGTGGCCTAAGTATCCCTTCCTAGGAATAATTTTCATAGGTTGATGCAAACAAGAGCACCCATGCCAACTAGATAAATAAAAGAAGACAAAAGGACATAACCAGGCAAGTGGAGCCCCACTTGCAAACTATATTCAATGAAAGTACAAATTCCTTGATGTTTGCAAAAATCACTCCTAATGTGATTAAACCGGTAGGAGAAATGCTACCGAGTGATTATTCTATAAATGCTATCGAGCTAGACTTGCAGCAGGCCTGCCCGTGAGATAAGGTTGAGCTAATGGAGGAGACCTAGAAAATAGTGACTACTGATTATCTCAAGCTCAACCAGTAGGCGAAGAAAAAGGATGATCAGATAGCAGAGCTCAAGGGCAAGGTCAATATCAGGGTAAATAAGTTTAAAGACCAAGAGAACGAAATAAGTCACTTGGAGAAGGAGAGGAGTGCCTTCGAAAGTCAGATCAAGGAGCTCTAGGATATGAGCACAGAGATCATTCCAACTCTCCAGTAGGCAGTTGAGTAGAGCTGAGCAAATGAAGAAAACCTCTGTGTTGCATCTAAGAAGCTAACCAAAGGAATGAAGGAGCTCTAACGGAGCACGAATGCTGAAATTAATGAAATGAATGCCACTTTGGAGCTGAAAACTTAAAAAGAAAAACAAGCCGAATTGGCCCTGGAAGAAAAAGAAAAAAAGGTTTCCGCTCTAAAGGAACAAGTGTCCACATTGGACAAAAACTTGTCAGAGTTGAAGGCAAATTTGAGGAGCAAAGAGGTAGAATTGGCTACCCTAAGGACCCAACCTCTTGCGCCCCAAATGAGCTCATTTGTGATTTCCAATGAGTTTTATGCATCATACTAGGACAAGGAGAAGGAATTTTTCCTTACTCTTCAGCCCACCTTAAAATTTATGGCGTGAGCAGCTAGCCTTTGCGGAATAGTGAATGAAACAATACAACAGATTCAAGAGTTAACTTCTGACAAGGTTCCGGAGGCTAGGATTTTATTGGGCAAGTTGTATACAACTTCCAATGAAGCTTTGAGTGGCATGGGCATCGACGACCGAAAAACGACGGCCATGGGCGTAATTATCCTCATCTCTATGCACAAGGTTGTTCAACAGGTAACAGAATGCAGGGCTCGGCTAGATCAAGTTACCAATGACATGCAAGCGAAATTTTCTTGTTTAACTCAGAGAGGCCTTCCCTCACCCTTCATTGCGGATCAGGCGGTAGTGGGTGTGGAACACATTGTTGCTATGATCGAAGAGATGAAGTAGGTCTTTTAATCAATCTCCGACCACCGAGGAAATTGAGGGGATCATGGATCAACTGGCACAACTCTTCTTCCAATTGGAATTGGAAACAAAAGTATCAAGTGGATTTCCTTTTAAGAAAATTACCTATCAATCTCCGGCTGGCTCATGAGAATCTGTGAGCTCTCTCTGCACCGTTGAATAAAATTTGGACCAGTCTACAGGCTACCCTCTCAAGGTTGTGAGCAGTTTTGAGATGCTGAACCAAAGTTTCTGGGGTTCTTCATTCCGCGAGTGAAATGCCCTTGTGAGTCGCCAAACTGTTCAACAAAAACTGCCAAGCCTTTGCAGTTTTATTTTTACCTTTGCAGTTGTGCCTTACCTTTCAAATGCTCACTACCCTTGGCATGCTCCACGTGGCTACCTCATGAAGCTTTCTTATTTTTATATTCCTTCGCTTTTCATCGATCTCCATCTATGTGTCGCATGGCTTTCTATTGCTTCTTTTCAAACTGGGTCTGCCTTGTACTTTCTTTTGCTCGGTGCACTCCACATGGCTCCCTCTCAGAGATTTTCATTGGGAATTTTTTTGACTTTTTGTTGGCTCCATCTACATGACACTTGGTGGTTTCTATTGTGCGAGTTACCTTGGAAATGCAGCTACACCTTTTGTACTCACCTGCTGTCGTGTTTCCTATTGTGGCACCATGTGTTTGTTTCTACTGCTACTTGGTTTTTTGTTTCTTTTCGTGGCTTCACTGGCATGCTCCTGGGTGATAGATGTTTGTTGTGGTGACTCGAGTTGATCTAGGCCATCTATCTCTGGTCACGGTTTTCCTTCTCTTGATGTGTTTCAGGTGGTGGGCTGGCCTATAAGTATGACCATGATTTTCTTTATTTAGGTTGTTGGTTAAGTTTGCAAAAACTCTCGAGCACTGGGAAGAAGACCTTTGTAATAGTTTTATTTGAGCCTTTACATTATGTACTATGCTCTGGTGATTTTGTTTAATATTTTGGTGCATTGCCTATAGTGAAGATTTTATATTTCTGCTATCTTTCTCACCTTTTACTCCCCCCACTAAATGAAGAGTCGGCTTTGATAAAATCCTAGAGGTCACTTAGCTAGCGCATAACATTCCCCAATAGCTAAGTTTCCCATGAGACTGCTGCTACATGCAAAATTCTACATCAACGGGCACTAAATGGATACACATCCACAAACCATTCTCACATGTGGCTAACTTGGAAAGGATTCTCAAATCAAATCAGAATTGAAAGAGAACCCAGAATGAAGTATGTGATCATTGAATATCAGAATACTTTGAATGACATATTGGTTTCAGAAATCAACATGAGGAACTATGTATTAGCTGCCCCTATTTCAAATATAGAAGAAGTATTTATGTTGCAAAGATCTTCTGATGAATCTACATCATAAGCCAATAGTTCTCAAGCACTACTTGAAAAAATAGAGGAACTTGATAACCAAGAAGATAGACAACTCAGCTTGTTGGATAATTTCTAAGATTTTATCTGAAAGTGCATGGAGGATCAAATCTAGCTAGGCAGGAATATGAATTTAAATAATTGTTGTTCCCTAATTGGTACAGAGTTCACAATGCTCCTCACACTAAGTTGGAATGTTGCCTATGCCAAACTATAGTGGAGCAGATACAAAAGTGCATTAATCCAACTCCAGCTGTCAAACTAAATATACATGGTATTCAAAATAATTCTAAAGGGAAGAGCCCAATTCCTCTTGAAGAACCTCCTAGTAGCAGTAAGGCAAAGGGTAGTTCAAGTAAATCAGGAGCTGATGGTTGCTGGACATTGAGATTAGATGGATCCAAATCAAAGTAGGGTGTTGGAGCAAGATTTGAGTTGATCATCCCTAAAGGTAAAACCTATTTTTTTGCTCATAGGCTCTAGTTCCAGTGCACTAATAATGTAGCTGAGTATGAGGCTTTGGTCCATGGATTATTAATGGCATTGAGGAAGAAAGTTAAGATCTTGCAAGTCTTTGGAGATTTTGAGCTGGTAGTTAAACAAGTAAGGAAACAATACTCATTTTATGATAGAAGGATGACAAATTATAGGCATATAGTATGGGATCTCATTCAAGGATTTGATGTCTTCAATATCCAGTTGATCCCTCAAAGTAAGAATCAAACTTTAGATTCTCTGGCACAATAAACTAGTACATTTTAGCCCTTATCACTTTTAGGTTTCAATAAGTTCACTATGGAGCTCACTCTAGTACTCTTATTGCTTGAAAATGTAACCAATTTCCAAGTGTTTGAGGATGACAAAAATATTCTTGATTTCATCACTAGCTATGATGTGTTTTCTTCTTAGATGATTGATGAGGTGGAACCTCAAGAGGCTGAAATGGACCTAGAAGGGGTCATTAACCTAAAAAATAATACTATCCCAAGAGGTATGGTACAATTGGAGAGAATCTTTCATTTGGATAAGATAAAAGATCAAGAACAGTAAGTGAAAAGGGAGTCTCTCAGTAGTCAATGTGAAACATACAACATGGGGACCTGGGATGGTGTGAAAAATGTCTTTATTGGTAAAGTGTGCACTCTAGAGGAAAGGAGAGGAATTACTGATTCATTACACACCTATCAAGATGGGATAGCCTAGAGTTATTAGGACTTAAATACATATGATACTTCGATCATCACACACACTATTCCCTTGAAGTCAAATATCAGACCATTCAGGAAAAGGAAAAGGCCAATCAATGTTTTGTTGAAACCCATCATTTAGAGGGAGGTGCAGAAGCTACTATCAAAACGAATCATGTTTTCAATGAGACACTCAACATGGGTTGCAAACTCAGTTCCAGTAAGGAAGAAAAATGGATAAATTAGACTGTGTGTTGATTTCAAGAACCTTAATAGAGCATCAGAAAAGGAAAACTATCCAGTTCCTTCCCTAGATGAAGTACTTCAAATTGTCAATGGATCTCAGATCATATCTTTTCTAGATGGGTACTCTGGGTAGAATTACGTTATGGTACAATATGAGGATAGGCACAAAACTTCCTTTACTACAAAATGGGGAACTTTTTCTTATAGGAGAATTCCCTTTAGATTAATCAAAGTCAGAGCTACATTACAAAGAGCAATGGATATTGCTTTCAAAGAAATTATTGGTAAGTGCATCATTATCTGCATTGATGATTTAATGGTTTTTTCTAAGAAGAGAGATGATCATATAATAGATTTATGTGAAGTATTCAAAAGGTATTTCTATTGATCCAAAATGAGTGGAGGCTATAATAAAGATTCAGTCCCCTGCAAGAAAAAAGGAAATGAAGTCATTCTTTGGGAAAGTTAACCTTGTCATAAAGCTTATCATTGGATTTACACAGATAGTGAATCAATTGAATGCTATGCTGAAATAAGAAGCAAAAGTGGAATGGAGTATAGAGGCTAAAGAAGCATCTACAGAAATTAAGAGAGTTATTATTGAGGCTCCAGTATTGTTAAGTCTAAATTATACCAAGCCATTTTACATATATTCATTTGCTTCTGATCACTTTTGTGCTAAAATGTTAACTCAAAATTATGATCAAGGTGATGAACATCCCATAGCTTTTATGAGTGCTCCTTTAAAGGATGTATAATTGAGATATCCTAATGTGGAAAAGAATGTCTATGCTCTGGTTTGGGCTGTGAAGAAATTCAAGCACTATATACTAACAAATAAGGTATTTTCCATAGTACTTGATCCTACAGTTAAGTTGTTGTTAATGCAGAATGAATTGGGAGAACACAAAGCCAATTGGGTAACTATGTTATAGGAATATGATATTGTGATCTAGCCCATGAAATTGGTGAGAGGGAAAGGATTGACAAAGACAATGGTTGAGATGGGTCCTAACCTCAAAACTTAGCAATAGCACCTCCAAGAAGTGTCTCCAAGAGATTGGTATGATAAAATTATCTACAATCTGTTGAACCAAGAATGTCCCGAACACCTTAATGTAGTACAAAGGAGAGCTTTGCATCTGAAGAGTGACATTTTTATGATGAAGGGAGTTGTCTTGTATAAGAGAAATCATGAGGGGGTTTATTTAAGATGCCTAGGAAAGGAAGAAGTTGGGAGTGTGATGACTAAATTTCATGACAAGTATGGCACAGACCATGGCTCAACACCTTCCACTAAAAATCAGATCCTGAGGGTAGGCTATTATTGGCCTACCTTGTTCAAAGACACACATAACCATGTGAGGACTTGTCATGTATGTCAGACTGCAACAAGTAAGCAAAATTGTGTAGCCCTTGCACTTCAGCCTATTATAGAGGTCAAACCATTTGCACAATGGGGAATGGACTTTATAGGTCTAATCAATCCACCTTCCTCTACAGGCTACAGGTATATTCTCACCATAATTGATTACTTTACCAGATGGAATGAGGCTCTTGCATGCAAAAAATGCACTTCTAAAGTGGTAATCAATTTCATTGATTCAACTATTATTAATCACTTTGGATGTCCATTGGCTTTAGTTTGTGATAATGGTCCTGCATTTGTATCATTGAAAGTTTCTAACTGGGCTTTTGATCATGGAAATGCCATAAAATTTGCATCTCATTACTATCCCTAGGGTAATGGTTTGGCTGATTCTTCCAATAAGAATATTTTAACACTCATCTATAAGCTACTAGAGAAGAATCCCAAGGATTGGCACACCCATCTTATATTTTCTCTTTGGGAAGAACACACTAGATAAAAAACATCCCTAAGAACCTCTCCTTATCACCTAATGTATGGTTTGGAACCTGTATTTCCCATCCAGCTAAAGACCCCTACCCTGCAATTCATTAATGAGTATTATGATGGAGAGGATAAGTGTGAATCCCACCTGACTGAACTATTACACCTTGAAGAGAGAAGAGATGAAGCCCTAGAAAAAATTTCCAAACATTAGGGTGTAGTGAAAATATGGTTTGACAGGAGAGCCAAGGTGAAATCCTTTAGAATCTCTGACTTGGTTCTATACTAGGATAAAGCCCATGACTGAAAAGGAGAGTATGGAAAATTTGACGGACTTTGGCTCAACCCTTATCGAATTACAGAGATTCTAGGAGATAATTATTTTAACTTGAAAACCCTCACTGGAGAGGATATCTCACTACCTGTAAATGGGCAGTATTTGAAGCATTATTTCCAGACATGAGTTGTTTACATCTATTTCCTTGTACATAGGTAGAATAGGTTTCCTTTTTGTTTTTTTATTTGTGCTTTGGCTAGATTAGGGTTTCTTTTGATTGTTTTGCTCATTTTCTTCTTTTGGTTAGAGTAGGTTTGTTTTGGCTGGTTTTTCTTTCTGCTCTGATCTTTCTTTGGGTTTTCTTGCTTTCTTCGGGGTCTGTTGCATCTGTATAACTAGTTGCTTGCTTGGGTCTATTCTGGGGATTTATTTTACAAACTCTAATCATCTTTTTCAAAGTCAATTAAACTCAAGGAATTCCTTTATCTGATGTTGCATATTCTTGGAATTGGAGTAACTTGAGCAAGTCAAATTGTGGAAAGTATTTGGGTCTCATACTTTCACACAAATCTTAAAGATTTTGAGGTTGCATATGGTCCTTATAAAGTCTGACTGGGTGAAAAATCTTATATTTTGCTCCAACACCACTATGGTTCTCATCCCTGAGTGTGAGCTTCATTGCTTGCAGGGTGAAAGTGAAAGCTTAAAAGATCTCAAAGAGAATATAAAAAAAAAAGAGGAAAAAGAAAATGTTTAAAATCAAAAGAAATTTTCACCTTATCAGGGGTATCCTAGTATCTCTACCAAGGCTATGGACTTCTGGCTGGTAGTAGAGCTATGCTAGGGAGATTCATGATGATAATATCATCGAGGCTCTATCCAAGTTGCTTTTGGGGTTGAAATCTTTATGTAGCCTGGTCAGACTAAGTTTGATCCCTTTTGAAACTAAGGAAAAGGAAATGAATGCATGCACACACACTTTGAACCAAGTACAGGAAAGGTTTTTTTGTTTGTGATTTGTAAAACCTTGTTCATAGGGTGAGTTGATGTAAGGACTGAAACCGAAGATTTTGGTTTCTTGATTCTAGTTTTCCATTGAAATGCTTTGGAGCATTTCCCCAGCGGAGTCACCATTTGTTGTGCAGTTTTTTCACACATGCCCCACTAAAAGTAGGGACCCTTATTTTCTGGTCTTTTGGCTCTTTTCTATGGCCATGCCTTTTGAGTTTATCTTTGAAAATCATGAGATTTTGGTCTTTGATGCTTTGGTCCTTTGGTCGTTGGATTTGGTTACTTTTCATTGTTCTTAAATGCTTTTCTTGTTTGTAAAGTTCCCCTATTTTGAGTTCCAAGTGGTCAAGGAGTCTTATGGATTTCCTCTCTAGAAGTGGGTTCCCTTTGCCTTTTTTTTGTCCTTGGCATTTTGTTTGGGTCTTAGTTTTTTTTCTTTTCCTCCTAAGACCTTGTTTCCTTTGCTTTGCAGGTTCGAGCATGGGATGAAACTAAACTCTGAACCTTCACAAAGTTCTTGGTTCGGTTTTCATTCCAGTTCTAGCTCTACTTCTTGTCTTGTTTTTATTCTTGTGTTTGACCTTTGGGTTGGTTTCCTCCCTTGGGTCTTCCTTGGTTTTCCTTTTTTCTTTCATCTCCAGAGGTAGGGCATGGGATGAAACTAAACTTTGAACCTTCACAAAGTTCTTGGTTCAGTTTCCATTTTGGTTCTAGCTCTGCTTCTTGTCTCCTTGTTTTCTTTGTTGTTTTGCTTGTGTTCGGACTTTGGGTTGGTTTCCTCCCTTGGGTCTTCTTTGTTTTTCATTTTTTCTTTTGTCTCCAAAGATGGGGTGCAGAATGAAACTAAACTCTAAACCTTCATAAAGTTCTTGGTTCGGTTTCCATTCTGGTTCTGGCTCTGCTTCTTGTCTCCTTGTTTTCTTTGTTTTTTTGCTTGTGTTCAACCTTTGGGTTGGTTTCCTCCCTTGGGTATTGATGGCACTCTCAAATTTTGCAAATTTGAGAAGCCTATTTCAAGAAATTTGCTTCTACACTTTCAGAAGTGCACTTGAAGAATCTGCTCAGGTAACCCACTTTGGAGGCTTGTATTTTAAATCTTGATGATTGTCGTGGAAAACCCATTTAGAGAAATACTCAATTGACCCATGTGAGCAGGAATGTCAAATTTTAGCTTCCCATGATAATTTTTGACAGAGTTTCAAAAAGTGAAGTTGGAGGGTGTTGACACTGTTCTGTTGTTTGCAAACTATTTGTTTTGCAAAGTTGCATCCTATTTGATCTTGGTTTTTGCAACCATATGATTTTCAAGTCAAAATGAATGTTGTTCCATATTCTCCATACCCAAATGATCTCATATGTCAGTTTTCAGAGCTTCATGATCTGATTTGGTATTTTTAGCATATCAAAACCAAATGTAGTTTTTTATGTTTTGCATCTGCATTCTTGACAACCTTTCTGAGTGGCCAACTTTGATCGTTGATAACTTTTGATCAGTGATGATTCAAGAAAATTCCTTTTGCACACATGCTCAGGGTACCTAAATGATTTACTATGTATGATGGCAACTCGTCAGGGGTTGATTTTCTATTTTTACAAGTTGGTAGTTGAGTCAGTTTCAATTGATTCAGAACAACTGTTGTTTCAGAAAAGCTCAATTTGGCAACTTTTCCGATTAATATTCGGTTCCTCGTGATCTATTTCTCTGAGTCATATTTTATACTATACTTCTAGGTCAAACGACTATATTCTTGCAAGTTTTCATGTCTCCCGGAGGTCGTTTGACCAGCTTCTAAGGCCGATTCCTGAGCCAACTTGGCCATTTTTGCACTGTTTCCAAAAGGGACAAAAAATTGTTTCTGATAGCGACCCAGTTCATGTTTTCACTTCATGTGCCTTCAAAATGTAGTGTCAAGTCATTTGAGGGTGAAACTTGTTTGTAAGCAAAAAAAACTTTAGTTGGACCCACTTGGGGCCTGACATGCTTTGCATTATTGTGGAGTTGTAAATGTTAAGTTTGGTCAAGTATGATATGAGAGTCAATCAATGGTTGTTTCAAACATTTTAAAGTTTTCAATGCATCATGGAAGGAAGACTCTTGAGCATAGACTCTTGCTCACAAAGGACATACTACAACATTAGAGGAATCAAGACAAATTAAAGAGCAAAAGAGAAGGGTCAATGCATATGAGATGCTATTGGAGGTTGAAAGAGGGCTAGATGTCTCTACTGAAAGGCATGATGAACCTAAACAAGTAGATCATGTTACTATGGAGGATGATGAGATGTTTGAATTCCTTGGAAATGAAGATGCTAATGTTTGCATCGAAAATGGATAGGATTCTTATCAAGTATTTTGTTAAATATTTGGTGGCATCGAACTGAAGTGGATAAGGGTATTATTGAAAATATTTCAGTTCTCTTTTAGCAAATGAAATTAACAGATGCATTTGGTAGTTGTAATGCCTTATTCCACAAATTGCATCACCATTTCTCCTGCCCATGCCAAGGACAATTCGGAGGTTCACGCACCAATGTAAGAGGGAGACCGGCTTGGGTGCAAGGGTATGTGTGGCTGGGAGAATCCAATGATCTGTTGAAATGAATTTAGAAATGTTCAAGAAAATGCACAAGGGTTGTACACATCAGTTTGGAGAAGACCAAAAGAGGAATCCCGCGCAAATGAGGAAAAGACCAGTGATGGTGACCATGGCCAACATAAGCAGGTGAAGAATATGGGGCGTGGTTGGAAGAGAGACCTACGTATTTGGAAGAGGGTATGAGGTAGGAAAAACAAAAAGTCACCATGATTGCTGACTATGGTTGCAGGGATCTCGAGGGAAGAGGCTCATTGGAGGAGCAGCTGAGAGTTGCAGAAGCATGAACATGTGAGATTAGGGCAACACTAAAATAGAAAGGAAGATCAACGGTAAAGAAAAAAGAATAAAATGCAGGTTAATCTCACTCGTTCCTCGCAATCTTGCAATACAAAGATGCTCGCTCTTTATTTTGTGCAATATGCACGAGAATGTGCCACATGGTGGTGGGCCCAAGTGAGGTCTTGTGCATGGGAAAAGGAATAAAGGAGCTCGTCATTTTTTAAGTTTTGTTTTCTTTATTAAAAGAAAACCTTTTATAATAAATTGGCCTAGTGAAATTTTAGAATGCCTAAAAGTAACAGGTGAAATATTTTAAATATTTCAAATATTTAAGATAAAGGGCAGATATGAAGGGTGGGTCCCGTAAAGTGTGAAGGAGAGATACTCAAAGCTAGAATATCACCCAAGTACATGAGGTGATTTTTTAAATGCACAAGGTAAAGGTAAAATGTGAGGTAAATTTTAAAAGATGTCTTTAGGTGATATTTTAAATGATGTGAAATACTTTGTGGCACGTGAAATACGGGTAAATATTTTATTCACCCAGGCACAATATTTTAAATGTTTACACGTAATATTCTCTTCACCGGAGAATAGTAAAATTTTATATATTGCTGCAAGGTAAAAAAATTAAGTACACGTGGGAATAAATGGAGATAAATATTTACAAGATAAGTGAATAAGTATTCACTATGCAAAATATTTTATTTGTTGGGAGAGTTGTGAGCAGTTTTATTAAAGTTGTGGGACTTTGATATCTGGAAGTGGATTTATTCACTTTATAAGAAAATATGTTTGTTGGGAAACAAAATAAAACTGCAACATTATAAAGGAATCCAAAACAGAAAAGTGAGTTTTGCACGGGAAAGAGGTTTTTTCAGCAGCTGGGTGAATTTGAAGAATCTCCACATGGGCTGATTTTTTATTATTGGGCAATGATGAGCTGAAGCAGTTTTTGAGGGAATATGTTTGTTTTTGTAGAGGAAGGAAGAGATATTCTTTTCAATTGATGATCAATGGTGAATGAAGCTTCCAAATGGCAATTCCAGATCAATTTTGGGGCGTCTCTTGGTTTCTTTTGTTTTCTATATCTTCTCTTCTTTTCTCAATTTTAATGGTTCCAATTTTTGAAAGATTTGCAAGTTAGGCAGAAGTTATGGGTAGATTGTAAAGCTAGGGGGAAATATGACTGTTAGTCATTTTTAATCTGAAAGTGTGTTCTAAATTATTCCGTTATGTTTATTTTGTTGATAATTGTCTCCATGGTTGAATTGTAATGCTATTTTGGATTCAATAATAAAATTGTTTGAATTTTTTCATGCACATTTGCTGCATTTGAGTTACATTTTTTGTTTCCTTTTGTTCTATGAATGGTGTAACTTCTTTAATAATGCACAAGTTTCTTTTATTATTGCCTATTGTTCAAATATAGTGTAATTTCTTTGACAAATGTGACAGGAGTGTTATGTTTCAGGTGGATTTATAAGTAGAGTTATCAGAGAAAGCTTCAGTGGTTTGGTTTTCATAATGTGACAGCATTTGCAAGACCTTCAGAGCATGTTCAACACTAAAAGATGAATGCTAGTTATATGACTCCATAGCCTATTTTTATGGCACTGGTCCATTATCATGTTTCTATTGTTTTCAATTTGGTCCCAACTCTTTAAATCAAAAAACTATTTCAAATATGTTTTGTTGAGTTGTGTTTGTCATGTTCTCCATGTTGGTTAGGTAAATTCATTCAATATCTTGTCAATGTTAAGTGATATTTTAAGTTTCTCAGCAATTCTTTGAGAGCATAATTTTTTAAGCAATATCATGTTACTTGTGTGTCTAGATTGTTTCATGTTGCTACAGGGTTACCCCTATAGGTCTTACAAAGCTTGAAGTGCAGGGTAAATGTGTATCCATTCCATTTCCTGTCAGTTGGCCACTAGCCTTTGTGGTTCTTTAATATAGAGGTTGGCTACCTCTTAGAGAATTACAAATCCTAGTTGGGTTATATTTTTAAAACACCAACAGGTCTTCTTTAGTTTTCCTTTTTTCTTTCATCTTTGGAGGTAGGGCGTGGGATGAAACTAAACTCTAAACCTTCACAAAGTTCTTGGTTTGGTTTCCATTCCGATTCTGGCTCCACTTCTTGTCTCCTAGTTTTCTTTTTTGTTTTTCTTGCATTCGGCCTTTGGGTTGGTTTCCTCTCTTGGGTCTTCTTTGATTTCCCTCTTTTCTTTCATCTCCTTTCCTTTTATCGGAGATGGAACCAAGGTGGAAACTAAACTTGAAACTTTTCAAATGAATTTTGTCTGGTTTTGGCCCTCGCTCCGTCTGGTTTTGTTTCGGCTTCCATCTGGTTTTGGCCCTAGCTCCATCCGGTTTTGTTTCAACTTCCATTTGGTCTTGGCCCCAACCCCGTTTGGTTTTGTTTCCACTTCCACCTAGTCTTGTGTGTAGTTTCCTTGCCTTGGAAATTATAAGCTATTCATCTAGTTTTAATGAATCATGTGAGTGGTTGAATCTATGACCGTGCGTTCATCATGAAAATCTAGGGTTTGATTTTGAGTTGATTACCAATGTTGTTAGATCACCCTAGATGAGTTAGCAAGTTAAATTTATCAATGAAAAACCTGAATTGAGTTGAATCTGTGCTTGAGCTCCCAAATTTTTGATTGTTTGATCAATTTGGGCAAAATCCTGATGAAATCCAAGATTTTGGGGTTTTGATCATTTCAGGGATTTCCTTCGCCTTGGGATTTCCCTAGGTTTTCGTTGCTGGGTCATTTTCCTGAAAAGTGCAGAATCAGGTTGACTTCATGAAAATATGTTGCTCTAGGAAATCCCCAAACTTCTATTACTCCATTGTTTCCCCAAAGTATGCATAAAATATTCAAAATTTGGTTGACTTCGTGGAAATCCGTCATCCTAGGATTTCCCTGGATTTCTATTTTCCCTTCAATTTCTCGAAATGTGCCAGGATGTGTTAAGTCTCGTGGATTTCTATCCCTGATGGAATTCTCTAAGGAACTGCTAGAAATGAAGAAATGAAAGAATGCATGAGTTAATGGCTAGTGTTTTTTGCATCCACATGATTGATTTGGCTAATTTAATGATATGTGCAGGAATCTCTTGAGTTTTGGGTAATGATTGAGTAATTTTGTGTGCATTTTGGGCTTCCCTTACCAAAATCTGTCTAGCCTAGAATTCCCCAAAATTCCCCTCTGGTCTGCATTCCGCAAAGTGAGGAAAATCTCAAACTTTGAAGAAGGGTGCCTTAATGATATTTTAAGGGATTCTAATGGTTGTTTGGATTTTTTTGATGATTAGCATGATGTTTATGATGGACTAACTTGGATTTTGATGCTATAATGGATACTTATTATGGCCTTTTGAGTGCACGCTGGATCAAGCAAGATAGTTGATGGCAAGGCCAAGCACAAGAAAGTGGATCTTAGTGCAGAGGAATATGTTGGGGCAAGATAAAAATGATATGGACCTCCTCCCACAGAAGTTGAGGATGATCATAGATCAGGTTGGATATCAAAAGATAGGCTCTAGAAGGAAGGTTGAGCATACTTTAGATGTTGTGATATCTGTGGGGTACAACCAAGTACACTTTGCTACCATAGGCAGGTGAAACCTGCTCGTACATGGGAGGGTTAAGTCAATGAATGCTCGATGGCCATTCATCTAAGTTGGACGTGATGTGGAAAATTCAAACAAGCTTGACTCAATTAGGGTCATTCAAATTCCCAACTCAGCTATTGATCGACGATCCATATTCAAACTCACATTATGTGCCCGTTACAATTATTTTGCTTCGCATGGGTGAGACATTAATGGCGGAAGTGACCCGCAGGATGTATTCAATCTAAATCAAGATTTGTAGAGATCTAGGGCCAATCTGAAGGGGTGCCTCATGCATTCAATGTAGGGTGGCGATTTATTTTGAACTATCCAAGGCCAACCTCATTGGTGTCCAACCTTGCTTTGTAACCCTAGTTTGGGCTGGCACACGGTGTAATCTCTATAAGTATGGTATTTCACCTCTTCTGAAAAGAGTTAGTCAGTTAGTCAATTTGAGAGTTAGACTAGAGTTAGAAAGGCTAGAGAGGATTAGATTTTAGAGAAGAAAGTTAGAATTAGGAGTTAGTTTTATTTTCAAGTAAGTGTTGTAATATAGAATATAAGAATTATTTCTATTATTGGTGATTCAATACAAGTGAATGCACTGTGTTGTTATTGGTGGCTTCTTTGGATTGATTTGTCTTGCATGGTTCTTATTCTATCTTTGAAATTGCTTGAAAATAATTGAATGCATTTTAGATTTAGAGTTAAATGATTTAATGGTGCTTGTGATTTAGTGCTTGGAGTGTTGTAGTGATCTCTGGTTCATACTTTGGGCAACTTCTTGATTTTTGGATTGTTGTGTAAGGTCAACCTGTACCTAATATTTGTGTGCTTAGCTCAATTGTGGGAATTTATCCAGTTCAATTGAATGAATGTCCATGATCTAAAAATCTTTAATTCCCTAGAAGATTGCACCATTTCTATGAGATTGTAGGTATAGCCTGGGTTAAGCAGAAATTAGTTTTGAGGAATTGGTTTGTTCCAAGTATTTTATCATTAATATTGTTGATCTTAGGAGTAATCTTAATCTTAGGATTTATGAAACCCTTATCTTTTTCTATTTCTTTGAACTTTGGTTAAAATAGGAATTTGAATATCATTATATTGAAAAATCTTATAAATTTAGAGTTTCTAGTATTTATTTTGTAAGGTCCCTTTGTGATTACCAATTTTTTCACATTTATCACTGAGTTATTTTGTTGCATTGTCAAGACCTGGCATTCGAGACCTTGGGGTTATCTCTTTTTCAATAGAGATTGACCTTTCAAGAGAGATATGATACTATATATTTTTGTCTACTTTGTTACTGTGTAGAAAACACCATCAATAGAAAGTACGGATGCCCCACTGAAAGTAGGGACCCTTTTTGCCTGGTCTTTTGTCTCTTTTCTATGGCCATGCCTTTTGAGCTTTTCTTTGAAAATCATGAGATTTTGGTTTTTGATGCTTTGGTCCTTTGGTCATGGGATTTGGTTACTTTGCACTATTCCTAAATGCTTTTCTTGTTTGTAAAGTGCCCCTATTTTGAGTTCCAAGTGGTCAAGGAGTCTTACAGATGTCCTCTCTGGAAGTGGGTTCCCTTTGCCTTTTGTTTGTCCTTAGTGTTTTGTCTAGGTCTTAGGAGTTGTTCTTTTCCTCCTAAGACCTTTTTTCCTTTGCTTTGTGGGTTCGAGCATGGGATGAAACTAAACTCCAAACCTTCACAAAGTTCTTGGTTTGGTTTCCATTTTGGTTATGGCTCTGCTTCTTGTCTCCTTGTTTTCTTTGTTGTTTTGCTTGTGTTCGGCCTTTGGGTTGGTTTCCTCCCTTGGGTCTTCTTTTGTTTTCCTTTTTTCTTTCATCTCCAGAGGCGGGGCATGGGATGAAACTAAACTCTAAACCTTCACAAAGTTCTTGGTTCGGTTTTGGTTTCAGTTCTGGCTCTGCATCTTGTCTCCTTATTTTCTTTGTTGTTTTGCTTGTGTTCAGCCTTTGGGTTGGTTTCCTCCCTTGGGTCTTCTTTGGTTTTCCTTTTTTCTTTCATCTCTAGAGGTGAGGCGCATGATGAAACTAAACTCTAAACCTTCATAAAGTTCTTGGTTCAGTTTTCATTCTAGTTCTGACTCTGCTTATTTTCTCCTTGTTTTCTTTGTTGTTTTGCTTGTATTCGGCCTTTGGGTTGGTTTCCTCCCTTGGGTCTTCTTTGGTTTCCATATTTTATTTTGTATCCTTTCCTTTCACCGGAGATGGAACCAGGGTGGAAACTGAACTCAAAACTTTGCAAATGGCTTTTGTCTGGTTTTGACCCCGGCTCCATCTGGTTTTGTTTTAGCTTCCATCTGGTTTTGGCCCTGGCTTCGTCTACTTTTTTTTTCGCTTCTATCTATTTTTGGCCCTATCCATGTCTAAGCTATTTGTCGAGTTTTAATAAAGCCTGTGAGTGGCTGAATCTGTGACTGTGCATTCATCATGAAAACCTAAGGTTTGATTTTGAGTTGATTACTAATGTTTTTAGATCACCCTAGATGAGTTAGCAAGTTAAATTTATCGATGTACAACCTGAATTGAGATGAATTCATTATTGAGATCCCAAATTTATGATCGTTTGATCAATTTGGGAAAAATCCTGATGAAATCCAAGATTTTGGGGTTTTGATCATTTTGGGGATTTCCTTCGCCTTGAGATTTCCCTAGATTTCCATTGCTGGGTTGTTTTCCCAAAAAGTGTAGAAGCAGGCTGAGTTCGCAAAAAGTCGTTGCTCTGGGAAATCCCTAAACTTTTGTTACTCCATCATTTCCCTGAACTATGCACAAAATATTGAAAATTTGGTTGACTTCGTGGAAATCATTCATCCTAGGATTTCCTCAGATTTTCATTTTCCCAAAATGTGCTAGGATGTGCTGAGTCTCACGGATTTTCGTCCCCACCAGAATTCTTTGAGGAACTGCTAGGAATGAAGAAATAAAAGAATGCATGAGTTAATGAACAGTGATTTTTTCATCTACATGATTGATTTGGCTATTTTAATGAAATATGCAAGCATTTCTTGATTTTTGGATAATGATTGAGTAATTTTGTGTGATTTTTGGGCTTCCTTTGCTAAAATCTACTTGGCCCAAAATTCCTCAGAATTCCCTTTTTGGTCTGAGTTCTGCAAAGGGATGAAAATCTCAAACTTTGAAGAAGGGTGCCTGAATGATATTTTAAGGGATTTTGATGGTTGTTTGGATTTATTTGATGATTAGCATGTTGTTTATGATGGACTAACTTGGATTTTGATGCTATAATGGATACTTATTGTGGCCTTTTGAGTGTAGGCTAGATCGAGGAAGATATTTGTTGGCAAGGCCAAGGACAAGCAAGTGGATCTTAGTGTGGATGAATGTGTTGGGGCAAGATAAAAATGATATGGACCTCCTCCTGTAGAAGTTGAAGATGATCATAGATCAGGCTGGATATTGGAAAATAGGCTCCAGAAGGAAGGTTGAGCATACTTTAGATGTTGTGAGATCCATGGGGAATGACCAAGTACACTTTGTGGTTATGGGCAGGTGAAACTCGCTCGTACACGGGAGGGTTAAGTCAACGAATGCTCGATGGCCATTCATTTGAGTTGGGCATGACATGGAAAATTCAAAAAAGCTTGAATCAATCAGGTTCGTTCAAATTCCCAGCTTATCTACTGATCAGCGGTCGATATATTCAAACTCACATTATGCGCACATTATAATTCTTCTACTTTGTGTGGGTGAGACATTAATGGCAGAAGTGACCCGCAGGGTGTATTCAGTCGGAACCGAGATTCCTAGAGATCTAGGGCCGATCTTAAGGGGTGCCTCATGCATTCAATGTAGGGTGGCAATGTATTTTGAACTATCCAAGGCCGACCTGGTTAGTGGATGACCTTGCTTTGTAACCCTAGTTTGGGTTGGCACATGGTGTAATCTCTATAAGTATGGCATTTCACCTCTTCTGAAAAGAGTTATTCAGTTAGTCAGTTCATTAGTTTGAGAGTTATAATAGAGTTAGATAGGCTATACAGGATTAGATTTTAGAGCAGAAAGTTAGAATTAGGAGTTAGTTTTGTTTTCAAGCAAGTGTTGTAATACATAATATTAAAATTGTTTCTATTATTGGTGATTCAATACAAGTGAAGAAATTGTGTTATTATTGGTGGCTTCTTTGGATTGATTTTTCTTGCATGGTTCTTAATTCTATCTTTGAAATTGCTTGAAAATAACTAAATTCATTTTAGATTTAGAGTTAAATGATTTAATGGTTCTTGTGATTTAGTGCTTGGAGTGTTTTAGTGATCTCTGGTTCATACTCTGGGTAGCTTCTTGATTTTTGGATTACTATGCAAGGTCAACCTGTACCTGATATTTGTGTGATTAGTTCAATTGTGGGAATTTGTCCAGTTCAATTGAATGAATATCCATGATCTGAAAATATTTAATTCCTTAGAAGATTACAATGTTTATGTGAGATAGCAAGTATAGACTGGGTTAAGCATTTTTTTTTGAGGGATTGGTCTGTTCCAAGTATTTTATCATTAGTATTGTTGATCTTAGGAGTAATCTTAATCTTAGGAATTTTGAAACCCTTATCTTTTGGTATTTCTTTGAACTTTAATTAAAATAGGAATTCGAGTATCATTATATTGCAAAATCTGATAAGTTTAGAGTTGAACCAGTATTTGTTTTGTAAATTCCCTTTGTAATTACCAACATTTTCAAATTTATCACTAAGTTTTTTTGTTGCATTGTCAAGACCTGAGATTAGAGACCTTGGGGTTATCTGTTTTTCAAATGAGATTGAGCTTTAAAGAGAGATAGGATACTATATAATTTTTTTGAGTTGTTGTTGTGCAGAGAACACCATCAACAAACACCTCATGTAATATTGGAATAATATGTGAGCTTCCTCTTTACATTCCTTCATATGTTTTAATAATTTCATCACCTTTCTATGTGTAGTTGCACATCTATCTTGTAGTTCAAGAAATATTTTCTCTGCAAGCCTTGATTCTACCTCTTTTTAAGTCTACTCCTCTAGATTAGAGGTGTAATCCTTGAGTGAATCAACCAAAAACTTCAAGTTCACAATAGGTGTTAGAGAATCATCAATAGTGGTACCAAGGGTTGCATCCTGTAAATCCTTGATCGCATCATCGATTAGCTCAGTGCACTTTTGATAAGTTCCTATAATTTCCTTTCTCTTAGAGGCAATAAAATTATATGTGAGATCCATCCTCTGAATAAGTGAGATCTTATTTAGATCTACATGGCCTTTTCGTGTCGGGAGTTGAATCAACTATGGTGGAATGGTCAGTTGGACTTTTATTTTCTTTATCAAAAGGCCCTTGAGTGTACTTCTAGAGGATTTTCTAGATGAATTTGATGACTCTTTTGTCTTTTGTAGTTCATCTTCATTCTTTTCAACCTCATTTTCTCCTTGGTTCTCTTCTTTCTCTTATTATTCTTCTTTTCTGGAGGGGTTATCCTTTTTTTCATCCTCCTTTTAATCTTCATCATCTTTCCTGCCATTTTTCTTTTCATCTTTTCTTTCTTCTTCTTCATTTTTATTTTATTCACCTTCATTTCTGGTATCTTAAGTCTATTTGTCATGATGATCTTCAGCATAATCTTTGACATTATTCTTATTTTAATATTCATTATTTTCTCCAATTGTATTCTCGGTGTCTTCGAGAGGAGTAGAAGTATCTAGAGGAGCATGTGTTTCATAAACTATATCCAAATGTGGTGTCTCTTATGTAGAATGATCATTTACTTTTTCTACAACTGATTATAAAATAGGTAAATTGGATATGGGAAGAATATGTTCCTTTGCATCAGTGGATTTATGTTTATCAAGCTCTTGTACTTGAGTTGTATCAGATGATGAACCAAAAATCATCTTGAATTTTTGTGCCATCTCTCACTAAATCAAAAGTTTCTTGTTTCAATTTTTTGTACTATCTTTTTCTCTTGCCATAAGAATGGTCACTCTTTTCTTCACCCTAAATTGCTTTGTGTTAACTTCTAATAGAGTATCCTTGTCATCCTCAAATAGAGATGATTCAATCTCATTCAAATCATCAGTCTTAATCTTGTCTTATACTTCAACAACTTCATGTCTTCTTTCTACCAAGGCTTTCCATCTAACATTAGTTACCTTCTTCTTATTGTTGTTCATATTTGCATCCAAAATGATCATATACTAAATAATGGCATCCATAATTTTTTTATTATCTTCTTCATCAACTTCATCATATAATTTGGTAGTGGCTTCTAGTAATCCATCATGTTCTAGCATATTGTTAACCAAACATTCCAACTTTATCAATGAATGGGATCTTATTGAAGGAATCTTGGAATTCTTCTTCTTAGGATTTGATGTGCCTTCATCTATTTTCTCCCTTTTCTTGTCATACTTCTTGTGCACATGTATTGTAATAAATTATTTTTCCTTTTTTATCTCCTCTTCTTTATAGGTATCTATAATTTGACTTTAGGCTTCTTGAATTATGTACTAGCCTCTTGTGAGGAACCTTCGCCACTAGTGGAAACAATACTTCTTCTCTTTCTTTTCAACTATTTTTCTTCTTCTAAACCAAGTTCAATATCCTCTTCCACAACATCACTTAAGTTTCATCCTCTAGATGCTTTTTATTTCTTTCTTCTTCGAGAGGTAGTAGTGTTGTGCATTTTTTTGCACACACGTCCCACTGAAAGTAGGGAACCCCTTTTTTGCCTCGTCTTTTGGCTCTTGTTTGTGGCCCTGCCTTTTGAGATTAACTTTGAAAATCTTGAGATTTTGGTCTTTGTTGTCATGGTCCTTTGGTCATGGGATTTGGTTACTTTGCACTATTCCTAAATTCTTGTCCTATTTGTAAAGTGCACCTATTCTGAGTTAGTGGTTATGGAGTCTCGCAGATGTTCTCTTTGGAAGTGGGTTCCCTTTCCCTTTGTTTGTCCTTGGTGTTTTGTCTGGGTCTTAGGATTTTTTCTTTTCCTCCTAAGACTTTTTTTCCTTTGATTGGCGGGTTCAGGCATGGGATGGGACTGAACTTTGAACTTTCACAAAGTTCATGGTCTAGCTTCCATTGTGGTTCCCATTTCGGCTCCGATTTATATGTCCTTGTTTTCTTCATTGTTCGGCCTTTGGGTTGGTTCTTCCCCTTAGGTTTGCTTTTGTATTCCTTTTTCTTCAATTTTTTCTATCATCAGAGGAAAAATTGGGATGGAAACTAAACTTGGAACCTTCATAAGGTTCATGTTTTGGTTCCAGTTCTGGTTTCAACTCCACTTTATGTGTCCTTGTTTTCTTCATTATTCGGCCTTTGGATTGGTTCTTTCCCTCAGGTCTGCTTTGGTCTTCCTTTTTCTTCATTCCTTTCCTTTTGTCGAAGGTGGAATCTAGATGGGAACTAAACTTGGAACCTTCACAAGGTTCATGTTTCAGTTCTACTTTTGGTTTCGGCTTTGCTTCCTGTGTCCTTGTTTTCTTCGCTATTTAGCCTTTGGGTTGGTTTCCTCCCTTGATTTTTCTTTGGTTCTCCTTTTTTTTCTTATGCTTCCTTTCCTTTGTTGGAACAAGAACCAGGGTGGGAACTGAACTCGGTACTTTGAAAAATGTCTCGTCTAGTTTTGGTTCTGCCTCTGCCTATTTTGGTTTTGTCTCTTCCTATTTTGTTTCCTCTTTTGATTTAGTTTTGGTTCTGCCTCCGCCTATTTTGGTTTCACCACTGCCTTTTTTTTTCGATTTTGTTTTGTTTTGGTTCCACTTTTTCCTGGGCTTGTGTGTGGTTTCCTTGGCTTGGGGATTCAATTGGATTGAGTTGGATTTTGATGCTATAATGAATATTAATTATGGACCTTTGAATGTAGGCTAGATTGGGTGGGTTGTTACTATCAGGGCCGAAGGAAGGATGGGTGTACTTTGAAGATATTGTGATATCGGCAAGATACATCCAGGTACACTTTGTGGTCATAGGCAGGTAAAACCCATCCGTACACGGAAGGTTTGTTCATTGGCCATTCATCCAAGGTGGACATGACATGGAATATTTAAACTGGTTTGACTTGATCAATGTCATTCATGGTGCCCAACTTGGTTGTTGATCGATGTCTAGTATTCAAACTCACATTCTGCGTTTGTTATCATTCTTTTGTTTCGTGCAAGTGAGGCATTAATGCCAGATGTGACCCACATGGTTTATTCTATTTCAATTGGGATTTGTGGAGATCCAAGGTTGATCTGAAGAAGACACCTTATGCATTCAATGTAGGGTGGTGATTTATTGTGGGTTGTCTAGGCCGGTATGGTTGGTGGCCGACCTTCTTTGTAACCCTAGCTCGAGCTAGCACAGAATGAAAGCTCTATAAGTATGGAATGTCACCTTATTTGCAAGGGGTTAGGGTTTTTTTAGATAGTTATTTAATTTGTTAGAATTGGATAGAAGCTATACTAGAAGATTAGAGTAGGAGGTTAGAGTTAGGAGTTAGTCATAACAAGTGTTGTAGCAAAATATCATAATTGTTGCTATTATTGGTGATTCAATGCAAGTGAAGAAATTGTGTTATTATTGGTGCCTTCTTTGGATTGATTATTCTTGCATGGTTCTTATTCTATCTTTAAAATTGCTTGGAAATGTCTGAATGTATTTTAGATTTAGAGTTAAATGATTTGATAGTGCTTGTAATTAGAGCTTGGAGTGTAGTATCAATCTTTGGTTCATACTTTGGGAAGCTTCTTGATTAAGGGTTTGTTTCAAACCATCAACCTGTACCCAATATTTGTGTGCTTAGTTCAATTGTGGGAATTTATCCAGTTCGATTAAATGAATGTCCATGATCTAGAAATATTTAATTCCTTAGAAGATTGCAGTGTTCCCATGAGATTGTGGGTATAGCTTGGGTTGATCAAAAATTAGTTTTTGAGGGATTGGTTTGTTCCAAGAATTTCATCATTAGTATTGTTGTTCCTGGCAGTAGTATTAATCTTAGGATTTTTGAAACCCTTTATCTTTTTTTATTTGTTTGATCTTTGGTTAAACCAAGAATTCGAGTATCATTATATTGCAGAAAAATATGATAAATTTAGAGTCTCCAATACTTGTTGTGTAAGATCCCTTTGTGATTACTAGAATTTTCACATTTATCACTAAGTTGTTTTGTTGTAATTCATGACCTGACACTCGAGAGACCTTGGGGTTGTCTCTTTTTTCAATAGAGATTGACCTTTCAAGAGAGATAGGATACTATATATATTATGTTTGAGTTGTTGTTGTGTAGAAAACACAATCAACAAGATTGGTGCTAGAAGGAGGGCCTAATAAGCAAGCTAGAGAATTTTCTAAATGCCCTTTCTCCTGAGAGAATTAGAAGGACAACCAGATCTACACCAGAAGAAGGAGAATATTTTCAAGAAGTGTCACCTCCAACTAGGTCAATAAGGACCAGAAGAAGGGAGGATTCACCATCCACGTAATCATTTCCACCATCCTCACCCTCATCCTCCTCATCTTCATTCAATTGTGAGATTGGTTCCATTCAAAAACCCCAACCAATCACCAACTAGTCATTTCCACCTCCACCTCTGCCAATGGCTTTCTTAGCAAATAACCCATCACCTCTTTCCTTCAACAACTACAATGTTATGTCTAAGAACCCTGAGCATTTTTTCTCTAAGTTTCACACAAATGACCCTAATAGAACAATAAAGAATCATATTAGTATTTTTTAGAATTGTCTGAGGGGTAGAGGGATTAATCATGAGGATGTTGCCAATAGGATTTTCCCTTGTTCTCTGGGAGAGGAGGACTTGTATTGGTACAATCATTTATCTATTGCATCCATTCATAATTGGACTGAACTTGAGGCTACATTTATGTAGAATTTTAAAATCCCTATCAGTGCCAATTAACTCTACATGTAGTTTACCATGGTTAAGAGAGAAGTTAATGAGCCTATAGGTTCATTCGATAGTAGATTACACTATGCATACACTAGACTGCAAGCACCTTATGTTGTAGATGATGCCACTGCCTTAGAGGTATATTTTGAATCCCTTGATAGTCTTACATCCACCTTCCTTAAGTGGAGAAATAATCCCTCAACTACCTTGCTCACTTCATATACAGAGGTTGTTATGGTTAGTACAAATATTAGACAACACTTGTCAAGATCCCTGCCATCTATGGGACCAGTTGCTCATCTTGGGCAAGTCCAAGCTCTTAACCAGGCACTGACTAATAACACTCCCATTATGAATCCCATCCCTCAGTTACCTTTGGTTCCACACCCAAGTCATCTGATAAGTCAAGCCCATCTAATGACTAGTTATCCCTAGAAAAATGCTAATCAACTCCTTCATCCATGGTCATAGCATAGTTTCCCTACATTTTTACAGAAATAAAAAAAATTGAATCAGTCTATGGGTCCTGGAGGAGTGTAAGGATACCCCCCAAACAATGTGAATTCAGTGACTTATAGTAGTCTTAATAAGGAGATCTTACATGAGCTAACCGAGCAAGTGAATAAACTAAATATGGAGGTAACCCACTTGAAGAACCAAAATATCCAACTCCAAGCTGCTCATATGAGAATGCAATCAAATAACAATAGGGAGAACTGAGATGTTGTATGAGGGAAAAACTTTGACAGAGGGTAGAATTCTGACAGAAATCAAAATTTTGAAAGAGGACAAGGTTCTAGTCAGAATTTTGATAAAGGACAACAAGGTGGAAAATGGTTTGAAAGGAGACAACCACTTAGGAAGAACAGGCCATGGAACACCAGACCTAATAATGGAGGAGTCCCCACTTCACTAGATCAACCTTCCAATCAATAAAAACCTTCGAGTGGGGTATATATGACTAAAGCAACTTTGTCAGGGTCGTGGAAGCTTCATAAGACAAGTCAACACTTTGAGTTGGATTGTCCCAAATTTCAAATTGTTGCTTCCATCTTTCAGTATGAAGTTGAAAACAACTCCACTGGTCGGGAATTGGTACCCTCAAATCCTTATGATTCCCCTATTTTGGTGTTGAATCATGCTCCTTTTCCGAGGGATGAAGAGAAAGAACCAGAAGAGAAGTCAAGTGGCCAGAATGGGGAGACTGAACAAGTGTTGAATGAAGATGAAATTTCTCAATTGTTTAATGAAGGAAATGATAATAATAATGGTCCCTTAGATGAGGAAGAAGATGGTGTTGAAGAGGTACAGATGTTTCAACAACCTACAAGAAAGTATGATTTGAGGAATAGGCCTAACAAGAATTCACCAACTAGGGGTCCATTTACTACATCTATTCCTCCAAACAATTTTACTACTCCATTGGACCCACATGCCAGTAATAATCCATCTTACCCTCATGTGCCAACACAATACTTGCAAGAGGAGGACAACTTGAGGCATCAAGAGGGAGCAACATTGATTCAACAAAAGATAAGAAAATTGGTAATTCTAAAGAGACCCATATCGACATGAATGTGGAATGATTAGGTGAATATGTGAATGAGGAACTTAGAAAAGTAAAGGCGAGTCTTTCTTCTTTTGAGTTGTTAAGGGTTCCTGAAATCATAAATATAGTCGTAGGGTATTTTAATTCAAGTCAAGCACCACAAGGATTAGCAGTCAACGAGGAAGTTGGTAGGCCTCGTAGTTCACATGCACCTAAAGGCTTAAGTCAAGCACCACCTGGAGATAGAGGGAAAGAAAAAGATAGGAATTAGGTTGCACAAGTTGACACTCAGTTGAGTTTGTTCCAAGGAAAAATGGAAACCCCTCCCTTCCTGATTTCTATTCATATATTTAGGAAGAATCTACACAATTATCTTCTAGACTTAGGAGCATCTAAAAATGTTATTCCTTTTGCTATATGTAGAGAACTAGGTATTACTCTTGTAGCCTATCAAAAGAAGGTCACCCAATTAGACAAGACAGAGGTGAATATAGTGGGATAACTAAACATGATTTCCATGCAAGTTGCTTTTGATCCTAGAGTGCAACAAGTACTTAATATTTAGTTGGAAAATATTCTTGACACTTATGGTTTGATCTTTGGTCGAGATTTCACCAAGGCACTAAATTGATACACATCCATAGATCATTATCACATGTGGCTCCCCTGGAAAGAAGTCCCAAATCAAATTAGAATCAAAAGAGAACCCAAAATGAAGTATGTGATCACTAAATATCAGAATAATTCAAATGATATATTGGTGTCAGAAGTCAGCATGGGGAACTATGTCTTGGTTGCCCCTATTTCAGATATAGAGGAAGTCTTTATGTTGCAAAGCTTCTCTAATGAATCAACATCAGAAGCCAGCAATTTTGAAGTACTGCTTGAATAAGAAAAGGAACTTGATGATTAGGAAGATAGACAACTCAACTTGTTGGATATTTTCCAAGAGTTTATCCTGAAGTGCGTGGAGGATCCGATCCAACTGGGCAGAAATATGGATTTTAAGGAATTGTTGCTCCCTAATTGGTGTAGAGTTCACAATGCCCCTCTCTCTGAGCTGGAATTTTTCATGTGCCAAACTACAGTGGAGAAGATACAAAGATGCATTAATCCAACCCCAGCTATCAGGTTTGATATACAGAGCGTTTGAAATGATCAAAAAGGAAAGAGTCTGAGGCCTCCTGAAGTGCTTCCGGGCAGCAACAAGGACATGGGTAGTTTGAGGAAATTAGAATTTGATGATTGTTGTACATTAAGATTCGATGGATCCAAATCAAAGCAAGGTGTTGGAGCAATATTTGACCTGATCATTCCTAAAGGTAGACTTATTTTTCTGCTCATAGGCTCCAATTCCAATGCACTAATAATGAAGCTAAGTAAGAGGCTTTGGTCCATGGTTTATTAATGGCATTAAGAAAGAAAGTTAGGATCTTGCAAGTGTTTGGAGATTTTGTGCTGGAAGTTAAAAAAGTAAGGAAATAATACTCGTGCCATGATAGAAGAATGACCAACTACAGGCACAGAGTATGGGATCCCATTGAAGGATTTGGTGCCTTTAACATTCAATTGATGCCCCAAAATAAGAATCAAACTATGGATTATCTGGCCCAAGCATCTAGTACATTGCAGCCTTTATCACTTTCAGGTTTGAAGAATTTCACTATAGAGCTTACTCCAGTACCCTCAGTGCCTGAAAACATAACCAATTTCTAGGTGTTTGAGGATGATAAACATATTCTTGATTTCATCACTAGTTGTGATGTGTTTGCTTCTCAGGTGATTGATGAGGTAGAACCTCAAGAGGATAAAATGGACCTAGAAGGGGTCATTAAACTAAAAACTAATATCATCCCAAGAGGTATGGTACAATTGGAGAGAATATTTGATTTCAATAAGATAAAAGATCAAGAACAGCAGGTGAAAAGGGAGTCGCTCAGCAATCAATGTGAAACATACAATATGGGGACCCAAGATGGTGTAAAAAATGTTTTATAGGAAAAGTGTGCACTCTAGAGGAAAGGAGGGGAGTTATTGATGCATTACACACATGTCAAGAGGTGATAGCCTAGAGTTATGAGGAATTAAAGACATATGACACAGTGATCATTACACACATCATTCCCTTAAAGTCGAATGTCAGACCATTCAAGCAAAGACAAAGGCCAATTAATGCTCTACTGGAACCTATCATTCAAAAAGAGGTGCAGAAGCTACATTCAGCATAAATCATATTCCCATTAATACATTCAACATGGGTTGCAAACTTGGTTCCAATAAGGAAGAAAAATGGAGAAATCAAACTAAGTGTTGATTTCAGGAATCTCAATACGGCATCGAAAAACGACAACTATCCAGTTCCTTCCCTTGATGAAGTGCTTCAAATTGTCAATGGATCTCAGATGATGTCTTTTCTAGATGAGTACTTTGGATATAACCAAGTTATGGTACAATATGAGGATAGGCACAAAAATTCCTTTACTAAAAAATGGGGAAATTTTTCCTAGAGAAGAATTCCCTTTGGGTTAATCAATGTTGGAGCTACATTCCAAAGAGCAATTAATATTGCTTTCAAGGAAATTATTGGTAAGTGCATAATTACCTATATGGATGATTTGACAATTTTTTCTAGGAGAAGAGATGATCATGTAGCAGATTTATGCAAATTATTCCTAAGGTGCAGAGAGTTTTGCATCTCACTTAATCCGAATAAATTCATCTTTAGATTCACTGAGGTAAAATTGTTAGGACATGTCATTTTAGAATAGGGTATTGCCATTGATCCGAAGCGAGTGGAGGCTATACTAAAGATTCATCCTCCTACAAGAAAAAAGGAAATGCAGTCATTCTTTGGGAAAATTAAATTTTTCATAAAGTTTATCACTAGACTTGTAGATATAGTGAAGCCCTTGAATGCTATGCTGAAACAAGAAGCAAAATTTGAATGGAGCACGGAGACTAAGGAGGCATTTGCAAAAATCAAGAGAACCATTATAGAGGCTCCAGTGTTGGTAAGTCTAGATTATGCCAAGCCTTTTTACATATACTCATTTTATTCTAATCACTCTTGTGCTGGAATGTTAACTCAAAAGTATAATCAAGGCGATGAACATCCCATAGCATTTATGAGTGCTCCTTTAAAGGATGCAGATATGAGATACCCTAAAGTGGAAAAGAAATCCTATGCCTTGGTCTGAAGTGTGAAGAAGTTCAAGCACTATATACTAAGAAATAAGGTCTTCTCCATAGTACCTGACCCCACAGTGAATCTCTTATTGATGTAGAATAAATTGGGAGAGCACAGGGCTAAATGGTTAACCATGTTTCAAGAGTATGATATTGAGATCCACCTCATGAAATTGGTGAGAGGGCAGGGACTGAAAAAGACAATGGCTGAGATGGGCCTTGACCTCATGGCTCAACAATATCACCTCCAAGAAGTGTCTTCAGGAGAATGGTGTGATGAAATTATGTACTATCTATTGAACCAACAATGTCCTTAACACCTTAATGCAGTACAAAGGAGAGCTTTACATCTAAAGAGTGACAATTTTATGATGAAGGGAGTTGTCTTGTATAAGAGAAATCATGAGGGGGTTTATTTGAGATGCCTAGGGAAGGAAGAAGTTGGTAGAGTGATGATTGAATTTCATGAAAAATATGGCACAGGCCATGGCTCAACACCTTCCATTGCAAATAAGATCCTGAGGGCAGGCTATTATTGGCCTACCTTGCTCAAGGACACACATAACCATGTGAGGAATTGTCATGTATGTCAGACTGCAGCAAGTAGGGAGAAATGTGCAGACCTCCCACTTCAGCCTGTTATATAGGTAAAACCATTTGCATAGTGGGGAATGGAATTTATAGGTCCAATCAATCCACCTTCATTTGTAGGCCATAGGTATATTCTTACTGTAACTGATTACTTTACCAGATGGACTAAGGCTCTTGAATGCAAAAAAATCACTTCGAAAGTGGTAATCAATTTCATTGAATCGGGTATCATTAATCACTTTGCATGTCCATTGGATTTGGTTTGTGATAACGGTCCTTCTTTTGCATCATTGAAGTTTTCTATCTGGGCTTATGATCATGGGATTTTCATAAAATTTGTATCCAATTACTATCTATAGGTTAATGGCTTGGTTGAGTCTTCCAATAAGAATATTTTAACAGTCATTCATAAGCTACTAGAGAATAATCCCAAGGACTAGCACACCCAGCTTAGATTTGTTCTTTGGGAAAACCGTACCAGACAAAAAACATCCCTAGGAACCTCTCCTTATCACTTAGTATATGGTTTGGAACCTTTGTTTCCCATCCACTAAAGATCCCTAATTTGCAATTTATTAATGAATTTTATGATGGAGAGGATAAACGTGAAGCCCGCCTGGTTGAACTATTACACCTTGAAGAGAGAAGGGATGAAGCCCTAGAAAACTTTGCCAAACATCAAGGTGGAGTGAAGAGATGGTTTGATAGGAGATCCAAGGTGAAAGCCTTTAGAATCTATAGACTGGTTCTCTATTGAGATAAAGCCCATGACCGAAAAGGGGAGCATGGAAAATTTGACAGACTTTGGCTCGACCCTTATCAAATTGCAGAGATTCTATGAGATAATGTTTTTTGTTTGAAAAATCTCACTGGAGAAAATATCTCGTTGCCTATCAATGGGCAGTATTTGAAGCACTATTTCCAGTCCTGAGTTGTTTATAGCTCTTTCCTTGTGTACACACACACTTTGACCCTGGTATAGGAAAGGTTTGCTTGTTTTTATTTCTGAAACCTTGTTCATAGGGTGACCCGATGCTTGGATGGAAATCAAACATTCTGGGTTCTTGATTCTAGTTTGTCATTGAAATGCTCTGGAGCATTTCCCCAGCAGAGTCACCATTTGTTGTGCAATTTTTTGCACACATGCCCCACTGAAAGTAGGGACCCCCTTTTTTGCCTAGTCTTTTCGCTCTTATCTATGGCCCTGCCTTTTGAGCTTTACTTTGAAAATATTGAGATTTTGGTCTTTGGTGTCGTGGTCCTTTGGTTGTGGGATTTGGTTACTTTGCACTATTCCTAAATGCTTGTCCTGTTTGTAAAGTGCCCCTATTTTGAGTTAGTGGTTATGGAGTGTCACAAATTTTCTCTCTGGAAGTGGGTTCCCTTTCCCTTTATTTGTCCTTGGTGTTTTTCTGGGTCTTAAGAGTTTTTCTTTTCCTCCTAATACTTTATTTTCTTTGCTTGGCAGGTTCGGGCACAGTATGAGACTGAACTTTGAACTTTCACAAAGTTCATGGTTCAGTTTTCATTCTCATTTTGGTTTTGGCTCCACTTCCTAGGTCCTTGTTTTCTTTGTTGTTCGACCTTTGGGTTGGTTCTTCCCTTTAGGTATGCTTTGGTCTTCTTTTTTCTTCATTATTTTTCGTTCGTCAGAGGTGGAATCAGGATGGGAACTAAACTTGGAACCTTCACAAGGTTCATGTTTCAATTTTCATTCTGATTCTGACTCCACTTCATGTGTCCTTTTTTTCTTTGTTATTCAGCCTTTGAGTTGGTTTTTCCCCTTAGGTCTTCTTTGGTCTTTCTTTTTCTTCATTTTTTTCCTTTTGTCGGAGGCGGAATCGGGATGGGAACTAAACTTGTAACCTTCGCAAGGTTCATGTTTCGGTTCTGGTTCCGATTCCAACTACACTTTCTATGTCCTTGTTTTCTTCATTATTTGTCCTTTGGGTTGGTTCTTTCCCTTAGGTTTTCTTTGGTCTTCCTTTTTCTTCATTGTTTTCCTTTCATCGGAGGCAAAATTGGGATGGGAACTAAACTTGGAACATTCACAAGGTTCATGTTTTTTTTTTGGTTCTGATTACGGCTCCAATTCCTATGTCCTTGTTTTCTTTTTTGTTTGGCCTTTGGGTTGGTTTCCTCCCTTGGGTTTTCTTTGGTTCCCCTTTTTTTTCCTTCGCTTCCTTTCCAGAACCGAAATCGGGGGTGGAACTGAACTCGGTACTTTGAAAAAGGTTTCGTTTGGTTTTCATTTTGCCTCTGCCTATTTTGGTTCCGCCTTCACATGTTTTGTGTCCTCTTCCCATCTAGTTTTGGTTCTACCTCCACCTATTTTGGTTTTGCCTCCGCTTATTTTTTTCCCTCTTCTATTTTGGTTTTGGTTCCGCCTCCACCTATTTTGGTTCCACCTTCGCCTATTTTTTTATGCTTCTATTTTGTTTTGGTTCCGCTTTTGCCTAGGCTTGCATGTGGTTTCCTTGCCTTGGGGATTCTATTGGATTGACTTGGATTTTGATGCTACAATGAATATTAATTATGGCCCTTTTGAATGCAGGCTAGATTGGGTGGGTTTTTGTTGTCAGGGCCGAAGGAAGGATGGGCATACTTTGAAGATATTGTGAGATCCGTAGGATACAATCAGGTACACTTTGTGGCCACGGGCAGGTAAAACTCATCTGTACACAGAAGGTTTGTTCATTGGCTATTCATCCAAGGTGGACGTGACATGGAAGATTTAAACTTGTTTGAATTTATTAGAGTCATTCGTGGTGCCCAAATCGGCTATTGATCGGTGGCTTGTATTCAAACTCACATTCTACACATGTTACCATTCTTTTTTTTCATATGGGTGAGGCATTAATGGCAGATGTGACCTGCATGGTTCATTCTATCTGAATTGGGATTTGCAGAGATCCCAAGTTGATTTGAGGAAGTCGCCTTATGCATTCAATGCAAGGCAACGATTTATTGCGGGTTGTCTAGGCCGGTATGGTTGGTGGTCAACCTTCTTTGTAACCCTAGCTCAGGCTAGCATAGGATGAAATCTCTATAAGTGTGGCATGTCACCTCATTTTTAGGGGGTTAGGTTTGTTTTAGATACTTAGATAATTTTTTAGAATTAGATAGAAGATAGACTAGAAGATTAGAGCAGGAGGTTAGAGTTAGGAGTTAGTCATATTTTACGCAAGTGTTGTAACAAAATATCAGAATTGTTGCTATTATTGGTGATTCAATGCAAGTGAAGACATTGTGTTATTATTCCAATGCCTTCTTTGGATTGATTAATCTTGCATGGTTCTTATTCTATTTTTAAAATTGCTTGAAAATATTTGAATGCATTTTAGATTTAGAGTTAAATGATTCGATAGTGCTTGTGATTTATAGCTTGAAGTGTAGTAGCAATCTCTAGTTCATACTTTGGTTAGCTTCTTGATTGTGGGTTTGTTGCACAAGGTCAACCTATACCCGATATTTGTGTGCTTATTTCAATTGTGGGCATTTATCTAGTTCGATTGAATGAATGTCCATGATCTAAAAATCCTTAATTCCTTAGAAGATTGCACTATTCCTGTGAGATTGTAGGTATGGCCTGGGTTGATCAGAAATTATTTTTTCAGGGATTGGTTTGTTTAAAGCATTTGGGTATGTGCGAGATCATGATGGGCCAAAAATTGGCGATATCTAATTGGTATGATGAACCATGTGGCTAACGACTTTTTTTTACCCATAATTGATGAAATGAAAAGGGTTTTTAAAGGAGATTCTCAAATTTCCACCAATATAAATTATGTTTTACTTTGAATTTAATAAATTATTATTATTCATTTTCTATTTGAATTACGACTAAATTCCTTATTGATAGGCTGATTGAAAACCATCTATAACTTTCAAATAGTATCACATATTTTGAATCCAAAATATGTGTTACATTGTATACTTTGTGTAATATAGGATTAAAAAAATAAAATTGAATTTCATGAAGTTTTGACCAAGTTAAGGTGGTTAGACATATGATTTTTTTATATTTTATAAAATTTGTAATAAAAAAATCATAATTAATTATTTACTTGGAAAAAAACTATAAAAATATATGCATCACATCTAGACATGAGTCCCTTACTTATATCTAAAATATTATAAAAAAAATATTATCATTTTATTGTGGTTAGGGTGGTCAGACAGACACCTACTTCTTATTTTTTCCCTGAAATTTAAGTACTACTGCATTGAAATTTAAAAATTTCACAAAATAGATTTTTTTTAAATAAACCTAGTAGTTTATAAACTACATTCAATTTGCTATAGATTCTATTCTTACATATTTTTTAAATAATATAGATAACTTATTCAAAATTTTACGTCAAGTTGCCTAACTTTGATTTTTTGAATTTTATTCCCACTTAAGGGCCCGTTTTTTCCATGATGATCATGCACATACCTATTCCATCATTAGTATTATTGATCCTAGGAGTAGTATTAATCTTAGGATTTCTAAAACCCTTTATCTTTTGTTATTTATTTGATCTTTGGTTAAACCAGGAATTTGAGTATCATTATATTGCAAAAAAATCTAATAAGTTTAGAGTCTCCAGTACTTGTTGTGTAAGGTCCCTTTGTGATTACCAACATTTTCACATTTATCACTGATTTTTTTTTTGTAAGTCATGACCTGACACTCGAGAGACCTTGGGGTTATCTCTTTTTTCAATAGAGATTGACCTTTCAAGAGAGATAGAATACTATATATTATGTATGAGTTGTTGTTGTGCAGAAAACACCATCAACAAGTAGGAGGTGCTACTAGAGGTACATTTTTCCTCTTTGAGGTCTAGGTGCTTGGTGGAGGGTGCAGACGCATTAACCGCTGCAGGATCACTAGGCTCCACCTTCTTCCCTTTAACTAAAAGTATGGTAGTAGGTTTTGGTAATGCAGAGGTAGGGGTGAAAGCTAATCTTCCTAATCTAGGTGGTCTGGAGGACTCACCAACTATCTTGGCTTTCCTTTCTACTACTTCCCTCAATTTTTCAACTTCTTCTTTTTAAATTCCATGCATACCAAAGAGTTTTTCAACTTGTTTGTTCATTCTTTTTCTTCAAGCAAGTGTTGAGGTCTCCAAGTATACCTTAGTTGATTTCTCCTCATATGTTCCATGTGTAGTCAGGGAGGAGTCCTTAGTACTTTTCAACAATATTTCAATGTATCTCTCAGCCTCATTCTCAACAATCTCCTATCCCAGAGGCTCAATCCATATTTATCCCAATTCAACCCCTTCTATAATGCATTCATCATTAGAAACCAGAAAGGTTATGTCATTTGCATAATTCTCCACTAAAATTTTAGGATTTTTTTCTCTTTCATACATGTTTCTTTGGAATACTAATAAAAATGCAATCATTGCATCATCCTATGCATTATAATCTCTAATATTGTGTAAATAGTCAAAAAAATGGTGTGCTACCATTCCGCTTCTATCCCACACAATGTTTTTACTTTTGTGTAGCTATCTTAGAAAGTAGAAAATCAAGCAAACAATCAATGTTCCATACTTGAAAGCATATTTCTTTGTTTGGGTCAGATGCCAGTTCTCGAAACTTTTATATTGGAGCAACTCACACAAATCATAATCTTTCCTATTTACTACCATGTCATGAGTAACATATATTGCAGTTGCAAAAATTAAATTCTCTCTATTTTGGAAATAGATTTTAAGTCCAATCATAATAGATGCATATTCCATTGTAGGATCGATGATTGGTTTAGTTGTTAAAGCTCTTGTATCAAATGTGGCACCAGTTAGCTACATAACCACGTCATTCTTCACTGAATTCAACACTAGTATAGGTCTAGTATCACATATAATCTAGTCACTACCTTAATTACATCCTTTGAAATCAATCCAGGCATATCATTCCACATGAATTTTTCATACATTCTGCTCAAGGCTATCCTCACATAACTTTCATCCAAATCACTGCTAAAGTTAGGAGACTAGTTCTAAATGTCTAGCTTTTTTCGCACTAGATTTATATATTCTAGTTTTACCAAAAATTCATCTCTAGTTAACTCATTAGACCATTGATTCTAAATCACTTATTGGTAATACTCTTCCAATTTAATAAAAATTTAGATTCTTGTATCCTCAATGGGAAAAAACTTAATTAGGATCTTTTAAAATGCATCGTCGGGGTCATTCTCAAAAAAATTCCATGAAAACCTCTTAAATTTTGGTCTACATCTTTCAATAATCACAAATACAGTTGGTGTAGCCATTATAACCTTAATTATACCTTCAAATTCTTTCAAAATCACTTCTAATACAAATCCACAAAGCATAGATAGTTGTAAATACCTTTTTTGTGCTTAACGGGAACTAGGGTTTGAACCAATTCACTTTGAATCACCTTCAATCACTTCTCAATTCAATTTTCTTTATTTCCAATGAGAAATAGTGATTTAAGAAGACTAAGGATTTCACTTTATACATTATCGATCTATCCTAATTTCGCATTTAATGCTTCAAACTCCCAAAAAGTTGGCAAACACTTCATTGAAACACTATAAACCCTAAAATGCTCTACAATTCTTCATATTTGGATATTTTTTGCTAGTTTATTTTCCAATAGCTCAAGCATATCATTTTATACCATATATCTTTGTTTCACTACTTGAAACTTCATATTTCTAGGGGGTTGATATATTTCTCTGTTAATGCTCCCTCTAAGCCTTATCATGGGCTTAGTTTCTACAGGAATTATCTGCACCAAATGAAGGTACAAATGCATTTGATTCATCTTTATTCTTAGGTTCCTCTTTCTTCTTCCAAATATTTTACATTTCCTTCTTAACTTCAATAGGATCAACTTCCTTCACTAGTTTATTCCTTTGTTCTGGATTAGTCTGCCTTCCATTCTTGCTTCTACAAAATCTTGAAATGTGTCTAGGTTTGTTGTAATTGTACCATCCAACAATTTTTTAACCAAATTGACTTCTATTCATTCTTGATCTACACTAGTTAGCCTTATGTCCAAATATATTAAATGTATAACAATAGCCATTAAAATATTAAAACATTCTACCAATATTAAATCCATTCATCATCTAACTTATGCACTTAGTAGCTTTATGTCCAAATTTCTTACATGAAAAACATTGTCTAGAAAAGGATCCAACATTCTGATTCATTCTACTTCTACATTCTGATAGCAAGTCTTCCAATATTGCTTCTTTGATTCTTTAACTATCTACCATTTCCTTTAGTCTACTTCTGATTGTCGGCCTTGTTAGGTGTCTAATTTATCTTTAAACTTTTTCCTTCTTCAAGTCCCAAACCACCTTTATCTTTAGAAGGTTTCTGAATTGTAATCAATTCATCAAGCATTTTAGTACTTGATTTGAATTTGTCCTCATGAACTCTAGCTTTCTCCAGATCTGATATTACGGTCACCACTTCTTGTTCAAGATTTGTACATTCATTAGTCTTTCTTTGTATCTTAGCATTCAGACAATACTCAATTCTCTTATTTTCTTCCACTTGCACTTTTAATTTGGTGATATCTTCATTTTCCTTCTTCAACTATTCATTAACTTATCTATGTCTTTCTCTAAACTTCTTGATTTGTTCTCTAAAATTTTTTATGCATTCATTTGCTTCTCCCAGGCTTTGCTTCAGACTTTTGTTTTCACTTTCAACTCTTTCAAGATCTTCAAGAGAAGCTTTAAGTTCTTCTTTTTCAAACATGTAGTCATCTTCTTCATATTCAATTGTAAAACAAAATGAAGGAATAGGACACTTTTTGTCAGTCATGTGTTCAAAGTCCAAGATCTTCCTCAATTTGTTAGGATTTTCAAAAGGAAATAGGCTCTAATACCAATTTTTGAACACCCAAAATACTAAGAGGAGGGGTGAATCGATATTCTATTAAACCACTTAGTCATAATCCAACCAATAATCAAAACATATCTAACTAGAGCAATGAACGAGAACATGAAAGAGATCACAACACCACATAACACATGAACACCAAAAATTTTACATGGAAAACCCAAAAAGGGAAAAACCATAGCGAGGATTAGCTCACAATATATTATAACCAGTTATAAGATTTTACAAGACTCACTGATAGGACTTGCTATCCTTATAAGGCTCACTGCCTGAAATAGATACAAAACAAAAGTGGCTACACAACCAAAGTGTGAACTAATGTAATATGCACCTTCCTTGTGATGAATTCAATTCCAATGAAGCTTTGAATACAAAATACTACTCTACTTAGCAGTCACTCAACATACGTGCAACAATTTTTCCCTTAATCTGATCACACATATACAAATTCGCAAGATCACACACTATATGATTATTTCTACATCACATTACATTGTCTCCTTCTCATGCAACTCAAAAATATTCCACATATATACCCTATTACATCCGCATACATGAATTAGGTCGGCTGAATTTAGATGTAGCCCTATTTTCATTCAAAAACACTTTGTCGGCTTCAAACTTGCAACAAAACTTCTTCTCACTCAGATCAAACATGTAAAACTTGAATTTAGGTCAAAATAGATCTAAAATAGATCTCCTTAACATTTGCAATACATAATAATCTTCATAGAATAATTACAAGTATTAGGTTGACCAGAACTTAGACCTTATTACAAAATAAACCAATCTAGTAACACCGATCATACGTATGATCATGTAAGCACGTGCCATCTAGAATATATGTAGCATTGACACCTATAAACCATCTCCCAAAATTTCTAATCTTGATTCCAAACACCAGAGGACTGTGGACCAGATAACACATACCATCTTGCATTGTATAAGCTAGAAACTATATGTCGATCTTCTGTCATTTGTAACTTCCATCCAGATCAACCAAAATCGCTGAAAACTTGAACATAGATGTATTTAGTAGTTCTTAACAACATATTGTAACCATATAACTCGTTCTTACAACATGAGAAAATTCAGACCAAATAACTGGATCAAGGTGTCACCAAAACTATTTACCAAATTAGACAAAATTGTCAACAAACAATGTTGGCATCAATGGCAACACATTAAAGGGTTCCTTCTTCATTATTTCAACATATTTTCTACAATATTAATATATTCTTTCATGATATGTGAGTTTGTTGATAGATTAAATAAACTTATAATTTATTTAGGATTTATAATATGAACAATTATAAATATAAACTTACTTGTATACCTCTTTATACTAGAATTATAAGAAAAAATATCTTTGGGTAGCACAAAATCCCATTGTCTAGTACTATCACCAACTAAATTACTTAATAGATTACCTAGAATTATTTACCACCTTAGTTTGACCATCATTTTGGGGGTGGTATGTTGAACTAAATTACAACCTATTGTTGAACTTTTTCCACAAAACTCTCCAAAATTGTGTTAACAATTTGGTGTCCTTGTCACTAGGCTTGAAATTTGATGGTCTATTTGACTACTTTTTGCATTTTAGACTATATATTACAACTTTAAAATGTATTAGACTGTATAAATTGGCTTGCTATAAAAATTGTATATTTGACACTTTAAATTGTTATTAAACCATAAAAAATTATTATAGGTATATATATAATTTTATAATATTTATTATAAAAATATAAATTAGTTTGAATCTTTTTGAAGATGGAATATAATTCTTTCTAATTTTAAACAATAAAATTAAGATTTTTAACATTTTTACTAATAGTTATCATTGCTTTATATTAATATATATGGTTTATAATATGTATTATAAAAAGATATATTAATTCAAAATCTTTTCAAAATAAAATAGAATTAGTTTTTAAATTTTAGAATATTTTTGACAAAATTTATTTTTAATATGGATTTAGAAACTTCTTATTAATTGTAAGAGTAAATTTAAGATTTTTAGATTTTTTACTAATTTTGCTCGAATTCTCAACTTTTTGTCCATATATTTTATCAAAATCTCCACATTGTAGAATCAAGATAATCAGGTTAGGGTTATTTTTTTGTTACTACATGAACTTTGCACACTATTTGCATTGTCACTATTGTCCCTCCCCTTAGAATGTATCTTTGGACTATATTCTTTGTCTATAGATGTATTTAAACATGTTGGGTTAATATAATAATCATCTCTAATTTATTGTATCGAACAAGTTTGTGTCTTTCTTATTATTTTTGTTTATTCACTTTTTCCTTATTCAATCTATCAAATGGTTTGCAAGCCCTTGCATGAGCATCCACTTGTGCATACATGAGTAAAATAACATTAGAATAACATAAATTTGTATTTATCCATTTATTATTTTGTGTGCATGATTCGCTATAACCTGTTTTAGATGTTGCATGCTTATAAATTACAGCAAGAATAGTAGGAAACAAAAAGTGATTGATTGCATTAGATGGGGTGTCTTACGACATGTTTTTCCTTGTGTAATAGTGAATTTCCTAACATTGTTTCATGGCTTTACTCTTGCCATTTGCAGTCGTATGAGAATTTCTAAACCTTTTTTAATAATCCATTATGTGCATAATTTGTTATTCTTGCCTTCCACGGTACCACAATATTTAGTTCATGTGCATGGTCTATGTCCCATACTTTGTATGCAAATATAAAATAATATTTTTTTCATATTTAATATACAATTAATAAAAATCACTAAAAATAATTTTATATAAATTTTTTTCTATAAATAAAAATTATAAATTATTTCTTTTGACAATGTATATTTTTCATAAAACATCAAATGAAAGATATTTAAATGATGAAACTGTCACAAAATTTTATATGAGTGATAAAAATGACCGTCAAATTTCAAACCATTTATAGGTTTTAGGTTACTATATAACCTCAGAGTTCCCCTAAAGAAAAAATATGCCACTTGACCAAGAATCTAAATAAGCTGCAGAACTTCAAAGCAAATGCAGTAACGGTCACATAGGTGGTGGTGAACATGTCACAAATAAATGCTCTCAAAATGGTCAGCAAGAAGGAAGTCCCCATAAAATTTGTGACAGTATTGGCTGATACAGCGAGAGAAAAATGCATAAAACCATAAAAATAATTCACAAAAATCATTGCATTTTCCAGGAATGCCAAGTTCTCGAGCACTTTGGACACTGCAACACATCAAGCTCGAATCTATAAGCGAATTTCAACAGGACCCGCTAGACAGAACCTAAAAAATTCAATGTTTTTCAAATACTTACTGAGAACAAAAGCTGCAGCAAGGATTCCACCATGCTTGGATTTATTCACAGGTTGTTTTCTCCAGTCCACATATTCCTCTGGCTTGCGTGCTTCACCTCGTTCAGTTTCCTGTACGATCCGTTAATTGTCATACAGTAAATCACAAATTCTACATCAATAAAATCGTGCAATCTAAACCTTAAAACCTTGGTTCTAGGTAAGGAACACAGTGAGCATACCATCATAAATTTCACTAGTAGCCCCAAGTTTGATTGTTGAAACAAAGCTGCTCTGAAGCTGAAGGTTGTTTAAAGTTTCTCTTTGTACAGGTGTTGGAATTTTGTGGGTATCCAGTCTGACAAGTAAAGGAAAAGACGTTCTATTCGGCTATACGATGGGAAAAAAGCAACCATTCCCTCGGTGGTCGAAAATTGTTTGTTATTCGATGCATCCAAAGCCCAAAATAACAGTGCTGTTAACTTTCAGCCTTACCGCCAGTAGCACATACCATTTGACCTGGAGATTGGGACAGCCCATGAATGTGAGCGCCAAAACTATATGGTGTCTTTTCCATTTCGGTGCAGAGGTACTAATTGCCCCCCCTCGTCAGTTTTTTCATGAGAACATACCTCTTTTCCATCTCAGTTGAGATTTCGACCTCACTTTTAACTTTGAATTCTAAGAAAAAGAGAGTGATGAATTTCTCATCTTGCTATAAATTGTTTTTAAAACTAGTTGTTGTATTAGAGTTAATGTTTCTGTTTTGGTTGTATTTGTTTCAATTACAATAAAAAATATAGCATATCAGATACTTACTTTTTTAGTTTCTCATACCTACACCCTAATTAATTATAGGATGATTTTCTGGTTTTGAGTTGAAGTATTGTTCTTTATATAAAAAAGTCCATATAAATGAACTATAAAGATTTAATACACTTTCTCTTTGTATTAAACTTTTATTTCTTCATTTTCCCATTTTTTTAAAACATGTTATACTCTAATGATGTAGTAGCATCCTTAGAAATTCAAATTGTCATGGATTAGAGGTGTGGAACTAGTCATTTGGAGGAGACAATGCACTTGTTTCTAATGGTAAAGAAGTTACCATATTGATAAATACACTTACAATCACAAGTTTGAGGACTTGAAGTAAAGGGGGAGTAAGTATTGATTCACATGCAATAGCAGAGAGCTATGATAGAGAAAGAGTTACTTATAGAAAAGGGAATTTTCAATAAAAAATTTAGGGGAAAGTATGTGCCAATTGGCTAAGAGTTGAAATTGGGGATTCAAAATTTGGTTAATGGTACGAGTTGTAAGGTGATCTGAATTACCATATTTTTTACAAAATATTATTTAGTCTTGGTTAAATCACCAGAATATTTATTTTATTAATCTTTTAAACTCAAATTTTCACCATAATATTCGATACCTAAGTAGATCAAGTTTGCCTATATTTTATAAGTTATGGAAGAAAATAAAATTAATTCTCCAATAATATTATATAATTAATGGTTACTTTAGGGCCATATTGTAAATTTTTAATCACCATCATTAATTTTATTTATATTCTATAGCTAGGGTTGTATTTCATGGGTTAAATAGTACCCACTGAGCTCCCATGCCCATTGAGCCCAAAGTTGTATTTGGGTTATTGAAGATTTATAATCTAATGGCTAGGATTAAATTCCATGGGCCAAAACATACCCACAGAGCTCCAATGCCCATGGGGCCCTAAATAGAACCCAAAATATTAGATTATAACTAAAATTAATGATTGTGAAAAATAATTTAGAGCCAATTTAAAATATTTAATTTTTTTATTTAAAATATTAAAGAATTTTAGACATGATAGTTGATGGGTTAAAAATCTATCCAAGTCTTTGTTTAACTTTAGTTTTTAGTTAACCTCTATTCCTCGGTTGTCATTATTAGTTTTATAAGATTAAGGTTTTGATATATGTTAAAAAGAATAAAATATACCCTAGGAAGTAATATTTTATAAGCACTAAACAAATAGTTGTATGTAAATAAAACAAGGTAAAAACAAACCCTCTATAGTTGTGGGGAAGAATGATGAAGATTCCTTGTGAAGTTTGTTGTGAGCGGTTTTACTTTATTTCTAACTAACTATAATTTAGCATATTGTTACAAAAACTTGGTTAAGAAAGTGGTCAAAGGCCACACAATCTATTTTAACCAATCAATGTATCTTGGTTTTCAACTATAAACTAGTAACTTGTATATTTTTAGATAGTTTATTAATTAGTTGAAGCTATATAATCCATCATATATGTAGCACATACAATTAACCATTATCTACTTATCTTTGAAGCATTTGTGAGCATTTCCTTCATTGGTAGACTTGAAGGCAGGGCCCACTCTGCAACCTTCGTTGATTATAATTCTTTTTTTTGTTTTTCTTATGAGTGTGCAAGGTATGTTTTTATGTGTTGTGATTGATTTCCCTAAATAATATTCGATTAATTGATGCATTGTATTTGGAATGATAGACTTGCAAAATAGTTTATTTTCTTTAAATTTATTCATGATAGTTCTTGTAGTTAGAAGTGTTTTGATAGACTTCTTGTTGCCAATATTATTCTATAACACCTCATCTCACCAAAATTATCTTATTATAGTTCCTATAACCAAAAATTCACTTTTTATCACTGGTTTATAATATTTTTGGATAAATCTAGATAAGGGATTTTTAAGTTAAACTTTATTTTGAGGTAGGTTTCATTATATTAGACTTATCTTGCCACTATCAGCCCTTGAGAAAGTTTACATTATGTCTTTTACAAGCTTATGCCCTAGGTTGGCATAGAGAACTAAATCATAATATGGGATATGAAATCACAATCCAAGCATAGTACTAAAAATAAAAATAAAAAATTTTACACTCAACAATAACTATACCTTAAGCTAGTCAATCACTATCACCCTTAGGCCCTTAATTTTCCATAGTAAATTAGTTTTTTTAAAGGAAGGATTCACAAATGGTAATTAATGCATCTACTTATTTTTCATCAAGATTCATCAATATTTTCTACAAATTTATAGTTTTTTAAAAATAAATCCAACAAAAATTATTTATTTTTCAAAAAAAGGATAGATTCGTCAATAAAGATTAATATTATTTCCAAAAAAATTGAAATTTTTTCAAGGAATTTATATCTCTTTTCAAGGGGGTTCATAAATTTATCACTAGATATTTTCCCATGGAGAGATTGGGAACTTACAATAAAGGAAGGAGGCTATATTAGAGTAAGTATTCTATAGCAATAAGGGAGGTTTCCAAGGTTTGAGGACAACATTGAGGGTAATGTTACAAGTAATGGGAGTCATGAAGGGGGAGTGATGGTGATGTAATTGGACATTCAACAAAGGAAAATTGTGGGACTATTCATATGGTGAGTTGGGAAGTTGCGAGATTAAAAATGAAGATCAATACCATGTACTAGTAGAGTGTATGATAGTTTTTGGTAGAGTAGAAGAGTTGTATTTAAATGAGAGGAGTCTGTGAGAGGTGAAGAGGCAATGATAGTTTTTTTTTTTGTTTATTGGAACATACATTTCTATATAGAGAGAGTTAGTGACTATTATAGAATTGTGTTGACTAAATGGATGTGTGAATATAGGTCATAGAACTAGTTGTGGATAACCAAGAAGCACAATGGGGTTGAGAAAGATCCAAAGAGGCTAGAAGAAGATAAAAAATAATTGAAGGGTAATGAAATAATAGTTCTAATAGTATTAAGATGTTGTTTATATTGGTTGTATTAGAAAGGAGGTTTGAAGGGTCCTTTGGTAGCCATGCTTATCAAAATGACCATAGGAAATAGTTTAATGGAAAAAGTGGCAACACCAATAATAAATAACTTGGTTGGAGCATGGATGATAGAAATAAAGAACTATTATATAGGTTTTTAAATCAAAGATAGGCCACATAATATTATTGACATTAAATTTATTGATATTGATTGGTAGGTGGAAAGGATTATGAGGATGCCATGGAAATTTGTACATAAATGGTACAACAATAGAATGAAAGTTGGATATTAGTGCATATGATTTAAATGATCTATTTAACTACTCATGTTAGAACTAATAGAATATTATTTGTGTGGGTGAATAATCATGTGTGATCTAAGAGGGATTTACTTTGAGATTTGGGCATGTCCAAAATTTAGTGAATATTAGGCATTCAAGAAAAATAAGATAGGGTTATTGAGTTCAAATACCTAGAGAAATTGACAAGATCCAAGGATAGTGTGTGGAAGAGGAAGGTGCAGGATGGGCATGTGAGATTTTAGGAGATAATAGGACCTTGGTGACAAAATTTGATGGGAGGATATTTTTTCAATAACAAGAGAGAAGAAAAAATAATAGATCAATAGGCATTATTACTGAGGAGAAGGAATAGTGGAAGACTTAAGACACTGGTATTTGTTCATGAAGAGGGAGAATAAATAGAAATGTGAAAAATTTAATGATGGTGGGTAAGGATCCATGTGATCTAAAAGGTGTAGATCATGAGGAGTTCAATCAATTCTAGGTCTAAATGAGAACTAAGTATAGGTGACAAGAGGAAGAGGAAGAGGAAGAGGAAGAGGAAGAGGAGGAGGAAGAGGATGATGATGCAAACCTATTAAAGAACTTGTAGTTTAATCCCCAAAATAAATAATTCTCACTTTTTATAACTTAATACAAATCTATTTATTCAACCTATAGATTAGACTTCAAAGGAAAATACTATTGGTATTATGGAGCCTTGCAACATGAGTATGAAGTATGGATGGTTTGTTTTGGATATTCCTATTTTGTTATTAATGTCAATATGGTGATAACTATATGGGAAGTCTACTTAGTTGATCGTAAGTTGTTCTTTGTCGATAATACTCTTTTGTGATGGATCAGTGAGTTGTTATTTGAGTCTGGAATTCACCGCAAGATCTAATATGACTCTAATATCTTAACCATGTTATCATGACTCATTCAGATAGCTATATCCTGGATCTTGAGACATCTTTGGTTCTTAGGAGAAAGTTATCTCTAACAGAGTTCAACTATGTCTTCTATTGTTGTTCCTTGATTGGCATACCTATGTGGGAGACTCCACATTTTCTTATGGTGAACAATCTTATGTTGCAGATTTTTTGGTAGTCTCTATGTTGGTAGTATGATGGTAAATTAATGTTTTCTCAGATCCGAAAGGTTTTTTATTTGAGGTTTATTTGTTGGTCTGGAGACTTGTGTTCTAGTCTTGGATGACTTAGCGTATGCAATACATTATGGAGACTAGTTTTGTTTTATGGATGTTAGCCAACTTGGTATAATGCACTACATGGATAAAATGTTTAAATTATAAATGGTGCCGACAAAGAAAGTTTTGATTTTTTTTCATCTAATTAGGCTGACCTAGTTGATAAATAAGATATATACTTGTAGATATAATATGTTTTGAAGTGAATTATTAGGGAGTGTGAAGTGTGAGTGTGAAAAGGATTAAGGGGTATGTGAAAATATGAGCCTAAATGCTTTATCAGTTGTGGATTATTTGATTGACTCCTATGTGAGGCAGTACTTCATATTCTAATCTTCATTGGAACTAAACCCTGCACATTGAAGGTGTATCCTATTAGTTCAATATTTTGGTAGTGAGACACAATCTTTGTATCTTGGCAGTTAGCCATCTTTTGTACTCAAGTAGTGATTCTTTTTAAGTAAAATGAGTCTTGGTAGAGAGTCCTTTAATATTTTATATCTGGATATAATATATTATGAGTTAACCCTCATCGCGGTTTCTCCCTTTTTGGATTTTCCATGTAAACATCTTGATGTTCTTGTGTATGGTTGTATTGATTTGTTTTTATGTTCCTTCTTGTTGATTCAGTTAGAATTGTGATAATGATTAGATGGATTTTATTGTGGTTTTATGGAATACTGATTCACCCCCCTCTTAGTATTTTGTATTTTCAAAAATTGGTATCAGAGCTTGGTTCCTTGGAAGAAGCCTAACATCTTAAGGAAGGTCCCAAAATTTGAGTATAAGTTATTTTTTCCTCTGGAAGTGGTCTCTACTGGATATTCAGAAGAAATAGAAGATTTGAAGGACAAGTTGATGAAAGAAAATGAGTATATTGAAATGATGCAAAGTAAAATTATTGAAGCATTTGATCTATTGGTTAAGTCAGATGAAATTGTCGTCGGTCTACTGCAACAATTGGATGAGAAGAAAAGAACTGAAGAATGTCAAGAAATTGAAATATAGAGGAAGATGGATGAATGCATAAAGCTTGAGGAAGAAGCAGAAATCTTGAGATCTAATCTAGGAAAGGCAGGAATTTTTGAAGACAAGTTTAAGATAAGCTCATCAATTCTTGATGAGTTCATTACTTCTTAGAGATCGACAATGGATAAGAGTGGTTTAGGGTTTGAGGAAGGTCAAAGCTCTAAAGTGAAGAAATATACTAGTAAGAAGACTCGGTGAAAAGATGGGAAAATCAAGGATCTAAGAAGGAACTCTGGAAGAAATCTTGTCAAACAACCTGATGTTAAAAGGTATTTATCTTTCAATCCAGTGTTTGTTATTCCTGCAAGAAATTTGGTCATAAGGCAAAGGGCTACAAAAGTAAAATGAATGATTCTAAATAATTCTTTGGAAAATATCTTAAGTACATGAAGATTGGATATAATGTTAGTCTGTGTGAAGATAAGTTAAATAAAAGAAAAAATGGAAAGAAGAATGCTTTTTTCTATAAGTACAACAATTTGGAACACCCTGGTAATAACTACAGAAGACAAAAAAATAATTATCCAGTGAAGAAGAATGATCAAATCATTGATCTGAAAGAAGTAAGAAAGGAAATGAAAAAGATTTATCTAGAAAGGAATGAGAATTCAAGCAAGTTGAATCATAATTATCATTCTTATCTATTCCAAATTTTGGTACAGATACTCCTATCAATTTTTAAGTAAATAAGTGGGTAAGGGGGAGCAATTATAAAAAAATATAATAAACCCCCTCATCGATACTTGTGTCAAATCATGACAGAAGTATATTTAATGAGGTAATGAAATTAAGGAATTTTCTCAGTCGCATGTTTGAAGGATGAAGTCTATAGAATTTGAAAAAATGGAGGCGTACACGATTTTTGAGGTAATCTACTTGCAAGTTGAAAAATTTATTGCAAAATCATTTAGAATAAAAGGAATAAATTCAGATAATTCAAAAGGCTTATGTATTTTTAGAGAAGAGTGCAAAGGAAGCTTAGAGAGAAATTTAGAGTTTCAAGGTTTGAAGAAGAGATCAAGTGGATTTGAAGTGAGCTTCAAAAGTAGGATATCTATACATCTCTTGTTGGAATTTATAGAGGTATTCCTATTTGCATAATCTTGCATTTGTATTTCTATGAATAATTTAAAATTTTTGAATAGTGCGGATAAAGTGCAAGTCAATTTGAAGAGATATTTGAAGAATGTGTCAGAAGAGTCTATTGATGCATTATCTCGCATCCCTTCGAGATTTTTTCCTATGAAGGATATCTATGCATTTTTTTACTATAAGACAGAAGAAATGTTGTCGGTTTAGTTGAGAATGTTATGGGAGAGTGAATTGGAAGAGAACCATGATGCCTACAAAGTGTTAGTTGAGAAAAAGTTGGATGTTTGGAGGAAAATCGCTTTTTTTGAATTTAAAAAGAAGTATATTTGAATAGTGTTTATTAAAATTCATGATGAATCTTTATGGATTGATGAGGCACATTTGATTACTAGAGAAGCTATCAAAGATGTAACTGGTTTGTGTTTCTACGGACTAGTTCCCAAACAAAAGGCTATCGATGAGTAAGAGATAATTGAGGTTATCGGTGTGAATCATGAAGGGAAAGATATTGATTTGAGATCAACTATGGATCTAGAATAAGGTATGTTGCTATGGTCATTGGTCACAAAGTTTGTATCCCTAGCAATGACCATACATTTTCTACTATTGTTGTACATACTATTGTTGATATGGTTAAAAGAGGTATGGATTATGACTTGTGTGAATTAATTCATATACATCTTTTGAAGAATTTAAAGGAAAACAAGAAGAGTAAGAAGAATATATTCCAGTATGGCAATTTGGTTGTCTTTTTACTCTTTTACTTTTTGAGAGAATTGTCGGTAATAGGAAGGATAGAATGGTCAAATACAAAGCCTATTGCCCATCAAATCAAGAACTTCATGATAAATCTTGGTAGCTCAGATGCACAAGAGACTAACCTTGTTGCTTTCTTTGGAACATTCTAGATAAGGATGAGTAGAAGGTTTAGGATTCTAGTAAGTGTTGTTAAAAGGTACTCTAGAAGCATCCATTTTCTTGTGTCTACAGAGTTATGTCACATGGAAGCAGTTGAATCAAGGTTGGTATGGATATTTGAGTTAGATTATGAAGTGTTCGAGGATGAAGTTGATAATTATGCTAAAATTCTTTTGGAAAGCCCTAAGAATCTCAATGTAGAAGGTACCTCTAGTAGCATAACCAAAACATGAAATAAAAGGAAGAGTGTTGTTAAGAAAGAATTTGTAGAAGGAATTGAGTTTGAGAGATCTCAGAATGAGCATGAAAGAATAAACATTCAAAGAGATTTGGAATAATTGTCGAAGGTTATTCCTTGTGCTAATTTTGATTCATCTATTTCTGTTGTGGAGAATCTTTGTGGCATGATTGATTCTTTGAAGGTCTACATCTCTGGACTTGAAGTACATATTGGAATTAGGTCTGATGAAGGAAATTTGGAAGATATCAAAGAAAAATGTGCAAATGCAAATAGTCAAGTGATGAAGGAATTGGAGAGTGTACAATTTTATGAAGAAGAGGCACAGGAACTAATTTACTTTTTCCTAGATCGGTCTAGAAGTACGTGGAACATAAGAAATGAGATAAGGATGAGTGAATCTTGGATGAGCACTCAAGAAGATACATAAAAATTAGCAAAAGATAGAGATAATCAGAGGTGGTCTTACATTGTGTGGCTTCAAGAAAAATTATTTTCTCTACAGGATAGATGTTATCAATAAGTTTGTGTCACTCAGAGACATGATTAAACTCAAGCACACTTCTGTTTCTAGTGCTCTTGGTTGTATTGATGAATTATCAGAGATTAATCTTAGTCCCAATACTTTAGAAAATGGTTTAGATTCCTTAACTAAGCTTGAGATATTACACAAGACTCTTATTAGTGCAAAAGGTTTATGGGAAGAAGGAAAAGTTTCATGGAAGGACATCTTGGAGAGTCTCAAAGGTTCTTCTTTAGGTTAATTCAATTTTGTGTTCATATATTTTTGGTCACATTTTGATGTATATATACATATATACCAGATCCCATCCTTTTTCATTGATTTCAAAGGGGGAGAGATAGAGAAATGAAGAGATAGAGGTTAACAAAGAAAAAAATTTTATGAAGAATGGTTTTGATAGGGGGAGTATTCAGAGTATTCATTTGCAGTATATTGGAAAATGTTTTCGTCATGTATGTTGCCATCAATGCCAAAGGGGGAGTTTTTTGGGATTATGGAGCCTTGCAACATGTGCATGAAGTATGGATGGTTTGTGTTGGTTGTTCCTATTTTTTCATTGATGTCATGGTGATAACTATATGGGAAGTCTACTTGGTTTACCAAAATCTATTCTCTACCGGTAATAATATTTTATGATAGATCACTACGTTGAAATTTATGTCCAGAATTCACCAAAAGATCTGATATGACTCTAATCTCTTAACCATGTTATCATGACTCATTCAGATAGTTATATCCTAGATCTTGAGATGTATTTGGTTGTGAGTAGAAAGTTATCTCTGATAGAGTTCAACTTTGTATTCTATTGTTGTTCCTTGCTTGGCATATTGTGTGGGAGACTCTACATTTTCTTAAGGTGAACATTCTTATGTTGTGGTTTTGTTGGTAGTCTCTATGTTGGTAGTATGATGGTAAATTAATGTGTTCTCAGATCCGGAAGGTGTTTTCTTTGAGGTTTATTTGTTGGTTTGGATAATTGTGTTCTAGTCTTGGCCGACTGAGCATATGCAATAGATTATGGAGACTAGTTATGTTTTATGGATTTTATTCGACTTTGTATGATACACTACATGGATAAAATGTTTAAATTATATATGGTGTTGACAAAGAAATTTTTCATTATTTTGTTTTCATTTATTAGGCCGACCTAATTGATGAATAAGATATAATTGTATATATAATATTTTTTGAAGTGAATGATTAGGGGGTGTGGAGTGTGGGTGCAAAAATCATTAAGGGGTATGTAAATATCTGAGCCTAAATTCTTTATCAGTTATGGATCAATTGACCAACTATTATGTGAGGCAGTACTTCATATTTTGAGCTTCATTGGAGCTTAACCCTACACATTGAAGGTGTATCCTATCGGTTCAATCCTTTGGCAATGAACCACTATATTTGTATCTTGGCGATTAGCTATCTTTTGTTCTCAAGTAGTGAGCCTTTTTAAGGATAGCGAGTCTTGACAGTGAGCCCTATAATATTTTATATCTGGATATAATATATTGTGAGTTAACCCTCGACTTGGTGTTTCCCTTTTTGTGTTTTCCATGTAAAAATGTTGGTGTTCATGTGTATGGTTACATTTATTTGTCTTTGTGTTCCTTCTTGTTGATTATGTCAAAATTGTGATAATGATTAGATGGATTTTATTGTGGTTTTATGAAATACTGATTCACCCCCCTCTCAGTATTATGGATGTCCAAAAAATAATTTTTTTTTATCTAAGTCATGAAGTTAAAACTAAAATAATGATTAAGAAGTAAAGTTAGAATAAGAACCCTTTTGTAAATATCTGAAATACATCATAAGAAAGTATATTATACTCAAACTCAATAAAATACAAAAATAAACATAAAGATGGTATCTTCATGCTAGCCAATTCAAACTAGTTCAAATCCCTGTTTTGTGTGTTCCTTCTCATATTATTAGTTTTAGATATATATTTTAAACTAATTCCCTACATTAGTTATTCATCCCAAATTCTAATCCAAAAAATAGGCATTTGTACTTGCATTCACAAAATAAAAAATAGAAAGATGAAGTAAATAGTTACTAAAAATCTAACAACAAAAAAATTATCGAACAATTTATGAAACCTAGTAAAAATAAGGTCCTAAAAAATATTATTCAACTAACAATACAAGGTAAGGAGAGAATTAAGAAATATTCTTCACATCATTCTCCCCTCCTCACATTTTTTTTTAATTTCCTAATTCTAATCCAAAAGGTTATGTTGTTTGATTATTCTTAAGAAAACCAAATTTTGTAATCCAGTAATTGTAAGAGTTTGACAAACCTTATCACTTAACAAAATAAAGCTTATATGACTTGTATTGTGTAGCCATCAATTTAGTATCCAAAAATAATTTCACTTTCTCTATTTTCTTTTTTGGAAAGTGCCTAGTCCAAATATCAATTCCCTTCTCATTTTTCATCTTCCAAATGATCATCATTTTCTCTAATTGAATATGAATATAGGTCAATAATATTGGAGATAGGATTTATGTACACATCTTCAAGAAAATAAATTTGGTAGGAATTCTCATTTATCATCTTCATAATTTTGCATGGCCCAATTTTCTTGGGATTTAACTTATTGTAGGAACCTTAAGAATACCTTTCCTTGTGTAGATGAACCATGACCAAGTCTCCTTGAAATTTATTTCTTCTCTAATGCCAAAAACAATATTCTTATATTTCTCATTCATTGATTGGAATCTAAGTGTAACTTGTTGATGTATAGGTCTTGGATATTTTCTACAAAATCAATAGCTTCTTTCTTGATATATGGGTTTGTTGACAAATTAACTAAATTTAAAAAATTTATAGGATTTATATCATAAAAAAAATTAAATATAAACTTACTTGTAGACCTCTTTATATTGGAATTATAGGAAAAATCATCTTTGGGTAGTACAAAATCCCATTATCTAGAGTACTATCACCAACTAAATTACTTACTAGATTGCCTAGAATTCTATTCACCACCTCAATTTGACCATCAGTTTGGGGGTGGTATGTTGAACTAAATTACAACATATTGCTCAAACTTTTCCATAAAACTCTCCAAAATTGGGTTAACAATTTGGTGTTATTGTCACTATTTATAGTTTTTGGGATACTATATAACATCATAGTTTCCTTAAAGAACAAATATGCGACTTGACTTGCATCATTTATCTTAATTACAAGATATAAAGTGGACCATTTTAGAAAATGATCCACCATCATAAACCCTAAATCATGACCTCTTTGGGTTTGTGGTATCCCAAAGAAAAAACCTATTGAAATATTAGTCCATGGTTCCCTTGGCATAGGTAAGGGCATACATAGATAAATATTTTCATGTCTTCGTTTTTCTATCTATTAGAACATGTAAGAAACAACACAATTATCCACATATATCCTCATTTTAGGCAAAAATAATTTCTCATTCAAAAAACCAAAAGTCTTACCTCTTCCAAAATATCCACCCAACTACTTGATTGCATTTCTATCACACGATTTTCTCTCCTCGATCCAAGGGAAATGCAAAGAAGGAAGCCTTTAAATAAAAATCTATAAAATAAATAGAATTCATCAAATGGACACATAGTTGTATCATCTCAACTACTTAGAATTGTATATATGCTACCAAAATATGAATTATTTTTTTGTATTAGTAATAGTCTATCAAAAATAATTACATATCGGCCACCTCAATAGTTTTCAAGTCATAGTACATCACAATTATAACTTGTAACTTATGTATACCTTATCTACATATTCTATATCCACTACTACTAACCATTTGAAATTTTCATGGAAGCACAAACTGTTTGTATGTGAAAAATATTTAGAGCTTAAGGATATACAAAACATTATATGACATCATATTATATATGTGTACTGTAATGGTCTAAGTTAAGTCTTGAGAAATTTAACCATTTTGGTTTTAGTTGTTGTCTTCAGAATCACCCTGATCAAACTCCTTGAAGATAATTACTCATTAGACCTAACTTCCTCAACAATTGGATTAGCTCCTTTGTTCATATAAATTCTGGCATGATGCACTTCCCTTGGCCTTTCTGCATTCCCACTTTCCATATCATTAAAAACTCTTTGGAATTCCCTCAAAGATCTAAGAAAATTTTCTTAATCCTTATGATTATGGTGTCATGTGTGCCCATATTTTACCTCCTCTTTGTTCACTAGCACTATTCCATCATTGATTAGTCGCATGAACTTTTCCATAAATATCTCCATGGTGACTGTGACCTGTGAAACAATATTAAGAAAAGTGAGTCTTTTTGAAGACTCAATAAGCACCCTCCTACAAAATTTGAATTTATCCTCATTCCTTGCCTTCCAAATGTGCCATAAAATTTTAGTAGAGAGGCAATCACAAAACAATTAGTAATCCCTATACAATTTCCTATTAAATTGAAAAATACATCTTTAAAGTTAATTCTATCATTTTTATCCCAAATTTTAAAATCATTATAGAAAATTTTCTATATTTATTTTGCATAAAAAAAATAAAAAAGATATGCATTACATATTCTAGAGTTCTAAAAATATTGAAAATATTCAAATCAATATGATCAACTTTAAATGGAATTTTGTGTAGAAGAATAAGCCATCTAAAGTAAGACTTTTTAGGCTCTTTAATGTTTTTTTTATAGGTAAGAGGTGAGATTTGTATTGATGCTGGAATTTGTCCTAGCCTACACCAAGTGAGATCATAGAAGAGGGATCTCATCCTCATATATTCCAAGTAATGTCTGAATAAATCAGTCGTTGACAAATAGGCCCATACAAAATTTCTACTTGGTTCTGTCACCACAATAAAAAAACCATACCTACCTAAGATAAAAGGCTACAAACAAACCATATGCAAGACCTTGTGCATCCCTCCAAGAGCAGCCACGTAAAATATGTTGGAATATTTGCAACATGTACATGAAGTATGGATGGTTTTTTTGGTAGTTCCTATGTTGTCATTGATGTCAACATGGTGATAACTATATGGGAAGTATTCTTGGTTTACCGGAAGTTGTTCTCTACTGGTAATACTCTTTTTTGATGGATCAGTGTGTTGGTATTTGAGTCAAAAATTCACCACAAGATCTGATATGACTCTAATCTCTTAACCATGTTTTATTGACTCATTCAAATAACTATATCCTAGATCTTGAGACGTCTTTTGTTGTGAGCAGAAAGTTATCTCTGACAGAGTTTAACTTTGTATCCTACTATTGCTTTGTGTATGGCATATTGTGTGGGAGACTCTACATTCTACTAAGGTGAACATTCTTATGTTGCAAGTTTGTTGATAGTCTCTTTGCTTGTAGTATGATGGGAAATTAATGTGTTCTCAGATTCAGAAGGTGTTTTCTTTGAGGATTATTTGTTGGTTTGGATGATTGTGTTCTAATCTTGGCTGAATCAGTGAATGCAATATATTATGAAGACTAGTTTTTTTTATGGATGATAGCCAACCTGGTTTAATGCACTACATGGATAAAATGTTTAAATCTTATATGGTGTCATTGAAGAAGGTTTTGATTATTTTGTGTTCATCTAATTAGTCCAACCTAATTGATGGATAATATATACTTGTATATATATAAGATGAAAGATAGAAGAGGTGTGTGCATATGAGAGAAAGAAGGAGAAGTGAATGCAAATACAGGAGAAGATTAGAGCCTAAATGCTTTATTAGTTGTGATCAGTATTGTTTTGTTGACTGACTATTGTGTGAGGAAATACTTCTTATTTTGAGCTTCATTAGAACTGAACCATGCACATCAAAGGTGTATCCTATCAATTCAATCTTTTGGCACTGAGCCACTATCATTGTATCTTGGCAATTAGCCATCTTTTGTACTCAGGCAATGAGCCTTTTAAGGATAGTGAGTCCTGGAAGTGAGCCCCATAGTATTTTATATCTAGATAGAATATATTTTGAGCTAACCCTCACCGTGGTTTTTCCCATTTTGGGTTTTCCACATAAAAATCCTAGTGTTCATGTGTATGGTTGCATTGACTTGTTTTTGTATTCTCTCTTGATGATTTAGTCAAAATTGTGATAGTATTTAAATGGATTTTAGTATGGTTTTATGGAATATTGTTTCACTCCCCCTCTCAGTATTTTGGATGTTCAACAATTGGTATTAGAGCTTCGTTCCTTGGAGGAAGCCTAACAACTTAAGGAAGGTCCCAAAATTTGAGTATGAGAAAAAAATTTGGAAGTAGTCTCTGCCAAATATTCAGAAGAAATGGAAGTTTTGAAGGACGGGTTGATAAAATAAAATTAGTACATTGAAAAGCTACAAAGTAAAATTATGGAAGGATGTGATATGTTGACTAGAGGAAAAGAAATCATCTTTATCCTACTACAACAATTGGATGAGAAAAAAAGAGCTGAAGAATGTCAATAAATTGAAATTCAAAGGAAGATGGATGAATGCATAAAGTTAGAAGAAGAAGCGGAAATCTTGAGATCTGATCTAGAAAAGGAAATAATTTTTGAAGACAAATTTAAGATAAGCTCAATGATGCTTGATGAATTAATTACCTCTTAAAGACCAGAAATGGATAAGAGTGGTTTAGGATTTGAGGAAGGTTAGAGTTCTAAAGAGAAGCAACCCATAGGTAAGAATACACGGTAAAAAAATAGACAAATCAAGGAGAGAAGTAATTTCAAAAAAAATCATGTCAAATCACATGTGCTAAAATGTATTTATCCTTCAATGGTGTTTTTTAATTTTACAATAAATTTGGTCACAAGGCAAAGGACTACAAAATTAAAGTGAATGATTCTCTATCATTCCCCAAAAAAATTTCTAAGAGCAAGAAGAATGGATATAAAGTTATTCTGTTGGATAAAAGGGAAAATGGAAAGAAGAATTTTTTTGTTATAAATGTGGCAATCTAGAACACCTTGGTAGTAACAGTGGAAGAAAGAAAAATATGTATCTAGCAAAGAAGAATGATCAAACCTTTGGTCTAAAAGAAGCAAGAAATGAAATTAAAAGGATTCTAGAGAAAGGAATCATCAGTATTATCTATGACAACCTTCGGTGCAAATACTCCCACCGATCTATAAATAAAAGAAATGGCTAAGGTGGATAAATCATTAGAAAATCTAATAAACCCCCTCATCAATACTTGTGTCATATCATGACACAAGTACACTTAATGTGGTAACAAGGTTAAGGTATTTTCTCAGTGGCATGTTTGAAGGATGAAGTCTTCAAAATTTGAAAGAATGGAGGTGTACACAATTTTTGAGGAAATCTACCTGCAACTTGAAGCATTAATAGAAAAATCATTCAAAATGAAAGGAATAAATTCAAAAAAAAATAAAGGCTGATGTATTTTTGGAGAAGCGTGCAAAGGAATTTTAGAAGGAAATTCAGAGTTTCAGAGTTTGAATAAGATAACAAACAGATTTGAAGTGAGCTCTAAAAGTAGGATATCTATACATTTCTTGTTGGCATTTTTAGAGGTATTCCTGTTTGCACAATCTTTCACTTTTATTGCTATGAATAATTCAAAGGTTGTGAATTGTGTGGATAAAGATAGGTTGGAGATATATTTGAGGAATGTGATAGAAGATTCTATTGGTGCATTCTCTTGCATCCCTCCGAGAGTGTTTCCTATAGAATATATTAATGCATTTTTTACAATAATATTGAAGAGAAGTCATCAATTCAGTTGAATGTGCTTTGGGAAGTTGAATTAAAATAGAGCCATGATGCTTGTAGAGTATTAGTTGAGAAAAAATAAGATGTTTGGAGAAAATTTCCCTTGTTTGAATTTGAGAAGAAGTATATTCGAATAGTGTTGAGAAGAATTCATGATGAATCTGTGTGGATAGATGAGGCACATTTTATTTCCAGAGAAGCTATTAGAGATGTAACTTGTTTGTGTTCCTCTAGACTAGTTCCCAAACTGAAGGCTATGGATGAGAAAGAAATACTTGATGTTATAGGTTTGAGTTCTAAAGAGAAAGAGATTGATTTGAGATCAATTTTTGATCCGACAATAAGGCATGTTGCTATGGTCATTGATCACAAATTTTGCATCCCTAACAATGACCTTACATTTTATACCATTGTGGTGCATATTCTTGTTGATATGGTAATAAGAGGTATGGAATATGACTTGTGTGAATTACATCATATACATATTTTGAATAATTTAAAGGAGATCAAGAAGAGTAAGAAGAATACATTCTGGTGTGGAAATTTGGTTGTTTGTTTACTCTTATTTTTTAAGAGAACTACCGGTAATAGGAAGGATAGAATGGTCAAATTCAAAGCCTATTGTCTATAAAATTAGGAACTTAATGATAAATATTTGTAGTTAAGATGAGAAAGAGTCTTCCCTTGCTGCATTCTTTGGAACATTTCAGATAAAGATGGATAAAAGGTTTAGGATCTCATTAATTTTTATGGAAAGGTACTCTAAAAGCATAAAAAAAATTATGTCTACAAATTGTTGTCACATGGAAGCAGTTGAATCAAGGTTAGTTTGGATATCTGAATTGGATTATGAAGTGTCAAAGGCTGAAGTTGATAAATATGCTAAAATTCTTTTGGAAAGACATAAGGATCTCAATGTAGAAGGTACCTCTGGTAGCATGACTGGAACAAGGAAGAAAAGGAAGAGTGTTGTTAAGAAAGAAGGTGCAAAAGAAAGTGAGCCTGAACATGAGCATGAAATAATAAATATTTAGAGAGATTTGGAAGAATTGCTGAAGGTTATCCCCAATGCTAATTTTGATTCATCTATTTCTGTTGTGGAGAATCTTTGTAGCAGGATCAATTCTTTCATGGTCTACATCTCCAGACTTGAAATGTCTATTGGAATCAGGTCTGATGAAGGAAATTTGGAAGATATCAAAGAAAAATGTGTGAATGCAAACAATCGAGTAATGAAGGAATTGGAGAGTGTAAAATTTTGTGAGAAAGAGGCACATGAACTACTTTCTTTTTGTCTAGATTGGTCTGGTAATACAATGGATATGAGAAATGAGATAAGGATGAGTGAGTCTTGGTTGAGAACTTAGGCAGATACATACAGGTTAGCAGAAGATAAAGATAATCAAAGGTGGTCCTACATTGTGCAACTTTAGGACAAATTATTCTTTGTATAGGATTGAAGGATACATGTTATCAAGAAATTTGTGGCACTTAGAGACATGATTAAACTCAAACATACTTCTATTTCTAGTTCTCTTGGTTGTATTGGTGAATTATTAGAGATTGATCTTAGTCCCAATACTTTAATAGATGGTGTATACTCCTTAACTAAACTTGAGCTATTTTACAAGACTCTTGTCAATACAAAAGGTTCATGGGAAGAAGGTAAAGTGTCGTGGAAGGCTATCCTAGAGAGTCTCAGAGGTTCTTCTTCATATTAGTTCAAGGTTGTGTTCATATATTTTTGGTTACATTTTGACGCATATTTACATATATAACAAACCCCTTCCTTTGTCATTGATGTCAAAGGGGGAGAGATAAAGAGATAGATAAATAGAGGAAAAACATTTTTGTGAAGAACATTTTTGATAGGGGGAGTAGTCAGAGTATTCAGTTGCGGTATACTGGAAAATGTTTTTTGTCATGCATGTTGCCATCAATACCAAAGGGGGAGATTTTTGGAATATTTGCAACATGAGCATGAAGTATGGATGGTTGTGTTGGTTTTTCCTATGTTTTCATTGATTTCAACATGGTGATAACTATATGGGAAGTTTGTTTGGTGTACTGGAATTTTTTCTCTACTGATAATAATCTTTTGTGATGGATCAATGTGTTGATATTTGAGTTCAAAATTCACTGCAAGATTTGATATGACTCTAATGTCTTAACCATATTTTCTTGACTCGTTTATATAGCTATATCCTAGATCTTGAGACGTCTTTTGTTGTGTGTAGAAAGTTATCTTTGGAAAATTTTAACTCGGTATCCTACTATTTCTCTATGTATGGCATACTGTGTGGGAGACTTCACATTCGACTAAGGTGAACATTCTTATGCTATGGTTTTGTTGGTAGTCCCTTTGTTGGTAGTATCATGGGAAATTAATTTGTTTTCAGATCTAGAAGGTGTTTTCTTTCAGGGTTATTTGTTGGTTTGGAGAATTGTGTTCTAGTCTTGGCTAACTCATAAAATGCAATGTATTATGAAGACTAGTTATATTTTATGGATGATCGTGAACTTGGTTTAATGCACTACATGGATAAAATGTTTAAATCTTATATGGTGCCAACAAAGAAGGTTTTGATTATTTTGTGTTCATCTAATTAGGCCAACCTAATTGATGGATACGATATACTTATATATATATATATGATGAAAGATATAATAGGTGTGTGTTTATGAGAGAGACAAGGAGAAGTGAATGCAAACAAAGGAGAAGATCAGAGCCTAAATTTTTTATCAGTTGTGATTAGTACAATTTTGTTGAGTGACTAATGTGTGAGGTAGTACTTAATGTTCTGAGCTTTAGTGGAACTGAACCCTGCATATTGAAGGTGTATCATATCAGTTCAATATTTTGGTAGTGATCCACTATCATTGTATCTTGGCAGTTAGCCATATTTTGTACTCGAGTAGTGAACCTTTTAAGGACAGTGAGTCCTAGAAGTGAGCCCCATAATATTTTGTATCTGGATATAATATATTGTGAGTTAACCCTCAATGTGGTTTTTTCCATTTTGGGTTTTCCGTATAAAAATCCTAGTGTTCATGTGTATGGTTGCATTGACTTGTTTCTATGCTCTCTCTTATTGATTCCGTCATAATTATGATAATGTGTAAATGGATTTTAGTATGGTTTTATGGAATACCGATTCACCCCCCTATTAGTATTCTATATGCTCAACAAAATAAAGTCTTGGCCATAGTCTCTTATTGAGAAACAATGCCAGAATAACCTTGAGAGAACACTTGATTTTTGAACTCCTTTAGCTTGAGGATAACATTCTCATTTTTTTTGGATTTGAGCCATTCCACATCCCCCCCGAAACATTTGTTTCTTAGGGGTAACAATTATGGGAGGCCAAAGCTTCAAATAATTTCATCCAACCTTTCTTTGACTATTGTTCTGCTTCTTTTTTCTTATTATTTTCCATTCATCTTCCCCATCCCTATCGATAGGGTCCTTTACTACATGTGAAGGGCCCTAAGAGAGGGAGTTTTCAACCATTGCATGGTTTGTGCATCCTCAACTATAGTAGTAGATATTTTTCATTGATTGATTGATAGAGAAACAACACTACCCATATCACAATCATGGTCATAAGATTCGATCAGAGTAGGCATTTTTTGATCAAGTTTTGAAGTTGGAGAAAACACACCAACGCTTCGCCTCACTCTTTGTGTTGATATCATTCTTTGTTGAGCCACAACTTCAAGGTGAGTTTGAGATTGAATAATTATTTGTGGAAGCATCTTTTCACTAGGATGCCCTCCATTTTTCTTGAGTTTTCACTTTTGGGAATTCTATTGCAATGTGACCAATTTTGTAACATTTGATTATTAAACCTTCATAGTCCAATGTTTGTAACCATTTGTTACCATTTTAATTCAAGATGATTTTTTTCGAGAGTGCTTTGGAGGTGTCCACCTCTACTAAAATATTTTCAAAGTTTGTGTGGATTATATTTTTTGAATTTGCATCTATGCTTATGAAAACACCAAGAGAATTACCAATAGCTACAAACAATGACTCAAACGAGTAGTGCAGGGGAAGATTTGGGAGACGAACCAAGATCAACATAAAAACAAATGATTCAATGGTTGGAAAAAATTTTAGATGCCATGATTTCAAAATAAATGTACTTTCAGCCCACAACCATGTGTGATTGAAAATGGAATTTTTTTCTTGCTTGTTGTCAAAGCCCACTATAAAAAACCTTTTGTACTGGGATAAATTTCCAAGTTTTTTTCCATTAAATTACCCCAAGATTTTTAAATCCATTCATGTAATATCAAGAGGTTGGGCCAAAAATGACTAAACCCACCAATCAACCCATTCCCAAAAAACAAATCTTCATTTTCACACATTTCCTTAAATAACATGGTGCTAAAATTCACTTCCGAGGGTTTGTTTAAGCATTGAACTAACCTCCTAATGGTTATACTTGAGTTGTGCGATTTTGGAGAGACCCTAGGTGAAATTTCCCTAGATTTGGGATTTCCCAAAGGAGTGCTACACATAGAGTCATTCACAAAGTATTCATCATTTCCTTGCATGCATTTTATCACCTGTGCAAAGGTGGGCATAGTGGTAGATCTATCGCCCGAGGGAGAAAACTTAGAGGATCATGGGGGAGTGTCGGTTATGAGAGTTCCTTTCCCATGCATTAGAGTTAATAGAGTATGGAACACAGAGGATTGAACCCTGACTGCAACAATATCTCTTAGATGCTCCCATATTGCAACTATCAACCAAGGAAACCAAAGAATATGTGACACCAACACCAAAAGTATCACCATCAACACCAAAATTATCATTAACATTTAGATTTTTATTAGCCCTTAAACCCTTATTATGAATTGACAAAATGTAGACATGAGAAACAACAATGAAAAAACATTAAAAAAATAAGAACACCAAATTACATGGAAAACCGAAGAAGGGAAAAACACAAGTGAGGATTAGCTCACAATATAAAGTAATATCAATAGTGAATACAATAGGATCATTTCCAAAGGAATCACTATCCAAAAGAAATAAGAGGAAGAAGAGGTGGCTCATTTCCAATTTTAACTGATAACAATGCATCTCTTCTATGTTGAATATTCCATTGAAGCACAAATAACTCATTCAACAAACTAAAATGTAGACACCTTTTTCTCATTCCATCTGGGAGGAATAGGCATTAAATATCACACTCAAATCACCACACTTGATCACTTTTGCATCTTTCACATCACACACACTCTTGACATTAATCCACACAACAAATTTCCTTGTATTTATACCAGCCACAACCTTGAAAACATTCTCCAAGGTCATCTATGCACCTCAAGCATACAGTTACAAAATAGGTTGGTACCAAACACTTCCACAATGTAAAGAAGTGAATCCAAACAACATCACAACTTAATTAGGACCCAAATCTACATTGAAACACTTCTATAAACAAAAATAATCCACCATAATTAGCGCTAACACACCAAGTCATCCAAAATTATATTAACACCTTTAACAATTAAGTTCATGCTTAACCAGGTCCAAAAACAACTTTGTGGACCACATAGAAACACTCCAAAATATCCATACATCTTATAATATTCCATAATCATCATAATATTTTCCACTACAACTGCAACCAGCTAAAACTCAAGAACACGTTTATTCTATGCAACCAGACACACTGGCACAATCAACCTTTCAGAACACCAAAAAAACTAAAAATTGAAGGGAATGTAGATATAGACAATATAAGCACATTCCTAGGCATGCAAGACAAGAACCTTCACTGTGGAGAAATGCAAAGCAATCACATCTCTCCAAGACACCCTATTTTGATAGACATGTGTACTATCAAACACATATTTCACTGTAGAATGATCCAAAACCTAAATATATATAATATAATCTATAAGAACCTCTAATAATCATATTCAAACTACATAAACATATCTTCAACCAAGAAGAAGTGCGGAGCAGAACGCTAGGCACCACTATATCACCCCAAACTCTTTTTTATTCAAATTTTCTCAGAAGCGCTTGGAAATTAAGTGAATCAACTACAACTACAACACTACTAACACCTCTTCAACACATATACAACATCTAAAATGATTCTTATTAACCACAACACATCTATGCTACCAATAACCACATCAAACATAAATTTTGCAATAATATTGAAGTAAGACATCAATGAAAACACCAACATTGTGTTGACATCAATACCAACAAATCCAATGCTAAGGTTTGGCATCATCAACACCAGTGAAATTCAAACAGTATATTCATAAAAGTGGTTTACATCAATGACAATTCCCAAAAAACTCAAGCTTCGAACAATCTCCCCCTTTGTCATTGATGGCAACACTAGATCTGAAAAACCATCAAAAAAAAAAGAAACCAACAACAAATCTACAACAAGAAACACTCCCCCTAATCAGGGCAACTCTCACTCTTCATATACTCATTCTTTTGTTCCTGAACACTCCCTCCCCATCTGGTGTTCAAACCATATTATCTTTTACACTAACTCTCTCCATGTTTTTCAAATTATCTCTTCCCCTTTGAGCTCAATGGTAAAGGGCCATAAACTCATCCAAATTGCATGTATTGAACTCTTTTTCTCTCCCCCTTTAACAACATTCAAATGGAAGCACCTGCACATCACCAACAACAAACTACACACTCTCTTCACTACACTTACTTTTCTACACTCTCCTACAAAACTAGCTCCCTCTCCCCCTTAGGGGCATAAATCGTGCTTCATTTGACTTCACCAACCAACAATATTGCTACCTACTCCCTCTAAGAGGTAGCCTTCATCAGTTTGAAAAAAAGGAGTAAGTCCTAAATTGCTCCACCAGACTAATGCACACTCTTATCCATCTAGTTGAAAGGAGGGGAAATAACCCCTAAATTCTACCAAAGATACTCAAATGTATCTTTAGGAAGATCCTTTATGAAAATATCTGCAACTTGATCTTTTGTAGGCAAGTAATCTAGCTTCACCTTATTTTATGCAACCTTCTCTCTTAGAAAGTGATACTGGATTGAGATATGATTTTTCCTTAAATGCATCACCAGATTCTTTGATATATTGATTGCACTTGTATTGTCGTAGAGGATAGGAATAGGTTCATCATATGATAATTTGATATCATTCAATTTTTTCTTCATCCATGACACTTGTGTGGAATAAGATTTTGCTCCAATGTACTATGCTTCTCTAGTAGAAAGACACTAAATCCTAATTTTTCTTAGCCAAGAAACCTATTTTATTCTAAGAAAGAACCTCCACTTGTACTTCTTTTCCATCCACACAACCTTCCCAATCTGTATTTGTATAGGCACTTAAAGAGAAATCGACACCCTTTGGATACCATAGACCATAGTCCAGAGTGCGTTGTAAATATCTAAATATCATCTTTATTGTTGTCACATGTGATTTTCTAGGATCTTATTGAAATCTCCCCACAAGAAAAACTACAGGTATGATATCTATTGTTTATATTTTACACACATGCCTCATCGAAGGTAGGGGCCCCCTTTTTTCTTCTTTTTCCCTACTCCTGCTAACTTGGTCCCTGCTGGCTCGCTTCACTCTTGCCTTAACATTTTGACTTTGGGGACAAGTTTCCTATGGATTTGGGATGTTTTCATGATGCCTAAGTGAACTGCCAAGGCTCTGTTAAGTTTCAGGAAGTTGCAAAAATTTCTATGTGGGTCGTTGCCCCTCCAACGTTGTCTGTGGGAATTCCTTTGCAGGTCATTGTCCCTCCATTTTCATTCTTAGGAATTCCTTTGTGGGTTGTTTTTCCTCTATTGATGTCCATGAGAATTCCTTTGCAAGCCTCCATCCCTCCATCATCATCTGTGGAAATTGCTTTGCGGGTCGTCATCATATAGGGCCCATAAAATGAGTTTCTTCAAATGCCTAATGACATTTGCATCAAAATTTCCATGTGCTTAGACATTGCAAAAATTTCACTGTGGCAGTCTGCTCACATAATTATGTCCATGGAAATCCATTTGAGCAATATCATTGTCAAGGGTGGTAGACCCTCTAGCTTTCACATCCCAAATTTCCACATTTTTAAAAATGAGTCAAATCTTAAGGAAATATGTCTTGGCACTCTTTCTACCTCTTTTCCCACGTGCTAAAATTGAAAATTCTCAAATTTACTAAGTTTTGTGAAGTTACGAGAATTTCTCTATCGGTCATTGTCCCTCCTTTGTCATCCATGAGAATTCGTTTGTGGGTATTTGTCCCTCTATTGCCATCTACGAAAATTTCTTTGTGGTTCATCACCCCTCTGTCATTTTTCGCAAGAATTCCTTTGCGATTCGTCGTCTATCCGTTGTCATTCGTAGGAATTCCTTTGTGGTTTGTCATCCCTCCATCGCCGTCTACGAGAATTGCTTTGCACGCCGCCATGTATAGGTTTTCGTGTGAGTATTTTCATTTTTAGGGCATTCAACCCTTACCTCCCCCCTGCATTGTGGACTTTGCACCCATTGTGCCCCTTTCACTATCATTCAATGATGAATCTTTCACGACCATCCCGAGTTGTGCATTCCATAGATGTTATCGATGATCCCAGACTTGAGGTCCAAGATGGTAAACCCACCAAGTCAGGGGTATGTGCGTCTTCCCCTATGGAAGGTTGTTCGTTTGTCATCCGCTAGCCATCTACCATCTGTTGGTTGTCCATCATTTTTAGGTCTGCCCTTGTGAAAGGTTGTCTGATGTCCGTTCGTCATCTGTTGGTGATGCAAGATAGGGTGTTTTTCAACTCCTCACTACATTTCTTGACTAACTAGACTGATCCCTCTTCACCATTTGAGTGACTTCCTTGATTAGGGATATTGCAACTTAGTAGCACAAGAGACACACTTATTCAACTATATCTCCTGATATAGTTTTCTTCATAAATTTAACTACACACCTTTGAATACCCATTACCCTGCTCTACAACATACCCAAACCCTGACCAAGGTTACTTTGGACTAGAAAGCTTCAAATAGGCTTTCCTTGCTCTACTATGGCTTAATTAGGCCTCCTTTCTAAAGCAAGTCATTCAAAAATTGTCTTCTCTGACCTCTCAACCAACATGCATGCTAAGCACCCATCTTCCAATTCACATGTCCAACACCTCTTGTTCTTAATTAGTCTTACACCTAGCTGGTAGTCACAAAAATTAGGGTTTTCACTAATGGGCAGTTACCCTATCAATTCCAAAATCCATTCCTAAGATTAGCCTGCTTTTCCACCCTACCAAGAAATGAAAGAAACCATTAATCTACACCCCTACAGGCCCATTCCACATATCTACAACATTTAACAAAAGTGGAATGGCCTTCACTAATCTATTTTGTTACAAAACCCTCAAAAAACCTAGCTACATAATAGTTTTAAGAAAATAGCGTGGATCTTCCTCCTTAATGAATGAAATCCCCTCTAATATGATCCAAATTAAAGCTAATATGAAATTCGTCTTAATTCCACAAAATTTCCATTCTTATTCGATTGTATGGGTTGTTAAAATTAGTAAGAAACATAGATTTTCAGGTAGAAAACACAAAAAATCAGACTTTCCTCTTTGCTAATTCAAAAACTCACCATACAACAACCTTCACCGAGAGATTTATCTAATTTTTTATGACTTTACAACTTTTTACAATGCTCCAAAAGGAATTTAAAATGAACTGACTGTTGGGCTTCCAATTTCCCCCCTAAATTAGCCACAAAATACTAATCTATTTCATAATATTAATGTAAATATTGATATCCTTCCTAGCTCAAACCACAAAAGGTTTCTTCAACATGAGTTTGGCCACCTTGTTCTTATTAGAAAAAAAAATACCATTTCCAAACACGAGACCTTAAATTCAAAGCAAAATAGACCAAAATTATGAAAATAATGAAGATGCTCTGCACCATACACCTGGGGATGAAATGATTTCATTATCCTAATGAAATGAGGTCTTTAATAGAGACTCCATGCTAAGAAATGTCCTCTCATGTCATCCAGGTTGCATCTTCCTCAGGAAATCCATGCCACTTTACCAAATGCTCTCTATAAACCTTTCTCCTTGTTCTTTTCACCTCCCTTGAGTCCAACACAGCTTCAAGTTTCATTGGCTGAGTAGGTGGAAGGCCCTTGATCCATTCTCCTTCATCTTTTTCAGGTTCACCTGCTTCTTTACCTACAAAATTATCTCCTTTAAAGGGATAGAGGTTAGTTACATTGAAAATTGGTGAGATTGCAACTCCTTGTGGGAGTTCAATCTCATTTGCATCGTTACCATACTTGTGGACCACCTTGCAGGGTCCTATCTTCTTCATCATCAGCTTAGTGTACTTCCCTTTAGGTAAAATTTATTTTCTTAGATGTGCCCATACTAGATCACCTACTTTAAACTATACATCTCTTCTTTTCAAGTCTACTCTCTCCTTATACTTGGTTGCATGTCTTTCAAGTGTCTCCTTGACCTGTTTGTGTATGTCATGCATTGACATAGAAAAATCCTCACCTTATGCGCTTATTTTATCCATCCCCATCAAGTCTCTCAACTCACAAACACCCCTTATATGCCTTCCATAAACAAATTCAAATGGACTTCTCCTCGTACTTTGATTGATGGAGTCATTATAGGCATATTTTTCCAGTGGCAATATCAAATCCCATGACTGATTATGCTCCTTAGTTAAACACCTTAAAATATTTCCCAATGACCTATTGACAACCTCAGCTTGACCATTGGTCTAAGGATGGTAGGCAGAGCTGAATGAAAAATTGGTTCCTAACTTTTTCCACAATGTTCTCCAAAAATGGCCGATGAACTTGGCATCCCTGTCAAACACTATAGATAATGGTAGCCCATGAATTCTAACAATCTCCTTAAATAATAGGTGTGCAATATGTGATGCATCATTAGTTGATTTTCAAGCAATAAAATGTGTCATCTTACTAAACCTATCAACCACCACATACACACTATCATAACCCCTATAATTTCTAGATAGGCCTAAAACAAAATCCATGCTTATTGCTTCCCATGGTCTACTTGTTATGGGTAAAGGCTAATACAACCTAGCATTAGAACTTGTCCCCTTTTCTCTTTGAAAAATAACACAACCTTCTACATACCTCTTGACATCTAAATGAATCTTGGGCCAGTAGTAAAATCTCTTGATCCGATCCAAGGTCTTGTCATGACCAAAATGTCCACCAAGGCTCCCACTATGATTTTCTCTAACCAGACTCTCCCTCATAGAGCATTTTGGGATGCATAACTGAGCTCCCTTGAAGAGTAACCCATCTAATATCGCATATTCCTCATATTCTTTATGAAATGAACCTTGAGACTGCTCACAAACTGCAAACACATCATGGAAATATTCATCAAATTGGTACATACCTTTGAGTGATTCCACACCCACACTATGAAGCCGCACCTCTTGCACTAATGATGCCCTCCTACTTAGAGCATCTTCCACCTTATTGACCTTTCCTTTCTTGTGTTTTATGGTAAATGTGTAAGCTTCCAGGTACTCCACCCATTTCATGTGTTTATGGTTCAATTTCTCTTGGCTATTTTGAAAACTCAGAGCATGGTTATTTGTGAACACCACAAATTCCCTAGGGAGCAAGTAGTTCCTCCATTTCTCGAGGGATTGCACCATGGCATACAGTTCTAGATCATATGATGAGTATTTCCTCTTTGCCTCATTCAATTTTTCACTAAAGAAGGCAATAGGCTTCCCTTCTTGGCTTAGCACTACCCCTATGGCTAAATTATTAGCATCACATTCTATGGTAAACAATTTAGAAAAATCAGCAAGAGTAAGTATGGGTTGTTGTGCTAACTTTTGTTTCAAGTATTCAAAACTTTGATCAACTTCCTTGGTCCACTAGAATCTGCTCCTTTTCTCTCCTTTGATAGTTTCTATCATTGGTTCTATGGTGTGACTGAACCCCCTTATAGACTTTCAATATAAGCTTGCTAGGCCATGAAAACTCCTCACTTCTCCCACTATTTTTGGTGTAGGCCAGTTAAGAATTGTTGCAACCTTCTTTGGATCCATTTTTAGGTTACCTCTTGAGATTACAAAGCCCAAAAATATTAGATCCTACTTCATCCATTCACACTTCTTGAGATTAATCATGAGCTTTTCTTCATGTAGCTTTCCCAACACTCTGTTCAAGTGCTCCAAGTGTTCTTCCCTTGTTTTTCTTGAATATCAAGATATCATCCAGGTATACTACTACAAACTTGTTAATGAAATCTCTTAACACCTCATTCATAAGTCTCATGAATGTGCTAGGGGAATTTGATAGCCCAAATGGCATCACCATCCACTCATAAAGGCCCTCATTGGTCTTTAAATCTATTTTCCACTCATCACCCTCTCGAATCCTTATCTGGTGGTAGCCACTTTTTAAATCTATCTTGGAGAAGTATTTTTCCCCTGTTAAGCTATCCATGAGGTCTTACATCCAAGATATAGGAAACCTATACCTAATAGTTATCTTTTTAATGGCCCTTGAATATATATAGAACCTCCATTCACCATATTTTTTAGGTGCCAAAACTATTGGCACAACACAAGGATTGAGACTTTTCCTCACTAGGCCCTTGTCTAAAAGCTCTTGCACTGTTTTCTTAATTTCATCATTCTGTTGAGGTGTCATTTTATAAGTTGCCTTGTTAGGAATTCTTACACTAGGAACCAAATATATATGATGACATATATCATGTATTAGAGGTAAGGAGTTAGGAAACTCCTTCATCGCTATGTGCTCATACCTATCAAGTAGATTTTGTACTTCTTTTGGGACGTCTTTCTCATTGTCCTCTACTGCTACCTCTAAAATTGGTTTCCCAACAATAGAAAACCCAAACTTCTCTTCTTCCAAGTCTTTTAGGAACTCCTTTCCCTTCACCATAATCACATTAGGTCCTTCATGGATTGTGCACTTGTCTTCCTATAGTGGCTCTAATTTGATCTGCACTCCATCCTTTTAATATGATACTCATTCTTGAAACCATCATGTTGTGCTTTCCTATCATATTGCACACATCCATGGGTATAAAGTCACAGAGAATCATATCCTTATAAGGACCTACTGGGTCTCAAAAATGTAGGTTTGAACCATGAGAGGTTTCCAAGCTCTCACAATTATATTGGTCGGCTAATAAGGCCAACGGGTATAGTTGAACCTTCTACTCTTAAGGCTCTGCTAAACCTAGGCGGGTGTACCTATATGAATGCTGCAAATTTTGAACTATGCTTCTTACTTGAATAAACTATCCACAATGGAAATTCAACAGTGGAGAAAATATGATCTAAATTTGGTATAAATTGTATAAGCGATATCAAATATGATTTAAATTTGGTATAAATTGTATATGCAATATCAAGGTGAAGCCTGATATGTTCATTTAATGGATGCTAAATGAAATGAATAAAATTAAATAATGAAACATGGAAGACTAGTGCCTTGTTGGGGAAAACGGAGTCAAATGAAATTCTTAGATAATTGGTTCCTATCTAGAAATTTCTCTAATTGTTTGGCATACACATATGAGTTTATAACTGGTATAAACATGCTAGAATGTGATTGACAAACCCTACTTGAGGAAAAATATCAATACTAACTATTTGATTCTTCTTAATAATCCAAATAACATTCCCAGATTACTGTAATAAATTGAAAGGAATTTGATTCTTCTTTAAAGAACCCAATTAATCAAATCACACAGGTACAACAAATGTGTACTGATAAATTGAACATACACTTGATATTTCAATTTAAATAATCAAGAAACATCAGATTAGAGACAATCAAATAATTACAAAAATCCAACAAACAACTGATACCGGAATGAAGCCACCAAATCAACAGTCTTTCATTATCTTCCTCAAAGTTTATACATGCAACATAGTCTTCTAGAATGCAAACATTCTAAAAATATTATGTTTGCCGCAATCTATCCCTATTCTAAAATTTCTAATTACATCTACTACTATCCCCTTCATGTGACCAAAATGGATATTTATATATATCAACCACCTAAAAAGATGCATCCTTTCATAAATGTCTTAAGCATGAAACACTAACAAGATTAAAATTAACTAAGCATTGCTAAGCCATAAATGGACCTTTGACATGTGATCTATGTAATCTCGGCACTCGTGTATATTAGCATCTCCTAATGCATTGTGAATCATGATCTCCATCATCACCATCCTTTCATTTTGCTCACATGCTTCATCCAATGTTGCATCTTTCACAATGGTTGTCTTTAAAATATCTCGTAGTATTAATTCACTTTTTCTCTTCCACACAGCCATTTCCTTTAATTTTCCTCCATCATCAAGGAACATAGTCAATCCATTTTTCGGTGGCTTCTATAAATCCTTGCACATCCTCTTGTAACTCTTCAGAGAATCCTCTGTGCTTATCCATAAAAGGATTAGCATCCTCAATTGTTGCATTGTCAGGAGTACCTCATTGTTTTATTTCCTCGAGTTTCTCTTGGATTCTACCATCCACCCTTTAATGTTCTTTTATTGCATCAAAGTACTGTGAGTTTTTTCCCCATATTTTATTTAACCAAGTTGTTAAAATGGCCCACCTCCTTTTGATTACGGCTGTAAGTGTGTCATATTTCTCTTGAGAATATGTAATCGATCCCTCCCAATTGTCCTTTATCTACGAACTTTCAACCTGGGTGAGTATATTTGTTGGCCCTGTTGTAACATCCACTAAGTATTTTAGACGCTCATTTTCTCTCAACATTCTTTCGTTATTTTTTTTGTACATCTCCTTTTCTCTAATCAATTCTTGTATTTGGGCTTTATTCAATTTTGCTACATTAATCCCAATTTTTGTTGTTGCAACTGGATCAACCTCTCTAGCCTTTAAAGTCATGACATGTCCAAATGCTTTCTTAGTATCAATGCCAACTAACTTCTTGTGAGGTGGGTACAGGGCCCAAATCATTAATGTCTCCTCATCTGAGTTGTATTTTGATCCTGTGTAAACTTTTGTCACCTTTTCCAAGCTGAGCTTGTGTGTAGTGTTATTTTCCTTCAGGAAACTATTGAAGACTAATGTAGAATTGAGGTCCAATCCTGGGAAAATCATGACACCGGCCTTTTCCAACATTTTGCTACCTTTCTCAGGGGCCATACTTGTCATTTCTTTCTCTACATCATCTCTCAAACTCTTCAATAATTGTTCTTCATTTCCTGGTGTGACATTGTCAACCAGTTCTCTTATTTCCTTTCATTTTTTCTTGAATAGAAATGTTTTGAATTCTGAGGTTTTTACAAACTCATGATCTACTATAAAAGCTTTGTATTCTTCATTTCTTGCATTTGTGTCTACAATTTCCTTGATATTTATTTCTCTAGCAGAATAGGTATAACCCTGAGTTCTTTTCCTTGATACCTTACCGGATGAACCCTGTGACATGTTAGCCTTTGATGCTTTTTCACTAGAGGACAATAGTTCTATATCCAACAACTCTTGATTATGTTGCTCAATCACCATCTCTGCCTCTTTTTCTTCCTTCAATATCATATCATCCAAATGGTAGGGAACATGATGATATCCTCCAAATTTTATCTTTTGTTTAGCCGAGTGGATATACCCTTCTAGATCAATTTTTTTTCTCGATGGCCCTCTCTTCATGTTATACTGTAATAACCTATCAAGAATCAAGTTATATCCTTCCTTTTCTAACACAGTAAATTCAACAAAACATAACATACTGGGCATAAAATTCTCCTTTCCAAAAGAGCTTAAATTCATGACACTGGATAAATCCATTTGCCTAACAATTTCTAAGTAGGAAATCTGATCTAGAACTGGTCTAGGCAAGATAAATGGGGCATCTTCAAATCCATAAACCCTAATCATGGTGGTGTTATCTAAACAGTACTAGTCCCACCAATTGTAGCTGATTGGCCCATTAAAATCTTTAGGTCTGAGAAACCTTTTTATCTCATCAGACAAGGAATAGTCACATGGATGATTATAGAATTTACACAAGGGTCTTACAAAGTATTTTTCAAAGTGTACAAAACTAGAATTAGCAAACTAGCTATCCCAAATAGCAATCCATGACTGAATAGGAAATGGCCTGCCTTCTTTATCAAATTGTGAAATTCTCAACTCCTGGGGCCACAACCCTAATTCTTGTCTGAAGTATAACACCAAGTGCATCAATAATGAATAATTCCTAAGGTGCAGGATAGAGGCTCCATTTTTTATTTCCATCAACCTAGCGTCAAGTTCTTTAAACACATATGAAGCATAATCCAAAGGCCTGGAGTTATGATATTGAATATCTATTTCAATCACCATAGGCACAATTGCCATATACTCTGGAACTTGAATTCCCAATACCTGTCCTACCGAAAAATAGGTGTACTTCATATAAGGCTTGGAAAGATCCACATGAAATGGTGGTCCTTCATTGTCCTCCATTGGAATCGGTTTTCCACCATGCCTAATTCTATGCAGGGGTAATCTCCAACCCCAATAAATGGTGTCCATCCTTCTGAATTCTTTCTTGAGCTCTTCACCTACAATATTTTCATTGCACATCCCTTCTAACTTAAAAACCTTACATATTGCATTTTCTGATAAATGTATTAGTGGGTTCCCAAACAAGTCACATATGGCCTTATGCTTTTGATTATAATGACTGGCCAATAACTTCACCAATTCAACATCGACAAAAACATTAGGGAAAACCATTTTTCCCAAATTAAGCTTCCATGGGTTACATATTGGCTCGAAACAATTCCTTCTATAGTAGTGGAAACTGAACAATTCATAGCCCCTAATTGGAGTCCAAACATCCCCTATGAATTTACATTAATCATCCAATTTATCTACATCCGCCCTAATTTGTGTAGAATGTCTATCTTTAGGTCTAGAACCGAGCAACTGGTCTATGAGATCCTAGTTCAATTTTCGTTCGGTGCCCTCTGGCTAAATTTCAATTTTCTGCCTTTTTCCTTTTGATTGACCACTTTCCCCATTTTTTCTACCTTTTGATTTCTCTGAACTAGTGCTTTCCATTCTTTGAAATTTACAAGATTCAATGGATGAAGAACTTACTGTACTTTTCCTGAAATTCCAAGCTAAATGAACGCCCCAATCCTTTTTTCACTCCTCTTCTCTCCTTTGCTGCTAATTCCCCAAAAAAATTATTTTAATTGAGTTTTCCTAGATTCGCAAAATACTTTATGTTTCATCGTACCATTAATGTCTTGGTTGTGACACGAATGAAGCAGGCTCTTCAAAATTCTCACTGTCACATCACGTAGCATATCGGCAAGACATTTTAAATCTTTGGTCGATCCGTTTGTTCAACATTCACATACCTGCTAAGACATCTTGTAGTTCCCCTGACACCTCAAGTCTCCCTGACAGTTTTCCTTTTAGTTTTTTATATCACCATGACTCCCACCAAAGCAAACCTATCACCATGACTTAACGAATCAGGCCAACAATTCTCTATTTATTTTGAAGGTTCTTTGTCTCACTGAGATATTATTTTGTCAACTCAAATCACTGAGTTAAAGTAATTGTCCTGTCGATGGAATAATACTCATCGTGACCTTCCTTAGATCTCCCCACTGAGGCTTATCTTACCGGTATATCTTTTCTTCGGCGATACCACACACATTGTTCCTACGACAATTTTTATCTCCATACATTTTGTCACGCCCAATCCTATCGGTATAACACGAGAGGTCAGCAAGACTCCCGAAACTCTTCCTGGCATCATTGTCTCAATGAATGAGTCCTCCTTTTCTTTATCAGCAAGACCGGTGAATGTCTCGGGTTTTCTTTTGGAACCTCACTCTGATGACTCTAGTCTGGCCAATACATGTTCTTATGCTCCGACCAGTGGGATAAATATGAGCTCGATATGACCTCACACCGTCATATCGATAGCTATTGTCCTGCCGATAGAAACTGTTAACCCATGTACTCCCGATATATGTCCTCATCGACATGACATGACTGATTTCTTGTTGATATACTGAAAGAGATGTGTATTAGTATCGGTGAGACCTACATTATCTTATGTCGATATGTTTCATATATCAAAAATTTTAGGGTTAGATAAATTTTATGTGACCATATGATAAAAAATTTCCCAGACCTCAGTGAGTATGTTATGTGAAGAAAATTTTATACTTGCAGTATGGACTCTTAGGGAGACTAATTAGCATGAATGGCCAATGATATTTTTTAAAAATTTTACAATTCTAACAAGACCAATGGAAAACTCCACATAAACCTGCTCATTCATAAGAACTTGTTGTCCCTTGTTCAACCATGAAATTTTATAGGGATTAGAGTGGGGTATCCTTTTCAATCTAAGTGTTTCTACCATTTCCAAGGATGCAATATTATTAGTGGAGCCAAAGTCAATAAAGACCTTACATACCTTTCCCTAAACTTTGCAAGTTGTTTTGAATAAATCTTTCCTTTGAGGTGGCTCCTTTGAGGTAGGCACTTTGATCAACATCCTCCTAATCATCAAAGACTCCCCTAGTTTTGGCTTATCTTGGAGATTTGACGATCCTGCACAAGAAGTTACACTCTCTACCTAATCTTCTTCATGAACAAGCTGATTTCTCCTTTCCCCACCTTAGTAGCTCGAACTTTGTTTGTTTGGACACTTCCATGAATTCCCATATTGGTTGCAATCAAAACATTTCCCTAAAAAGGAATTATATCCTCTTGTTGGTCCATTGAACCTACCTCTACCTCCTGGCCTTCTTCCCCTAAAGGCCCCTCTTGTTTCCCCAATTTTTTCTTGAGTGGTGCCTTGTTCACCTTGTTTCTTCTAGAAGCCTCTTCCTCGAGGATTACCTCTACCTCTGAAAAATTTTCCTCAGCCGATGGTTTGTTTTTCCAACCTCCTATTTATCTTCTCTTTAGCTTTGGTAGCCACTTGGAAGAATTCTTCCACTATTCCAAGAGTCATCAAACTAATTTCATTTTGGATTTTTCCCCTCAATCCATTCAGGTATCTAGCCACTCTTTCCTTCTCATTCTCCATGTGCCTTGACCTTATGGTCAATTTATAAAATTCCTCTGTGTAAGCAGCCACATCCAACTCTCTCTACCTCAATCCTTGTAGTATTCTTTAGGTTTGTACTTCATAGTTAGCAGGTAAGAATTGGTGCTTTATATTTTGCACCATTTGGTCCCATGAATTGAATTTAGGCTTGAAGTTCCTTAGTCTCTCTTCTTGAGTGTAATTCCACCAGGTTAGAGTTGGTCCTTTGATCTTTTTCTTATCCAATTTAACTTTCATGTCTTAAGGAATCTCCTTGAACTCGAAGTAATTTTCAAGAGCATCAATCCACTCTATGACTTCTTCTCCATCCATCTTTCCTCCATACATAGCGATTTTTATTTTCACTTCTTGAGCCTCTCCTCTTGTTGCCTTAAGTATCTACAAGAACCTTTTGTCTTCAGTCCCCAACTCCTCTTGAGGTTTTGCTTGAGGGTTTTCCTCTTCACCCTCCTCTTTAGGTTCACTCACCTCAATGATACCCTTAGCTCTCTTTTCCTTCCTTTCAAGAGCTCCAATCCTTTCTCTGAAGGCTTTGATTTCTTTAGCAATTGTTGTGCTACCCATCTTTGGAGGCATTTTGTATTATTCCTTGTTCATAATACTTGAACTTTCAAAATTCTTTCCAACAGACCTAGATCCTATGCTTTGATACCACCTGATGCAAGATAGGGTAGTTTTTAACTCCTCACTACATTTCTTGACTAACTAGACTAATCCCTCTTCACCATTTGAGTGACTTCCTTCATTAGGATTGTTGCAGCTTAGTAGCATAAGAGACACATTTATTCAACTATATCTCTTGATATAGTTTTCTTCATAAATTTAACAACACACCTTTGAATACCCATTACCCTACTCTACAACATACCAAAATTCTGACCAAGGTTACTTTGGACTAGAAAGCTTCAAACAGCCTTTCCTCGCTCTAATATGGCTTAATTAGGCCTCTTTTCTAAAACAAGTCATTCAAAACTATCTTCTCTGACCTCTCAACCAACATGAATTCTAAGTAGCCATCTTCCAATTCACATATCCAACACCTCTTGTGCTTAATTAGTCTTACACCTAGCTGGTACTCACAAAAATTAGGGTTTTCACTAATGGATAGTCACCCTATCAATTCCAAAACCCATTCCTAAGATCAACCTGCTTTTCCACTCTACCAAGCAATGAAATAAACCATTAATCTACACCCCTACAGACCCATTCTAGATATCTACAATATTTAATGATGGAATGGCCTTCACTAATCCATTTTGTTACAAAACCCTCAAAAAACCTAGCTACATAATAGTTTTAAGAAAACAGTGTGGATCTTCCTCCTTAATGAATGAAATCCCCTCTAATATAATCCAAATTAAAGATAATATGATAGTCCTCATAATTTCATATAATTTCCATTGTTATCTGACTATACGGGTTGTTTAGATTAGTGAGAAATACATTATTTTTAGGTAAAACACACAAAAAATCAGACTTTCCTCTTTTTTAATTCAAAAAATCACCATACAACAGCCTTCACCAAGATATTTCTCTAATTTTTTATGACTTTACAACTTGTTACAATGTTCCAAAAGGAATTCAAAATGAACTGATTGTTGGGCTTCTAATTACCCCCCCTAAATTAGGCACAAAATACTAATCTATTTCATAATATTAATGTAAATATTGAAATCCTTCCTAGGTTGAACCACAAAAGGTTTCTTCAACATGATTTTGGCCACCTTGGCCTTATTACAAAAAAAAAATACTATTTTCAAACACTACACCTTAAATTCAAAGCAAAATAGACCAAAATTGTGAAAACAATGAAGGTTCTCTACACCAACTGGCCATCTATCATCCACTAGTTGTCTAGCATTTGTTGGTTGTCCATTATCAGCCATCTATTGTATCTTTGTCATGCCCTTGCAGAATTTTGTCTGTCATCCACCATTCGTCATCCATCATCTATTGTTCATCTATCATCCCTTGGTTGTATTTCGTTTGTCCATTGTCTTCTGCTCCAAACGACTTCCAACCTGGGGGAAACCCACACCCTTGAACTCGCATTCATGATTATGGTCCAAATGAACTCCAAATGATAAATTATTATGAATTTTATGATCTTTTAATGATGCATGGATGGATCTAACAATGATTTTACAGGATTTAACTAAAGTTTACCTTGATTTACGTATAAAAGCACTTACTGCATATTTTTCCTACAAGATTTATGAAACCTATTGTGAGTCCATTGAGGAGGCTAAACAAGGAAAAGGCACATTTCTCCAGTCACCATTCTTTTATGCTCACCTCTCCTCTTGGAACCCATCAACGTAACTGGTGTTAGAAGAAGGCCTATGCTGAGGAGGTCATTGAGAAAGGGTGGCCTTGAAAGTGGTAGGAGGAGCTGCTTTAGCTTTTTCCCAAAACAATCATGATTTGTTAGGAGTTGTCATGTACGATTAGGAGTAGCATGTTTGCTCTGCATAAATACAAATATGCAAGAAACACCCACTTGATTGGCTAAAGGAAATGCTACAAATACATCAATAAGAAGGCAGACTTCACAAGTTTTACCCACAACCCAAAAAATAGCTATAGGAAAGTATTGCTATAGTGCTAAGGTCACTAGATGACAAAATAGGGAAAAATACAAGAATGTATTTTAAATTGCCATATATTTGGGGGTAGGTGAAAACCTAACTTGTAATGAATCTGGGCCACACAATGTAAATTAATCCTGGCCATTCATTTCACTTTTGGAAAAATATAAATAGGGGCTTGCTCTACATTTGTAAATGGTTGGAGAACTGATGTAAAGGCAATTTTTAGCAATAGAGAGAAGCATTGCATAAATTTGGGTGTTTCTCTTGAGTTTTTTCAATATGCATGCATGGTTTAAATTCCATGTTAGTTTTAGTGGTTATTTTTTGAATGGATGCGATAATGGTGTTTGTTGTTATGGTATTTGATGAACTTTTAGCCCATACTTTTGGCATTTGTTGATGAAAACCTGTTGTCTAAAGTTAGCTTGGGCTTGTTTGTTTAATTTTTGTAACTTATTTCAATTGTATGTTCATGGCATGAATGCACAATCTAAAAATATGCAGGCCTCAGAAGATTACACTAGTTTTATGTAGTTGTAGGTTCTCTTGGTCAAGAAAAACCTAGCTTAGGAAGTGTGTCTACTATAGCAGCCTCTATTGTTATTGTTCATTCATAGCTTAGATTTAGAACAACTCTCTTAAACCTTTCCTCTTTTCTATTTATTTTAGCTCCTTGTTAGTGTAGGATTCCAAGCATCAAAAAAAAGATAAATCAAATGAACACATGGATTTTTGGATTGCTTTCATGAAATTGTATCAATTGTGCATCCATTTCCAAAACTTAAAAACTCCATTTGCAGACCCAACTTCCCATGCTTTGTAAACCATAAAGGTCACCCTATGATTACCAGTAAATCACATCAACCAACTAAACTATTCAAAGAATTGTCATGACATGACACCCGAGAGACCTTGGGGTAGTGATCTGGAACTTGTGTGCAGATTTTTACCTTTCAAGAGAGGTAGCATACTTGTGTGTTGCTTGTGTTGAGAAGGTGTAAAAATACCCATCAACAATATCTAGTCTGGTAGAAATTAGATATAGTATTCCACCAATCATTGATTTGTACTTGTTCTGATCAATCTTAGGAGATTCACAATTCTTACTCAACTTGCAACTACTAACCATAGGAGTATATACTAGTTTAGAGCCTTCCATTCCAAACTTATTCACCATTTCCTTGACATAATTTGACTATGAAATGAATATTCCTTTTTCTGTCTGATTGATTTGTAGCCCAAGAAATAAATTCATCTCCCAAACATAGATATCTCAAAATATTTTTGCATCTATTCTACAAATTTCTTGCACATACCTTCATTTCCTCAAAATATTATATCATTAACATACACAATCATAGTCAAAATTTGATCCTTCTCAAATTTGAAATTCAAATTGCTATTTGTAGTGCCTTTTTTGAATCCCTGTTGCAACAATTACTTATCCAATCTTGTGTACCAAGCTCTAGGAGATTTCTTGAGTCCATATAGTTTCTTCTTCAATCTATAAACCATATTAGGATCATCTAATAACTCAAATCCTTTCATTTGTTCAATGTATACCTCTTCTTCCAACTCACCATTCAAGAATGTAGAATTCACATCCATCTAATAAACCTTGAAATCCTTGTGTGCTGCAAAGGCCAAAAACATCCTAATGGTCTCCATTATTTCCACCAAATAAATTTTTTCCTCAAAATCTATTCATTCCACTTGTGAGTAGCCCTTACACACAAGTCTAGCCTTATCTCTGAATTCTCCATTCACATTCATCTTGTTTTGGAATACCCATTTAGTTACTATTACATTCTTGTTTGTTGGTCTTGAGACTAATTCCCAAGTTTCATTCTTTAAATATGCATCAACTCTTCTTCCATATATTTGGTCCAATTCTCATCCTTATATGCTTCAATCACTATCTTAGGTTCTACTTTGGAAAGTAGATTTAAATTTACCTATTCTTCTATCATAACAACCTTTCTTCTTGTCAACATACCTCTTCTCTTATTACCAATGATCTAATCTTAAAAATGATAATTTTGTACATACTTAGGAGTCTTAGGAACCCTTTCTAGAGCTTCTTCCTCTTCAACATGCATCTCCTTTTCCTTTTCTCCTTCTTTTCCTTCTTCTCTACAAGAAGACTCGGCATATTCATATCCTTCTATCAATACTAAGCTTCTATGTCATTCTTCATCTACTTCGACACTTTCACTCCCAACTATCTTCCTCAACCTCTTGTTCTAGCATCAATAAGCCTTGGTTCTTCTATAATATCTAAGGAAGATTCCTTCATCTAATCTTGCATTAAACTTTCCCAAGTTTTCTTCATCTCTTCTAATATAACATTTTCTTCCAAACACTTTGAAATATTTGATAGTAGTTCTTCCACACCATATTCCATAGGGAGTCTTTGAACTATTTACTCTTGATTTTACTCTATTCAGTATGTATACTACAGTATGAATAGCTTCTTTCCAATAGAAATCTAGTAGATTTTCTTCCTTCATCATTGTCCTTGTTGCTTCCTAAATTTTCTTGTTCTTTCTTTCCATCAATCTATTTTATTATGGAGTTCTAGGAGCTGATAAATGCCTTTTTATTCCATGATCTTCACAATAATTGTTAAACTCATTGGAGGTTAAATCTTCACCTCTATTAGACCTTAAGAACTTGATTTTCATATCCATTTCATTCTCAAACATAGCCTTAAATTATTTAAAATTGTCTAGAGCTTCTAATTTTTCTCTAAGAAAAGCTACCCAAGTCATTCTAGCATAATCATCAATCAACAACATGAAATACCTATAACCTTGAAAGTTCCATGTTCTTGTAGGTCCACATAGGTCTATATGCACCAACTCCAAAGGTCTTATGGTAGAATATTCTTTGATATTGAACCTCTTTCCCATTTGCTTCCCAACCTGACATTCCTTGAAAATTGCATTCATAGGCTTTGTAATTCTTGGAAGATCTTTCAAAACTTGAGTAGATTCGGTCTTCACAAGACTATCAAATTTTATGTGACACATTCTTCTATTCCATAGCAAACTTTCATTGATTTGAGTCATAAATCACTTACCATTAGCACCTTTGACCTGAGAAGCATTCTCATCTATCCTTTTTCCTGCAACAACTAGAGTTTCAAAGATTCCTTTTCTAATTTCACAACCACCATCTCAAAATACAAAATTATATTCTTTTCAACACATGTTTCCTACACTCAAAATATTATGCTAGAGACCCTTGACATAAATAACATCATATGTATTATTATTACCATAAAAAATAATTGAATCTTTTCCACATATCTTAGAATGTATTTTAATTCATCGAGGGTTGGAGGTTGGAGGGAGATGAGAACTTCATTAGAGGTTCCCATGGTTTTGGGGACCATCAAAAGCTCTTATATCTTTTTGACTCTTTTCTTTTTTGTTTTTCAATCCTTAGGATTTATATTTGCACCTTTTTTCCTTGTCATGGGTTCACTAGGAACTAGGAACTAGCCAAAGGTTCTTCTAGTTCCTAGAACCAATGAAGCCTCCACCACTTTTTCTTATGTTATTTCCTTGTCCTTTTCTTTCTTCACTCCCCTCATTCATTTTCAATGGTCTACTTGGAACTAGGAATTATCAAAATTTATAATGGTTCTAGGAACCATTATAAACTTCAATATCCATTTTTCTAAAATGTCTAAGGAAAAAACTAGAGATTCAGAGGAAAAGCATGTCCATATATAGTTCCTTGATGAGAAAATCCTTTATTAGGCACCAAGAATGACACATCCATCATGATTCTTTCTAATGACAAAGGGGAGGATGAGGAATCCTAAAAGTCTTACCACCAATCAAGGATGAAGTTTCAAGAAGGTAAAGAATGCAAAAAAGGTAGAAGGTATGAGAAACATCAATATTTAGATGAAAAGAATCAAATGAATGTGCAATAGGCGAAGGGAGTGATTCATGGATCAAGAATTAGGAAGAACACATACCACATGCCAAAATGGTATTTCTTAAGGATCTTTGAAACTCCAATAACCTTCATACTTAGGAATTTTTACAGTATTCCTTATTTGGCCTCAAGCCTTGTCCTTATTGCATAAAACATGCTAAAAGAGGATGAACATAAGGAATATTCCAACAATATAAAATTTCAATAAACTTAGCACTTAGTCCTTTAAGGAACTTGGAATTTAAGGTTGGGGAATTATTAAAAATTAGGATAGAAGATGATGAAAGGAAACCCAAATGACCTAATGGGCCAATAAACTCTATACTTAATATATTTTAAAAATGGTATGTAGGTATGCGGGTAAGAAAAAGTATGAAATTTTGACAAGAACACATGGATTTTTTAAGAGTTCAATATTTTGGGATGAGGGGATATTCATGAAGGGGAATTAACTTGACATGAATGGAAGGGAAACCATGAAATTATAAAATATCGATAAAATAAACACTTATCCATTTTTTCAAGGTTCAATATGGGAAATTAGAGCAGATATGAAAGATATGATGGCATGGCCACCAGTATAAAACCTAAACTCCAACAATTCCAATAATTCTAAGTCATTTTTTTTAGATTTTTAGAACTTCATTTTTTACTAAGGCATGAAAAGAGAGGGTTAATGAAAGGTATAGAGGAATAAAATCATACCAAACAGCCTAGGTAAGATCTCTCAAATTAATTATTATTGATCGGATGTAAAGGGGGGCATGCAATTTTAAAATTTTGACAACCTTTATGGGATTATTGCCTACTAATAATGGGATCCTAAAGGCTTAATTATCCATTGGGAATAGGAGTCATAGGGCTATCATAAATGAATTTTTTTTTTTATCAAAATATACAAAATATAACACATGAAAAATACACTCAAGAAAATAATAGAAAACTTGAATGTTGGCATAAGAACATTTATTTTTTCCATGGAGACAATAGACCTCAAAAACTTGTAAACTAACTAATATTTTTTATTTATTAAAAATTCTCCATAACCTACATGAAGATAGCCCAAAATAAGAGAAGGAGAAATGGATAAGGAGATACCTATAAGGATTAGGGTTTGTATGTGAAAGCCTAAAATCCAAGGGTCAAAAATTAATTTAAGGGTGGAGGTTGAGTTCACATTCAATTAGTTTTTAATCCACTTTTTTTTAATTAATCTCACCTAATCTCGGTTTATCCCATGGTGGGGGCCAATGAACCTAGGACCCTCACTTTAACTTGCGACTTAAAGTGACTTTTGAATTATTTAATAAAGTCACTTTTAAACTTTAGAATTTATTTAAAGTGTAACTTTATGACTTAAGTCTTTTTAATTTAATTCTTAAAGATTACTTAAGGATGACTATAATCCCCATTTGACTTATTATTTATTCAAAATAATTATTTGGGTAATAAATTATGTTTGATTTAGTTTCCTTTATATTAAGGGGTTATAAGTTAAATCATTGGTGGATTTGATTTAATCTATAGGAAATATGATGATTTTATCTTATTCCAAGAAAAGAGATTAGTAATTATTTAACTATTTAATGGTAGAGTATAATCAATATGGGTAAATTCAATGATTTATTCCTTAAGAATCAAATGGGTCTTCATCAATGTTAAATAAATTCTAATCTATTGAGTTTCACTATTTAAAATAATGATCATTAATAAAATAAGGAAGAACTACCCTAGGTCATAAAGGCTATTTGTAAGATTCATGTCCTTAAACATGAACAAGAGTGGTTCTTGTATATAAACCCTAGTTCATGGTTGTCCAATATAAATCATTAAGGTTGCCTCATATACAAGTTAATATGGAACAAAATGATAGTGTTAGAGAACATACCATGTCAAGTTTTCACAATGTAGTCTATTGTGAGTGTAGAGGAGAAAATTTTCTACCCTCAAGTCTCAAGAAAAGTAAGAGTCCTCAAGGAGAAAATGGTCCTCAACTACCTCAAGTGACGGGATAAAAAGGTGAGAGTTCCAAAAATAGAAATAATAGGTCATAGAGGTCTTCTAGAAAAACTAAAAAACTCTTGGCCAAGGACGATAGCATGGCACATAGATAATAATGTGATGTTTTTGTGTCCCTGATGTATGTTGGCATCTCGTTTAGACCAAAAATTGAGAATATCCCAAAAAATAGCTAAGTAACTATTAACAATTCTAATTACTGGGAACTTTAAGAATGCAAAGTAATGACAAAAAATAACAGAGCTAAAGTAAAGAAAACTAAATGAAATGTAAATAATAAAATTAAGGAAGAGAAAGAAATTTCTCATAAAAATGCAAGTAATGAAGCCTCCAACAAATAAATATCTTCAATACCTACACACATAAGACTGAGAGAAAATGTTGGGGCTACTTAGGGGCTTGCCTTAGTCAAACCTCCATTCTAGTGTTTATACCTCCACAAATAGCCAAATAGATAGATAGAGAAAATAATAGATAGTGGAATATTTAAATAGACAAGATAGAAAATGCATAGACAAGGGATGTGAGAAATTACAATATGCTCAAATATACAAGACAAGAGAGATATCACCTGGAAGGCTTGAGGAAGCCAAAGAGTGAAAGAGATAGATGTGAGAGCCAAGAGAGTTGCAAAGAGAATTGTGAGAACTTTAGAATGTTGTAGCAAGTTGTAGGGAGCTATGAAAGAAAGAGAGGAAGAGAGGTGGAGAAGAGAATAATAGAGCAAGGAAGAAAATACCAAGAGAGATCTAGAGAGAAATAAAAATGAAAAGATAGATTTAAAAGAGAAAAGAGGAGGGAAAGAAGTTTCTCAAGCCATTATAAAGTGTTCCAAACCATTTCCACTGACCAAGATAGGTGATAAGTGGTAAAAGTATCAAGAATGACCATTTTAAAATTGAAATGTCATAGGATGCTAGCATAAGATGTGGATGTTTGTATGTTGCACTCTTGTCTAGAAAAATTATGCTCAAAGACAACATGGATGAGGAAAACAAAAGGTTCGACATAAAGATGACGTACAAAAGTAGGTGTTGAAAAGGGGTCCTGAGCATCCTAACAGGGGAAAAGGCTATTACAAGGGCTAAACTGAGCCTACAAAAATACTAAGGGACTAGAAACTAAAGTGGGTACAAAAGTGTAGGTGAAATTTCCGTGTGGTGCAATTTTATGACACTACATTTTTCCCTCACTTTAGCGAGCTTATGATTTACATGAATATGTATGCTAAAGGAAATATATTAAAAATGAATATCAACATGATGACAAAAGGATATTGTAGAGGTATTGAATAGAACTTTGAACCAAGGAAGTATTCCCTCAAGGTGAAGACCTATAAAAAAAACACATTAGACAAGAAATATCTATACAAGACAACAAGGTTCGAAAAAAAAAAGATATTAAATTATGGGGTTAGAACATATACATGGATAACACATACACAAATGCACATGAAAAACAAACTAACAAGATTTCAGTCAAAAAAGTGAAAGAGACCTTGATGTAGAAGGTTGTATCAATACTATACATCATCCCCAAAATACTAAGAAATAACACATAGAATAATTTTAAAACGGAGAGAAGAGTGTAAGGATTGATTGCTTCAAGAGAAGAATGAATCCAAAATACAAGGATGTAACCAATGTTGAAGAGAAGAAGATAATACACTCAGGATGAAGAGGAGACATGTCTTCAATTTGGTATATTGAAGAACATATAGTCAGGATGAAGAGTACAAGGGTCTTTGATCTAGTATATACAATTGTAAAGATAAGATAATACATGAAGAGGATATAGGTCTTCTATCTAGTAGAGCTGATTGTAAATTCACCACAAACATGTTTGCTACACACAAACACATTGGGAAAAAAGAAAAAAATAATAGACACAAAATTTTCACAAACACAATAAGACACAATTTGATCATATATAAGATAGTGTTGATAGGTATGGATAGCATGGCTAGAGTCCATACGGTAAGAATGTAGGCCTGTGGCTATTGCAAACTACATTGTAGGATAGTCACAAAAAAGATAGGCCTAGGCAAGTTGTCCCCAAGCTAGATGCCAAGATATAAGACATTTGGATATCAAGACACAAGGATGTCAAATATTGAAAATAAGACACAAATTGTAAGAGACCAAATAATTATTTTGAAAAGTACTTTCAAAAAGGCGTTCTTTCATTGGGGAACCCTTTTTCATAAGACATCAAGACACCAAGGGACTCTTTTGAAAGAATACTCCTTTTGAAAGACTACAAGTGATTATGCATTCAAGGAATCCTTTTGAAAGATCATTCATTAAGGAATCCTTTGGAAAGAATGTTCCTTATTGAAAGGAAGTTTTTAGATTCTTTTACCAAGGGGTCTTTTTGAAAGAATACTCCTTGCTGAAAATTAAGTAGATATGAGAGCCCCCCCTTAGAATGATGTATGTTACGCAAAGGATAACATGCCATTCTAAGGAGAATAAAAATACATAAAGATGAGAGGGGTTCCTCAAGAAGGACACACACCTCCAAAACGAGTCACCTTAGCCCTCGACGTATAGGAGAGAATAACCATGCAAGATATTATTGTATCACTACCATAGAAAGAGTATGGTTGCACATAATAGTTTACTACCACGAATGGAAATGATCAAGAAAAGTTATGAATACCACATAGCAAGTAGTAACGCAATAAAAGAGAGTTGTAAGAACCTTATGATCTAATATGATTAGAAGATAGAATGGAAAAGATAGAGTTAATCCTTGACATCACTTTTCATGCAAAGAAGAGACAGGTGCATCAACAAATAGAAGAGTGATGGCACCAGAATCAACATTCACTTATGGAATGGCCAATAACTTGATAATATGCATGGAAAGAATATTTTTCTTTATCATGTTTATGAAATTTCTTATGTGTAGGAGGAGGAAGACTAATTGAGTGGGGCTTGAGAAGCCTCAATAAAATATATTCTTGCTTAGATAAAGAATGATGACCAAGAAGAAACCCTTTCTCTTGTGGAGAAATATTTGACTTTTCAAAAGAATGCATAAGGATAGTAGATGATAGAGGAGGGGATGGAGGCAAACAGGAAGGCTTGTAACCTAAACCCCTTGAAAAAGAGTGAGTCATCAATTCCAAAGGGACCTTAACTCCTTGGTCTATGCACCCAAGACCATTTCCCTTGTACCCATGCTTAGAAAGAATATTAAATCCAAAGCCATAACATGGTTGCAACTCCTCAAAAGGAGGAGGATAAACATTAAGGACATTACAATTGTCATTTAAATTATTTTGCAATACAAAAGAATAATCATCTTTGATAAAAGGAGTGAATAATATTTTTAAGATGTCTAAGTGGATCGAGATGACTTTATATTCCCTAATGAAGGATGATGTAAAGTATAAAGAACCCCAATCATCACTGAGACATGCATTTTCTTGAGAAGAAGTAGAAGGTTCTTCTTTAGGGACATCTATTTCAAGATTATCCTTTGTAATAGGTACCATGGAGTAGACACCAACACAATAGAAGACACTGAAGGGGAAAGATTTTTAAGAGTAGATACAAGCAAATCCTGACTAGCAGCTGTCATCTCACATAAGTGTATGACATCAAGGTAAGCCTTGATTGACACTACTTGATTATTATGAATGGATGTGATGGATCTATGCAAGGTAGACAAAACTACACCCATAGTGTGTATCCACGGTCTATTGAGAAGAATATTATATGGTAACTTCCCTGACATAGTATATGCCAGGGTGGGTATAGTAACAGGTCCCAACCTCAAAGGAAATATTATTGTGCCTAAGGATTATCGACCAATACTATCAAATCCATGAATATACAAAGAAGAAGAAGCAAGAGAAGATGAATCAATTTTAATTTTAGGCAATAGATCAATGCTACATACATTGAGCATCAAACTGGTATCAACAAGAGTACATCTAATATCGATATTATTAATGTTAATTATTATCATTAGAGGGTCTTATTTCTTTTATACTTCTAAAGGAGGGAGCTTTTGTAGATAGAACACAATATTCAGAAAATATAGATGAATATGATCTATCAGCACATTAACATTTGTCAGCCTAGCAAAAGAAGGCAAGATAATATTTTACAAGGCTTCTTGAAGCATACCCTAGTAAATTGGAGTTATCTAAAGCAAATCCAAAGTGAGATCTTGGCTTAGGTGTAACATGAAGTTGCTTGACAAGATCATACTCAGTCGCTTAGCTACAGGTCTAGGTGCTTAAGGAAGGATTTCTTGAGAAGGTGGTAAAGAAGTAGGTTGATCAACATTTATTTTATTCCTTCTAGTATTATAAGTGGGAGATAATATATTATAAGAAGAATATTTAAATATAACACCATGAATAAAACAAATAATTTTAGGAGAATAGCTAGCCGAAGTCACATAAATGATCGATCTCTTAGGCCTTTGAGGAGATGCAGAGATCATGATGACATTTATGAATGCATCATGACTAATGGAAGAATTATTTGAAGAAATATGTTCAACATATATCCTTGGAGGATCTTATGTGAGAGGAGCTTCATCATTAACTAACACGATGTCTTTAGAAGGGAGTGCATTGGAATGAACAGAAGGTAGAGTAACATTAAGAAAAGTATAAATGATTGCCATCTTCTTGCAATAAAATATTCTTTGAAACAAGAGGAATTTTATGAGAAGGATCAAAGCTACTAAGTGACATGGGCAAAGCCAAGTCACCATCACATGCTTTGAATGGAACATCATTAACACTTCAAATGAATAAAATTAGAAACTAAACTAATAAAAGAAGACATTAAATGCATTTTGAAAATAACAAGATAATTACAATAATACGTAAACAAGTCATCCAAAGGTTGACATGTTATTTCTACTTTGATGGCATGGAATTTTTTTCTTAGAATGATAAATCTCATATTTGTCCTTTTTTTAGGAGTATTCACATTAGGGTCACCAAAATGTAGAGGAGGATATTTGATACGCTCGAGTATCAAGACAAGCAAGAGTCTTCATGGAGAAAATGGTCCTCAACTACCTTGAGTGACAGGATAAAAAGGCGAGAACTTTAGAAATAGAAAGAATAGGTCATAGAGGTCTTTTTGGACAGATTTGTGAACTCTCGGCCAAGGATTATAGCGTGACACATGGATGATAGTGCAATGAACTAGCATCCCAAAGGTGTGCTAGTGTCTTGTATCGACTGAAAACTAAGAATACCCCAAAAAATGGCTAAGTAACTACTAACAATTTTGATTGTTGGGAACTTTAAGAATATAGAGTAATGATAAAAAATAAGAGAGTTAAAGTAAAGAAAACTAAATGGAATATAAATAATAAAAAAAAGGAAGAGAAAGAAATTCCTCACAAAAACCTAAGTGATAAGGCCTTTAGAAAATATTGGGGAAGTTTAGGGGCTTGTCTCAGTCAAACCCCCATTTGGGTGTTTCCACCTCCACAAACAACTAGATAAATAGATAGTGAAATAGATAAATAGACAAGATATATAATGCATAGATAAGGGATGTGAGAAATATCAAAACGCTCAAAGACATGAGACAAGAGAGATACCACCTACAAGGCTTGAGGAATCCAAAGAGAGAAAGAGTGAAAGAGATAGCTATGAGATCCAAGAGAGTTGTAAAGAGAGATGTGAGAGCTTTAGAACATTGTAGTAAGTTGTAGAGATTTGTGGAAACAAGAGAGAAAGATAGAGAGAGAAGAGAATGATAGAGAAAGGAAGAAAAGACCAAGAGATATCTAGAGAGAGCAATAAAATTGAGAAAGATAGATTTAAAACAGAAAAGAGGAGGGAAAAGAAGGTTTGCAAGTTGTTACAAAGCGTCCAAAATTGTTTTGACCAACCAAGAGGCAAGTGGAAAAAGGCTCATAAATGACCATTTGAACGTTGAAATGTCATGGGATGCTAGTGTGGCATACGATGTGCTAGTGTCTAGAAAAATTAAACTAAAAGACAAAGGGAATGAGGAAAACAAAAGGTTTGGCACAAAGCCAACACACAAAGGTAGTTGTTGAAAAGGGTCATGAGCATCTTGAGAGGGGAAAAGGCTAACGCAAGAACTAAAATGAGCCTACACAAATACTAATGGAGTGGACACTAGATTGGATACAAAATTGTAGGTGAAATTGCCATGAGGTGCAATTTTATGACAGTGTGTGAGTTGGAAACTCAGTATACTATTTATACTTAAATGATGTTTCAAAAAAAATTATTCAAGTTTTCTTAGCAAAATTTTTGGTAATGATAGTAGGTAACAACAAGGGAAATGAAAAATAAGTTTTATAGGCTTAAGGAAATATAAGAGTAAAATAAGAAATACATAGAGGAAAATGATGTTTGTAAAGATCTATAAAGAGAACATAGTATACCTACATGGACATAGAGTAAGAGCATATATTTGTGTACATGGAAGAGAATGGAGTAAGTAAATAGTGTACACAAGAAGGATAACCAAATCAAAAGAAAGTGATATGCATGTGTTGGCATAAGAGGAATGCATTTTTCATAGGCATGTTGAGGAAAAAACAACTCTCATATGTCACATATAGAGAAGGAAGGTCTATACAAGCCTATAAATATGAATCTCAAGCTCTCTAACTTTATTATGAGGTGATTCATTAAAGGGTGGAATCTCAAGCTCTCTAAATTTATTACTAGTTGATTCATTAAAGGGTGGAAAAGGAGAGAAATAAAAGATTTGTCACTCATCAGTCATGTAACAGATTTGATTAGGAGATATGATGAAATATTTTATATAGATACATGCTAAATATGTGACGGTATAAAGGGTATTCCCCATAGAAATTATTGTATAGGAATATCCATGCAATCAACCCAGGATAGATGTAGAGAACTACAAACATGTGTATTATAAAGGGGTGTACATAAAGGGAAAGAAAGAAAATATGTGTATTACCTATGATACATGGTATTTTAAAACTAAATAAAATGATTTTGTTTTTTTGCATTTTTTCATAGATGAAAAACAAGTAAATAAATCGTGCAACTCATGAGTAATTGTGTGTAGTAATGGAGGGCAAGTTAATCACCCAAATACTCGCAGATGAGAAAAAATCCTCGCGCTTTTTTGTGTATATTGCACCAAAACGCGTGTGTTTTAAGGGAAAAAACCGTTGTTAATGAGGTATAAAACCAAGCAAAAGAAAAACGTGAGTTTTTATTTCATTTCAAACCCTTCAAAAATGTGATTTGTAGATCTAGAAGCGGCACGACTAGGGCATGACTTCACTGCAACTTTAACATGATTTTTCAAGGAGAAACGAGGGCATGCACGAAAAATCGACGAGGGTAGTAGGGCAGGCATGAAATCAGCTGTTTTTCTTCCATTTTTCTCTACATTTTTTCTTGTGGTTTTTGCATTTTCTTTCTACATTTTTTCATTTGTTTTTTTTTAGGGTTTTGTTAAAAAATCAAATTTTTACTTCTTTTTAATTTTTTTGACTATAAGTTTTAAAAATAAATTAAATTTTAATGTCTTTGATAGAAAAAAATCAATTTTTCAAATACTTATATAATTATATAATTATATTAATTATTTTTTACAAATTTTGTTTTACAAATCAATAAATAAAATATAACTTAATTAAAAAAACTTACCAAAAAAAACTTATTAAATAAAAAATTGATTATTTGAAAATTTTAAACATTTTTTAATTAGTTACATTAGTTAGAAATTTGTGATAGTATTGGCTGATACAGCGAGAGAAAAATAATTCACAAAATTTGTTTCATTTGTCAGGAATGCCAAATTCTCGAACACTTTAAACACTGCAACACATGAAGCTCGAATCTATAAGTGAATTTCCCTTGATGGAACCTAAAAGATTCAATGTTTTTCAAATACTTACTAAGAACAAAAACTACACCAGGTATTCCACCATGCAAGGATTTATCCATAGGTTGCTTTCTCTAGTCCACATATTCTTCAAGCTTGCGTGCTTTACCATGTTCAATTTCCTGTATGATTAGTTGGTTCTCATAGTGAGCATATTGATGGAACTTCAAAAAATTGAAGCTAAAGCTGGGGTTAGAGGGTTTCTAAGTTACTCATGGTAACCTTCACTATGGATCAGTCAAAACCCTCTTGTTATGTTTTAGCGATGACTTGCTGCCATGGTGGACCGGTCACTTAAGTGAGGTTTCATCCCTCTCGGGTCGTGCTTTACCGGCCCTGATTCACTGGTCTTTTGGCGTAATGGCCTATGTTTTACACTGTCGAGAATTTCAATGCAGGCCCCACTTGACTATTCTATTTGAGGGCTAATAAACCATCTGATCACAGGATTGGATGTTGACCACTTCTCACAGACCTCGCAGGTTTGTCTGTTGGTGTCATCAAAGTGGTGCGAGGTTCGCGAGATGTCACCACGTGGCATGAATGTATGAATGGGTTTTCTTCCCAAGGTATTGAACATGACAAGGGGTCGCCTTTTCATGGTAATAGCCATTTAATAGTGGGGTAATTATGGTTTCTCGCACACCTCGCACGAGCGGAGTAAATATTTGGGTGGTGTTGTGAGGTCTGCGAGGGGGTGGCACATGGCTTTTCTTTTCTTGCCAGAGGGATTATATGGCTCCCACAGTGTGGTTCGGGTCTATTTTCTGCAGGTTTTGATTGGATCTATTTTCTGAAGGCGTCAACGTGGATCATCAACATCCATTGACTTGATCTCGACCCTCTATTTGTTAAGGTGTCTTTCGAATCGACGGTTCATTTATAAGGAAGGGGTGTGTGAGTTATCTGTGTGGCATGTATTGCTTGGTTGTTGCTTGTGTCATTAATGATACGGGATTCTTTTCTCTAGAGGATCTCCACCTGATTTCCTCCTATGTGTGAATAGTGCCATCCTGCTGAGGGAATTCATGGTTATTTGGAGCATTAATTCTATGAGTGTTTGAGTTGCCTTCAAGTAGTTGTACCCTGCATGCTGGTTTATTCTATAAATGTTGACTGAATAATATGTGATCAGCATTACATTCTCTTGTGTCTATATGTAGTAAGGTTCTTCTTCTATTTGTGGTTGTGCTCTGTTTCTATCATGAATAAATTAGTTAAACGAAGGAGTGCGAGGCTGGCTTCACCAGTCATGAAGAAGTCTGATTCTCCCTTGTCTCGCAAGGCTATTATTGGGAACACTGGGAAGAGGCCAGTACATTGTTCGTCCCCAATAATCATCTTGGATTCTGATGAATCTGAGATTGATTCTGATTATTGGTACTACTTGGCTTCCTTGGCTAACCTTATGGGAGTGGATGAGGAGGTTCTGGCAATTGAGCCAGTATCTGCATTAGCACCGGGACCAGTTGTTTCGGGACGTGCTCGCAAGGTTGGTAAAGAGGAGGTGGTGCCATCACTGTCGTAGGCTCAAACTCGAAGTGGTTGCTTGTACCATGGCCATGTTGCTTCTTGATCATTGCTGGTGGTGGGTCCATTGGACGTGTTTTCTTTTGTTGTTTTATCATGTGGACGTGAACGTGTGCGTGCTTTGCACAAAATTTTGTTTCTCGACTGGTTATTTCATAACCGCTTTTGATTCCTTTGTTCATGCACGATGTCATTATGACAAGGAATGTAATTTGAATTTCATTTTGGTGTTGAAATTCAATTTGGTGTCACAATGTAGCCTAATGATTGTTGCTCTCCTATTCTATAAAGGAGATTTCATGGCTCATTGTGAAGGGTCAGAAGAAATTTTGGAGTCCAAAGCTTGGAAGTCTATACAGTCCATTTTATAGTTTAAAATGTTATGAAAATTTTGTTTCTAGAAGTCATCTTGGGTTAGGTTTATATACAAATTAGTGTGATATGCTTTTAAATTACTGATATTGAAACAAATCTATAAAATTAAGATGGTTTGCTCTCCTGTGTGTGTGCCATGGATTATGAATAGATTTATCAAAGGTTTATCTGTTAAGTTTCAATAGTTAATTGAAAATGTAATTAGTTTTCTTGCTTTAACTCAAAGAGTTAATCAAATGCTTGAAGAATCAGTTACATGTTCATGGTTGTATATGCCCAGGATGCTTGAAGAAGTACTATCTTAGTGTGCTAAAATATTTCATATAGTAAGGCTATATGAGATAAGTTCATCGTATCAGGATTTTGTTCTATATGACTCCGTTGCCGAATGGATGAAGCACTGGATAATGTTTGTGTCATTTTATCGGTTCAAGACTATAAGTTCTAAACAGAGATCTCTAAATACTGAACATAAAACACTTGATTAAAATCTTGCCCTCCTCCGGGAGGTATCATAACAAATAAGTGGGTCAATTCCATTGCTCTTTGGCACTGGTAGTCATTTTGTAGTCTGTCAAAACCATGAAATGATCACTATCCCTTTGAATGTATAGGAGTTGTAATCTGTATACAAGAAGTGTTCTTACCAATCATGAAATATGCATGTGAACACGTTTAGGTTTACCCACCTTGGTCCTACAGAGCCAAAAGTGTAGGAGAAGTCAGTCCTTAACTGATTCTCGTTTGTTGGCCACTAGTGGTTGTAGATATCCTTGATAGGGGTTGGCTACCTCTTAGAGATCTGAAATCTCTATGTGGATTTTAAACACCAACACATATCATCATAAATTTCACTACTAGCCCCAAGGTTCTAAATAAAGTTTCTTTTTGTATAAGTGTTTGGAATTTTGTGGGTATCCAGTCTGACAAATAAAGAAAAAGATGTTCTAGTCAGCTATACAATGGGGAAAAAGAAACCATTGCCTTGATGGTGGATAATTGTTTGTTTTTCGATGCATCCAAAGCCCAAAATAACATTTGACCTGCTTTGGACTTCACAAAAATTACTCATGTACATACAAAATAATGCAAATCTTCAATGGTCACTCAGAAAAATATTTCAAATGTGAAAGAAATCTAGTGCAATAGTTTGATATTTCAAAGAAAAATGACAAGCTATAGTTATGTATGATTTAAAATTTGAAATAATCTTTAAATTGGTCTTAAATTTACAACATTTTACAAAAATATATAGTCATTTTCATTGACAATGAATAGAAACCATGAAGCAAACCAAAAGTTAACAACTCCCCGATTAAAGCTTGAAAATTATCAACAATTTTTAATCCCCCCAAAAATAATAACTTTGGGCATTTTATACAAATAAGGTGCCAAAAATTTTACATCAATCAATAACTCAAAATTAATTTGCAAGAATCAACAATGACAATTCAAAAGGAATACATGGCATATTCCTTTGGAGTTAGCATCTTGATAGTTGGTAATAGTTGGCACTTGGAATATCCATTGGAAGATTCGTGCCTTTTCTTTTGATTATTGGCATGCTTAATATCATTTTCAAAATTTGTACATTTGCAACACCTTGATAATTGACAATATATTCTAGAATATCTACATCTTCCCAAAATATCTTCAAAAGTGATGTGAAAAGGGAAGGTAGCTAAACAAAAGCATTAAACAAAGTTTCAAAATATATGAAAATTTTGGTTAAGTTCAATAACAATCCATCTTATGGCTTCACTATCTACTTTAATGAAATTTGTTGTTCTTCACTATCATGTTATATTAGGCATTTTTGACCTAGAACCTCTTGCATCTTCATGTATTCAAAAAATGTAATAAAAAATTGAGTCATTTCTTATTGAGGAAACCTTTCTGTTAACTTCCATTTGTACTTGATAGTTGTACAAACACCCAAAATTGATACTACCTTATCCTTCCTTGACTTAGCTATCTTCTAATATTCCTCTATCAAATTCACATTATGCATAATATACTGTGTTGTATCTTCATCCAAGTTTACCAATGGATCTACAAAACATAAATTACATATTTATTTGAACTTCTTGATCATTACCCCCTCATCCTCAACATTGTCATTATTACATATTGCCTTTGTTAACTCCTCAACAATTATGACATCTTCAAAAATTTGATCTAAGACCCTTTCTCTTAAATGTTCACATTGTCATGACATTCCTACAAAATCTTCTTTTCAAACTTCATATGTTTTAACTAGGTCTGTACCTTGAGAACATTTTTTTTAGTTAATACATCTTATTTGATATATTAACTACAAAAAATATTCTCAAGGTAAAGACCTAGTTAAAAAATATGAAGTTTGAAAAGAAGATTTTGTAGGAATATCATGATAGTGTGAAAATTTAAGAGAAAGGGTCTTAGATCAAAATTTTGAAGATGTCATAATCATTAAGGAGTTAAAAAGTTCACAAAATGTAATAATGATAATGTTGAGGATGAGGAGGTAATGATCAAGAAGTTAAAACAAATATATAATTTATTTTTTGTAGATCAATTAGTAAATAGGTGGATGAAGATACAATGCAATAGATTATGCATAGTGTGAAGCTAATAGAGGAATATTAGAAGATAGATAAGTCAAGGATGGTTAAGGTAGCATCAATTTTGGGTGTCTACAATTCTCTTACAATTTCATTAATTTAGACAATTTTGTCTCATTTTGTTCAATTCTATATGTGCAATTGTCTTTTAACTAGGTTATCTTTTCTTTCATCTTCAAAATTTCTACCTAACCTTTGATACCAATATTTATTTACTCTTATACATTCATCATTATAGATTTTATTCATTTTTCAATTTTGCAATTGACATACCTCATTTTATTTAAGGTAGATACTTGTCTTTTGATATTATCATTGTAGACACTGAAAATTGTCCTAGGCCTACGACCCTTAACTTCTTCATAATTCTTTCAGATTCATTTCTTATAATTAAATAATGTTAATTATTTTCTAAAGTCATATGTCCTCTATTAATAAAATAGCTTTAATTATTTAATTAATTCATTCTTACCTTTATTCTTTCTTGATTGATTAAATAAATATTATTTATCTAATTACGTCGCTAATTAAATCTATCCTCTATTAAATAATAATTTTAAAATATTTAATGAATTCCTATCACACTTTCAACTATAATTAAATAATCATTTCGAATTATTTAATTATTCCTTAGCCTTTTCTCCATTTAATTAAATAAATCTTTCATCAATGTTGAATTAAATTATTATTTAATTCATAAAAAGATTTACTCATAGCATATTTTTCTATGATTAGATACTCTCTTTCTTATCTAACTAGTCATTTATCACTTATCTCTAGATTTAATTTGATCATTCAGTTATTTGGTGATTTAATATCTAATTGCCTTTAACAAATAGGCTTTCTATGTTAATTAGTTCATTATCTAGATTTATTCTTATCTTCTACGTGCAAACCTTTATTATTATTATTTTTCAAGTCATTTTATGATGTTTTTGGTTTTTTAGGATATTGTACGGTCTCAAAACAACAAGTGTGAGATCCAAATGACGTAGGTTGAGTATGTGCCCCCAGTCGAGTATAAGACCAATAGGATGGAATGGGGATGTGGAGTGTACTTGATGTCAATCATTCCAAGTTATAGAAAGGACAACCATTTATTATGGGTGATGATAAGGAAATCATATTGGAATGATGGTGGATGAAGGAGAAAATTCAACTACACATGGTGCCTGTTTGCCAAGTTTTCACCATGGTACTTATCCAAAGTGCCACCAAAGTGGTTTTCACTATTGGATGAATTATTTCTTTTTACTATTTTGTTAATTTTTTCAAAAAATTTGGTGTTACAAAGATGCACGTTTGCTAGGTTTTCATGAAGGTAACAATTTTTTTGTTTTTCTATTTTTTTAATTATTTTCATGATTAAGACAAGGCTCTTAGAAGCTATGTATAGAACCTCTTCAGATGAAGGTTGTTGATTGGTGTTGATAGTGGCTCTCCTTCAAGGGTAGAGAGTTGGTATGCTCATGATCCAAAGGCTTCTATAACAATGTAAGTCCCTAACCAGTTTGGTTCAAACTTTCCTAATTTTTCTCTTTTTGTTTGGTTCTTTGGGTTTTCCATTAAGACCAGGTCACCAATGTCAAAATTTTGACTCAAGACTTTCTTGTTATAGTTGCGACGAAGACAGTTTTGATATGTTTGGAGATTATCTAGTTCCTTTTGTCTTCATTCGTCTAGGAACTCTAGCTCATGTAGTCTTGACACACAGTACTCTTCATCATCGATATGCCCTTTCAAAGATACCCTTAGGGAAGGAATTTTGACCTCAATAGGCAAGATGGCTTCAGAACTAAATACCAAGGAATATGGAGTGGGGTTAGTGGGAGTTCAGATGCTTTTGCAATAATCCCATAGGGAAGGATTAAGCTATAAATTACAGTCACGACCAACATCATTGATAGTATTTTTAAGGATTCTAAGGATTGTTTTGTTAGACGTATCAACTTGGCCATTACCCTATGGGTAATATAGTGTAGAAAAGTGGTGTTGGATATGGAATTCTTAGCAAATATGATGGACTTATTTTTTTAAATGGGCACCCATTATCTGTGATTATAGATTGAGGAACACCATATCAAAAAATGATGTAGTTAATGATGAACTTAGAAATTTGTATTTTGGTAATGTAGGTGATAGGAATGGCTTCAATCCACTCGGTAAAGTATTCAGTTGCAGTGATGATAAACTTATGACCATTGGAGGATGTAGGATGTATCTTACTAATGAGATCAAATCCCCATTTGGAAAAGGGCCATGGTGAAGTTATTGGGTGGAGCTCCTGTGTTGGTGCATGTATCAAGTCTGTGTGAATCTGGCACTGTCGATATTTCTTGACAAAGACATATGAGTCCTTTTCCATCGTAGACCAATAATAGCCTAGACTCATAATATTTTTAGCTAAGGTGGGACTGTTAGAGTGGTATCCACATATACCCTCATGCACCCCATGTAAGGTCGCTTGTGCTTCTTCAACGTTGAGACATCTCAACAAGGTATTTCCTAGGGAATGCCTATAAAGGGTATCTTCGATGATGGTATACTTGGAAGACTTACGGATAAATTTCCTACGTTGGTTGTTCAAGAGATCTAGGGGTAGGATTGGGCATGGAGGTAATCATATATATCCTTGTACCATGGGGAATTGGGACCAACAAGCTCACACACCATCTTAGAATTTGGGATGTCAAAGGCAGGGTCCAAAATTTGTTCTACCAAAAAATTGAATTTAGGCATGTTGCTAGGTATGTCCAAGAGTGAACCAATGGTTTCCATGGCATCTTCTGCTCTATTTTGAATGCGAGGTATTTTATGAAAGTTGATGTTTTCAAAATACTGTTCAAAACTATTTTTCATCCACTTGTATGGTGTGATCTTTCCATCTTTCGTTTCATCATCATCTTTAACCTATCGAACTACCAGCTAAGAATCTCCATAACTTGTAGGTGCTTAATTTTCTATTTGACTATCATTCGTAATCCTGTTACAAGAGCCTCATATTCTGTTATATTATTGGTGCATGGAAAATCAATTATGAATGACTTAGGAATAGTGTCACCCTGTGGCATGATGAATAATATGCTTTCCCCCGAGACATGATTAGTGTGGGACCCATCAAAGTATAACCTCCATTTCATTCTTGTGTCAATGGTGAAGATGAATTCATCAAGAAAATCTACAACTAGAGGATGATCCACCTTAATCGGTGTGTCTGCCAACTGATCAGCAATAACTTGTCCTTTTATAGCTTTTTTTCTACATACTAGATTTCATATTCACTGAGTATCATTACCCATTTAGCTAGTTTTCCTATTAATTCTAATTTACTTAGGAGATACTTCAAAGGATCTATCTGCGACCAAAATTTTTTGGTGGTTTAACATGTAATGCCTAAGTTTTTGAGTAGCAAAAAGTATTACAAGACAATAATGTTCTATGTGACTGTAATTTATCTCATATCCCACCAAAATACAACTGATATAATAGACTGCCCTTTCATGGCCCTCATTATCATTTTGTGCAAGTAAGGCTCCTAGCGTTGATGTGGTTTCTGAAATGTAGAGTACCAAGGGTCATCCATCAATAGGTGGCATTAGCACTGGTGGTGTAAGTAGGTAATCCGTAATCTATTGAAAATATTCTTGGCATTTATCTATCCAGAAATAAGTTCCCCATGGACAAGTGAAAGCTATCTTATGTTGCTCTTCAGGTGCGATTCTAATTTGATTATATCCCAAGAAACCGTCCATGAGGGATAACATTCCATATCATGTTGTTAGGTCCACAATCATGTCAATATTTGGTAGAGGAAAATCATCCTTAGGACATGCTTTGTTTATATCTCTGAATTTTGTACAGATGTGGATTCCCCCTGTTGGTTTTGTGATTGGTACATGATTTTAAATCCATTCTTCATAGTCAATTGATCTAATAAAGCTGACATCCAACAATTTCTTTAGTTTTTCTTTGACTAATAAAGTAATTTGTGGGTGCATTTTCCTTAACTTTTGCTTCACAGGCTTAACACCTAGTTGTAATAGAAAATGATATAATACCAGGTCAGGATCCAGTCTAGGCATGTTGGCATATGACCATACAAAGTTGATCTATCTTTTTGTGTAGAATTTATGAAATTCAAGTTGCTTTATTTCTATCAAAGATGCCACAAAATAGATTATTCAAGGATTATCTTCAATGCCTATTTTGATCTCCATAGATTCCTCAACTAACATTGGTGAATTTTCCTGAGCAATAGGGAGAATTTTCAACCCTCTATCCTTGGGTGCCTCAGAGAGGTTTTCGCCCTTGGATGCGAACTTTATTTTTACTTTTTCATTGTCCAAAGGCGTCTTTCAGTTTTCACCTAGGGACTTGTCATTTTTATTCTTTTCATTGTTTTTCTTATTTTTTCCATTGTTTTCCCTACACTACAATCATTAGACTAGGTGGTAGCTGATTAATATCCTAAATTGATCCAACCAACTATTTGCTATATCCTTGTTGGTCCACTTGATCTTTTAGATCGTTGTTTATCCTTTTGAATTATTCCTACCAATGCATAAATATTATCTTTAATCTCATTTAGTTGTTGTTCTCTTATTGGACACCCTAAATCGATAGTTTACAATTGATAATCCATATATCTTATTTATATTTATCTACCAAAGAAATTGAAACCTTCAAATTCCTTGAAACGATATTATCTCTTGCCATAGTATATAAAATTTTTGCTCTCTTCCTTGGCCTAGGAGTTTTGATCTACTTCATCATGCTTTTTAAGTGAAGTGACACTACTTGTAACTATGGCAAGGACTGGTACATTTCCTAAGAAACCAATAAGGTGTGTTTTCCACCATTGTTTCTCCCTTACAAGTGATATTTCCTCTACTTATTCTTGTCTAGCCCTTGGTTCTTGAGGTTCTTCTTTAGTTACATTACCAAACCTTAAGGTTTCAATATTTTTTTTATCATTAGGGTTCTCTACATTTTACTTCATAAGGATTTCCTCTCTAACTTTTTCATTAGTCTTAGGTAGATATTCATCAATGGGTAACTCAACATTTTTAGGAATATCTTCATTTTGAGGTAACTCTAAAAATATATCCTCTTGTTTCCCTTGCTCAAATGTTATATTTTCAATAAATTTATCCTTTATTTTTTCACTTTGAGGAACTAAAAATTCATCTATTTCATTTGGTTCTTGTTCCTCTGGAGGAAATTCTATTTGAATCCCATTAGCAACTTGAGCAATAAATGAAAAAAAATAACTTCTATCTATTATCTCTAATTGATTAGGCTCATCCAAGTCAACAATATTAGTATTTTAAATGATCATTATGGCGACCACAACGGCTCTAAGCAGGAAAGGGCATAGGCTTGGTAATTTTAATTCCTCTAGTGTTGTAGAGGATGATGATTCTGACTCACAAGATGAAGATGAGGATGATCATTTGTGCATGGTCTGCTGGCGATGGCTACACGTTTCTATGTTTGTTTGTCCTTCGTTGGCTATTGATTTTCTCCAATCACGCATATCTGGTGTTTTCTCTATTGTGTGGTGGTTCAAGGTTGAGGGCGTTGTGGTGGATGATTTCCTTCCTGCAAACCCTCCTCATGTTGGTTCTTCCCACAATATTGGTGTTGAAGGCTTTCCTATGGCCCTCTCTTTGCTGGTGGTTTTGAAATTTATAGAGGACATAAATGAAGATCCTAATGATGATAAAGATGATGGATCGTTGTTTGTTGCTCAGCCTATGTTGGTTGTTCATTGCTCGAGGTGTGATGGGTCTGTGTAGACTCATCATGTTTTTTCCCTTCCTATGCAGATGCATTCGTTCAGGTGTGGTTGTTGTTCTTAGATGCCTCTGTGCATTTGTTTTTTTGTTGGGTTTCTCCCTTAGGTGCTTCATTTTCCTTTGGTTGGATTGGGGCTTCCTCTTGGGCTCATGTGGTTTTTGGTTGATCTATTTTTTTTAACATTTCTAATGGAAATGGTGATGTTGGGTCAATCTTGGTTGAATTTGTTGTCAATCTTTGGCTCGATGAGGGCCTTTGGTCGAGGTTTTTCCTCCTAGGTGTCTGTATCCCAAATTTTTTTGGTGTTGGGTTCTGGTTCGTTGTGGATTTGAAGGTCCTTGACCCTGATCTATTTTGTTTTCTTATTGAGGTAGTTAACAAGGTTTGTATTAGGTTCAGGGTTATGCTTTATGATATGTGGGAGTGTTTGTTTGGTTGGTGTTTGCTCCTTTTGTCCCAAAATTTCTTGTTGGTTTCTTCTATCAAGGTGGAGAGCCCCTCTTATGAGGTGAAGTTCATGTGTGTTTTTGGAGTTGGGAATCATTGTTTGGAGGCATCGGAGGCTAGTCTTTCTACATTTTTTAAGATGGATCTCAAGGTTGGTGATGGGTTATGGTGTCCTCATCAATATTTGATGATGTTGTTGCATGGTTATGGTTGTTACCTTCCTTTTTTTCTAGCTCTCCTTTCTCCTATTAAGGTAGAGATCGAGAGTTTTTATGGGTGTTGTTGCTGCCCTGTTCTTAGTTATTCCTTTCTAGCATCTCATTTTGAGGTGGTTTTCCTACTAAGGTGGAAAATGTTACTACTAGAAAGGTTTGGAGTTGGATTTGTTGGGTTTATTGGTTGGGAGCTATTACTATTGGAGTATCTATTTGGGTTGTGTTGTCTCCTTTTCGCTAAGACTTCTCATTTGGTTTATCCTTGTGTGCAAGTGATTTTCTACCTAGAACGCAAAACAAAAAGCAAAAGAGAAAACACAAAAAAATGCTCAAGATTAGCCTAAGTTGAATCCAAACAAAATAATAAAGAAATGGAATCTTATACCTTGTTTGGATTGATAATTCAGTTTTCCCTTTGATAATGCTTGATTGTATGCTCCCTTGATGGAAAATGAATGCAAAAGTGGATGCAAAGTGGAGAGGAATTGACGAGAATTACAATAATGGAGATGGGTATTGTGATAAAGATGGTAGGTAAATGCAATAAGAGCTTCAGTGGTTGCAATAATGGAAGATGCAAGTGCTAAGTGCTTGAATGAGAGTGAATGAAAAATGATCTAATTCTTGTCTAATCTCCTTAATTTGAGACCAAGTCTTCCAATTTAAAGAAAAATGGATGGCTCGTATTTGGCCAACATGGACAAGATGGAGGGCTATGGTGAGTTGAGGACTCACAAGTCCTCACATCTTCCCATGTGTAATGTGAGGTGTGAAGAGGAAAAATGATGGGAAAAGGACATGTGAGGTGGAGGTACTTGCAAGTACCTTGGGATTAGGAGAGGATTTCCTCAAAAAGGAAGTCCTTGTCCACATACGAGGCTGATGGTGACAAGTGAAAAATTTTAGAAAGTACTCTCTTATCATCATGGGGGTGGGAGAAGTTGTTGGAGAAATAAATGTGAATTAAAATTCACATGATTGGAAGTACCCAGTGGATAAGACAAGGTCCTCCTAAAGGAGGTCCTTGTCCCATGTGACTGATGTGACCTATGAGAGGTTATGGGGAAGAGAAATGCATGGGATAAATAAATGGAATTTAAAACTCCATTGGAAAGGACATGGGGATTGTAAATGGAATTAAAAATTCTATTAAGGGTGTTGGAATAATAAAATGTAATTAAAAATTCCATTGGGATGTGGGAAGAGTTGACTCAAGGGGGCTGATTAGACTAGTGATGAAATGAAGAGGGTTAGGTAGTTAATGATGATTAGGAGCCAACTTACAAAATTTGGAGGATGTGACATCCTAATCATGGATTAGGGATGTATCACATCCCTAATGATGGGATTAGGAGATGAGTTAGGATTAAGTGTGGATGGGACATAAAGGGAATTAAATAAGTGGGTTATTTATTTAATTTTTTAGAAGAAAGGAGTGAAGGGTAAGGTATTTGATTGTTTAACTAAATACCTTAGGGATTTAGAGGACTTTAGGGTTATTAATTAAATAATAGTAACATTATTTAACTACTGTGGATAAAAAGATATTTAGACGAAAAGGGTAAATTTGGCCAAATATAAGTGGTCAAATTTAGATGTCTACAATCCTATCAAGGTGGAGTTAGTTTATGTTGTTGGAGTGGGGATTCGTTGTTTGGGGCCTTTGGAGGTCTGCCTTATTACCTGTGTTAAGACAATTCTCAAGTTCAGTAATGGGATATGGTTTCCTCATCAAGTTTTGATGGTGTTGTTGCATGGGAGTGGTTACTTCCTTGCTTTCATTTTGGCTCTCCTTCTTCCTTTTGAGGTGGAGAATGAGAGTAGATATGGGATTTTGTGCTTCCCTATTTTCATTCGTCCCTTTCTAGTGTCTCATTTTGAGGTTTTTTTTCTATTGAGGTGGAAAATGTTGCTTCTGAAAAGGTTTGAAGAAGGTTTTGTTGGGTTTACTGATAGGGAGATGGTGTTTCCCTTTTCTCATTTTGGTCCTCCTTTCTTTTGTTGGGATCTGTTAGGCTTGGTTTTGAGTGAAATTTCTACTGCGATCTATCTATTGCAGGTGGTTTGTGGCCTGGTTATTTAAGGAAAGTCTTTTGGTGGGAATCTGTTAGGCTTAGTTTTGAGCGGGATTTTTGTTGTGGTCTAATTGATACAAGTGGTTTGTGGCTTGGTCATTTCAGGAAATTCTTTAGGTCTTAATATTTTGGTGACAGGGATGGGTTGTTAGTCTATCTTTTACTTAGGGATGTTGTTGGTTTTGAGTGTTCTATCTTTCCTGGTTATTTGGTGACCAAGTTTTGTTGGTGTTTCCACTGAGTACTATGGTGTTTCTATTGGTTTTTTTTTTCTATTATGTTGGAAAAGTTTGATATTGTGTTGTTTGGAGGTGTCCTTTTCTTAGCTATGTAAAATTTTATTGCTCCTTTCAAAACATTGCTTACCTTATCAAAAACAATATTAGTATTTTGTATAAACGTTTCTAAAAAATATACATCTAATGTTGTCAATATGGTCTAATTAGTTGACAATGGAGCTTCTTGATATAGCTACATATTTTTATTTCATGTCCTCTTTCTTCTCCAGCTCCTCTAAATTTTTTATTATTTTCATCATAGTAGGAGGATAAGGTGATACAATTCTGATTTGAGTCTCTACATTCATGGAATTACCTATTGGATATTGTTGATATGTGATTTTCATTGATGTCAACACTATTGGCATTAATATCTTTAAGGATGTATATGTCAAGGATATTGAGAAAATTATAATTAAATAAGTTGCAGGGAGTCGGTGATGCAGTGAAGTTCAGTATGATGGCTAGCTCAATACATTGATGATAAGAAGTTGCAGATTAAATGGTTTGTTGATAAGTCTATCTAGTTTATCTGCATGAAGGTTCAGAGGTTTGTATGGATATTTGATCAGGTTATGAGTATCGATGTCCTGAGAGTTGTTATGTTTCTTTAGTTGGTGTTCCTTGAAGAAGATGATGTGATTCTAGTAATTTGAGTTGTTGTGGATGATTATGTGGTGATTCATGATGCTTGTGGATGTCTCTATAGCATGCTCTATATATTTTTTTGGTTTGCAATGATTTTTGTGCTTGTGATTCATGATTTTCTTCTGTGAGTTCATGTTTTTCATGATCATGGCTGACAGGGTGATTGTAGCGTGTTGTGGATCTTTGAGACATAATTGTTTAAGGTTTTTTGTGTTTGAGACATGTTGTTTATGTTCCTTACTATTCTTTGGCCGATATTATTTGATTCACATTGATAAATGGTTTATTAATTTGGGCTGACAGTTTGTACACACTTCATATTTTGTTGGGCCAACATGTAGTTGATGTTATCCTTAGTTGTGAATATCTATGATCGATTGTTTATGTCATTTGAGTGTAGTGGTGAGTGAGGTGTGAGAGTGTTTTGTGTGAATAATGTTTTAATATTTTGAAGGTAGAAGTAAAGTGTGAAGAAGAGTGAGTAGAAGAAAGTGTTCATGTGCTTAACCAAAATTGTAATCATGCATTAGAAAATGTTATTTTCTCAGTTCAAATCTTTGGATATAATCTAAATGTGACTTTAAGATAGTGAGTATTCCTTTGGGCAGTAAGCCTTTTTGTATTTGAGAAGTGAGCTCTAGGAAGTGTGCCTAAATGCATGTGCATTCCCCATTTATAGTACTTTTAACAAAGTATAAACTTGTGGACTAACTTCCACCGTGATTTTTCCCCTAACAGGGTTTCCATGCAAAAATCTTGGTTTTATGTGTGTTTTTTATATGGTGATGGTTTATACTTTCATGTTTATATATCAAATTTGAGAATAATCTTAATAAGTATAATTTCTATGACAATTGATTCACACCCCCTCTCAGTTGTCTTCCCTTGTGTTGCCAACAATTGGTATTAGAGCGGGTTCTAGTGGAGAAGCTTGATCACTTGAGGTGATCTAGGGTGGTAACATATAAGAAGGATAGTTTGAGATTTGATGGAAAAAAATATTCTCTATGAAAGACTCAAATGGAGTGTCATCTGAGATGCATTAGTGAACCTTACTAGAAAATTAAAAAGAATAGATATATCATCCCACAGAAAGGTCCTTCTACTACAGGTGAGATTAAGGAAGTTGAGTACATTATTAGGGCTAAGGAAGCATTGTTGAGTGCTCTGACTAATTTTGAGATGATAAATGTAATGGATCTGAAGACTTCTTATGAGATCTATAAAATGTTTGAAACTTTGTATGAATGTGATACCCATGTGAAGATTTCTAAGCCACAAATCTTGAAAGGAAAATATGAAACGTTGAGAATGGGTGAAGATGAGAACATCACTTATTTTATGAAGAGAGTGAATGAACTTGTGTGTAGTATTAAATGTGCTAGTGGAATATTGGAAGAATCAAATATTTTGCTAAAGTGCTCAGATCCTTTCCTGTTTCATACAAACACAAAGTTGTTGCTATTGAGGAGATCCAGATTGTGAAAAATGTAACCAGAGACATGTTGATTGGTAAGCTTGCTAATTTTGAGTTAAGTGATTTTTTTAAATCTCTTCCTAAGATAGAATCTGTGTTCAAAGCTACTGTCTTCAGAAAAGATAAGCAGAGATATGATCCGGAAGAAAGTTATTCTAAAAAAATGTTCAAGTATGAGCAGTAAATGAGAGAGATTGAAGAAGAATGAGAGAGAAAACTAGATGAGCTTGAAGAACTTATTTTTAAGAGGGTAGACAAAGGAGAAGGTAAGTATAAATTGAAATTGCCTCTTAAATTTTATTCCTACAATAAGATAGGTCATTTTGCCTCAAGGTATCTTGAAAGAGTTCCTAAGCCAAGATCTAATAAGCCTAGATTCCAAAGAAAGTTTTATTATGTTATTGATGAAGGTGTGACAGATGATGAATCTGATAAAGGAAATGTAAGTGAGGATGAATGGGTATTTATTGATATCAAGGAAAATAATCTAGTACCTACCGAATCTACTAGTTGCATGAATTTGGAGAAAGCTCTAGCTGCCAGAGTTGAAGAAAAAGATGAATGGGTGATTGAAAATGGATTCTCTCATCACATGACAGGTGATAAAAGTAAATTTGTGAGCTTGGAAAAGTATGATGGTGGTGTTTTAAGATTTTGTGATGAAAATTTCGGTGTAATCTGTGGTAGAGGATCCATTTCTTTTGATGGTAAGCATAATACGAACGATGTTCTATATGTGGAAGGTTTGAAGAATAATGTCCTAAGTGTTGGATAGATGGTTGACAAGGGATATAATCTTCAATTCAAGGATGGAAAGTGTAGAATATTTGGGAGTTATAGAAATATAATTGCATCTAGTACAAAAAAAAGGTAATCTCTTTCACCTAAGTACTACAAGAAAAAAAAACTGATTGCTCAAGTTGATGAAAGTTGGTTGTGGCATAGGAGATTGTGTCATGTAAAATTTGACAATATTATCAAAATAAGTTCTACTCAGGCAGTGAGAGATCTTCCTAAGTTGATAAAACCTACTAATACTATATGCAAGGAATGTCAGTTAGGGAAGAAAACTAGAGTTTCATTATGAAGAAAACAACATTGTTCAAATGAAGTATTGGAGCTTGTGCGTACTGACTTGTGCGGTCCTTCTAGAGTTAGAAGTTTACAAGAAGATGGGTATTTCATTTTACTTATTAATGATTATTCTAGATTGATGTGGGTTACTTTCTTAAGGGAAAAATAAAATGCTCTAGATAAATTCAAGATTTTCAAGGCTATGGTTGAGACATAGACAGGTCTAAATATTAAATGTTTAAGATCAGATAGAGGTGGTGAATTCACTTCGGGTGAGTTTAATTCTTTCTATGAAGAGTATGGGATAAAGATAAAATTATTTGCCCTGTGGATCCCTCTACAAAATGGAGTTGTGGAAAGGAAGAATAGGAAGATTCAAGAAGTTGTTAGGACTAGGATGCTAGAAGGAAATGTTCCTCATATCTACTAGAGAGAAGTTGTGACTACTGTTGTTTACACTCTCAACTAGGTACATGTCAAAGGTGATACCGATAAGACTCCTTATGAGCTATGGTTTGGTCATAAGCCTACTATTAGATACTTCAAAATCTTTGGGATTAAATACTATAACAAAAGAGATGAAGGAATCTTTCTTGGTTATTCTACTAAAATTAAAGCCTATTGGTGCTACAATAAGAGATTGAGGAAAGTAATTTAAAGTTTTAATGTTAAGGTTGACAAAGACACAGTTAGACAATCCAAAACCTACGGATATGATTCAGATGATCAGAATGACAGTTCAGATAAAGGAAAGAAAGTTCAGACTCTAAATCATGTTCAAATTATTATGGTGAATCGGGAAAATCAAGAGGAAGAAACTAGTGAAAGTGCAGAAGTAAGATCAGAAGAGCCTAAAGTTCAAGATCCTAAGACTCCAAGGTATGTAAGACTAAATCATTCAGAGGATTAGATTATAGGTGATAAGAACAAAGGTGTTCAAACAAGGAGAAGAATTGGAGAATAATATTGTTTGATCTCAAAGACTGAGCCTAATAGTGTCAATGAAGCATGCAAAGATGAACATTGGGTGGAAGAAATTAGAGAATAACTACTACAAATTGAGAAGAATGATACATGGATTCTTGTTCCTAGACCTAAGGACAAAAATGTAATTGAAACTAAATGGTTCTTTCAGAATAAAATAAATGAGCAAGGTGAAGTTTTTAGAAACTAAGCAAGGCTGGTGTGTAAAGGATATTCTCAGATGGAAGAAATTGACTTTGAAGAAAAAATTTCCCTTGTTGCTAGGATTGAAGCTGTGAGATTAATTATTGCTTATGTTGCTTACAAAAAATTCAAGGTTTATCAGATGGATATCAAGTCAGCATTTCTAAATGGTGAACTAGATGAAGAATTATATATTGAGCAACCCAATGGATTTCAATTGACTGATCAAGGAGATATGGTTTGTTAGTTGAAGAAATTATTGTATGGACTTAAGCAAGCCCCTAGAGCATGGTATGCCAGATTTACTGCTAATAGTAACTTGTATTTCAAGATTGATCATGATAAAGATTTGATTGTTGAAGTCTTTGTTGATGATATCAATTTTGGAGGAGATGATATTTTGTGCATGAAGTTTTTGATGAGATGCAGAGTGAGTTTGAGATGTCTATGATTGGAGAAATGAAATTCTTTTTGGGATTGAAAATTATCGGCTAGATAAATGGATCTTTATATCTCATTCCAAGTATGTTAAATAATTTCTAAAGAAGTTTGGTATGGAATATTCAAATCCATTTGGTACACCTATGGTGACCAGATGTAAGTTGACACAAGATGATGATTCTCCTAAAAAAAATCAGACTAGATACAGATTTGTGATTGGTGGATTTCTCTATTTGACTCAAACTAGACGCAATATCATGAATGTTGTATGCATTGTTGCAAGATTTCAAGTTGATCCTAAGGAATCTCATATGACAGCTTTGAATAGGATTTTTAAGTACTTGAAGGGGAAAGTTGATTTTGGCCTATAGTATCCTAAAGAAGATGACCCTACTTTGAGTGCTTTTACTAATGTTGATTGGGTAGGATATGTGAATGACATAAAGAGTACTAGTGGTGGTGCATTTTTCTTGGGAAATAATTTGATTTCATGGTTAAGTAAGAAGAAGAATGCCATTTCTTTATCTACTGCAGAAGCAGAATACATTGTTGTTTCTAAAAATTGTACTCAAGTATTTTGGATGAAGAAGATGTTCAAAGATATAAAAATTTTGTATCATGAAACTATTTCTATTCTATGATCACTCAAGTGCAATTAAAATTTCTAAGAATCTGGCGTTGCATTCAAAAACCAAGCATATATCTATCAATTTTCACTTTTCCAGAGAGAAGGTCAGTGAAAAGGAAGTCAAATTGGAGTATGTGCCCACTAAGGAATGGATTGTAGATATCTTTACCAAGCCCTTTCCTAAGGATACTTTTGATTATCTCAGAGGGAAGCTAGGGGTGATTACCCCTCCTAATCAGAATTAAGATGCATTGACTTGCATCAGTTCATGCATTTCATAGTTATATCTTGTGATTTGGATTTATGTTTTGTTGGATGCTACTCAAGGGGAGTAGTTAGATGTTCAAAAATGTGGTTCAGAGCTTGTGTGGAGAAATATAATGTGTACCTTTGTCACTGATTTCAACAAGGGAGAAGAGTCATGTGAAAATCTATGAAAGAGTTAAGGGGAAAAAAGTCAAAACCTAAGGGGGAGAAAGTGCTAAGAGAAAGTATCATTGATGGTACTTTTCACATCATGTGTTGCCATCAATGCCAAATGGGGGGATTTTTGGATATTATTGATATGTGGTTGTCACTGATGTCAACACTATTGGCATTAATGTCTTTAAGGTTGTATATGTCGAGGATATTGATAAAATTTAATTAAATAAGTTGCAAGGTGTCAGTGATGCAATGAAGTTTAGTATGATGGCTAGCTCAGTATATTGATGATAAGAAGTTATGGATTAAAGGGTTTGTTTACAATTCTATCTAGTTTATCCACATGAAGTTTTAGAGGTTTTCATGAATATTTCATCAAGTTATAAGTATTGGTGTTTCGACAGTTTTTATGTTGCTTTAGCAAGTTTTCCTAGAAGAAGAAGACGTGATTTTGGTAATTTTAGTTGTTGCAGATGCTTCTATGGTGATTCATGATGCTTGTGGATGTTTCTAGATCATTCTCTATCTTTTTTTTTGGTTCGCATTGTTTTTTGTTCTCGTGATTAGTGATTTTCTTCTATGATTTCATGTTTTTCATGAGCATGGTTGATACGGTGATTGTAGTGTGTTGTGGATCTTCAAGATATAATTGTTTAAGGTGTTTCATGTTTGAGACATGTTGTTTTGGGTCCTTACTATGTTTTTCCTGACATTATTTGATTTGCATTGATAAATGGTTTATTAATTTGGGCCGACAATTTGTACACATTTCATATTTTGTTGGGTTGACATGTAGTTGATGTTATCCCTAGTTCTGGATATATATGATTGGTTTTTTATTTCATTTGATTGTATTGGTGGGCGATAATTTTGATTTCTATGTGTGAATAATGTTCTAATCTTTCTAAGGCAGAAGTAAAGTGTGAAGAAGAGTGAGCAAAAGAAAGTGTTCATGTGATTAATTGGAACTATAATCTGGCATTAGCATATTCTATTTTCTTAGGTCAAATCTTCAGATGTAATCTAAATGTGACTATAAGATAGTGAGTCTTCCTTTGGATAGTAAGCCTTTTTGTATTTAAGCAATGAGCTCTAGGCAATGTGCCTAAATGCATGTGCCTTCCCAACTTATAATAATTTTAATAGAGTATAAACTTGTGGACTAACCTCCATCATGGATTTTCCCCTAACAAGGTTTCCACACAAAAATCTTGGTTTTATGTGTGTTTTTGATATGGTGATGGTTTATGCTTTCATATTTATTTATCAAATTTGAGAATAAGTTTAATAAGTGTAATTTTTGTTACAACTGATTCACCCACCCCCTCTCAGTTGTCTACCCTTGTTTTGCCAAAATTACCTTTATCTTTGTTCTTTTACCACTATTTCTTGAGGTTCCTTTCGAGGAGTGGAAGAAGAGGAACTTGGATATCCATTCACTATCTATTCACTAGCTTTTGCAGTATCTTTGATTTTGAATCCTAATGGAATCTATTTAGGATTAGTAACCTTTTCCTTCTTGTGATACATGATTATTTATTTTATTTAAAATAAAATCATCATAATTAGGATCATTTCTATCTTTTCTCTTTACAATTGTAGGGTATCTAATATTAATTCCTCATTCTTCAAGTGTCATTTTTGAGTAATTTACCTATGGTATGTTCTCTTGCAACACTCCATGTGTTATTTTCTATAATGTATCTTCTTTCAACTCTATCCACTCTATTTCTATTATGGGTTCCTTATAAATTTTATACATCTCATAATTAAAATCCAAGGTCTTCCCATCTTCCTCTACCTCTAGTGGAATTTCATGTGTTCCTAGAGTTCATATTTTTTTTTAGTTAGCCACTTAAAAATTATTTTCTTGGCCTCATGATCATCAACACAATCTTTCCAAAATTCCTCAATGTGAGGCTTATTTTTGAGGTTAGATGATACCTTAATTTTCATCTTCCCATATAGATCATATTTTTTTCTTAGCCACCTGAAATAGTTTTTGACTATGCTTCTACAATTCATGTTTAGAGGCTTTGGCACAACTAATAATATTATATTATACCATCTTATGTTGATATTAAATTGAGCTCCAACTCTATGATTGGACTCCCAACAGTTAATGGTATTTTATTATTAGTCATGTATTCAAGCAAGACCATCTTATCTATGGTATATCTTGGTAACTTCCTGGGTTGTCCTAAAAACCTTTCCATTCAAATTTAAAGAAATTTCTAGGAAACCATAAAAAAAATCCCTTCTTGATTATACCCATAGATTCTTTGTATAAATGGTACTTATATTTTTCTTCTGAATTTTGTAGCGTAGTTTCTTTCATGGTAAAGAAATATATCAGTTTATAATACCTCAACTTTCTATCTTGCAAGGAGATGTGTGATTAGTCATGTTTGATTTCTATGGATACAAACTTAACATACTTCATATGTTTTCACCCTTAGGAACTTCATATAAACAGTTTCTTATAACTATTTTTTCTATGCTTCCTTGTGTTACTTAAGTAGCCTTAAATCTCATAAAACCCCATGACTAGATTTATAAAATTTCATACTAGAAAATAATAAAAATATTAATGATCATGTTAGGCTTTGGTTAGGATATTACAATCCAAATCTTACTCTAATACTACAAAAAATTAAGCTACTAAGTCTCATTCCCCTAGACACCCTTTAAATTAAGTTAGAACTCTCTTGGGTTGATTATGAAATAAAAAGCATATTCATGGTATTAAACCAAATTTGTGGATTTGATGGCTATGATATTAATGAAGGGGATGGATGTGTTAAGGAATTTTTAAAATTTATGAACATATTTCAATGTAAAGATGAAGACATGTGGATGAGATTTTTTGTTAGTATTAATGTGGATAGGTGTGAAAGTAATATCAATTTTTTTAGAGCATTCATCTTCTTCTTCGAATGACCTTGTAAATATATTTGAAGATGAATTTTCTCTTAATTTTTACCGTAAATTTCTTATCCAATTTGTTTTATACCTAACACACCTACCTACATTAATATGTTATTTGAAGTATATGAAATTGATATGAGTTTATTATAGGAATATTTTAAATTAATAAATATGCAACATGTTTACTTATGCATTATTCATTGAAATAATAAGAAAATATTGCATTATATTTTTTTGTCCCAAGTACAAGTGTTTATATTCATGTATAATTTTAGTAGAAACTAGATGGATGTAGTATATAAGGTGAATACAATATCAAATGGTAAGTGTGTGTGGAGATTGGTAGAAAATAGTGCTGGTGTATCTTTAAATGGAATACATTAATATATAAAGTAGTGTTATAACTTAGCTTCCCATTATCGAAGAGCTTAATAATTCTCATTATGGAATATTCCTTTATTATGAAGCTATTCCTTCTACTACTATGTATTATTGTAGTGTTCTTGAATTGAAATTTTTCCAAATGGGTCCATCATACAAGTGATGATTTTTCTAAGTAGAAAAACATGTGCTAGGTTGAACATAAACTTATTACCCAAATTGATAATGTGCATGAGCTTGAGGAATTCCAATTTGGAATGCAAGATGAATTCCTTCCCTATGTTGAGTAGATTTATATTTAGAAACATATTTATTTGCTTACAAATTAGAGGTTGATTATATTTATCTCAATTCAATTAAGGCATTTAGTAGGTAAAAAAATGTTGAACTCATGTGGGAAGGATATTTAAATTCTTCAATTAATTTTATTGCTTTTGAATTTTACCTAAATTTTCATGTTTCTCCCTTTGTTTTTATGTGCAAGTATGATGCATTGTGGAATAAGTCCATCACATATTATTTGTGGTTTCCTTCAAATAATAAATTTGATGGTGAACATGATCTTCACTCCTTGGGTAGTGTTTACAAATAGGTTCATGAAATAAATAGTTATCAATTATTGTAGTTGGGTTGTAGGAATAAGTTACATTTGAGGGAGAATATATCCTTCAATAAGTTTATCTTTGATAGAGGTAGGTAAATATAGTAGTTTTTCCATGGCTATGTGTCATGATTTTTCATTCATATTTTGACTTACAATATGTTTTAATTTTTAATTCTAATCATATATTCCACTTCATTGTGATTTCACATTATTGGCTTTAGATTTTTCTCTTTTAAATAATTCATTCGTGTTATCCTACCTTGTATGTATTATTTCTTAGCTATATGTTATGCATTGTCATATATATTATTATATATTTTCAAATTCACAACCCTTGTTTGTGATGATGAAGTACTATTATCAAGAAATCATCCCCAATTTTTTAGTCTACTCTCAAAGATAACTAGAATTCCATTGTTCCTACAAGAGGCACACACACCCTCAACCAATGCTAATTTTGGTTACTAGATTTGTAAGTCTCAAAATTTATAAAATTGAGCTACATCCATACCTTTTTCATGTGATTGACATATTTTTTACCATGAATTATACCTTGTTTCAGAGATATTTAATGGGAATCTTAGAGTCTTCTAATTTTTCTAGGGTGATCCTTAGGTTTTTAGTTTTCTTATTCATAAGGTTTTCCCTTTCTATTTTTATGGTTAAATTCATATTCCTTTTATACTTTGACCCTTTACATATGTCACCACTATATTATTTTATTGTAATGTTGACTAGTTTTTTTCACTTAAGTTTATAGCTCAATCTTCTTGAGTTCAATAGTATTACTTGCACTATTATTTTTCTTTCCATTTTTGATTATGCATGTATTATTCCTTACGTTATCTAGTCATGTTATAATGTTATGTCACCATTAGAGTTTCATGTGTTACTTTCCTATTGCATTGTGATGGTTATTTACATTGTAGTATTTATATAAAATGATTTTCTAAAATTATGAGCTAGCATGATATCATTCCATGTTTTCCTAAATAGAGAGTCATAGATGCTAGTTCATTCAATGTTATTTTATCCCCTGAAACAAAGAAAATAGGAACCCTAGGTCTTATGTGTAAAACATAGGATTCAAATTTTGTGTTTGTTGTGGGGATTTTTTCTATTGTTTCATTAAGATGGAGATCAACAAGGTGATTAGATTGACTTTCAACCATGAAGGTGAGCTAATCAGGCCTAGATCTACATATTTGTGTGCCTTGGAAATGGATTGGAATTTATTTAATTTGATTAACCTAATTAGACTATATTCCCTAATATGAAAATGTAAGATATTGAAAATTAACATATTGAAACAGAGAATTATAGGTAGATATGGGAAGGGAAGAGGGATGTGTAACTATCCTAAAATTTTGGTGTTAGCTTGAATATGAGGATAGATTCACCCAAAGGAATCCCAATCCTTGTAGGGGTATCATTCTCTACTTTTCCAATCCTCTAATAGCATATTTGAGATCCCTATTTCCACTTGTAGACTTGTCAGATAACTGCCAAATAATTCTATAGTGAGTTTTTGTGAATTGACAAGTTGTAGGGATTTGAATGAAAAAATGAATGAATGATCTTCAAACTTCCTTTAATCCTCTCCTAACCATAAACCTACACATTCAAAAAGAGAGGAAATGTTGTGCCATTTAGGGTCTTGCCTTAGTCAAACCCTGTGTTAGTGTTTCCAATTCCACAATGGAAATATAAATGATAAAATGGATAAATGATAGGAAGGAATGATGAATCCACAAAGTGCTACAACTCAACACCCTTCAGTGACTTTGTTGGAGGATTGAATCCATGCACATCACTTCAAGGTATTTGATCTTTCTTTCTTGATTTCTTGAATTTCTTAGAGACCTACAACAAGGATTAGCCTTCACAAACAATGATAACATAAACATGCATAAACTCATATAGAATTGGACATGATGTTAGGATCTTGAATTGCTACAATAAAGCTTTGAAATACTACTCTTGACTTTCTTGATAATTCTCTTGATCATAAGTTTTCCAATAGTTTTCTACATATCTCTTGTTAGATTTTAAATTATGCAGTAACTAGGTATTTATAGGCATTTATTCAATTACTCGCAAATTAAATCTTGATAACAGACATTTGTAAGTTGAATTTCAAATGTTAAAATACCAACACCGACATATTCAAATTTGGATCTCAATAAAGTAGGGGTACTTAGATGCCCAAGGGCATCCTAGTCCTGACCCTATTTTCTACAAAATAGGGTGTTAGGGGAAAAATATTAACTAAATGAATTTGTTCAATGCTTTTAATTTCATGGAAAATAATAAAAATAGGCTATAGGATCCTAATTTAGGAAATTAGGGGATCAATTAGGCTCAATAATTTAGGGGGAAAAAATATAGTGTGTACTTGTCAAGGGTGAAAATTTACAAGACTACATTTAGCCCCCACTTTAGTATGAGTATGAACTTATCCTTAGACTCGCACTAAAGTATAAAATCTATGTCAAAAGGGGTAGATAATTGTCCAAATGTTGAAGAGATAGGATGATCAAGGATCTAGGAGAGTGTGCAAGCCCCTAGGATCAAAGATACCATGGAAAACCAACATAAGAACAAAGGAACACACACATGCATGGAATAAAACAAGACAACATGGACAAACATACAATACCAACATGAAATATAAAAAGGATGGTATGGATAATCATGGGCTATAAAGTTGTGTTATGCTAGGATCCAACTGGAATTCATGTCTCATGTAATATAAAGTTCTGATATTTGTTAGGTGAATCACAAACCAAAAGGAAACACGGGATAGTGAAGTTTTATATTCACTAGGTGATCCCACAAGACAATGTAAAATAAGAAACACACTAGGTCTAGTGAAGTCTACTTTTCACTAGGTGTGTACCCATCACAAAGTAGAAAAATGAGAAACACATTAGTTCTAGTGAATTTCATTATTCACCAGGTGTGCATCCATGTCAATCATACCAAAATTTATACTCCCTAATAACTTTGATAAGATGTTATAGAATGATCAATATGATATGCCAATACAACACTAAGTTCAACTCCTCTTAACAAAGTGAAGAAAAAATGAAAATGTCAATGCACCACTAAGTCCAATACATGTGTACAAAGTGAAGAATATAATGCCAATATATGCCCCCACCTTAAATAAATTTCTAAACATATGTTGTGATTAATTACTTTGAGGTAGAAAAATGGTAAATTTCATGCAATAAAAGGTCACAAGAGCCTATTTGGAAAGCCCTATTCCAATTATATGTTTACAAATAAAGCTACATCATGATAAGGGGTTGCCCCCAAATGCAATACAATATAAAATATAGAATATGAACACATAAGGGATCCATGGATCTAAGGTCAGTATATGTCTTTTCTATAGTGATATAATCGAGCTCAAAACTGACATCATTCCCCAAATACTCATGGAATAATGAACACAATCAAGGAATGACAAATATAGAGAAAACAAAAAAACTTTTGGATCATCATGGAAGAAACCTAAATTTATCAATGCCTTGCATCATCCCCAAAAGGAAAAAAGCACAAGAAAAAAAAAAGATAAATTTTATGGCATATAGAAGAACGAAAATGCAAATAGAAGAATTTCATGACAGGTTCATTTCCATTGTAACCTTGCACCAATGTAGCAACAAGGTCATCCAAATAAAACTCATAGAAATAAATACATGCCAAGAATCACAACACATGAGATCACATCACATGAAAGAAAAAAATTAAGAACACATGAAAAAAACATAAAGGGAGTATCGCACAGGTGAGTCGATCTAAAGTAGGTCATTTGCATCCCAATCTTGCTCCTTATATAGGGAAGATAGATAAATAGCTAAAGGGAATACATCAAGTGTTGTTCTATGAGAATGTATAGGTTAAACATGTGGTGGGTCACTCTCATCAAGAGGATCATCATGGTTTCCCCCATATAAATTTATTTTCTTTAAAAATAAATGTTAAGCTCATTATGCACTTTTTCATCAATTTTAGCAATTTCATCTTCACCATCCAAGTTAATCACAACATGACGTTTTATGATAATGGAAGTTGTGTTTTCTTGTTTCACTTCTTTTTTTAATTCCATGCCTTGTTTTAGTGAAATTTGTAATTATTCTTGAGTTGTTTGTATAGGTTTTTTATTATCATGCACTTTTTTATTCTTTTCCTCCAATTGGTGATCAATAGCACAATGTATACACCTACACTCTTTAGCATTTCAATTAATTTTTGTAAATTTTTCAATTTGTGACGGGTTAGGAGTGAGTTTCTCAACCACTAGTCTCTTTTCTTCCCTTAATGAAGGAATTGAAGGAACCATCGGTGGTTGGGAAACCATTGTCTCTTTAGGTATATACACATTTTTTACCTTTGGAGGCACAAAAGGAATCATTTGATTGTCTCTTGGTCTTTTATACAATACGGGTGGAGGAACCATGACATATTTACCTTGGTTACTTGGAAGTTTCTTTTCCTCAAGCATAGGTTCATCTCTAACTGGTGGAGGAGGAGGAACAATCATAGTCTTATCATTTTTAGCAATATTGCAAAGAGATAACTTTGTTATGTGCTTTGCCTTAAAATTTTGATATGACCTAAAAAAGAAACCCTCACAAGCTTTAATAGGTTCCATAGGTTGAGGCCAAAATAAATCTAATTTAAAGTTTCCATGGGAGGACAAAGGATTAAATGCAGCATGATGCATTATAAATATCTCATTTTCAAATGAAAACTTTATGCACTTGTGAATAATTGATAGGACAACATTCATGGAGTGTTGCCATGGGTAGCCTAACTTTACATGAAATTGGTTTGATGTCAAGATGATGGAGAATGATACATCTAATTATTTCAACCCAACCTTGAGAGGAAGAGTTAACGAACCTATCATAGGGTGACCAAAAACATCATGATTTTTCAACCATTCTTTCAATTGTTCATAATATAGAGAACTTTTTCCTACAACTCATTATCATTTTCTTTCATTCCTTGCAATTTATTTTATATTTTATGTTGCTCCATGACCTTCTAGTTTATTTCCAAGTGACCCCACAAACTCCATATATTCTTTGTATAGCACTTTTCTGGGATGCACCATGAGGAAGCCTAGTTCAAATTCATGAGGGGCCACAATCTCTTTTTGTCACAATAGTGCATAGATTCGCCAGATGGTTGCCCCGCACAATATTTATAAAATATTTTTTCGTCGAAGAAGGTGGCACGTAGAAGGTTCCATGTGTTGGCATCACAAAAAATCTTGGAGGAAACTCAAAGGAAAGCCTCAACAACTTATTCCCATATTCCATGTGCCTTGGATGTGGATTTCTCGAAAGGAAAAAGTGATAGGCATTCGAGAAGTAGTGAAGGATGCCACTTATCAGCCAGATGGAAGCTCGAGCTAGTTTTATGCCCAAGGGGTTATAAAAAGTGTGTTTTTTATTTTTTCAATAGAAAAATAATGTCAAAGGATGCCATTTGTCAAGGTTTAAGGTTTGGAGCACCATTAATGATCAAAAATATACTTGCCCAACAATTTTCAACAATCCTCATAATTTATGCTTCTTGAGATCGGATTTTGACTAACAAAGGGGTCTTAATTAGGCATGATGCCTAATATTTCTTGGGGATTTGTTAGAATGAATTCATTTCAGGTTCAATTGATATCGTCCTTTGAAATCTTTGTGTAGAGGGTAGTTGAAAGGGAATGAGTTGGGAGAATTTTAGTTTTGTTTCATTTGGTGCTCACCAAGTGAAATGTTATTGCAATATGGGCCTATCAGAGGGTCAAAATTGATCTACATCTACTTTATAGAAACATCCATACATTTTTTCTGGTTGATAGTTTAATTCAACCATTCTCTTTTATTTATTTTATACCCTAGAAGTGGGAGAGGGATTTTTGCTTGTTTCTTCCCTTGTCCTATAAAAGGGAATTTCGAGCCTCTCCCAAATGGTGAGTTGATAATCAATTTTTTGGTAGTAGTTGTTCACCATTCTTTGTAAAGAATACTTAGAGAATCATTTTTAAGAGAATGTTCATCTTACAGCCAAACTTAGCATTTTGTATCATTTGAAGTGATTAATAGAAACAACACATCAAACTATGCCCAGTTTTCCTTTGTAGAGTGTTTTACTTTTTGTTTATACTAGCTTTTGTGATCTGTGTCAATTGTGGGTGAATATTATCTTGAAAACTAATTTTTTAAGATTTAGCTTTTATGATGTTTGATATAAATTAATTGTTATCTGAACCATGTCTTGTATCTTTCATTACTACAGTAGTTTATGCTAAAGGTCATATTATTCTTATAGAGGAGAAATCTCTATAAATAAACTAAGGATTTAATATAATAGATGGGTATCATATCCTATCAAATATTAGTGGGTTCTTCTTGTGAAAATATCAGAATGCTATGTGTTGTGCTTATAGATCCTTAAGCATTTTTTTCTCTTTTCAACAATGAAGGGTTTGTGACACTTTTTTTTCAATTCTTAGGATCTGTCTTTTTGGTCATTCAAAGTAGGATTTGAAATGTTGTAAAATATTTGGTGCATCACCCTAGTGTATATTTGTCCATGTTAACTTTCTTCACATTTTCCTCTCCCGAACTAAATGAAGAGTCAGATTCTAAAATCTCAGAGGTTGTCTAGTGGAGCTCAATCTATCCCCCATCCACTAAAATTCCCATAAGGTTGTTCTCATGAAGCATAAGCTTTAAGGATCAATAGTTCTTTTTCTGGCATGCCTGATGGGACCTAATTTTAATTGATAAAGAAGTAATATGCATGAGCCATAGACCAATTACGAGATCACAAACTAAGCATATAGGTTTATTGTTACCTCCTTTAGTATTCATAGCCCATGATGAAACTACCCAATATACTACACAACAAGCTTAGCTAAATCAATATCAACCACAAATTCTTGTGGCCACTCAAGTACCCAAAAACTATGTAGCTTCGAATAGTGGTAGCCTGCTCATTCTGCATATTCCTCTTGCAACATGGGATCCTCTACCTTCCAACACCCTTAAAGCACTTCCTAAATTTACTAATGAAGATTCCAAAACTCTGGAGAAGGATCTCTAGGATGTGGCAGATGTGTGCACTATTCATTATGTTTCCAAGAAAAGCATGGCTCTAAGGCTATTTGTGGCCTCTTTCAAAGGAAAGGATTGGTACTAGTACAAATCTCTAGCTCCTATCTCTATCAAAACCTAGGATCAACTTGGATACCAGTTCTTTGAGCACTTCTTAGAGAAAGGAGATTGTTCATCCTTGTTCTAATAGTTGATGACTATTAAAAAGGCTTTACAAGAGGCCATTATAGAATTCAATACAAGGTTCCACAAGACCAAGCAAAGGATTCTTGTAATTGCTTGAGCACCTGCAAGCATGGTGTTTTTTTTTTATTTGAAAGATTTCAACTTTGACATAGTATTTATGATCCAATATCTTGAGGGGAAAACTCTAATAGATGCACATAATTTAGCAACAAGAGCTAAAAACAACTTGATTGATGTTGGGAAGCTCCTACCTAGACTGCCTATGTCGATATTCCTAGAGATATATGTTGGAAGTTGAAGCTTGCATTAAAAATGGTTGTCATAAATGTTAAGAGGTTTTCATTGATGTCAACACATTACTAAATGTACGAGTTGTTTACTAGAATTTATTTCCTATCAAAGATGACCATTATAGGCGATCTGGTGTGTTGGTTATTAGGTCTAGTCTCAAATGTGAAGACAAGCTATGATTCGGATATTTGAAGATCTTGGCCAACTCAGTGTGTGCAATATTTTAAGTGGACTAATTATGTCTTATGGATTCTTTAGGCTGACCTAATTGACAAATAAGATATACATACATATATATATATATATATGAGACTCTCTAGAAAGAAATATAGAGACTCTCTAAAAAGAAAACAGAGATGGATATAGAGATAGAAAAGGAGTGTGATAGTAAGAAAGAGAAAGAGAGGGTATAGTAGAGTAGAGTAAGCAATGTAGGCAAAGATAATAAAGTGTATGATTATAAAAAAATTATTGAGTGGTTACTGAAATGTAGTACTTGTTATTCTAAGCTTCATCTGAAACTAAACTCTACACAAGTAAGGTGTAATCTACTAGTTCACACTTTTGGCTATAAGCCTCAACTCTTGTATTCTTGCAATTAGCCATCTTTTATATCTTTATGGTAGTGAACCCTCTAGGTTGTAGCCGTGTTGGACAGTGAATCCTTATTGTAGGCAATGAGCCTTATCTCAAGTAGTGAGCCTTTTTCTAATCAGTTTTGATATTCTCTATAGTGTGATTTAATCCTCACTGTGGTTCTTCCCTCATTGGTTTTTCCATGTAAATCTAGTGTTATGCTATTTGTGCATTGGCATTTGATGATTAATTATCTAAGTAGTTTATGTATTAGTTTCGGTAATTGAATTGAAGGTTATATTATGTGATAACTGATTCACCCCCTTCTTTTAGTTGTCCTATCCAATAATATAATCACAACATGTATAAGTAGCCACTCCTAAAACATTTTTTTGCATCTCCACCTTTGATGTATGTATAACCCAATTTACAAGAAAGCACCTTTGGTTCTTCTTCATTAGCCAGAAAATTGAACAACATGAATAACTTATTATAGAACTTCTCAAATGATATTATCAATTTAAAGTAACAACAATCAATTCCAATGAGACCCCCTTTTCAAGGATGTCAAGGAGGGAGACTACCATTCTAACACAACTAGTATCAGGGAGGTGTGAGAGGGAGTAACTAGTCACAAACCTCAAACCAAATATTTTTGGTTACCACTCTACTACAAAGTGTAACATATAACCCAAACAAAGACTTCGTCATAGGATAGAAAAATTTGGTAGATGATGTGAAGGCTTGGTTTTCCCCTAAAATGATGCACACATTCCTTAGAATTGTCCAAGAGGAAATTTTTTCACATCAAATTACACCCTACTGAACATGGGGTTCAAAATTCCAATGACAATGGAAATGACCTCAAGGTGTGGTACCTTGCATGAATGAGATCAAATCTTTAGAGAAGGCCAACTTTCTCTTTCAATCCAAGTGGAATGTGTTGGTCCAACCCAGCACATGAAATCCTACCACTACCCTACTCTAACATCTCATAGCGGAAATGGGGAAGAAGGAAAGCATGAAATGGAAATGAAGGGAAAATAGGGATGGATCTATGGACCCAACAAGCAGAATACATTCCCTTAAAACTAATACAAAAGGGAAGAAGAGAAAAAATGAGTACTAATAGCTTCTAAAAACTACTGAGATGAATACAAATAACATAAAAGAGATAACAGAATAATCATTCACAGATTGACACAAGTATTTACATGGGAAAACCTTTCCAGGTAAAATCCCCACCACACCAAGCAAAGACAATTATATTACAATAATAAACAATTACACACAATTTTTATTCTTCACTCTCTGATTAGCTCACAATAGCTCTCAAGTTAATCTCTCATTGTTATAATACTTCTCTCAAAGTATACAATGAATCCTCAGACTTACATCGACTTGCAACTTACATGTCAAAACCGTCACCATTTGGTTTTGTAATTATAATAATGCATCCCATTGTACAAGTCATACATCTCATTAAATTTCAACCAATCCCATGACCTCCAGGTTCATGCATCGAACATTCAAGAAAATAATTGATCTGCACTAATTGCATCGAGCCACCCATGCAATAACTTCATCACCTTAATTGGGTTTTGTCTTCAACTAAAAGAATGGCCTACAACAACTTCCTTTTCCCCTTTCAATCTTCAGCCAATCAGATCATTGTCACCATGCCACGTGTCTACTCTACATTTGTTGTTTTTTGTGACCTTCGGTCTAGCTCAGTCAGCCGAGCTCTAAGCTTATTTTTTCATCTACTACGTCACCACTGAGTCCATTCGACCAGGACGCGGTAATAAAGTGAGCTTGTCTGAGCTCACCCTTGTCTTCTTCAAGCTTTATCTCACCTTCCCCATGCTACTATTGCCCTGATCGAGTCATGTCACGGTAAAGCGGTGAGCTTGTCTGAGCTCACCCTTCACTTCACCACACTATAGTTGAGCAGTTTGAGTCAACTTGAGGTAAGGTGTTGATTGTCAGCCAGTCTGTTAGTGGTCTCACCACACTACCACAGACACCGCCAGGTCTCAGCGCGATAGAGTATTGACCACTCAGACTGAACATTAGCGGTCTCATCGCGGCCACCATAATGAGCCAACTCACCGTCCGCGGTGGGGCAGTGACTGTCAGGCCATTGCTGGCGGCTTCATTGTGGCCACTGCAGTTGGACCCTTCACCGCTTGTGGTGTGGTGGTGACCAAAAAAATAATTCATTGGTGGCTTCACCGCATGTAGTAAGGTGATAACCACCCAGACTGTCACCATGGTACCGCCAGAGCCGAATAGAAGCTAGCCGCAGTATAGTGGTAAAGTCTGAAAGAGTGATTTTTTTCGCCAAGTCTTTTTCTAACAGAGGTTCAAGTTGGTAATTGAGGCATCATTTCTCAGCAAGCTCCCACTTGACGAAGATTTCTAGCTTCCTCTTAACTTTGAAAATTCATTGACAGTCATAGGCCCCAAGGCCCATCAATTTTGTGCACCATCTGAACTTTTTTGTGATCACCTTTGTCAATGCTTCTAAAACATTCTTCAAAGTGTCAACCTTTTCAAGACAAAAATTTCCATCTTCAACCATGTCCCTCATGAAGTGATACGACACATCAATGTGCTTCATCCTGGCATGGAAAGTCAGGTTCTTTGCCAAAAAAATGGCACTCTAACTATCACAATAGATTGTAATATGCCCTGCATTAAAACCAATGTCTGAACACAAACGACTCAGCCAAACTACCTCCTTATGAGCATGAGTTTCTGCCATGTACTTTGCCTCTATCATGGATAAAGCAACTATAGCTTGTTGCTTATTCATCCAACTGATTTCTCCACCAATTAACATGAATGTGTATCCATTGGTGAATCTCTTGTTGTCAATGTCCCATGCCCAATCAGAATCAACATATCCCTAAATGTTGAGTGTTCTTTGTGATACAACCAAACTGCCATGGTAAGACAAAGCATAGTTTGAAGTCCCCTTCAAATATCTGAACACTCTCTTCACAACATCCCAATGTGATATTCTCATATTTCCATAAACTAACTAAGAACTCCCACTTCTTAGACAATGCCTAGCCTTGTATAGACCATTCCATACATTAAACTACCAACAACACTTGCATAGGGAACACTGGTCATGTCCTCCATCTCAGTAGCAGATTTTGGATAGTCTTCAACAAATAGTTTTGTTCCTTGCATGACTGGAACAACTAGCTGCTTGCAATCTTTCATACCAAATCTCTCCAGAATAGTATTGGCATACTTACCGTGACTTACCAAAAGCTTTCTTCTTGTTTTTTCCCTTGTTATCTCCATTCCCAGAATATACCTTTCTGTAGCAAGATCTTTCATTTCAAACTTTGCAGACAATCGAGATTTAAGATCATAAATCATAGACTTGCTATTTCCTATGAATAACATATCATCCACATATAGGGTAATAACAAGCATGTAATCATTTTCAGATTTTGATCTCACAAATCTCATAGACAACACAAATGTGTCAAATTTTTACCACTTCTAGGAGACTGGTTCAAACCATACAGATATCTTTTTAACTTACAGACCAGGTTTTGTTTACCTTTATCAACAAAGTGCTACGGCTGGGACATATAAATTTCTTCTTCCAGCTCACCATGGGGAAACGATGTCTTCACATCCATCTACTCAATTTCAAATTTATACACAACTGCCAATGACAACAAAAATCCGATGGATGTCATCTGTTCTACAGGAGAAAAATTATCTCCATAATCAATTCCCTCAATTTGAGAAAATCCCTCTGCAACCAGTTTTGCCTTATACTTCTCAACACTGCCATCAAGACCAGTCTTCATTTTCAATACCCACTTATAGCCAATAGGATTTATCCCCTTTGGAAATGGTACCAAATCTAAGGTTTCATTCTTCTTTAATGAATCCATTTCTTCATTCATGGCTTCCAGCCAAGAGTTTGAATCAGACAAGTTGATTGCTTCTTTTACTATCCTAGGCTCATCAATGCTAGTAATTAAGGCATAGGCACAGTTTGATTCTGATAGTGAGAAACCATACCTTTTAGGTTGTCCTTTTTCTCGTGTAGACCTCCTTACTTGTTGAGGTTGTGGTTCTTCATCATCAGAAATCTCAAAGCTACTTGAAATCTCCTCAGTTTCAGGTACACCATGCAGTTCTTCCTTTTCTAGAGTTTGAGGACTCTCAACTGCATAATTCTTCTTGTCTCTCTGATCTGTCTCAAGTTGTTGATCACTTACTAAAGGTTTCATCTCACGAAATATCACGCTTCTACTGTATAGAATCTTCTTAGTAAAAAGGTTCCAAAGCATGTATCCCTTCACACCAACTCCATACCCAATGAGAATACATTTAACAGCCTTGTTATCCAACTTTGATCTTTTCTCATTTGGCACATAAACATATGCCTCACAGCCAGAGACAAGAAACATGCCTAAGAGAGGGCTTCTTACCAAACCATGCTTCCAAAGGTGTCTTATCAACAAGAACAAAGCAAGGAGAATGATTTACTAGATAACATGTTGTAGCCAAAACCTCAGCCCAAAACTTCTGCTCCAGACCAGCACCGCTCACCATACTCCTCACCTTTTCCATTAGTGTCATGTTCAACCTTTTAGCAACTCCATTCTATTATGGAGTATAAGGTGTTGTTTTATGCCTTTTTATTCCATGATTTGTGCAATACCTTTCAAAATCTGCAGAACAAAACTCACCGCCATTGTTTGTCCTTAAACATTTAATGTTCCTTCTAGTATGATTCTCTACCAAATATTTAAATTCTTTAAACCGACTGAAAACTTCTTATTTACTTTTAAGAAAGTATACAAATTCCCTTCTCAAACACTCATTAATAAAAGAAACATAATATCTAGACTTTGATAACGAAGGAAAATTAACTAGACCAAACACATCAGAATGAACATAATCCAGTATAACAAAAGATTTATGAGGACTTGAGTAAAATGAAACACGGTCCTATTTTCCATAAATGCAGTGTTCACAAAAATCAAACTCAAGGTTACAATCATCAAGCCCTTCTACAAGATTTTTATTCTTCAAGGTTTTTAAACCTTTCTCACCTATGTGACCTAGTCTATGATGTCACATCATAGTCTTCTCAATTGGGATTTTTACTTCCAAACCATTTGTAGACAAAGAAGATTGTTCATCCTCCTCTATAGGAGCATCTTTGCTTGACTTTGTAGACTCAGAGGCACTATTACATTGAACAAGGCATGCATCCAACTTGTATAGAGTGCCAGTACGAACACCCTTTACTTGAGAAAGAAAATTATACACCAGCATCATTTAACTTACTAATAGAAAGAAGATTTCAATCTAGACTTGGTATATGCAGTACGCCACCAATACCTTTGACTCTCCCATCAGGAAATTGAATTCTGATTCTACCTCTGCCAATGATCTCTAGCATTGAATCACTTGCCAGGTACACCTTTCCACCATCATACTTCTTGTACTTGGAGAACCATTCTCTATGGGATTTCATGTGAAAGGATGCACCTAAGTCAACCATCCAGACATCATCTGGTGCCTGAGTTGTCAAGGTTGTTGCAATGAAGGCATTTGCATCACTTTGAGAAGAGTCATTATCTGAAGCATTCTTCTTCTTCTTCTCCTTACAATCCTTTTGGATATGACCAGGTTACCCATAGTTCCATCATTTCACCTTGGACTTTTTACCAGGAGATTTTGATCTCCTTGCAAATTTAGATTTTGACTTCTTGTCCTTCTTCTTTCCTTTCTCCTTTGGTCTACCTTGAACAAAAAGAGCCTCTTTGGCCATCTTTGAAGACTTCCTCCACATCTCTTTAGAAAAAAATGAGGTAACAACATCTTCCATCTTGAAAGTAGTGGTAGTACTTCCAATGGACATCACAAGATGAACCCAATTGTCAGGTAATGAACATAGTAGGAGCATGCAACAATCCTCCTCCTCAGTCTTTACACCTACATATGTCAGCTGAGTAACACTCATATTAAACGAGTTCAGATAGTCTACAACAGATGCACCTTCTTCCATTTTCAAGGAGTGCAACTTCTTCCACAGGAATAACTTGTTTACTAGAGACGTTTCCTGATAAATGTCACCAAGCTTCTTCCATAAAGAGGTTGCACACTTTTCCTCATGGACGTTTAGGAGTACAGAATCGGCTAGACTCGGTCTTATCAGACCTCTTTCTTTTCTATCAACAAGGACCCAATCCTCTTGCTTCATACTTTGTGGCATAGTTCTAGACACTGCAATCCAGAGGTCTCTATCCACAAACAATTCTTCCAATTTGATTTTCCATAGCTCAAAGTTGCTTCCTTTGAATTTTTCAATCTCTACTCTAGCTAATGTACTCACCATCTCAAACAGAAACAAGTCTGAAAATGAAAGACTCCCACTGAAACAGTATTAGCACAAAAAATTGATCTTTTCTATCAAGGATAACACAACTGGCCAAGTTCTGATACCACTTGAAGGGAAAACAGGGATGGATCTATGGACCCAACAGTGTGGAATACATTCCCTTAACACTAATACAACAGGGAAGAAGAGCGAAAATGAGTTCTAATAGCTTCTAAAAACTATTGAGATGAATACAAATGGCATAAAAGAGATAAAAAAATAAGAATTCATAGATTGACACAAGTATTTACGTGGGAAAACCTTTTCAGGTAAAAAACCCACCACACCAAGCAAAGACAATTGTATTACAGTAATAAACAATTACATACAATGTTCAGTCTTCACTCTCTAATCAGATCACAACAACTCTCAAGTGAATCTCTCATTGTTACAATACTTCTCTCAAAGTATACAATGAATCCTCAGACTTACATCGACTTGAAACTTACATGTCAAAATCGTCACCATTTCTTTTTACAAATATAATAATGCATCCCACTGTACAAGTCATACATCTCATTAAATTTCAACCAATTACATGGCCTCCAAGTTCATGCATCGAACATTCAAACAAGAAATTGATCTGCATAGATTGCATCGAGCCACCCATGTAATAACTTCATTACCTTAATTGGGTTTTTTCTTTAGCTAAAAGAACAACCTGCAATAACTGCCTTTTACCTTTTTGGTCTTTGGCCAATCAAATCGCTATCACCATGCCATGTGTCTACTCTGCATTCATTTTTTTCTCTGACCTTTGGTCCACCTTGGTCAACCGAGCTTTGAGCTCATTCTGTCATCTACCGCATCATCGCCGAGTCCATTCGACCAGGTTGCGGTAATGTGGTGAGCTTGTCTAAGCTCACCCTTGTCTTCTTCGAGCTTTGTCTCACCTTCCTCACACTAGCGCTTCCCTAACCAATTCATGTCACGGTAAAGTGGTGAGCTTGTTTAAGCTCACCCTTCTCTTCATTGCACTACCGTTGAGCAATTTGAGTCAACCCAAGGTAAGGCAGTGACAGCGAGCCAGTCCGTCAGCGGTCTCACCACGCTACCGTGGAGACTGCTAGATCTCACCATGGTACAATGGTGACCACTTAGACTGACCGTTATTGGTCTCACTGTGGCCAATGTGGTGAGCCAACTCATCGTCCCCAGTGCAGCGGTGACCTCCAGGCCACTACTAGCGGCCACTGCGGTCAGACCCTTCACCACCCATGGTGCAATAGTAACCAACAAAATAGGTCATTTGTGGCTTTACCGCATCACCACGGTGAGTAAACTCACCATGCATGGTAAGTTTTTAATCACCCAAACTATCACCGTGGTACTACCGGAGCAGAATAGAAGGCAGTCGTAGTATGGCGGTAAAGGCTAAAAGAGTGATTTTTTTTTGCCAAGTCTTTTTTTGATAGAGGTTGGGTAATTGAGGAATAATTTTTCAATAGGAAATGGGAGGTAGTACACCAAGATGGAAAATTTGTTTCTTCTTGAATGATATTGCACAACACTGATGAAGAGGGACCAGGGGATTCACACAGATCTCTATTTGGTTAATTCCCAAAGGAAAACATGGGGTTAGGGTTTGACAAGGTTTTGGAAGGAAATAAATATTCTCAAGAAGAAACTATAAATAATTCAACTCAAACATATATGCATCAAAAAGAGAAGGAACACTTAGATATTTAGGTAATGAACTTACACAAACATAAACAAGTTGAGAAGAAGAAAAATTAATCAATTTCATTGATGTAGAGGCAAAAAGCTAATATTTATAATTGTAAAGTGAAAAATGAAATTTTTCCAAAGAAAAACCTTGGAGGAGCTAGAGGAAGAACCCTTAAAAAGAATACAAATATTTCCTTTATAGATTAGACATAAATTGGAACCACAAACCAAACCTTAACCCTAACTAGGGTTAACAATAAAATCTATGAGTGAAAGGATGTAGCCATCCCATGAAAATTGTGATTAGGGCATGGATACATTAGAATGGTCAAAAACATTAATAAATGAGCATGGGAACCCATAAATCCACTTTCAAAATTCAAGGAGAGCAATAAATGTCATCCTTGAAGTCTAAAAATTGAAACAGGATACTTAGAAAGGTAGCTCAAGCATTAAAGGCATTGTCATGAAAAAAAACATCAAATCTACTAAATATTCAGACTTAGGTCCCAAAAGGATATCTTTGATATGCATTAAATGGTCTAGAGCCACAAAATGGTATCTTAATCAAGGATCATGCATTAGTTATGCTTCATTGGAATCTAATCATTAGGGATTAGGTTTAGGTTTTTCACCATATTGCTTGTTGGAGAAAGGAAGAGAGAAGGTTGGAGGAGAGAATTGTGAAGTCTAAAAAGGTCACCCTTTCCAGGCATCAGAGGTCAGGGAGAAGGTTTAGACCTTATCATAAAGAAGAAAATATTAAAGTAAAATCTCTACAACTGATGCCCAAAATATTTAGCCTTAGCAAAATATTTGAAGGAAATGTTAGAGATTGAGGGCAGGAAGAAGAGCTACCTAACCTAACATGAAATTGAAAATAGAACCAGAAGTCGATGCATAAAACTAGACGTGAACTATTGATGATAATTTTCACAAATTGTTCTCTAAATAGTGAAGAACAATGAAAATAACTAACTTTGACTATACCAGATCTGACCTAGAGACATTGAACTAGCATTGTCCCTAACGGATTTGTCGATCTATTGGTTTTTCTTAAGAACCAAACTTAATATTAACAATTACCTATGAATTTTCTATAATTCATTGATCAACAATGATGAGGATTGGCCAACGACTAGGTGAAAGCTTGCTAGGATTTCCCTCTGCACTTCAATCTCTTCAAGACCTAGGAGGGTGATCCCCACAATATACTTAGGGATACTCTTGTTCCATTTACCACAGACATTGCAAATAATAGATACATTTGCATAGATTGCAAATTAGATGAAATCCTTCAAGAATCTGGCTAATTCTCTAGCAAATGATCATCTAAAGTAGAGAATGGATGACTTCTCACAAAACTTTACAACAATTTAATATGTATTTATGATTTTCAATAAGGATTTTTTATTTCAAAGGCAAGGTTGACTCAATGACTTCAAAGTTATCCAAATCAATAGAACAGTGTCTTATCCCTGGGAAATGAATTCAAATTTGGAACAAACTATAATATAATAATGACCCAACTCAAGATTTATAGACTATTATGATATTGTATTACAATAAAACAACTCAAGATGTCTCAGAACACAAATTGCTTACCAAATCATCATAATCACATAAACCTATGATTTCATCAAATCATTTTCATTAATTCCTTGAATTAAAGAAAAGATAAAATCATACATTCAACCAAAATGATTGAAGACCAATCAAAGGATCCTTGATCATTTTATTAATAATTCATATGACAAAATAAAAAAGGCGAGAATGTTCTAGAATTTTTATTTCTTATTCATATGTTTTCAAGTTATTCTAAAACCATTATGCCTATTACAGACTCAAATGCATACCTAAGACTCAACTCTATGTTCTATTTCCTTATACTTGTATTAAAAAATTCATTACAATGAGATCAAAATCTTCACCACCAAAGACTTGTGAAATTGGCCTTTAATTCCCTTATATAAGAACAAGGGAGAAGAAAATTCTTTCCAAATTACACATTTGACTTACATTTCAATTTCAATTTCAAAACATCCCCAAGCAGTTATATTTGCATTTTGAGAGGGGGAAATCCATATAAGACAAAATTCCCTCTACATATTATTGGAGAAGATAATTCCCACCCTCCAAAGGGCATCTTCCATCATTGTAGTAGCATCATCTGTGAGAAAAACATTTCCTCCATGAGCAATATTATACTCAACATGCATACCAAGTCAAAAGATACTAAAACAAGAAAACAATTAAAAGAGAAAAGTACATACCCCATCCACATCAGCATATTTGTCACCAATATTCATGACTAAGAGGAGATAACATTTTGCAATACTTCATTGAAAGCTTAATCTATGAATTTTTCAATCCATGTGTTATACTCCTTTTCAATAGGTCATTACATGTCCAATAGTTTCTACACCTTAGTGTTGTGTTGGTTGTATTTAGGATCAATCAGTATCCTTGCCTCCTTCACATATTTTTCCATTCATACTTCAATTATTTTCATGTTATCTATAGTAGGATTCAACATGGTGTAGTCGATAAGAGTGATCATTTTCTTGAACTGTGATGTAGTTGGTGAGAGTGATCATTTTCTTGAACTGTGGTGTAGTCGATGAGAGTGATAATAAAATGGAACCTAAGGTAAAATATGGTGTCACTAAGGAAGGTAATCAAAAATCTAAAATAGAACATTCAACTGAACTAGATAACCTACAAGAACAGGAAGTTATTGGTCAAATTCCTCTTGTTAGCAATGAGGATGTAGTTTTGGTGGGATGTGACGAATTTTCTGAAAAACTCTTAACATATATGATGGATTGCATTCAGACTTCACATGTTTGTAGTGCTAAACAAGAATCAGACAAGTCAAGGAACAAGTAGAACTATCATAGCTGTATGACCTAGATTTCTGCTTGGATATCAAATGCTAATAGCTACACATATTACAATGATTAATTCTAAACTAACAAACAATCTAAAACAAAACAAAAAAGAATGAATAAGTAAACATAATAAACTAAACAAATTAATTGAAAAGATCTCACCGAATATGAGTTCACTCCTTCAGATTATCTTGATTGTCCTTCTCCATTTTTTTGTTTTAGTATTCTTGCCCTCATATTTTCAATATTGATGCAAGCATAACTTTGTCGAGTGTCTAAGAAAAATATCGAAGATAAATTTCTTCTCAAAAGTGTAAGATTTCGAGAGGAGGAATAATGATAATGATAGACCATTTTATAGATTTTGGTTTTTCGAATGATCGGCTTAGATTCAAAGAGAGATCAATGGACGAGATTCATGAATGTCATGTGATGTGAGTTCTGTGTAAGTTAGAATGTGAGTTAAAACATGAGTCATAAAAGACTACAGGATAAAGATTAAGTTAGAACAATAACTTAATCTTATGTCAAGACTATTCGAAAATAGAAAGAACAAGAGTTCTCAATCTTAATCTTCAGTTAAGAGTCTTCGAAAAGAGAATAAATAGACTTTGAATGTCAAAGACAAAGTTAGAACTTGAAGATAAAGAATTTGAATTCGTACATAAATTAATTAATTAAATAAAGATATTTAATTAATAGATGCATTCATGCACATGAGTTAGAACTAGTTAACTAACTAGTTGTGACAGAGAGTCCTCTCGTAGAGACAATCAGATGTTGAATCCAGAGATAACTAGGGAACTAAAAATAGATCTTGAGTCAGAAGGTGAGTGAATGATTAGCCAACTGATTGACAAAAGAATGTGACATAAATAATTAAATATGAATTAAATGTTAATTTAATTCAACATTCGAAAATGAGAGATTTAGTTAAATAAATAAAGATAATTTATTTAATTTGACTGTTGTAAAGGTGGGATTGAATAAATTAAATAATAAATATTTAATTATAGATAAAGGGGTTTAAATGAATAATTAAATAATAAATATTTAATTATAGTTGAAATATGACAAAGGGGTAATTAAATAATAAATTATTTAATTAAGAAGGAAGAATTAATTAGTTAGCGACATAATTAAATAATTATGATTTATTTAATTAATCAAGTTGAATAAAGGTCATTTATGAATTAGTGAATAAATGAAAAGGGGTATTTAATTAACAGAGGAAATATGTGTTAGAAAGGGTAATTAAATAATCGACATTATTTAATCATGACCATGGACATTAGAAAATTATGTCGAAAGTGGTGTTCGCAGGCCTAGACCAATTTTTCGGTGTCTACAGTTTGTCCCTCTTTGATACAATTTTGTTTCGGCATTGTGTCAAAGAAAATATACCCCAATCGTGCCCTAGCATGAAATAGGTTAGGGTATGCCCCTCAAGAAAATTGACAATTTTTGAAAAATTTCAAAAAAATAAGGAAATATTCCTGATAAGTCAATTTGATAGTTAGAAATGCTATGGAGTTGACGGAATTGAATTTGGATGTGATATGGATGTGTACGGGTCATTTGAAGTTGAAAGGTTAAGCGGCCAATAGACAAGGTCAGAAGAAATGCCATTCAAACTCTAGCTATAAATAATAATTAGGTTAAAAACCAATTCATTTGCACCCAGAAGAGTTTGGAAAATTGAGATTTTGTTCTGACTAGCAAACGAAGATGGCTCCAATTCCATATGTTGCACATCGAGGATATCGGATCCAGACCTTTAGGCAGCCAGCTGACGCTGAACCACTGGTATGTACCCAAAAATGAACCCTTAAAATTTATTTTTGCACGTATTTCTAGGCCTTTAAAAATTAATGATCATATGCGGTCTTTCGGGATCAAAGCATATGTTGTCGTATGCGCCGCATTTGACTGTGGAATGACATATATGCTAAAACATGCCTAGGGTAGGTTAGGAATTTTTAGGAATAAACACATTTGCATTATATTGCACTGCATATGTATGTATGGACCACATTTGCATTAGAAATAAATGCATGTAGGGTAGTGAACCGCATGTGCATTAGTGAAACGCAATTGCATCAAGTAGAAAGGATTTAGAAAATGCACCGCATTTGCAGTAGGTAGAAAGTGATGTGGTAATGTGCAATGCATATGTAATATGCAACGCAAATGCTTTGTCGTGCAACACATTTGTATGAATGCATCGCATCTGTTAAAGTGAGCCACATTTGGCTGGCAAAATTTTTTGAAAAAATTTCTAAGGAAAATGTTTGGAAATCTTAACATCATGGTTGAAATGTAGGTTGTATTAGATCCTATTTACACACAGGAGACACATCCTGACACTTTCGATTTGAGAGATTGTTTGAGTAGTGTAGAGATATGGCTCTTGTGGAGACTTGGTCTTCGTTACTGTCTTTTGATTCCCACTATTCGAGCAAATAGAGGGATGCTCACCGCATTGTGTGAGTGATGGCACTCTAAGACATCTTCATTTCATATGCCGATTGGGGAGGCAACTGTCACATTAGAGGATGTGTACAGGATATTGAGACTTCCAATTAGAGGAGAGCGGGTGATGTATGATACCCCGCGTGGATTGATTGAGCTTGCTAGATTTTATCAGGTTAGCAATATCAGTAGGCTTGGCATTGAGCATTATGAGATCAGATGGTTGGTTTTGGCAGATAGATATGAGAGGATTGGTTGTATATTATGTACACTGATAGGTGGGATAGTATTACCAGATCGACGAGGTCATGGTTTTCCTATTGGATGGGGAGAGATGTTGGTAGGTATGCTAGAGAGAGAGACTGTGTATGCCTGGGGTCCATGTCTATTAGGAAAGTTATATTTTCACTTACATGATATTGCATATAGAGACGCACAGTCGATGAGTTGTGGGACCACTCTGCTGATGGTTTTGGCATGGGAGAGGATAGCTATTTTTCATCCTCGGGTTACTGTAGAGCGATGGGAGAGATCTCTATATGTTTTCCAGTACACGGGAAACATCACTTAGATCCATGTGGGAGATGCTAGATATTGGAGATATGCACTCGACATTCTAGATCAGTTCACTTGGAGACCATAATTGGACTGTGAACAGTGGTCTGATGAGGATAGACATTTTTTGTATTGTAGAAAGACACAAATCCTGATTGGGAGGACTATTTCGAGTGTGCACATCATAGAGAGACACTTGCCAGATAGATTTTTGAGACAGTTCGGCAAGATTTAGGATGAGCCTTGGAGTAGAGAAGATTTTGCTTGTTCTTCTAGAGAGGTTCCATATTGGGGGCCCATGATTCCTATTGCTATCATAGAGGTAGAGATATAGGCTTTACAGCCAATATAGTAGGGATGGAGAGATGGAGCAGCAGATCCAAGGATGACAGCTACATATGATGCATGGTGGGCGGAGCACCATTTGATTACATACACAGAGTTGGATCAGACGGCACCAGTTGAGAGACGAGGCACAGGACCAAGAGGACAACAAAGAGGTAGAGGTGGCAGAGTTGGAGGGAGGGGTGATGATGGAAGAGGTGGTAGGCAAGGACAGAGAGGGTAGAGAGGGGGTTGGGTAGGTGGACATTCACCTATCTGAGAGGTAGTGGTAGAGGATATACTGGTGTTGGACATCAGAGGCGGAGCTGATGTACAGGTCGGAGATGAGCATGTTGCCAAGGAGGCATTTGTAGAGGAGTTAGCCAATGTGGATATTGGTGGAGAGGATGCCACAGAGGATGAGGATATGGATATGGATATAGACCCTCTAGATATTCTGGTAGGATATGGGGAGGATGATGTTGAGGAGGAGGCACCTATGGAGGAGTAGGAAAGAGAGCTCAGAGATTGGATTGTGGAGGGGAGACGGGAGGATGATGCCCCTAGGGATGGTGACAGGGAGGCCATCGAGGAGAGACTAAGACTGATGACTACAGAGCTTGATTCTATGTGGATAGAGAGAGATAGTCCCCATGTAGAGAGAGACAGTACCTACATAGAGAGAGGCAGTTTCCGTGCAGAGAGAGATAGTGTTCATGTAGAGAGAGACAGTGCACTCATGGAGAGGGATCAGGCCATAGCTCGGATACAAGAGACAAAGTAGTAGTTTACAGAGGTCAGATGCCTAGTCATTGGGTCTTCATTTGATGGCATGGTATGAGATTTAGTCAAAGCCATAGAGAGAGCATCATATTACAGGGACTTACATGAGTCTATGGTATCAGTAGAGATACGGGCTCCTAGCTTCTCAGAGGTTCGCATCCATAGATCACAGAGCAGGAGTCATACCAGGACAGAGTATAGAGGGTGTGGTAGGACCACCGAGGATAGGTCCATATGAAAGGCCTTCCACCTCATAGAGAGCACCTCTAAGGCAGTTTCCTCCACCTTCACCATGGGATAGTAGTGGCAGTCGGACACGATGACAGTTGTATACATGGAGACACTATATTTTGATCAGAGAGCCTGCGAGCTCATTTTTATTTATGGGACATTCTAACATTGTACTGTGACACATTATTTTGAGTGATATATATATATGATTTTGGCAGTTTTTGTATGATAAGTAGTTCTATTTTATGGTGATGCATTTTCTTCTATATGTTTATGTTTAATAGATGATATATGTATATGTGTTATGAATGAATGTTTCTACATGTGATGAGTTTATGCAGTTTATGATGTTATGGATGTCATTATTTAATTATGATAATGGATGTAATGAATGTATATGATGTTATTTATATGTGATGGTGAAATGCATGTGTAATGTTTCCATCATGTACCTTATGATGATGAAATTCCTTTTATGCAATGATTTCATAAATATGTTCCTATATGTTTGAAATGTAATGTGGCTATATGAAATATTTATAGAATGTATGCAATTGCAGATTATCTAATGTTTTAATTGTGTCATAGGACTTTATCATTGTGTCGGGAAAGAAATGTTAGCATGAATGAATTTATAATGTTAGTAAGAAATAATGAAGGTTGATTGATTGAAAAACATATGATCTTCGATATTTTTCCAAATATGTTATGCTTGCTTTTATCATCATTGGGCGGGACATGACACAAATGGATAGTACACACCATGATATGAGATAGACCATAGTGTACAAATTCATCCATCTGTGAAAACCAAATAGTCATAGACAAGGAGTGTCTTAACTTATACTAAGGACAAGATTGCCCCAGTCGTTTTGTCGAGACAAACCACAGACAGCAAACAAATAAAAGACGAGTCATGAGACATCATTGCTCCTCTAAATCCTTGATAGAACATCCTTGAGGAAACTAGTAACATGACTCAAAAACCAATGTTAAAAAGACAGTTGACAGACAACAACCAAAGAAAAGGAGTCCTGAGACATCCTTGCTTCTCTAAATCCTTCAAGGGACATCCTCGAGAAAGCTAGTAACTAGACTAAATTCACAAATCGATAAAAAGATAAGACAAAATAAGATATAAAGTCATAAAGCCAAATAAAAGTATTCACCAAAAACTTGATCTTGTAGGATTTTTTGATTGTTGGATATTTGACATAGTGTAATGTGATGGATGACACATACCGCAATAAGATGTTGAGTCTAGTTTCGACTGGGTGACTATCTGTATAAGGCATGACAAAGCCTGGTTTCAGAAAGACACGCACCATAAAGATGTTGGAGCCTAATGACGTTGATGCAACAAGCTACATGAGGCTATGAAAATTTGATGACGTATGTTGACAAGAAAGACATAGTTTGCTAAGACATAAGTTGATTGATTTGACAATGTGTTTGATATTGACTTGATGATTGTTTGAGATGTTGCCTTGTTGGTCCATGACTTGTTTTGATTCGTTGACTGATTAAAAGCATGTGTATGTATTGACAATGTATGACTTGAGATGATATCCTAAAGGACTAACCTAATGCGGCTAAAGAATGATATACAATGTGTGTGATAGTGAATTGTGATAAACCATATTGGACTATCCTAGTGTGGTCTTGGGAGCTTGTCAATTCATTAGTCTTGCCTACGTTGTATATGCAGAGACCTCATAGTTTGACATGACCAATAACTTTGAATGTACAAAGATTCATGATTTAATGTGTGTGATACATGACAAACCTAGACAGACAGACCTAATGCCTTAGGGGCACATCGATTGATGGCCTTGCCTATGTCCCAGTCGCAGAGGAAATGTAGTATGACTATGTCTATGATTGAGTTAACATGACTGACTTGACTCTATTTTTTGGATTTTTTACATGTTTTGATTTTTGATTTTTTTTTTTTGAAGTTTTCTAATGTTTTTTGGATTTTTTGAGGACATTTTCCAATGGTGCAATGCTATGTACAAGGTGGCATGGTATAGAACAAGGATTTTCCCCAGTTGGGAATAAGACATGTGAGATGGGGTGGGGATAGTGATGGAATGGACATTAGATTTCAATTGTTCCAAGCAATGGATAAGACAACCATTTATTATGAGGGATGGTGAAAAGTCTAATTGGAATGATGGTAGATGGAAGAGCAAGTTTGACTACACATGGCACCTGTTTGCTAGGTTTTCACCATGGTACTTATGCATAGCACCACCAAAGCGGTTTTAACTATTGGATGGATTATTTCTCTTTACTTTTTTGTTATTTTTGGTGTTACAAAGATGCCTGTTTGCCAAGTTTTCATCAAGGTAACCATTTTTTTGTTGTTTTTTTTTGTATTTTTCTGGTTAAGACAAGAAACTCTCAGAAGCTACGCATAGAACCTTTTCAGATGGAGGTTGTTGATTGGTGAAAAAAGTGGCTCTCCTTCAAGAGTAGAGAGTTGTTATGCTCCTGATCCAAAAGCTTCTATGACAATATAAGGCCCTAACCAATTAGGTTCAAACTTTCTTGGCTTTTCTCATTCAGCTTGATTCTTGGGATTCTCCATTAAAACCAGGTCACCAATGTCAAAGTGTCTATTTAGAACTTTCCTATTATATCTTCAACAAAGACTATTCTGATATGCTTGCAAATGGTCTAGTGCTTTATGTCTTTATTCATCCAGTAATTATAGCTCTTGTAATCTAGATACACCGTATTCTTCATCGCCAATGTGACCTTTCAAGGATATCCTTAGGCAAGGAATTTCAACCTCAATAGGTAAGATAGCTTCAGATCCAAATACTAGGGAATATGGAGTGGTGGCAGTGGGAGTATAGATGCTTGTGTGGTAAGCCCATAAGGTAGGATTTAGTTGTAGGTGCCAGTCAAGACCAGCATCATTGACAGTCTTCTTTAGGATTCTAACAATGGTTTTATTAGATGCCTCGGCTTGGCCATTACCTTGCAGTTAATATGGGGTGGAAAAATGATGTTTGTTATGGAACTCTTCACATAGATGGTGTACTTCTTTGTTTTTGAATGAGCAGCCATTGTCATGATAATGGATTGGGGTACACCATACCTACAAATGATATAGTTTAAGATAAACTTGGATATTTGCGTGTTAGTGATGTAGGTCATGGGAATAGCTTTGATCCATTTGGTGAAGTATTTGGTGGCGGTTATGATGAATTTATGGCCATTGGATGATGGACGGTGTATCTTACCTATGAGGTCAAGTCCCCATTGGGAAAAAGGCCATGGTGATGTAATCAGATGAAGCTCCTGTATTGGTGCTCTTATCAAATCTCTATGTATCTGACACTATGTAAATTTCTTTACAAAGATATATGAGTATTTCTCCATTGTAGGCCAATAATAACCTAATCTCATAATCTTATGGGCTAAAGTAGGACCACTTGAATGGGATCCACATATACCCTCATGCACTACTCCCAAAGTTGTTTGTGCTTCTTCAACATCAAGACATATCATTAGGGCATTATCTAAGGTACGTCTATATGGGGTATCTCTGATGATGGTGTATTTAGTTGACTTACAAATAAAGTTTCGACATTGGGTATTTGGCAGGTCTAGCAGTAAGGTTTGGTCATTTAGATAGTTGAATATGTATTTATACCAAGGGGAAGTAGGACCAACAATTATACACACCATCACAGAATCGGGGACATCATAGGTGGGGACCAACAGATGTTCAACCAAAAACTCAAACTTAGGCACGTTACTTGGAATATCCAATAAGGAACCCACAGTTGCCATAGCATCTGCAGCCCTGTTCTGAATGCATGGTATTTGTTGAAAGTAAATATCATCAAAGTACTGCTTGAAATTGTCATCCATGCACTTGTAGGGGGAAATTTTCTCATCCTTAGTCTCATAATCATCATTTACTTGCCAGACTACTAGTTGAGAATCACCAAAAACATGTAGACTCTTAATCTTCCACTGTGCTACCATTTTTAATCATGTCACTAAGTCTTCATAATTTTCTATGTTGTTGGTGCAAGGGAAAGCAATCTTGAAAGATTTAGGAATGGTGTCACCTTGAGGTGTAACAAATAGAATACCTACTCCTGAACCACATTGTGTATGTGACCCATCAAAGTATAATTTCCATTTTATTTTAGTGTCAATGTTAAAGATAAATTCATCAAGAAAATCTACCAGTAAAGGATGGTCTTCCTTCATGGCTGCATTTGCTAACTGATCTGCAATCACTTGTCCTTTTATATCCTTCCTCTCCACATATTGGATTTCATACTCGCTAAGTATCATAACCCATTTAGCCAATTGGCCTTTTAATGATGCCTTACTTAGGAGATATTTGAAGGGATCAATCTTTGAGACCAACATTGTTTAGCAATTGAGCATATAGTGTCAAAGCTTTTGAGTAGAAAAGACTACCATAAGACAGGCATGTTTTATGTTTTTTATTTTAATTCATATCCTACCAAGGTACGACTGATGTAGTAGACTGCTCTCTCATGACCTTGATCATCGTGTTGTGCGAGAAGAGCTCCTAATGTTGATTGAGTTGCTGAAATGTATAGTATCAATGGTTTTCCATCTCTAGGTGGCATTAAAATAGGTGGAGTGAGCAAGTAATCCTTGATTTTTTGGAAAGATTCCTAACATTTAGGTTTCCACACAAATGGTACTCCTTTCTTGAGAAAATGTTGAAATGGGTTTATATTGTCTGCCAGTTGTACAATGAAATGCCTGATGAGCTGTAATCTTCCCTGTAGTGTTCTTAGTTGACTGATGCTGACAAGAGGACGCATTTCTATGATATCTCTTACCTTCTTTAGATCTACTTCAATGCCTCTTTTGGAAATGATATACCCCAAAAGTTTCCCTGATTTCACTCCAAAGACACACTTCTTTGGATTTAGCCTGACGTTGTAATTCTCTAGCCTCTAGAATATCTTGTCTAGAACCTTCAAATGATTTTCCCTTGTTTTTGATTTAGCTATAATGTCATCTACATAATCTTCCAAGAGAGTGTGTACAAAGTCATGGAAAATCGTAGTCATTGTCCGTTGATAGGTAGCTCCAACATTCTTCAGCCCAAATGGCATAACATTCCAATAGTATGTGTCCCATGGACATGTGAAATTTGTCTTGTGTTGGTCTTCAGTTGCGATTCTGATTTGGTTATATCCAGAGAAACCATCCATGAGGGATAGCATCTCATATCCTATTGTAAGATCTAATATTATGTCTATGTTCAGCAAAGGGAAGTCATCCTTAGGACATGCCTTGTTGATGTCTCTAAATTCTATGAAAATGTGGATGCCCCCAGTTGGTTTAGTCACTGGCACAAGATTCGAAATCCAGTTTGCATAGTCTATAGTTCTTATAAATCCAACATCCAAGAGTTTCTTAAGTTCTGCTTTGACCAATAAAGCAATCTGTGGATTCATTTTCCTTAGCTTCTATTTGAATAGCTTAATACATGGCTATAATAGTAGATGGTGCAATATAAGGTCTAGATCCAGCCCAGGCATGTCAGCATATGACCATGCAAATTTTATCTATCTTTTTGTGAAGAATTCCTTAAACTCGGGTTGTTCTGCCTCTGTCAATGATGTTGCAAAGTATATGTGCTGAGGGTTTTCTTCTATATTTATGCTGACTGTAATAGACTATTCTACTACCATTGGTGACTTTTCTTGTTCAATGGGGAGAATATTTAAACATCTATCCTTGGGTGCCTCAGAGAGGTTTTTTCCCTCTAATACGTCCTTTATTTTGACTATTTCTTCGTCCAAAGGCGCCTTTTAGTTTTCACCTAGGGATGCATCATTTTTCTCATTTTCATCATTTTTCTTTTTATTTTCATTTTTACGACTAGAGGTGTAAATAGACTCCCCAAAATATGCTTTGTCATCCAATTCTATGGTAAAACAAACTTTATGATCCCCTCTTGGTATGCCTTCTCAAAGTCCCATGAACTTAGCAATTACTTTGTCATTCTCGAATGTATCTATGATGGGTGTACCTTGTTGATCTCAGTCAATAAGTTCAGGATATATGAGAGGCATGTCATCATCGGAGTTATTAAAGGTAGAAGTTGACAAGGTGAATATAGAGTGGTTGACATGATCACAGAAGTTTTGGACTACCTCCTTGTTCTTTTTTCCTATAGGTAGGTATACTCTTTTGTGGGACTATTGTAAGGGTTGAGTCATTAGAAGATGGTTTGATAGGTGCCCAAGATGCACGATCAAGGGTTTCCCAATAATAGTTTTTTATGCCATTCTTCTTTAGACAAGTGCTTCCTATAACGGGGACTAGATGGTTTTGGTACAGGTTTTACCTTTAGGTCCAATTCTCTAAAGAGATCATCTATGTTCATGGTATTGGTAGAGGAAAAATAATCCCATTCACAATTGCTTGAGTCGTGAGATTCGTCGTAAACTGGGGGAAGTGATTCATGATACTCATCGTAGACTTGGGAAGTGGTTCATGAGATGTCTTGATGCCTGCATAACCACACTCTTCCTATTGAAATGGTGACGAAGTACTAGGAAACCCAATTCTAAGCGGCTAAAACCCCAGCCCTAGGTATTTCGGTCATGGTGAGACAGTGATCGCTTTCGTCCTTCTATTTTGATGTAGTCCTAACCCACTGTGCCTGTCATAACCTTCATTTTGCATAATCTTAAAGACTTTTCCACATTGGTCCTTAGCTATTTGAATAGATGATGAGGGGTATTCATTGTCTTCTTGATACAACCAGGACGTAATATCGCCTTGATCCATAATTTCTTCACTTAACTCTCCCCATTTGGTCAATGTCATTGTAGGGGGGTCACGAAATGTGACTACTAACTATCTTCTATCTGCCATAAGTAAGCCATATGCCTTAGGTGGAACCAATTGACAGACATAGTATGATGCCTTTATGTAATATTCACCACAACCCTTGTCTTGGATCTCGACCTTAGGAATGTTTGATAGTGGTTTGAATGAAATGGACTTGGTAAGATGTAATGGGTCAATGTATAGGGATAAAGTGGATGATGAAGCTTCTTGGTTAACTGGTACTTGTCATTGTGGAATTTCCCTTAGGCTTGTACAATATTGAAAAGGATCTAGATCACCATCAATCATGATCTCAGTGCCATTACAAGGGAATTTAAGACATTGGTGATATGTTGAAGGTACAGATTTCATTGCGTGTATCCAAGGTCTACCTAACAAAAAGTTGTATGGAAGGGTGAGATCCAAGACTTAGCAACTGGTGTTCATAATTGTTGGGCCAATTCTGATAGGGAGTGTGATAACTCCTTTGGATGATCTTTCCTCATCATCGTAAGCCTTGATGACTATACTCTTAGAGGTGTCTATGCATTCTTCTGAGAATCCTAATACCTTAACCAATTTTAGGGTACACAGGTTCAAACTTGCTCCTCTGTCTACCAAGACTCATTTGACTTTGGTTTGATGGACAAGGACTTCAAGATGTAATGGGTCATTATGATCAGAATTTCCAGTTGAGTAATCTTGTTGGGAAAATGTGGCATGATGTGAGTTGGTCAAATATCCCACCATTTCTTCGAAATGATTGATATCTGTGCAAGATTTTTTCTCAATTGATCAAGGAGATTGTATCTAAACTTTGAAGTCTGCATAGGTGGCTCAAAAGAAGGACCTCGAATATTTATCTTAGTTCTACGTCTATTTACAGCACATTCTAGATTCTTCTTAATGACAATAGTATTGACATTTTCATTTGCAGCTTGGAGGTGATTTACAGTCGTTCCTTTACCATAGTCATACTTGGTTTTGGTATAATTGGCTGATGGATTATTCTTGGTTCCCGAACTGGAGGCTTTTCCTTTCGTGTGGTTATGTAATGGGTCTGTGAAGACTTTATGATCACTATTCTTAGTATTTTTCTGCCCATTGACCTCTATGGTTCCATTTTCAAAAAAGTCTTGTATAATATTCTTTAGCTGTCGACATTGTTGTAGGTTGTGTCCTTTTGTGCAATGATAGTCACAATAGGCATTTTCATCCCACCATGAAGGTTTAAACTATCTAGGATCATATTCTCATGGTTCCAAAGGTTTAATGAGATTATGTTTAATCAACTCTTTGAAAACTGTCTCAATTGGTTGCCCTAAAGGGGTAAATTCACATGTAGGAAATCTCCTTTGTGGTCATTGTTGTGAATTTTGGACATAATTGGTTGTTTGATCTGGACTATTTGTCATGTATGCATTTTGGTTGTAACCTCTAAGTGTGACAACTGGTCCAGTATGTATGTTTTTAGCATCAACAATGTCGTCATTCATAACATTTTTGTTTCTAGAACATAATTTTTTTGTCATTTGGTACGTTTTGATATTGGACAACTAGGTTTCTACCTAGTACTTTTATTTCTCCTTTTTCAATAAGGCCTTTTTCAAGGATGATTCCCTTTTCTACCAATTCTAGGAATTATGTACAACAATGTACCCATAAGTCACCTCTTAGTTTTGGATTGATGTTTTCAAGGAATATCGTGACCTTCTATTTTTTTAGGTATTTCAACTCGACATCTGCTAGCTAGACTTCTCCACCTTTGGAATAAAGTGGTGAAAGTTTCATCCTCTTCTTGTGTCATGTGGCATAAGGTTGCTATCGTTACTTCATTTTCTATGTTAAAAGCAAATTTTTTGACAAACTTCTCAGCTAATTCACCCCAGGATCATATGCCATACAGTAATTTAGAAAACCATTCTAGTGCTATCCCTATGAGGGTTCATGGAAATAGTCGCATCAAGTATGTGGGGTCATATGATATGTCCATGCATGTTGTTGAGAATTCTCTAATGTGTTCCAAAGGATTCTTCCTCCCATTATACTTTGGCAAATTCGGTATAATGTATCCATGGGGGAAAGGTGTCATATAAAGCACTTTGTCGAATGGACATGGACATAGATCTTGCACTGAGATAGTTCATTTTCTTGACATAGACATGTTGTCCATCTGTTGTTGAAGATTTTTCATTTGGTTTTGGAGGACATCTACTTGTTTCAAGGACATGTTGTTGGCATTGTTTGGATCAATGTAGATATTTTGAAATGCCATGTTTTGTGATGGGTTGTGATTTGGCGAGGGAATATATCCCGTTAGAATGTTCTAATTTAGATTGGGGATATTTCTTATTTGAATATTCTAATTTTGTATAGGAATCTTCCCTGTTTGAATGTTTTGATTTCGATTGGGGATATATCCTATCTATATGCTCTGATTTGGATTGGGGATATATCATGTCTTTATGTTCTGATTTGGACTAGGAATATATCATGTATGTATGTTCTGATTTGGATTGGGGATGTATCTTATCTGTATGTTTTGATTTGGATTAGGAATATATCTTTTCTATATTTTTTGACTCGGATTGGGAATATTTCCAGTTTGCGTGTTCTTATTTGGTATAGGAATATCCATGCCAACTTTGGATCTCTTACCAGTCATGTTGGTGCCAAAGGGGTTTGATGAAGTTGCTCCCATAGTAAATTTAAAACCTTGTGTCATGTTGAAAGGGGTTGTGTTCACAATTGACGATGTTTGAGTTGGTATGTCAGTTGGTATTGCTGCGGTGATTTGGCGAATAGAAACACTTGACATCACAGTTTGTGTCGGTTGAATAGACAGTGTTTTCAAAGTATGAATGTCAAATCCTAGTGGTAGTGTGGCACCTTCTACTAGCACCTTTGCTAGATAGCGTTGGGGATCATTTTCCAAACAATCATCCATGAAGGATGCAAATTCAGGATCTTCTACGATGGCATCTATGTCTTCAATGTAAATTTTTCCATGTGTGTCCCTAGTGATGTGTTTTTCAAGCAAAGTTATGTGTGATCTTTCTTTCCATGATGGTTGATTTGTGAAAGGATTGAAAAATTCGCTAGGGTCTCACATTGCTTTTTGTTTCTTTTGAGACCTTGTTTCAACCATGAAAAGTTGCTCAAAATGGGGTAATGCAGACTATGTCTAAAAAGTGATATGTCCTATGTCTATATTTTTGGATTTTTTGACAATAAAGGATGTTTGTTAAAAATGATTTCTAAAATGACGTGTACTAAGATGACATAAGATAGGACAGAAAATATGTAAAATTTTGAGTAGACTATGATGGTAAATGATTCTAAAATGGGTATAACCTACCACCTATGGAGTAAATGTATGCAAGGATTTGAACCTGACCAAGGAACCTGATTGTAGGACAAAGACAGTTGACAAGATGAATTTTCCAAACTAGACTGTTGAGCTAGAAAGATTCACAAGTAGGACTAAAGTGACTAGGTTCAATGACGAGGAAAGTTACGTATTCTATGATATGAAATTTCCTAAGAAGTATCTATATGCATGCACCTAGGATGACTATGACTAAGACGTTTGATTGTGACTAAGACATATATGACACCTAATAATGCAAGGGTTTTGAGCAAATTTTTCCAGTTTTTGTCCAAGGTTGATCTTAAGAAACAAAGTTGAAAGTGACAATTATGTTTCCGACTCGATTTGCATTTTGCTAAGTTTTCCATTAACAGTCAAATGTGGTTCACCTATCAGTTGCGGTTCTAATTTTGACAGATGCAGTTTACCAATGTGCATGTGGTAATTTGACTAAAACCTAGTTTTGAATATCGACTGGTGATTTGGACTTGTGACAGATGCGGTTTATGTTTTGGCAAATGTGGCTCACGGTAATAGTTGCAACTCAGAATAACAACTCTGTGAATCTAAACTTGTTGACAGACACATGCAGTTTTTCCTATGACAGATGTGGCTTGTGTATACACATGCGACTCAAATTTTGATAGTTGTGGCTCATAATACTTAGACTGTAAAAGAAGACTTTTTGATAGACACATGCAACATTTCCAATGACAGATGTGGCTTGCTTACACACATGCAACTCAAATTTTGACACTTGTGGCTCGTAAACTTGGACTGTGTAAAAGCAGACTTTTTTTTTGATAGACACATGCGGCATTTCCCCTAACAATTGTGACTATCTAGGATAGATACAGTGTTAAAAATGAAAGTTGCAACTTACCATGACAATTACATTTTTCTGAATATTTTTTTTGACTGACTCTAATTTTTAGATCAAGTGTTTTGATGAATACAGCAAAAACAAGCACAAAAATCAATGTATTTTTAGTTTGTGATGATAGAACTTGTTAAGACCAAAAAAATATACAACCTAGGATTTGTGGACAATACTTGTTGAGTTCTTACTTGGATTTCTCTAGCTATCCATATTCAAGGTGGATGACTAGTAGTTTGACCCCACTAGCTCCCCTCCATGGCACTCACTTATACATGTGGCATTTCCCCTGACAATTGTGACTCGCTAGGATAGATGTGGTGTTAAAACTGATAGTTACGACTTACCATGACAGTTGCATTTTTTTGAAGATTTTTTTTTTTACTAACTCCATTTTGTAGATCAAGTGTTTTGATGAATATAGCAAAAAAAAGCACAAAAATCAATGTATTTTTAGTTTGTGATGATATAACTTGTTAAGACCAAAAACATTTACAACCTAGGCTTTGTGGACAATACTTGTTGAGTTCTTACTTGGATTTCTCTAGCTACGCATATTCAAGGCAAATGACTAGTAGCTTGACCCCACTGGCTCCCCTCCACAACACTCACTTATATGAGGCAGCCAAGCTACTATACCCATGAAACTCCCATGGTATATATATCATCTCCACACATGAACCATAAGAATGCAAGATGGCTTCACAGGTCTGAAAAATTGTTGTGCCAGCAAATAGGTAGGATTTTGGAAAATCTACAGCATGGTGTTTAGTAAGGGCTTTCCGTTCGTGGGGCACTATTCAGCTCGATGAGAGACCATTTATGCCCTTCTCGTCAGAATAGTGAGTGTGATTTTTTTGGGATTTCTCCATAAATCCATTTTTATATATTGGGTAGAAGTCACTTGGCTTTAGCGTGTTACCGGTCTAAGTCATCTTGGGGTGAGTAATTTTTCCCACCAACACAGGCCCAAATTCTAGAGTCAGTAACTGTTTCTCTTCCACCCAGGATCGCATGACTGCGCAAGGGGAGAGGATACTTCGATATACCGAATTGTGAAGGGTTTACAAAAATGTTATTTCACACCAAACAAGACAAACACTGGTTCTTTTTAATCCAAACAACAATTATCTAACTACCAAATAGAAAGCTTACAAAAATAAAATTGACAAATTCATTAGATCCTGCATGCAAAAATGATTAGTAGTTTTTTTTTGGTGTCTTCGACTTTTGTCTTGTAGAAAACAATGGTTTGTGTTTTTATGGTCTTCTATGCTTCAACTACAAACACTAAGTTAATCCACCTTAACACAACTATTAAAAAACATTAGAAAAAATAAAAATAACTTCAATAGCGAGAATGAAAACGTGAATGTATGGAAATGACTAAAAAGTGAAAAATTGATTACAAGGCAGATGCGGCGTTTCGAGCTACAAATGTGGCTCGATGTTGATAGGCGGATGTGGTTCATGAATTGTTGATAGGTGGATGTGGTGCATAGTTTCACAGATGCAGAGCAGAATGGCAGATGCGTCATGGAATATGGCAGATGTGGTGCGCAAGGACAAATGCATCATTTTTCTAAATAGATGCAGTGTGCCATATGATAACCTGCAAAAATGAAAATATGTTGCATGAATTTGAAGTGTGTTCACGTCGGGTTCACCAAATGTACGACCTAGATTTATGCTTGGAGATTAAATACTAATAGTTGCATAGATTACAATGATTAATTCTAAACTAACAAACAATCTAAATCAAAAAAACAAAGAACGAATAAGTAAACATAATAAACTAAACAAATTAATTGAAAATATCTCACCAAATATGCATTCAATCCTTTGAATTATCTTGATTCTCCTTCTCCATTTTGCTGCTTCAGTATTCTTGCCCTCAGATTTTTCAGTATTGATGCAAGCATGACTTCGTCGAGTGTCTACGAAAAATATCGAAGATAAGTTTCTTCTCAAAAGTGTATGATTTTGGGAGGAGGAATAATGATAATGACAGGCCATTTTATAGATCTTGGGTTTTTGAACGATTAGCTCAGATTCAAAGAGAGATCGACAGACAAGATTGATGAACGTCATGCAATGTGAGTTCTATGTCAGTTAGAAAATGAGTTAAAACATGAGTTAGAAAAGACTGCAGGATAAAGATTAAGTTACAACGATAACTTAATCTTGTGTCAAGACTGTTCGAAAATAGAAAGAACAAGAGTTCTCAATCTTAATCTTCAGTTAAGAGTCGTCAAAAATAGAAGAAATAGACTTTGAATGTCAAAGACAAAGTTAGAACTCAAAGATGAGGAATTCGAATGCATACATAAATTAATTAATTAAATAAAGATATTTAATTAATAGACGCATTCATGCATATGAGTTAGAACTAGTTAACTAACTAATTGTGACAGAGAGTCCTCTCGAATAGACAATCAGATGTTGAATCGGGAGATAACTGGAGAATTAAAAATAGTTGAAATATGACAAAGGGGTAATTAAATAATTAATTATTTAATTAAGAAGGAAAAATTAATTAGTTAGCGACATAATTAAATATTTATGATTTATTTGATTAATCAAGTTGAATAAAGGTCATCTATGAATTAGTGAATTAATGAAAAGAGGTATTTAATTAATAGAGGAAATATGTGTTAGAAAGGGTAATTAAATAATTGACATTATTTAATCATGACAATGGACATTAGAAAATTATGTCGAAAGTGGTGTATGTAGGCCTAGACCAATTTTTTGTGTCTACAAGAGCAATTCAATGCAAAATTCCCCACTGTCGTTGTAGAAAATACACTAGATATGGAAAGACATGGATCCAGTGATTTCTCAATTGAGTATAATTTACTGATGAACTTTGGAATAGTAGCAATAGAGAAGGATCAATGCAGTCTAAAGGATGATATAGCAGATGCATCACCTTGCAAGGATATCGAATATTTGGTGGTTGAGCTGTCAATTTGTAGTCAAGATCTTTCCCCTTCTCAAAATTAATTGCATAATGCATACTCAAGAGGTTTACCCAAACTAGCAATCAAATATTTTAGTCCCCTTCACATAGAGGAAGAATTTTTTTATTTCTTTGCATTCGGTGTTAAGCTTCAAAATTATGATGATGTAGGGAAAGTGGATAATTCTACACTCGATAGATGGGTATTTTGATGTGTAGCAACATGAGGATACTAGTGATTTGGCCAATGAATCTTATCAAGTGTTCACACATGAACCACAAGAAGAGTAAATCCAGAGGGAGGAATTCTTGGATGATATCATCATGAGCAATGTATCACACCAATCATAAGTTACAACAAAAATTAAAGAGGATTTTGTGATATCTTTTGAGGACAACAATCAAGTGGACGTGCAAAATGTGGATAATCAGCCAATTGAAGTTATCGATTATGGAGATACTCTTCATGAAATTTATGTAGATCCATCATCCCAGTCTTATACAGTTGTAGACCCTAGCAAAACATTCCATGAATTTGAAAATTTTAACCCTTTACATGGTTTGCTACTGAAATGGTGAGAAATAGGTGCATCAAAAGAAATAAAGGGAAATAAGGTTATGATGGACCTATCTTTCACAATTTCATTAGGAAATGAGATTCACGCAAGGAATTTTCTTGCAACCCTTAGGTGATTCAACTCAAAATGCAAATCTGTAGAATTACTTTGTATGTCAGGGCAGGGATCTTGGTCAAACAACACTTTGGGGAGAAAAACTAAAAATAGTAAACTAACACCAAAATTCAATCTAACACTTGTAATAGGAATATTAAACTCAATACTAACAAAACCAAAAAATAGAATGTGGATGAAAGAAGGGAAGAATTATGTGTACTAGTCACCAAAATTCAGCTTTTGAAGCTGATTTGGGACTTATTCACCCAGGGGCGAATGGGTCTTGAGTCATGGTTTGTTTGCAATTTTTTGGAGCCTCTACTAAAAATCTGAATCTTCCAATTTTCCTAAGTTTCAAGTTCAAAAATCCAAAAATAAATTCTACATATGAGTTTTCATGAGAAATGACAACTTTGACAACTTCTTCAATTTTTCTCTTCAAAGGATCTTAAATATTTCTTCCACCTAAATCTACAAACACAAATCAAGAGGGAAAAGTGATTTATTTTTGGTGAATGTGGGTTTTCCTTGGTCAAACACTATTTTGGTAATCAAACCTTGAAATGAAATGAAACATGAAAGAGGCAATGAAGAATGAACAAAGCAATGTTACCAATCAACAAACCCTTGAATAAACCTTGCAATTTATATCTACAACTTAAATGAAATGGCTTCAATGGATGTGTATCTTGAACCTTGGATCTTGACTTGAAATAATGACTTTGAATGCTTGAATGTATCATGAAACCTACATCACATTTTAGCTCCAATAACATGCATGATGCAAGAAGACTTTGACATGAAAATTCTATCTTGATTTCTGCAATAAATCTTCAAAAAAAATTCTCTTGAATGTCTTTAAGTTCTCCAAAAATTATCTTGAAGATACTCTTGAAGTCTCATAAAAATTCTCTAGATGAAACATAGTGAAATAACCTTATATTTATAGAGATGCATCCTTAATTTCTAGAAATTTAAATACCACAAGTCGACATCTAAATATAGATTTGAAAACATTAAAATACCACCAAAAATGTGATTTGAATTTAGGTCCTAGGTCTAAGGGAGGACCCGTTCACCCATGGGCGAATGGGTCGACACACATTGCTCAATGAGAAGTGAGATGTTTAGGCAATTGGGTTTCCTCTTTAAAAAATATAATTAAATAGGATTGGTAAGTGAATTAAGGGGCCAATTAAGGAAAATTAAGCTCAATTAATTAAAGGATCCCTAAATAAGTGTGAAAGTGTAAATAAATACATTTTACAACACTAAATTAAGGCACAATTAAGTCAAAATTAACTAGGAGGGCCCAAACAAGTGTGAAAATGTAAAAGGGATACATTTTTCTACACTACAGCTTCCTAATGATAGTAATTATAACCTGTAGATCTATAATGCAAGGGGAATGTTGCACCATGAATCATGTCTCACTGAGACTGATGATGCAAGGTCAGATGATACCATACATGCTCTGAGCAATCAAATATCATTTCCTATGCTAGATAGTACCCAAGTTGTGTGTTTTTGTATTCCTATCAATAATCATGCTTATCATTTTGATTATAGGGATGAAGGAAATAGAAATTTTGTATGGATCAATCATGAACCAGATGAATCACCTCAGTTACTAGTTTTTCCTACCTATGTAGTTGATTTTGAAAGTTATGATACTAAAACTTATCTTTCTAAATACAAAGATGAATTTGAATGGCTTGGGACAACAACTATTTCTTTATTACTTGTTTATGCATTGATAAACAATATAGAGGTTAGTGTTAGTTTTCTCAGTTTGAACATGGTTCATTTTGAGCCTCTTTATATATAGCTTGGTTTGAATAAATGTAGTTTTCTTTCACTTTTTCTTTCCTGCTTTGGTTAGTTTAGATTTGGCTTTGCTTTGACTCTCTAGTATGGTTCCTCTTGTTTTCTTCTAGGGATGTCTTACACACACAACAACAATTCAAGGGATCAAGGAATATTTTGAATGTTCCCTTGAGAAACACTAATCATGCTTTTGGAATAAATGGTGAAGGTCTTTTGTTAGTGTCAAATGGTTTGGAATGTTTGATTTAAAGAGGATAAGTTATTGGCCTGATCTAATTCTAAGGTATTTTGAAATCTTTTCTCTCACACATTTTAAGAGTCTTGAGGTCACTATAGGTTCCTTTGTGAAGTCATGTTAAGTAAAAAATCTTAAATTCTACTTTAGAACCACTATGATTATTAGCCTTGAGTGCAAACTTCAATGTTTGCAAGTTAAAATGAAAAGAAAACAAAAGAAGAAACAAAAGAAGCAAAAGAGAAAATGGTGAGAATCACAAAAAATTCAATTTTCAGGAGGATTCGAATAACTCTATTGGGGCTATGGATGCCCAATTGGTAGTAGAGCAATGTTCAAGAGAATCACAATGACAACCTTGTTGGGGCTATAAATGTTTGACTAGTAGCAAGGAAATGTCTAGGTTTATTTTGAAGTAGAATCATTCACGTAGCTTAACATGACCGATTGTAGGTTCCTATAGTTTCTTAAGGAAGGAAATGAATACATTTGCACACACTTGTATTTTTCAACATATGGAAGGTTAGATCAACCAATGATTTTGATTCTTTGATCAAGTGTTTTGATTTTTTTGGCCTAATGTGGAGGTCAAAACCAGAGATTTTGGACTCGTGATTCCTATTTTTCATCAAAATACTTTGGAGCATTTCCCTAACAGAGTCACCAATTGTTCCACATTTTTCACACACACCTCGTTGAAAGAAGGGACCCCCTGTTTTGTTGCTTTACCCTTTCCTATTGCTTATTTTGTTTCAAGGTCTAGTCATAGTTGATTAAAATGGTTTGTATGGGTTTTCCCTCTAGTTAGAATTTATACTTTTCATTTGGGTTTCATAGTCATTTTCTTTGCTTGCATGATGGCTTTCTAGTGGACTTGACTTATAATATTTTAGCCTTTGGCTCAAGCACACTTTCTTTTTTGAACGCCAAATTAGTTTTCATTAAAATCCTATGTTTTAAACTACTGCAGGAAATATTTGCAAGAATGTTGTTGTGGAATTCTATTTGTAGAATTCTATTTGATTAGCACTAGATTCATTGTCTTCCACATTGATCCAGCCCATAAGTCTCTATCTTTTGCATTGCTCCAGCCCATAGTGGTCCAATCCCCTCAAAATAAAAAATTTCACTCATCGGCGTCGTGCTCACCAACTTCTACATTTCTCTGACCCGCATCTCTCTAGCTTTCATATTTCTCTAGCCCGTAGTGGTCCAATTCCCTCAAAAGAAAAATTTCACTCACCAGTGTCATTCTCACCGGCTTCCACACTACTTTAGCCTGCAATTCTTTGGCTTCCGCATTACTCTATCTTCTACATTGCTCTAGCCCATAGTGGTCCAATTCCCTCAAAAGTGGAAATTTCACTCACCAATGTCGTGTTCATCGAATTTTGCATTGCTCTGGCCTGTATCTCCAACTTTTGCATTGCTCCGACCCATAAACGTTTAATTCCCTCAAAATTCAAAATTCCCAAAATGGAAATTTTCCCAAAATGAAAATTTCTCAAAATGGAAACTTCTCAAAATGGAAATTTTCCTAATGGACTATAAATTAATAAATTTTAATATTTAAATAGGGGAAATTTATCATTTTTGTAGGCTTAAATTATGATATTTTATGACACAAGTGCTTCTCAGGATGCTTGGAGGGATAAAGGATCGGCATATGAAACTATGTCATGTGTTGGAGGGAGTTGTAACTTAATTAAGGGAGGAGTAAATGAATGAACCTAGATATGGATTTTTGCAAGGTCTTATTCACTAGCTAGGAGATTTTAAACTAAAATTAAATGGTAAATATCAATATTTAATACAAATTTACATGAGAATCTGTCTACTTGTTGGAAATTATTTTAAAGGGGACAACTAAGGAGGTTCTTTTAATTTATCCAAAATGGGGTTTATTCATCAAGATCGAGGAGGGGATGTTTTTTTCTCTTTGGATCAAATTTGTAACCAAATTATCTGATTGGATGCAAATGGGGTATGTGTGCCAAAAATTCAATGTACTCCAAATATTCAATGCAAATGTAATCTAAGCCTTTGAGTTGGTTTTAATCCTAGCCATTGATTTATAATGTAATATCTATAAAATTCCTATGTCTGCTCATTTTGTAAGGAGGTGGTAGAGTAGAATGGTAAAAAGAGAGTTAGTTTTAGGAGAGGAGAGAAATATAAATGTTTAAGAAAATGTTGGAGAAATTAAGATAGTTAGATCATTGGTTTGGTGAATTTTTGTGTTAAGTTTTGAAAGTGTTATAGATTCTTGTTTCTTCTTCTCAAATGTTAGTTTCAAATCTTTCATAATAATGTTGAAATTTTAATGATGTTTTGAAAAATCTATTTCTCATACTATTTTGGGTTTATTGATTGTAAATCACAATGCATGGTTATTCTAAGCCTCTTAATGCAATATTTCAACTATGAGTATTTGTTCATATCATGCAATTGGGTGTATGAATGAATTTTCATAGTCTAGAAATCCTTTATTTATCTTTGAAGATTGCACCATTTTTGTGGTGTTGTAGATTTGATCTTGATCAAGAATGAATAGGTTTTCATGGGGGGTTTTCAATCTACAACATTAGCTATTATTGGAATTGATCATAGGTTTTAGATTAGGATCTCTCTCCACCCTATACCTTTTGATATTTCTTTAGTTTATTTTTAGGAGAATAGCATCACAACATTGCCACATTTGATAATAAGAGTCATCTTTAGATCTCAAATTTGGAAATTACAGTTGGGTTTTACATACATTTTCAGATTTTACGAAACCCTTGATTCAATTTTATAAGCTTCCAACCTTGTTGAACCATAAAGGCCCCTTGTGATACCAGCAAATCACATCAAATACTAATTTTTTTTGCATAGTCAAGACCTGACATCTAGAACCTTGGGGTCATTTTTTGAAGATTTACTACAAAATGTCACCTTTCAAGAGAGATATAACACTCATGTTTTATCTATGTTGTGAAGTTAAAATACACTCATCAATAATACATACTTCTAGAATTTTAATTGTGACATCAATCAAGCCATGTACTTTATAAATTACGAAAGACTTATAGATAAATTTTCAATATTATGAAAATCACATCACCTCATTTTATGAGTATGTTATGATTCCTTTCATGATTTAAAATTTTCCTTTGAAGCTTACACCATATATGTGTAATTCTGAATAACTTTGGTCCAGCATTAATTGGTTATAGTGTCTTTATTTTTGAGTATATCTCTATAATTTTACTAAGAATTAAGATTCCTAGCACTTCATTCCTTCCTTTTCATTTTTTTAATTTTCTTTAAATCTTTCAAAAGCTTGAGCAAAGTTTTGATAATATTTGAAATTATTTGGAATGACACTTGATTATGTCTTGGATAAAATTATGTTTAAAATATGTAAGTATTTCACAAATTGATCCTAAAAACAAGAAAATTGATTGAGGAAATAATGCAAAGATAAAGCATAAACCAAACCTTTTTACCTCAAATAACCTTGCTCCTTGGATCAATCCAAAGTGAAGAGCACCTAATTCTTCACTTTATTTTCTCTTTTCTATTTTGATTAATGGTAGAATGTGCTTTCTTATTAGACCAGCAACATGATTTTGAGATTAGGATTGATTAAAAAAATGGTATCCTAAGGATGTCAAGAATATGAATATATAAAATGGGATGAGAGTCCTCTAATTTATAGATTTTTCATGGGTAAAATCAAGGGCCAAGATACCATGGTCTAATATATGGTTGAGATTGAGTTATATTGATGGCATGGATTAAGGGCTTAGCTTTGTGACAAGTTTCACAAGGTAGAGGAATGAGAATGATATGTTCCATAGGTGTAAGAACTAGGTGTTCTCACATTTATGTGAGCACACACATAGGGAGGTTCATGAATGTGAAGAGTGGGAGAGGTAGGGTGGATACTTTATAACATGTGTAAGAGGTAGGGTAGCTTTACATGTTTGAGAGGTATGCTCACAAATGTTTGAGAAAAACATGGAGTAGGTAGGTTAGGACACTTTTCAAGTGATTAAAAGTTTAGATCTTGATCCATGTATATGGCTCCAATGGTTAGGATTGAATAGATAAGGATTGAGGGTGAGGTGGAATTAAATATTAGAGAAAATAGTAATGAAGGTTAATTATCCTAAATTAATTAATTAAATAGGTATTAATTAATTGATTTAGTTGGAGGATTTGGGGAATAAGGTAAGAATTGATTAATAAATGTAAGTTTGAGGAATATAGGTGAAGAGTTAAGTTTAATTAAATAAATATATTTATTTTTAATTAAGGGTGATCTATAAAGGTAAACGATAAATTTTTGGAAAGAAAACTAGGGTGAAAATTTAATTGAAAGAAAAGTAGAAAATTACATAAAAGGGATAGAAAGCCCCAAAAATTTAGAGTAATATCAAAGTTAGGCCCTAAGGAGAGATCACAAGTATCTAAAAATCATCCATACTAGCCATCCTCCTAACACCAAAGAGCATATAACCAAACCAACCCTACACACCTAACCTTTATGATCCTCATAAATAAATTATACAAGTTGTTGATGATTTTTCTTATCAAGCTGACCTCAACTCCAAACAAACCACACCCCCATCTCATCATAAGCCCGTTTAGATAGACAATTAGCCACTTTGTTCCATTCCCTAGGAATATGCACAAAGGAAATAGAAGAAAAATTTGAGGCTAGATTGCAAATTTGTCTAGAAATCACACCTAATCTCCATGAAGAATTCTTGAAATCTTATTTGTTAAGAAAAGAGACAAGAATCACTGAATCCATCTCACAGATCACCTTCCACCAACTCAACTCACAAGCTTTCTCCACAGTTTGAAGAATATCCCAAGCCTCCATTTGATTATTGGAATGCACTCCCATATAAATGGAGAAAAAAAATGAGCACAACCCCTACAATAATGTCCCACTCCACCAATACTTGTAGCACCAAGGTTGCCACAAGCAAACCCATTTGTGTTAATTTTATAGAATTCCACTAGGGGTGGACTCCACTTGCCCACCCAATTCACCTTCTTGGACACCTTCATCTTGGAACCAAGCCCAAGATGAGCCTTTAGGGCCCTAGATATATCTTAAAGGTAAAAGAACCTAGAAATTTGAGGATAAAGGCTCCCCATGATAAAACTTAGCCTTTATATTCTCCTTGAGCATACTTTTAATCTTAAGTCAAATCTAGACGATAGCCTACCTACAATTCTAGAAAATCCAGCTATTTCTCTCCAACCAGATCTATTATATAATTAGAGAAAGACTCAAATCCCAAGCAACCACTAAGAAAGAAGTAGAAATCGAAGGAAGGCCCAAATTCACCCAAAGATCATACAAAGATGAAGCCTAAACAAATGGTCTCTTCTACAAATTCCACCACAACCTCCAAATTTCAAATGAGAAGGAACACTAGAAGAAGAGGTGGTTAGAGTTTTCGTCATTGTTTCCACAAAGAAAGCAAAGTGGGGGACCACAAAAACCCCTTTTCTTGATATTTTCCTGAGTGAGGCATTTTTTTAGACTCAGTAGCCACACTAACATATTACACTTAGGCCATCCATTCTTGTTCCAAATTATTTTCCACCAAGGACTCTCCTCAAAATCACCAAGTTGACCAAGCAGAGCAGCATAACCCTGAGCCATTGTGTACTTTCCCTTAGGATCATTACTCCAAGCCAAAACATCACACTCCTCCAAAGAACTACAAGGGCTCTCAACAAGGATCAAAGCCAGAGAACTTATCACCTCCAGAGATCCCTCGCTAAGCCAAGTAATAGGGTGGCACCACTGATATACTGAAGAGGTCCCCAAAGAGGAAGAGTTCCTAAAGCTATCAACATTGAACCATTCAGACTCTATAGAATATTCACTTAAATCTTGAAGATGAGGGTGAGATGAGAGGATTGGAAAGTTACCATCCCAAGAATCAGACCAAAAGTGAGCAAGATTACCTTTATTAATAATCCAAAAGAGACCCACCTTAATGAATGTGGAACCTATTTTTATAGTATTCCAAATCATGGAGCCTTTTCTTATTAATTTCATGCATGGGATATCATCATCTATCACCCCACCAAGATATTTATAATTCAAAATATAGGCCCATGGTTGATTAGGAAGAGTACACCTCTAGAATAATTTAGCAGCAAGAGCTAGACTATTATGCCCAAACTGACTTAGACCCAAACAACCACACTCCTTGGGTTTACACACCTCATCCCAACTCACCAAGCTCCACTTTCAGATTTCTTATCCATAACAATTTCCTAAGAAGAGAATTGTATTTCTTAATAAATCCCTTAGGATAAAATAAAGCCATGAACCTATATAGAGGGAGAGCTTGCAAGACAGAGTTTAGGAGAGTCAACTTTCCAACAAAAGATATCCATTTAAAAGTCCAATGATTTATCTTTGAGATAAATTTATCCAGGATGACCTATTAATGCCTCTTATTCATGTTTCCCACACAAAGTGGGACACCCAAATAATCCATGGGAAGGCTACCAATCCAAAAACAAAATATATGGGCGATCCATTTATGAATTGGTTTGGGAGTATTAAATAAAATGATACTAGACTTTCCCTCATTAATATTTTGACCAAGCATAGCTATATAAATATTAACCTTTATGAAATTAAATACCTCATCAATTCTTACTAACCCCATCATAGTAGTATCATCAAAAAACTAGAGGTAGGTTAGGAATTTTAGTCTCTAGTTCTTGCTCCAACCCTTAAATAGGTTGTTATCCTTGTATTGCCTCAACAGTCTACCCAAATCCTCTGCCAATAGAATAAAGAGATATGGAGAAAGAGGATCTCCTTGGGCTTGAGACCCCTTGAAGCCAAAAAGGTAGGATAGAGAAATCCATTAATCAAAATAGAGGAGGATGAAGACACAACTCATAACTTAGGAAATACTGTTAGGATGAAGTTTGACAGTAGCAAGCATACACTGGAGAAAAGACCATCTGACTCTATAATAAGCTTTGGACATATCCAATTTTATAAACTTTTCTTTATCCATAGAATAGGACATGGAGTGCACAATTTCCATCACCACCACAATCCCATCAACAATCTAGTGACCTTTGACAAAACCCTCTTGTTCCAAAGAGATCAAGGAAGCCAAATGATTTTCAACCTTTCCATATTTGGCATAGTGATAATCTTAAAAGATGCATTACATAAAGCAATAAGCTTGAAAAATAAAGGAATTGGCCCCATCTTTTTAAAGAATAAGAGAAAGGAAGGTTGAGTGAAAATCACAGAGCATCTACATATTATCTTGAGACTCTCTAACCACCTCCAAAAAATAAAATTTTAGGATATCCCAGAACTCTTAGAAAAACTCAATTGGAAAACCATCAAGACCAGGTGCCTTACCTTTCTTCATTTGGAAAAAATGCTCTCAACCTCTTCCAAAGAAAAAATCTTTAGAAGGAAGTTATTCATCTCCCTGGAGACCACCGAAGGAATGCAATCAAGGAAAATATCCTCTTCAACCACCACCATCTAGGAATCCTCTATGAAAAGGGAAAAAAATAAACTAACCACCTCCTCTGAAATGGCCTAAGAAGAAGATAGAAGACACCCATGACCAGAAATAATAGAAGTAACTAGATTACTATACCTCCACTCTTTAACATAATTGTGAAAAAGCAGTGTTTATCCCCTTCTTGAAGCCAATCAATACAAAATCTCCTCCTATAACTCCCATTTAGCAAGATCCCTGGAGAGTCTATTTTCTTCCTAGAGAAAATCTATTATCACACCCTCTTCCTTAATTCTAAAAGTGATGTTATCCAAATGAGCCTGAATGTTATTTTTTTCTCAAGGAAAATATTTCCAAAAGAAGCTTTATTCCATTTTTTAAGCTTGTATTTAACATGTTGAAGCCTCTTGAGAAAGGAGAAAATAGCAGTACCAAAGGTAGGCTTCCCTCTCTCAACCAGCTGGTATAACATAGGATCATGAAGCCACATGAGCTAGAATTTAAAGGGAGGGTTTTTGGACATAGAAAACTGAAGGGAGGAGAACTTGATTGGTTAGTGATTCAAACCTTTCCATCTCAATATTTTAGAAGAAGGATTCAATCAATCCCCAATCCAATGGTATGAAACTAGGTGAGACCAATGACATAGTGAAGGCTAACTATACCCAATCTATATGAATTCAAGGCATATTTAATCCGCTAAGCATCAATCCCAATGAGATCATTCACTATAAACAAAGACAAAGAATCCATTAAAACTAACATTCTAAATCATGAAAGCTTGAAAAACCTCTAATCTAAGACATTGAAACTTATCCTATTGTGGGAGTGGTGTCACATTGATGTGGAATGGTGACCCTTTCCCAATCCCTTGGATATTGAGCTTGTTTCAATCAGATTTATTGAAGAAATTTGATGAAACCATTGATAGATTGTATTAAAATGTGATTTAAAGCTAAATGAATACGATGCAAGCTGTTTTAACATGATTTATGCTAAGATAATTGATATGGGTGTATGAAAATCTACTCTAAATGTATGCAAGCTTAAAAAGATTAAAATCCTAATTAACAAATAAACTAAATGTATGAATCTATGTTATCATGGAAGCTAAGATAATATACAAGTAAATAAAACTAAAATTATGTTAAATGTGAGTGCAAGTGAAAATTATTTTAACAAAATTTAAATTTGATGTTAAAAGATGGATCTATTTGTCTCCAAATAGTGCTTTATTTATAGGAAAACAAATGAGAAATGAAGGGATAAGATTGAAAAAAATAATAAATGGTCAAAAAGGAAAGAATATGGAGGCATGGATCATGGATTCTCATCAATGGTGAGAATGCAAGATCATATTTAATCAAGGGTTCTCATTCCTTCCAAACAAGCACACTTTTGACTTGTACAAGAGGTCAAAAGTTAACTTGGACAAGAAGTTACAAGGTAACTTGCACTTGAAGCTAAGTGAGAATATTCCCTTTTTTAAATGATTGGAGGAGAAAAAATATTCTTTGTAATATTCATGGGTGAGGGAAATAGATATTTTTCTAATTAAAAAAAAATTAATTGTGCAAAAGGGGAGGCAATATTCCCTTGAAAGTGGGAGGAATTAGTAATTTGATAATTAAAACACAATTTCAACTATGCAAATTAGGGGAGTTATATGATATTAATTAAATAATTGATTTAATGGAGATCAAATGAAAAAGCAATGGATGAGATTGATTTGATCTATCAATGGTCACAAATGAAAGGAGGATGAAACATGGATCAAGGATCCTCATCAATGGATGAGAATCAAAGATCATATGGATCAAGAAATTATCAAGGGCTCACAATCATCCAAACAAACACACTCTGCAACAAGTTTAAAATTTGTTTCAAAGTTTGTTTCGAGTAATCATTACCTTTTTTTTTTCAGGAAAATAGGAGAATATTCATTTGAAATATTCCCTATGCAAATGGATGAGAGGGAGCTTAGCAATTTAGTTAATTACAACTAAATTTTAATGTGTAAGATGAGGAATGTGGGGATATTCATTAAATTATTGATTAATTTAATGAAAAGGATATGCAAATATTATATTTAATTAAATAGTTTAGGTTATTTAATTAAATAAGAGGACATAGGGTTAAAATTAAATAATTTGTATTATTTAATTAAATCGAATGAAATGTCAATATGAGAGGGGGTGAATTAACCCAATTAGGTCAATTAGATTAATAGGTGAGAATGAGGCATTTAATTAAATAATTAAGCTTATTTAATTAAACAAGCAAAAAGAGAATGGGTTTGAGGATGAAATGATGTTAGTTAGCCAATGTGATCCATCGAGATATTTTTAGGTTTCTACACTAGGAATCCATCTAGCCTCTCAAAAATAGAACCCTCTCCATAACTTATGTTGTGTCAAGTAAAATTCCCATTAACAGGCTTCACATCCACCAAATTGAGAACAGGAATATTATAACACATCAAGGTCAAAGCAGGACCCAAATGATGTACCCCCCTCTGAAATTTTCTTCTAGGCAAAAAATAGAATTGAAGTATCCTACAAAAATCCAAGGGAAAAATGGTGCCAAATATCTAATGATACCACAATACTGCCTTACCTGGAAAATTATTAGGTGCATAAACATTTGAGAAAAGAGAAACCACTCCAGAGTCAAAGCAAGATGCAAGCACCAACAAAGAGTTCTTGTTGGAAACCCACCAAAGAGGAATTATCTTACATGGGTTCCAAAGAAAAGCAACACCCCAGCTGATCCTTAGGTACCAACACACTGGAAAAGACCTCTCTTCTAGACTTTGGAAGAAACATTCCTCATGTCATCCACAAAAATTTGTTTCATGGATAAAAATATTATCATGATTGTGATCACGAGTCAAATCATGGATAGACTTTTGTCTAGGGATGCTAACCATGCCCCTTGCATTCCATGAAAGGACAACAATTTGTGAGATGAGGAAAAGTGAGAGTATAGAATCTTCATAGCACCCGATTCCACTAAGGACTCACCCAAAATCTAAGGAAAACAATAAATTTAATAAATAATAAATACTCATTTATTTGGCTAGGATGGGGTATAGTCTAGTGTGATCAAGTATGGAAAATCTTAGGTGTCTACAAATATCATTCTTAATATTCATGAATCATAAAATTCCTTCATAAAATAATGCACAATGAACCTCTAAGTAATCTAGTGAGTCAAGAATTAACAATAAAAGCCTTAGGATAATTAAAATCTATTTTCAAAGTGAAGTTATCTTTCAAGAGAGATAAAATTCATTATATTTTTTATCTGAGTTGCATGTCACTATAAAATAAGTCAACGAATCCCAAAGGAAAAAATATTTAGTACTGAAAGAGGCCTACCATATTTTTCATTTTACCATTCAATTTAGTCCTAATACAACATTTTTATGAAAATGGGATGGAAAGATGACTCTACTTTTAGTAAAATTAATCCCAAAAAAGTGTATAGAGCCCTAACTAACTCCTAGAATATCATCATGCACTTGAATAAATATTGGACGTTGAACCTTAATAAAAGTTAGTGGTCTAAGGTCTTTAAATTATATTGGTCCTATATCATTGAGCCAAAAGAAAGCTTGTTTTAGGTGGTTTCTTCTACTTAAAATATTGGCTATTAATTTGAGTTTATTTAAATCTAACCCTAGGCGAAGTTGGTATTCTTATTATAGTTTTCTTGATATTTTTGAACACTTATTTCTTGATTTTTTCTTTTCTAGAGATTCTTGGATGTTATTCATTTTTTATTTGTGTTTGTACGATAGAAGTTGATGGTCTTAATTTATGGCTAGTTTTCCTTCATTAGTTTATGTTTTTATTATTTCAATCTACCAAGTTCCACAAACATTTCTAAGACTTCATACATATCTATACCTTTCATGTACTTTAAACTAGACTTTAGTATGTGGAAATACAAATATCATATGTTGAAATTTATATGTGTGAATGTATTAATGTTCATGAAATTCAATATCATTCTATCCTTAAACTATTATTGTTAATGATGTGTATGCCTTAGGGATGAAACTAACTTCTTGTAGATAGAGGTACTATAACCTGTAGCAACTATATTTCCAGTCTATAGCATAAGGACCATAGATAGTGGTAGGGGAGAAATCAGAATGGTTGAAGCACGACAGTTCCATAGAAAAGCGAAGGTAACCATTGAATGGTAAACCATGAGTCACCACAAGAACATTCTTATCCACCAAATAATATGACAAGAAGAAGAATAATTTTCTTCTGAGTAGGAGTAACCCATGACATGACATTCTCCATGAAACACATATCTATCATGGCAGTTAACCATTAGGGAAAAGTTCTAATTTAGTTTTCTTCTTCTACTTTTCAATTATGATTTTTTTTACAAGACTAAGTCCTCCCCCTATCTTTGATGGAGAGTGGATGAATAAATTATGGTTTTATTTTCATTCTTACAAGGAATGCAACTCCTCGTAGACCCTATATAGTGGGACCTATTGTGAGGAGTGAATCTAGTCAATTATCTAGTTTTTTTTTGCTAAATTACTAGTTGATAATTGATCGCTATTAGTTTTTCTATTATTAGTTTAATAATATATATGTATTACCAAATGAGAAATCTTTAGTAGATTCTTGTTAGAGTTTATATTTTTCATGCAATAAAGGATTAAGTTCAATATTATGATTTTTTTATTAAGTAGTAAGTATTGACATCTATTGTGGAAGCAGCAACTCAAGTTGGGGCCAATTGAGGTATTGTTATCTACTCTAATTCTTTTTACTATATTAATTCATGCATTATTGAATCTAGTTAAGATAGTTTCTAGTTCCATGCATGTGAAATTCATGAATGTGATCCTATAATTGAATTGGATTATGTAGCTCAATGTGTATTTCATACTACAGAAGTAATTAGTTATAGTTTAGTCTTAGAAGTTAATAGTCATAGACTTAAGTTATATGTACCAATAGCATAAGTAGCAGTTTAAGTTTATTCCCCTATTTTACAAGTTAAACACATTTATTTCCTTTTTCATATTTTACAGCTTTCTATACATGAGTAATCGCCTATACTCTACTGATCTAGGGCGTGTTTAGAATACATGAATGCATATATAGAACCAGTATTGTCAAAAATTTATGAATCCTCTCATGGAAGATGAACTATTCAATTAGGAAGTCATCTTTTAAATTATGTCTACCTATAGCACCAAGTTAATTAGACATTAGAGAGGCCCTACATTTTTGGCATTGTTGTTGAGGATTGTAGTAATTTTAGGATTCTCCTGTGTGTTTTACATTCTTTTCAAGGTTTTCTAGTTTAGTAATTTTTTTTTAAACATTAAGGTAAATAGGTTTTAACCATCAATAGAAACATGAGTTACTAAAAATGTGCATGAACCATTAAAGTAAAAAGTCACAACCATTGCATGTGGAGGCAGCGAGATGCTCTAGAAAGGTTTCTCCCCTCAGTACACAAAGGATTAGAGGATATTGGTGAACATAGTGAGAAAATTGAGGATATTCTTGAAAAAAGAAGAATCCCTAACACCAATACCTACACCAAACATAGAGGATACTTCCCACATGCACATAAGCATCATGTTTGATGCAATAGTAGAAGACCCACCAGAGCATGTAACATTTGATTTCCCTATAACCAACTAGGAAAGAATTGTTTCTTTGAATAACATACCACCTTTAGCACTATTTGTCTTCTATAGGCTAGTTACAAAGGACCTAGACACCTTTATTTTTAAGTTTTTTGTGCTATGTTGAAGTTATGATTATACCATAGATGCTCAAAGACTCAAATTATTTTTAGAAACACAAAAATATGTTTCTTTGAGATGGTTCATAGGGTTGGGAAGATATGTTGTTCCTAACTGGAACACAATGAAGGAAAATTTCTTGGAAAAATACCAAAATTATTGTAGAGGCATAGATAAAAAAAGAGATGGCATCTTCAGGATGTCACAAAAAGAGGATGAATCATTGGAAGATTATATTGAGAGGTTTCAATTTTGCCTCAAGAAATCCCATCAAAATAGACTCTATGATGAATCCTTAGAACGAGCATTCTTAAGGGGAGTTAATGAAGATTGTATGGATGCATTCAACCTCATTGGAGTAGGAGGCATCTCACATTTACCATTTGATTATATTTTTATAGTATGTAGAAACTTTTCTAGGTCTTTTACCAAGAAGGATAGAGGAGACAATACATCTTCTATCAACAAATAATCCACTAGAGTCTCAAGGGTAGAGCTGAGAAATCTTGTATAAAAACTGAATGAGGATATCATTGGCCACTTGGCTACATAATTAGATATCCTCCACATCAATAAAAAGAAAGAGGAGGTAGAAGCAACTCTCACAAAACATTGCCCATAGTGTAGACAAAAGAAAATTAATTGAAACTACAAGAAGTTGGCCAATATTTCTAAAGATAAGCAAGAGAAGCCATAATTACATTCCTTGGAATATGAAGATGGTCAATTTTTTTGCATAGCTCAATGCAAACCATGGTATCCAAGACAAGGTATGCCCCAAGATCCCTTGAACTATAACATGTCATTTATATTTAATAATGTAAATTTCCCTAATTGGAACCCTCAATCTTGAACCAATGTACAAAACTCACAATGGCTAATGCCTCAATCCAATTGGAATCAACAACAATAGAATATGTGGCCACCATATAATTACCAAGGACCTAATTATAATTCTCAGTAGCCATCCCAACAAAATCAATAATAACCTAAGTGGCAAAGAGGTCAATAATGGAAAAATAAAAACCTCAACTATCAGTAGCCATAGTAGCCCTTATAGCCACAACAACAAGCCATAATGTCAAACCTAGCAACAGCTACACCAATTCCACCAAGATCATTGTAATTGTCAACATAACCTGCACCTAACCCAGATAATAAGCATTTCTAATAGGATTATTCTAATGACACCATATCATACCCTGCCTATGGGGTTGAGGTGAGTGATGTACACCTCAAATCAAGGAAAATGTTAGTTGGGCCTTCATCTCCTCATATCATTGAATTGACTGAGGAGGAACTCCCATAAGAGCCCATGGATAAACAACCTAAGGAACCTAATCCAAATTAGGTCAACCCAACAACCATGAATCTAGAGAGTCCATTCCTTGAGAGATTAATAGTCTAAAAACATCATTCATAAGTTGAAATTGATCTATTGGGACAACTCAAGGATGTTTGCATCAAGATAACCCTCATCTAGGCCATTAAGTTTGTACCCATTTATACCAAAATAGTGAAATAATTATGCCTCAAAAATCTAGGTAGGAAATGTAAGGACCCTCAAATTGTACATGTCTAAGGACAACTTGTAGATATTACGTTGGGAAACATAATTGTCCCCAAGTATACATATCTTGGGAGCCTTGTAGTGGATGTCAAAATCAATTGTACTCTCATTAAGAATAACTTAATTGACCTTGGGGTAGACATTAATGTACTGACCAAAGAGACCATGAAACTATTACAACTTATGGAGCTTAGACCTACACCTACTATAATATAGTTAGAAAACATGTCTATAGTCAAGCCTAAAGGAATCATAGAATACTTGGTAATAACATTAGACTCATGGGAGTATATTGTAGACTTTATGGTCTTGTAACCTAAATCTAATCTTGCAAGCTATTTTCTCGCCTTTGGAAGACCTTGGTTGGAAATTTTAGATGCCTTTATAGGTTGTAGCTCTGGTAACATGATCATTTCCAATAAAAATGTGATTAAGAAACTAGTCCTCTATCTGTAATGAAGGATTTCTGCAAAACAGATTGGTAGTCTAATAATGCATACATATATTAAATCAAATCCAACAAACAATGAAATACATTAGAGATAAAAGTAAAATGAATGAAACTAGAATAGTCTCACCCAATCTTCTCTCCTCCATGATTCACTTCCATTGTACCTCCTTAAGCTTGTTGTGATAAATGCATGCCCTCAGATTTGTGAGAAAACTCTCTATGCCTAGTCCTAAACAAAGCCTTTGAAGGATTTCTCAATAAACCAACTATAAACTAGAAATTTAATTCTACTATGAAAGTAATTAATAAGCCTAAAGATGATAATGAGAAGATGATATTATGAGATTGCAAGAGATAATAATAAGAAATTATGAGGTCAAGAGATGTCGAAAATGAGATCAAGATTGTCATTTTATAGAAAATGCCATCTTAAACGGACGGACGAGATGAGAATTTGAGAAATGCCCTAGAATCAATGGTTAAGATTCAAAATGGAAACTCTCAATCAGGGTTAGGGTAAAATCCCAAATGAGTGAATAAGATTTATTTAAATAAATTAAATCAAGGATAAATGCAACAGTGAGATAAAATTAGTAAAAATCAGAAGATAAGAAGATGAGATTTTAGAAAATCAGTAATTTTAGCAATTACTTGATTTGTTAGAAGAATATTTCCATTTTGAATTAAATTAATTCAAAATATGGATTTGTGAGATAATGAGTAATTGATTTTTGCAATTAATTACTAAAAGAAGAATCAATTAACAAATGTGAAGTCATTTTTAAATAAATTGTTTTATTTAAAAAGAGGGAAATGTCACATAAGGCAATTAAATAATTAATAATTATTATTTAATTTAGAGGAGACAGTTAACTAATTAAATAAATTAATGAATCTATTTAATTACGAGAGGTTTTTAGGAATTATTGACATATTAAATAAATATATTAAAATATATTAATTTAATAATCAGGAGGACATTAATGATAAAGATTAATTAAATAAATGAGACTTTATTTAATTGCAAGAAGACTTTGATAATTAGTGACATATTAAATAAATAAATAAGATTTCTTTATTTAATAATCATGAAGAATGAAATATCATGAATTAATTAAATAATTATAAATTAATTAATTAATAGTTGAATGTGGGTTAGAAACATAATTACAATGTCATAATCATGTTAGGACGAAACCTGGTAAAATGTTGCTTGCAAGCCTTGGTCATCTTTACGTGTCTACATTTGCCCCTTTTTGTAATAATGTAGTTTATCGCATTATGGCAAAGAAAACAAGTCCAGAATATGCCCCAGCGAAGGTATGAAGTGCCTATGCCCCCTCGGGAAAAATTTCAAATTTCGACCCGGGGTTAGAAAAATTTGGAAAATATCCTGACTATTCAAATTAATGGCTAGAAAAATAATGGCACGAGTGATTTTGAGAATGGAGGACGTTATGTTAGCAAAAATGCCAGTCAAAGGCAATCAAATGAGCCTCTAGTACAAACCTACCAAGACAAAACCCTAATTTTCAGCATATAAATAGGTTGAAAAGGAAAAACCAAGTGTCATTTGGTCATTTGCTACATACAAATTTTAGATATCAAAGCCCAGAGAGACGATGGTGATTCCTGTGACTACCCATCGTGGATACCGCATGCGGACTTTCTGATGACCCGATGGTGTAGAGGCACCGGTAAGTACCCTATCCAACCTGTCAATTTTAAAATTTAATGCATTTATGAGGGTTAATGGGGGTTTAAACAGATGCGTTGCGACACAAATTATGTCGTGTAAGCCACAAATGCCTTCACATTCGATGCATTTGTTTGCGTAGTGACGCAAGTGCCCAGGGTAGCTAGGTTTTCGTTAAGTTCTGCATTTGTGTGGGGAAATGATGCAATTACCAGATTGTGATGCACTTGAGGCAATTTGCGATGCATCTACATTGTTGCGACGCATTTGCCAAGTCAAACTATGTAATTACAAAAATCACAATGCCATTGCATATGGAATGCCACATTCATTGTTAGGTTGCATAATTGCTAGATAAAATGACGCAATTGACAAATTGTGATGCAATTGTTGTGTGCGGAGTCACAATTGACTAATTGTGATGCATTTGTGGTCAACTTGACACAATTGCAGTTGATTAGAGTTGACTTTTGTTCACTTTAGTTTCAAATGCATTTTAATTTCAGTAATGCTGACTCACGGGTGCTAACTCGTGTTTCTATATGTGTAGACGCAATTGGTGCTGATTTACACATGCAAGTTTAGGCTGGTGACATATGCCTTCAGAGATCATTTGAGTGACAGGGAGAGACAACACTTGATGTCATTGGGGTTGTACTACATTACCTACATGCCCATTATTCGAGCAAACAGGGATTTGTTGACAGCTTTGTTGGAGAGATGGCACTCGGAGACCTGTTCGTTTCATCTGCCTACAAGAGAGGCGACGGTTACTTTAGAGGATGTGCACCATATTTTGTGCATACCAATTCATGGAGAGAGGGTTGTATATGATCCACACCAAGGGCAACAGGCCCTACTAGATATGTATGAGGATGTTGGTGGTGCCCAGTTGGGTATGGATGGGTATGAGATAGGTTGGGATGTTGTAGCCGACCGGTTTCCTAGGTGGGATGCTACGCTAATGACATTGATTACTGGATTACTTATTCTAGATCACTGTGGTCATGGATTTCCCATTGGATGGGGGGATGTACTTGTCCATGTGTGAGGACAGAGGACCATTTTTTCTTGGGGGCCTTGTTTGTTGGCCATGCTATATCATCAGTTGCATGAGGTCATCTATCATCAGGGCCATAGTATCAGCTGCGAGACTACCCTTCTGATCATTTGGGTATGGGAGCACATTCTCGTCTTTCAACCACCAATACAGATGTTGTAGCTGGTGATGGGATGCCATACGTCTACCTATATGTGGGTTCAATCAGCCAAACTTGCATGGGGGATACTGGTTATTGGCATCATAGGATTGACACCATGATTAGATTTGTCTGGAGGCCTTATAGAGATTGTGCCCATTGGCTAGATGAGGATGGCCATCTATCGTTATGCAAAAAATTTAGATACTTGATCAGTCGTAGAGTGCAGAGTCAGCGTATCATAGAGATGTACTTGCCCTAGCGGGTACTACGACAGTTCAAAGAGCAGCAGGATGTGCCAGTAGGTATGGTAGAGTATGCACGGTCTTCCAAGGAGACCATGTGGGGGCTGCCCATATCAGTGACAGTGGTTGAGCAGCAGGTCAATGGTCTAGTTGCAGTTTAGTGGATGTGGAGAAGGGGTCCAATAGATCTAGGGACATCTGTCGAGTCAAACACCTAGTGGAAGATTCACAGGCCTGTCCCTTTGATAGATCCAGATGGGCTACCACCTCTAGATCGAAGGTCAATTATTCAATGGGTACCGAGGAGAGGCCAAGGTGGTAGGGATGAAGGAAGAGATGGCAAAGGGGTTGGGGGGAGAGATGGAGATGGAGGCAAAGGAGATGGAGGCCGAGGTAGGGGAGATGATGGGGGTGGTGGAGGGGGAGGGGATGGAGGAGATGGGAGGGGTGTGAGGAGGAGGAGGGATGGCGAAGGGCGAAGGCAGCCCAAGAGAGTTAGGAGGAGAGTGGGAGGTGTACCATTGTCACCCATCCTAGAGTAGGGTGAGGAGAGAGAGATGCCTACCGAGCAGGAGGTAGGGGGAGATCAAAGGGGGTGAGGAGGAGGTAGAGGTAAGGCGTGAGGAGGAGGTTAGGGGTGGAGATGAGGAGGCAGAGGTGAGGGTAGAGGAGAGGGAAAAGGAGGATCCATTTGTTAGGGGACACCCTCTTGATATAGATGTGGAGGAGATCCAAGCTGAGGAGGAGAGGGATGAGGAGAGAGATGAGGAGCAGGAGGAGGAGGAGGATATGACAGACCGGAGGCTATGGGAGCGTATGATTATTGGGGATGATGAGGGTGACAGATCACCTATTTTTCCTGTCGATGCCACTATTGACTAGAGGATCGTAGATCTTCAGAGAAGACTCGGTGCGGCCTTGTCTCAAAACAAGGCCTTGGTAGCGGAGTTACAGGTTACCAGGGTGGAGAGAGATCAAGCTATTATTAGACGGTAGGAGTTTGACCAATGGGTCACTGAGTTTGCAAAGTTATGCTCAGGGCCGATAGGAGACATGGCTAGGGAGCTAGCCAAGATGGCCGAGAACAGTGGGCAGTATAGGTTGCTATATGAGTAGGCGGTTCCCCCAGAGAGACAGGATCTGATATTGTCTCAATCCTATAGTAGGACAAGCAATGACAGCCGGACACATAGTAGTAGTGGATCAAATAGTAGTAGTCATACCAGTGCTGGGGGTCTACTTTGTCAGGTCAGTCAACGAGCCATAGGTCACACAACTCTCACAGGCATTCATCCAGCTACTGCCATAGGTCAGAGCATGGGCACAAATTAGTTTCATCAAGACACGAGGTAGAATAAAGCCAGCCTCCTGTTATTGAGGTCTCAGGCTTTCAGATTCAGACTCAGGATACCACTCTGATTCAGGTCACTTTTCACTTGATGGGGCAGCCACAGCCACCTCGCAATTCACCTCCTTGAGACGGAGGAGGGCCATCATAGGACTGATTTCTAGACACTTGTATATTTTGATATTCGAGCCTGGGAGCTCCATTTTTCGGATATCATACGACTCTATCCTATGACATTACAATCTTTTTGAGATTATATATCTATGCAATGCAGTTTTGATGTCGCCTATATGATGTTATGTGTTACAGTATTCTAATGCTTTATCATATGTTTATGTGATGCTTTTATGATGCTATGAGGTGTATGGATAATATGCTTATGTTTATGAATGTAATTATGGATGTGGTTACGTATGTATGCATTGTGTAATGTGATGATGATGTGGTTCTTATATGCTAATGCAAATATTTATTTATGATGCTTATATGTTGATGCAAATGATGGTTTTATGATGTGAGATGGACGAATGTGAATGATAGTGTTATGAAATGTGAATTATGGTATTTGATTTATATAGATGTGAAATGTGATTTATGAAATGCTCATCCAGTCATGTATGCAACTTTTTTTTTTTGTATGTCACAGGATATCATTAGAGAATGAGAGGAAAAGGAAGGCGAAGATTGATGTTAGTGCGAAGAAAGATAATGCATGTTAGTGCGGAGACAAAAATCCTTCAAAGCTTTGCTATAGTGCTATCCTAGTTATTTCTCTTAATCATCATTGGGTGAAAATGTCATGATGGTTGACAAACACTATGATATGATGTAGATCAACAGTGTGCAAGGTCAAACCATCACATAGATCAACAGTCGCATACAAGGAACACAATTACCCCTAGTCACATTGTCATGACCAACTGCGAGAAAAACCAAATCAATCATGAGACGTCACTGCTTTTCTAAATTCAGATGTTAGGACATCCTAGAGAAACTAGCCACATGATAGTAAAGAAAATAAGCAATAAATCATCATACTACGTCGTTGTTTCTCTAAATCCTAAAGTCAGGACATCCTAGAGAAACTAATAGCAGAGTGATTTTAAAAAGGCCAAGGATAATCAACATGATATGTTGTGGTTCCTAAGACATAAGGAACTAATATCATGATAATCATCAAAAGACAGAAAAAAAAAATTTCCAAGTGTTTTAATGTCAAGTGTTGCCAAATGTCGAGCGATATCAAATTCAGAAAGGACACATCCTGAATGACACTTATATCTAGGAGATCAATTCTCAGAGTTAGGAGAATCCATCAAGATGCCAGATGATGTTGACAATGTTTAGGAAGGACACATCCAAAAGCATAAAGAAATGACAAGAGTTTCTTTTTAGAAAGACACATCTGAAGAAGAACCCAAAATTTTGCCAAGGTGAATTGTCTTGATAGAATTTTGACTACATGTCATTGTTGACATGCTGAATTGATGGAAAGCATTGCTAAAAAAAAATTTGATAGACTGATAGCTCGAGATTGACATAAGATTTTCTTGATTCGAAGATAGTTTGACGTGTGTGAAAATGTTGTGCCATGAACCCTAATGGACTGACATAGTGCGGCCTCGAGCGCTCATCAATTGATGGCCTTGCCTATGTCATGCACTCAAAGACCTTGTAGTTCGACACAACCAATGACCTTGTCCAAAGGATAGAAGATTGAATCATGATTTTATTCTGACAATCCTAGAAATACTGACCTACTATCTCGGGGATTCAAAGATGAATCTTGCCTATGTAGCAAATGCGTAGAGACAACGTAGTTTGGACTTGGACAAAATATTGATTGACATGATCGATTGAATTGATCATATTGACTTTGACTCTTTTTTGGATTTTCTTAGGACGCTTTAAACATTTTATGATTTTTCAGGGCTTTTTTAGATTTTTGTGATTTTTTTAAGACTTTTTCAGAGTGTGGGATCATGTGCGACACCCACTATAGTTACATGATATAGTTCTTGCCCCCAAACAGATCGGGGATTACCCGAGTCAAATGATATAGAGACAGGTAGACAAATAGAAAAGGCAAGGATATGCAAGGGATGATGTCAACCAAATGTTAACCATGGCCGAAATTGACAGGACTTAGGACAGATGTCGTGAATGTGTCAAGCCTTTGTGATTATGAAAAAAAAAATGGATAAAGGTCAATTTGAGTAACAATAGATGGCGAAGCAATGATCGACTACACATGGCACCTGTTTGCCAAGTTTTCACCATGGTACTTATCCAAAGCGCCTGTTTTCCAGGTTTTCACTATTGGATGAATTCATTTCTTTTTACTATTTTTTCCATTTTTTTTATATTTTTGATGTCACCAAGATGCCTATTTGCCAGGTTTTCATCAAGGGATGATTTTTTTTATATTTCAATTTTTTTGTATTTTGTAGGTTTTTAGCCCAGCTCTCTCATGCTATGTCTAGAACTTTCTCAGATGTAAGTTGTTGATGGGTTTTGTCAGCTATTCCCCATCAAGTGTGGCCAACTGATAAGCTCCAGAACCGAATGTGGTAGTAATTATATAAGGACCAAGCCAATTAGCCTCAAATTTGTTAGGCTTTTCATCATCTGCCTGACTTCTTAGGTTCTGCATTAGGACTAAGTCACCAATTTCAAACTTTCTCACCATTACTCTTTTGTTATAGCTCCGACAGAGATGATTTTGATATGCATGCAGATGATTTAAGGAATTTTGTCATCTTTCTTGTAGCATTTCTAGCTCATGTAGGCGAGACTGTTTGTACTCTTCATCATCAATCATTCCTTTCAAGGAGACTCGAAGAGAAGGAATTCCGACCTCGATGGGCAATATGGCCTCTAATCTGTAGACCAAGGAAAATGGAGTGGCTCGAGTGGGGTACGAATGCTGGTACAATAGGCCCATAAAGCAGGATTAAGTTGTAGGTGCCAATCTTGGCCAGCGTCATTTACGGTCTTCTTGAGTATGTGAAGAATCGTTTTATTTGACACCTCAGCTTGGTCATTACTTTGTGGGTAATATGGGGTGGAGAAATGATGTTGGATGTGAAATCGCTCACAATGCTCAAGAACGTCCTGATTTTTGAATGGACTATCATTATCTGTGATGATGGATTGTGGGACACCATACCGGAAAATGATGTAATTTAGGATAAACTTGGATATTTGCTTCGGTGATGTATGTGAGAGGGACGGCTTCAATCCACTTAGTAAAGTACTTAGTGGCAGTGATTATGAATTTATGGCCATTAGAAGAGGATGGATGGATCTTACCCATGAGGTCGAGTCCCCATTGTGCGAAAGGCCATGGAGAAGTGATCGGTCTCAATTCCTGTACAAGTGCATGATGTAGGTCACTATGCACTTGGCATTTTCGACATGTTCTGACAAATTGAAGAGCATCTTTTTCTAATGTCAGCCAATAGTATTCCAATCTAGTGACTTTTCACGCTAACATTGGACCACTCGAATGAGATCCACATATACCCTCATGCACTTCACGTAAATGTTTTTGGGCTTCATCAGTGTTGAGATAGCAAAGAAGGGTGTTATCAAAGTCGTGGTGGTATAGGGTGTCACTGACGATGGTATGTCTAGCCACTTTTCAGAAAAAGGACTTTCTTTGGTTGTTGGAAAGGTTGGGTGGGAGGATTTTGGATTTAAGATAGTCATAGATGTTCTAATACCAAGGCAAACTGGAACCAAGAATCTCACACACCATTTCTGACTCTGGAATATCATATGTAGGCATCAATAGCTGTTCCACTAAGAATTCAAATTGTGACACATTCTTAGGGATGTCTAAGAGATATCCAATGGTAGCTATTGCATTGGTTGCCTTATTTTGTGTCCTTGGGATTTGTTCAAATGCAATCATTTTGAAATGCATCAGGAAACTATCCACCATGCGCTTGTAAGGAAGCAATTTTTCATCCTTTGTGTCATAATCATCATTCACTTGGTTGATGACTAACTGAGAATCCCCGAATACAACCAATGTCTGAATTTTTCATTGAATTGCTATCTTGAGACCTGTGACCAATGCCTCATATTCTGTAATATTATTTGTACAAGGGAAGGCAATCCAAAATGATTTAGGAATTGAATCCCCTTGTGGTGTGATAAATAATATGCCAACTCCTGAGCCATGACTAGTGTGGGACCCATCAAAGTATAGTTTCCATGGTAAAGTTGGTTTTGTGTGAAAGATAGACTCATCAAGAAAGTCAGTTATCAGCGGATAAGTGGCTTGTATTGGTGCATCTACCAGTTGATCCGCTATTACTTGACCTTTTATTGCCTTGTGCTCCACATATTGTATGTCATACTCGCTTAATATCATGACCCACTTCGCCAAGTGACCTGTCAATGCTGCTCGACTTAGGAGATATTTTAGTGGGTCAATCTTAGCTACCAAATGTGTTTGATGGCTCGGCATATAGTGTCTTAGTTTTTGCATTGCAAAGACAACTGCAAGGCATTCCTATTCAATGGTTGTGTAGATGAGCTCATATCCTATCAGTGTGCGACTAATCTATTATATGGCTTGTTCTTTCTCTTCATTAACATTTTATGCCAATAATGCCCCTAGTGCATTTGTAGTTGCGGAGACATACAAGATCAATGGTTTTCCTTCAATAGGCAGCATTAGGACTGGTGGTGTTAATAGATATTCCTTAATTTGTTTGAAGGTTATGTGGCACTTATCTATCCATACAAAAGGAATTCTTTTATGTAGCAGATATTGAAATGGTTGACACTTGTCTGCCAACTGTGCGATGAAGCGATGAATAGACTGCAATCTGCCTTGAAGCGTTCACAACTCACTGATTCCTTTTTATGGAGGCATGTCTAGAATTTCTTTTACTTTTGCGGGATCAACCTCAATGCCTCATCGTGAAACTATGTATCCCAACAGCTTGCCTGAAGTGACTCCAAAGAAATTTTTTTGGGTTCAAACGAACCTTGTAATCCTCAACCCGTCTAAAGATTTTTTCCACGAATTTGAGATGATCTTTCCTTGTCAAATATTTTTTCAATAGGTCATCCAAATAATCTTCCATTACGATATGCATCATGTCATGAAAGATTGTTGTCATAGCCCACTGGTATGTGGTGCCTGCATTCTTTAAGCCAAAAGGCATGACATTCCAACAGTATGTTTCCCATGGGTAGGTGAATGTCATTTTATGTTGATCTTTGTAGCAATTCGGATTTGGTTATAGCCTGAGAAACCATCCATGAGAGATAGCATCTCATACCCTACCGTGAGATCAATAATCATGTCTATATTTGGTAAGGGAAAATCATCCTTTGGGCAAGCCTTATTCAAATCTCTAAAATCCGTACAGATATGATTTTGTTTGTTTGGCTTTGTAACAAGGATAATGTTGGATATCCAATCAGCATAGTTTATTGACCTTATGAACTCAGCATTCAGTAACTTCTTTAATTCATCTTTTACCAGTAGTGCAATCTTTGGATGCATTTTGTGCAAATTTTGTTTGACTGGCTTGATTCCTGGGATTAGAGGAAGATGATGTAATACCACTTTAGGATCAAGGCCTGGCATGTCATCATATGACCATGCAAAGTTGACTTTCTTGTCTATGAATAATTGTTGAAATTCGGGTTTTTCTTCCTCTAACAATGACGCGGCCAAGAGAATCATTTTGGGATTCTCTGGTGTGGCTATGTTAACTTCCATTGTGTCTTCAATGAGCATAGCTGATTTTTCCTATGTTACGAGAAGAAAGTCCAATCCTCCATCCTTAGGCTCCTCAGAGAGGTTTTCACCTTCTGATACGTCCTTTTTTTTTACTATTTTACTGTCAGAAGGTGCCTTGCAGTTTTCACCTAAAGAAATTTCTTTTTATTTTTTATTCTTTGTATTTTTGTGACTAGAGAATTGCACAGTCTCCCTGAAATAAGCTGCACAATCTAGATCAATGGAAAACCCTATTTTGTGATCACCCCACAAAATACCTTCGTGGAGCCCCATGAATTTTGCGATTGCCTCATCATTCTAAAAAATGTCCATCACTGGTGGATCTTGTTGGTCCCAGTCGATCAGTTGTGGGTAAACAAGGGGGATCCCATCATCAATGTTGGTGAAGGATGGGGAGGATGTGGAAAGTGTGCAAATTGAAGCCTCAAGTGTAAAGGAAAATTTATCAATTTCAACTTCCGTGTTAGATGCGATAGATGGACCGTACTCCGAGTCAGATGAATCGAATTCAAAATCATAATATGGGATAAAATTATCAACATCATGACTAGTGGTTGGTATTTTAGAAGTATGGATAGTGGGCTCAGGTAAGTTAGGCTCATGGGTGGGCTCAGGAATGGGGTGGGATGATTCAGGTGTTGTTGACAACACCTTATGTTCTTCTGGATTCCAAGGAATGTTTACCCATTCCTTAATTTTGGAACGTCGGTCAATAGGGTCAATGTTATATTCTTGTCGGAATAATTCTTCAAAAGGGAGTTAACTAGGATCTAGAAATAGTTTGTCAATATCATAGTCACTTAGGGTTTTTTCAGATCCCCATTCCCATTCATTTGATTCAATTTTGGTAAGGGATTCTTTGCATGTCTCGACACTTTCTATAGTCATTACACCCTCACTTGAAATAGCATACGTACGTCGATCATCAGTTCTGAGTTGGTCATACCCTAGCCCTATGTACCTTGGTCTTGCAGTCATGATGATAGGTTCCCTCCTTCCATTGTTGTCCTTTCCAAGGCCACTTGTGTCATCAAAACCTAAGGATTTGCATATATCATAGCCTTTGCCATAGAGATGTAGTGGTAGTGGAGATAACTCTGCTGGGTCTTTGTAGATCCAGCTATCTATGTCAATAATGACCTCATTACCCATATTTCCCCATAGCGTGAAAACACTCTTTGGCAGAACTTTAAAAATTTGTTTGGGCTTAATTGCAAAACATGGTCTATTATAGACTTTAGGCAGCTTCGGTATTGTGGTGATATAGTAAGACGTATTCAATTTGAATTCTCCACAGCCAAGGTCCTGGATCTGAAAGTCTTTACTTGGTATGGAGGTCGAGGAAGATGGTGTGGTAGAAGGTGATGGGATGGATGATTTGGTAAGTGCAGATGGGCCAATATATTTGGACGAAGTGGAGGTTGAGGCTTCCCAATTGATGGGTACCTGGTGCTCAACAGTAGCTCGCAAATTGGTACAGTTTTGAAATGGATCAGGATCCCCTAGGATAGTGATTTCAATACCATCAAAAGGGAATTTCAGGCATTGGTGGTATGTAGATGGAATGGCCTTTAGAGCATGAATCTAGGGGCGACCAAGTAAGATATTATAGTGTATGTCACGATCTAAGACCTGGCATGTTGTATCTATGATAACTAGTCCTACCCAGAGTGGAATTGTAATGAGGCCTTTAGAAGCGCATTCTTCATCATCATATTCCTTGATGACAATGTTCTTGCTAGCATCTACACATGCATCAGAGAAACCAAGAGCTTTAACCAATTTTAGAGAGAAAATGTTCAATCCTACTTCGCCATCTACTAAGACTTGTCTGATCTTATGCTTGTGGAAAAAAACCTTGATGTGAAGGGCATCATTATGGGATAGTTTGGGCAAGGAATAGTAGCTATCTAAAAAGGTGATGTGATGAGGCGAATTCAAATATCCGGCCATAGTCTATAAGTGCTTGACATCAATTTTGGTTGGGACGGATGACCCTTGTAGGACTTTATCCAAGATGGCCTTATGTCTGGGTGAGATATGGAGTAGTTTGAGAATGGATATTTGAGCTGGTGTTTTATTCAATTGCTCAATAATGTTGAACTCCAGTTTTGGGTTTTATTGTCTAGCAGATGGACTAGGTATGGTGATTTTAGGCTGACATGTAGAAGGACCTGAGATAGTGACCTTTCCTTTACACATGGTGGCATTGCATTCTGGGGCCTTTTTAATGGTAATGGTATTAACACATTCATCTTCATCAGCAGTGCGAATATTGTTAATGATGGTACCACCGGGATAATTGTATGCAGGACGGATAGTATTGTAGGCTAAATGGATGTGATTGGCTTGATTGTTGGTATTCTTTGTGCCAGATGAGGAAGCTTTACCATGATCCTACAGTGGGTTTTTGTGGATAGTATGATCCGCATTAGATGTAAATGATTGACCACCTAACTCAGTGGTGTGGTTCTGAATGAGGTCTTGTACCAGATTTCATTATTGATGACAAGAGGAAGTTTTGAGTCCTTTGGCATGGTGGTAATCACAAAATGCACTGTCATCCCACCATGACAGCTTAAACTGACCAGGGTCATATGGTTTTGGCTCTTCCAGTGTTATCATGACATTTTGAAGAAGTTTCTTCAAGATAATTTCAATAGGTTCACCCAAAGGGGTGTATGTGCGTTTTTGGAGTTGTCGAGGTTGATGCAGCTACCTTTGATTAGTTTGTGCATGATTTCTTTGGATAGCATTGGCAGTTGGTGTCGGTGTAGTGACAGGTGCATTTTGATTTTGTACTCCTTTGATTGTGAGTACATGCCTTGTTGCATTGACGGTTTTTGCATCAACTACACTGTTGTTTGTGATATGCTTGTTCTTAACCCAGTATTTGGTTTTGTCATTTGAGCTACTTGGGTTATTATTTTTGGTGGTGTTGATGGTTTTTCTGCCATATTTTAATTTTCCTTTGGTGATCAAGGCTTTCTCAAGTTGAACACCCTTTTCAACAAGGTTAACAAAGGTGGTGCAACAATGGACTTGTAAGCCATACCTTGTCAATCCTAGGAGAGTTTGTACAAACATGGTGACTTCCTCCTTTTCAGTTATTTTGATTGGACATCTGCTTGCTAAGGTTCTACATCTTTGAAAGAATGGAAAAAAAATTTCTCCTGCATCCTCTTGGGAAAGTCTACATAAGGAGGCGATGTCGATATCCATGTCAATGTTATAGGCATAGTTTTCAACAAACTTGTTTGCCAATTCATCTCATGTTTTGATTCCCTTAGGCAATAGTGAGAACCATTCTAGTGCATGACCTGCGAGACTTCTAGAAAAAACTCTCATGAGATAAGTTTTCTCATATGCAATGTCCATGCAACTAGTGGTGAATTCTCTTATGTGTTCAATGGGGTTTGTTTTGCCTTTGTATTTGGGAAAATGAGGTACCACATATCCATCAGGAAAGGGTGGAATATACAAGGTTGTTTCAAATGGATATGGACACAAGTCATGTCACATGTATGAATTTTCATTGGATTTTTGCAAGGTCTCCACTTGTGTTTGAAGAGCAGCAAGTTGGAGTGTGAGTGCTTCCACCATGGGATGGTTGGTAGCATCACTCATGTTGGTGATAGGGATAGCTTGAGTCCCCAGCTATTGTGATGAGATGTGTTGATTTGGAATTGGTTTTTGGTGAGAAAAATGAGTGCTTTGATTATGTGATTTTTGGAAATGAGTGTTTTGATGAGTGATGTGTTGTTGTGTATGAACTTGAGAAGCATAAGTGGGGATGTGAGATCCTACCATGTTGGATTGAATCTGAGGGCCTTGTTGATTTTGAGCATGTTGATGCCCAAATGGAGTGAAGGATTGAGGGCCTTGTTGATTTTGAGCTTGTTGATTCCCAAATGGGGTGAAGGATTGAGGGCCTTGTTGATTTTGAGCTTGTTGATGCCCAAATGGGGTGAAATATTGAGGGCCTTGATTGCCTTCCCTAGATAATAAATTGTGGCCATGAGGAATGTTGGTGTTTTGGCCCATAGGAATATTGGTATTAACTTGTGAGGGACTAGGTTGGGTGCCTTTTATGACAACTCTTCATTTATTTCTCCCAAAAGGGCTGGATGAGTTGGTTGCCATAGAAATTGAAGAACCTAATAACAGGTTTATTGATGTACTTATGGACCTAGATGTAGTTCCAAAGAGGTTTGAGGTGGTTGTACCCATTGTTTGTGAAGGGATGGACACTTTTTTTGGGGGGATGGATTGTGATGTAGTGTTTTTTTGGGTAGATGATCCCCCAATAGATGTTGTGTTGGTTGTGGTGGTAGTATGACCAAGGGAGGTAGCATTGATGGTGTTGATGAAATTTTGTGAAGAGACTCCCATGGAAGGATTGTGTGATGAGGGATTTGGAGATGTTGCTCTAAGAGTTTCAAGATCAAATCCATTTGGTAACTTAGCCCCTTGGTCAAGGATCATAGCTAGGAATCTGGAAGAGTCATTTAAGACTACTTCTTCCACAAAAGCAGCAACTTATGGGTGTTGGGCAGTAGCTAATAAGTCTTCTTCAAAGACTTCCCCATTTTGATCTCGTCAGATAAATGGTTCAAAAATATGTGATGGAGATGGTGGGATGTTCATTTCACTGAAAGGATTGATGTTGGAATTTCCCATGTCATAATAAGGATTTTTCATGGCATTAGGGAAGGAATCCATGCCAGTTGTGAAGTCAAGAAAGTTGGTGTCTTGTCCAAAGGAATCCATGAGTCTTTTCTTTTTTTGTAATCGAGTTTCAATCATAAAATTTTTGCTCAAATTTGGGATGATGGAGAGAATGATCTAAGTATGACACTATGTTTTGGTTTTTTTGGATTTTTAAGGATGCTATGAAATGCAAGTGAGACCAAAAATGAGGCTAAAGACTTGTGAATGCAACTAGTGTGATACTAAGATGGAGATGCTAAATGGTATGCCACTAAAGGAGCCTAGGATGCACTTACTATTGAGGGATCTAAGGAGGACAACTTGAGCAAACAAATTTTTTGCAATGATTCAAGTTTGGAATACCAATGGACCTTAAAAGGACTAACAAAGGACAAAGTGAAGTTTCCACACTAGACTATTGAGTGGGAAATAATTCACAAAAGTTTTGACTAATGACAAAGGGTAATCGGGTCCAATGATAACCTACTATTGAATGCAAGGTTTTGTCAATGAATGGTAAGAGTCAACTCCTAAAATCTGCAAAAGTAAATGTCTAAAGAGATGGTGAAGTTACCAATGCACTCTAATGGACTGGAAATGGAAATGGACTCCTATTGTGATCCTAAAAAAAATATGATACTTATAATGCAATGTTTTAAGGGAATTTGAGCAATTCAAAGTTTGGTTTGAACTATAACAGTGAAGGAAGACTTGATTGAATTAAAGACAAGATGTGGACTTTCAATTTGGACAGTGAGAAGATGGTTTGAAATTATTTGCAAATGCATCACACCGAATGCGGAACAATAGAGAAAATGTGTCTTAGACTGATGAATGCGGTTTCTGGACTGGAAAATGTGACTCAGTATAGCGAATGTGGTTTGATACTGGAAAATGCGGTGTGGTATAGTGAATGCAATTTGATACTAGCAAATGTGGCGCAGTATAGTGAATGTGATTTGATACTTGCAAATGTGGTGTGGTATAGTGAATGTGATTTGATACTAACAAATGTAGCTCTGTGTGTTTCAATTGCGGCTCAGGATATTTCAAATGCGACACATCAAAGTGATTGCGGCTCAAAATATGGCAATTGTGGTTTGACAGAGCGCTTGCATCACATGAAGCAAATTTTTGGAAAAAAAAAAAGAAAACAGTTTTGTAGATTTGAAAAGTTTGGACCCAAATTGTTGATGTTCAGATTGTTGAAGTTTATTGATTTTGGCAATACATAGAATCTAAGACATTGAGTGTATGTTCAAGGATTGGGCATGACCCTTTTTTGTTTTCACTGGTATTTTAACAAAAACACTTCAAGAAGACTCACTCTTAATATTCAAAGGGTCATCATAGCAATCACAACCCACAGCTTAAATCGCGTCGAATATCACAGTCGTGTCACCGCCTAGAGGGCGCCCATGTTTTGTCTTTTCCAGGTGCATACTCAAGGTTAGATTTCTCGATCCCTTGAGCAAACAATCTATGGTGATTATATGGTGAGTGTCTTGGGGGCAGATTCTTTCCTCCCCTTGCACTGTGATTGAAATAATGTCTGGATACCGACACGGCTGGATTTCTACACTATGGTTCATAGTAAAGGTTTCCATTCGGCGTGGCAATAAATAAACTCCCTCAGGAGACCTCCCAATCTTTAGAACAAAGATTTTGGGGATGGTTATCTTGCCACTTTTGTTGAATATGGGTTTCCCCAAAATTCACTTTTGATTGTAGTGGGTTGGAAAACCTGGCTTTGGTTGTTCCTACTTAGGTCATTCCTGTAGGGTGAGTACTTTTTCCCACTACGGCAGGCCTTCTAAAGGATTTAATAAAACATAAAATGCATAAAGCTAAAATGGGTAAGTCTGGTTTTTTTATCACCCAATAAAGGGGAGAGCATATACCTATTACCCAGCAAGCACAGCAAACAAATGGTTCATTTTTAAACCCAAATGACGATTTTATACACTAAGTGAAGATGTTGCTTCACAACAAGCATGAGATTCTTTTTAACCAAAAAAAATAAAAATTTGGTGACTATCCTAGGATTGATAAATTCCAAATTAAAATTCCTATCCTAGGATTGATAAATTTAAAATTAAAATGTTTATCCTAGGATTGATAAATTCCAGATTAAAGTTCCTATCCTAGGATTGGTTTATTTTAGTCCCCATACATCAATAAAATTATTGGTTGCAGTCGTGTCGGATCCAAATAACAATTTAAAAATGAAAATAACCAGTCATTTGCGGCACAAAATAGAAGATGTGGCTCGGCAGAGCAGATGCGGTTCGGTTTTGTCAAATGCATCATTCGTGAGCTTGTATGCATTGCGATAGGTTGTATGTGTCATTCATGAGCGCAAATGCGGTGCGACAGAGCACTTGTGTCACGTAGGCTATCAGTTGCATTGTTCTGTACTCTGTACCTACAAAACAAAATCTGAGGTCGTACAAGAACCTGCAAAAAATGTGTTAAAGAGTCGGGTTCACCAATGTAATGAAGGATTTCTACAAAACAGATTGTTAGTCTAATAATGCATACATATATTAAATCAAATCCAACAAACAATGAAATACATTAGAGATAAAAGGAAAACGAATGAAACTAGAACAGTCTCACCCAATCTTCTCTCCTCCATGATTCACTTACATTGTACCTCCTTAAGCTTGTTGTGATAAATGGATGCCCTCATATTTTTGAGAAAACTCTCTATGCCTAGTCCTAAACAAATCCTTTAAAGGATTTCTCAATAAACCAACTGTAAACTAGAAATTTAATTCTACTATGCAAGTAATTAATATACCTAAAGATGATAATGAGAAGATGATACTATGAGATTGCAAGAGATAATAATAAGAAATTACGAGGTCAAGAGATGTCGAAAATGAGATCAAGATTATCATTTTATAGAAAATTCCATCTTAAACGAACAAACGAGATGAGAATTTGAGAAATGCCCTAGATTCAATGGTTAAGATTCAAAATGGCAACTCTCAATTAGGGTTAGGGTAAAATCCCAAATGAGTGAATAAGATTTATTTAAATAAATTAAATCAAGGATAAATGTGATAGTGAGATGAAATTAGTAAAAATCAGAAGATAAGAAGATGAGATTTTAGAAAATCAGTAATTTTAGCAATTACTTGATTTATTAGAAGAATATTTCCATTTTGCATTAAATTAATTCAAAATATGGATTTGTGATATAATGAGTAATTGATTTTTGCAATTAATTACTAAAAGAAGAATCAGTTAACAAATGTGAAGTCATTTTTAAATAAATTGTTTTATTTAAAAAGAGGGAAATGTCACATAAGGCAATTAAATAATTATTAATAATTATTTAATTTAGAGGAGATAGTTAACTAATTAAATAAATTAATGAATCTATTTAATTACGAGAGGATTTTAGGAATTAGTGACATATTAAATAAATATATTAAAATATATTTATTTAATAATCAGGAGGACATTAATGATAAAGATTAATTAAATAAATGAGACTTTATTTGATTGCAAGAAGACTTTGATAATTAGTGACATATTAAATAAATAAATAATTTTATTTATTTAATAATCATGAAGAATGAAAGATCATGAATTAATTAAATAATTATAAATTATTTAATTAATAGTTGAATGTGGATTAGAAACATAATTACAATGTCATAATCATATTAGGATGAAAGGTGGTAAAATGTTGCTTGCAGGCCTTGGTCATTTTTATGTGTCTACACTATCCACCTATGTATTCACATATAGATTTGGAGAAAACTATATGGCCTACCCTAGATGAGGAAGACCGGTAATCATTAAATACTCTAATGACTATTGAATGTAATCCCTTGTTAGAAAACCAAGATGAATATAAACCGATTGTAAACATCATGTAGAATAATTATGGTAGGGACCTATAGCAACATGACTATATAACATGTTTGCAAGACCCCCTACAAAACATATTTCTTTCTAGTACATTTGAGTATATTTTATAAATTTTCTACACCTTATTGTCTCATTATTGTATTCCAAATATATTAGGTCTTGATATTTCATCTATTCAAACATCATCCTTGAATTTAGAGATTATACCAAACAAGACACTAAATGTAAATAGTCATTTGATTGTTGTACAATAAACCTCACTGTTGAATGTGTTGCACAACAAACCTCACTATTGAATGATTTGCAAGCACACGTAGCTATATTTGCATTGGATTACCATGACATGAAGGGTATAGAACTAAACCTATGCATGCATCAGATTTACATCAATGAAGGCTATAAACCAATTAGACAACCCCAAAGGAGAATGAACCCTATAGTCTGTGGCATAGTAAAAAGAGAATTATAAAAAAAATTGGATGGAGGATTCATCTACCCAATCTTTGAAAGTCAGTGGGTGTATCCACTAGTAATTGTACCTAATAAAGCAGGTAAATGGAGAGTGTGCTAAGAAAGAAGTTAAATGGAGAGTGTGTGTATACTATTGTGATTTGAATGCAACAACTAAGAAAGACCACTTTCCCCTTCCATTCATTGACCAAGTACAAGATTCATTAGCAAGAAATCAATAATTTTCTTTTTTGGATGGCTTTAGTGGATACAATTAGATTAAGATATCCTTAGAAGACAAAGGCAATACAACCTTCACATTCCCTTGGGGTACATATGCTTCCTTTGTCTTTCCATTTGGGCTATGTAATGCACTTGCCACCTTCCAAAGGGTAGTACTGAGGATATTCTCAGACTTTTCTCATGATTCTATGGAGGTTTACATGGATGATTTTACAATTTATGGGAATACCTATGAAGAAGCACTTGCCAATTTGAGAAAGTACTAAAAATGTGTCAAGATCATCACCTATCCATGAGTCATGAAAAAATTTCATAATGATGACTAAGGGAGTAGTTTTGGGGAATTTTGTGTCCAATAAGGGAATCCAAGTAGACCCTAACAAATTTGAGTTAATATCAATATTTCTTGTATGCTAGAAAAAAAAAGGATGTTAGAAGCTTCCTTGACCATGCTAGGTACTATAGAAGATTCATACAAGATTTTAGTAAACTTGCAGCACCACTATTTGTCTTATTGTCTAAGGATGTAGAGTTTGAATGGACAATTTCTTGTCAACACTCCTTTAAATATCTCATGGAAACATTAACCAAAACCCCTCTCTTTAAGAGGACCAAACAGGAATTTACCTTTCTATATTCATACAAATGCTTCTAATTTTGCAACAAGAGTTGTCTTAGGATAGAAGGATGGAAACCTTGAGTATGCCATTTATTATATCAGTAAAAATATTCAAGGGGCATAACTCAACTATAAAACAACTGAGAAGGAGATGTTAGTAGTGGTTCATGCAATCAACAAATTCAAACAATAAATTATAGGGTGTTTTGTATTCATATATATTGACCATACAACAAAAAGGTATCACAAACCAATATTTCATGGTAGGCTTGTGAGGTGGTTATTGCTACTTCAAGAATTTGATATTACAATTGTGGATAAGCCAAGGAAATACAATATAGTAGTAGATTTTCTCTCTAGACTACCAACCAATTTAGAAGAAGATTTTGTAAATGAATCATTCCAAAATGAGCACCTATTTTCTCTTTCTCTGCATACACCTTATTTGGTAGTAGGGTAAACACCACCACATCTCTTACCAAGGGAGAAAAGGAAATTAGTTCAAAAAAAAATCTTACTCATGGATAGTTGGATATTTGTTCTATATAAGGCCTGACAACATAATGGTAAGATGCATCAGAGAATATGAAGTATATGATATCCTTAGAGCACACCATGATGAACCTTATGGGGGACACTTTGTAGCAAAGAGGACAGATCTGAAAATTTTGAATATTGGCTACTATTAGCCAACACTTTGAATAAAGATGCAGTCAGTTACACTAGGATTTGTGATAGATGATAGAGAATGAGACGGTCAACAAAGACAAATGAGATTTAATTACAACCACAACTATTAATAGCACCATTTGATAAATGGGGACTAGATTTTATTGGTCCCATCTCCCCAACATCAAATAACTAGGAATACATACTAGTTTGCACAAATTACCTTACCAAATTGGTGGAGGTTAAATCTTTATAGTTTGCAAGCTATGGGAATGTGGCCAAATTTCTCTATGAAGATATATTCACAAGATATGGTGTTCCTAGAATATTTTCATAGACCAAGGGCCAAAATTTACATCAAATTTTATCGCAAAACTAGTGCATGAATGAGATTAGGCATAAAAATTCTACATACTACCACCCTCAAGCAAATGGTCAAGTGGAGGTCATTAATAGATAAATTGAAAACATCCTCTCAAAGACAATGTCACTCCATGGAAGGACTAGGTAGATAGGTTACTTGAAGAAATTTGGGTTTATAGGACAACCTAGAAGATAACAAGTTCTACCTCATATGAATTAGTGTATGGTAAAAAGGTAGTACTTCCAATAGAATTTGAATACAAGACTCTAAGGAAAATAGTCAAATTGGGCATGGACTTATCCACAACACAAAAGGAGAGGTTACATAACCTCAATACATTATATGAAATAAGAATAGAAGTCATACAGCATACTAAAATCATCCATAAACAAAGAATGTGTTAACATGACCAGTTTATTAAAACCAAAGAATTCAATGCAGGTGATTGGGATTTACTATATGATTCAAGGTACAAATATTACAAAGGGAAATTACAAATTAGATGGCTTGGGCCATATGAGATAAAAATAGTCTTTTCAAATGGAGCAATTTAGTTACAAACAAGTGATGATGTACAATTTTCATTACTACTTAATGGCCATATGTTGAAGCTTTATAAATAGCCATTACAAAAGGATGACTTCATTTTTATCACTACAACATCAATTTGAGCCATAGATACAAAATTCACTGACAACAACAAGCACTTCTTTATAAATGTTAATAGACAAGCAACATAGCTTTCCCATTGATATTTCATTGGTATAATTCTATCACACATCTCACATGCACATACTACATAGGTGACATTTGGAAACCATCATTTTTTGAGATAGTAGAGAAAGCAACAAGGAGTTGCAACATCACACCCCTAGGCGACAAAACTATAGAAGGCACTTGTTACTACATGAGCCTGTAGCACTTGCTTGTCATTCACTATATATACACCCATATAAAGTGCATAATTCATCACTTAAATGCATTATCCATCTGTACATGTAGCCATACACCTTACACTTTATTGTATGCAACTTATTTCTTTCCTAAGCATGTATCCATCATACCACCTTTTTCAATTCCATTGTACCATGCAATAACTTTCACCTCCCTCATCACGTACTTTATGTAGCCTTTTTCATCCATAATTCCAATGTCATTTCCATGTGCCACACATATACTACCTTCAATTTCAAGACATCATTGCATAAATTTCATATCATTCACGGCAAGTCATTTCAAATCAAGCTGCAGGTAGCATTCAGCTCATTCACATGAGTTGCATTTCATTTCAAACAATTCCTACAAGTATATTATTGATTTTATGCATATTTATCATTCATTCATGCATGTCAAATATCATTTTTATAGCTTTCCATTACTTCTAATTTATGACTCTACCCAATTTTTACATACTAAGTGAGAACACTTAGAAACTTTAGTTTGGGGGTATTCATGATTATTCCTTAGTTTTCTTGATTTTCAAAAAAAATTGCAAAACTTTTTGTCATTTCATTTTCCACCATTTTCAAAAGACAAATAATTCAGAGGAGAAAAAGAAGTGCTAAGCAGAAAAATTAAGAAGCGTATTTGAATGATAAAGCATACAACATAGTAGAAGTAGTATAATTAGGGTGGTAGAGAGAAAAAATAGAGAAAAACAAAGCATAGTGAGTGATTACAGACTGTTGAAGCATTGTAATGGGTGGTGACATTGTGATAAAGGAACCAAAAACACAAAATTTGATACTAGAAGATAGGAAATGCTTGCCAATATTCTAGCAAGCTGGCTAGCTAGATTATTTCCTAAGGATTACAATATTTAATGAAGTGATGACCCCAAAAATTTCCAGGAGAAAACTTGGACTCTTCCTCAAAAGTTACCAAACACTTATCTTTTCATTGGCTTTGGGCTTCAATTTATTCTCACATAATTAGATACTTAATATGTGATGGAAGACAATCATTACTATATACAATCTATTTTAAATTATTAAGCTATTTACACCATGGAGGCATGTAAATGTTCCCAATTTTTTGTATAATTTGTTAAAAAGAATGGCTTCTAAATAGAAAAGGAAAAGAAACTAGTTAGCTAGTGTAGTCACGGATGGAGGGTCCAAAAAGGACAATCCAACCACGCAACCTAAAGTTTAACATAGAAAAAAATAACACAAGAAAGTACTCAGCAAACATAGATTATCATTGATCTAGTAACTTCTAGTCTTACATGCATCATATATCTCATATACTAAATAACTAGGGTTCATAGGCCTAGTGTAAGGGCATTCAAGATATTACAATAGGTGTAATGCCTTGTTAAAGTCCAAATAGGACAACTTGAAAATGTATTTTATCTGTGAACTTCTTAACTACTAGCTTACTTCTAGTTGATTACAAATGATCTTAAATATGAATCTCTTTCTCAAATTATGATCTCATCAAACCTCAAGGGTTTAGAAACACCAATGAAAGATAAAATGTGTAGATCAGCCAAATAACATGACAGATAACACATCGATAAATAAAATGAATTATAGATCTCCAAAAAAATTCCCCTTAGACCTAAATTTCTTGTATGATTCTCCATTAAGTTCTGCATGCTTTAAAATAGGTCCACACAACCTATCTAGACTAGGTCGGCCCTAAATTCTCTAACTAAAAACTGACAATGAAATTTTAAGAGCGATATCCTTCTCCAAATGAAAGCAAATCTCCTAAAATCTAGATATGGAATAGATGACCTCATGTAGAACCAATATCTTTCTCCATGAGCTAAGAAATGAAAATGTGAAAGAATATGGAAGAAACTACTGAGACAACTACAAATTGAAATGTAATAAAGAAATATTTTTGGTTGATAGAGGATTTCTTTATAACTAGGGATGCTCTTGCATCAAATACCCGAGGTTGGAAGAAAAGTGAGTCTCTCACTTTATAGAGGCTACAAGAAAACCAAAGTCATCCACCTTAGCTTGATAAATCCTCCACTAGTCTATCTTCCCACTTTACCATATACTCCTTGCACTGCTTGTTCCTAGTGCTCCTTCCAATTTTAGTATCCAAGATCTGGTCAATCTTCTCTAGTAGCTGATGTGGTAACTAATCCTCCAAACCAAATTATTTGCTACTACCATTTGACTTTCCTTCATATGCATTTCCTGAATCAAACTTTCTAAGAATCTTACATGGTCCAATCTTTCTCATATTCATCTTATTGCATCTACCTATTGGAAACCTTTCCTTCCTAGGATATACCATAACTTCATCTCCAATAAAAAATTACTTATGCCTCATTTTCACATTTCTCTTATCCTTATACTTACTATCCATGTACTCCAAGTGATTTTGGACCTGACTATGCAATGTTTCCATGAATCCTACAAATTATTTTTCTTTTGTACTCCTCTTATCCTCCACATTGATGTCTTTGAGATCTGCAAATCCTCTAGGATGTATTCCTATCACAATCTCAAATGGTGTCTTTCTTGTACTTCGATTTACTGAATTATTTTATGAAAAATCTAGATGTGGTAGAACTATGTCCCAATTTCCTACCTTATCTCCAACCAAACATCTCAATAAGTTACCCAAACTCTTATTTACAACCTTTATCTATCCATCTATTTGTGGGTGATATTTCAAACTAAACTTCAAGTTGGTCTTCATCTTCTTCCACAATGTCCTCTAAAAGTATCCAATGAACTTGGTGTCCCTGTCTAAAACTATAATCCTTGGTAATCCATGCAACCTCACAATATCCTTGAAAAATAATTCAACAACATGCACAACATCGTTAGTCTTCTTACAAGGAATAAAATGTACCATCTTAGAAAATTTATCCGCTACTACCATTATAAAATCATACCCTCTTTGTGTTCTTGGTAATCCCAATATGAAATCCATATTTATATCTTCCTCGGGTCTCTCTAGTATTTCAAAGATTTGTACAATCTATTATTTTGACTACTTCCTTTTACTACTTGACAAATTCTACAACTTTGAACATACTTCCTGACATCCTTATCATATGTGGCCAAAAATAGTATTCACTCACCAAAACTATTGTCTTATCAACTTCAAAATGTCTCTCTAGTCCTCCACTATGCTTCTCCTTAATAAAATTCCCCCACATTGAACTCCTTGGAATACACAATTGATTTCCCTTGAACAACATGTATTCCTGAATTAAATAATCCAACCATTAGCTCTTATTTGTCACCAATGGTTCCTTACATGCACTTAATGCTTCAGTAAAATCTAGATCATTCTAATCTATATGCTTCAGCTCTTCAAATCCCAATACTTCTACCTTCATTCATGTCAACAAATTCCTTCTCCTACTTAATGCATCTACAACTTTATTTGACTTACCACTTCTATGCTTCAACATAAATATATAGTTTTACAAGAACTCAACCCATCTCATATGTCTCTAGTTCAACTTACCCTGATTATTCAAATACTGTAAGGATTGATAGTTATTATACAACACAAAATCCTTAGGAAAAAAATAATGTCTCCACTTATTCAAGGCTTGAATTATGGCATAGAATTCTTGATCATAAACCGAATATCTCTTTTTGGTATTATTCAACTTTTCACTGAAATAGGTTATTGGTCTTCCTTCATGACTCAAAATTTCTCTAATTGCATTTCCACTAGCATTACAATCCACTTGAAATAATTTATCAAAATTTGTTAATGCTAACACTAGTTTCTTTTTCACCCTTTTATTCAGCAATTCAAGACTTATTTGTGCTTCATATGTCCACTTAAAGTCTTTCCTATCTCCTCTCATTATGTTTTTCATAGGTGTGTAAATTCTATTAAAGCTCCTAATGAATTTCCAATAGAAACTCACCAATCCATGGAATGATCCTACCTCTCAAATTTTCATAGGTGTAGGCCACTCAACAATTTCTCTAACCTTCGTAGGGTTCATCTTCAATCCTTCAACAAAAATGATAAAACCCAAATACACCAACTCTATCTTTATAAAGCTACACTTATTGATGTTTATTAGAAACTTCTCTTCTCTCAACCTCTACAATACTTATTTGGTGTGCCACAAATTTTCTTCTCTAGTCTTATTAAAAATTATAATATCATCCAAATAAGCAATGAAAAAATTACCCAAGAATTACTTTAATACCTTGTTCATCAACCTCATGAAATTTCTAGGTACATTGGTCAATCCAAAACGCATCAATAACCACTCATACAATCCTTTATTACTCTTAAATTTGGTCTTCCATTTATCTCCTTCTCTAATCCTGATCTAATGATATCCACTCTTTAGATCAATCTTTGTGAAATACTTTGCTCCACTCAAACACTCCATAATTTCATCCATTCTTGGCAATGGAAATCTATACTTGACTATGATCCTATTGATTTCTCTTAAGTATGTACACATTCTCCATCCTCCATATTTCTTTGGTGCTAGTACAATAGGTACTACACATGGGCTTAAGCTCTCCTTGATCAATCCCTTCTTCAACAACTCTTATATTTGTTTGTTCAGCTTTGCATTTTCTGCAAGTATCTCATATGTATTTATTTGTTTTGTAAAATTTCTCTAGGTATTAGATCTATATGATGACTAATACTCTATACCAATGTAAGTCCATCTGGTACATTCTCTGTTATGATATCTTCATACTTTGTCAACAATTTTGCTACTTCTTTTTACGGTGAGTCTTCTCCATGCTTGGTCTCCGGTTTACCACCCCTCCTTTGAATCAACACAAAACACATGTTCTCATGCCTCAATCCTTCTAAAAAAATTCTTTAATATACCAAACATAGCTTGGCATTACTACAAAATTCATAGTTGTCCTCTTCTTCCAAAGGTATCAATTTATTTCTCTTGCCATTCGAAGTCACAATTTAGGTATTCCTTCTTCCATCATGAATTGTTTTTATATCATATTTCCATGGTATTCCTCACAGTAAATGGCATGCATCCATGGGCATAGTATCACACAACACTTCATAATTATATGATCCTATATGAAATTTCACCAAATTTTTCTCTCACCAAGATCTTATGTTTATCCTAAATCCATGCTATCTTATAGGGCTTTGGATGTTTCGATCTCTTCAAATTCAACTTGGTTACTGGATCTCTTCTAAAACTAGGTTATCGGTACTAAAACTATCAATGATAACTTTACATACCTTCCTCCAGACTTACATCTTTTCCTAAACAAACTTTTCCATTGTAGTGGTTCCTTTACCACTTCTTCATGCATCAAAGCTCTCCTCATTACTAGCGACTCGCATTTCTTTAGTTTCCAAACTGGACTAGAGGATCCAATAGGTTATTTATCCTCATAATTTTTTCTTTTGATATGCTCAATCTTCTAATTGGTACTTCCCAAATGAAATTCAAATTCTCTATATCCTTCACCTTCACACTTGAAATAGGTTCCTCTAAATGGTATTTTCCTAGATCTTCCTTCATTTCTCTTATATCCATCATTACAATAGGAATTATGACCTCCTCTATCACTACGGTAGAAATTTTTGTCCTCCCTTCCTCTACAATATGAATTACTATTCTTGTCATCACTGCAATAAGGTTTTCCATCCTTGTTCTACTCTGTAAATGGTCTTCTTTCTCTCAATTGTGATCCACTCCTCTAGAATATTCCTCTAGAACTTCTCTACCTTTGTTCAAACTTCTTGTTCATCTTTTCTTCTACCTTCAATACAAATTGGTATTCTTCTTCAATTGATGTCATCTTCACTAGCCTCAAATATTCTTGAATTTTTATTCTCAATCTATTGATGTACCACATAACCTTCACTTTTCTTGCTTCACTATATCTAGCTCTAATGATCATCATGTAAAATTCTTATGTATACTCCTTCACAGATTTCTCCTTTTGCCTCAGGTTTTGTAGTCGTTTCAATAATTCAAGCTTATAATCAGTAGGTATAAATTGATTCTTCAACTTTTTCACCATCCTATCCCACTTTTTGATTTTCTCTTTTTCTCTCCTATTCCTATCCAATTGTACTTCTTTCCACCATATAGCAGCATGACCTTTCAATTTAGTTTTTATAAATCTCAGTCTTTTCATATCTTTAATTTCTTTGTATTCAAAATACTCTTCCATATCATTGATCCAATCAATAAATTGCTCAAGGTTTAAATTTCCCACATAATTTTGAATTTCAATCTTAGGTCTTTTAATAATTTGGAGATATCTTTCAACATTTTTACCTGATCTGAATCTTCTTCTAGGTTTTCTTCATTTTGATTTACAACATGCTCTAATTCATCTTCATCACTTTCATCTACATGTCTGGGTTTTAGATCTTGCCTTATATCTTCTTCTACAACATCCAATGAAACTCTCATTACTCTCATTATCTCTAACATTTCATCCATTCTTCCAATATTTTCCATAGTAGGAACTCTCATTATCTCTAACCTCAGGTCAGCGATATATTAACCACAAGGAATGCCTTCTCAATACTCACAAACTTGCTTTGATACCACTTGGTGCAATCACAGATGGAGGGTCCAAAAAGGACTGTCCAACCATGCAGCCTAGAGTTCAACACAACAGAAAATAACACAAGAAAATTCTCAACAAACATAGATTATCATTGATTTAGTAACTTCCAACATGCATCATATGTCTCATATGTGGAATAACTATGGCTCACAAACCTGTCACAAGGGCATTCAAGATATTACAATTGGTGTAATGCCTTATTATAGTCAGGAAAACTTGAAAATGTATTATATCAGTGAACTTCCTAACTATTAATTGATTTCTACTCAATTAAAAATGATCTTAAATATGAAACTATAGCTCAAATTATGATATGTGATAGCCTCAAGGGTTTAGAAACCCCAATGAAAGATAAAACATGTAGGTCAGCCAAATAACATGACATATAACACATTGATAAGTAAAATAAATTATGGATCTCCAAGAAATCTCCCCTTATACCAAAATTCTTGTATGATGCTCTATTAAGCTTTACATGCTTTGGAATAGGTCTACACAACCAATCTAGGCAAGGTCAGCCCTAAATGCTCTAACTGAGAATTGACAATGAAATTTTGAGAGTGATATCTTTTTGTAAATGAAATCAAATTCCCTAAAATCTAGATATGTCATGGATGACCTCATGTAGAACCAATATCCTACTCCATGAGCTAAGAAATAAAAATGCAAAAGAATGTGGAAGAAACTCCTAAGACAACTATAGACTGAAATGCAAGAAAGAAATTTTTTTGGTTGATAAAGTATTGCTTTCAAACTAGGGATGCTCTCACATCATCAACATTATCTCATTTTTTTTAAGTCACATTACTGGTAAACAGGAGCCTTAGGTTTCAATTCCCAAATATATCATGGAATATTTTCTTAATTGTAGTAATATCAACAATATTATTCAATTGCCTAACGAAAAAAATAGGGGCCAGGAACAAATAATGTTGGAGCCTATTATGGTTGCTCCTAAGGGATAAATTCCCTCTGGTTCGCCTTTGGCAACACCTACCCATTGCACGAGAGAATCAAAAGAGTAGGGTATGCAAGAAACATGGACTATCGCCTTTGTTGAGAAACCCATTATAGAAAGTAAGCAGGAAACCTCTATTTATAAGAGGCCACCTGAAGATAAAAATGGGAAGATTGGAGCTTCTTCTTATGTACTTGCAAGGGGGGGAAACAATTTGACACAATCTAGGAGGTAGTAACATCATCTCGCTAAGAAGGGGCCAATGAGAGGCAAAATCAAAAATTAAAAAGAGGATTTTGTTATGATTGATACATATTCAGATTCCCTTGGTGAAGATGTAAATATACCAATTGTTTAGTCATTATATTTTTCTACCACTTTTGATTCAAATTTAGAAGATATTTTTGTAGCTAAAAATATGAGGAAAATATCTCCAAAAAGCCTTGTTTTAGAGGGGTGTGAATATAAAGGTGAAATGGAAGAAGAGAAAATTTTAGAAAAAGATAAGGAAATTTTCATTGAAGAAAGGAATACTAATAAATAATTACAAGAAGAAATACAAGGGATAAAAAAATTGGAGGAATTGTTAAAACATACCAATAGAAAGACAATGAATGGGATGCTAGAATCAAAGAATGGAAATACTCCACAAGTTTGAGCATGGGCCAAAACTAGAGATACTAGCACAATTGTCCATGGTAAAGATAGAAGGGAAAGAACCAGTGCCCCAAAGCTCAATTGGATAGATCAAAACCCCCATTGGACTATTTGTTGTGTCCCTAGGTGTTTAACTATGGAAGAAAACATAGGAATTCTCCCAGAAAGAGAAATAATGGATAAGGGAGAGAGATGAAATGGTATTTAACCACAATAAGGCACTGAAAAAGCAAGAAATAGAAGTGAAAAAGTTGAAAGTGAAGATTGAGGAAATGGTAAACAAAACATCGCAACTACTAAAGTGCAGGCCACCTATCAAAGTCTATGCTTTGTTCTTGCAAGAGAATTTTTTATGCTTTCAATTTATCCAATTGATTAGTGATTTGCATGTTGCAATGAATAGGAAATATTTGTTTTTAGAGACTTTTTACAACTCCACACCAAAGATGTAGGATTAACTATGTGATGTTTATCTACACAATTATGTTCTTATAGATGGCATTTCTTGGAGTCCATTGATATTTGTAGGAGGTCTCCAAATAAGATATTTGGCCTCTTATGTTAGAAATGAGCATAAAAGGGGGGAAAATCTACAATAATATCATGAAAAATAAAAATATATTTCGTTATATCTTAGGAAGGAGTCAGTGGATCCAAATGAAGTAATAGATCAATGGTTAGATCTCTCGAATCATAGAGGAGTTGGAAAGAAGATAATAGATTGTAGAAAACAATATTATAGTATAATGAAGGGATTAGTAGAAAGTACCATTAATGAAGCCTTTAATTTTTATTTTTAAATATGGGAAGATCTTTTACCAGAGCTGAAAAGAAAGGAGCCACACTTTGTTTACAACTATATAGCCATAATTTGAATGTCTCACAAGTATATAGATATTGCACTAAAAAATGGAGTTACCTAGTTTCCACTTGTCTTCCATCCTCCTATCCTCTTGTTCCCTATACCACATTAGATAGGGAGGAAAAGAGGGGAAGAAGTAGTAGAAAATAGGAGATTGGTGAAGCTCTCAAACCAGAAAGGATATTACCTAAAGCAAGTCAAAGGAGTTAACAATGTGGCTTATTTTAGAGAAATAACTCTACAATATAACCTCCAACATTAAAATTTCCTTGAGGAAAAGAAAATGACTTAGTTAGGGGAAGTGATGGGCTTAATTTATGGCTAGGTTTCCTTCATTAGTTTATGTTTTTTTCATTTCAATCTACCAAGTTTCATAGACATTCCTAAGACTTCATACATCTTTTATAACTTTCATGCACTTTACACTAGACATTAGTATGTGGAAATATAAATATTAGATGTTGAAATTTGCATGTGTGAATGTATTAATGTTCATGAAATTTAGTATGATTTATGATTAAATTATGATTGTTAATGATGTGTATACTGTTAGAATCCAAGATCACCTGCATGCAAATGGATACCTGTCACATGCAAAAGACATGCAAAACCAACAAGATGTTCTGTAAACCTCAAAGTGTAAAATGCATTATGAGAATCTTTGTTATTACAAAGAGATCAATCCTTATGAAGGAGATCAAGAAACCCAAGGGAAACCCTAAATGAAACCCTAGTGTGCACACTTAATAATTAATCAATTATTAATGTGCCTAAGTTTAGCTTAAGCAACTAGAGGAATAAGTGACTTAATTAATTAACCAGTATGATATAATTAATTAAGCATATAACTTATTACTCTAACACCCCCCCTTAAGATGAACTTAGGAAGAAGCTAAAACACTAGAAGAAGATGCATGTAAGCAAAGATGGGTCCCGACAACTAGGCCTGATCAGGTACCCATTTACAAATGAAAGAAAGAGGTAGAGGAGGAAAACCCAGTGGGACAAAACCCCCCTACAATGATATGACATGCTGCAAAGAAGCACTGGAAGAACACTGTAGAGTAACACTGGAACCGCAATCTGGCAAGCAAGGAAAGATACTTCTATCTACAAGAAACCATATCGGAATCATCATAATGTGACAGCAAACTCGATTCCATGGAACACTTGAAAACTCCAAACAGGAACAATGCTGGAATCTATGAAGCAGCAGTCGATTATTGAATGATGAAACACTGAAAATGAAGTGCAAAGATGCAAAAGACACTCTCCCAACTGCCAAAATATCCAGGTAATCTCCAAAACACCCATCAGGTCAAATCTGGATTAATGAAAAACCTAGGACAAATACAGAAAAAAGTACATGGATAGAAACATAGAGCTCCACAATACCTTTCCAACGCCACAAAGATAGCAAAAATCGGAGATCGTGGCAAAAAGTTATGAGCTCGGAAGCATAAAAAGTACATCTGACTTCAACCAGCAATAAATACAGTAAAAAAAAAATATATTTTAAAATAAACAGCACTAAATGAAAGTACTCGGAACCAGCTTTCCGGTGATATCTTGTTTTCTTGATTTCGATACCATATGCCCAAGTTATGCCAAAAACAAAAAAACTGCTCTTTTAAGGCAAATAAGGGTTAGGGGGACAAACTGTCGTACGACCAATGACGTCAACACTTCACTGCAAAAAATTTGATGGCCATCTGGCCGTCGACACAAAAATCCGGCCCCCCTGCAAAAAAAATTGGGCCCCTGGTCGCCATATGACCGTAGGCAGGGCGCAGGGGGCTGAAGTTGGTCGGGGGCAGGGCGCGAAGCTCCTGGTCCCGTATGTGACCACTGCGGCTGGCAATGGAGCCCTCAGGGGCTGGTGGAGGGCCCCCAATCATCCATGTGACTGAGGTGGATGCAGAATGAGCCTGCGGGGGCTGGCCAGGAACCGGCGGCCAGATGGGGGAGCCACCGGTGGCTGGCGGCTCGCGAGTGGCGCGGCGGTGGCCGCCCGATGGAGCGGTGGTGGTAGGACTGGTATGAACTGTGAGCACTGGCACAAAGCCCAAAAAAATGTTGTTTTTCAATTTTTGTGCTATTTTTGACCTCGGAATGCGTGCTGGGGAGGCCGTACGGCTTCCCTGGTAAAAACATTTTGCCTCTCAGATCAAGTTCACCAAAATCAACCAAACGACAGGCATTCCTAAGGTTTTGAGGTGCTACGCACACGATGGTGACGTCCGTTTGAGCCCATAGTGTGCCAAAAAATCGGCTACCCCCAAATCTTGCAGAAAAGATGCTTGTGGAAACCCTTTCATTTGAAACTCACTGAGAAGCCATATCTTCAGATCACGAACAGGCAGTGGCAGGTCTGGAGCTCTGATACCATGTTAGAATCCAAGATCACCTGCATGCAAATGGATACCTATCACATGCAAAAGACATGCAAAACCAACAAGATGTTCTGTAAACCTCAAAGTGTAAAATGCATTATGAGAATCTCTATTATTACAAAGAGATCAATCCTTATGAAGGAGATCAAGAAACCCTAAAAGGGAAACCCTAAATGAAACCCTAGTGTGCACACTTGATAATTAATCAATTATTAATGTGCCTAAGTTTAGCTTAAGCAACTAGAGGAATAAGTGACTTAATTAATTAACCAGTATGATATAATTAATTAAGCGTAATAAATTATTACTCTAACATATACATTAGGAATGAAACTAAATTCTTTTAGCTAGAAGGACTATAACCAATAGCAACTAGATTTCCAACTAGTAACATAAGGACCACAAACAATGGCAATGGAGAAGTCAAAATGGTTAAAGTGTGGCAGTTCAAGAGAAGAGCGAAGATAACCATTGAATGGTCAACCATGAGTCACCTCAAGCACATTCTTATCCACCAAACAAGATGACTAGAAGAAGAAGTAGACTATTTTGAGTAGGAGTAACCCATGACATGACATTCTCTATGAAACATGTCTTTTTCATGGAAGTTAATCATTAGGGAAAGGTCTAATTTAGTTTCTCTTTTTTTACTTTTAAATTATGTTTTTTTGTTACAAGAGTAAGTCCTCTCCCTATCTTTGAGGGAGAGTGGATGAATAAATTATGGTTTTGTTATCAATCCTAGAAGGAATAAGACTCCTTGCAGAACCTATATAGTGGGATCTATTGTGAGGAGTGAATCTAGTTAGTTATCTAGTTTTTTTTTTGCTAAATTACCAGTTGATATTTGATTCTTTTTAGTTTTTATGTTATCATTTAAATAATAGATATGTATTTTTAAATGAGAAATATTTTGTAGATTCTTGTCAAATTTCAAAGTTTTCATGCAATAATGGAGTTAGTTCAATATCATGATTTTCTAATTAATTAGTAAGTTTTGACATCTGTTATGGAAGAAGCAACTCAAGAAAGGGCCACTTGAGGTACTAATATCCACTCCATTTCCTATCATTAGATTAATTCAGGCATTGTTGAATTTAGCTAATATAGTTTCCAGTTTCATGCATGTGGAATTAATGAATATGATACTATAATTGAATTAGATTTAATAGATTAATGTGTATTTCATACTCCAAGAGTAATTAGTTACATTTTAGCCTTAGAAGTTAATATTCACATACTTAAGTGATAAGCACCTATAGCATAAGTATTGTCTTAAGTTTATTCCCTTGTTTTTCAAGTTAAACATCTTCATTTCCTTTTTTAACTTTTATAGTTTTTTGTACATGAGTAATCACCTATACTCTACTAATATAGGGCATGTTTAGAATAAATGAATGCATATATAGTGCCAGCACTATCAAAATCTTACGAAGCCCTAGTTGATAATTTAATGAAGCCTCTCATGGAAGATGAATTGTTCAATTAGGAAGCCATCCTCTAAATTGTGTGTGTACCTATAGCATCAAGTTAATTCGATAGTAGAGATTCCCTACAAAAGAAATAAATTTTCTTCACAAAAAAATATTGTTTGGATATGTTGATGGCTTAAATTTGAAACATAATTAGTTTTGGGTTAATTTAACCACTAAAAAATCCTAGGATTTTGTAAAAAATGAGAAATGAGGACTATTTTTAGGTTAAGAGGAGGAAACTTATAGATTCCTCTAAAAGGATCACATTTCACAATATTACCTTACAAGTTACCTTGACATTGGAGATTTTAAAAGAGAAGTTTCCAAAGCTAATGGATAATTGGAAAACCAACATTAGGAGGTCTAAGATTGAAACTGCAAAATTCTAGCCATATGCAAAGGAAGAGGGTGATAGGTTTGTGAAAAAACTATATGAAGTTTAAAAAAAGTTATAATGAAAACTTTAGTTTCAACATGATTTGGAAGATATGGGACTCAAAGAAAGAATGAATGATTCTAAAGTTGATCTAGGTGTGCAAGTTGTGAGATATAGTGATAATATTTCAAAGATTACTCCTCCAATAAGAATTTATGAGATGGATAGGTATAGTGAAAGCTAGAACAATTAGCCTATTGTTACCTTTTTGTATTTTAGCTAAGTTTATGAAATATATTGTAACTAGACTTGATTTTTTTATATATATTCTAACTAGGCATTAGTGTCTATGAACTTATATTACCTAGGCTAGGAATTAAGCATATATTATAACCTACTTTATTTTGGCAATATATAATTAGTTCAAAAAATCATGATTGATTGTATTGATGGGCTCTAATTAGAATGATAGTATTTAAAATCCTATAGTGTGAGATGCTAGTGTCTTAAACATGAACTAATGTCTTACCTCCTAACTAGAATTATATATGTTATATCTAAGTGTTAGTATGATTATATATACACTATGTGAAAGGTTTGAGGTCGATGTATTATGTTGTACAATATTTTATTAGATTTTTATATTCATATAAAACCAACTTTTCTTGGTGTTTTTTGTCTCCTTGGAGAGATAAATCATTAATCTGTGGCATCTTCTATATCATGGCTGGTTTATGGCATCATTTATGTCATGATTTTTTTTTTTTGATATGTGACATCTTTTTGTCATGCTTGATTTGTGTTGATATTTGACATATTTTATGTCATGGTTGATTTGTGAAAATTTATGTGTCATGGTTTATGTGCGACATCAATGATGTCAATTGATTATATTTTTTATATGGCATCCTTTGTGTCATGATTCTACTCATGAGAGTAAGGTGTTGTTTGAAGTCTTAAGGTGTATGAAATGGTTTTTTAAATGCAAAAGAAAACTGAGAGGGAATGAATCAATTGTACCTTAAAACCTCAAAACTTTCACAAACATTCAAATTCACATTAATTTAGTTAACCCTTAATCTATTAGAATGATTTATCATGAAAGTAGATAATATAAACATAACCAAAGCAACACCATGCACAAAGAAACACTAGATTTATGTGGAAAACCCAAGAAGGGAAAAACTACGGTGAGAATAAGCTCACAATATAGAGTAATATCAACACCGATAACAAAGGGCTAACTACTAGAGGACTCACTTCCCAGAAAAGAATATAGGAAAGAAGATAGAGAAGAATGTTATAGTGAAAAATCCATCTCAATGCAATAGGAAATTCCACCAAAACATCACTAACACCTTCGTAGTCTTATTGAAGATTGTAGACACCTTCTGCTCACTATGTCTAATAATCTAACACATGAAAGCTCACATTACATTGCATAAATTCACACCTCGCAAATTTTCAATTTGCATCATTCACATCACACACATCTATCTTATCATCCCTCAACATCTCAACACATATTTATACCATCTTCAACCTAGAAAACATTCTCCAAGGTTAGCTATGCACCTCAATCATGCAAATTCAAATTAGGTTGGCACCAAAACCTTCCCATAGTGGAAAGGAATGAAGAAAAACCACAACACAACTTAACTCAAACCTAAATTCACTCATACACACCACCATGCTTCCACAAACACCAAAGAAACTCCACAATTAGTGTAAACACCCAAGGTTGACCAAACCTATGTTAACACCATTAACATTTAAGTACATGCTTCCTCAAATCCATATATGGCTCATGAACCACACACCATGCTTGAACATGATCTAGAATATTCCATAAACATCGTAGAATCTAACAAATTCCTTCAAAAAAAAATCACTTAAAGAATGTACACACCCAGTACACTCAAATAATTTTTCCATACACTGCAACTCAAGAAATCAACTTTCGAAGTACCAAATCTCAAAAATAATCAACTACAGAAAGATGCAAACACTATTAGCACCCTTCCAAATCTGTAAGACCTAAAACTATAACTAAGGAAAATATTTAGGTTAGCATGAAAAAAAATGCATAAACAAAACCCTAGCTAAACAATGAAGTACAAAGGAGGAAATAGCATAAACAAAGGAAGCCTTCACCAAGTAGCCTTCATGCCCTCCATGATTGACCTTCATTGCCTTTCTCCACTTGCTGAAAAATGATGTTTTCCCTCATATTTTGATGAGAAACTATTAGCCTATGCCAAATCCCTATGCAAATATTGAAGGATTGTACTTTTCAACACTAGAAAGTAGCAAGTATGAAGAAAATCTAATAAAGTCTACAGCCTGAAATCATGAATTCAGGAGATGTTCAAATGAGGTTGAAATTGCCTTTTTATAGAAAAGACAATTTTGGATGAATGGCCAAGATTGAAAGTTGGCAAAGCCTTAATATCAAAGGCTGAAATTGCATGTGAAAACTAGCAATTAGGGTTAGGGAAAACTTAGGTCAAATTTGAAATGAAGGGTTGAGATTTGATTTTATGAAAATCAAATCAATGGCCAAGAATGCATGTGACAAGGAGATAATGGGCACAAAGAAAGAGGCGGGTGGAGAATCAAAATAGAAATTTAAAATTATTTGATTCAAGAGGTGATTTGACCTTTTGAATTAAAAATTGATTTAATTCAAAAGTGGTGGGGTCATGTGACAATAAATAATGATTTTAAATTATTTACTTGGTGGGAAAATAGAAAGTGGGTAATTTTAAATAAATGATTTTATTTAAAATTAGAAGGAAAGTTGATGTGGACAATAATTAAATAAATTATAGGAAGGCATAAGGAATTAATGGCATATTTAATAAATAAATAAAATAAAAAAATTTTAAATAATCAAGAGGAAATAGTAGACAGATAATAATTAGATAAATTTAGGAATTTATTTAATTATGGAGGGACATAAGAAATTAGCAACGCATTTAAATAAAATAAATATAATTTATTTATTTAAATAGTCTAGAGGAATAAAATATGTGAATTAATTAAATAATTGGGGATTATTTAATTAATAGTTGAATTTGGACCATAGGACATAATTAAATATTTTAATTATGTTGAGAAGAAATATGGAGAAAATAAAGTTTGCGATCCTAGGTCAATTTTATGTGTCTACATTTTTCCCCTCTTTGTTATAATGTAATTTATTGCATTGTGACAAAGAAAATTCAGTTTAGAATATGCCCTAGCGATGGTACGTAGTAGTTATGCCCCCTCGGGAAAATTTGTGAATTTTGGCCTGGTGTCAAAAAAAATTGGAAAGTGTCCTAATAAGTCAATTTGATGACCAGAAAAAAAATGGCGCAATCCATTTTGAGTTTTAACGAGTTTAAGGAAACAAACAAGACGTTTAAACATGGTCAAATGTGCATCCAGTAATAACCCTTTAAGAAAACCCTAATTTTCACCCTATAAATAGGCTTGAATTGGGTAAAAAGGTAATTCATTTTCACTTTTGTCTTTTGAAAATTTAGAGCTCAAAGAGAGAGAGAGAGTACTACACAAAATAGTGATTTCAAAGATAGATCATCATGGTTTTTGAGTACACACCTATCAATGGCCAGAGGGCATGGACCCCCCGGTATGTACCCTATACCCACTTCATTATTTTCTCATTTTTTGTGCTTTTTAGGCCGTCAAAGTTGGGGTTACAAATGCATCACAACACATTTGCATTCACAAAAGATGAAAACTCCATCGCGTTGCACGCATTTGATGCATCACAATGCAAGTATGAAGGCTAGGCTAGGTTTAGGTTTAGAGTGGCACAATCGCGAGCTAGTGTGATACAAGTGCCAAAGTGAAATGCAAGTGCCAAGTTGAGCGACACAATCTCCATATTGCAATGTAAACGAGGGATGCTACAACACAAGTACCTTAAAATAGTGCAACTATTGAATGAAACAATGCAATTATTATAGAATGACACATCTACCAAGTCAAATGATGCAATTTACGTATTGTGATGCAACTGCAGGGTCAAGCAACACATTTGACTATCACAATGCAAGTGAAAGGAAAAATGACGCAATTGACTTTAGCCAGGGTTAAACTAGTTTAGACTCAGTTTCCTTGTGTACTTTTGATCAGATAGATGATAATGATGATTTTCAGCAATGTGCTAACCTTTGTTTCTGTGTATGCAAAAATGATTACCACTCATTTACACTTGAGACTTTTGGCCAATGACATATGCATTCAGAGATTAGCTGAGACAGGGTGAATAGAGGTGACTGATGCATCTAGGACTATTTCATGTGACCTATATATGCCCATCGTTTTGGCTAATAGGGGCCTTTTGACAGCACTCGTAGAGAGATAGCACTTTGAGACCTACTCATTTAATTTTCCAACAGGAGAGGCCACAGTTACACTTGAGGACATGTATAGGATCTTACAAATCCCTCTCAGAGGAGAGCAAGTTAACTACAATCCTTGACGGGGATTATAGGCCATTATAGATTATTACGAGAATGAGGACGTAGCTCAGCTAGGGATTCATAGTTATGATATTATATGGGATTTCATGGTCGACCATTATGGTAGGTGGTATGTGATGTTGTGTACCTTGATTTTCGGGTGTTGATTCACAATCGCCATGGTCCTGGTTTCCCTATTGAATGGGGGGATGTTCTTGTCAAGATGAGGTAGGATAGGACAATATTTTCTTGGAGGCCATGCTTTCTAGGCATGTTATATCATTAGTTACATGATGTGGCATATATGGAGGTGATCAGTATCAGCTATGACACTACACTTCTTATGATCTGGGCATGGGAGCACATTCCCTTATTTTGGCCACTAGTGTAGAGACGGCTAGCCAAGGTTATGCCATATGTCTATCTATATGCGGGTTCATTGGCATAGATCCGTGTGGGGGACAAAGGATATCGGCTCCATGCCATTGACACTTTGATGGGGTTTTTCTGGAGGTCGTACAGAGACTGTGGATAGTGTCCAAGAGAGGAGGATCACTTATCATTCTATAGATAGCTCAGATACCGGATTGGTTGGACAGTGTAGTCTCAGCTAATTATAGATATGCACCTACCCCTGTGGGTACTAAGATAGTTTGGGGAGTAGTAGCATGTTCCAATGGGCACCGCAAATTATGCTCGATCCTCACGAGAGATAGTGTGGGGACCACTCATAGCAATTATAGTGGTTGAGCAGAAGATTGATGGATTAGTAGAACAAAAGTGGGGATCGAGCAGGGGTCTATTTGATGCGAAGACCACCCCACATTATGATGCATGGTGGCAGACTCACAGGCCACTACCATTGACAAATCTAGATTAGTCAATGCTAGTGGATCGACGGGAAGTATTACCTTGGGTGCACCGAGCAAGAGGAGAAGGTAGGGGGAGAGGGATGGATGGAGGTAGAGGAGACAGGGATGGTGATGGAGGATATGGGAGAGACAAAGGAGGTGGTGGGAGAGGTCAAAGATAGGGGAGTAGAGTTTGAAAGTGATTCGAGTGAGCACAGTTGTCACCCATCTGTAAGGAGGGAGAGGAGGAGGAGAGGGAGGAGGGTTGATATGAGGAGGTTAGGGCAGAGGTAGAGTAGCCAGATGAGCAACTAGAGGAACCTCGTTCGATGAAGCTAGAGGTGGAGGTGGATAGGGAGGAGGAAGTGGTCATAGGAGAGGAGGTGATTGATGTCGGTGGATGGGAGGATGACATAGATGATGAGGAGAGGTGTATTAGAGAGCAGATGGTGGAGGGTGAGGAGTATATAGTTGGTAGACCATCATTGCCTCGAGATGCTACAATCAATCAATGACTGACAGATATGAAGAGCAGGTTGGATGAGGCCCTCGCTCGTATCAGGTCCCTAGAGTTAGAGCTAGAGGTTACCAACGTAAAGAGGGATTAGGTAGTGGTTGGATAGCAGGAGGCATAGATTTGGTGCTCAAATTTTGCATAGTTATGTTCTGGGATGGTGGGAGAGGTAGCTAGAGAGTTGGCAAGGGTGAGTGCCTACAGGGCATAGTATAAGATTCTTTATGAGAGGGTAGTGTCAGCAGAGCAGTGAGATCCTAGCCTTTCACAATCTCGGAGTGGGACAAGTAGTGGGTTCAGCAGCAAGACTCACAACAACCAGAGTTAGAGCAGTGCTAGCCCTTCCTCCTCATTAGGATAGTCATCAAGTCATAGGTCGCGCCATAGCCACAGACATTCATCAAGGCATAGGTCTAGCCATTGTCATGCATCATCATCCTTAAGGCACAGGTCTCATCATAGCCAGCCACAGGTCATCATTCCTAGATCCTCATAGAGTCAATCGGCAATGTCAATGCATCTATCATCAGAGCCTATGATAGAGCATCATTCACCTCACTCTTCACCTTGACGGGATGAGGAGAGTACAATTTAGGGCATATTCTATTGACATTGTGTTGAGACATTTATAAATTGACCATCGAGCTTGCAAGCTCTATTTCTGGGATTCCTTGACTCTATCCTATGACATTATTTTGAGATATATACGATGTAGTTTTGGTGTGGATTCTATGCTATATGTTATTTCATGATGCATTATGGTTTTATTATGTTTATGTGATGTGATGTATGTGATGATTCCTATGATGATGCATTTTTATGTTATGTGATATATGTATTTATGATGGTTATTTATGTCGAGATGCAATGATGATCTATATATTCTTAATGTGTTTGACTCTAATGGATGCCATGATTATGCTTATGTATGTGTTACTATATGATTATGTATGGATTATGTGACATGTGATGTTTTTTATTTTATGATCCTGAATTTCTACATATCAATGATGTGGATGATGTATGAAAAATGTGCTCATATGTTATGGTAATGCAAATGGGTAAATTAAAATGATGTATGTATACTAAGGATGTAAATGCTACAAATGGATTTATGTAAATTCATAATACACATGTACAAATGAATGTATGAAAATGCAATTGTGAAAATGGATTTATGTAAATGCAAATATGAAAAATGTTTAATGTAAGTGAAAATATGAAAATGCAATTCCTATATGTCAGTGTGTATGTGATAATGTTTTTGTATGTCATAGGATATCATCAGAAGACGAAAGAAGAAAGATTATTAGACAGAAGGAGATGGATGTTAGTGTGGGGAAAGAATCCTTCAATATACTTCCAAAGTACTAATAGGTGTTTATTTAATCATCATTGGGTGGATTATTGTAATGGCCAACAAACACCATGATATGACATTGATCAATGGTGTGTAAGTTGCACCATCACATAGGACAAGCAGTCGTAGACAAGGATGATCATGAGTCATATGAGGAATTTAGTTGCCCCAGTCTTTTTGTCACAACCAACTACAAACAAGAAAGACAAGCCATGAAACATCTTTGCTCCTCTAAATCCCATGTAGTACACCCTTGAGGAACTAGTAGCATGACAGTCTGAAAAGACAAGATAATCACCATGATAAATTGTTGTTCCTCTAAATCTCAATGTTAGGACATCCTTGAGGAACTAGTAGCATGATGAAAAATCAAATGACAAATGCTAATATTAAATATAGTGTTTTCCAAAGTATTTTCCAAGTATGTCAAGTGTTTTGATGTCAAGATGTCAGGTTTAACAAAGTTTAGATTTATGTGATAGATGTTAGGTAATGTCAAATTCAGGAAGGACACATCCTGAATGATGTCGATGTCAAGGGGACCAATCCTCAAATGTCAAGAGAATCCCTCAAATGACAAATTCAATGCTTCGAAAAGAATTATCCCAAAGCATAAATAAATGAAAAGAGTTGTTTCTTAGAAAGACGTGTCCGAAGAACAACCAAAAGTTGACAAGTTGACTTGTTATGAAAATTAGACCAAAGTTGACTAGATGATTGAATTGGTCGGATGCCAGAGATGAAATGCCAATTTATTTGAAGTGTTGATTAAATGATTTGTCAAATTTTGTTCAAGATTTGTCTGATTTAGGACATTCGCAAGAAAAGATTGATTGACTCAATAGACCGTAAGATACTAGACCTAGGGGAGCTCGAGGGCTCATTGATAGATGGTCTTGCCTATGTGGCAATGCATAGAGACCTCATAATTCAACATGACTCTAATTTTCCTTATTTGAAAAAATATGGAGTCATGATTTTATTTTGACAACCTAAAAGGACTAACCTAATGCCTCAGGGATGCATGGATAGATGGCCTTTCCTACGTTCACTCATAGAGGCAATGCAATTCAATGATGACAAAGACTAACATGACTAACTATGACTCTATTTTTGGGATCTCTAAATGTTATTTGGATGTTTTTGTGTCTTTTCCATGTTTTTATTTTTTATTTTTTTGAAGTTTTATGATATTTTTTTATTTTTTCAAGACATTTTCTGATTTTTATGGATTTTTTCATGACAGATTGCGATTTTTGAGACCATGTGTGAAGTTCGTTGCAGTCAGGTGATAAGGGCATTTCCCCCAGCCAAGTCTAGGACTAACCAAGTTTGGGTGAGATGGAAAAGGACATGTGCGATATGAAAGATGGAGGATATGTGAGGCATGATGTCAACCATTATTAGCCATGGAAATAAATAGCAAGACATATGATGACTATCGTAAGGGTGTTGGAAGATCACGCATTTATTATGGACGAAGGTAGATGGAACGATAGTAGATGGTGAAGCAAAGACTGACTACGTATGGCACTTGTTTGCCAATTTTTCACCATGGTACTTATCCAAAGCACCACTGAAGTGGTTTTCACTATTGGAAAAATTATTTCTCTTTACTATTTTTGATATTTTCTAGTTTTTTTGGTGTCACCAAGATGCCTGTTTGCCAGGTTCTCATCAAGGTGATGATTTTTTGTATTTTTTAAGTTTTCAGCCAAGCTCTTTGATGTTGTGTATAATTTGCGAAGATACAAATTATTGATAGGTTATGACAATTGTTCCCCATTTAGAGTAGCTAACTAGTAAGTGCCAAAATCGAATGCAGTAGTGATGATGTAAGGACCCAGCCAATTAGGCTCAAAATTATCGATTTTCTCACAGTCAAACTGATTCTTTGGATTTCACATCAAGACCAATTCACCAATGTAGAAATTTTAGACCATAACTCTCTTGTTATAACTCCAGTAAAGGTGGTTCTGATATGCTTGTAAGTGATTCAAGGCATTTTTTCTTTGTTCTTCTAACTATTCCAGCTCATGCAGTTGAGACTGCCAGTATTGTTCATCATCAATCAATCCCTTCATGGAGACTCTGAGAGAGGGGATTTTGAACTTGATGGGTAGGATAGCTTCAACTCCAAACACCAAGGCAAAGGGGGTGGCTCTAGTAGGCGTGTGGATGCTGGTGCGATGGGCTCATAAGGTAGGATTAAGTTGTAGATGCCAGTCATGGCTAGCATCATTAACAGTATTCTTAAGAATCTTGATAATGGTCTTGTTAGATGCCTCATCTTGATTTTTCCCTTGTGGGTAATAGGGTGTGGATAAATGGTGTTAAATGTGGAATCGTTCACAAAGCTCATGGAAATTTTGGTTTTTGAAAGGATGACCATTGTCTATCTTAATGAATTATGAGACACCATACCGGCAGATAATGTAGTTAAGGATGAATTTGGAAATCTGCTTACCGATTATGTAAGTGAGAGGAAAGGCTTCTATCCATTTGGTGAAATATTCAGTAGCAATAATAATGAATTGATGGCCATTGGATGAGGTGGGATGGGTTTTACCCATGAGGTTGAGTCCCCATTATGTGAAGGGCCAAGGAGAAGTGATTGGATGAAGTTCTTGTGCACGCGCATGAATTAGATCATTGTGCACTTGACATTGACGAAACGTTCTCACAAACTGAAGAGCATCCTTTTCCATGGTCGGCTAATAATACCCAAGTCTCATAAATTTCTTAGTTAAGGTTGGGCCACTCGAATGAGATCTACATATATCCTCATGTACCTCTCATAAGTTTGTTCATGCTTCGTCAGTGTCGAGACATCAAAGAGGGGTGTTGTCAAATATGCATCAGTATAGGGTGTCATTGATGATGGTGCACTGGGCGGCTTTGTGGATAAAGGACTTACGTTGGTTGTTAGAAAGGTTTGGCGGGAGGGTCTGGGGTTGGAGGTAATCATATATGTCTTGATACCAAGGTGAATTTGGACCAACAAGCTCACAAACCATATGTTTATAGGGTATCAAATTTTCATCTTTGGTGTCATAATCATTGTTGACTTTGTTGATAACTAACTAAGAGTCTCCAAAGACCAGAAGTGTTTTGATTTTCCATTTGATGGCCATTCGAAGTCCTATTACCAGTGCTTCATATTCAACTACATTATTAATGCAGGGGAAGGCAATTTGAAATGACTTAGGAATAGAATCCCCATGTGGTGTAATGAACAATATGCATGTTCCTGAGCCATGACCTATATGGGACCCATCAAAATAGAGCTTCCATGGTAACTTAGGGCCAACATGGAAGATAGATTCATCTGGGAAGTTAGCTACCAAAGGGTGATCATCTTGGATGGGTGCATTAGTGAGCTGATCCATGATAATTTGTCCTGTTATTGTCTTGTGTTCCATGTACTATATGTCATACTCACTAAGTATCATTACCCACTTTTCCAACCGTCCTATCAATATTTTGTGACTGAGAAGATAATTTAATGGATCTATTTTTTCCACTAATTGTGTCTTATGATTCAACATATAATGTCTCAACTTTTGAGAAGCAAATACCACTACGAGATAGGCACGTTCACTAGAAGTGTAGTTGAGTTCATACCCAATCAAGGTGAGATTGATGTAGTATATGGCTCTTTCTTTCTCCTCATGGTCATAGGGATATACAAGATCAATGGTTTTCCATCAATGGGCGGCATTAGGGCAGGTGGTGTTAGAAGATAGTTCTTGATTTGTTCAAAATCCATTTGACATTTTTCAGTCCACACAAAAGGGATGCCCTTGCACAGAAGATATTGAAAGGGTTGACATTTGTCGATTAATTATGCAATGAAGTGCCTGATGGACTGAAGTCTTCTTTGTAATGATTTGAGTTTGTTTATTCCCTTCAAAGGAGGCATGTCCAATATTTCCTTCACTTTATTCGAGTCAACTTCGATACCCCAATGAGAAACTATGTAGCCTAGGAGTTTACCCAAAGTCACACCGAAAACACATTTCTCAAGATTGAGATGCACTTTATACTCTTCTTTTCTTTTAAAGATCTTATCCAACACTTTTAGGTGATCTTGACATGTTAATGACTTTTCCAAAAGGTCATTAACGTAATCTTCAATCAAGGTATGCATGAGATCATGGAATAATGTATTCATGGCTCATTGATATGTAGCTCCTACATTTTTCAACCCAAAAGGCATGATCTTCCAGCAATAGTTACCCCAGGGACAAGTGAATGCTATTTTATGTTGATCTTCCAAGGCATTGTGAACCTGACTATATCCTAAGAAACCATCCATGAGGGACAACATCTTGTACCCATCTATGAGATCTACTATGATGTTCTATGTTTGGAAGTGGAAAATCATCTTCCGAACATGCCTTATTCAGATCACAAAAGTCTGTACATATGTTTATTTTCCCATTTGGTTTTGTGACAGGTACTAGATTGGAAATCCATTTTTCATAATGTATTGATATTCTAAATTTTACATCTAGTAACTTCTTTTGTTCAGCTTTGAAAAGTAAGGCAATTTGTGGGTGCGTCTTGTGTAACTTCTATTTGATCAAATTGACCTTGGGAAGCAAAGGTAGATGGTGCAATACTAATGTTGGATCTAATCCTGGCATATCAACGTAGGACCATGCAAAGTTGATTTTTCACTCTGTGAAAAACTCCCTGAACTCGGACTTCTCCTCTTCAGTCAATGATGTTGCAAAGAGAATCATCTTAGGATTTTCAGGTGTGGCTACATTGACTTCCACAATATCCTCAATGAGAATGGCTGATTTTTCTTGTGTCATGGGAAAAAAGTCTAATCCTCCATCCTTGGGCACCTCAGAGAGGTTTTCACCCTCAGATACATCCTTTATTTTTACATTTGTATCGTCAAAAGGTGCCTTGCAATTTTCACCTAAAGATGTGTCTTTTTTATTTATTTTTCTTATTTTTGTGACTAGAGGATTGAACAGTATCCTCGAAGTACACTACAAAATCAATATCTATGATGAATCCAGCTTTATAGTCCCCACTCGGTATTCCTTCATGAAGTCCCATAAATTCTGCAATATCTTTATCATTCTGAAAAATATCCATAACAGATGAGTCTTGTTGGTCCCAATCAACAAGCTGTCAGAATATAAGGAAAATTTCATCATCGGTGTTGGTTGAAGGTGGGGAGGATGTTGAAAGAATGTAGACGAGGGCTAAAAGGGTAAGAACGGATGTGTCTTCAAATTCCTAGGAGGATTTTATCCAATCATCCTCTTCATACTCAGGCGATTTGGATTCATGGTTGAAATAAGGGAAAAACATTGGCGTATTGGACTCTTGGTCAAAATAGGAAATGGATGGGTTGAAATCATAGCAAATAGGTTTTGGTGGCAGTTTAGGTTTTTCATCATCATGAGGCCAAAATAGTTGTACCCGGGATTCTCTTTTTAGTGGGACTTTAGGAGGGTCAATAAAAGGTGAAATGTTACTTTTTACAAAATTATTCATCAAAAGAAGGTTCACCTGGTTCTCGTAACGTTTTGTTAAGCTCATAGTCACTCAGAGATATTTTGGAACCAAATTCTCACTCATTTGATTCAATTTTAGTGTAGGATTCTTTGAATGTCTCGACACTTTCAAAAGCATTTACACACTCACTTGAAAGTACATGGGTACATGGATAGTCAATCTCGAGTGGCTCAATCCCTAACCCCAAACTCTTCGGTCTTCTGGATGGCACTATAGGTTCTCTTCTTCTAGTCTTTTTTATACCAAGGCCACTAGCTCCATCGTAGACTTTTTCTTTCATCATCTCATAGAATTTGTTATACCATTTTACTGGAAGTGGAGGTAGGTCATAAAGCTAGGCCAAAATATCTTCAATATCTTCATCATTCATATCTCCCCATTTTGTAAAAGTCATTGTTTGAGGAACTTTAAAGATCACTTTTGGCTCTATTTTGAAACAAGGCCTACCATGAGATTTTGGAGACTTGGGTATTGTAGTGATGTAGTAGGCAGTGTGTAATTTGTACATGCAACAACCTTTATCCTGAATCTTAATGCCTAGATCGACACTTGGATTAGTGGAAGTAGATGGTGTGATGAGGTTGAAGGGGTGGATGTGGATGCCTTGGAAAGTGTGGAAGGATTGATGTATTTGGAAGAATTTGATATTGAAGCCTCGCGATTAATGGGAACTCGGTGTTCAGTAATGCCTCTCAATTTGGTGCAATATTGGAAGGGATCAGGATCTCTAGGTATGGTAATTTTGGTGCCATCAAAAGGAAACTTCAGACATTGATGGTAAGTGGACGGTACAACCTTTAAGTCATGGATCCAAGGTCCACCAAGTAGGATGTTGTAAGGTAGCTCAAGATCTAGGACATGGCATGTGGTATCTACAATGACTAGCCCCACATGAATGGGGAGTTTGATAATTCCCCTAGAAGAGAATTCCTCATTATCGTATGCCTTTATGACAATGATTTTGGTTGCATCCACACACGCATCAAAGAATCCTAGTCCTTTGTCATATACTAAGATTCATCTAACCTTGTGTTTATGGATGAAGACTTCAATGTGGAGTGCATCATTGTGAGATGGTTTAGGTGAGGAATAATCTTGGTCCAAAAAGGTGATGTGATGGGGAGTAGTCAAGTATCTGACCATGGATTTGAAGTAGTTGAAATCAATGTCAGTAGGTACAGAAGACTCTTGTAAGACCTTATCAAGTATGGCTTTGTGTGCAAGTGAGATGTGTAGTAGCTTGAGTATGGAGATTTGAGTGGGCATCTTGCCCAATTGGTCAATAAGATTGAATTTTCCTTTAGGTTGTGACTTTTTGGAAAAAGGACTGAGTATTGTGATCTTTGGCTATCTAGCAGGAGGACCAACTATTGTGACTTTGCCTCGATGGGTGGTGACATTACACTTTGGATTCTTCTTAATGGTGATAGTATTAATGTGTTCATCAGCAGCTTGGAGATTATTAATAATATGTCCATCAAAATAGTCAAAATCAACATGAGTGTAGTTGGCTCGATTGTTAGTCTTTGGACCTGATCTAATGGGGTTATTTGAACCATGATCATGTAGTGGGTTTGTATGAATTTTATGGTTCAAGTTTGAAGAAACTTGTTGACCGTCTATTTCAATGGTATGACTTTTAATAAGATCTTGTATGATATTTCTGAATTTTCTACATGAAGAAGTTTTATGCCCTTTTACTTGATGATAGTCACAAAAAGCATTATCATCCCACCATGATGGTTTGAACTACCCTGGGTTGTATGGTTGAGGGTCCTATAATTTTATGATGTTGTTTTGGATGAGATTCTTGAGGATGAATTCAATTGGTTCACCCAAGGGGGTTTATGTGCGTCTTTTGGGAAATTGTCTAGTTTGTCTCGATTAACCTTGGTCTTGATTGTTCTAGATGGCGCTTGTTGTAGGCATTGGTCTGGTCAAGGGAGGATTTTGGGGTTGAGATCCTTTAAGCGTAATGGCAGGACTTGTCACATTTACTACTTTAGCGTCAACAATTCCATCATTGGTGATATGTTTTTTCTTCACCCAATATTTGTTTTTATCATTAGGTGGGTTTGGTTTTTTTGTTTTTGTTGGCATATTTGAGTTCTCCTTTGCTAATAAGAGCTTTTTTGAGTTGAACTCCTTTTTCTACAAGGTCCATGAAAGTGGTGCAACAATGGACTTGTAAATTGTATCTCAATGGGCCAACAAGGTTTTGAATGAACATGTTTACCTTCTCTTTTTTCTGGTATCTCAACAAGACATCAACTTTCTAGACCCTGCCATCTTTGGAAAAATGGAATGAATGTTTCACCAGTGTCCTCTTGAGTATTCTTACATAAAGTGGCAATGGTAATGTTGGTGTCAATGTTGTAGGCATAATTTTATATAAATTTATTAGCAAGTTCCTCTCGTGACTTTATCCCTTTGGGGAAGAGAGTGAACCAGTCAAGTGTGGGACCTGTGAGACTTCTAGGGAAGAGTCTCATTATATATGTATGTTTGTATGCAACATCCATGCAATTGGTCATAAATTCTCTTATGTGCTCAAGGGGATTAGTCTTTCCTTTGTATTTGGAGAATTTGGGTACCACATATCCTAGAGGGAATGGTGCCATGTGTAAGTTTGTGTCAAAGGGTATGGACATAAATCATAAGATGTGTGTGTCTTCTTGTTGGAAAATTTCATGTTCTCCACTTTTTTTTACAAGGCAAAAAGTTGAGTCATGAGTGCATCCACTATAGGGTTTTTTGTGGTGTCACACATGCTGGTGAGGGATATTTCCTAAGTTCCCATTTGTTGTGATGGTATGTTATGATTTGAGATGTATTGGTGTGGAATGTATGATGCATTTTGGGTTGGAATTTTTTGGTATTGAGTTTTTTTAGTGGGAATGTGTTGTTGTGCATGGATATGAAATGTGTATGTGGGAATGTGTGTTCCAGTAGTGTTAGATTGTATTTTTGGAATTCGCTTCCCTTCAACATTTTGATTACCAAATGGATTCATGTGGTGTGTTACTTGGTTTCCTTGTCCAAATTGTTGAATGTGGCCATGTGGGATGTTGGTATTTTTCCTTTGGGGAACATGAGTGTTGGTATTGACCTGTGATGGGATATGGACATTATGTTGAGGGCCTTGAATAGTAACTTGTATTTTGTTCCTCCCTAAAGGGTTTGATGATTTTTTTCCCATGGCATTGGTTGAGGACCCAACTAAAAGGTTTGATGATGGCATTCCCATAGCACTAGATGAAGATCCAAATAAAAGTTTTGATGAATTTGTCCCCATTGCATCAATTGAAGACCCAAATGTAGCCCCAATAGTTTGTGATGGAATTGATGATATTTGTGGGATTGATTGTGATATGGTGTGTGCTATGGTTGATGTTCCCACAATAGATTTTGTGTTGATTGTGTGATATGTGTTTTGAGTGGAGGTTCCAATAGAAGTAGCATTGTTGGTGTTGGTTGCATTTTGTGTTGTGGTACCGATGGAGGTATTGTTTGCATTATGTTGTGGTGTTGATTGGGGTTGACTAGTTTTTGTAGTAGGATCAAGAGATGTTTCTCCTAAAGTGTTTACATCGAATACTCATGGAAATTTATCCCCTTGGTGTAGAAGCATGGATATATATTGCTCTAAATCTTGTAAGAGTATTTCTTCTACAAAGGAAGCCACTTCGGGGTCTTGGGTAACAACTTCTACATATTTTGTGAGCACTTGTTCGTTTTCATCTCTTTGTATAAATTATTCAAAGGGGTTGCATGAGGAAGATTCTATGTTCATGTCACTAAAGTGGTTGATGAAATATTTCCCCATATTTGTGTTTAGTTTCATGTCATTAGGAAGGTTGTAAGGGTTGTTGTCTTGTCCAAAGGAGTCCATTTGTCTTCTCTTTCTTTGTAGCCTAGTCTCAACCATATAAGATTTTCTCAAATGAGGGAGAATGGAAGATAACCAAATCTATGTATGGAAATGATATGACACTTATTTTTTTGGATTTTTGAAATAAGGAATGCAATGGTGAGTATGTTGCCTAAAGAGGATGTCAAATCCAAAGTGCTAACGAGGACTAAATTGATGTTTTAAGGTATGATAATGCAAATGCAAGGTATAAGAAAATTCTAAGGTGTAATCAATTATGGTAGACTTTTATGAAAGGTTTACTAACCATTCAAAGTTTGGTCAATGACTCAATTTGGATTGTCAAAGGATTGTTTGTAGGACTAAATGAAATGAAAAAGTGACAAGGTGAGGTTTCCAAACTAGACTTATGAGTTGGAAATATCTCACATAAAAGGGCAAAGACTAATGGAGTGATTTTGGCTTAGTCCAATGGAAATCTACACTTGAAGGAAAAGGTTTCACAAAGTATGGAAAATTTTCCTATTTTAAAGTCTACAAAATGAGGACCTAGGAGTTTTTCTATACTGAAAAATGGTTGTAGAGGTTAAGATGCAACTAAAAACTTGTAATGGTAAACCTATGGTAAAGCTAAATGCAAACTAAAAGGTGCAAAGATGGATGATTTGAGAAAATATTTTTCTGGTTTTTGAATAGAGGCCACTGAGGAACGATGTTTAGAAATAGATTCACATTGTTTGGTTTTGGATTTGGATAGTGAAAATGATTTTCCTAAATGATAGGCAAATGTGTCATTTCAGGTAGCAATTGTGTTGCAATGTACAAATGTGTTGTTTCAGATGGTGACAATGTCATAGGATTAGTAAATGCATTGTTTAAGATTGGGAATGTGGCTCACTATGTCAAATGAATTTTTCAGTGTAGCAAATATGTTGCAAATCAGTCAAATGCATTTCACAAAGGCTCAATTGCATTTCAGTTTGAACAATCTGGTTATCTTATAATTTTGGCAAATTTGTGAGGTTGTTTCAATTTTTCTAGATTTGTAAAAGGTGTCTTATGTGTTTATTGTTTTAGAAAACACTTGGAAAACACATGATTTTGTCTTGAATTGTTGGAAACAAGCACAAACCTCTGGATGGAAATGACTATATTCATTAGATTCCCACTTAGATTACTCCGGCCATGCTTATTCTTAGCGACTGACTTAGAAGCTTGACCACACTAGATCCCCCTTACATGACACTCACTTCTTGGGTCAACCAAGCTTCGATTTCTCATGAATCCCCCATGACAAAGTCTTCATCTCTACTAAGAATCATGAAAATTTGGGACGGCTTTAGAGGTTAGACCTCTTGCACCAGTAAATAGAAGGTTTTTTGAAAACTAAACAAGAGGGTTTTAATGAATACTTGGGGACATGGTACGTCGCGAGCGTCCAGCAAACCACTCAATTCTTTAATCACTCTACTAGGGGCTATTATACCTTTAAAAGAAAAGGTATGACCCTTGTTTCGAATGACACTATACAGCTAAGGCCTACATACCATGAGGACTTGACACTTTAGTCTCATCATTTTATATACCGGCCCAAGAAAAAAACCAATTGGATTCATTCCCTCTTTTGAGGTAGACCCCTCTAAGGTTTAAATAAAATTGAATTGAAACAAAAATTGGTCATCTAAGATCACACTAAGGTGTGAAGAGATTGAATACACAAATATTTCAACCCACACTCACAATTTTTTTCATTTTAATGCCCAATTTGAAAATATGTGAGTGGAAAAGAAACAACCCCTAAGTGTTTTTATTTCTCAAGATCACAAAGAGGTGCAAGAGAATTGCATACACGCTAAGGAGTTATCACTATAACACAAGACACATCAAACACTTATTTATTTTAAACCCAAGCTTATTATGAGGCAAGTAAAGTTCTTTTTAAACCAATGTTATGAGAATGCAAGTAAATTTTAGCCTTGATGAGTTTCAATGCAAGTTGTGTTCATTTTAAACCCATGAGTGAATGCATGTTCATTTTAAGCCATGAAGTGTGAATGCAAGTTATAGTTGTGATTGTTTGTTTGTTTGTTTTTTTTAGAATTTTAATATATTTATAAAATAATCAAAAAATAATGGTTAGCATCTCCTTCCATCTTGCCACAAGCTGCCAACAACAAATTAGTAACCCAAAAAGCACTAACCTAATAAAGCTGACAAGAGAAATATGGAAAATATTATCAAAAATTGAAGGTATACCTACAACATGAATATGTGTCATTCTACCTGTCAAATGCGTTGCAACAGAAGATGCATGTGATGCAACATATCAAATGCATCATTTAGAATTTCAAATGCAACTTGGTTTTGAGGTGTTGCTGAAAGAAAATGCGTTGTGACGCATCAAATGTGGCTCAAAAAGTTACGTTTGTGAAATTTCGTACCTATACCTACAAAAAGATGAAAAATTCACACATAAGTCTGCCAAAAAGTGTTTTTAGCGTCGAGTTCAACAATGTAAGGGTGATCCCATAATACTGGTTTACAATTTTTGGGCATACTGGACACTGAACTAATTTTTTTAAACTAAATTTTCACTTTCGGGCTCCTATAGCGGCTAAACCATGAGGAATTTGAAGAGGATGAAAACTAGTGATTTGTGAAATTTTGTCTATAGACTCTAAATATATTTTTTTCAAATTTTTTGGAATTAGATTACACTATTTTTTCCATCTCCTTCAAAAACTAGTTTTTTTTTTAAAACAACATTTTTAAGGAGTGACGATCACTATATACAACATAATTTTTTTGTATGAAGGATAAAATTCTATTTTTTTAAATTTTAGATTTGTAACTTTAATATCTAGCACTTTCATTTGGTTATATAGTGTTTTATTGAATATTTTTTCCTTAATCAAGTTTTGAAGTCAAACCAATTACAATTCAAACATAAGCAGACCATATATAGCATAACTTTTTTTGTATGTATCAAAATTCAATTTATTTATTTTAATGGATCAAGGACATCAATACCTAGCTTGAACATATTTTTTAAAATTTTATTTTGATAATCTGTTGTTTTTCCACATGTGCAGAACAAAGAGCTTGATTTTCGGTGAAAAAACTATGTTTAATAAAACTAAGAAAATACATACATAATAAAACCAAAACATATTAAAATTATACTTGTTGGATAGCTCGTTCTAAGGACTACCATGATAATTTCAAATAAATTTTAAATGAATTAATTTGATCCCATAAAATGTAAATCAAAAGTGAGTTTTATCAACATTTTAATAGGTGTAAAGGAGACTCTATTGTAGGTATGGTTTAAAACTAGCGGGGTTCTATCCAAGGGGGTTTTATCTAAGGTGGTTTGATCAAACCCTCTTCAATTGGAATCCTTAAAATGGAACTTTTTAAGGCTTAAATCATTATATTTTCTAAAAATATGTGATTTCAAAAAAAATCAGAATCTCCCAGAAATTGTAAACCAACTTTGTGGGATCACCCGTAACTAAGGAAAAAAAAAAGGTTAGCATGAAAAAAAATGCATAAACAAAACCCTAGATAAACAATGAAGTACAAAGGAGGAAATGGCATAAACAAAGGAAGTCTTCACCAAGTATCCTTCATTCCCTCCATGATTGACCTTCATTGCCCTTCTCCATTTGTTGCAAAATGGTGTTTTCCCTCAAATTTTGATGAGAATCTATTAGCCTATGCCAAAGCCCTAAGAAAATATTGAAGGATTGTACTATTCAACACTAACAAGTAGTGCAAGTATGAAGCAAATCTAAAGCCTAAAGTCTTTAGCCTAAAACCATGAAGTCAAGATATGTCCAAATGAGGTTGAAATTGTTTTTTATAGAAAAGCCAATTTTGGATGAATGGCCAAGATTGAAAGTTTACAAAGCCCTAAGATCAAAGGCTGAAATTGCATGTGACAACTAGCAATTAGGGTTAGGGAAAACTTAGGTAAAATTTGAAATGAAGGGCTAAGATTTGATTTTGTGAAAATTAAATCAATGGCCAAGAATGCATGTGACAAGGAGATAATGGGCACAGAAAAAGAGGCAAGTGGAGAATCAAAATAGAAATTTAAAATTATTTGATTCAAGAGGTGAGTTGACCTTTTGAATTAAAAATTGATTTAATTCAAAATTGGTGGAGTCATGTGATAGTAAATAATGATTTTAAATTATTTACTTGGTGGGAAAAATAGAAAGTGGGTAATTATAAATAAATGATTTTATTTAAAATTAGAAGGAAAGTTGATGTGGACAATAATTAAATAAATTATAGGTGTAGACACATAAAAATGGCCTTGACCCATAGACAACATTTTTATACATCTTATCATGCTTCGTCTTAACATAATTAAAATATTTAATTATGTCCTATAGTCCAATGTCAACTATTATTTAAATAGTTTTTAATTATTTAATTAATTCATGTCTTTTATTCCTCTTGGCTATTTAAATAAATAAATTGCCTTTATTATTTAAATGTGTTACTAATTCCCTATGTCACTCTATAATTAAATTAATTTTTAAATTTATCTAATTGTTCTTTGTCTTTTATTCCTCTTGATTATTTAAATAAATAAACTTTATTTATTTATTTAAATACGTCATTATTTTCCCATATCTTTCTATAATTAAATAAATCTCTTTGATTTTTTTAATTATTATCCACTTTATCTTTTTTTAATTATAAATAAAATCATCTATTTAAAATTGTCCACTTTCTAATTTTCCTCCACAATTAAATAATTTTAATTATTTAATCAAGTCTTATTGATTTTCTTTCTAAATTTAAATAAAAACATTTTTTTTAAATTGGCAATTTCCCTCTTTCCAAGTAAATAATTTTAAATTATTATTTATTGTCACATGGCCCCACTTTTTGAATTAAATTGACTTTTAATTTCAAAATACAATTCATCTCTTGAGGGAATTAAATTTAAATTTCTATTTTAATTCTCCTCTTTCCTCTTTTTTTGTCACTTGCATTCTTGTCCATAGATTTGATTTTTCTAAAATCAAATATTATCCTTTCATTTCAAATTTCAATCTAATATTGCCCTAATCCTAATTATGGGTTGTCACATGCTTTTATGTCCATTGATCTTGGGACCTTTTGTCAACTTTCAATCTTGTCCCCTCATCTAAAATTGATATTTCTATAAAATGGAAATTTTACTCTCATTTTGACATCTACAATCTAGAATCTACATCTTGCATCTCTTATTTGTGTGTCTTCATCTTTTTCATTTAGCTAATAAGTTTGCATGTAGGATTTAGTTTCTCTTGCATAATCATTTGAGAATCCTTCAACACTTGTTTAGGACTAGTCATAATTTTAAATTACTCATCATAAATCTGAGGGCAACCTCATATTTTCAAAAAGTTAGAAGGTGTAATGGAGGTCATTCATGGAGAATGAAGACCTTGGGTGAGATCATTTCATTCATTTTTTATTTATTCCTTTGCACTCCATTATTTACTTTGGTATTTCATGTTACATTTAATCTTCTAACAACTTTACAAAAATACCGCCAGTTACATTAGTGAACCCGATTGCTTTTCAAACACATTTTTTTTGTATATTTTTGTACGGTCTTTTGTCATTTTTGCATGTACATGTGTATGGAAAGCCAAAATTTTCATTTTATGTGATACAAACACTTTATCGTGTCGCATTTGTCTTCACAAATGACACAAGTGCTATGTCATGATGCATCTGACCCACCGATCGATGCATTTGATTTCACATGACATATTTGACAAAAACCAAGCCGCATTCGCCATTCAAAATGATGCATCTATCGCAACGAGCCACATTCGCTTTGTTGCAATGCAATCGATTGGTAAAAAATTACTTTATGTTTTTCTAGATTTTTTTTTTAAATTATTTTTAGATTAAATATTTTTGGATTACTAATATGTGTGTGATAGCATGTGGCAAGTTGGAGTCTAACCCCCTTTGTTGTTTGTTTTTACAATTTCAATCAATCAAACAAACAAAGTGCATTACATTCATGAGTTAAAAAGAACATTCATACATTTTCATTGGGCTAAAAAGAATACAACCATGCATGATCACTCATTGGATTAAAAATAACATTCATATTTTTCATTGGGTTAAAATAAACACTTGATTGCCTCATACTATAAATGGTTAAAATGAACCCTTGCTTGATCACACTAAAATGGTTAAAATGAACATGTGTCTTAGGTGTTTTGTGATTCACTAACGATCTCTGTAGTGTGTATGCAATTCTCTTTCCCCTTGTGCGATCTGGAGAAACAAAAACACTAACGAGTTGGTTAATTTATCGCCCATTCATATTTCAATTTGGGATTAAAATGAATAATCTAGCTAGTATTATCCTAGTGCACGACGTGTGTTCTCTCTTTGTTTAGGAAAACAAAGATTGATCAAACTATGGGTGTACTTACTCGCTATTGTTTACCTTAGAAATTGGGCCTACCTTGGTGGGAAAAAGTACTCACCCCGAGGTGACTCAAACTAGCAATGAAGCTATTTGGCCAAGCTACTCCCGATCAGTATACAAATGTGAATCCTACTAGAAAGCTTAGGATTACGAGTGCTGATATGTCACATGGACAAAGTAGAATTTCGTAACCTCTTCAGGCTAGAATTCCTCCTTTAACGGAGCTTAATCTTTTTCCCCATGTGTGGCCACTCAAATGGGTGCCCGAATTAAAAACTTTTTTATAGAAGCCAAAAACCCTTTCTATTCTTTGGTGAAGCAACAGTTGTTGTGAAGGCATCCACATTCTCATAGCTTTTAGTAGAGATGATCAGCCTGCCAGGGAGATTCATGGGGGTTGGAATCTTGGTTTCCCTGAGAAGTGAGTACACTGTAAGGGAGAGCCCATGGGGCCAAGCTTCTGAATTCATCCGCTAAGAGCAAGTGTGGTTGGAGTAAAATCCACGTGGAATCCAAAAGAATACAGTCTTTTTAGCCATAGGGTTGTACATGTTTTCTATGTGTGTTTTACAAATTTTCCAAGATAATGTGTTTACCAAGTGTCTTTAGACAAAATGAAAAAATCAACATCCTCTTTCAATCTGGAATAACACTTCAAAACTAAAACACATGTTGCAATCTGCCAAAAAAATTCCACAAACAAAACTTTGCGACGCATCTGCTATAAAATTTCCAGAAACAAAACTTTGTGATGCATTTGCTATATTGAACTGCAATTACTGAATTTTGAGCCACAATCGCTCTATTGCGTTGCATTTGCAACCTTAAATGCCACATTTTCCTGTCATACACCGCATTTGTTTTACCAAATGCCACAATTTCTCTTCCGTACTGCATTTTCCGTCTTAAACATTGCATTTTCCAATCTTGTGATGCATTTGTTTTCTTGCAACACATTTGCAGCGATGCAATTGCCTATGACATAAAAATTCATTCACTATCAGAAATTTGAGGCTTAACTTTTCCAAGCATATTCTAGACATCTTTTTCTATTGTCTTTGTCCACAACCAGACCAAAAATTGTTCAAATAATATATCCTTACATTTAGCTTACCATAGGTCTACAATTGCAAATTTTTGGGTGTACCTTGCAATCAACCATCATTTTTGGCATAGACAAAGTCTTAAGTCCTCAATTTTGCACACTTTGGGATAGGAAAACTTTCTTTATCTTGTCAAACCTTTGTCTCAAAAATATGTTGTCATTGGACCAAGTCAAAAAAAAACCAATCCTTGGTCATTGTCCTCTTGTGAGACATTTCCAACTCATAAGTCTAGTGTGGAAACCTCACCTTATCACTTTTTCAAATTGTCCTTGAAACTAGTCCTTTGGCAATCCAAATTCAAACATTGGCCGAAATTTGAATGGTTAGTGTGAACCCCTAAACTTTCAAATGCATAAGAGCAACAAAACATGTTAGGTTGTTAGATCAAATTCATGTAAACAAGTATGAGAGATTCCCCATGAAATCCATCTATTCAAACTAAAATTAGGAAATGAAGAACACAATACAAGAAATGAAGTTAAATCCTAATTAAGCCAATAAATTAGTGATCCCATGGGGGAATTGGTGTCAATGAAGTGTTGCAATTGGCCCTTTCCCAATTCCTAAGTTACAATGTTGAGTGATTGAGCAATGGTAAAATCTCCAAAGAGATTTGAGCATAACCTTGTTACAATTTGTGAAAATGGTGATAGGTTGGGTGAAATGGGCAAAATTAGCTCTCAATGTGAAGAGAGTAACTTTGCATAAAGAATGTGGCTAATGATGGATTTGAGTATAGTAAGTTTACTCAAATTGTGGATGATCGAATGAGAGGAAGAGTCTCTCATTTATAGATTCCCAAATTGGAATAATGAGGGATTTAGATGAATGTGGGATAAAAGACCAACCAATGAGAAGAGGCCACTTGTCCACATGTGATTGGAGGAGGAATGAGCACATTTTGATCAATGTGCAAGTTTGAATTTGAAAGTTGGGGGGAGAGAAGAGTGGAGTTAATGTCACTTGGCTCAATGCACAAGGACATGTAAGAGGAGTGAATGCCTTGTTGGAAGTACCCATCCACTTGAATTTTTGAATTCAAACTTGAGGGAATATTCCCTTTTGATGCCATGTGAGGAAAAATGGAGATTTAATAAATGAATTAAATCTATTTTCATGTGCAAGTTGCATTCTCTAGAAAATTTTAGTAATAGGGATTAACTTAATCGAGATTTTGACTAATTTAATGAAGGATTATATGATTTGACAATTTTGAGTTAAATTGATGTATTTATTTAAATCGGAATTGAGAGGAAATGATTAAAGACTTAATTAAATAAAGATTTGACTTATTTAATTAAAGAGGAATGATGTTGGATTTAAACCAAATAAAGATTTATTTAATTTAAATGAGATGAATTTAAGGGTTAATTAAATAAAATGTATTATTTAATTAAACAAAGACACAAGGCTAATTAAATTAAATTGATAAATTCAATCAACAGAGGAGAAAGACTTAATCAAATAAACAATGATTTATTAAATTAAGGGATAAAATATGATGAAATGCTGAGAGTATGATTCCAAAGGAAATGTTGTTAGTAATCAGGATTAAGTGTGCCAGATCGAAAATGTACATTTTCCATGTCTATAGTTAGTAAACCTTTCCTTAAAAGAATTTGACATAAGACACTCATCTTAGTATTCATTATCACTTTGCATTGGGAATTCCTTTTAGTCCTCATTATCACTTTACATTGTCACCATCCACCATCATGTCTTCAAGTCACTATGGCATGCTTGTTAGTTGAATTGAATGCCAATTTATCAATAATGGTCAAACCCAACTATCCATGGACTTAAAAACACTATACCTCCGATCTAAATGCAAATTTTCCATGACCCATAGTCAACCACCCACATGCCCTTCTTACCAAAAATTCTTAAGTCCTAGTCCTTCATACATCTACCCTCCCTATCAAGAGTCTCTTAACACCATTAGTCATACCCACCCTAACCTTGACAAGGGAAACCAACCATCCATCAACCCTTTCCAAATATCCATGTCATATCCTATTCCTTCATCCACATCATATCCTAGTCCTTCATCCATGTCATGTCCTAGTCCCTTATCCACATAATATCTTAGTCCCTCATCCACATCATATCCTAGTCTGTTATCCACATCATATCCTAGTCCTTTATCCACATCCAATTTGATTCCTTCATTCGCTAACCATTTCCAAGTCTCCACATCCTATCCCAGTCCATCATACACCAATCCCTTCCAAGACACTCCATCTCTACATACATTTAATAAAATTGGAGATACATGTCAAAAGGAAAATCCAAATCATGACACCATGGCACCATCTTCTTGTCAAGATCAAAGTGGTCCATCCCATGACCCTATCTTTAAATCCATTCAAGAAGTCCTAGACTATCATGGCATACCAAAGACACCTATCCTTGGTCAAGAGTCCATCCACAACCATGTCATTCAAGACGAACCTATCCTTGATCAAGACCCTATTTTTGATGATGTCATTCAAAACGAACCCATCTTTGATCAAGAAACTACTTTGGAACAAGTCCAAAATGATCCACTCCTTGACCTCTATGCCATTCATGATGATACACTTAAATATGACCCTATCCAAACTTCAAGTATTAGCATTTCCAAAAATGAGACACTTTCCTCGATGGGACACATAGAGGATCTTCCTATAGAACAAGACACTACTATTCTAGACATATTTGCAAATGATCAAGCTATAACTAAATTCAGTGGGATCTATGACAATGACCATGAAGATGGTTTCAACATCAATTGGGGAACACCAAAAGAATCATCAAAATATGACATGTCAGACAATCAGACCACAGATGTTAATCAGAAATCTATCCAACACAACAATAAGGCTACAACATCTTATCAACTAGGGTCATCTACCTTTTTCAAAGAAAGCTTTCTTATAGATGAGACAATTACAACTAAAATTTTATGACTAAATAACGATGGGCTAGTATCTTGCTTCCAAAGTAACAAGTATCCCATCACCAACAGAACCTGTCAAAACGTGTATTATCAAGGAGAAGGACTAGGCCTACATGAGCAAGGAATTATTGAACCCGTACAAGTTCAGGAAAATTATAGACATCAAGGTCTTGGCTATTCCTCAGTTGGAGAATCTAATAATTTTAGTGGTCCCTCTTTGATATTGGGGGAAAATTTATCAAGTACAAACATCAAAATGGATCATGAGTAGTCCTTTTCGTAAGATTGTTGCCAACACCCCTTCCCTCCTCACCCCAAATCGTCATTCCATCATGAATAAACCTTCCATTTGGAACCAACAAAATTCTTAAAAATACAAAATCCAAATCACATGTCAAAGGCCATGGAATCAATCAAAAATACAAGTGGACAAATGAAGCTAAAATGGATCCCAAAAAAAATGGATCAAGTCAAGAAAATAATGAACAGGCAATGAAAATATGTCAAATCCAAAATTCAATCGAAATGTGGAGCCATAGCACAAGAGGACTTCCACATATAATACATGTCCACCCCCTCCAAAATGGTCATCAAGAAAGACATATAAAGTGTTGGTTCCAAACACCATCCTAACCCAACACCTAAAGTTTGGAAAATAAAAACAGCTACATCCAAACATTCAAACAATCCCCCCACGTCTACCATCATCCATCATAATCCTACATCTTGTATAAATTTCAAACATCCCATGTCACAAATCTATCACATATTGGCAACAACTCTCTATCATAAGGACTCTCATGGGACTCTATTGCAATGTGTGTATTTTGACCAGGCCAAATCTAGTATCAACAAGGATCACATTGACATCAATTAGTTGTATACAAGTGTTAGGATCTTGACAAGGCAACTACTTCATAAAGGTCATTATTGGCATTTCATGGCACCATTCTCTACATCAACACCATCAATAGATTCAACACAGTCAGTGATCATCTATAGCATCAAGGTCATCCAAAATCAAAAATCAAAAATCAAAAAAAGTGTCACCTTGATGAAAACCTGGCAAACAAGCATCATGGTGACACCAAAAAAATTCCAAAAATCCCAATAAATAGTAAAGAGAAAAAAAAATTCCAATAGTGAAAACCATTCTTATGGCACTTTGGGCAAGTACCATGATGAAAACCTAGAAAACAAGCGTCATATGTAAAATAAATCATCTTTGTGGACCATTGCACTTGGGGGCAAGTTGTCTCATATCCCATGCCCTCCACATGACATTTCCTATGACATTTCCATCTATCCATCTAAGCCCTATCATTTCCATCCATTTTCCCACCGAATTTGATCTTGATAAGGACTAAAATACAAAAACAAATCAGGCTTTGGGAAATTTTTGAGATGTCTATCCTTTGGTCACACACTATCATGTCATTACATTCATAGCCTCTTTTTCACTATATGGAATCATCATTGGAGACCATATGATAATTCTCCTAGTCAAAGCCATCCATGTCTCCTATCTTTTACCAAAGTCATCCATTGTCCTTTTTTCTACATGTCCCCTATCCTAGTCTCCCTTGTCAATGGTCTAAGATCCTTTGTCATCCCATCTAGTCCTAACCAATTCATTCTGAATGCAAAAAATATGGCAACCTAGCACTTATCCAAAACATTCCTTGGCTTTGTCCCTAGCCCTGGTATAGACTCTTATCCTCTTGTCACATCGTTATCATCTTCACATTCTTTTAGGATGTGTCCTTCCCACATCAAAGAGTGTTGTCATTATCATTGTCACCTATCAATTGGTATTCACCTTGACTAGCCTCAAAATCATGGTTGTCCTTGGATTCATGTGTGTCAGCATCATTCACATGAATTTGTCACAATTTTCATAAAACATCAAAAAGTCATAAAAATCATAAAATATCTTGAAAAAAGTCATAAAAATCATAAAAATTCTTGAGAAAAGCCTAAAAAAAATCAAAATATGTCAAAATCCAAAAAAATCAAAACATGTCAAAAACCCAAAAACATCCAAATAACACTCAAATATCCCAAAACAAAGTCAATTCCATCATGTCATTTTATTCAGTCATGTCAGTCAATCCATGTCATTGTTGAACTACGTCGCCTCTATGCATTTGCTACATAGGCAAGTTCATCATTTGATGTAACCCCGAGGCCACATTAGGTCAGTCCTTTAGGATTTTTCATGTTAGTCAAATAAGTCAGATATTTTCGTCAAACACATAAACAGTCATCAAAAAGACATCAAGTCAACAAGGTCACTCAGTCAAATCAAACAAATTGTCAAAATTGTAAAAATAGTCAAACTTATGCCTTATATAGGATGTGTCATTCCTGAAACCAAACATTATCATTTGGTCAAAATATCATCATTCACCTTATACAAGATGTGTCTTTCCTGAAACTAGGCTTCATCAATTGCATAACCCTCAAACAAATCAAATTTTGGCAAACACTCTTATTGGTTGTTGGCAGTGTGACTTATTTTGTCTTATCTTTCTTTTGGCTTTGTCTCTTTGTCACGTTACTAGTTTCTCGAGGATTTCCCATGAAGGATTTAGAGGATCAATGATGTCTCATGACTCGTTTCTTTGACTACTATTTGTGGATTGTCTTGGCAAAAAAAATGCTAGGGCAACTTGGCCTTTAGTATGAGCTAGGACATTCGTTGTCTGCAACTATCTATTTTGCAAGTGGATTACCTTGCACACCTTGGTCTATGTCATACCATGGAGTTTTTTGTCCATTTGTGTCATTTTTACCGCCCAATGATGATTTGAGTAACACTTATCAGTACTTTAGCAAACATTGAATGATTCTTAAATGCATTTCTTTTTTCGCATTAACTTGCATTTTCTTCCCCATATTGGCATCCATGTCTTTTGACCTAACATTTCTTCTATTCCTTCATTCTATAGTCTTCTCATCCATTATGAGAGCACACTCGTGTTATTACAACCCAACCATCCTCTCGAGGGGGCATACCGCAACCCCCCTTGTCATCCCTCCTCATCCTCTTTACACTAGGGCATATTCTTGACTTATTTTCTTTGTCACAAGGCGATAAACTGCATCATGACAAAGAGGGGAAAATGTAGACACATAAAAATGGCCTGGACCCACAAACCATATTTTTATACATCTTATCATGCTTCATCTTAACATAATTAAAATATTTAATTATGTCCTATAGTCTAATGTCAACTATTAATTAAATATTTTTTAATTATTTAATTAATTCATGTCTTTTATTCCTCCTCACTATTTAAATAAATAGATTACCTTTGTTATTTAAATACGTTACTAATTCCCTATGTCACTCTATAATAAAATAAGTTCTTAAATTTATTTGATTATTCTTTGTCTTTTATTCTTCTTGATTATTTAGATAAATAAACTTTATTTATTTATTTAAATACATCATTAATTTCCCATATATTTCTATAATTAAATAAATCTCTTTGATTTGTTTAATTATTATCCACTTTGTCTTTTTCTAGTTTTAAATAAAATCATCTATTTAAAATTGTCCACTTTCTAATTTTCCTCCACAATTTAATAATTTTAATTATTTAATTGTCTTATTAATTTTCTTTCTAAATTTAAATAAAAACATTTTATTTAAATTGGCAATTTCCCTCTTTCCAAGTAAATAATTTTAAATTATTATTATTTACTGTCACATGGCCCCACTTTTTGAATTAAATTGACTTTTAATTTAAAAAGACAACTCATCTCTTTAGGAAATTAAATTTATATTTATATTTTAATTCTCCTATTTCCTCTTTTTCTGCAGTAGCATTCTTGTCCATAGATTTGATTTTGCTAAAATCAAATATTATCCTTTCATTTCAAATTTCAATCTAATATTTCCCTAACCCTAATTGTGGGTTGTCACATGCTTTTATGGCCATTGATCTTAGGGCCTTTTGTCAAATTTCAATCTTGCCCCTCCATCTAAAATTGGCATTTCTATAAAATGGCAATTTTACTCTCATTTTGACATCTACAATCTAGAATCTACATCTTGCAAATCTACTTCTTCATCTTGCATCTCTTATTTTCGTATCTTCATCTTTGTCATTTAGCTAATTAGTTTGCATGTAGAATTTAGTTTCTCTTGCATAATCATTTGAGAATCCTTCAACAATTGTTTAGGACTAGTCATAATTTTAGATTGTTCATCATAAATCTGAGGGCAACCTCATATTTTCACCAAGTTAAAAGGTGTAATGGAGGTCAGCCATGGAGAATGAAGACCTTGGGTGAGATCATTTCATTCTTTTTTCATTTATTCCTTTGCACTCCATTATTTTCTTTGGGATTTCATGTTGCATTTAATCTACTAACAACTTAAGAAAAATACCCTCAGTTACAATAGGAATTTATTTAATTATAGGAATACATAAGGAATTAATGATGTATTTAATAAATAAATAAATTTTATTTATCTAAATAATCAGGAGCAAATAGTAGATAGATAATAATTAAATAAATTTAGGAATTTATTTAATTATGGGGGCACATAAGAAATTAGAAACAAATTTAAATAAAATAAATATAATTTATTTATTTAAATAGTCTAGATGAATAAAATATGTGAATTAATTAAATAATTGAGGATAATTTAATTAATAGTTACATTTGGACCATAGGACATAATTAAATATTTTAATTTTGTTGAGAATAAATATGGAGAAAATAAAGTTTGTAGGCCTAGTTCAATTTCATGTGTACAAAACCCACTCTATAGAGAAATGTGGAGCAAAACTATTTCTCTCATACACCACTACAACATACAATTCACATATTGGTGAACATAACTTCCTCTACACAATGATCCAACACACCAAATTCTAGATGCAACACCTCTAACAAACATATCCAAACCACACAAGTAGATATTCAACATAGAAGAAATACGAAGATAAACCAGAACACAAATCTATATACCAAAACACCTTTACAATACATTGTTTCCTTCTTTTATTCAAATTTTCTCAAAAGCACTTGAAAACCAAGCACTAAAGACACATACTCATCATCTTCAGCACTTCCTCATCATCCTTGAACCAACTACAACTCAACTATACATCCATAGATAGAATCTTATCAAAGAAACACTAGAGGTTGACACCAATAGCTTGCTAATGAAAACATAAAGCAACTAATGACGGCATCATTAGAGACAACATCAACACAATACCAGTTGATCACACTCTTGCAACAATATCTTGCTCATACAATTGACACCAATGACAAAACCAAAGCTTGTTGACATCAATGACAATACCAACTACAAATACTTGCAACAATCTCCCTCTTTTTCATTGATGGAAACACATGATGTGAAAAACCATCAATAGCAAACACAACTCTGATCCTCAATATTCTCCTTCTCATATAGTTGACACCAATGACAACACCAAATCTTGTTGGCATCAATGAAAAAACCAATTGCACATAATTGCAACAATACCCCCCTTTATTATTGATGGAAACACATGATGTGAAAAATCATCAACAACAAACACAAGAACTTTGATCCTCAATATTTTGCTCCATACCAACTCATTGTCTTTTTTCTCCCCTTTACACAACTAACTCATTACTCTCTCTCCCTTTTTCAACTAGCTCACCTCATTTTTCACATGACTCATTCTCCCCTTTGACATAAATGGCAAAGAGAAACAAATTTTCATGTATCCCATTGATATCAAACTACTCTACATACTCCCCCTTAGGAGCACACACCATACTAAATCAATCACCAACCACTACACAATGACAACACTCACTCATCTTGACTACAACAACCAATAATTCCACTACCTACTCCCACTAAGAGGTAGCCACCAACATCAATCCAGACCAAAGAATGAATCTTGAGATCCATTATATTTATTCATCTCCTTATGCATCTAGTTCAAAGAAGGAAGGACAATGACCCATAATTTCTTTCAAAGATACTCAAAAGTATCCTTAAGAAGAACCTTAGTGAATATGTCAAGAACCTGATCCTTTATAGGCACATATTCAAGCTTCACTTCATTCTCTACAACCTTCTCTCTCAAAAAGTAATAGTGAATTGAGATATGCTTTATCCTTGAATGCATTACCGAATTCTTTGATATATTGATAGCAATTGTATTATCACATAAGAGAAATTGGTTCATTATATACTAGTCTGATATCCTTTAATGTTTACCTCATCCACAACACTTTTGTGCAGCAATATATTGTTGCAATGTATTGTGCCTCTACAATAGATAAAGACACTAAATCTTGTTTCTTGCTTAGCCATGACACCAATCTACATACAAGAAAGCATGTACCACCACTTGTACTTTTTTTGTCATCTACAAAGCCAACCCAATCTACATTAGTGTAAGAACTCAGAGTAAGGTCAGTATCCTTTGGATACCACAAGCCATAATCTAGAGTTCCCTTCAAGTATCTTAATATCCTCTTCACTACCACAACATGTGACTTTCTAGGATCTTCTTAAGATCTAGCCACAAGACAAATTACATGCATGCTATCTAGTCTAGTAGTTAGATATAGAAATCCTCCAATCATTGATCTATACTTGCTCTGATCAGCCTTAGCATATTCATCACTCTTTCTTATCTTGCAACTAGTAACCATAGGGGTACATACCAGTTTAGAATCTTTCATTCCAAACTTCAACATTTTCTTGACATATTTTTATTGTGAAGTGAAAATACCTTTATCTTTCTGATTGATTTGTAGTCCAAGGAAGAAATTCATCTCCCCAAATATTGACATTTCAAATTATTTTTACATCTCTTCTATAAATATCTTACACATAGCTTCATTTCCTCCAAAAATTATGTCATCAACATACACAACCACAATCAATATTTGATCTTTTTCAACTTTGAAGTAAAGATTGATATTTGTGGTACCTTTATTGAATCCTTGTTGGAGTAAGTACCTGTCTAACGTTTTGTACCAAACTCTAGGAGCTTGCTTCAATCCATTTAATACCTTCTTCAATTTTTAGACCATATCTATTTTATCTAGTAACTGAAATCCTTCTGGTTGTTCTATGTGTACTTCTTCTTCCAATTATCCATTCAAGAAAGAAGACTTCACATCCATTTGATATACTTTGAAATCCTTATGTTCTACAAAAGCCAAAAACATCCTGATAGCTTCCATTCTTGCCACCAAATAAAATGTCTCCTCAAATTATTTTCCTTCTACTTGTGAGTAGCCTTTACACACAATCCTTTCCTTGTTTCTTACTACTACTCCACTCTCATTCAGTTTGTTCTAGAATACCCACTTAGTTTCAATCACATTCTTGTTTGTTGGTCTTGGGACAAATTTTCAAGTTTGATTCTTCTCAATCTACATTAGTTCCTCTTCCATAGCCTTGATCCAATACTCATCCTTGCATGCTTCAATCACTATTTTAGGCTCACCTTCAAAAAGTAAACATAGATTTACCTATTCTTCAGCAGATTTCCTTCTTGTCAATACACCTTTTCTCCTATCACCAATGATCCATTCTTCAGAATGATTCTTCTACACATACTTAGGAGTTTTAGGAATCCTTTTCAGAGCTTCTTCCTCTTCAATTTGAACTTATTTTTCCTTAGCTTTTTCTTCTTCTTTGCAAGAAGACTCATCTAATTCATATCCATCTATCACCGCTGAACTCTTTTGTAATTCTTCATCAACCTTGACACTTGCACTCTCAACCATATTTCTTAGCCTCTTGTTGTAGCACCACTAAGCTTTACTTCTAGTAGAATATCCAAGTAAGATACCTGTTGATGGTGAAAATGACACAAACAACATTAAATAGAATATCTCTACTCTATTTCTCCTAAAAAAGAAAGACAACATATAGTATCCTAACTCTCAAGGTCCTGGTAGTTGGTTCTCAACTATCTAGTGTCACTCAATTGGTCCATGCAACTATAATATTCAAGGGGAATTTGTTGGTAATAAGGAATTAAAGCAATGACTTATTCATCGAATTGTTCCTAATGAAAAGGGGGTTTTAAATAAAAGAAAAAGATAGACCAAGGCGTAGATCAGTAAAACATGAATAAAACTTATCTAGTATCCAAAAATATATCTTCAACAACAAATGTTCTTCCATGTTAAGCAAATTAAGTAATCTAACCTCAATCCTATCATCCTTGGTATAAAATTCTTGCATGAACATAAGAACAGGTATTTGTAAATGATTGGGAAGACTGGGTCTTGGCCATAGACTAACTTAAAAGATGGATTTTCTAGAGCTACTTTGATTTGAGTTTGATCTGCCCATAAGGCAAATCTCAACTGGGTGTGCCAGTCTCTAGGATTGTTTTCTAGCAATTTTCTTATCACTTCCAACAATTTTTTATTAGTGGACTCAGCCACTCCATTTCCCTGAGGGTGATAATTAGATGAATACTTTAAAATAATTTGGTGTTCATATTCCCATTGAATAAATTCAGCAGAAAAAAAAAATAGGGCCATTATCACGTACCAGAGCAAATGGAATTCCAAACCTGGTTGTGATGTTCTCAGTCAAAAATTTAATGACCACCTCTATGGTGTTATTTTTGTAGGGATGGGCCTCAGTCCAGTGTGTAGAGTAGTCAGTTGCAGTCAAGATGAATTTATGTCCTGTAGAAGAATTGGGATTAATAACACCTACAAAATCTAGGGCCCATTGAGCAAACGGCCTTACCTCATATACTAGTTGCAAAGGCATTGCAGGATTTCTTTCCCTAGGAGAAAAATTTTGGCATACATGATAGGTTATGACATGTTGTTGTCCATCCTGAAATACATAAGGCCAATAATAACCTGATCTAAGCATCTGATGGGATAAAGCATCTGCAAATCCATGTCTTGTTCCATGTCTTCCATGAAACTCATAAATAGCATGCTTGGCCTCTTGCTAATCTAAACAATGCAAGTAAATCCCTTGAAAATTATTTCTATAAATGGACCCCCCTTTAAGCATTTAGTGAGCACTCTTCATCCTCAATGCTCTCCTCTGAGTAGCATTCATTCCTTCTAGACATCTATTATTGAGAAGGAATAAAATCAAGTCTGTGTATCAGGGATCCTTAGTAAATGATTGGATAGTATACTACTGACAAGTGATGTTTTTCTCCAGATCTGCCATTTGTTTTGATAAACCTTGCCCTCGAACAAGTTTCATCGGATGAATATCTAAGTCAAGTTCTTGTAGAATTGTCATCCACTTTCCTCTTTGCTCTCCTAATTCACTTTGCATCAAAAGAGACTTCACAACTGGATCTGGAACTATAGCCATTACTTGACTTCAAAGAATGTAATATTTGAACTTCTTTACCACGTGTACCAATGTGAAGGCTTGTTTTTCCAATGGTGGGTATCTCACTTCTGCATTTTTAAATGGAGATCTCATGAAGTCAATAGGTCTCTCCTCTCCATCTCCTCTTCATTGTGTTAACACATCTGCACATGAATGGTTAGATGCAAAATAATAGATATAAAAAGGTTTTAAATAATCTGGGCTTATCAAAATAGGTGCCTCGTATATTGACTATTTGATCTGCGAGAAAGAAGATTTAGCCTCATTACTCCACTCAATACTTTCCTCTTTCTTCATCATTTCATTTAGAGGTTTGACGATCTCCGTAAACACTATTATAAACTTTCTAACAAAATTGATCCTACCGAAGAAGGATCTCATTTCTTTCTTGTTGCCTAGCCTTGTCAATTTCAAGATGGCCTCCACTCAATCAGGGTCTATGGATATCCCTTCTTCTGATATGATGTGACCCAGGAAATTCCCTTCAGATATTCCAAACACACACTTCTTTGGATTGAGAGAGACGCCATAACCTATACATTTCTTGAGAAATTTTTCCAAATCAGCAGCATGGTCTTCTCTATTCTTAAATAAAATGGTTAAATCATTCACATAAATAGTTATACATTTTCCTATCAAATCTTTGAAGGCTACATCCATTGCCCTTTGAAAGGTTGATCCAGCATTGATAAGACTGAATGGCATCCTCCAATAGGCAAATGTGCCCCATTTGGTGGTGAAAGTTGTTTTTATTCTGTCCTCATGACTGACAAGAACTTGATTGTACCCAGAATAACCATCTAAAAATGACATCATCTGAGACCCATTAACCTCTTGTAGCACTTCATCCAGCGAGTGCAATGGATAATTATCTTTCTCAAAGGCTTTGTTTAGATTCTTGAAATCAACACATAATCTAATTTTGCCATTCTTTTTGCGTACAGGAACTAAATTTGCCACCCAAATAGAATGTCTAACAGGAAAGATTATCCTTGCAGATAGGAGCTTTTGTACCTCTTTCTAGATCAGGGGCTCAATTAAAGCATTGATCGGGCATTGTTTCTGATGGAAGGGCTTGGCTTTTGGCTTGAGAGGTATGGTATGTGTGATCACTGATGTGTCAAAGGTTTTTAGATCATCATAACTCCAAGCAATGGCTACAATGTTCTGCTCCAAAACTTTAACTATCTTGTCCTTAATTTCTTGAGGACAAGTCTTTCCTATGAGGACATTCCTTTCAGGGCCTGATTTAGTCAGATTGACAGACTCGTATTTCCATCCTTCACTCTCTATGGGCACCCTTTAACAAGCCCGTGGGTCAGAATCAAATATTCTCTCCAAAGCTACCATCCCTTTCAAAATGCTATTACTTTTCAAATCTAATATCCCTTCTTCAATCTCTTTCTCAAGATCCCAATCTCCCTGATCTCTTTCAGATTCATCTATTCTTTGTCCTTCAAAAACATCAGAATTTGCAAAAAAGGACAATATATGTTGATCATCATCAAATACCTAAAACTTTTGGATATTATCAGGGACAGCTGGGACTGAAATTACTTCAACTGAAAATCTCTTTAGATTAGAATCTTGCATGGGTTCCAATGTGCTAACAGCAACGGCAAGTGTATCTATAATTTGATTAGCTTCTCTAGGGATCAAAGTAATCCCAAAAGCATCAAAGTCTTCAATTAAATTTGAAACTTTGTTTATGTATGCAGCCAATCTTTTGTTATGACATGTATACTGGCTACGTACCTATTTTACAATGGCTTCATAATCCCCCATAACTATGAGAGCAGTAACCTTCATTTTATGAGAAAACATAAGTCCCTATGCAAGTGCTTCATACTCAGCCACATTGTCTGTGCAGCCAAACTACAATCTGTAAGATGCAAAGTAAATTTTCCCTTTTAGGGTGGTTAGTTCAATCCCTGCTCCACTTCCTGCTTTAGATTTGGAACAATCAAATTTAAGAGTCCACAATTGGTCTTTGGCTGGGGATTATTTCTTTTTCAGGATAACAGGGGATGAATTACTTGGGATGTGTGGCGGCTCGGAATTTTGTTGGTCATCAAAAATTGACTTGGGACAAAGCTCACTTGAAGATTTTTTTATGTTTTTAACTTGCTCTGAAATTACTTCCTCAACAACTTCTTGGGTTAAATTTTAATCCAACTCATCTTTCATTAATGTCTTAGGCATTGGCAAAGTATCTAGGGTAGGTGTATTGAATAGGAATTGAGACACCTCAACCTCTTCTTGAATTTTGAGCCTAAAACCTGAGTCTTCTCTACTGGTGAGGAACTTTCCTCTTAAGAAAGGCTAGTCCTAGTAATAATGGTAGCATCCTTAACTTGAAAAGAAAAATCATTGACAGGGGTCTGGGGTCCCTCTTGACATATTTGTTGAGGCTGGTCTACATGACTTAAAATATCTAGGCACGATTGGAATGTTAACTCTGAATGATTGTGATAATGAATCCTACACTAATTAGGAAGCAACAAACTACTCAAATCAGTTTCTTCCCCCAATACCAGCCTGTCTTGTTGTAATTTCCTTATTAGAACTTGTTGGTTGATGCAGATCATTGGATTACCATGTTCTAGGGGCAATGTATCCCCAAGATTAAGTACAGAGAAAGTAAGGACTTCCTCTTGTTTGTAAACCCCTATCTCAATCTCAAAATATGCTACTTCATTTGAAGCATCATACTCTGTAATCATATGCTTGAGTCTTGGTTCACTCTCAATCCTTATTTGTGTTGCAAACCCCTTCCACGATAGCCACATGTGAGAGAAATCCAAGGACAAATATCCCCCAATTCTTTTCATTAGCTCCTGACTTAGGAGCATACCATATGTCTCTGGGATATCAACCACTTAGATATCTATGTAGATCTGGATTCTTGGATCTGATCCAACCTGTACATGCATGTTCTTTAGTTCTACAATATTGACCATAGTTTTGTCTAAATGAATCACTTTCTTATTGGTCAGGATAGGATTTAATCCTAACTTCTTACATATTGAAAAGGGCATAACATTTTCTGATGCTTCAAAGTTCAATAAACAGTTATGCAAATTCTTTCCAAAAATCCATAGACTTAAAATAAAAGGTGGGGTACTGGTCTTACCTTTATATATAGTTGCATTTGTCTCCTTCACGGGAGTCACTTTACCTTTTCCTTTTAAGCGGTCTTCCTCCTCCAGGGCTTTCCATACCAATTCACGTTGAGTTGGGCACCACTTCATGATGTCAAAGAATGACAATGATATCTTATGTCTCTGTAGTTCTGCAATAAAATCAAATTGTGAATCATTCCTCATTTTATATTTGGCAAAAGGAGGCTAATTACCTCTATTTTGAGAGTCAAAAGGTCCCTTTGGTGGTGGTGGATTATTATCTGCATTTTGGTTAGGTGGAACCATGTTGTTTGGAGGTGCAAATGTAGTAAATGGGCCCTTATTCTGATTTCTCATAAAGTGGCCACCTTTGGACTGAAAGGCTTAGGCATCATACACATCCTCCTCTAGCTCATTATCTCCCTGCATGGGAAATTGGTATTTCTCTTCAATAGTCTCATAAGTCATAGCAATACTTACTGGCCCATTATCCTGATTGGAATTTCTTGTTGGAGGATGGGCATCATCTTGTGCAATCTTTACTATTTTCTCCATTTCTGGGCAATTAACCTCCGAATGTGCTGCAATATCATGTAGCCTGCACCAATTAGTCATGAAATTAAGGTCACCCACATTAGTAGTATGTGATCTCTCCTCACCTGACTGATAATTATGGGAAACTCTCCCATTGTTAGGTCCAGTACTCCACTACCTATTGTTGTTGTTATATCCTTTGTTCTGATTTTGGTAATTTTGATTAGAGGAGCTTTGATTCTAGAAATTTCGGTTGGTGTTTTAATTTCCATTCTGATTAGAGTGATTCCCCTACTTGTTGTAACCTCCTTGGTTCTGATAATTCTGATTTTAGTTATGGGGAGGGTTTTTCCTAAGTTGTGCCATATCATTAGACATGAGATAGAGTTTTCTTGAGAGTTTCTAGCTCACTGGTCAGTTGAACAGTTTGTTCATTTTGCACATTTTGTATTGCGAATGGGCAATGAACATGGATTGATCCTCCTGCTTGTTGTTGTTTATTTTGAGGTTGTTGGGAAGAATCTTGCATGCCATTTCTGAAAAAGGGCATGGCAGGTGGGGCTTGTAACTCAGACACAGATCCATATTGGGAGTAAGACATCACTGGGATAGTTTTGTACAATGGTTGGTTAGGCATCTGATAATTCATGGGAGGAAGAGTTGCTCCTAAACCTCCTGATTGCAGACTTATCTGTTGTTTTAATTTAATAGCTAGATGATAAACCTTAGATAGGGAGTCAATCTCATTCGCCTGATAAGTCCTCTACAAGAATAGGCCAATCAAGGGATCGACATCTCTTAAATATGCCTAAATGGCAATATTCTCATCTACTAAGTAAGGATCTTACAACCTACGAAACATCCTTTGGAACCTAGTGTTGAATAGAAGCAGTGGCTCATGATGTTCCTTCCTTATGGTGGAGAATTGGTGATACAAGATGGTAGGGTCTACATAAACCCAAAATTGATTAATGAATGCATTTTCTAAATCTTTCCAACCCAGAATAGATCCTTGAGGCAGATTTAAGTACCAGTTATATGCCATGTCCCCCAAACAATAAGGAAACAACCTACATACCACGTCCTGATGAGCAACTTGAGCACATGTACAAGCATCTTTGAACGCTTGTATATGCTCCTTGGCACTTCTTGATTTTCCATGCATGTACTTGGGACAAAAAAAAAATTGGTTCTTCGGTAAATCATGGATTCCTCCTGGAATAGTCCCTAACAGAGAGGTTTTATTCACAAAATAAGCCATGGGTAGGACTGGTTGAGCAAGTGGTGATATAGGCTGGATTGGTGGTGATACTGACCTAATACATGGAGGTGATACTGGTCGAGCTAGTGGTGGTTATGTAGGTTGAAATGGTGGTGGTGTAGGTAGATTTGGTTGAAATCCAGGTGGAGTAAGCAGTGGTGGAAATGTAGGTATCAATATTCTACGAGCATGGGGTCTAGGTCTAACCGAGGTTTGGATTTCTTTTAATGGTTTAGGATTAGTAGAGGATCTGAGAATCCTCCCGTATTTCTCTGGTGAGAATGATCCAATGTGAGCCAGCTTGTTCCTTTGGCCCTCCTAGCGCCAGATTTGTTGATGGTGAAAATGACACAAACAACGTTAAATAGAATATCTCTACTCTATTTCTCCTGAAAAAGAAAGAAAACATATAGTAGCCTAACTCCCAAGGTCTTGGTAGTTGGTTCTCAACTATCTGGTGTCACTCAATTGGTCCATGTAACTGTAATATTCAAGGGGCATTTGCTGGTAATAAGGAATGCAAGCAATGACTTATTCATCGAACTATTCCTAATTAGAAGGGGGTTTTAAATAAAAGAAAAATATAGACCAAGGCATACATCAGTAAAACATGAATAAAACTTATATAGTATCCAGATATATATCTTCAACAATGAATGTTCTTCCAACAGATCAAGAAAACCATAGCATGATGCAATTTATAGAATAGTCCATACTATTGCATGCATCTAAGGTGCTTACTTTAACATCACAATCACACATTATAAATATTTCAAAGATAAAAGATCACACTCCCATTCGTTGCCAAGATCATAGATCAATAGAATTTTAATAAATTCAATTCACAAATAATCTAATGAAATAATCCTTAAATCTGGTTCCTTCTAATGATCTTCATCACATAAGAAATACTCATGCTTCAGCACAATCACTGGCATATAGATAGACTATAATTCATCAACCTTATCCAATAAAACTTAATTCCAACACCATATTGGGTAAAAGCCTGTAATTATATTCAACTATAAACAAAATAACAAAGTATCTCTATAAAAACTATGAAAAATTATATCTCCTACTATCAGGTGGCTAATCTTATTATCATCAGCCAACCCTTACAATATGATACCCCAAATGTATTTATAGATGTACAAATATATGAAGTCCTTTCTAGCTTAAGTCAATCCACCTTTTTAGGAATCTAAGTCTTCTTGGAACCTTAGATCAATTTGATCTCTAGTTCCCACCTTGATCATTTAGTTAAACTAGAGAGAAGAAGATAGAGGAGAAAAGAAAGCCATGAGCTTTCAAAAACTATCAGTCATGCATGCAGAGGAGAAAAGAAAACCATGCATGCATGAGACTATCAATTATGCATGTGAAGTTTTCTCTATAGTGTACTCATCGTAATTGGAGAATACTTGTTGAAGCATGTCCAAATCCTGCCCATCAACCCCAACTATCTTCAAACTTGATCCTTTCTAATTCTGCAGCAGCAAATCCTCTCGTATCTTTTAGCTTTGTTAACTCCCTTTTAGCAGCCCTTACTTCTTCTTTAATATCCATCAACCGATCTAATAGCAGATCTTCTCCATCATCTCCCTTTTGCATGACCTCTTTAAGCCTATCATCCCATTTCTCCTTTATTTGGCTCAAAGATAGGCCCTCCTTTATCGGTATATCAGCATTTATAATAATAGCAATAACTACTTCTAACTCTTCAAAATGTTCATTCAAATCCTTGAAAGAATCTTGAACTTCATTTTTATGCTTGTATAAAGAGTCAGATCCAAACCGGACTATGTTAGAGGTCTTTTCCAAGAAATCTTTGTTGTCCTCTTCAAGTATTGACTATTCTAGAAGATTGGACTTAGACAATTTATTAACCTCTTTCAACTTCTAGCTATATCATTTGTACTCCTCCTCCTGTTCTCCCAATACTTTGGCATATTGATTCATCTCTTCTATTAACTCCTTTTTCATCTTGTGAGCCTCAAAATTGTTGTCCAGCACCTCACCTATTTCCTGATTTAGTTTATCAGTCCATCTATCCAACATCTATGCCTTACTCCTTACCTGCACCAAATCATCCACCTGTTTCTTGCTAAGAAAAATTGGTGTCTCCATGGTGGCAATTTGTTGTGACCTCGGAGCAAAAAACACTCTTCAAGAAAGTATGCAATTGATCTAATTGAGCCTTAAGCTCATCCTTTTTTGGTTTATCCTTCATCATTTTTGATTTAGTGGATGATGCTACCACATCTATCAAGTTCATATGTTGATCTCTTGTGGGTATCCCCAAGTTAACCATGCTCGACTAATAATCAGTTAGTTGCATGTCCCTCACATCCTTGTCCACCATTGGTATTGCAAATTCAGCAATAATTTATCCTTCGTCGGTGAGTCTAGTGGAATGCAAGATCTTGGCCTTCTTCTTGGGCCTTTCTTTTTCAATTTCCTTCATCATATCATCCCAATTGAGAGGTTGTGAGGGTGTCACTAATTTCTTTTGAACATCCAATTTCAACCAAGTGGGAGCACTTGGAGTAGTGGTCATTATAATTGAAGAAGAAGCAATAGTAGTAGTAGAGGGTTGTTGCACATTTACTTTAGGTTGAGAATCAACCCCTTGTACCTCTTGTTTTTCCTGCTCCACATTTTCCTACGCAATCTTTTCAGCTTCCTCCCTATCCTTTTGTTCTTGTATCCTCTTATTTTCTTCTTCCTTCTTCAATTTTTCTTCTTCTAACCTTTTCTTCTCAAGTTCCTGATTTCTCTCTTCCTCCAATGCCTTAAGTCTATTTGCATCTTCCTTTTCTTTTTATAGTTGCTTGATCAGCTCCTCAGCATCATGGATCTAACACAACTCCATCATCTACTAATGTATTAGGGATGTCATCTTTGATCCCAAATTCTACCATGAGTGAAATGGGAAACCTCTCATAATTCCTTTTCCTGAGGTCATACTCATCTTGAAGATCACTCCAAAAATCCTCTAACAGGTTGAAATGTTTTTCAAAAACCGAAGGCAGCAAGGCATTCATTTTCTTCTTTGGATCAAAGTGCTTTCGAGCAGTGTACAAACCTAGCTTCAAATGTATCAATTCACTACAAACTACCTTAGCTCCACTAGATGTGGAAAGTTGTATTCACCTAATTGCATGGGAAACTTATGACAACTTGTCTTGTGTTTTAACTCAAATCGGGCATTGACCCCCGGAGCTTGATAGACAAACTCCATCAAAACCATCCTATTGTTGCAACATCTTGGAAGTAAGCGGGGATGACCTTCAAATCTAGCCAGCCTAAAATAAGTGAACTTGGGGTATTGGATATACCAACATCCCCATTTTGTGATAAAGGCCATAGCTTCCTAGCTCAATCTTATCCTGCATCTCCATTAATTTGGTTAATGATTACATATAAGAATGCATCATTAACTCTTCTAAATTGTGTTTCAGAAACCTATAGAGATAGTTGATCATAATGATCCCATACTTTCCTTTGTCCATCGGCTTCTCCCAATATTCCTACTCTATTCAAACCTGGAAAGATACCTCCTCTAGCTGCTACATAGACAACATAAGAAGTCATGAAAAATCTCTTGGTTTCCCTTATTCTAGTTAACTTGTAATGAATAGTATCTGAGACAATCATTGGCCAATCAAACTATTGTTTGCCATTAAAGATTTTCTAAATGAAGGGAAACATCCATTCCTTAAAATGAAATGCATCCCTCTTCCCAAAGGCTCTAGACAACATCATTATTAGGTCTGATACTTCTTTGTAGAATTTTTTCCTCTTTGGTTGATCATGGAGCTTGGTTAGACTTATTCTCTATTCTCAACCACTTCTTGTTCAAGTGAGCCTTGTTAGCCTCCTTGTATTTTCTATATATACCTAAAGCATCTACCTCATTTAACTGTACCAGTTTCTTTAGATCAAGGATATTGAACATGTGTTGAAACATTTGAGGAGTTAAATCAATGATCACATTGTCCTATGAATCCATACATTGCCTAGTGGCCAAATTGTAAGCTCATGTTGTTGTCATAATCAACTACGGGCACTAGATAGATAGAGGGAATATACTGATGTGAGCCAAGCTGGACTCAACTATTCTACCAGTTCTTCCTATTACATCCTCAATGAATGTTTCTAAATATAACTCCTCAAAATTAAATGGACCTAGATTGGTGTCAGTTATATCAGACCAATCAGATTCCACTTTGCTTGCAGTGACAGTAGGACCCCTATGGTTATACCTCAAGTTATAAGGTAGTTGCTCTGACTTAATCTTCTTAGGCTTAGTTGCTGCCTTCAAAGTTTCTACAAGCCAATTCCTTTGGGAAGCTTCACCTGATACTCCTAACATTCTTTAGCTTCCTACAACAAAACCTCTAATTAGATCCTTGAATAAATATCACAAAATATGCTTTAAAATCTTACCCTTCATATATATATCGGAGGCAGAACCAAGCAGAAAAAATTCTAAACAGTCTCTTTTAAACACTTTCGGGCTCGGAGCCAAAACCATTATTGAGATTTTAGTAATAACAAGTGGGACCGAAGTCGGAATTGGAATGGTAACCAAAATCGAAATTGGAACAGAAATTGATTTGGTTTCATGAAGATTTTCTAATTTCACATTCAGTTTCGGTTCCACCTAGGTTACCATTATTTTGGAAGCTTGCTTCTTATTGTAAGCGGAGTCAGAAATGGGGTTGAAATGGAATCAAAACTTACTAAAAAAAATAGAATTCAAAGTCTAAATCGATTCTGATCCCGCTTCCGCCTAACATAACCATGACATCATAAGTGATTTTAACAATTCGATAAATAACCTCATGATTTAAGGACTAGGTCATACTAAAATGAAAGGGGGTTTTAAAATAACCTAATAAGACCATCCCCATATGACCGAGAAGCGACTATACTATTTAGGGCATCATATAAAATTAAAAACACGAACACATCAAAACCCTAAACTAAAAACCCTTGATCTCAAATAACTAGGGCATGAATTTAACCCCATTTAAACTAACCAGATCAATGTGCAACAAGATTCCTAAGTAAAAACAATAATTTACCAAACCCTACTCACTATAAAATAGTAAGTAACTTATGCATTTTAAAAACTAGGGCACCACGATACAGTCATGACTAAAATGTGAAAACGACTGTGTCCCAAAAACAAACAAATGGGAAACAAACATCAGAAAAGCAAAACAAAAACAAGCAAACCAAACAAAAGAGAAAGAAAAACAAATCACATGAACTCGCAGTAGAACAGTAACTACACAAATTCGCACAAAGCCAAACAATCTGAAACAAACAGAAATGGAAAATGCGAAATACAATGAAAGAGGAGAATAGAAAGCCCTACCTGGAATGCAAATAAATAAGTTAATTCCCTAAAGCAATACATGCACAACTGTCTCTCTTTCGATCGAATCACTTGCACAAATGCTCCACTGAAACTCTGGCTCACTCTTTGATTTCTTAACAATAATGATGAAAACTACCAGTTAATCCCTATTTAAGGTAAAAACTCAGAGTTTCATGTGTGCATGGCACCTATAATTAATGCAATAAATGTGGTAGAGCGGAGTTGAAACTACAGAAGGAACTGGCACATTACTATTGTGCGACTTCAGTAAATTCAACGACCACAAACAACGGTAGCAGAATCAGAATGGAAAATGATTAGAAACTTGTCTAACTTTCCAACTTGGTTCCCATTCCAGTTCTAGTTCCGCCAACAAAGATAAAAGTGAAACAAAACAAAAAGACTGAAATGAGAAAACTAAAGACAAAAACCTTAGTTAACTCAAATGACTAAAAAGCAGAGGCGGAGATAGAACGGGATTTGATTTTGAAACTTTGAATAAATTCCAACTTGACTTCCTCTCTGGCTTCGGCTCCAATAAAGACAAAACATTTTTCACAAACAACCAAGGACAAAAACATAAAGGGGGACCCATTTTGACCAAAGCAAAAGATGGGGTGGTTATGCAAGGAAAAAAATACCTTCATTAGACCTTGCATCAAACTTTCCTAGGTTTTCTTCATCTCTTCCGATATAGCATTTTCTTCCAAACACTCTGAAGTATTTAACAGTAGGAATCCTTCCATACCATAGCTCATAGGGAGTCTTTTTGATGTTTTCTCTTGCTTGCACTCTATTAATTATATAAAAAATAGTATGAATTGATTCTCTCCATTAGACTTCTGGTAGACTTTCTTATTTCATTATTATCCTTCCAACTTCTTGAATAGTCCTATTCTTTCTTTAAACTACTTTGTTATGTTGAGGAGTCCTATGGGAAAATAAATGCTTCTTTATTCCATTATTTTCAAAAAATATATTGAACTCATTAGAGTTGAACTCTCCACCTTTGTTAGACCTCAAGAATATGATTTTCATATCCATTTCATTCTTAACCATAACTTTGAATGCTTTAAATTTATCTAGAGCTTCTGATTTTTCTTTTAGAAAAGTAACCCATGTCATTATAGAATGATCATCAATCAATAGCATGAAATACTTGTCACCTTGAAGACTTCTTACTCTGGTATGACCATAAAGATTTGTATGCACCAATTCCAATAGTCCAGTAGAAGATTGTTCTTTGACTTTGAAACTTCTTCTTGCTTGTTTTCCAACTTGACATTCCCTACATATAGCATTGATAGGCTTTGTAATCTTTACCAAATCTCTCATAGATTGAACTAAACTTAATCTCACTCGGATATCAAAATTGATGTCACATTTTTTTATTCCATAGCCAACTCTCATTAATATGAGTCATGAAACAATAACCATCAGCACCTTTGAGCTAATAGACATTTCCATCAATCCTTCTTCCAACAACAACCATAATTCTAAATCCTTTTATAATCTCACAACCATCATATTGAAACATAAGATTATATATTTTGATACACATTTTTCCAACACTCTGATGGAACCCCTCAAAAGAATTCTTGGTTCCAATCTATAATTGTGCAAAACTTGGCTCGGGCCTTTTATATCTGGTTTCGGGTTGTGTTCCTTGTACATGTTTTAGGGTCTTATGATTTTAAAACCCTTCAGAATTGGCCTACAAAGCTCTAAAAAACCCTTAGTATTTTTATTGTTGCATTGAATTGTTTTCTTAGTACCCTGTCATTTGTGTTACACTTGTGCCATTGAGGTTGTTTTTACCAGCCCTTGATCTTAGGTTTTTCAGTCACCTCAATTTTCTCGGTATTAATTTTCCTATGATTGAAGGCTTGATTTTAATGACTTAAATCCTTAGCCTTTGTTCTTATGGGTCAATATCTTGTTTGTCTAGAGATGGCCCCCTTTTATGATTATTTTTTGTGGCATGTGCAAAAATGGAACTTCATGTTGGTCATTTGATCATGAGAATTAATCCCAATCATTCCCCATATTCTCATGCTAGTTTGTTTCTTCTTATTTTATTCGCATGGGCTGGTGGGCTTCGACCATGTGTTTGGTATGTTGGTTGGCCCGGTCTCCTTGGTGAAGATGACTGGTGCTTTTCAAAAGAAGACCAATGGTTGTGGGATTGAAGATGTGGCCACATCTCTACCACTCCCTACACGCCCATCTGTCTACATCAGTAAGGAAAGGTAGTCACATGGGTTAGCAGGAGGAGTGACACCTGTCATTTTATGGGACTTGCTAGATCTTGGGGATGGTGATTTTCTTTGTAATAAATGAAACTAACGATGGATGGTAGGTGATGTGGGCAAGTCTTGACTACTCCCCACCTTCTCATGAGATTTCTTCCTATATTTCATATCTTCCAGTAGGCACGTAGGCAAGTACCATGTGGACTGCTTCTAAGAACTTAGAAAGTTCCTAGTAAAGGTGGATGTAGTTGGAGATATTGGTCAAGATTGTTCCAAGATAAAAATAATGCTAAATTAGAACTAATTCTTGAGCACACATGTAAAATTGGTAAACATTTTTATGGCTTTAAATCTGTCAAAATCTAGTACACGTGGGAAGGTAAAATTGAAGGCAGGGTGCGGGTCGATATTCTGAAGATAAATCGTGATTGATCCCCGTTGTATTTCTATGATGAATTACAAGTGAGTTAATTCCTATGGGCAAGTGGGTAAATGTGACACAACAAGTTTGTTAAGAAATTAAATGTATGGTTAATATGGAAGTTAAGTGAATTCTTATCTCACTCAAGTTTCTTGATTTGGGACAAGTATCAATTGCATACGTTTAATTTTGCCATCATTGATAATCTGGATTATCTAACCGTTGGTTTGCTTCAAAGTATGATCAATGGTTGAGATTCAAAATCAGGTTAATTAATTTTCATTTCTCTCGCACAATATTTCTTGGAGAATTAATGTAGAAACACACCAATTTCTCTATTTAATGAAGATCACCTACTTGATTATTCTCACCGTCTAATTGTGAGAATTAGGAATCTAGAAGAAGGCCTGATTTTGAGTTTGTTGTTTCTGAGTAGGGTGGTATATTTTCTCTGAGAAAATTTAGTAAGTGGATAAGTAAGGAAATAGGAAATGTGAGTGTGAACATCATCCTGATCCTCTAGTCTAAGAGGCCTAATCCTCTTGAATTTCAGGGCATTTCTCCCCAAGGTGAGCAGGGTATGCCAGAGATACCTGTGACACCAAAGAAGAAAATGAGAGCTGTCAAAAATTCAGCACAGGGTGTTCTCAAATGTGCCTATCATCTAAGAGGTTGAATTTTCTTGGAGGAGTAAGCCAAAGTTAAGGAGAAGAAAGTTGAGAGGCTAGAAAGGGAAGCTGCAAGAAGGAATAGGTATCACCGAGCTTACATGGGACGTCATCATTTTCCCATTGAGGTCTCAGATGATTCCTCTGATAGTGGAAATGATATTGATTCTGGTTACCGTAAATATCTCATGGCTATGAAGGATTGGGTTGATTATGAGGATGAGGTAGTGATGGCTACTCCATTGACAATAAGGACACCGAGTGGACACACCTACTTTGTTGGTGACAAGACAAAGTAGCATCCTATTTTTTTTCCTAGTGGATGCTCGAAATTTTGGGTCCTTTGTGTTAATTTTCTTTCTCTGGTTGATATGTTATGAAATGGTTCTTCATTTATTTATGCTCTTTGTGCTAATGGTGACATTTCTCGAGTTGGAATGAATTTACATGTTTTTGGTGTTGCGACAATGACACTTTTTGAAGAATGGTGGGACTGCTCTGGTTAACAGTTTTTTGAGCTCTATTTTTGTTCTCCCGTGACTTACAAATGATGGTTTTCCAATTAATTGGGAATATTCTCACTTTTTGTTGAAATCATTTTGAAATAAAAGTGAAATGTGAAATATAAGTGTAATTCAGCTTGGTACTTGTTGCTCTTGTCTTATAAAATGGATTTTATGGCTGATTACACGGGAGGTGAGGAGGTCAATAGGTAATTCATCCTAAAAATGAATATACGTAGAAAGAAAATAGGAGGTCAATAGGTAATTCATCCTAAAAATGAATATACATAGAAAGAAAATAGATACTAAGTTTTCCAGTAATATGTTCTAGGAGAGGGTCAGTCGATATATAATATGGTTTTGATAACAATACAGATAGAAAAATGATACTAAATTTATGTACATTTCTCTCTTGTGTACAAATTATACAAGCTATGAATAATATAATCAATGGTTATCTTATTCATCTTTGTTGAATTCTAATAGATGTGTTGTTTTATTCTTGCTTATCCATTCAATGAATGTATGTAAATGCTTGAACGTAACACTGGGTTTGATATAAATCTTGTGTGAGGATGCTAGTAAGAAGTTAATTGTGGAAATAAATAGTGGGATATTGTAATGTAGTATTTTCAAGGTTGTGGGTATTTTTCTAAAATACAACATTGTTATCTAGTCATATAGGTTTATGGTTTGACTTTGTTTCCCATAATATAGCATTGTTTTGGCATAGTATTCATGCTCCAATTATGGTGACCAACTCGACTGTTGATCACAAAATATAATCAAATCGCTTATGGAATTCTCTCTGGGTGTGTGGGAATGTTAAAGGAATTATATCTTCTCTTTTTTAAGTTAGTCACTACTGTGAATATTAGCCAAATCTTCAGGGTATGGTGCCTCTAAAACATTTAAGGAGAATCATTATTATTTTTTTGTGTTTAATACTAAATACACACTAGTATCTATGAACACATTTTTTAGGATCACCCTCCTAGGTTTCATAGAGCCTGAAGTGAAGAAGTGAAGAACCAAAAGCCTTTACTTATGTGTTGTCTAATCCTTTCCCTTACTGATAATTGTCCTTGGCAAGTTCATAGGTTTGTGGTAAGAATAAGTTTGGTTCTAAAAAAATAACCAACACACTAAATAGTTTATGTCTTAAACCCTTAACATAGAGAACATCATTATTATTATTCTTGCCATCAAAATTGATTGAACCTTTTCCATATATCTTAACAGATGTATCATCACAAAACCTAACTATTCCTTCTTCATATTTTCCAAGTTTAATAGGATTACTCTTGTCATTGATCATATGATTAGAGCATCCATTGTCAATGATCTAGTATTTCTTCTCTTGTCTAGCATGAAAAGATGACACCAAAGTTCCTTTAGTATTAGCACTTGCTTCCAAAGCACTTTCCTTCATACATCTCTCAGAGTTAGCATAATTCCTTTCATCATTTAAAGCCATGAACAAGAATTCACCACTTATCATCCCCATAATCAAACTCATCATTAGATATGCAAAAATTTTATCTAACATAATAAATTTTCTTAGTCATCTTACCTTTGTTCTCCTTATTTTTTTCATTCAAAGGTTTGTTTGGACATCTTGAAGCATAATGACCTATCTTTCCACAACCAAAATATTTGAAAGGAAACTTACCTTTGTACTTTCTAGTACACTTTTTCATTCTTCTCACAAAGTTAGCTTCTACATCATTAAGATCCTCCTCATCTTATTCCATAGACTTCTTTGATTTTCCAAACTTAAAAGTAGTCTCACGTTTTGCATTTCTTGGACCAAATTTGCTCACTTAAAAATCAATTAAGGAGGCATATAACTGATCTCTAGTATATCTTCTCAAATTTTTATATTCCTACATAGAAAAAACTTTATGACTATAAGGTTTAGGAAGAGTTCTAAGTACCTTCTTTACCACTTCTTGCTCTTTAATTTTTCCACCAAGACCTCTAGTGGAACTGAAAACTTCATCCACCTTTTGCATGTAGCTACTAATCTTTTCATCTTCATACATTCACAATTTCTCAAATATAATCTTCAAGTTTTTCATATTAGCTTGTTTTACCTTGTCATCTCCTTCATAAATTCTTTCTAACTTTACCCAAATTTCTCTAGTAGTTTTTAGATTCATAAGTTTCACCAATTCAAAATTAGCAAGACCACTTAATAGAGCATACCTTGTTTTACCAGTGTTTTCATAGGACTTGATCTCATCAGCAGTGCTTGAACCATTTGCAAGTATAGTATATTTAGTCTCAATAGACTTCTAGATTTCAAAATCAAGAGAAACCAAAAAACCTTCCATCCTTATCTTCCAAAATGCATAATATGATCCATCAAATAGAGGAACATCTTTCTTGTGCACCATCCCAGAACTACCTCAAGTGATTAGGCTTTCTTCCAAGGAACCTTGCTCTGATACCATTTTTTGAATGCACAAGACAACTGAGAGGAGGGGTGAATCAGTTGTACCTTAAAACTTCAAAAACCTTACAAACATTCAGATTTGCATTAATTCAATCAACCCTTAATCTATTAGAGTGATTTATTATGAAAGCAGATAACATAAATATAACCAAAGCAACACCATGCACAAATAAACACCATATTTACATGGAAAATCCAAGAAGGGAAAAACCATGGTGACGATTAATTCATAATATAGAGTAATATCAATATCGATTACAAAGAACTCACTACCTAAGGGCTCATTGCCTAGAAGAAAGAAAGGATCACTGTCAGAATACGAAAGAAGATAGAGAAGAATGTTTCAATGAGAAATCCATCTCAATGCAATAGAAAAGTCCACCGCAGCATCACTAACACCTTCGCAGTCTTACTGAAGATCGTAGGCACCTTTTGATCACTACATCCAATAATCTAAAACATGAAAGCTCATACTTCACTACACAAATTCACACCACACAACTCTAAAATTTGTATCATTCACATCACACACATCTATCTTATCATCCCTCAACATCTCAACATATATTTATACCATATTTAACCTTGAAAACATTCTCCAAGGTTGGCTATGCACCTCAATCATGCAAATTCAAATTAGCTCAACACCAAAACATTCTCATGGTGGAAAGGAATGAATGCATACTATAACATGCCTTAACTCAGACCTAAATCCACTCATACATGTCATGCCATACTTCCAAAAACACCAAATAAAATCCACAATTAGCATAATCACCCAAGGTCAATCGAACCTATGTTAATAACATTAATATTTAAGTACACACTTCCTCAAATCCAAAGATAACTCATAGAAAACACACCATTATTGAACATGATATAGAATATTCCAAAAACACCCTGAAATCCAACAAATTCCTTCACAACAACTTTCACTTGAAGAATGTACACACCTAATACACTCAAATAATTCTATCATGCACCATAACTTAAGAAAATGACTTCTAAAGTACCTAACCTCAAACAACTTCAACTACATAAAGATACAAAGACTATCAGCACCCTTCCAAATTTGTAAGACCTAAAACCGCTCTATGCATAAATGCAAAGCAAAACCATTTCTCCAGACACCACTACAACACATACTTCACATACTGGTGAACACAAATTCCTTTGCACAACAATCGATGAAATCAAATTTTGGATGCAATGCCTTTAAACACCTTTGACCAACATATCCAAACCACACAAGTAGATATTCAACACAAAATAAATGTGAAGCCAAACTAGAACACAACTCTATATACTAGAACACCTCTGCAACACATTGTTTCCTTCTTTTATTTAAATTTTTTCAAAAGCACTTGAAAAATAAGCACCAAAGACACATACTCATCATCTTTGGTACTTCCTCATCATCACTAAACCAGCTACAACTCAACTATATATCCATAGATAGAATCTTATCAATGAAACACTATAGGCTGACACTAGTAGCTTACTAATGACAAAATAATGCAATTAATGAAGACATCATCAGAGACAACATCAACTCAATACCAATCTCACACTCTTGCAACAATATCTTGCTCATATAATTGACACCAATGATAACACCAAAGATTTTTTACATCAATGGCAACACCAACTACACATACTTGCAACAATTTTATCTCATAGATTCTATTTTAAAGAATGGAGTGTTATTTTGTCCAATGTTTTAGGATGGTTAATATCTTGTTTTTTTACTTAGCTCCAATACCTTCAGATATTTTACCCATAAGAAATTTGGTTGAGATTTGAGTTTTCTCATCTTAAAAATGGCACCACATCACCATAGGCTCTAGTCCTCTCATTGGTAGAAGGTCCACAAGAGATTTATGTTATGACTATTGTATAGTACTAGAGCTAGGAGATCTTTGAGTTAAGTCTCATGGCTCATTCTATTAGCATACATGTTATGTATACCTTTGCGGTAGGAGTTATTTTTGATTGGTATCTATAGTTAACATTTGTTTCTTATGTGAGGTAGTTTCACTTAAGTATGTTGCATACTTGGGAGATTCCTTTTGGATAGGTTTAGGGGACCAAGTGTATTTCATGTTTTTGAGGTCCTTGTGTGGTTTTTCTTATGTGAGTTTAATTTTTATTGTGTTCATATAATTTGTTAGGTACTTTTATTCAATATTTATTTTATGTACTTGATCTATGTACTCTTTCTTTATTTGTGTATGTTTTTGTGTGTGCTTGCATATTTGAATTATTAATATTGGTATGTTTGGATATTTTTATTGTGTAAAAATTAGGATGCATGTAGTCCTACCTTATGCATGTTATCTTAGGATGAAATACATCATGACATGGAGATAGCTTTCATAGTATGGGACAAAAGTAGCAATTATTGTGGATATTTTATGTGGTCTTGGATGTATTATACCAATTCAAACCTTATAAGATTGAAAAGACTTGTAGTTTTTGTTGATGGCCATATTTTAACTTGTTCATGTCTTTACATTCATATGTATATTATATGCTAGAAATGATGTGTTATGAATGTTAGTTGTCTTGAAATGATTATTTGGCATGTGCCTATTATTGAAAATGTTAATTATTAAATATATTCTATGTATTTAAAAATGTTTTGAATATATGATTTTGTGTGTATGATATGTGTTAATAAAGGAATACATTAAAAAAGATAACCATTAATATTTTATTGCACCACACATTTGGATTTTGGATGATGATTTTTTAAATTAAATGATGGATGGGGAGGAAAGGAACATCCTCAATGTGGGTTTAAACCCTTCCTTAATCAATAGAAAGAGTGTGGGATCTTGGAGGATTAGCTTGAAAGTTATGCTTGGACATATTCAGATACTATTTATGGTGTAAATTATTTTTAGACCACTTGTATATGTGTGATTGGTCTCATGACCCATTATAGTTTTATCATGGATAAGGGTTGTATTTTTTACCCCTTATAAATCTCGGTTATGAAATGATGTTATCTTCATTATTGAGTACTAAATATGTATTTTCCATACTTTCATATTATTACAATTTAATTTATATGTACTTATTGATATACTCCTTTTATTGTACTACATGAGTGGGAGTTATATATTATATGGGTTTTTCTGATGAATAGGCACTAATCTATATTAATTATAAATATTAAAATATATATCCACAGAAAAAGGGTGGGTGGTAAGAAGGCACACCCTGAGAGTCACATGGGCCTAGTCCAGAAAACCAAAAACCAATAGTCACATGGGCCTAGCCCAAAATTCCAAGATTACAAACATAAAAAAGGTCATTAAGTAACCAAATTAGTACCAGCATAGCCAAAAGGGTCTTTTTCATTCAATTTATTCCCCCATACATCAATAGGTCTAGAGTGACGTTAGGAGGAGGACCCCAGCTATCATCAACATCTTTTTATTTATCTATGTCCTTGCTCTGGAGTGATATTACAAGCACCAAACACAAAAAACATTCACCAGAGTTTGGCCAACCAGAGCTGCCAGCAAGAGTAGTATTAGAGGGCCATCTGGAACCGCCACTGCTACTCCCCATCACTCCTCTAGAGGGCCACCCCTAGCTAGCCCATGGAGGAGGAGAATGAGACCACCGAGGAGGGTGGGAACCATTCCAAAGAGTAGATTGAGAGCAAGGGAGATAAAATCCACTTCGCTGCCGGCCTCAAAGGGCAACCGGCTACGAGAGGAAGTGGGAAAAGCAAGTACCCAAGCCACAATACATGGGGCATTTCCCCAATGATCCAAAAGCACCTAAATGTGATCCACCTCAACTGCAACCTTGTTAGCTTGAACTTGTATCTACAAGATCACATTAGAGAAAATAGTAACTTTAGAATATAAAGAAACATTAGAAAATATGTAGGCATTTCTATCTTTCCAAACATTAAGGAGGATTTTCACCCTGAAAGTGTGCCAAAGCTAGGTATATTTAGCAGGAAGTCTGTGTGAATCTCCTAACAGAAATATATGACAGGAGAAGGCCTTTAATCTGGAAGGTCGAAATAAGTTGTGAATCTAATTCCAAAATTGTTGAGCTCTAGTACAAAATCAGTAGAGATGCTTAAAAGACTCATCTTGCCCATAGAAAGGGAACCGAGGGTCCTAGACCCCCAAGTGAACAAGTTGGGGCCCCTTAGGCAAGCCTTGGAAAATATTACATCAAGAAAATTGGGAAAACACTTGCAGACCAAGTGGTCGAGAATATTTTTCGCTAGACATGAGTAGAATATTGAAGAAGCCACCTCTGGTTCAAATTTTCAATCATCAGAAAATGCAGTGAAAGCCACATATAACCAAGCCTAGGATTTTAATTCCTAAAAGGGGTGTCTGGGTACCACTTCCAGTCCTTCCACCAAGGCTTGGACCCATGAATTCCCACTTTATGAAGTATATATTTAGGAATGGCATTCACCAGATGATCATAAGTTTCACTGTCCTAATTTTGAAGGTTGTATAGAGCACAAAAATCTTCTCACAACATAATGCACATTGTGGGTCTATGAAACACATGTTGCAAATTTTAAATTCATTTCTTGTGGAACCTTAGCACCTTAAGCTAAGGAAACTTGGCCAATAGTTTACCATTACTGGAAAAGAGAGGTGACCACCAAAAATTTTGTTGATTGAGAGAAATCCCATCACGAAAACCAGAGTCAACCCAGTCGAGCCAAGGCTTAACCACTTCCCAGGCTCTCCAAATGCTCTTGGCTATGAAAGTTCCCATAATTTTGATTGATTTCTTCATAACCATAAGGGTGTGAAATCCAATCCCCTTCTAGGCAGGTCTATGAATAGGAAATCTAGATTGGATGCAATACCTAAGGAGAATATTCTAGGCTTCATATCTAGTAAGGGCTCTAATTATCCATTTCACACACAAGGAATTCCCTTGTCCTTGGGTGGAGAGTAGACCAATACCTCTAGAGTCTCTAGGAAGGTATCAAAACTCTTAGGCGACATAGCAAAACCCTCTATGGAAATCTATAGAGGCCCAAAGAAAGTCCTGAAGCAACTTTTCAAGCTTATCATAGGCAAATCTCGAAGGATCCCAACAAGAGGAGTAATACACATGAGTAGCCACCAAAATCTTAGAGCACACTTGGAATTTTTCATCCAAAGAAAGAGGCTTGGTAATCCAAAAGGCCAGCTTTTGCTCAATCCTGGAGAGAATGGATTGCCACAACTCAGCTGGAGAGGCCTGGAAGGAAAATGGAATGCCTAGAAACTGAAATATTTCCCCTGGCCCAATCTATTTCTAACCATACTACTGAAAGTAGTGAGGAGTGGGTAGAATAGGCTATTTTTAGCACAAAGTTTTGTGTCATTCGATGGTGGAGCCAGACGTAAGACAAAAAATGTTAATACATTCAAGAGGTTCCTTAATATTGTTCTCTTCCTTTAGAAGGGTGAGGAAAGAGTCATCAACAAAATGGACATTAACAAGTTGAGCCTGGGAGTTAGGTGTGGAAATGCCTTTCACACATTGTTGAGAAACCGCATTGGCTAGAAAATAGCCAAAGCCTTTGGTAGCAAGCACATAAAGAGAAGGAGCAAGCAGGCATCCTTGCTGAATGGAATGGAATAAACCAAAGGCAGAATATTATTGACCACTAATGGTGATACACACAAAGGAATCTAATAAATGTATTTGGACAACCTAAATGAAGTTAGGCTCAAACCCCAGGGCTTTCAACATGGCCAAAATAAAAGGCCACTCAATGTAGTTATAGGCTTTAACAAAGTCAATTTTGAGAAAAATAGCTTTTTGAGCCAAATGCCTAGCCCACTCCATACCTTACCACATAGCAAGAATGTTATCCAGAATAAATTTGGACTTGATAAACCCAGTTTGTTCTGAGCACACACTGAGGCGAAAGATGGTGGATCTTCATAGCCAAAGCCTTAGCTATGATTTTTTAAGAGACGTTGAGGAACATGATAGACCACCAATTGTAGAAATCCTTGGGATCTCTAGGCTTAGCTATGAATTTAATATTTCCTTTATTAATTATATTACCTAGGGTTTTGGAATGAAAAGTCTCGAGGTAGACTTTATGCAAGTCTTTCCTAACACAAACCCAAAGGGCCTTATAACATTCACAAGGTAAACCATCAACCCTGAGGCCTTGTCATCAACCATGGAGTGAATGGCTTCCTTCAATTCTTCAACAATGAGCAATTTCTCACAAAAACCTTTTTGGGTTGTAGATAGCCTATTTGGCACAACAACGAGACAATCCTGAAGGGCTTGTTGTCGCTCTGGTATATACTCCTGAGTAGTGAAAACTTGTTCATTAAGCCAAAAAAAGGCCTAGAGAATGTCAGGTAGCTCAGAAAGCACCTAGGTTCCTTCTTTGATTTTTTTGATGCCTAGGAGAGGAATGTCTGGCATGCAGGGCCAAAAAAAACTCCTTGGAGGCACATCTCGAATATCACTTGCACATCTTGCAAATTATTATAATACTGTATTATGAAAGTTAATGGAAGTTGTTAGAATTTTATTTTGTACCATTTTTAGGCATTCATATTTACTTTGGTTAATTCTTGAGAATTTTTTAGGTTGCATTGTTGAGGTTGTTACAAAAATAATTTAAAACAAATTAAAAATTTCCTTTAAAATATTTTTTTATAAGACTTTTTTACTGCAAGTAATTCATTAAAGAACTTGCTTTTCAACACTCTTATACAAAATTAATGAACTCAAATTTTTCGTCAAACTATAACCTATATGAGCATTTTCCACTTACTTAAAATTTAATATTTATATATTATTATTCACATCCAATTAAATTAGGTTAAGGAGACTGAAAAATACATTTATATAAAAATATGTAAGAAAAAGGGGAAAAAAAATCATAATAAATTTATTTGTGCCTTTAGAATTAAAGTTTAGGAAAAACAATTCGGTAGTAAACATTAAGACAAAGAGTTGCAATAATATTATAATATTGAAATTTGTATATCTATTTTATTTTCCCATTTAATTTTGGGTATGAAATGACTTAATACAATTGTATATAAATACTTGGCATACTCTTGTGTTAAGTTAGGCTTAGTCCTTGATCCTTATTTGGTCCCATTTTATATTCATTTACATTTATCCCCATATATTTGATTTTACTGCATCCTTCTTTTACACACATTTCTATATTCACCATTATTAATAACTACATATTACACTTGTTATTGCACACATACGCACATTCAATCTTTGTGTTGAGAAATGTAATTTCCTATCTTGATTCAATCTTGTCATGCTTTGGTTTGATCTTGAGAAGTTTAGGATTGACCCCAATTTCAAATTTTCAAAATTCAAATTCCTAACTTCTCACCCTTTTTGATTAGTTGTGTATTGAATTGATACACATTTGCACGAATTAAATTGTTATGTCTTTTTATTTTAAGACATTCAATTTTGTAATTAATTCATATGGATGATTAAGATAAAGTGATTATAGGATAATTTTAATTTGAAGCTTAAAAAGAATCATGCACACTAAAATCAAAGTGTGCATCTAGGCAATTTGCATGCTTAAGAATTTTGTCTAAGATACTCATCTAAATTCATAGCATCAGTTTACTAAAGGGTTTAACTCAGGAGGCTTGATCTTATAAATTAACATCTTCCCCAAATTTGTTTTTAAATATCATTGTCCTTACATACATTGAGATATTAGAGATCACAAAAAACTACGTTGTAAAATCTTGTTGTATACTATGTTATATTTGTGTATAAAAGGTCAAATTCATGCTACTTGAGATTACTCCAAGATTCTTAGGGTCTATACCAGGTTGTTTGAAATCAACCCTCAAAGAATTTTGAGTGCATTCTGATTCTAAAACAATAGACATAATAACAATATAATTTCTATATATCTATGAGTAGCTTCTACACAAAATCAACACTTACTTATCATTACTCTTAAAAATAGCTACATTTATTTTCTTCATTTAATTTTTAAAAAGTACATTTATTTTATTCTTTTATTTTCTAATATAACATTTTAAAGTTATACTTAGGGTAGGACCCCATGCGATTGCTTAGTTAGTTTTAGCTAGCAATCACTATGTTGGTGCTTCCAATTGATTACTCGACTATCTCTAAAGGTAAGCCAAATCTTATAATCAAGACAATCAAATCAGTGGCCAATGAATAGGAGATAGCTAAACAATTTTCCTCATCTACACTTCAGGATTTGCAAGACCTAGGGGTCACCCTTAATGACATTGGATGTAAATATTTAGACATTGATGTATTACAGTGCCTAGAAAAAAAATCATACAAAATAATAAGGGTTTATATATATAAACACACAACTGGTACTTCCCTTGTCACCATTACAACTTTGGTATGAAGTGAGAAAATAATTATAAATAAATTACATAATTAATTTTTGAGTTTTGAATTTAAAAGATTTTTCCTGAGATTGAGAAGAAAAGAACTTGACCGGTGACTATCATGAGCTAAAAATTCCTATATAAAATATTATACATCATAGAATTCATGTTGAACAACTGAAATACTAAGAGGGGGGTGAATTAGTATTCTATTAAACCAATTAATCATAAACCATCCAATTATCAATACAAATATAACTGTAGAAATGAATGAAAACATGAAGCAACCACTAGATCACATGACACATGAACACCAAGATTTTTACCTAGAAAACCCAAAAAGGAAAAAACCATGGTGAGGATTGGCTCACAATATATTATAATCGATTAAAAGATATTACAGAGGCTCACTGCCAGGACACACTATCCAATAAGGCTCACAACCAAAGATAGATACAAAATAGAAATGGCTACACAGATGAGATTTGAACTGATACAAAATGCACCTTCCTTGTGTTGAATTCAATTCCTTTGAAGCTCTGAATACAAAATACTGCTTTTCTTTATAATTACTCAATATTCATAATAATTCTATTAATATTCAAATCACACACATACAAATTCACATGTTCACATCATATCACTTATCATCTAACATTACATGTCATATCATCTCATCATACACCTCAAAAATTCCCTACATATATACCCAATCGCATCTACAGACATCAATTAGGTCAACCTAATTAGATGTAGCCCAAAATTAAATCAAAATTGTCTTATCGGCTCCACACTTGAATCAAAAGAATCTTTACACTCAAATAAAATGTGCAACACTTAATTTAGGTCAGCATGGACCTAAAATAGATCTTCTTAACATCTGCAATACTTATTTAAGCTCCTAGACATATATCAAGAATTAGGCCAGCCAGTAGTTAGACCTAATCAAAAAATAAGCCAATTAATCAAACACCAATGATCCATTTGATCATATAATCACTCCCCATCTAGAATAGCCTAATTTTAAATACTAGAATAGCCTAATTGTAAATACTGACATCTATAAACAATCTCCCAAAATTGTAAATACTAGTCCCAAACACTGGAGGAATGTAGACCAGATTACACATACTCATTTACACTGTATAAAGCCAAAATTACATGTCGAACAACTGTCACTTGTAACTTTTAGCCTATTCATCCAAAATCGCTAAAATCTTGATCATAGATGCACTTATTAGTCAGGAATAACATATTATAACCTCATAAGCCGATCTTATTATATGAGAACAATTCTGAATCAAAATATTGGATTAAGATATCTCCATTTTGTTCATCGGATTAGAGAAAATGTCAACAATCAATGTTGGCATCAATGACAACACATTAAAGGGTTCCTTCTTCATTCTTTCAACAATTAAAACATATTTTTATGATCATTTAAACCATTGTCACCTTATGAAAATATGACCTACAATAGCCTATAATGGCATCATTCTTAATAATCCACTTGAAAATATGACATTCTCATTTCTTCCTGGCAAGCATTTACACCAATCCTTCAATAGTTAGCAAATCTTGAAAGAAATTTAAAAAACAAATATAAATGAATATTTCAATAATCCCTGATTACTTTATTTAAAAAATATTATATTTCAAGGCTAGAGACAATGCCCATTACTGTATGATTTTCATATATTCACATAAAAAGCAATCATAAAATGTCTTGCTCACATGTAATTTTTCCTGACCTTTGCACATTCACCCCTATGCCCTATTTTCTTTCTAAAACCTTAGAATTTCTACAAAAGAGACATAAATTACAATTTAAATAAGAGGGAAATATTCAAATTACATCACAAAATGACACTTTGCAAGATGCTTTCCCTCAAATTTTAAACAAACTGGACTTGGTATCTGGAATATATTACCACACTTTTATTTTCCACCTTATTTGTCTTTATTTGTAAATGAAAGTTAGTTTTCTATTTTTCTTTACAATATCGTGCACATTTTTCAATTAGGTAAAAACTCATTTACCCGACTGCTATTTTACCTTTTCTAGTAAAATTATCAACTTTGGAAATGAACCCATTTCACTGATAGTTAAATTTTTCTTTTAAATTGCATTTTAACTAAGAATTTTGACTATTAAATATTGAAAAACCTTCCTCATGTTAAATTGATTTTTTTTCAAATACTTTGTCAATAACCCCTCTGCCTATAAAATTTTCATCCACCTACTTTTATTTACATTTCAACTCTAAAAATTTCACCTCTGGATCACCATCTACATTCTTTGAAAGACGCACAATATAACCAAAACACCCATGGGCTATTTTAAAACCCTTAGAGGTGTTTGATATATTTCATGGGCACTTATATGCAGTTACAATGGAGTCCAAATTATTTTCAAGTTATTAAAAAAATGATGGGCTATTTTGAATGTTTAGGCACTTAAAAAATGGATCAAACACCATGAAAGAGCATAACAGATGTTTGAGAAGAGTTGTTGGGTCATTTTTACTTATTGTTGGGAATTTTCATCACTATTGGTAGCTAAAAACCATATCAAACATTATAAAAATAGATATCTTGCCATTGGAATATGTTCTCAGTCAATTTGAGCTATGTGGGGGTATTTTTGTGGTGATTGGCGCTCAAAAATATTCAAAACAACATCAAGATTATTGCCAAGGTATGGAAATTTCTACGAGGAATTTTTTATATACTGTAATAGCAAGAAAAATAGAGATTAACACATTAAAATTTGCATCACCCATGTGAAAGATAACCCTTTGAGCATTAGAAAAGGTAAACAACAAGCTTATACAATAAATAAATTATCCTCCAAAGTGGTGCGATGAAGCGAGGATAAGATAGAAATAAGATACACATAAAATACTTTAGTTTGGTTTTTTCATCCAATATTTGTGATGGGTATAGCCTATGCGATAGGAGAAAGTGTCTTGTAAACAATAAACCTCAAATGAATCAAAATGTGTCGCTAAATTTTTCCTCATCTCAACTTTATTTTCATCCTTTCACTCAAAACAATGATTGTGTGCTTTATTTCCAAGTGGAATAGCTACTAAAATGTTAGTGTAATTAGATTCATTATCATACCTAGTTATCTAATCACCTTTCCAAGATTGACCTATTCACAATTATCTTAATTTTAGTTAAGTTTATTTTGTTTTTATCACTTCATATGGTTGAAACATGTGTCCTCATGACTTGAGACACCTATTAACACTTGCTCACACACTTGTCAAGTGAGCTCACAAGTATCCCATATATGGAGGGGTAGTAAGATTTTCACTCCTACCTTCTCACCTCCTCATCCTTGCATGTATATGCAAGGCTTGGTCATTATATTTACACACTCTTCATTATATATTGATAGACATACTATTGTACTTAAATTATTCACTTGTAGAATTTTTTTCACGCTCTTGATCTTGGCATTCTCCAACATGGTATCAGAGCCATGAGAGCATATTCCTTCCCATGTCAAGGTGACTACCACACATATACCAACGAAGCATCATGGAGCCAAACGAACACCTTTATTATGTCCAAAAGCCTCAAGAAATAAAAAATACCTTTCATTTTATCAATTTTGATCATTTTCATTTTTTGAAATTTTTTTGACCATTATACGAGAAGATTTATAAAAAATTAAAAAAATAGTAGAGGACCAATTTTTCAATCTTCCCATTTTAGGTCAATCTTTATAATCTTGCAAGAATTTCTAGCTTATTTAGCCTCTTTGTGAGATATTTGTATGTTTTGGGTTGTTGGTTTACCATTTTTGTAAGCACTAGTCATGGGTTTCCCAAACATAAGGAAAACTATTTTATTTGGATTTCTCTACACCTTACCTACTCTTCCACGCGGCCACTATGCACCCAAGCCTCAAAGGTGTTAGAACTTGGTCAAGTTGCATGCATTTTGTGGAGGATAAATCACATAGTTGCAATACATGAATACCTTTTGTCTTCTCCAATGCCCAACTTCATTCTTACATGACCTTCCTCACCAGCCTACATACCATGACCAAACTGAAGTTTGACGCCACTAATAGTTATGCATATTTCACTCGCAAGGGATATGGCCCTAATTTTTAAAATTATAAATTACAAGATAAAGACCATTGAAGTAGTGTGAGTATAGACTTATATTGGTCTGTGTGGGTGACTTTAAAAGGTTTTTGTTGGAAGATCATGCAAAAGACAAACTTTGTCATCTCATGGATTCCTCAATAGTCACATAAATCCTATGACACATCTTGGCCACCATCAGCCCCTCCTCTATCTCGTCTTATTTACCCATTATCTTTCCCCCATACAACCCCATTGTATTTTTGTCTTTTATTCTAGGTATTTCTTTAATATCTTGACACAAATCCAAGGCCATTCAAACTATCTCACAAACATAGTCAAGGTAGGAGAAAGGAGAAGTGGACTTCTAGCACTCCCCATAGTTGTGGCCTCTAGCATATTCAGGTGCCTCTCAAGTCTGCAATGTTCTCCCTATGTAATAGGATGTTGACTCCTCCATTTGGCTCAAGACATCCACACTCCCACACATAACCTACAACATACCATTTGACTTGGGCAACCCTACTAAAACTCACAACCCAACTGTCATTTACTTAATCAAAGATATTGCAATTGGCATTTGAAAACCAGACAACATAGGAAATAATATAGTTTTTCTTAATTTATTGAAATTCGGTGTTAATTTTATTGTAACTATCAATTTAATAAATGTTTCTAGTCTGACCATTAGCAGTTAATTGACCACTTGGCTTCATTAAATGAGGACTTTTTCATTTTCATAACTTACAAATGGGGGGTTATTTTTTCAAGTGTAAATAGTCAACGGAAGCTAGTTCCATCATCAACATTTCAACATCAAAACGATTTCAAAATTGTAATTTTTTAATCTATTTTTTATCCTTCAAAAATCAATGTAATTTGTGCAATTTTTGACAAGGCATAACTTTCACCCTGTTTGTCAAAAATTGACATTTTTTTAAATTCATCAAAATTTTACAAGGATTCTAGATTTCTAGTTAAGTTTTAAAAAGGAAATTTTTATATATTTTTAAAAATCTTAATGAGTTATTGTAATGCTAAGGAAAAATAGAAGCAAGGTTAAGCAACACTGATGCAATAAACTCAAATCTAAACCTATGCTAACAACAAAGAACAATGGAAATTAAAGCAATAAACAAAAGAACAATCTCACCAACAGTCTTCATCCATTCCATGAATCACCTTTATTGCACTTCTTCATTTTTCCATTGTATGATAATTGCCCTCAAATTTCTCTTAAATATAAAATATGGACTATTGATAATGATTTAGCAAAATATTGAAGATTCTTAAATTCGCTTCCTAAAAGTATAAAGATTTCGGGAGGAGGAATAATGGTGAAGGTCAAGCCAATTTATAGAAAATTGATTTTTGAATGACCGGCTTAGATTCAAAGACAAATCAACAACTAAGATTAAAGGATGACATGCGATAGAGATTTAGTGTCAGTAATAATGCGAGTAAAAAAGAATAACTGGAGAGTAAATTAAATAATAATTTAATCTTTAATTGAAACTATTCAAAATTTTGAAGAATAAAGACTGCATGTAAAAGATAAAGAGGAAACGGTCTTTTCAAACACATGAATGAAATAATTAAATAAATAAATTTATTTAATTAATTAAAGTTTGCACACATAAAAATAAAACTAGATAACTGACCGATTAAACCAAAAGGTTTGCTCGTCAGAAATAATCTATTTTAAATCAAGAGATAACTAACTGATTTAATTAAATCTTGACTTAAGTGGTAAATGACTAATTAGATAACTAAACGATTATCTAACTATAGAAGAATATGCTAGGAATAATTATTTTTATGAATTAAATAATTATTTAATTCAACATTCAAAATTTGGAGATTAAATTAAATAAATAAAGATTTATTTAATTGACTGGAGAAAAGGTTAAAGAATAATTAAATAACTTTAGATGATTATTTAATTATAGTCGAAAGTGTGATAAGGGTAAAAAAAAATTATAAAATGATTATTTAATAGAAGATAGATTTAATTAGCGATGTAATTAAAAAATATATATTTAATTAATTAATCAAGAAAGAATAATGATAAGAATTAATTAATTAAATAATTAAAGTTATTTAATTAATAGAGGATTGCATGTAGAAGATAAGATTCACATAAATAAAATTGTTTGTTAGAGAAAATCAAATCTTATTTAGACTTAAGTGATTAATGACTAATTAAATAATAAAGATATTATTTAATTATAGAAGATTGTGATATGGAGGAATCATCCTTTTGAATTAAATAATGATTTTAATTCAAAATTCAAGGATATTGGATTAAGTTGAATAAATAGATTTATTTAATTAAAGAGAGAAAAGGCCAACAAATAATTATTCAATTATAGTGGAAAGTGACAGGAAATTTATTTAATTTTAGAAAGAAAATAGGTTTAATTGGCGACGTAATTAAATAAATAAAGATGAGAATGAATTAATTAAATTATTGAAATTTATTTTATTAATAGAGGATATATGGCCATAGGAAATAATTAAATAATTAACATTATTTAATTATGAGAAATGAAGATGTAAGAATTATGCAGAAGTCAAGGGTCGCAGGCCTAGAACAATATTTGGTATCTATAGTTATAAATGGGTGATTTGCCTTCCAAACTTCACAAAATCTTGTAAATCTTGTCTTGCATCTTTATGAGGGGTTCTACATTTAGATATAATATAATTTTGCGGGGTTTAATAAGGCACAATTCACGTGCATTGTTGTGTGTGTATCATGAATCCAAAAATTGATTTGTTAACTCCACATAATTTTTGCACATAGAAAGTCAAAATACAACAACTAATTCAATATAAGGGAATATGGAAAATGATCAATGGACAACAAATATAATTTACTAGAGAGTTTGAGAAATTTACTTATCAGAACATGTTAGATGAAGCAATGGGTCTAATATTATTTTTGTTTCTAATATTTTGTAATTTCACATTTCTAGTTGTACAAATCCTAAGAAAATGTGGGCTAAATTTGAAGATATCTTTGGTAAAGTTGATGAATTCAAGATTCAAAAATTGGATGTTCAACTAACATTTTCTCCTAATGCCTTCTCTTTGATTGAAGATTTCTTGTTCAATTTAAGTCTTTTCTTTCTAGACATCAAGGTTGTGGTAAAACAAAAATAGACAAAGAGTGTCTTGTTTTTATTTTTTAAAATCTAAAAGATCCATATCAAATGTTTGCTTCTTCTTTCTACTCTACAATGGATGCTCTTGCAACAACACATTTAATGACTTTTTTTCAACAATATTGTAATAGGATCACAAGGGAGTGTTGATGTGTTATTTATGCACTTCTCAACACAGGTAATGCATAGGTGCACCACCTCTCTTGAAAGACAATCTTCCACAATCAAATTGCAAAACACTATCCCAAGGTCTCTAATGTTAGGTCTTGACAGTGCTTGGAATATCTCAGTTGTTTCATGTGATTTTTTGGAATCACAAGGCGGTCTTACGGATGAGTTGCAAAGTGGGGAAGTTGGATCTGCAAATGGAGTTCTTAAGATGGGAGAGTTGTGCATTTGTTGCAAGTTCAAACAGCAGTCTAGAACTCCCTTTTAACATCATATTTAGCTTTATAATGTGCAATGAACCTTACCTAAGGCTACTTATTAAAAAAAAAGGAAAAGGGGTAGGGAAGAGAAAAGGTTCCTAGATCTGAAACTATGAATGAACAGTGACCATGGAGGTTGCTATAGTAGACAAACTCCCTAAACTGGGTTTTTCTTGGCCAAGAAAAACCTACAATTACACAAAACTAGTGCAATCTTCTAAGGACTTCTTATTTTCAGATTGCTCATGCACATCATGAACATGCAATTGAACTAAGTTTCAGCAATAAAATATGGAAACCCGGGCTAACTTTACACAGCATCTTGTCATCAACAAGTGCCAAAAGTATGGGTTGGAAATTCATCAAATACTAAAACAACAATAACCATCACCACTTCCATTCAAAAAAGTAACAAATAAATTAAATGGGAAGTAGAACCATGCATGAAAGATGAGAAAAATCAAAGAAAACATCCATAAAATCATGCAATTCTATCTTTTATTGCTACAAATACTTTTTACACCAGCTCTCCAACCTTTACAAATGAAGGGGAGACCCTTATTTATAGTTTTCCAAAGCTCGAATGAATGGACAAGATTGAATTACATTGTGTGGACCAGATTCAATTACATTAGGGCTTCACCTACGCCACAATATTCAACAATTTAAAATACATCTATTATCTTTTCCCTATTTTGTCATCTAGTGCTTAGGTGTTGTAGCAATTTTGTCTTCTAGCCGATTTCCCTTTTACTATAGTTGAAACTGCCTGAAAGCTACCCTTTGCTTGATGGACTTGCAACCTTCCTCATTGGATCAAACAGGCCAGTCAACAACTTGCATCAATGGATTGGTTGCTCCTGATTTAGGCAGACAGCCCCTTAAAGATCACCATCATCTCGTGAAAAGTAGGATAGCTCCCTTATTCTTTCTCAGTGGGTCTCCCTGATGGACCCACGGTAGGATTCCTGAAACCTACATACATGAAGTGTCATAAGTGCCTTCATACACAAATCAAGGAAAATGTTAGTCAAATCTTGCAAAATCCTTGTAAGATCCATTCATGCATCATCAAAAGATAATAATATTCATATTTGGAGCTCATTTGGACCGTAAACATTAATATGTGCTCCAGGGGGTGAGCGCCAAGGCAGATGACGGATGGAAGGAAAAAGGAAGGTGAACTACGAATGGGGGACAACATTCCCCAAGGCCAAGTCTAGAAGCACCAACGGAAGTCAGGCGATGGATGGAAGGCAGAAGGAAGGTAGACAATGAATGGGGGATAGAGAGACAACAATCTAGAAGCAAAGTCTTGGAAACGGCCACGGAGGGGTCGAGCTCTGGAAGCCAAAATCCCTAAGGCGAATGGATGTCCAAAACAAAAAAAGGGAGATGAATTCCTAGAAATGGCCACAGAGGGGTCAAGCTCTGAAACAGCTAGGGATGGACGAAGTTCCCAGAACAGCCAAAGAGGGACGGAGTTCCAGAAATGGAAAAAGAGAGACGGACTTCCAGAAACAGCCACGGAGGGGCCGGACTCCGGAAGCCAGAATGCCTAAGACGTATGGATGTCCAAAATGGAAAAAGGGAGACGGAGTCCCGTAAATGACCATGAAGGGGTCAGGCTCTGGAATAGCCAGGCACAAATGAAGTTCCCAGAACAGCCGCGGAGGGACGGAGTTCCAGAAATGGCAAAAGAGGGATGGACTTTCAGAAACAGCCATGAAGGGCTTGGGCTTCGAAAGTCAGAATGCCTAAGGTGGATGGATGTCCAAAACGACAAAAGGAAGATGGATGAATTTCCTGGAACAGTCGCGGAGGGACGACATTCCAGAATGAAAATTTTGCAACTTCCCCAAAGTTAACGAAAACTTGGTAGTTCATTTAGACATTGCAAAAACATCCCAAATCCATGGGAAATTTTTCCCCACAGTCAAAATGAAGGAAAAAGTGAATCGAGCGAGCAGGGATGAGGCTCGGAGGACATCGGGGCAACGGGCAAAGGGAAACCCGCAAGGGCACTTCTGCAAAAGCAAAAGACTTAGCGAAACTTAGGTAGGTGAATTTGGTCAAGGGAATTTGATCGTTTGACGGTACATGACCAATTTAGGCTCCAAGAAAGGGGCACGCAAAATAAGACGAGAGTAAAGCAACCTGTAGGGAGCGAAAAAAGAGGCTCCCTGCCTACAGTGGGGCATGTGTGAAAAATATGCACAACAAATGGTGACTCGTTGGGGAAATGCTCCAGAGCATTTTGATGAAAAACTAGAATCACGAACCCAAAATCTTTGGTTCTGACCTTCACGCTAGGGAAAACAAACCAGACACTCAACCAAAGGGTCACAACCACTAGCCAACCCAACCTTCAATATGTTGAAAATCCACGTGTATGCAATTGCATTAATTCCCATCCTTCAGTTGTCGCAAGAACCTAAGCTCCATCAAGTTAAGCTACGTAGTTTATTCTAACTCCAAAAGCATTTGGGACATTGCCTCACTGCCAGTCAGGCATGCATAGCCCCGACGAGGTTGTTGTTGTGATTCTCTTGAGCATTGCTCTACTACTAGTCGGGCATCCATATCCCTGGTAGAGTTATTCGTATACCCCTGAAAAGTTGAATTTCTTTTCTTTTTATTTTTCAATATTTTGCTTTCTTTCTTTTGTTTCTTTTCTCTTTTCAGTTCTTTTATTTCAACCCACAAGAAATGAAGCTCATGCTCAAGGCTGAGAATTAGAGTGGTGCTGGAGCAGAATTTTAGATTTTTCACTTAACTATACTTCACAAAGGACCTATAGTGACCGTTAGATTTTTAAAATATGTGAGAGATATAAGATTCCAGAATACTTTAGAATCATACCAACCAATGACTTATCCACTTTGAATCAAACATCTAGATTGATTGATACTAACTGAAGATCCTCACCATCCACTCTGGAAACTTGATTAGAGTTTGACAAAGAAATACATAGAACAGCCCCAGGCAATAAGAATAGTTATTTTACGCACAAATGTACCCAGCCAAAAGTAGAGGGACCCAAGCAAAGCAGCAGCAAAGTGAGAGCAAACGAAAGAAAATGAAAAGCAAACACCAAAACTAACCAAAGCGGGACAGCGAAAGAAAATAGTGAAGAAACTACTCTAAAGTAAGCAACCTACAACAAACCAGCTAACCTAAGGAAAGCAAGAAAGAGAAGTATTTATAGGAAACCTACATTACTCAAATTGAGCTATGTACAGAGATATTTACAAAGAACTACGTTTAGGCAAGGCCAACCGACACTCACGCCCATTGGATTTCGCAATGCATGTACAAGCAAATGGGAAATCATTATAGTTCTCAACCATGTAGATTTATCCTTATATTCAGAGAAAATAAATTCAATATGATAGCATTCAAATTCTTCTCTAACATCACGAAGAATCAACAATTGAGGAGGCTCATTAAACCCGTGATTAATCCACAAACACGTCCATTTTTTCTCATTCCCATAATCAAAATGATAAGTGTAGCTATGACAATTAATAGGAGCAAGGAAGGATAGAACCTAGATTTTACTAAGCAAATGTGGTAGTGTTGGACAATCAAGAGCTAGCACTACATCGTCAATGGGTGCATTGGCAGCCTCAGGCGGGTATGATGGAGGGTGCAACACTTCAGACATTAAGCTTGAATAAGGCTAGGAGAATGGGGAAGCAAACACCTCTTCTAATCTACATGTAGGATCCACAGCCTCGATTGGCAGTTCTTCAAAAAGAAGTACTTCTCCACATTGATCATCTGCAAACTTGGGATCCACTTGATTGTTGTCTTGAAAAGGCAGCACATTGTCCCATCTCCTTTCCCAAGTGTCGAACTTATCTTCATGATGCTTAGTGTCATGGGATGATGACATGTACGAATTTGCCCTATTGCAGCCATCTAAATATGAAGGAGGATTAGAAATAATCATGGTGGAAGAACTCCAAGTTGTATCTTGTAGTTGACTGGGTGCTTCATCTCTGTTGACAGCTATCTCAGCACCCCCGCCTTTATCCTCTTCTCTTTTTTTTTCATGCATCTCATCATGGCATTCACTTGTTTCCCCTTGTTCACCATCACTATAGATAGAGAAGGAACCCCTCTCCCAATCTGTAAACTCTAGTGCATCACCGTTCGGAGGCTCAAGGAGTATGTCTTCATCACTACCATCCTCTACGATGTACCCTTCCTTGACATGAACATACCTCCGCAATACAACTTCCAATGGAAAGAAATCATCAATTGATAGCACCTCATCAAGGGGACCAAAATCCACCATGCAATCTCCCTCCAAGGACTCACCATGAAGCCCATCATTCATGGTGCACAAATGCTTCTTAAGAGGAAGAAATTTTTGATGACTGGTGGGCAGCCTCCTTGTTTGATCTAATTCATCGCTCAGAAGCTCGAGATTGTATTGTTGTCCTTCTTCTATTGTTGTCCCAACATCCTCTTGAGGACTTCCTTCAGCTAGGTTTTCACTTGGCCCAAGATCTTGATCCTCACGTTCCATCCTTGAAGCAACTGCAAGAAGTGGTGTACTTGGCTGCCTTGCTTGTTCTTTGACTTGCTTGATGGCTTCTTGGCACAGTCCGCATGTGAACTCCAAATGCAATGAATCATGAAGTCTACACCAATTCGGTAGTAGTAGCACCTCTAAATCCACTTGGTACTTCAGCTCGAACCAATCCTCTGCTAATCTAGAGATGAGTTGGTCATATCTATCCATGATTGGGTTCTCATCATTGTTTGAAATGAAAATCTAGTAGTGAACAACTGCGACCTGTAGTTGTTCCCACTCCTCCAAATTTGCATTTTCAGATGCTTGGTCACTATCATTGATTAAGGAGAGGTCTTCTAGTATAATTTTAGTTATTCCCTCATCATCATTTTTTGTTGTCCCATGGTTGTCAACCTCTTCCTCTTACTGATTTTCAGCATCTTCATTGGCTACCCCAGCATACACTGCTGCAAAATTCATTGATTCATCCTCAACTACCAATGGATCCTCTTCCTAAGTGGAGGACTGCCCCTTACTAGTGAAGGAGAGCCTTTTCAACTCCATTCTTAGTGAACCTTCACCAAATATTTTTGCTATCCCTAGGAAATCAACTTCTCCTTCTTGATTTTTAGCTTCAATGTTTGTTGTCCCAGCACTAGTTTGTCTAGGATTTCTTGATTTATTTGCGATGTGTTGTCCTCTAGATGTTGAAAGCTTATTTTCTTCATGGAATGACTCATCCTTATCAAAATTTGGTTTCTCCAACTCATTCAAACAACACCGGGTTTGAGTGATAATGTTCATGCATGATGAGCAAGTGAATTCAAAGTGAGGTGTGTTGTGAAATCTACACCAAGTAGACATCAACACCTCCTCCAATCTTGGTTTATCTTTGTTGTTCAAATGTTCTTAGATCATCTCTTCAAATTATTTGGCTTCCATATTAGCCATTTCCTCCTTCGGATCTTCGAGAGCCAAGGGCTGGTATATTTCCCAAAAGGGGATTTCTCCTTCCAAGACTCTTTCAATCCTGCTCAGAAAAGTAAAACACCCCAATTCATTATTCCCGCGAGTGCAATGGATCTTACATCAATCTACCAATGTGAATTTTTTAAATGGTTTCCTCAGTCTTCTATTTAAATCTACATGAAGCTAAGTGATATCAACTTGTACATGCTACTCCATTTCGACTCAGCTTCTTTTGCCTTCAAATTTTTTTTATTTTATGTTTCAGCATTAAAATAGATCACTCTATCTCATATTTCTTCTTTGAAAGTACTTTTTTCAACTTCCAACCTTCATCTTTGTAGCCACAACATGTCACACCCTCCTTCTAGCACCAGTTCTGTTGATGTGTGTTTTATGCACTTCTCAACACAGGTAATGCATGGGTGCACCACCTATCTTGAAAGACAATCTTCCACAATCAAATTGCAAAACACTATCCCAAGGTCTCTAATGTCAGGTCTTGACAGTGCTCAGAATATCTTAGTTGTTTCATTTGATTTTTTGGAATCACAAGACGGTCTTACAAATGAGTCGCAAAGTGGGGAAGTTGGATCTGCAAATGGCATTCTTAAGATGGGAGAGTTGTTGTGCATTTGCTACAGGTTCAAACAGCATTCTAGAACTCCTTTTTAACATCATATTTAGCTTTATAATGTGCAATGAACCTTACCTAAGGCTACTTATTAAAAAAAAGGAAAAGGGGCAGGGAAGAGAAAAGGTTCTTTGATCTGAAACTATGAATGAACAGTGATCATGGAGGTTGCTACAGTAGACAAACTCCCTAAACTAGGTTTTTCTTGGCCAAGAGAAACCTACACTTACACAAAACCAGTGCAATCTTCTAAGGACTGCTTATTTTTAGATTGCACATGCACATCATTCACATTCAATTGAACTAAGTTGCAGCAATGAAATATGGAAGCTCGAGCTAACTTTGCACAGTAGCTTGTCATCAACAAGTGCCAAAAGTATGAGCTGAAAATTCATCAAATACTAAAATAATAATCACCATCACCAATTTCATTCAAGAAACTAACAACTAAATTAAAATGGAAGTAGAACCATGCATGAAAGATGAGAAAAACCAAATAAAACATCCATAAAATCATGCAATTCTATCTTTTATTGCTACAAATACTTTTTACACCAACTCTCCAACCTTTACAAATGAAGGGGAAACCCCTATTTATAGTTTTCCAAAGCTCTAATGAATAGCCAAGATTGAATTACATTGTGTGGCCTAGATTCAATTACATTAGGGCTTCACCTACACCACAATATTCAACAATTTAAAATACATCTATTATCTTTTCTCTATTTTGTCTTCTAGTGCTTAGGTGTTGTAGCAGTTTTGTCTTCTAGCCAATTTCCCTTTTATTGTAGTTGAAACTACCTGAAAGCTACCCTTTGCTTGATGGACTTGCAACCTTCCTCATTAGATAAAATGGGCCCATCAACAACTAGCATAAATGGATTGGTTGCTCCTGATTCAGGTAGACAGCCCCTTAAAGATCACCATCATATGGTGAAAAATAGGATAGCTCCCTTATTCTTTCTCAATGGGTCTTCCTGATGGACCCGCGGTAGGATTCTTGAAACCTACATACATGAAGTGTCATAAGTGCCTTAATACACAAATCAAGGAAAATTTTAGTCAAATCTTGCAAACTCCTTGTTAGATCCATTCATGCATCATCAAAAGATCATAATATTCATATTTGGAGCTCATTTGGACCATAAACATTAATGCGTGCTCCAGGGGACGAGCGCCAAGGTGGATGACGGACGGAAGGAAAAAGGAAGGCGAACAACAAATGGGAGACAACATTCCCCAAGTCCAAGCCCAGAAGTGCCAACAGAAGTCGGGCAATGGATGGAAGGCAGAAGGAAGGCAGACAGCAAACGGGGGACAAAGAGACAACAATCTGGAAGCAAAGTCTCGGAAACAGCCACGAAGGGGTCGGGCTCTAGAAGTTGGAATGCCTAAGGTGGACGAATGTCCAAAATGGAAAAAGGGAGACAGAGTCCCTGAAATGGCCACGGAGGGGTCGGGCTCCGAAACAGCTAGGGATAGACGAATTTCCTGGAATAGCCACGGAGGGACGGAGTTCCAGAAACAGCAAAAGAGGGACGGACTTCTGGAAATGGCCATGGAGGGGTCGAGCTCCAGAAGCTAGAATGCTTGAGGTTAACGGATATGCAAAATAGAAAAAGGGAGATGGAGTCCCAGAAACGGCCATGGAGGGGCCAGAGTACAAAACAGCCAGGGACAAATGAAGTTTTTAGAACAACCGTGGAGGGACGGAGTTCCAAAAATAGAAAAAGAGGGATAGACTTCTAGAAACGGCCAAGGAGGGGCCAGGCTTCGAAAGTCAAAATGCCTAAGGCAGACGGATTTCCAAAATGGAAAAAGGGAGACAAACAAAGTTCTTGAAACAGCTGCAGCGAGACGGAGTTCCGAAATGAAAATTTTGCAACTTCTTGAAACTTAACGAAACCTTGGTAGTTCATTTAGGCACTGCAAAAAAATCCCAAATAGATGGGAAATTTTTCACCACAGTCAAAATCAAGGAAAAAGTGAATCGAGCGAGTGGGGATGAGGCCCAGAGGATGTCGGGGCAACGGGCGAAGGGAAACCCGCAAGGGCACTTCCACAAAAGCAAAAGACTTAGCAAAACTTAGGTAGGTGAATTTGGTCAAGGGAATTTGATCATTTGATGGCACATGACCAATTTAGGCTCTGAGAAAGGGGCACGCAAAATGAAATGGGAGAAACGCAGTCCATCAGGAGAGAAAAAAGAGGGTACCTACCTATGGTGTGGCATGTGTGCAAAATATGCACAACAGGGGGCAATCTAAATTAATCTTTATGGATCGTATCACCTCTTCAAAAATTCAAGTATTAGTTGCACAATCATCTAAGGAAAAGAAACAAAATAAGGATCAAGCTGCTAAGGGATCAAAATCAAACACTTCATTGGATTCATCTCCCTCATCAAAAAGGAAAATTTATAAGGACAAACCCAAATGTACTTTTATAAGAGACTAGGGCATGAAGAAAACCAATGTTAAAAAAAATTGATGACTTGAAGACTCTTCTTCAACAAACTCAAATTCAATTTCCTAAGTTAGGTATTTCTTCCCTTTCTACATCCACATCATCCACATTTTCAACAAATGATGAGAATAAAGGTATGTCACTCATTGATCCTACAAACAACACACCACATAAGTGGTTTCTTGATTTTGGGGCATCACACCACATGGTTGCATCTAGGGAGTTGTTTTCTACATTTGATCCATGTTCATTCCCATCAATATTGATGGTAAATAACACGTATATTTCAGCTCTTGGAAAATGATCTATTTAAATTGGAGAAGGAACAGTCAATGATGTACTTTATGTAATTTCCTTATCCAATAATCTCCTTTCCATTTATAATATTAGAAATAGTGGAACAAGAAAAATAGTTGAGTTCACACCACATTTCATGATCATTAGATATTTTCAAAGTAGAGAGATTTTTTCCACATGTCATGTTGATCATGATTCCAAATTGCATTCATTTTCTTCATTTGGTTCTGCTAACTTTGATGATGGTTTGAGTATAGATGACACGAATACCTTCAACATGCATAAGAATATACAGTTTGGTTATTTTAACCTTGGGAGTTTTATCTTCCTCATAAATTCCTTCACCTTACATTGATATCACATATCCTTCATATTATACTTCTTTAGTATTAATTGTTCCTACATCATCGGTTTCTCATGATTCAAGGCAACATGATATTCAGATTTGTGTTCCCACTACATTTAAATGAAATGATACTTACATGGAATATTAAACTTGTTTACTAAATTTCATTTTATAGAGTTAGCAAGCACATTTTATAATAGCCACATCAACATTGTTGTCAACCCATTTGCATCTTTGTTTTATGTTCTACATCAACCTTCATATGGAGCATTTGAGCAGCTTTCAGAGATTTCATAGTTAGCTAATCACCTTTCTAGGATTAACCTATTCACACCTAGATTAATTTTACCTACGTTTCTTTTTCTTTTGTCTCACTTTATATGATTGATACATGTGTTCTCATGACTTGAGAAACCTATTGACACTTACTCACATACTTGTCAAGTGAGCTCACAAGTATCCCACCTTTGGAGGGGTAGTCATATTTTCACTTGTATCTTATCACCTCCTCATCCTTGCCTATATATGCAATTCTTGATCATTGTAATCACATATTGTTCATTATATATTAATAGACATACTATTGTGCTAATTTAGTTCACTTGTGGAAGTTTATTTATGCTCTTGATCTTGTCATTCTCCAACATGGTTTCAGAGCCATGAGAGAACATTCCTTTCAGCATTGAGGTGAACCCCACACATAGATCTACCAATGGAGCATTGTGGAGACAAAAAGAAACCTTCATTGCATTCAAAAGGCTCGAGAAACTAAAAATAGGTCTTTTATTTGATCAATTTTGATAATTTTCAATTTTTGCAATTTTTTGGCCATTGTACGAAAGGTTGTAAAATAAGCATTATTTTTTTAGCAGAGGGTCAACATGCCAATCTACCCATTTTGGATCAATATTTAGAATCTCACAAGTATTTATATCTTATTTATCCTCTTTGAAATATATTTGTATGTTTTGGGTTGTTGGTTTACCATTTTTGTAGGCACTCACAGGTTCCAAAATATAGGGAACTTTTTTGTTTGTATTTCTCTACACTTTACCTACTCTCTCGCATGGCAACTATACACCCAAGCCTTAGAGGTGTTAGAATTTGGTGGGATTGCATTCCTTTTTGTGGAGGTTGATTCACATAGTTGTAATGCATGAATACCTTTTGTCTTCTCCAATGCCCAACTTCATTCTTATGTGACCTTCCTCACCAATCTACATATTGTGGCCAAATTGAAGTTGGACGCCACTAACAGTTCTGCACATTACACTCACAAAGGGATATGACCCTACTTGCCAGGATTTCAAATTACAATATAAATAACATTGAAGGAATAGGAGTATAGACTTATATTGGTCTATGTGGGTGACTTTCAAAGGTTTATGTTGAGAGGCCATGCAGAGGATAGACTTTTCCAGCTCGTAGGTTCCTCAACAACTGCATAAATCTTATGGTGCATCTTGTTTTCCATCAACCCCTCCTTTATCTTGCTTTCTTTTCCCATTATCCTACCCCCATATGACCTCAACATCTTTTAGTGTTTTATTCCAAATGTCACCATAATAGCCTAACACCAATATAAGGTCATTCAAGCTCTCTCACAATCGTAGTTGATGTAGGAGAAAGGGAGAAGTAGAGGACTTCCAACACTCCCACACATGACCTCCAACATATTCAAGTGTCTCTCAAGTCTACATGTTCTCCTTGCATAATAGGTAGTCAACTCCTCCATTTGTCTCAAGACCTCCACACTCCCACAGACAACCTATAATGTGCCATTTGACTCGGGCAACTCTACTACAGCTCGTGGCCCAACTGCCATTTACTCAGTCAAAGATCTCCCATTTGGTATTTTCAAACCAATCAATATAGGCAATAGTTATATTTTTAAAATTTATTGACATTTGTTGTTACTTTTATTGTAATTGTCAAATTTACTTTTTTTTTCAAATATGATCATTAGCAATTAATTGGCCACTTGGCTTCATTAAAGCTTATAAAGGAGGGTTTTTTTAATTTTTACATAACTTACAAATAAGGGATGTTTTTTCAAGCATAAGTAGTCGATTGGAAGTTGGTTCAATTGTCGAAATTTTAGCATCGAGACAATTTAAAGATTATAATTTTTTAATCTATTTTTTAACCTCTAAAAATCAATGTAATTTGTGCAATTTTAATGGGGCATAACTTTCACCCTCTATCAAAAATTGACAAACCTTTTTTTGAAATTCATCAAAATTTTACAAGGATTCTATATTTCTAGTTACATTAAGTTTTAGAAATCCCATTTTATATATTTGTAAAATTCTTCATGAGTTATAAATGGGTGATTTGGTTTCCAAACTTCTCAAAATCTTGTAAATTTTGTCTTGCATATTTTTTGGGGGTCTACATTCAGATATAATATAATTTTAGGGGGTTTAATGAGGCACAATTCATGTGCCTTGTTGTGTGTGCATCATGGATCCAAAAATTGGTTTGTTAACTCTGCATAATTTCCACACATGAAAAGTCAAATTATAGCATATACTTCAATCTAAGGATTAAGGAAAATGATCAATGGACAACAAATGCAGTTTACTAGTGATTTTAAGCAATTTACTTATCATAACATGTTATGTGAAGCAATGGGTCCAATAGTCCTTTTTTCTGATATTTTTTAATTTCACATTTATAATTGTACAAATCCTAAGCAAAACTAGGACAAATTTGAAGATCTCTTTGGTAAAGTTGATGAGTTCAAGATTCTACAATTAGATGTTGACTTAACAATAGTGTCTCTTGATGCCTTCTCTTCTATTAAATATTTCGTGGTTCAATTTAGGTCTTCTATTTCTATATTTCAAAGTTGTGGTGAAACAAAAATATACAAAGAGTGTCTTCTTGATTTTGTCAAAGCTAAAAGGTTCTTATCAAATTTTTGCTTCTTCTTTCTACTCTATAATGGATAATATTGGAACAACACATGTAATGCATAGTTTGAAAAAATTTGTGATAGAATCACAAGAGAATAATATAAATTAATCTTTATCAATGCATCACCTCTTTAAAAATTCAATCATAAGTTTCTCAATCATATAAGGGAATGAAAAAAACTAACAATCAATCTAAGGGATCAAAATCAAACACTTTATCAAATTCATCTCCCTCATGAAAAGGTAATTTTTTTTAGGACAAGCCCAAATTTACTTATTGTAAGATATTAAGGCATTAAGAACACCAATATTACAAAAATAAAATGTATTACTTAAAGAATCTTCTTCAACAAACTCAAATTCAATTGCCTAAGACAAGTGGTTCTTTCCTTTCCACATACACATCATCCACATTTTCATCAAAGAATAAGAATAAAGGTATGATAATAATTGCTTCTTGCGAACATGGTTATGATTTAGATCAAATATAATTGAATTATTAAATTAAACAATCAATTGAACAAATCAAACAACATTCCCAATAAAATCTTTGAAATGAATTAACTAGAAGCTATGAAAACATGAAATAAACTCAAATTTGATAAAGGAAACTAATTAAGAAAATGAAAACCTGATCACACTAAGGGATTGGTGTTGAATTGATGTGTAATGATAGCCCTTTCCCAATCCCATTGATTGAAACAAGCTTTTTATGATGTTCTAATGGAGGAAATGACTAAAATGGAGGCTAAATTGTTAAATTCTCTCAATAAATGCTCTAAAAATTTCTATAGTCTAATTGATATAAATGAATTTAGATGAATTTCTCTTGAAATGAAGGCTATTTATAAGAATTTTGAGTGAGTCAATGGTAAAGATCAATTTGATTAATTAATGGATGCAAATTGATGAGAAGAATTGGCATGGATCAAGGATTCAATCCATGGAGGAGATTGAATAATCACATGGATTGATGCAATTAATCAAGGGTTGAAATTGATTTAAAGAAACACAAATACTAAATTTTAGGAGGAATGTGCAAGATATTTCCATTTAAGAAGGAAATAGTTTGAATTTGAATTGAAGGAATATTCCTTTGCAAGTGGGAGAAATTGGAGGGATGAAAGAAATTAATCAATTAAATAATTAGAATATTATTTAATTGTGCAAGATGAAGGAATTAAAAGATTTAATTAAAAATTAACTCATTCAATTCAAAGAGGGAATTAAGGACATTTAATGAAATTATTTATATTATTTAATTGAATGAGAAGACTTAGGGAATTTAATTAAATAATTTGTATTATTTAATTAAACAGGATGAAAATTAATAGGGAAGGGATGAATTACTAATAATGTTGATTATTTTATTAATAGAAGAAAAGTTGATGAATTTAATTAAACAATTATGATTATTTAATTAAATAGTCGAAAGGGGTCGAATTAGGATGAAAATGGTGTTAGTCATCGAGTTCAGATGTGTAATATCAATCAGGACAATTTTAAGTGTCTACACTTCTATAGAAAATGCATCACACAAGTGGCTTCTTGATTCAGGGGCATTGCACCACATGGCTACATCTAGGAAACTATTTTCTACATTTGAGTATTGTTCATTCCCATGAATATTGATGAAAAATAACACTTATATGTCAGCTCTTGGAAAAATGATCTATTAAAATTGGAGAAGGAACATTTAATGATGTACTTTATGTACCTTCCTTATCAAATAATCTCCTTTTCATTTATCAAATTATATATAGTGGCACAAGAAAAATATTTTATTTCACATCACATTCCATGGTTATTAGAGATTTATAGAGTAGAGATATAATTACTAGGGTTATGCTAATCATCATTCTGGATTGTATTCCTTTTCTTCCTTTATTTTGTCAACTTTGATGATGGTTTGAGTATAAATGACACTGATACCTTCAACATGCATAAGGAGATATAATTTGGTTATATCAACCTTGGATTTATATCCTCCTCATTAATTCCTTCACCTTACACTAATATCATATCTCCTTCATATTCTTCTTCTTCGGTATTGAGCATGTTCCTACATCATTGGTTTCTCATGATTCAAGGAAATAGGATTTTCATAGTTGTGTTTCCACTACATTTTAATGGGATGATTACTTACATGACATATTGAAATTTTTTACTAAATCCTATTTTATATAGAACCGGTAGCCAACTTTGATGATAGCCACATCAACATTGTTGTCAACCCATCTACATCTTTGGTTTTTGTTCTACATCAACCTTCACATGGAGTATCTGAGTAACTTTCAAAGATTTCACTATTGTCTTTGGATCTTTTGCATCATTTAAATACTTTTATTTCTTCTCACATGGGAAGATTTAATGCACCTATCTATAGTTTTTCTTCTTCCACAAGGAAGAAATTTTGTTTGGCATTCAAGGATCACATTCTGCATTCTTCTTTGAGTATCACTCAACACTACAAGTTCTATTATCTTATGGGGGGCTCCATAGTATCTATTTTTCTCTCCTATAGGGGGAAAATTTCCTATAATTATGTGATAGAATCAGTCCTTTGGGGGTCATCATGAGATCTTCTTCTATCTTCTTCACTTGCATATTTTTCATTGCATCATTTCTCTTTTGTAGAGTGGTTTTATTTCCCACTAGTTTTTTCCTTTACTCCACTTTATGATAAATTTGTACATGAGTACCTAACATGGCCCCATAGCTAGGGTTCAACATTATTTCACAAATTACTCCATAATTTGCACTTAATGGGGGTTGTTAGTGTAAATAAATTCATCATCATACCTAGTTAGCTAATCACCTTTCTATGATTGACGTAGACACCACCTAGCTTAAGTTTACTTAAGTTACATTTGATTTTTTCTCACTTCATATGGTTGATACATTTGTCTTCATGAATTAAGACACCTATTGACACTTGATCACACACTTTTCAAGTGAGCTCACAAGTGTCCCATCTATGGAGGGGTAGTTAGAGTTTTTCTCCTACCTTTTCACCTCCTCATCGTTGCCTATATATGAAAGGCATAAAACTCATTCAAGAGCCATGAAATTAAGAATGAAAAATCTTAATAATTTATCAAAAACTTCTACCAATTGTATTTCCATGAAAACTCATATATTAATAAATTGCAATGGTAGAATAAGGCCAACTACTTGCCATGGGGGTTAAAATCAATTGGAGAGTACCAAAATCAAGAGAATGAAACAAACTTTCAAAGTGAAAAAAATAAGCACAAGAGTATGTCTGTCAAATATACAATGAATATATAATACAATGATCAAGACTTGCATATATAGGCAAGGATGAGGAGCTGAGAAGGTAAGAATGAAACTTTGGATACCCCTCCAAAGGTGGGACAATTATGATCAGCCGAAAAGTGTGTGAGAAAGTGTTAATAGGTGGCTCAAGTCATGAGGACACATGTATCAACCATATGAATTGAGACAAAAGCAAAATAAACCTAGGTAAAATTAAGGTAGGTGTGAATAGGTCAATCCTAAAAATTTGATTAGCTAGCTAGGTATTATAATGACTCTATTTACACTAATACACCCCCTTAATTGCAATTTAGGGAGTATCATATGCACTAATGATGCATACCAAATAATAGGTCTGTTAGGTACTCATGTAAAAAAATCTCTTAAAGTGGAGTAAAGGAGAAAAACTCAATGGAAAATAAAAACCTCTCTCCAAAAGAGAAATTATGAAAATGTAATGAAATAAAATGTCCAAGTGAAGAAGAACTAATGATGACCCCCCAAGGACTACTTATATTATATAAGTACATGAATTTTCCCCCCATAGGATATAAAAGGAGAGACTATGTAGCCCCCCATAAGATCATAGAACCTGTAGTGTTGAGTGATGCTCGAATAAGAATACAGAATGTGATCCTTGAATTTCGAACAACATTTCTTCTTCATGGAATGGAAGAATATGACCTATAAATAGGTATGCAACATAGAAAAAGAGATCCTAGGTCCTAAATGCAAAGAACCAAGGATGCATTGGTTGCCTTTTTCCAAGTTTCATTAGGATATAGATCAACAAGGTGATTATATTGACTTAGAACCATGAAGGTGAGCCAATCAGACCTAGATCTACATTCGATTGAAGATGGGAATGGATTGGAAATATTTTGGAATGATTACCCTAATAATCCTATATGCCCTAATATGATAAATGTAAGATCTTGAAAATTGATAAATAGAATCAGTCAAGTTTGGATAGATCAAGAAGGTGCAAATGATTGTGTACCTACCCAAAAAAAATAGATTTGTTGTGCCTACAAGGACTAGGTCACCCAAGGGTGAATGGGTCTTTGTAGGGAATTTTTGATCAACTTTTGGGGTCCTTTGGTGTTGGATTTGAGCTTTCATTTTATGATTGCAAGCCTGTCGAAATGTCATCAATGAATTTTATAAGTGAGTTTTTGTGGCTTAACAAGATTTATGACAACAAATGCAACAATCCAAAATATATCTTCAAGCTATCTTCAATCATATTCAACCTATAACCTAAACATTCACAAAGAGGGAAAATGTTGTGCCATATAGAGTTTTACCTTAGTCAAACCCTGTGTAAGTGTTCCCACTTCCATAATGTCAATGTCAATGATAAAACCTTAATGGAAAAGGAAGGAAATGATGAATGAACAAAATGCTACAACTCACCACCCCTCAATGGCTTCCTTGAAGGACTGAATTCATACATGTTTCTTTAAGGATTTTGGTCTTTCTTGATAGATTTTCTTGAATGCTTGAATTCTTGGAGACCTACAACAATGGTATCTTTTACAAGACAATATGAACACACATGAACTATGACATGATGTTAGATCTTGAATTTCTATAATAAGACTTTGAAATGCTGCTCTTGACTTGATCTTGAACGCTCTTTAAGTTCACCTCTAGCTTGTTAGATTTTGAAATGATGTAATAACTAGGTATATATAGATATTTTATCCAACTTCCCAAAAATTAGATCTCAGAAGCCAATATTTGCAACTTCAATTTTGAATGTTAAAATTCCACAAAAAACATATTCAAAAATGGGTCCTAGCTAAGAAGGGGTCCCATTCACCCATGGGAAAATGGGTCCTGGCCCAAATTTCTATGACACTCAATTTCATGGGCAACACATGAGTTGGATGCATTTATTTTGTTGGTCATTTTTCCAGCTATGCTTTGCAATTTTCTAAGAGATAGCCAATCTCTATATTTAAGAATTACCAAAGCTAGTGGCCAACTGACAGGTAAAGCTTCTTAGGGCTTTACCCCTACTCTTTAGGCTTTGTGAGACCAAGGAGGGTTTTCCTTATTTGTGTTCATATGATTCTCCCTGCCTCAAGAATGCTTCACACACAGATAAATTCCTATTAACTTGCAGACACACAAGATTTATCAAAGGTTTGGCTAACCTTTACACAAATGATCGTATATTTGCTAGGAATACATGTATTATGTGAGATTTGCATCTCATAATGGATTGAATTTGAATTTTATAATGTTCTGACCTTGAATCCACTTGCAAGGGGTTGCTGATTTTATTATTTAAAAAACCTAAATGAATTATCCAATGTCTCATCAAATTGGGTAGAAGTCACATATATAATATTCATTCATACATAAAATATAACCCTGATATCAGTGAAAGACTCTCACAATTCCTTACATCACAAGACTTCACAGTATTCAAAACAACACTCCTTATCAGATCCTTAGCATATTATTATAGACCTACAATTCATTTCCAAGAATTTGATTAACTTATTAAGTTAAGGCAAGAAAAAGAATCATACATTCAAATATACCATTGAAAACAAATGAAACAACCCTTGATAATTTCATTCATAATCTATCACAACATACACAGGAGAGAAATTTCCTTAAATTTGTAGATTTCTTTTGATATCAGTAATTTCACAAGACCTACTATGACTATCTCATGTACATACCATACCCAAAATGATTTACCAGCTAAGTCATCCTGAATTATGCATTACATGCATTCAGTGTATACCACCTAGACCTTCAAGATCCAAAAATATGACCATTGCAATGAGCCTTGAAATATCCTTTATATAATAGGAGAGTGACAAGCTTCAGGCTCATTTCCATTACATTTCAACAAAATTTCATTTCAAAAGTGAAATTTCATCTGAATTTCGCAATTCCCTCACAATTGAATGCAATCATTCAGTGAACAAGGGAATTAGAATAGTTACAACCCTTGTAACCAATCAATACCACCATAACCATAGAAAAAACACCACCAAAGCCTTGTCACTTTCATCCATGTCACACCCAAAAAGACACAACATCAACATCAAAACAAAATTGTAGAACCCAGAGAACCACATCAACTCCCAGAACCAGAACCAACACCACAACCACGATACAAACAACTAATTTGTGTCTTCACCTCAATGAGAGATGAAGACATCACCTTACCCTTATCAACATCCCTCTCAACACCAGGAGCAAAGCCAGCACATGGTGCCACCATGGCAATTGGGGTTACCACGAGGACATCTTCATCAACACCAACCAACTCAATCAAAGTAGCAAGGTAACTGCGATAGTCCAAGTCAGTCTCAGAACCATCACTACCAAATTAGCTTGAGATAACAATGGGTGAAGTCTTCTCCCCCAAAGAGTCTCGACTGAAACTCAGCTTGTCCTTTGATCCTTCACCATGCTCCCTAGACCAGTTTTCCCGTTCATGGCCCGTCACCTCCGCATCTGCAAATTGACCCTTAAGTCGAGGACTACTCCTAGTAAGACCCAGGAGAGACCCTGTATCTTCTTCTTTGGATCCAAAAATTCCCTGAGGGGTGCTTTGTTCACACCGTCTCATCTCCTCCCAAGACCCTCTTGTACCCATTCTCATCGACCTGTATAATGGTGAGCCAAAACCAACTTGCTTGCTCATCTCTCACTTGAATCTAGCCCTTTTCCAAAGCAACAACCACTTAATACATAAGCATAAAAGAAAAAAACTATGGATTGCAATGAAACAAACAAAAAACCAGTAGGATTTTTATAAAACAAATTGATGAAATAATCATCAATGCTTCAACGGTAGCATAAAGTGAGCAAATGATTATTTGTTGACCTTAATTCCACCATTGCTAGTTTCTAAGTTCATGGAAATCGACGTATTATTCATCATGATTGCCTTGATATAACCCCTCACACACATGGAAATCAGGTTGATATCCATCAAAGAGGCTACACCATTAATACATGTTATTTGCAAAGCTTAAATATCCATCGCATGGTTGATTCAACATTTTGAATTAGGGTCGTTGATGCACTACCGAGTTGGCTCTCTAAATGACTCGGATTAAGTCAAACATCTTTGAAAATTCCATGTCATCATGGCAGGCCCATCAGCCAATAACACACGCCCCAATCAAAATACCCATATGTCACTCTGTGCCACCAAAAAAATCCACATGTCATCCATCTGCACACCTTGCAATACATTCAAAACCATTATTTTAACCGTGAGTGGTTGGTGAGGAATGACCATAATTAATCCTCATCATCACATGACAATCGTCGATTTGAAAGCCTTTATTAATGTCGCTAGAAAATTTGGACTGGGCCTCATCACCATACATGACAAGTGGCAACATATCACAGACCATGCTATGCCTTGGTGACATCATCAAAAAATCATGCGAGGCCTGCGGGGAACGGTCAAGATCAAAATCCTCGATCTGACTGTCCATAAACCTACACATGCCACAACGTTATTTATAATAGGGGACCAACTAGGCAGATGAGGTGGGCAACCCTTAAGGCATAGAATTTTAAATCTAAGTCTAAAATTATAAAATTTATCACCCGACATTAGGCAAAAATTCATATCAAGTCCCAACGCAGAAAATACCGATAGGCTAGGTAAAGGGGGTCGATTTATACATGACATAAAAGGCTTCATTGATGACTTAAGTAACTGGATACCCAGAGCAACAAGTCAACACAAAAAAATAATGTGAGGGTTTAAAAGATGTGAAAATTTTAAACAAGGGCAATAAAACCCTAAACCCTAGCAATTTGACCCCTAAGCACAAAGGGTAATAGCCAGACAAAAAAATTCCATAGAACCAACCAAGATTTTGCAGCAAAATTTAAAAGCTCTATCAGTGGCTCTAGCTCGGGGATGCATACCCCCAGTGGGTATGGTGAGAATTCAGATCTCTGGAGAGTAGACCAAACACTGAGTTAGATGGGTGCCCTAAAAACTGATCCATTATGTTGCATTAGAGCTCATCTTGAAACCTCATTTGGTGGCCCTAGGCCTCCAACAAAGAAATACCAATATTTACCCCTGTCAAAAACAAAGTTCTTTGTTGTTTGTAGTAAGTCAAGTCTGCAAAAAATGTCATGGACTACCCACAAACTAGCTTGATCAATGATATGTCCCACTATATCACTGTGCTTTCCAATGTCACCATCAATTATGTCAATCTATGATCTGCAATTAGACACTGCCTGAAATTCATAACCATTGTGATATTTTACCTTGGCCATCTCACTCTCATGTTCCACTAAGTGCTCACTCACTTGAGTTGAGAAAAAGAAGCAATCATAGTCTATTTGATCTTTTACATCACAAACTTTGACATCCAAATCAGTTTTCACGTCAAACTAAACACTCTCATAAGAAACTGGTTGTGTGTTATGCAAATCATCTTCGAATATATCAAAGACAAAAGATGCATATTTTGGAACATCATTATATTGATTACTGCAACATGGATACATTTTTTGACATTTCAGTTCGAGTATATCAAAACACACCTTGGTATCATAGAGGTGGGGAGCATGTCCATCATTAGCATTCAAGAAATGAGTAAATGCACTCATCTCAGGTTCACTAACATGTTCTAACTCATTCTTCACATCATCAATCGGCTCACTAGAAAATACCTCAAGGGCAGGTTCAAAAAATTCTACATCAATAGGGCAGCATGAATACACTCATATGCATTGGCAACCTTATGTGCAATATCAATTGATATGTGTGCTAACCCAAAAGTGAAAGACTCGTTGCCAGCTGAAAACTTCTCATCAACAATAAGACTAGAATTTTCATTTTCTTTCACATAAATGTCTCCCTCAAAGGATGGAAGCATATTGATGCTCACACAAGAAGCAATCATATTCAGATTCATACTCACCAACATGAGATTCGTCATTATTTTCATTTCTTGGCTGCCTTACACATGGATCAAGAATTTTTGTAGTATCAACATAATCTGAAACTTTATTGTCATATGAATCAGCCAGCCCCCTAATGCTACCACTGGATAATAATTTTGACTCAAGATCCATATATCTTTCACAATGCACTACTTGATCATTCCAGAATGAACCCCCCATTTCATCATCGCATACAACATCATCCTCTTCATGTATCACAAATATTTCCACCTCTGCCTCACATAGACAATTATGAGTAGCAAAGTCAACAACACATTCATCAACATGTTCATCATACTTAGCATTGTGATCAAGATCAGCATATTGAATATACATATTCTTATCTTCAAATTCTTCATCACTGACAAGATCATCATGCTCCATTGACAGAAAACCTGAACTACATTCCTGGTGTTTACCATATGCAATGTGTTCCTTCAATTGTTGACAAGTGACATCATGAGAATCTTTATCATTGCATTCTTCAAGTGAGGAAAATTCCTCCACATCATCCTTAGGAAAGCAATCAGAAATATCATCCTCGATATGATTTTTATCACAAGATGAAATATCACTATACAAACCATGCTCAATATTTTCAGAGTGAAAACTTGAAATTGCATTTTCAGGATCGTAATCATTGGTTTGTAATAATATGTCAGCCACATGGAATATCATTTTGCGTTTCATCATCATCTAAGATATCATAAGAAAATAATTCTTGCATACTTACTTCATTATTATCCCATGTGTCCTTTTCTTCATCATTGTTGTTTTTCTCAGTATTTGTGTTGTTTGTGGGTTGACTATAATGCTCATCTTCTGACATATTCTTTTCACTTGTTTGCATTGTCACTTGATTATTTTCAAGAGGAAAACTGATATCTCTCTTTTGAGAATCCACATCTTGTCCATAAACACATTTGGTTGATTCTACAATCTCTATCCAATGGGCTATTTGGTCAAAACTATGGGGTTTCAAATCTTTTGGCAAGGTACTTAGCCTAGATTGATAAACCTCACAAAATAAATCAATGCATACATAATCCTTTGGTCTGAAAGCTTTGGGAACTTCTATCAAAGCATCCAAAAATCTCAAAAACATTTTATGTGGTGATTCCCCCTGGTGTCTCTTTATTTCATACAATTCTTGCACACAAGATTTTTGATCAACATTGCTCAAATTTTGTTGATTCTCAACTTGGAGCTAATTATGAGCTTCACACTTTGATGGTGGAGAAATCATAATAGCGGAAGCATTTTCATCTTGACAATTATTTTCATTACCTGATCCTTGAATTCCATTTGTATATGGTGTGTCTTGCTTACTATTTGCAGGTATTTGCACAACTTCATCAACAAATCTGAGGGCAAAGATTGCATAAGAAGAAGAAGGAGAGACAAGAGAAGTGATTCAAGATCAAGCATGGGGAGTGTTTTGATTTAATATTTTTATTTTCCTTATGCTTTCATTGTTTTCTCTTGTTTAGATTGGGATTTTAGTTTAGAAGTGTTGGTTGTCACTTAATCTATTCTATTTTATTTTCCCCATCTTACATTGGTGAACCCGACGTGAATCTTACAATTTTGCAAAAAAAAAAATTGGTTGTTTTCTTGTTTGTTCTTGTTGTTTTGCAGGTTACGGCCAAGAATTCATACGAAATCCCGTCATTGTCTTTTGAACACAGAAAAATGGGTGCATAAATTCTTTTAAAATTATCATCTGGGTTTTGTAGCCGCATTTTCAGCTTTCCGAAACTTCAAACGGTTTAAAATTTCATTAAGATTTGAGAAAGTTGTGGTTTTTTTAGTATTTGCTGTTTTTTTTAATTTAACTTTTAAAACCCACGTTTTCTTTTGTCTATAACATTTTTTTCATGCAAATCTGAAAAAAATAATTTATGGGTTTTGAAGGTTTGAGTTTTAGCTTTCCATGGATTCAAACTATTTAAAAAATCGTCAAATTTTGAGAAAGTTATGATTGTTTTAATTTGCTGTTGTCATTAATTTTTTTTTTTTTTTGAGTTACTAATCTATTGTTTCTAGCATGTGGCACAGCTTGGAGGGAGTCTAAAAACTGCTTCTTTAGAAACAAAAATCGAGCTTTTAATTTCTTTAGGCATAATCAATTTTGTTTGCTTTCAACAACTACAACAAATTGCATGCACACTCATTGGGTAAAATGAACATGCATTTCATGTCATGGGCTTAAAATGAATACAAATTGCATTTACACTCATTGATTAAAATGAACATGCATTTCATGCCATGGGCTTAAAAAGAACACAAATTGCATGCACACTCATTGGTTAAAATGAACATGCATTTCATTTCATGGGATTAAAATGAACACAAATTGCATGCACACTCATGGGTTAAAATGAGCATGCATTTCATGTCATTGGCTTAAAATGAACTTTGTTTGTTTCACATCAAGTTAAATTTTTAAAATGAACAAAGTGTCTGTGTGTCCTCCTCACATTATCATTTGGTAATTAAAATTTATAAGTGTCTTCAATTTTGTGTTACCCTTTGATGCAATAATCGAAGTATCCTCTCCCCTTGCGCATTTATGCGATCCTGGGTGTAAGAGAAACGGTTATTGCCTCTAGAACTTGGGCCTTTCTTGGTGGGAAAAAGTACTCACCCCAAGGCGACTCAGGCTGGCAACGGAGCTTTTTGGCCAAGCTACCCCCAACTGGTATATAAATGTGAATCCTAAGGGAAAACCTAGGATTACGAGTGCGGATGTGTCATACGGACCAAGTAGTACTCCCCAAAACCCTGTTGAGCGTAACCTCTTTAGGCTGGAGTGCCTCCTAAATGGAGCTTAATCTTGTGCCCCATGTATGGCCACTCAAATGGGGGTCCCGAACTAAAAATCCTTCTATTTGCTAGCGCAGCAACGATCGTTGTGAAAGCATCCACATTCTTGCAGTTCTTAGTAGAGGTGATCAACCTACCATGGGAGTTTAATGGGGGTTGGAAGCTTGGTTGGCCTGAGAACTAAGTGCAATGTAAGTGGGAGCCCGTGCGGCCAAGCTTCTAGATTCACACACTAAGAATAAGTGTGGTTGGGGAAACCCATGTGGAATCTAGCGAATATTGTCCTTGCTTAACCTAGGGTTGTGCTTGTCTTCATTGTGCATGTTTTCAAATTTTCAAAGACAAGATATTGTGTTTGCCAAGTGTTTTTTTTTTAAGACATTGAAACAAATAAACACCTTTCACAAATCTGGAAACACACACATTCAACTTGAAACAATTCCAAATTTTGCAGTTTGAAACCCAAGACCAAACTTGTCCAATTTGATATCGAACAACCTCTATCGAAAACCAAAAAAAAAAAATTGCTCAAATATTCCATTAGTGACATCTTTAGTTTGCATTCACCCATAGGTTCATCCTTTCATATCATATCCCTCGTAATAGGGTCATTATCATTCCACCATTCCTTAATCTTGGTCTTAGGTACATTGGCACTTTGCATCCTTATATCCTTGAAAATCTCCAAAAAAAAAAATGGCATAATTTCATATCCATTTTGCATTAGAACCTTGCATTGCCATCCAAAGGTCACAAGTTTTTTATGGTCCTCACTAAGTTTTTCTTATCCATCATAATCCAAATTCATGACCATGTCTTCACTTTACCTTGATCTTCTTCGTAGTCAAGTTGAATACCAATCAATCCTCAATCGTCAATACCAACCACTTACATACCCTTCTTACCAAAATCCCATAAGCTTCAGTCCTTCATCCATCTACCCTCACTATCAAGAGTCCCTTAGCACAATCCATGCCATTGACCCACAAAAAATGTCCATTAGTCATCCCTATCCTAACTTTGACAAGGGAAACCAACCTTCCACTAGTCCATTCCAATCCTCCACATCCTATCATAATCCATCATCCACTAGTCCATTCCAATCCTCCACATCTTATCATAATCCATCATCCACTAGTCCATTCCAAACCTCCACATCTTATCCTAGTCCATCATCCACTAGCCCATTTCCATCCACTCCATCCCAAGCTACATTTGGTCATGATAATACATTTGTTCAGGGTCTCCAAAACCACATCGCATTGCCTACACCTTGGGATACATGTCAAAATAAAAGTCCAAAGCATGACATCATAGCTTCACCTTCATGTCAAGATCAAAGTAGTTCGTCCCATGACCCCATCCTTAAGTCCATCCAAGAAGTCCTAGATAATCATGGCACCCAAAATGCACCTATCATTGATCAAGATCCCATTCCCAATCATGTCATCCAAGATACACCTATTTTTGACCAAGATCCTACCATTGAACAAGAAATCCAAAATGATCCTCTCAGTGACCTTTACACCATCCATGATCAAAAATTTGAAGATGATCCCATCCAAACACAAAACACCTCAATTTCCCAAAATGAGACACTTGCCTCCTTTAGACACATAGATAATCAAATCAATGATATGGATAACATCAAAGAAGATCATAAAGCAACTACTATTGATCAATTCAAAGGAGAACACAAAGAAGCTACTATGGATCAAGTCAAAGAAGAAGATACAAAATCTACAAAAAATCAAATTGATATCCCAAATGATCGAGAAGAAACAAGCATGACGAATGATAAATCCAAAACATCCTATCAATTAGGAGCATCCACCTTTGTCAAAGCAGGATTTCTTGTAGATGAGGAGATTCCAACAATTTCCACATACAAAATGATGGGTTAGCATCTTGTTTTCAAAATAAAAAATACCTCATCGGAAACAAAATTTGTCAGAGCATGCAGTATCAAGGAAGAGGACTAGGTCTACATGAGAAAGGCATTATAGAACCAATACATTTTTATGCAAATCCTAGAGATCAAGGTCTTGGTTATTCTTCAATCAGAGAATCAAATGATGTTAGTGGTACCTCCTTGATATTGGGTGCAACTTTATCTAATATAAACATCAAAATGGGGGCCATGAGTAGTCCTTGTCATAAGGTTGTTTCCAACACTCCTTCCATCCACACCATAAACCATCATTCCAACATGAATAAATCTTCCATTTGGAACCAACAAAAAGAAAATTATTATAAAATTAAAATTCAAAATCAAATGTCAAAGGCCATTGAATCAAACAAAAATTCAAGTGGACAAATGAAATTAAAATGGATCCCAAAAAAAAATGGATCAAACAAAGAAAATATTTCAAATCCAAAATTCAATCAAAATATGGAGCCACAAGAAAAGAGGACTCCCACATATAGTAAATGTCCACCTCCTTTAAAATGGTCATCAAGAAAGGCATATAAAAATGTTGGTTCTAAACACTATCCTAATCAAAATTCCAAACTCCATCATCCACCATCCCAAGTTTGGAAAATAAAAATTGCTAAATCCAAAACACCAAATTTTCCATCCACACCTACCATCATCCATCATAATCTTGCATCTCGTCTAAAGTCTAAAAATCCTACTTCACAAATCCATCGCATCTTGGCAGCAACCCTTTATCATAAGGACTCCTATGGTACTCTATCATGATGTGCATATTCTGATAAGGCCAACACTAGTATCAAAGAGGATCACAATGACATCGATCATTTGTATGCAAGTGTTATGATCTTGACAAGACAATTACTCCATAAAGGTCACTATTGGCATATCATGACACCAGTATCTACATCAACACCATCAAAAGATTCAGAACAATCAACAGTCATCCAAAATATCAAATCGATATAAAAAGTCAAAAAATATGTCACCTTGATGAAAACCTAACAAATAGGCATCTTGTGTGACATCATCAAAAAGGAAGATAAAAAAATTTTAAAAAAAAAGAGAAAAAGAAAGAAAATAGTAAAGAGAAAAATTTCGTCCAATAGTGAAAACCATTTTTATGGCGCATTGGATAAGTACCATGATGAAAACCTGGCAAACAGGCGTCATATGTAAAATAGATTATCTATGTGGACCATTACACTTGGGGGCAAGTTGTCTCATCTCCCATGCCTTTTCATAACATTTCCATCTAATCCATATCATTTCCATCCCTTCTCCCACCTACCTTGATCTTGATAAGAAATGGGGCACAAACATAAATCATGCTTTGGGAAAATTCTTGACATGTCTATCCTTTGGTCATACATTACCCATGAAATATTATGTCATTTCCTTCATAGAATTTATCCAAACCTATATCTTGGAAAACAAAATTATTCCTATGTGAAATAGTCCTTAGAGATCATATCCCAATTCTTCCATCCAATAATCCTCATATCTCTTATCCTTTGCGAAAATGAATCCATTATCCTTTCATGCCTATTGTTGAACTTGGTTTTCCCTTGTCATTGGTTTAAGGATTCTAATCCACTTATCCAAGTTCCCTCCATAATCCCATCTAGTTCGAAGGTTAGTCATTCCAAATGCAATGATTCTAATCCATACAATCTTGCTATGCAACCTAGCACATCATCTAAAACATTCATTGGATTTGTTCCTAGCCCTGCTGCAAACCTTGATCCTTTAGTCACATAATCATCATCCTCATGTTGTTTCGGGATGTGTCCTTCCCCTATCAAACAACGTTGTCATCATCATCATCACTTATCAATTGGTTTTCAACTTGACTAGGGGCAAGATCATGTTCATCCTTGGGTCCTTGTGCATGCCTTTTTGGTTGATTATGGGTATCTTTCACATGCATTTTCCATGAACCTTATAGTTATCATCCATAATAAAGTGTCATCCTTTCCATGGACTAAAGACCACCAACATTTAGCATCCTTCATATCCACCTGTCACATTCGCTGCTTTCCCTCGCGCATAATAAGTTTTTCCTATACCTGATTGGGGGCAACTCCTCGACTTACGTCTTCATGGGAAATAATACATGGTATCAACCCTTTAAAACCTTCAAAATCCATAAAAAACATAAAATGTCTTGAAAAAACTCAAAAAAAACCATAAAATGTCCTGAAAAATCCAAAAAAAGTCAAAACATTTCAAAATCCCAAAAAATCAAAACATTTCAAAATCCAAAAACATCAGAAAAATTCAAAACTCCTGAAAAATAGAGTCTGAGTCTAAATCAGTTTTGTTAGAATGGTCAAACTGCATTGCCTCTGCACGTTTGCTATGTAGGAAAGGATCATCTTAATTGAGCCCCCGAGGCATTAGGTCAGTCCCTTTAGGTTGTCCAAATAACATAATGACCCAGTATTTTGTCGAATAAGACAAAGTCAAGTCGTGTCGAACTACGAGGTCTTTGTGCACTGCTACGTAGGCAAGGCCATCTATTGATGAGCCCCCGAGGGCCCCTAGGTCAAGTCCTTTAGGGTTCATCGAGTTGGGTCGCGTCCTTGGTCTGAAAGCAGTCATCATTCAAACTACTTCAAGAAACAACAAACAAATTAAAGCTTTCATCAATCAAGTATCTTATCATCAACTCAATCAAGTCACTAGTCTTATATCGGAATGGGGCATTATGTCATTTGTCTCATTCGATCTTATCTCTTGTCTTTTATCAGGATACGTCCTTCTTGGGATTAGACTTTCTCAACCTAGTCATTTACCTTAAGCAAGATGTGTCCTTGCAGTTAGGTGTCATGTCAAGACTTGTCACTTGGTCAACTTTCTCAGATGTGTCCTCTACCTAAACAGGATGTGTCCTTCCTGTGGTTGGGTATCATCACATCGCTTGGTCATATTCATCAAATCTTTGTCAAACAATCAAACAATCTTGTCAACTTTGTCAATCAATCTTTCCTTAATCAGGATGTGTCCTTCCTGAAACTGAGCCTTATCATTATGAATCAACTTTGTCACACCACTCAATCTTATCAGCTTGGTCAATCAATCTTGCCTTCATCATGATGTGTCCTTTCTAAGGCTAGGAATGGTCAATTAAATCACTTTATCGATCTTTATCAACCTATCAATCAACTCGGTCATCTTGGTCAACCTAATCAACCAGCCAAACAATCATCATTATCACTAGAAAACACTCTCTTGGCAAACACTTTGTTGGTATGGATTTTCTTATCTTTTTGATTGGTTTTGGATCATGTTACTAGTCTCCTCGAGGATTTCCTATCAATGGATTTAGAGGGACGATGATGGATCATGGCCTCTTTTCTCTATTTGTTGTTTGTGGTTTGTCTTGGCAAAAAGACTGGGACAATCGGGTCCCTAGTATGAGCTGGGGCATTCCTTGTATTTTTTGATTGTTTATCTCTCCCAAATGATCACCTTGCACACCTTGGTTTATGTCATACCATGGTGTACGTGGTCCATTTGTGACATTTTTGATGCCCAATGATGATAAATATAACAATGTAAGTGTGAAAGTTGGTTCCTTATCATTTCATGTCTATCTTCTTTCCCCTTTTCACGCTAACATCCCATCTCCCTTATTTTTTCCACGCTAACATTCATCTCCTTCATGCTAACATTTCTTCCATCTTTCATCCTCTAGTCTTCTCTTCCATTTCGAGAGCACATTCATATTCTTTGAACCCGCATGTCCTCTCGAGGGGGCATATTGTGACCCTCTTGGTCACCCTTCCCCTTTCTCTTTACACTGGGGCATATTTCAGAATTAAATTTCTTTGACACAACGCGATGAACTGCATTATGTCAAAGAGGGGCAAAATGTAGACACTAAAAAATGTCCTAAAGTCTACAAGCAACATTTTTCCTTAGTCATCATCCTCTAATAATTAAATAATTTTAATTATTTAATTATTCTTGATCATATTCCTTTATTAATTAAATGATTTTTTAATTATTTAATTAATTCACTTTCTAATATTTATTCTATCCTGATCAATTAAAATAAATTAATTTTGTCACTAATACCCCTTTCTTCAATAATTAGATAAATCATTATTTATTTAATTATTTATATTTCATCACATGTCAATAGTCAGATAATAATTATTATTTGACCTTTTATTCTTCTATAGTTAAATAATTGATGAAATTATTTATTTATGTGTCTTTCTTCTCCTTTAAATAATTGATCCAAATCAATTATCCATATTCAATTTCTATTTCTTCCTTTAATTAAATTTATGAATTTAATTAAATCTCCTTTTTCATTTCCTCCAAATAAATTATTTATTTGCCACTTGTCATCCTCTTCCATTTTCGAATAAATAATTCAAAATAAATTATTTATCCCTCTATTTTGGTCAAAGATCATTTCATGTCATAGTCTGCATGTCCTGCATGTTCTTCATAGCCATCAGGCGTCATATCTTTTCCATGCATGGCATATTCTGGTTGCATCAATTCTCAAACGTAGATCTTGGCATCTTTCTAGAAACTTGATCTTGGCCATCCATTTCGTAACTTCCCTCTCATGAATCCTCATCCGTTGATCTTAGAATCTTTCTAGAAGATCAATCTCGTCCGTCCATTCGAATGGTTGTCTATAAAAGCAACCCTTCCCCTCAATTTTCAATTTAACAGCTAATTATCTCCAACTTTCTTGCTTACTATTTGCAGGTATTTGCACAACTTCATCAACAAATCTGAGGGCAAAGATTGCATAAGAAGAAGAAAGACAGACAAGAGAAGTGATTCAAGATCAAGCATTGGGCATGTTTTTATTTAATGTTTTTATTTTCCTTATGCTTTCATTGTTTTCTCTTGTTTAGATTGGGATTTTAGTTTAGAAGTGTTGGTTGTCACTTAATCTATTCTATTTTATTTTCCCCATCTTACAAGTATAGCTCAATTAAAAGCATACTTCTCAGATCATTATAATTAAAAGAACTACTATTACTCCTTGTCTTAATGCAATTTCATCAAATAAGGAACCATTTATCATCTCAAGCCTAGCAAATTTTCTCATAAACCCTTTTCAAACAAACTAATGCTTTCTTTAGCCTTATAAAAATACCTGGAAACCTTGTAGTAGTTGTTAACCTTTCTTCTCGACTGCAAATTTTGCAAATCTAGAAGTCTTCTTCACAATTCAACTGGTTCTTTAGATAGAGTCGCCACCTCCTTTACAGAGAACTAAACTTCAAAGAAACATGAAGTTTTATTTCAAGAGTAAATCACGTTCTGGGTTTTCTCCAACAGCGGAGTCACACTCAAATTCTTTGAGATTGTGTTGCAACAAAACCTTTTCCAGGTCCAAAAACTTTTCAACATCTGAACCAAATGTTCAGATTCACCAAATACTTGACTCTGTGATACTACCATCTACGCTTGGGATTCCTTTCTATTTAAATTTCTCAGAAGTTCTCCCCAGTAGCGTTGTCAATCTATTGGTCATTTTTCCAGCCATGCTTTGCAATTTTCTAAGAGATAGCTAATCTCTATATTTAAGAATTACCAAAGCTAGTGGCCAACTAACAGGTAAAGCTTCTCAGGGCTTTACCCCTACTCTTTAGGCTCTTTGAGACCAAGGAGGGTTTTCCTTATTTGTGTTCATATGATTCTTCCTACCTCAAGAACACTTCACACATAGATAAATTCCTATTAACTTGTAGACACACAATATTTATCAAAGTTTTGGCTAATATTTACACAAATGACCACATATTTGCCAGGAATACATGTATTATGTGAGATTTGCATCTTAAAATGGATTGAATTTGAATTTTATAATGTTCTGACCTTGAATCCACTTGCAAGGGGTTGTTGATTTTAATTATTTAAAATAACCCTAAATGAATTAGCCAATGTCTCATCAAATTGGGTAGAAGTCACATATATAATATTCAATCATACATAAAATATAACCCTGATATCAGTGAACGACTCTCACAATACCTTACATCACAAGACTTCACAGTATTCAAAACAACACTCCTTATCAGAGCCTTAGCACATTATTATAGACCTACAATTCATGTTCAAGCATTTGATTAACTGAATAAGTTAAGGCAAGAAAAAGAATCATACATTCAAATATACCATTGAAGAAAAATGAAACAACCCTTGATAATTTCATTCATAATCTATCACAACATACACAGGAGAGAAATTGCCTTATATTTGTAGATTTCTTTCGATATCAGTAATTTCACAAGACCTACTATGACTATGTCATGTACATACCCTACCCAAAATGATTTACTAGCTAAGTCATCCTAAATTTTTCATTATATGCATTCAGTGTATACCACCTAAACCTTCAGGATCCAAAAATCTAACCATTGCAATGAGCCTTGAAATCTCCTTTATAGAAGAGGAGAGTGACAAGCTTCGAGCTCATTGCCATTACATTTCAACAAAATTTCATCTGCATTTCACAATTCCCACAATTATCGTAACTACAAAAAAACACCACCAAGGCCTTGTCGCTTTCGTCCATGTCACACCCAAAAAGACACAACATTAGCATCAAAACAAAATTACAGAACCCAGAAAACCACATCAACTCCCAGAACCAAAACCAGCACCACGGCCACGATACAAACAATCGTTTTTTATCTTCACCCCAGTGAGAGATGAAGACATCACCTTACCCTTATCAACATCCCTCTCAACACTAGGAACAGAGCCAACAAATGATGCCACCGCGGCAATTGGGGTTACCGTGAGGACCTCTTCATCAACACCAACCAATTCAATCAAAGCAGCGAGGTAATTGCGATAGTTTGATTCAACCTCAGAGCCATCACTACCAGAATAGCTTGAGATAACAATGGGTGAAGTCTTCTCCCCTAGTGATTCTCAACTGAAACTTGGCTTATCCTTTGATCCTTCACCACGCTCCATAGATGGCTTTTCTCATTCATGGCCCGTCACCTCCGCATCTGCAAATTGACCCTTAAGTCAAGGACCACTCCTAGTAAGACCCAGGAGAAACCCCGTATCTTCTTCTTTGGATCCACAAACACCCAGAGGGGTGCTCTATTCATGTCGTCTCATCTCCTCCTGAGACCCTCTTGTACTCATTATCGCCGACCTATGTAATGGTGAGCCAAAACCAACTTGATTTCTCATCTCTCACTTGAATCCATAGCCCTTTGTTGAAGCAACAACCACTTAATACAAAAGTACAAAAGAAAAAAACTATGGATTGCAATGAAACAAATGAAAAACCAGCAGGTTTTTATAAAGAAAATTGATGAAATCATCATCAATGCTTCAACTGTAGCACAAAGCAAGCAAATGATTATTCACTGACTTCAATTCCACCATTTCTAGTTTCCAAGTTCATGGAAATTGACGTACTATTCATTATGATTGCCTGGATATAACCCCTCACACGCATGGAAATCAAGTTGATATCCATTGAAGATCCTGCACCATTAATACATGTTATTTGCAGAGCTCAAATAGCCATCACATGGCTGATTCAATGTTTTGAATTAGGGTCGTTGATGCACCGGCAAGTTGGTGCTTTGAATGACCCATCGAGTCAAATATCCTTGAAAATTCCATGTCATCATGGAAGGCCTATCAGCCAATAACACACATGCTAGTCAGAATACCCACATGTCACTTTGTGCCACCAAATGAATCCACATGTCATCTATTCGCACACCTCGTAGTACTTTCAAAACCATTATTTTAATCATGCACGACTAGCAAGGAATGGCCACAATTAATCCTCATCATCGCATGACAACCGTCGATTCAAAATCCTTTATTAATGTTGCTAGAAAATTTGGATTGGGCCCCATCACTGTACACGACAAGTGGAAACATATCGCAGACCTCGCTATGCCTTTGTGATGTCATCAAAAAATCCTACGAGGCCCGTAGGGAATGGTCAGGATCAAAATCCTTGATCTAATGGTCCATAAACCTATACATGCCACAATGTTATTTATAATAGGGGACCAACTAGGTAGACGAGGTGGGCAACCCTTAAGGCATAAAATTTTAGACCTAAGTCTAAAATTATAAAATTTATCACCCGACATTAGGTAAACTCATATCAAGTCCCAACGCAGAAAAGACCGACAGGTTAGGTAAAGGGGGTCAGTTTATACATGACATAAAAGGCTTCATTGATGACTTAAGTTATCGGATACCCGGAGAAACAAGTTAACACAAAAAAAAAAAATGTGAGGGTTTAAAAGATGTGAAAATTTTAAACAAGGGCAATAAAACCCTAAACCCTAGTAGTTTGACCCCTAAGCATAAAGGATAATAGCCAGACAAAAAATTCCATAGAACTAGCCAAGATTTTGCAGCAAAATTTAAAAGCTCTATCATATTCAATGATTGGTGTTTATTGAGAAACGGGATAAATGGGCTACAGAATACATAATTTTAGGTCATTATGGGGTCAATAAAGCTCAATAATTTAGGTGATCCAAAACATAGTGTGAGATTGTTAAGGTATACATTTTTCTATGCTACATTTAGCCCCCACTTTAGTGAGAGTATGAACTTATGCTTAGACTCACACTAAAGTAGAGGAATATATGTCAAGAGGAGTCTAATTGTCCAAATGTTGAAGAGATAGGATAACAAAGGATCAAGGGATGCACAAGCCCCCAGGATCCAAGGTCCCATGGAAAACCAACATAAGCACAAAGGAACACACATACATGTATGGTATATAGCAAGATGAGATACATGAACATACAATGTCAAAATAAATGCAAAAAAAGGGTATGGACTAGAAAGTTGCATTATGCTAGCAACCATAAAAATATGATGGGTCAAACATGGATATCAAGTTGTATTATGCTAGGTTCCGTGAAATATAAAAATGATGAGAAACACGCTAGGTCTACAAGTGTGTACCCATAACAAGGTGAAAGAAATGAGAAACACACTAGGTCTACAAGTGTGTACCCATAAAAAGGTGGAAATAATGATAACACTAGGTATACAAGTGTGTACTCATGTCAACCATACCAAGATTTATACTCTCTGATAAATTTGATAAGGTGCCACAAAATACAAGTTCCACATGGCTAGAAAGCTGTATTTTGTTAGGTTCTGAAACATAGAAAAATATAAGTGGGGTGGTCAAAGTGGAAAAAGGTGTGTGATCTATACACTTACACTTTTCTAATTTCATTAGGAAAAGAGATCTCCCAAGGATAGGATTGACTTTCAACCCTTAGGTGAGTCAACCCTATTTGAAGATCTATTGTTTTCCTTATGACAAAAAATGGCAAAATATGATTGAAATGCACTTTTGGGAGATGTAAATAAAATTCCTAATGAACTCAATTATGTGAAGTAAAACTTTAAATTCGAATTTAAAGTATAACACTAACGGAAACAATTATCTTTCAACAAATTTGAGAAGGTTAAAATATTGTGCACCTGTCACCAAAAGTGTTGCAAAGTGTCTTGTTAGGACTCATTCACCCAAGGGCGAATGAGTCTTTGTTTAGATTTTTTCCTCAACTTTGGGGTCCTCTCGAGATGGATCTAAGATGTTTCTTTCCCCAAGTTCATTGTTGGAAAGCCATAAATAAATTCAGGATCTGAGTTTCTGTGGCTTGACGACAATGTTGACAACTTTGACAACTTTGTAAAATTTCCCTTGTGATCAATCTTAAATCCTTCTTCACCTACAAATCTGCACATACACAAAGAGGGAAAATTTGTTTTTTTTTTGGTGAATAGGGGTTCTCCTTGCTCAAACCCCGATTTGGTAATTAAACCTTGATAATGAAATGATGATAAAATGGATAGAATTTGATGAATGAAAAAAGCTTGTTACACCTCAACAAACCCTTTAATGGCTTCCCTTAGAGGACTAAAGTCTAAAGCATCTCTCTAAGGATTGGATCTTGCATGAAATGGCTTGGTTTCTTGATAGATCTTGATTCTTGAATGCTTGCTTGAAACTTGAAACCTACATAACAAAGTTAGCTCCAAAACATGTATGAATACACATAAATCTTGACATCATGATAGGATATTGAATGTTGCAATAAATGACTGATAAATGTGCTCTCCAATGCTCTTGACAATAATATTTTCTCTTGTGGAAGTTGCCTTAAAGTAGTTTGAATTGATAAAATAACCTTGTATTTATAGGTGTTCACTTAATTTCTCAACAATTAAACATCACAAACCAACATTTTTAATTTGAATTTGAATCACTAAAATGCTACCCAAAATATATTAGAAATTGGATCCCAAGGCTTAAGGAGGACCCATTCGCCCTTGGGTGAATGACTCCTAGGCCCTAAACCTAGGACACACATTTTCCAAGAGGTGTAATTAAGTGTAAGCATATATTAAATGTGTGTTCCCCTTTCGAAAAATGATATTAATTAGGCTTGTGAATGCATAATTGGGTCAATTAAAGGCTTAATCAAGTCCAATTAATTAAGGGGATGCAAACATAGTGTGAAAATTTAAAGGTGTAAATTTTTCTACACTATAGGTTTTATATAATATAATAGGTTCCACAAGGCTACCAATTTGTATTATGCTAAACACTCATGAAATACATGGCCCCAATCAAGGTTTATTATGTTGGGCGACCATGAATATGACAAGGTTTAACGTCTCGAGGGACGAATGCAACAAAGCTAAAAAAGGTAAATAATCAAGATAATCAAAGGGGTGTTACTTAATGCATAAAAGGTCACACCTTAGGGAACATCACGCCTGAAATCACCACCAAGAGAGGACTTAGTTGAGGAATAAAACATCATACCTTAGGGAACACTATCCATAGCATTACCACTAAGGAGAAATTTATGTGCCAAGAAATGCCACACTCTTGTAGGACATCAAGCATAATATAACCATAAAGGAGACATGTCACATGGATCAAGAAGACCACACTTTGGTTGATAAGGTCATACTTTCTAGGAGATGTATACTATCATCACTAAGAAGGGACTAATTCTTATGTAAATAATAAGCAAGGGACTATATTCCCCCCTTTAAAATGTCAACATACTTGCTTTGTTGGTATTTTAAGGAGAAAGTGGGGAAGAAGAAGGGATCTTTGAAAATGATGCATGCCACCCCAAAACAAGTTATCCTTGCCCCTAAGCATAGAGACAAGGACAACCACACTAATTGATGCAAGAGCATCCTTGGTTGTAAAGTAATCCTATATCAACCAAAAACATTTTTTTTCTCGCATTTCAGTCAGTAGAAATTTCAAATTTGCATTCCGCATATCACCACATTGTCATTTCTCAGCTCACGAAGTAGGATATAACATCTACACGAAGCCATCTACAACATATCCATATTTCAAATTATTTTCATTTATCTATTGAATGTTATTGCTCTCAAAATTTCACTATAATTCACAGGTAGAGTATTTGGGGCCGATTTGGTCAAGATTTCTAAGTGTAGACCCATTCTAAAACGTGTGGAGCTTAATGAGACATAATACAATAATTTTGGGTCTAATTGGATCTATCTTGGAGATTCAAAATTTATTTCATTTCATGAAGGATTATCTTTTTGTGTTTCTAGGTCAACCTTCACATTGATCATTCATCAGGTTTTGTAAACCCTTGTGGCCAATGCGGACCTTGTTGGAGTTGAAGAATCATATTTAAGATCATTTATAATCATTTGGGAATAAATTATTCAATTAGTATTCAGTCATTAGATAGATAGTTCACAAGTAATTTAGGATCAGTTATTCAAATAAGGCCTCTAGCCAGTTGTAATGTTGAATTCCCTTGTGGTAGGCTTGTGATCCCTAATTATTTACCCATGAGCCATATTGATGAGGTAAAAATAACCTCATCATAATAAAATCTAGAAAGCTTACTTTTGCTAACTCAATCCTAAGCCTATGCCAATTTATTAAACTTTAGGAGAAGTAATTGCTTATTTTAAGGAAAATTATGCTTTCTTTCTTTCTTTTGATCAATTGAGGAAATTTACCAAAGAAGGTTTAATGGGTTGACTTGAACATTTTTATAGGGAATAACAGGTCATCATATGGCTATTGCAGAAGTTTAACCAGCATGTGCCTCAAGAGTAATGTTGTGAACCCACTCCTAGATGCCTGGATGATGCACCGAAGATTTAGTTTATGTTCTTTAAATTCTATTGTTAAAAATTTATGGCTCTTCTCAAGCCTTCTATATGTTTATGAGCTTTAAAGACATCAAAGTTAGTTTTAATTTGAGGAAGACTTTTTCAATGGCTATCTATGTCATCTTAAATTTAAGATTTAGTTATAAAGTTATCTATAAGAACTTAATTTCACAAGTGATCAAAAAGACAGAGAGGAAGTATCGTTATGCTATTCACATGGTTTTTCAAATACTATTGAAATGAGTTATCTGATTTTTGTCTATTGATAATCTGTTGAATTATGAGTGATGATGACTGTTCATAATGGGTAGACTCCAAAACTAGTAGATTATGTGATTTTAAGATGCGGTGTTAACCCATGAGCTGGCCACTCGAGGGAAGTAGTTTAGATAGATAATTATTTTTTTGTTTTGTTGTTTCATTTGTTAAAGCTAGATATTTGTTTAGTAGGAAGTAATTAAGTTTGTTAAGAGTGGAATCTGAAGTTCTAGAGCACTATTTTTTTCATTAGTATAAGTTATCTTTCGTAGTTGATAAAATCCTTTACTGTTAAAAAATGTTTCATTGTATGTTCACTTATTTTTCTACTTTCGTAGTTTATTAGTTGTTTAGTTTGCTTGTTTCTATGCTTTCTAGTTTAGTTGTGTTGCTTTCTAAATTAGTTGGCTTATACTTTTTAACTTAGTATTTCCTATTTTTCTTAGAGTAAGATTATTTTCTAGTTAAATAGGAATGGCCTTATATTAAAATTGACTCTGATAGTTTAAGATAAAACAAAAAATATAAAATGAGTTATCCAAATCATCTTCTTCTACAAATTGCCTTGGGCACTGCCCGATCGACTAATTGACATTAAATTATTCTAAAGTAGTAGGACCTAATGACAGCCTATCACTTTTTGGCACCGTTGTCGGGGACCTTAAAAATCCTTCGTGCTTAAGTGTTATTAGGAGACGGTTTGAATACAAAGTTTTATGCCAAAAAATTTTCAATCAGCTTCCTTTTCTACATGGTCCAGAAAAGAGGCCCTCACGAACGTTTTATACCAAAGGCCTCCCCAAAATACGTACCAATCATACCTAGGGAAGCCCAAGGCTTAGACGACCACACTTGTGAAGAATTATTTGAGCCTACTCCACCCGAGGCTTTCCATTATTTACCTGTCGAGCAATTGGCAGAACAGCCAATTATAAAGGAATTTTTTTTTTAGGAACATACTCTTTTGAACATCATGGGAGATTATAAAGCTTAACCTAACCATAATGAACCTCAGCCTCCCAGAACGTTTACCTATCCTATTATGTTGGATGTTGATGATGATACTGTCATGAAGAAAATTTCCCCAGCCTTCCTTCCAACCTTTTGTGGTTTATCCTCGGAAGACCCAGACCAATTTCTCTTTGAGTTTAAAGTCTTGTGTTAGACTTATGATTACAAGAATGAAAACCAAAAGTTGAAGCTCTTTTCGTCGACTTTAAAGGACTCGGCAATGCATTGGTTTATGGGATTGGGTTCTGCTAGTATAACATCCTAGGGGGAAATGAAGACTGTCTTCTTGAAAAAATACCAGAGTTACTATAGGGTAAGTGATCATAAGGAGGAGTTGTTTAAGCTAAGATAGAATGAGGATGAAGGCTTAGAGGATTATCTTGATAGGTTCCTCTTCCTCTCCAAAATATGTGGAGAAGTGGCCATTAGCGTTGAGATCCTGAAAAATAATTTTTTCTTAAAGGTCTTGATGATGCTAGAAGAAATCTTGATCTAATGGGAAAAGGTGGCGTATCTCAACTAACCCTTGAGGAAAAAATGTGAGTTATGTCAAAATTTCTCCTGTACTCGGGGAGGAATCTGCAAAACTAATCTTTTTAAAGGGTCTAATGAGATAGGTAAGCTTCGCAAAGAAATAGAAAATCTAAAAATAAACATTCTCGTGCAATTGAACACCACATTAGATGGTATACAAGCTAAAACTCGCAACCTAGAGACCTTGTCAATTTATTGTCCAAGGTGTCAGAATAAACACCTACAGTGTGAGTGTCCTTTAGATAAAGTCAATGTTTGTCAACTTTGTGAGAAAAACCATCCTACAAATCAGCGTGAACTTATGTGGATATCAAGAATACTAAGAAAAAAATATTCAGGTTGAAGAAGAGATAAACACCTTAAACCAACGTCAAGGAGGTAATTTCCCATATGGACAGAATTCTAATCCTATATGGAGACCACAAAATAATTGGGCTCATAATCAATGGACTCCATCTTGGAATCAGTCACCTCCACCTCAACCTAACTGGGGAACTCCTTATTGGGGATCCCCTGAATGGACAAACCACACATGGCGAAATCAGCAGTGGTCAAATCAATCCCAACAATAGTGGTACCAACAACATGCTGCCCCCTAATGGAATCGGCCACAAAATCAATTTTATATTGAACCTAGGAGGAATCAACAATAGAATCTGTTACCTCTAGCTCAAAACCCTCCTCAGAATGAGCAGGTAAACCAACCTCAGCTTCCAGTGCAACCGCTTCCCAATCCTAAGAATAATCGCTAGAATACTCCAGTCTATTCTACCGAACATGAAAATGTTATAGGGCTTAATGTGATACACTTCGAAAATATGCAGTTGCATTTTGGTTGAACTCTTCAACCTCCAACCATTGAAGAAATAGTGGAGGAATCTGAGCCTAAAATTCCAACAAAAGACACATCGTCTAATTAGGATATCACTCCTAAAGACAAAGAGCCTTTTTCAGCGGCAGGGGCTGCTGACTTGTCTTAGGGGGAGGAAGGTTAGTCCTTAAGTTAACATAAGGAGGATCCTATTCCAAAGGAGAAAAGGATGGCACCATATCTAGAATGTTTAAAGTCCATAACTCTGGAAGATACTCTGGAAGTATCCTTGACTACAGAAATTGTGTTAATTCAAGAGATTAAGCAGTTGCAAATTGAAGTTCCTTTATTGCAGGCAATAAAGGAAATTCTTGATTTAAACCAGTTAATCAAACAGCTATGTATCAAAACACTAGGGAGGAAGCTAAAAAAGATAAATACCATTCATATTGATGGTTATTTAGCTGATTTTATGTCTAGAAACACTATCGCTCTAAAATACAATGATCTTGGGAGTCCACTTATAACCATTACAATCAGTGAGGTTCAATACCAAATGCACTAGTCGATCTAGGGGCAGCTATAACGTGATGACTATGGATGTAATGGAAAAATTAGGTTTAACTAATTTACGTCCTATAACCACAGTCTTACAAATGGAAAATCAATCTATAGCCATCCAAAAGGGCGTCATTAAAAACATCCTTGTCAAATTTGATGGATGGGAATATCCAGTTGACTTCCAGGTAATCCAATCGCTTACACCTAAGGATAGCTATCCTATAATTCTTGGAAGACCTTGGATGGCCATGGTTGCTGCTAAGATTGATTGTAGGGAAGGGGGAATGACCATTTCACATGGTCAAGTTCTTATATCCCCCTGCTAAGCCTACTGAGCATAAAAAAGTTTGGGATGATGAACCTGAGGAACCCAATGGTTTAAAGAGTTTAGCCTCCCTAGCCATGGTAGTAATTAAACAGCATGGGGAAGAACTAGAGGAAGAGTTAGTAAGCAAAGTTGCACAACATGCTATAACCCTGAATGAGGAAGAAATGATGGATGCTCCAAGGATTTTTGGGAAACCAATTGATATAAGTGGAATGGAGCACGGTTATGCTACAATGGGAATGTCATGTCCCTTAGAAAATATGATTCCCAGAACAAGTTATTTCTTTGAAGACATCATGAGCTTTCACTATCTTATACCTCATAGTTGTCCTCTCAACATATTGTTGCGGCCTATGTATATTGTCACCTCGGTCCATCCTAGAACAAAATCGATAATGCTATTACCAGAAAAAACTTTGAATATCAATAGTTGGTTGACAGAAACTCAAGAGGATAAGTTATTTAATGTGTTGGTTCAAAGGTCTAAATATTTTTCTTGGTATTATACAGACATGAGGGGAATTCACCCAAGTTTTTGTACTCATCACATTTACACTGACATCAGTATAAGCCCTGTTCGCCAGCCGCAGAGGAGACTCAATCCTGCATTAAAGGATTTGGTCAAAAATTGAGATTGAGAAACTCCTTCGTGCTAGATTTATTTATGAAATCTCTGATAGTAAGTGGGTATCACCTATGGTGGTAGTTCCAAAGAGAAATGTGAAGTGGAGAATTTGTGTATATTATCGAGAACTCAATAAAGCCACTTATAGAGATTATTTTCCCATACCGTTTGTTGATCAGGTTCTAGACTTGATTGGGAGGAAATATTTCTCCTTTCTTGATGGATTTAGTGGTTACAATCAGATACATGTTGCTCCAGAAGACCAGGACAAAACCATGTTTACCTGCCCATGGGGCACGTTTGCATATAGAGTGCTTCCTTTTGGACTGTGCAACACTCCAATGACCTTCCAGAGAGTCGTTCTTTCCTTATTTTTTTCTCTTATTAATGACTATGTTGAGGTATACATGGACGATTTTACAGTCTATGGGTCAACATATGATGAAGCTCTTCAGAACCTAGATTGAGTTCTTGCAAGTTTTTTAGGAAAATAGACTATCCCTTAGCCATGAGAAATGCTTAATAATGATGGAACGAGGAATAGTATTGGGTCATCATATTTCCTCTGAGGGAATAAAGGTCAACCCTAAGAAAATTGAAGTCATTCAAATTTTGACTATCCCTCAAACTCAGACAGATGTAAGAAGTTTTCGTGGACATGTTGGTTACTACAAAAGGTTCATTGAAGGCTTCAGTAAAATTGTAGCTCCTATGTTTTCTCTTTTACAAAAAGAGGTAGAATTTTTTTGGACACCTAAGTGTCAGCTATCATTCAAAACCATAAAGGAAAATCCTGTCTCTACTCCCATTCTACGAGGACCAAATTGGAGTATTCCCTTCCATATCTATGTAGATGCTTTTGATGATGTTATTGGTGCAGTTTTGGGACAAGAAGATGAGAACGGGGGAAAGTATGTTATATATTTCATTAGTAAAAATCTTACTCCTGTAGAAAGGAACTATACAACAATAGAAAAGGAATTTTTGGTTGTTGTTCATGCCATAAAAAAAATCCACCATTACATTACGGGATATAAGGTTACAATTTATATGGACCACTCAGCTGTGAAGTATCTAATGAATAAACCTGTAGTCAATGGTCAAATTATGAGATGGTTATTGCTCCTTCAAGAGTTTAATGCCATGATTATTGATAAACCATGGAAATATAATGTGGTAGCAAATTTTGTGTCACAAATCAAACATGAAGAAGATGACAGTACTCCTGTATAGGATGATTTCCTAGATGAAAATTTGTTTGCAATTTCTATAAAATCACCTTGGTTTGTAGATATCGCTAACTATTCAGCTGCTTCAGAGGTACATCCTGGATTCACAACTAAGCAAAAGAAGCGTCTAATCAGGGAAAGTTCCTCGTTCAAGTGGATTAATAAAATTCTATTTTGTTGTGGGCCTGATATGATCCTAAGAAGATGTGTGAGAGCGGATGAAACCTACAGCATTCTAAGGGCCTATCATGATGATCCTTTGTGAGGGCATTACTCTGCAAAGAGAAATTCCCATAAAGTCTTAGGTGTCGGATACTATTGGCCCTCAATGCATAAATACATTAAGAACTATGTTCATCATTGTGATGAATGTCAAAGGGTAGGAAGACCAACTGCTTCTTCGTAAATGTCATTGCTCCCACAAGTAGTGCTTGAACCATTTGAGAAATGGGGTTTAGATTTTATCGAACCCATAGAGCCTTCCTCTCAAGGGAAAGAGTACTTATTGGTTTGCACTGACTACCTGAAAAAATGGGTTGAAGTTCAAGCCTTACGTGTAGCTAGGGAAGAGCAAGTTGCAGATTTCCTCTATAATAGAATCTTCCTTAGATTTGAAGCCCCTCAAACTATCATCACTAATCAAGGACCCCAATTTATGTCCAAAGTGCTCTTAGCATTTACCAACCATTTTTAGGTACGCCATAGGAAGTCATCCCCTTACCACGCTCCAGCGAACAGCCAAGTAGAAGTAACTAATAGAGAGCTTGAAAACATTTTAATGAAAATAGATTCTTCTAGAAGAAAAGACTTGGCTAGGAAACTCCTTGAAGCTGTATGGGCATACAACACAACCTGGAAATCTATGACTAGATTCAACCCCTATGAGCTCATTTTTGGGAAGAATCCTCTTCTTCTCATTGATTTTGAACTACAAACTCTACGAATGGCTATGGAACTAGGTCTTGATTTAAAACAAGCCCAAGTTGAATGAGTTTTGCAACTAATTGAATTGGATGAGCTTCATTTAGACGTCGTTCATCAAACTGAACTAATTCAACATCAATGGAAAGTGTGGCATGACAAACATATTAAGGAGAAGGAGTTTCATAATGGGGATTAGGCCCTGTTATTTGATTCGAGATACAAGTATCATAAGGGAAAGCTCAAGACTCACTGGGTGGGACCTTATGAAATTGATGAAGTCTTTTTGAACACAACTGTTCGGTTGAAACCAATCGATGGTGTCATGCGAGCTCTTTTGGTTAAGGGTCATCGCTTATGTGTCTACCATAATCTAGTCAACAGGGAAGACTTTACAAGGATGGTGGAAATGCAGGGCAAGGTCCAATGTGTTGACTCTACCAAGGCAGAGTCTATCTAGTAACAATGCTTTAAAAATATATATATATATAAATAATAATAATAATTAAAAAAAAAAATTGAAAATGTGCAATAAAAGGACATGTATGCCAAGATATTTTCCTTCATTAAATCTTTCTTCGTTTTTGGACTTAGCTAAAAAAAATTCCATTTTGCAGGACTTCTCAAAAAGTAGAAAATAACTTCCAAAGCACCCTCCAAAGAAATTCCAAAATGTTATGATGTCGGTGCTCGATGCTCTAGAACTTGACGATTTTCAAGCCCGATGCTCTGGAACTTGTATAAAGCTCATCATGTCGAAGAGGCATTCTACAATAAGGTCCAAAGCTCTAGAAATCCAAAACTTCTTCTCCATGGCACTCCACATTCATTTTGTTGCTTCTCGGACTGCATCTTTCAGCGATGCTCTGGAACCTTTTATTTCATTGTTGCTCCAGCTGCATCTTTCAGCAATGCTCCAGAACCTTTCATTTTGTTGTTGCTCCGGTTGCATCTTTCAGTGATGCTCTAGAACCTCCATTTCATTTTTGTTTCGGTCACACCTCACACCAGTGCTCTGGAACCTCCATTTCATTTATGTTTTCATCGCACCTCACACCGATGCTCCGGAACTTATGCCCTCATTTTGAGCATGATGTCAAAATTGTGTGCTCCAGAACTTGTTCATTTTTTTTCCGCCACCTTTTTCAAAAAAATTACTTTTTGCGATTCTTTCGCCAAAATATCTCATACATTTTTCTTTCTATTTTTGCTTTAGTCATAAATAAGCCACCCAATTCCATACTCCTCATTGATAGCTTCGTCACCCATAGAATTTTGCACCCATATCATAATAATTCCTCTGTCACCTCAGCCAATGCCTTCACGTCATCCTATCAAATCTGTAAGGTACAAGATCTTCGAACGATCACAAAACACAAGTATTAATTTTCACTTTAAGTAGGTAGCTATTTTTGAATAAAGAATAATTAATTGGCATGAACTTCACTCCCAATTTATCAATTTGTGCCACTCGGTGATCAATTACTTGTACGGAAAAGCCTTTCACATGCCTCCATACAAATTGGAAATCATTTAAGAGTAAGCTGCAAATAAGACAAATAAGTGATTTCAGAGGTAATATTTTCAAAAACCTGCATAAAAGCTTTGTGTCAGAATTGAAATATTTTGCAGAGTGAGAAATAAGGAAATGGGGGGTGGTAAAAGAAAGGTAGAGTTGGATTCAGCAGAAAATTTGTTGGGATTGAGTAATATCTCCAAGTTGTTCGAGGAAGCAGGGTGGTTAAACTTCATCAAAAAATTTGAGGGCTATAACAAAAATTTGGTAAGCTCTTTTGCTAAGAACTACACTAATGGTGAGGTGGTACTTCATGGGAAGCGTTTCATGGTAAGTTCCAAAGTTATTTCCTGCTTATCTAGATTAGAGAATGCAGGCATAAATATAAAAGAAACCTCTCAAATTGCGTACTAGAAATTATCTGAATTATTTGTTAGAGAGGGAGACCCACACACAATGGTAGTAATAAATACCAGGGGACAAAATAAAGGGTTCCAGAGAACCTCCATATTAGAACCTTGGGGCACTGTCGTTGCATGGATTATAAAGTATTTTACTTGTGAGGGTTAGCTAACTGTAGTTGTAGGACCTACTTTCCGTATGTTGACCCATTTGCATCACGAAAAGGAGAATCACGCTCTTAGGGTTAATATGCTTGAATTCTTGTGTGATTCCTTAAACACTTCCATAGAAAGGTATAAAACAGGGACTGGGCCTTTGAAACATCATGGGTTAATTTAGCTAATCTGTAAGTACCACTTCCGTAAGAAACCTCAGGGAAAATGGGAGAAGTTCTTAAAGAAAATGGAGAAGCCTACAATTGCAAGAACCATCCCACCAGGCTATTCCGCCATCTGGAGAAATTTCCCCTAAGGGCTCTCTAACTCCGAAAGCTCTTAATCCCACCACTCCTGGTCAGGATTTGCCAAAATTCTTTCGGGATGCATTCAAAACCCCTGACCTGCCAGAACAGGTTGATATTATTTATTCTAACACAAGTAAACCCAAAAAGAAGAAAAAGGGGAAAAATAGAACACCCGTTATTTTCCAAGAATTGCCTCCACTCATAAGGAGTAAGTAGTTAGCTTATGAATTCTCTGAAACCCCAATATAGGGTAAGGAGGGAAGTTCACAAAATAAAAAAGCCTAAGCGGCCACCTGAGCCCATAGAAATTTTAGAGCTTTCCAGTGAAGAGGAGGTACCCCTAAATAAAGAAGATTTGGGTGAAGAATTTTCTTTCCACTCTGCACATGTTGAGGAAATCTTCAATGATGAAATTTAGGGAAGATAACCTGAAGGAAATGGCAGTGTACTAGAAAATTTGTCACCGATTGTGAATAAAATTGTTGGAATAGCTTAAACAAGTAGTGCCATTGTTGAATTAGAAAAGTGTAAAGTAGAAATTGATGATCTACAAAGACAATTGTCTAAAGGTAACGAACTTATAGAATTTTAGAAAGAAGAATCGGTTGTGCAAATTGCTATAATAAATAAAAGAGATCAAGAAATAAAGGGCTTGAAGCTTCAATTGAAGGAAAAGGACTCAATAATCTAGAAATTACAAGAGAAAATGCAAGAACGGAATCAAAAGCATAAAACTTATAGTGTTGAAATTGCAAACAAAGATGCAGAGATGGAAAGAATAAAATAAAATTTGGTGTTCATGCTCACAGCTTTCGAGGAGGATAAGAAAATAAAAATTGAAGAGTTGAACGCTTCCATCAGCAGGGTAGTTGAACTAGAACAAGACTTGAAGGAATGCAATATAAAACCTCAAATGGAGTCCAAAGAATTTTAGGCTGAGCAAGTTGTAACTAATTGGTTCCAGGTCCACATTCCACCTCTGCTAATGAAATGGATGGAAAAGTGTTACTTCCTCAGGAATGTCCAAGCTGAAAATTATAGGCTAAAGAAGGAACTGGTGCTCCTAAAGGAGTCATTTCATAGGGCCTATAGAGGGAAGTAGGATGCATGTCAACTAGTGGATTGTTTACTGAATTGTAGAAGACCATCAAGAATTTACTCAATTTTTTTGAATGAACAATGGCTAAGATGGAAATTGTTTAAGATCTATAATGATCAACCCTATGAGCCTAATGATAAAGAGTTTGTTAAAATATTTGTAGAGTCAACTCCTAAAGACCAAGATCTAATTTGTGAATTCTTTCTGCATGACTTGTTATTAGAAAATCATAAAGATTTCTTTATCAACTTGTTTTTTGGAGAGGTAGAACTTAGAGCATTTCTCTCCACCATGAGGAAAAAAAATTCATTGGCAGGATCAGACAAAAGTATTTGCACAGGCAGAGAGAACAGTGGGTCTCCAAATAAGGTCCCCAAATTCAAGGCCTAGTGGGTTCAAAGCTACATTTTTGTCTATCCTTGTTAATGATAAGATGAAGGAAAGGTATAACAACATCCTCAAGCTATGTTATGATAATTTCATGGAAAATGGACATAAGTTGATTGTAAAAGCATGGCATGCTTGCGAAGAAAGATTCACCCCTCTACCAACTTACTTAGGGAAAACAGAGGTTATTTCCCCTCTAAATATCAAGTGGTCATTCAGAAGGGCAGATGCTTTAGTTAAAATCCTGAAGACTCTAATGACAAAATGGATAGGAATGAAATACAGACCTCCCTTGCTACTCAATCCACCCCAGGCCTTCAATATTTCCACAGATCAAAATGATAGACTTTTCAATGAATGGCGGGAGAGTGTGATGTTTCACAGAGGGTTCATTCATAACCCTGAAGCTTTTGATGCATCATCCAGGGAGACACATGATCTCAGTACTCTTTATGAGGAATGGAATAGGACTCAAGGGTTTAACTATGGAGCAGGAGGACCTGCCAGAAATTAGGTAGGGGAGGAAATGATGAGGTAAAAATAACCTCATCATAATAAAATCTTGAAAGCTTACTTTTGCTAACTCAATCCTAAGCTTGTGCTAATTTATTAAACTTTAGGAGAAGTAATTGCTTATTTTAAGGAAAAAATTTATTTCTTTCTTTCTTTTGATCAATTGAGGAAATTTACCAAAGCAAGTTTAATGGGTTCAATTGAGTGTTTTTGTAGGGAATAACGGGTCATCATGCGGTTGTTGAAGAAGTTTAACCAGCACATGCCTCAAGAGTAATGTTGTGAACCCACTCTTAGATTCCTAGATGATGCACCGAAGATTTAGTTTTGTTGATGATGAATTTGACATAAACAACGTTAAACAAAATATATCTACTCTATTCTCCTGAAAAAGAAAGACAACATATAGTAGCCTAACTTCCAAGGTCCTGCTAGTTGGTTCTCAACTGTGTGGTGTCACTCAAATGGTCCATGCAACTTTAATATTCAAGGGGCCTTTGTTGGTAATGAGGAATGCAAGCAATGACTTATTCATCGAACTGCTCTCAATGAAAAGGGGTTTTTTTAAATAAATAAAAAATATAGATCAAGGCGTATATCAGTAAAACATGAATAAAACTTATCTAATATCTGGACATATATCTTCAACAATGAATTTTCTTCCAATAAATCAAGAAAACCATAGCATGATGCAATTTATAGAACAGTCCATATTATTGCATGCATCTAAGGTACTTATTTTAACATCACAATCACACATCATAAATATTTCAAAGATTCAAGAGCACACTCTCATTCATTGCCAACACCATAGATCAACAGACTTTCAATAAAATCAATTCACAGATAATATAATGAAATAACCTTTAAATCTGGTTTCTTCTAATGATTTTCATCACATAAGAAACACGCATGCTTCAGCACAATCACTGACATACAGATAGACTATAATTCATCAACCTTATCCAATAAAACTCACTTCCAACACCATATTGTGTAAAAACCTGTAATTATATTCAACTGTAAATAAAGTAACAAAGTATCTCTGTAAAAACTACAAAAAAAATTATTGCCTACTATCAAGTGGCTAATCTTATTCTCATTAGCCAACCCTTACAATAAGATACCTCATAGGTATTTATATATATACAAAAATTTGAAGTCCCTTCTATCTTAGGTTGATCCACCTTTTAAGGATTTTAAGTCTTCTTGGAAACTCAGATCAATTTGATCTCTAGTTCCCACCTTGATCATTTAGTTTAACTGAAGAAAAGAATAGAGAGGAGAAAAGAAAGTCATGCGCCTCTAAGACTGTCAGTCCTGCATGCGGAGAAGAAAAGAAATTCATGCATGCATGAGATCATCCTTTATGCATGTGAATTTTTCTTTGCACTAGACTCGTCATAACTAGAGAAGACTTATTGAAGCACCTCCAAATCTGGCCCATCAACCCAACTATCCTCAAACTTGATCCTTTCTAATTTCACAGCAGCAAATCCTCTCATGTCCTTTAGATTTGTCAACTCCCTTTTATCTGCCCTTATCTCTTCTTTAATATCCATTAACCGGTCTAATAGCAGATCCTCTTCATCATCTCCTTTTTGCATGACCTCTTTAAACCTATCATCCCATTTCTCCTTTATTTGGCTCAAAGGTAGGTCCTCCTTTACTAGTATATTAACATTTACTATGACAAAAATAACTACTTCCAACTCCTCAAACTGTTCATTCAGATCCTTGACAGAATCTTGAACTTCATTTTTATGCTTGTATAAAAAGTCAGACCTAAACCGAAGTATGTTGGAAGTCTTTTTTAAGAAATATTTGTTGTCCTCTTCAAGTATCAACTATTCTAGAAGAGTGGACTTAGGAAATTTACTAACCTCTTTCAACTTCTAGCTATATCCTATGTACTCCTCTTCCTGTTCTCCCAATACTTTGACATATTGATTCATCTCTTCTATTAATTCCTCTGATATCTTGTGCACCTCAAAACTATTGTCTAACACCTCACTTACTTCCTGATTTATCTTATCATTCCACCTATCCAACATCTCTTCCTTACTCCTTACCTATACCAAATCATCCACATCTTTCTTACTAAGCAAAATTGGTGTTTCAATGGTGGTAACTTGTTGTGACCTCAGAGCAGAAACACTTTTCAAAAAAGAATGCAATTGATCCAACTAAGCCTTAAGCTCATCCTTTCTCTTCTTATCTTTCATCATTCTTGATCTAGTGAATGAAGCTACCACATCTATCAAGTTCATATGTTGATCTCTTGTGGGTCTCCCCAAGTTAAGAATGCCCAACTGGTAATCGGTCAATTGCATGCCTCCTACATCCTTGTCCATCATTGGTATGGCACATTCAGCAATAATTTCTCCTCCATCGGTGAGTCTAGTGGAATGTAGGATTTTGGCCTTCTTTTTGGGCCTTTCTTTTTCAATTTCCTTCATCATATCGTCTTAATTGAGAGGTTGTGAAGGTGTCACTAATTTCTTTTGCAGATCCAATTTCAACCAAGTGGGAGCACCTGGAGTAGTGGTCATTATAGTTGAAGAAGAAGTAGCAATAGCAAAGAGTTGTGGCATATTTAGTTTAGGTTGAGAATCAACCCCTTGTACCTCTTGTTTTTCTTGCTCCACATTTGTCTGTGCCAGCTTTTCAGCTTCCTCCCTGTCCTTACATTCCTATATCCTCTAGTCTTCTCCTTCCTTCTTCATTTTCTCTCCTTCTAACCTTTTCTTCTCAAGTTCTCAATTTCTCTCTTCCTCTAATGCCCTAAGTCTATCTGCATTTTCCTTTTACATTTTTTGCTTAATCAACTCCTCGGCATCTTTCTCTTTTTGCACATGTTATGCTTCCTCTTTCTCTTTATAGGCCTCTTCAGCAAGCTTCAATTTGGCCACAAGAACTTCTCTTTCCCTTCGCTGCTTTGCCTTTTCTTCCTCCAGATCATGATTTTTTTATAATAACTCCAGCTTATCATTTTCTTCTTTGATCCTAAACTCCTGCTCCTTTTTCCTTTGTTTCTTTTCTATTTCATCAGCTCTTCATTTGGATTCTACCTATTGTTATTGGAGTAAGGCATTAGCTTGTTCCTTAGCATCAATTGCCTTTTGTTCCTTAGCATCACCTCTACATGTGCTTGAGGATCCGAGGCTTTCTTTAACTCCTCAAATAGGGCCCATTGATCTTCCTTAGTCAAAACATGCTCAATTTCCTCCTCTAAAGGCATCTTTTCTTGTGCATATTTCTCTGATAAGGTCTCATCAGAGTCTGTTTCCAACTCATGGATCTCCTACTCCTTCTCTTTTCCCTTTAATGCTTCAGCTATACCATGAAGAGTTCCTTCAGGCATCTCTCCACTTGGTTGCTCTATAAGAGGGACTTGAGCATATGACTCACCTATTGCTAGTGTTGAAACAACCGGTCCTATTTGGGCATCCCCCTCTTGTACTCCAGGTAAATCTTGGGTAGAGGCTTCAAGCTCGATCTCTTCAATGTCAGAAGGGAAGATTTCCAAGGGCTCCTTGGAAGGCAATTTCCTCTTAATTCTTTTATATCCCTTCCCCTTCTTAGGAGTCGGTCCCTGAGGAGTTTTGGTTCTTAGGATAGCCCAGTGGATACTTATATCCAAAACTGGCCTCCCTATTTGTTTGATATCAATAGTCTCCTCAACATCCCATCCCACCGGATCCAAACTTTTGGTGCCAATATTTAATGCCTCATATGATGGATCTAACACATCTCCATCATCTACTAATGTATCAAGGATGTCATCTTTGATCCCAAATTCTACCATGAGTGAGACGGGCAACCTCTCATAATTCCTTTTCCTGAGGTCATACTCATCTTGAATATCACTTTAGAAATCCTCTAACAGGTTGAAATGTTTATCAAAAACCGAAGGTAGCAAGGCATTCATTTTCTTCCTTGGGTCAAAGTCATTTCGTGTAGTGTACAAACCTAGCTTCAGATATATCAATTCACTACAAACTACCTTAGCTCCAACAAAATTTTGGTAGTTGTATTCACCCAATTGCATGGGAAACTTATGACACCCTATTTTGTGCTTCAATCCAAATCGGGCATTGACCCCCAGAGCTTGATATACAAATTCCATTAGAACCATCCTATTGCTACAAAATCTTGGAAATAAGTGGGGATAACCTTTAAACCCGACCAGTCTAAAATAAGTGAACTTGGGGTATTGGATATATCAACATGCCCATTCTGTGATAAAGGCCATAGCTTCTTGGCTCAATCTATATCCCACATCTCCATTAAGTTGGTTAATGATTACATATAAGAATGCATCATTAACCCTTCTAAATTGTGTTTCAGACACTTGTAGATATAGTTGATCACAATCATCCCATACTTTCCTTTTTCCATCAAATTCTCCCAATATTCCCACTCTATTTAAACCTAGAAAGATGCCTCCTCTAGTTGTTGCATAGACAACATAAGAAGTCATGAAAAAGCTCTCGGTTTCCCTTATTCTAGTTAACTAGTCATGAATAGCATCAAAGACAATCATTGGCAAATAAAACTATTGTTTTCCATTAAAGATGGTATGAGTGAAGGGAAACATCCATTCCTTAAAATTAAATTCATCCCTCTTCACAAAGGCTCTAGACAACATCATTATTAGGTTTGATACTTCTTTGTAGAATTTTGTCCTCTTTGGTTGATCATGAAGCTTGGTCAGAGACTTCTTCTCTATTCTCAACCACTTCTTGTTCAAGTGAGCCTTGTTAGCCTCCTTGTATTTGCTATATATACCCAAAGCTTATGCCTCCTTTAACTATACCAGGCTCTTTGGATCCGGGACACTAAACATGTGTTGAAACATTTGAGGAGTTAAATCAATAATAACATTGTCCTGTGAATCCATACACTACCTAGTGGCCGATTTGTAAGCTCCTGTTGTTGTCATAATCAATTTCGGGCACTAGATAGATAGAGGAAATAAGATGATGTGAGCCAAGCCAGACTCAACTATTCTTTCAGTTCTTTCTATTATATCCTCAGCGAATGTTTTTTAATACAACTCCCCAAAATTGTATGAGCCTAGATTGGTGTCAGTTATATCAGACCAATCTGATTCCACTTTGCTTGTTGTGACAACAAGACCCCTATGGTTATACCTCAAGGTATAAGGTAGCTACTCTGGCTTAATCTTTTTAGGCTTAGTTGCTACCTTTTATGTTTCTATAGGTTGATTCCTTTGGGAAGCTTCTCCTGATACTCTTGACATTCTTTAGCTTTCCTTCAACAAAACCTCCAATTAGATCCTTGAATAAACATCACAAAATATGCTTCAAAACCTTACCCTTCATATATATCAGAGGCGGAACCAAGTATAAAAACATTCTAAACAGTCTCCTTTAAAACATTGTCGGGCTCAGAGCGAAAAACCGTTATTGATATTACAATCAAAACAAGCGGGACCGGAGTCGGAACTGGAATGGTAACCAAAACAGGAACTGGAATGGAAATTGATTTGGTTTCATTCAGATTTTCTAATTTCATAGTTAGTTTTAATTCCACTTCCGACTAGGTTATCATTATTTTGAAAGAATGCTTCTCATTATAAGCAGAGTCGGAGACGAGATGGAAATGGAAGTGATACTTATTGGAAAACATGGTTCAAAGTCTAGATTGATTTTGATCCCAATTCCGCCTATAATGACCATGACGTCATAAGTATTTTTAAGCAGTTCGATAAATAACTTCATAATTTAAGGACTAGCTCATATCAAAATGAAAGGGGGCTTAAACATAACCTAATAAGACCATCCCCATATGATTGAGAGGCGATTGTACCTTTTAGGGTATCATATTTAGATTAAAAACACGAACACAGAAATGCATCAAAACCCTAAACTAAAAACCCTCCATATATAATAACTAGGGCACAAATTTAACCCTATTTAAATTAACCGTATTGATACGACACAAGATTCCTAAATAAAAATGGCAATTTATCAAACCCTACTCATTGTAACAGTCATTAACCTATGCAGTTAAAAACTAGGGCACCATGATGCAGTCATGACTAAAACGTGAAAATGACCGTGTTAAAAAACAAATAGACGAGAAACAACTGGAAAAGTCAAATGAAAATAAGAAAGCTTAAACAAAAGAGAAATAAACCGAAACACATGAACTTATAGAGGAATTCGTGAACTTTCCCAAAGCCAATCAATCCAAAATGAATAGAAATGGAAAACGCGAAAAATAAAGAGAAGAACGAGAATAGAAAACCCTACCTCAAACGCAAATAAATAGGTTAACTTCCTGAAGCAATCTGTGTGCAACTATCTCTCTTTCAATCGATTCACTCGCACAAAAGCTCCACTGCAACTCTGGTTCACTCTTCAATCTCTTAACAATAATGGTAATAACTACGCATTAATTCCTAATTAAGGTAAAAACTCAGAGTTTCACGCATGCATGGCACCTGTAATTAATGCAATAAATTCAGTAGAGCGGAGTCAGAACTATAGAAGAAACTGGCACATTATTGTTGTGCAACTTCAGTAAAGTCAATGACCAAGAAACGACGGGAGCGGAATCAAAACAAAAACTGATTTGGAAACTTGTCTAACTTTCCAACTTGGTTCCCATTCGAGGTTTGGTTCCGCCGACAAAGAATAAAGCGAAACAAAACATCAAAATAAAACAAAAAGACCAAAACAAGAAAACTTAACATACAAAACCTAGTTTAAAATGAAAGACCAAAAAGCGGAGGCGAATTCAGAACGGGAATGGATTTTGAAACTTCGAATAAAAATAGACTTAACTTCCACCCCAGCTCCGGCTCCGACAAAGACAAAAAAACAAAGTCAAAATAAAAACTGTCGGGATGGGAATCAAAATGAGTTTTGAAAGAAGTTCTTAAAACCTGATTCAGTTCCAGTTCCGGTTCGGATTCCAACAGAAGAAACCAAAGAAAAACAAAGTGTTAGAAAAGAAAGACTCCAGACTTTGTTTGACAAACGACCAAGGAAAAAAACATAAAGGGGGGCCCATTTTGACCAAGGCAAAAGATAGGGTGGTTATGCAAGGCATAACAAGTTTTGGTTCTTTAAATTATGTTGTTTATAATTTATGGCTCTTCTCGAGCCTTCTATATGTTTATGAGATTTAAAGATATCAAAGTTAGTTTTAAGTTGAGGAAGCCTTTTTCAAAGGCTATCCACGCCATCTTAAATTTAGGATTTAGTTATAAAGTTATCTATAAGAATTTAATTTCACAAGTGATGAAAAAGACAGAGAGGAAGTATCATTATGTTGTTCACATGGTTTTTCAAATATTTGTTGAAATCAGTTATTTGATTTTTGTCTATTGATATTCTGTTGAATTATGAGTGATGATGATTGTTCGTAATGGGTAGACTCCAGAACTATTAGCTTATGTGATTTTAAGATGAGGTGTTAATCTGTGAGCTAGCCACTTGAGGGAAGTAGTTTAGATAGATAAGTATTTTTTTGTTTTGTTGTTTCATTTGTTAAAGCTAGATATATGTTCAAGAGGAAGTAATTAAGTTTGTTAAGAGTGGATGATAAGGAGGTTGGATGAATCACTCACTGATTCATGCTCTAGGTCTTTCTTGGAAGACCTCTAGGGTGTATTTCTCCACCACTTGCAACCTATAGGATCTCTTTCTTCTTAGGATCCCCTGGTTCTCCTTTCCAACCCAACTATCAACAAAGTCCCTTCTCCCAAGTCAAAACTTGGTGCAATCTTGTAGCACTAGCCCTTAGCCCTTAAACTACCTTAAAGGCTACTAACCTCCAATTTCTTGAAATAGTTTTACAGAGGTGTGGAGGTTCTTCCAAAGACTTCAATCCATCCTATTAGGGGTATTAGGGATCCACCTAGTTCCATCTGTAGGTCGCTTTCACCAAACCCCTCTATTAGGCCTAGAAGGCTACTAGCCCTATTAGGTCTCCTTCTTCGAGAAATCAGGGTTTTTCCCAAAGTCCTTCCAAGTAACCCCCAATATTTTCTTGGGATTCCTGGTTCATATGCCCACCTCTCAAGGATTTTTGGGCTCTTTGGCCACAACTGGCCATACAATGCCCTAACCTAAAAATGAGCAAAATTAAGGCTTTTTAAGCCCTTTTCTAGCTTCCCTGCAACTTCCTAAGTTTTCCCCTCACAAATGGATTGGTAGAGTCTCTTCCTCTTTACCATAGCTTGGTAAGATTAATATCTTCCTTCTCCAAAAGGAAATTTATCATAAATTTTATGCCTCTGTAAATGAAGTGCTCTGCACTATGGTCTTTCCTAACCGGGCTCTTCTCTGGCTTACCTAGGATAAGACTCCAGCACTAGCTCCTGTGCTTTCAAAGACTCTAAACCCTACTATATGTACATCCATGGAGTCTAGTCACTAATCCCAAAGGGTCGTACAATTTGTACGGTGGGAAAGTGAACTAACACTCCATTCTTTAAAAACTGCCTGGTTCAGACCAGCAACAGTGTAGAACACAAAACTATTTACAAACAATGCTTGAAACTGAACAAACAAACTATCTAATGCCACACAGTACACAAAGAAAAACTACCCTACATCATGCATGAATTACAGTGCCAAACTAATCCATCAAAACATCACAACAATGCCAAAAACCAGAAATTTCAAACAGAATTCACATATGCTTTTTCCTTGATTTCAAAAACTTAAACAATATGAAAGGCTTCCAACCTCACTCCAATGTTGAGGCATCCCATAAATAGGGTCACCAATCATTTATCCTCTCCCCTTAGGCTCTTCTTGGTCGGTTGTAGCTCCAACTATCAACATTGTTGAGTAACATTTCAAATGTTGCACAGTTGCAAGACAACCTCTTGGCCCTCTTTGCACCTTACAATAATCCTAAGCCTCATTTGAACTTGAACTCTATTACACCTACTCTATGGTCAGCATGACCTTCATCAAAACACAACAAAAATGCCAAAATATATTGCTTAGTTATCCTAGACAAAGTTTTCCTAGACAACCTCCTCGACAACCTATGGCAACCTATGGGTGCTCCTGCACCAGTGGAGTCTGAAGTTTCAGAGAAATATTGTTTTTCATTGGTATGAGTTATCTTTCATAGTTGATAAAATCCTTTACTGTTAAAAAAAAATTCATTGTCTGTTCGCTTACTTTTCTGCTTCTGTAGTATATCAGTTATTTAGTTTGCTTGTTTCTATGCTTTCTAGTTTAGTTGTGTTGCTTTCTAAATTAGTTGTCTTATGCTTTTTAATTTAGCATTTCCTATTTTCTTAGAGTAAGATTATTTTCTAGTTAAATAGGAATGGCCTTAGATTAAAATTGACTATGATAGTTTAAGATAAAACATAAAATATAAAATGAGCTATTCAAATCATCTTCTTCTGCAAATTGCCTTAGACATTGCCTGGTCGACTAATTGACATTCAATTATTCTAAAGTAGTAAGACCTAATAACAGCATATCACATATGATGCATGTAATATTTACAATTCAATCAATATTCATATTTGCAAAATACTTTCTTGTGTTATTCCTATTGTGTTGACTCTAAGTTGCATGATTTGGACTATTCTTTATCAACCCTCCATCCATGACTGTACCAAGTGGTATTAGAGTGATTTTTTGAGTCATGAAGGCATTCCTTATGGTGAAAAAATCACTGAATTGAGGTAGATTACATGTGTTTTCAACTAATCACCGACTATGAGGCAGTTGAAACCCTTGTAGCCAAATCGTTGAATTGAGGCACTTGCTATAGAAAACGTCACTGGGAGAATGGATGAGATGTTGGAAATGATGCATGAAATTCAAGTCTGATTAGATGCAGTAGAAGAGGATAGAAGGTGATGCCTAAACTCTAGACATGAGGATGAAATTGATGATGAAGTAGATCATGTTGTGAATCAAATTGAAGAAGCCTAGAAAAAAGAGAAGAAGAAGAAGAATTAGGTCAAATAAAGATGTTGAAGGCTATTTAAAATTGGTAAGAAATCTAGAGTTAAAATTTAAAATTATACAAGAAATTTAAACCCTAAAAAATTGATTGACTGTATCAATGAAATGGAAGAATAATTTGAATACAAAGAAATTGAAGATTCGGAAAGAGTAAGATTTGAAAAAACAAAGTTGAAAGGTCATGTTGCTTTATGGTGGAAAGAAGTTAAACTGGATAGAAATAGAAGAGGAAAAGAGAAAATCATCAAATGGGATAGAATGGTAACAAAATTGAAAAAACAATTCATACATGTTGATTATGAACTGTAATTGTTGAAAAGATTGTAGAACCTAAGGCAAAAAGAGAAATTTGTCAGGGAATACATTGAATAATTCTACAAGATGATCATTACGACTAGACATAGTGAAAAAAGAAAAGAAAAGGTGGTGAGGTACATCAATGGACTGAGAACCTGTAACGTGTTGATTGTTCACTGAAGTAAAATTTCCTAATTTTTCACTTTCAAGTAAATAAACTATGTAACTCAACCATTGACATAAAAAAATGTCTTTTATTTATAGAGAAAAAATGAACATGGATGTCATAACAATAATCAACATTGATTCCATTCTAATATAATAATCCTCAAATTACAATATTCCAAAGAATGTGTACATAGTACATACATAGCTCAATTGAGTTTCAAAGCAATAGATATAGATGGTCTAGGAACCTCCTTCCAAATCTCGGTCTTCTATCACCTGCTGAGGAGGAGAAGCATCACTCAAGCGCTTTTCTGCCAACCATGAACTCATATGAGGTCCCCCACACATCTATTGTATGATAGATGGACCTTCCCTTCGATGAAGAGAATGGTGGAGTAACCTTTTAATGACAACCATTCTAGTCTTAGTGTTGTGTACTACATGTCTAGAACTTGTAAACCCTACAATATTGGACTAGCATGCATAAATGAATCACAATGAATTGACAATGGAGCCAAAGGCAATCACACTACTTTGGCCAAAGTGTTCTCACCCAGTAATTTGAGTGATAGTCATCCTACTCACATGCACTACTCAAGCTCTATTTGACTTAAGGCCATTATAATGTATGCATAGTAATTTCCTCCTATGGGTATTATTTCACCCTAGATCAACCTATTCCCTTTTCTATAAATAATGGTATTTCTACCCACAAAGCATAAATACTAGTTACCCTCCCTTCAAAGGATAATCAAATCCTAGGTGTAACTTACAAGCTATCTAATTCAATAAAATAACTTAGCAATGAATAACCCTTAAGCTATTATTTTTTAATCATAACTAGTATAGATATAATTATGACAAAAAATCCCTCCTATTATGGAGTAAATACAGTTATTTTCATAGAAAAGAATAAAACAACTTTTATTCCTTTTCAAAGAAAAGCATAAAATAGCTTTCATTCCTTTCCAAAGAAAATGCTAAGAAATGCAAGTACTCTCAAGCAATATCAAACAAAGCATTTAATTCTCATTCTTTCACAAATAAAGACAAATAAGAGAATAATAGATCCTCATGTTTGTAATACGCTTAATCCAACTGACTAACTTGATGTTCAACCTTCAAAAAGTAGCTTCTAGCTCTATAATATTAACTCAAAGCAACTCCTCACTATAGCCTCTTCTCAATCAGCACTATACTCTCACAAAATAATACTATACTCTCATCAAATAACACTATACTCTCATAGATAATACTGGCTCTAACAATTTACAGCTCTCAAATTATTTGCAATAGAATAAGATTGCAAAAAAGTGTGTCCCAAATGAGAGAACTAGCCTCCCTATTTATACAAAAAATTATGACTTTGAAGGAAAGAGATGAAGCATGTCAGTCGACACCTTTCCTCCAATGGATCGACTCACCACACACAGCAAAAAGGTGGTAGAAATCTAAGTATAAACTCAGTAATTTTCCTACAGATCAACCTCTATGTTTTGACAGCAGTTCAAGACTAATTCAATTAAGCATATGCTCAAATTATGACTGTCGACCTATAACCAAAATAGACTTCTACAAAAAATAGAGTTTTCATATGTTGGCACCATGTTGCAGCCATATTCCCTATTATTTGGTGTGGTTTATCACATTGAAATAGTCTTCTACTTACAAGACACACACCAACTAAGTCGACTTGGTCACAGCTCATTTCATTGCCAGGGAAAAGATGAATCGACTCCCCTTTTATAGAATTCAAATGATGCTTTGACATAGCATGTTTACTTGTTGTTGCTTTATATATTTAAACACTTTATGAAGTGGGTTCATATATTTCCATCACTTTATACATTAGTTAAAAGTGTTCTAAGTTTGATAATTCACTACTTATAAAGATAGTGATGCATTTCAATAGTATCGATTATGGTCTATTTCCCATATTGGCCTTAATGTTTTCACATTACTTTATATATATAATCAGCCTTTATCTTGTGTCAAACATTTGTAATAATCGGCCCATAATACTTTGTATAGCATATATATACAAATCGGCCTCTATTTAATTATCATATATATATATATATATATATGTCAATGAATAGCCTTAACTCTATCACATATATATATGCATATGTATATATATTATAATATATATATATGTGTGTGTGTGTGTGCATATTCCATGACAATCAAATACATATTTTATTTTTTTATGAATAGGCAGTTATCTATATTATTAATAAAGATAAAGTTACATATTCACAAAAAAAGGGCGGGTGGTAAAAAGGCACACTCCAAGATTCACATGGGTGGAGCCTAGAAAACCAAAAAATAGAGTCACTTGGGCCTAGCCTAGAAATTCACAATCATTACAAACATATAAAACAAAAAGGCCATTAAGCAGCCAGAGCAGTGCCAGCAGATCTAGGAGGGTCTTTGTTATCCATTTTTTTACCCCATACATCAACAGGGTCAGGAGTGACGTCAGGAGGACCCCCACCATTGTCATCTTCTTTTTCTTTATCTTCTTCCTTTTCCTCATGCCGAGGTGAGATCGCCAATGCCAGACGTAGGAAGCATTTACCAGTGTCCGGCCAACCAGAGTTGTTACCAGGAGTATTATCAGAGGGCCATCCAGAGGCACCACCATCGCTCTCTGCCACCCCTCCAGATGGCCATCCCAGGTCAAACTACAGAGGAGTAGAATGCAACCACCTAGGAGGGCGAGAGCCATGCTATGGAGGACCTTGAGAGCGGGGGTGAGTGGAACCACTCCGCCACTGGCCCCTAGAGGGTGACCAGCTGCAAGAGGAGGTGGGCAAAGTGGGCACCCAAGCCATAGTATATGAGGCATTTCCCCAATGGTCCAGAAGCACCTAAAGGTGAGACACCTCAAGTGCAACTTTATTAGCTTAAACTTGTATTTGCAAAAGAACATTAGAGCAAATAATAGCTTTAGAATACAAAGAAACATTTTTATCCATTTGGTTGTTAGCAAATATGTCAGAATTTCTATATGTCCAGATACTAAAGAGTATTTCCACCCTAAAAGTGTACCAAAGTTGGGTATACTTAGTAGGAATCCTGGGTGAATCACCCAGCAGAACCATATACCAAGAAAATGACTTCGATCGGAAAGACCGAAAGAAGTCATGAATTCAATTCCAAAATTATTAGGCTTTGGAATAAAACAAGAAGAGATGCTTAAAAGACTCAGCTCGCCCACAAAATGGGCACCGAGGGTCTTAGACCCCTAAGTGAACAAGTCAAGACCCTGCTAGTAAGCCTTGGAAAATAATACACCAAGAAAAGTGGGTGAGCTTAGGCTCAACACTTGCAAACCAAGTGGCAGAGAATATTTTTCATCAAATAGGCATAAAATACTAAAGATACCACCTCTGGTTTAGACTTTTAATCATAGGAAAGTGTGTTGAAAGCCACAAATACCCAAGCCTAGGCTTGTAATTTTTGAAAGGGGTGTTTGGGTACCACTTCTAGTCCTTCCACCAGGGCTTGGTACCATGAATTCCCACCTTATGAAGTATATCTACTAGAATAGCTTTCATCAGACCATCATAAGTATCACAGTCTTGGTTTTGAAGACAATAAAGATCATGAAAATCTTCCCACAGCATAATACACATTGTGGGTTTTTGAAACACATGTTGCAAGGTCTAGATACCTTTCTTGTAGAATCTTAAATCCTTAAGCCAAGGTGATTTGGCTAGCAACTGATCATTACCAGTAAAAAGAGGCAACCACCACACATTCTATTGATTGAATGAAAGCCCATCACAAAAACTAAAGTCGGCCCAATGGAGCAAGGGCTTGACCTCTTCCTAGGCTCTCCAAATGCTTTTATTTCCCACAATATAGACTAGTTCCTTCATAAACAGAAGGGTTTGAGATCCAATCCCCTTCCAAGATGGTTTGTGAATAGGAAAGCCGAACAAAATGTAATGTCTGAGGATAGTTTTCTAGGCTTCATCACCAGTAAGAGCTCTTATTATCCATTTCACACACAAGGCAGTCCCTTATCATTGAGTGGAGAGCAGGGCAAGCCCTCTAGAATCTTTAGAAAAGTAGAAAAACTCCCATGCTACACGGTGAAACCCTTGATGGGTCAATGAAAGTCATGCAATAGTTTTTCAAGCTTGACATAAACGAATTTCGAAGGAGCCCAACAAGAAGAATAATAGAAGTGTATAGCGGCCAAGATCTTAGAACGCACCTAAAATTTCCTTGTTAGAGAGAGAGGCTTGGTAATCCAGTAGGCCATATTTTTCTCAATCCAGTTCCACCTATACTATTGAAACTTGTGGGGAGTGGACAAAATAGACTACCTATATCGCAAGGTTTTATGCCATTGAAAGGTGGAGCAAGAAGGGAAAAAAAATCAAGGAATTCTAGAGCCTCCTTAATGTTGTGTTCATCCTCTAGAAGAGTGAGGAATGATTCATCAACAAAATGGCCATTAACAAGTTGAGACTACAAGTTGGGCAAAGAAGTGCCTCTAACCTGCTGCTAAGAAACTGCATTATCAAGCAAATAACCAAACCCTTTAGCAATAAGCACATAGAGAGGGGGCAAGCGGGAAACCCTACCTAATGAACCAGAACAAGCCAAAGGCAAGAGACTAGTGCCCATTAATGGTGATGCAAGTAGAGGCATCTGAGAAAAGTATTTGGATGGTTTGAATGAAATTAGGCCCAAACCTCAAGGCATTTAGCATGGCGAGAATTAAAGTCCATTCAATGCGGTTGTAGGCTTTAGCAAAGTCTATTTTGAGCAAAATGACTTTATAGTTAGAGTTCCTGGCCCATTCCATACCTTCCCAAACAACAATAATGTTATCCAAAATAAATTTGGATTTAATGAAACCAGTTTTCTCTGGGTGCACAATTTGAGGTAGAAGATGGCAAATTTTCAAAGCAAGGGCTTTTGTAATAATTTTGTAAGAAATATTAAGGAGTATGATAGGTCGCTAGTTGTAGATACCCTTGAGATCGCAAGGTTTAGGTATGAATTTAATATTCCCTTTATTAATTATGTTACCAAAGGATTTAGAATCAAAGGCCTCAAAATAGACTTTATGTAGAATTGTGCCCAACATAGTTTGAAAGGGATTTGTAAAATTCACACGGGAAGCCATCAATGCTCGGGGCTTTATCATCGACCATGGTGTGAGCAGCCTCTTTCAAATCTTCAGCAGTGAGAAATTACTCATAAAAGACCTTTTGGGTTGAAGTTAGCCTATTTGGCACAACAACAAGACAATCCTAAAGAGCTTGTTGTCACTCTAGTGTATACTCCTGAGCAATGAAAACTTATTCATAATACTAACAAAGGACTGGTGAATGGCAGAAAGCACCTAGGTGCCTTCTTTGATTTTTTTAATGCCAGGAGCTAAGTGCCTAGCATGAAGGGCCAGAAAAAACTCCTTGGAGGCACGATCACCAATTTTTAACTAGTGCAATATAGCTTTGATTTGTGCACCTCTGGTAGCATAATTATCTACAACTTACTTTTTGTGCCTTAATTCTGCCACCCAAAATTACAATGATGGGGAGAAAGGGTTAGCTGCCAGAGCCTTGGTAGCTAAACGGAGGTCAGTCGTGGTCACCTCATAAGACTAACGATAGAAAATGGATAGCTAATGCCCATAAATGCGAAAAAATATTGTCATGTGATTGATAGCATCATTCCACCAACCAATCCAGCCTATATTGTGAGGTGGCCTACACTCCATATTCCAAACCATACGAATGTGGGCCAACATGGGTTGATGATGCAACAAAGACGTGTTTAGGAAGAACTGGTTCTTGTAAGAACAAGGTTGTCTTAACTCCCATTCAATGCAAAAAGATATGGGAAAATGATCAAATAGCATCACATCCACTAACAGCTTAACCAAAAGTGGAGAGATGTCAAAAGAGACAAAAGATTAAGCTAAGATCATGGCATGATCGAGGTGCTTAAATATCCTATCAGAACTAGCTTGTTAATTACACCAAGTGTGCTAGAGAGAATGAGAATGGCAAGGACCACTATTGGGATCCAAAGCCCCAATTTATTATGCATGTAAAACCATGTCTCACATTCACCAGCTACCCATTTGAATGGTAGAGTACCATCTTTGTCATACGCCATCTCAACCATATTGAAATCCCCACACAAAAGCCAGGTAGCAACTAGCAATGAATCAACAATCCAATGCCAGAGCTAAGATCTCTCCACAACATCATTTGAAGCATAGACATTAATAATCCCAAAAGAGTGATTATCGATGTTAAGAAGAATCCAAATGAGCCAATGTTTGGGGTCAAACCCATGATCAACCACACAAGCATTCCACCATAGGGACAAAAGGGTGACTGCTCCACCACATCTAGCCTCATGATCAGTACAAAACATTTTACTAGCTATCCAAATAGACCGACAAGTTGATGCGAGCAAAAAACCAGTAATTTTCACTTCTTGGAGACAAAGCACTTCAATACCAGTATACTTCTACAGAGTATCCATAATGGAATACTTCCTAGAGAGGTTTTTCAGACCTTAAACATTCCATGAGAGGAAATTATTGAGTGAAAATCCTCCATATCATCAGAGTCCATCTCCTCAACCAAAGTAGAGAAGCAATTCTGCAAAAAAATTGATGGAACTGAACCAATTTGAATGTTTGGAGAAGAAAATCTTTGTTTCTCCTGCACATATTCTCCTTCTTCTAGAGGTGAAGAGGGGCTATGAGATCACCTTTGAACTCCCGACATAGGAGGAGATTCAATCAGTTGTGTTATCATGATGGAAGCAAGCTGAGGCATAGCCTTAGGCCTTGGTTGCACCAAAGTATTGATATACCCAAATTGGCCCTCTTTCCCCTTCCCCCAAGGGTTTGAAACTTCATTAATTGGATCAAGGACTTTGGAAATTGTTGTAGATCCATTGAACTTATTTTTATGGTTCATAACCATTGTCCATTTCTCCTTTGATTTGGTAGCAAAAGTATCCACCTGACGGGGCTTTTCAGCATCCTATGACGATGAAGGAGTATGAGGAACTACCAAAGGGCAATACTTAATCTTGTGGTCTATGAATTGAAATCTATAACATGTGTTCGAAAAATTAAAATAAGTGACTTTCTAGGTATGTTGGAGAGCTCCAATTTGAATATTAATGGACTCCTTCAAATCCTGTGAAAGGTCCACTTCGACATAGACCCGTTTCTGGGGTCGAGCCTGAAATAACCTATCTAGTTCAATATAAATGACCTTCCGAAGACACAATATGGTTCAAAAAAGTCACACAAGGCAAAGGAAAACCCGAAAATTCAATCCAGACTAGGACTAGCTAATTAGTGTCATCCATGACATTAAATTCTTGGTTCCATGACTAGAAAATGAACAAAGATGATCAGACATACTAGGGACCATGATTCGGGATTGCCTAAACATGACTGACCTCTGCAAAGCAAAAAAGAAAAAACCCTTGGTTAAATTTTGGATCATATCAAGGCAGACCCCGTGAGGGACCCAAGCCTTGTGAACCCATTCTTTAAGCACACTTTTAGAGGGAGTCCTCCCAAAAAAATAGCCAACAAGAGTATGATGCTCAAGCCATTGACATGCAAAATCAAAATTTGGTAAGGGTAAAACCACATCAGTCGGGGAGTCAAAAAAATTACCTCATGAAATACTTTCAAAAAAAAAATTGTGGTCACTTGTTCAGAGGGGGAGCCATTGAGCAGAGTCATCAAACTGCCAACACTAGCAAGAATTGTTGGGTTAGAACCAATTGAGGGTATATTAAAACCAATAAGTCCACAGTAAATGTAAAGGTACACACAATAAATTGGAAAATCATGTGTCTAAGGCGTGGTATGATGCAAGAGGGGCTAAGGATGATCGTAGAAACAAGAAACCCTAGCATAGCTCATTCACCTTCCTTTCCATTAAATACATATACATTTGATATTCAAATCAAATTAATATTCATATAATAATAATATTGACTATATATATACATATATATATATGTTGATACATTTGTATGGACAATTCCATTTTTCAAACATACATATGTATTAACACATGTATACATATGGATATATGTATATATTTTATATATATACACATTTGATTGCACAGTCAAGAATATACACATTTACTATCTTATTTATAGGTGATATATATGTGATGTATTTATACATAAACACATACATGTCGTTTGTCCATTTGAAAGCGCTATGCTCATAAGCAACCCGTTCATAAGCATGCAAAGGTATTTCTACCTATGTACTCTCATGTACATGTTCCTACATGTGTATAGTCTATCATTGACATGCATATACACACATTCCACGTGTGTTCACCTCATCTATACAAGAATAGTAATATAGGGAAGAACTCATAAGCTCTAAGCATATAAACATCATCCAAGAATGAACTCGATAATAAAAAAGACCCTTACTAATGCAAACCCATCATACTAAGACTTACCAATTCCCCAGCACAATCTCTTGACTCAACCATTCTATTGTAAGTGTGTGTTTAAGCTCAGTTAGGTTACATTACTGGTTACCCGACCAATTTCTTCTCTTGGGTGATACTTCCCTTCGCACCTAGAGGAATGAACATGTACTTGCATCCAACTAACACATTCCCATGGTAGTCAGCTATTTATCAAAATATGTATTTACATAATATTTCTCCATAGTTAGAATATCCAATTTCAATAACCATGCATTTCATATATATGCATTCCTTCACATAACATTAAATGAAATAACATTCATTCATAATTAACTGATAACAAAGTGCAAGCACATATATTCTCAATCAGAATTCAAAATACATTCTCACATATAGTATTTTACAAGATGATCACTAGGCAAAAAGAGAAATTTTGGAAGGAATACACTAAAGAATTCTACAATATGATCATTAGGACTAGACATAGTGAAGCAAGCAAAGAAAAGGTGGTGAGGTACATCAATGGACTGAGAACCAGCATCCAAGAAGAATTTAGCCTAGTAAAGATGACATAAATTGAAGAAGCATATCAATTTGCATTAAATATGGAAGAGAATTTCAACAAAAAGTTTGAACAAAGATAGAGAAGTGCAAGAGGAAGATTCCAGAGGATTGTATCACAAATCGGAGAAAGAAGACCTTATGCAGATCAAAAAAAAGATGGGAAACCCTATCAGAGTGAAAAGAAGGATTGTAATTCATACCGTAAAGGAAGAGAAGCTATAAACTACTACCGTAGTAATAGAGGATGTCATAATTCATACAACAATGATGGATATCGAAGAGATGAAGGGAGATATGAGAAGAGAAAAGTTAGAGCAACCTATTTCAAGTGTGGAGGTGAAGGAAATAGAGTATTTGAATGTCATCAAGGAAGTACCAAAAAGAAATTTGAGCATTCCAAAAGAGCACCTTAAGTGGATGAAGAACCTGTTGAATCCCCTAATTCAATTAGGAAACCTGAGAAAGGTGAGTCATTGGTAATGAGGAGAGATTTAATGCATGAATAAGTGACTGAGGAACCACTGTAAAGGAAGAGTTTGTTTAGACCAAGATGTAAATATGGAGGAAATGTATGTAGATTTTTCATTTATAGTGGTAACAATAATAATCTAATTTCAGAAGAGATGGTAACCAAGTGAATTTGAAGAGATCGAAACATCCAAACCCCTATAGGATAGCATGGATTTAAGATGAGTATAAGGTATTGGTGAATGAGCAATGTTTGGTAAAAATTCATATTGGGTAATATAGGGATGAAGAATTGTGTGATATTATGCCTATGGATGCATGCCATTTACCGTTAGGAAGACCATAGCAATATCATAGAAAAGGAATTCATGATGAAAGAAGAAATAATTATACTATGACTTCAAATGTAAAAATAATTAAGTTGATAGCTTTGGAAGAAAAGGACAAAAGTGAAGTTTGTAGCACTGCCAGACTATGTTTGGTAGATGGAAGGAAATTTTTGAATGGACCGAGGCATGAAAATATGTGTTTTTCATTTATTCCAAAGAAGGGAAGGAGTCCAAAGACAACAAAGGGATTTGATCCACCACAAACAGAAGTAGTATAATTGTTGACAGAGTATGAAGACATCATTTCAAAGAATGTACCAGATGGTTTACCGCCAATTTAGAGTATCAATCATCACATACATATATCAGGAGCAAGTTTTTCGAACAAGAGACCACATAGAATGACACCAGTAGAGAATGCATAATTGAACCGATAGAAAGGATTGATTAGAGACAACTTAAGCTCATGTATGGTACCTATTGTACTTGCACCAAGGAAAGATGGAGAATGGAGAATGTGTACATGTTCCTAACCAATCAATGGTATCATTGTTAAGTATAGATTCCCCTTACCAAGTATGGATGACATTATGGATTGTTTGAGTGGAACAAAGTATTTTACCAAGATTGACCTAAAGAGTGGATATCACCAGATCAAAATCAGAGAAGGAGATGAATGGAAGACTACGTTTAAGACTAAAGAAGGGTTGTATGAGTGGTTAGTAATGCCTTTTGGATTGACCAATGCATCGACCACTTTCATGAGATTGATGAATGAGGTACTGAAGAAATTTTTGGGTAAGTTTGTCATTGGGTATTTAGATGATATTCTAATTTTCAGTAAAACTATAGAAGAAAATTTATGGCACATCAGGCAAGTATTCTAGAGGTTGAGATAAGATAAATTATTGATTAATGTCAAGAAGTGTAGATTTATGAAGACAAAGTTGGTGTACTTGGGTTTTGTTATTTATACTGAAGGATTGAAGATGGACCCTGAAAAGGTTAGAAAAATGTTTTATTGCCCTACACCGGTAAATATTGAAGAAGAAAGATCATTCTATGGATTGGCTAGTTTCTATCAAAATTTTATCAAAAGCTTTAGTAGCATTTTCACACCCATGATATAGACAATGAGGAGATAGGAAAAACTTTAAGTGGATGTTCAGAGCACGAAGAATTTTTAAACTGTTGAAGCAAAATGTGACAGAGCAACCAATGTTAGCATTACCTGATTTTGACAAGGTATCTCAAGTTGATTATGATGCAAGTGGGAATGCAATAGGAGCAATGTTAAATCAAGAAGGAAGACCTATAGCTTATTTTAGTGAGAATTTGAATGATGCTAGAAGAATATATTCAATCTATGACAAGGAGCTCTATACCAAAATTCAAGCCTTGAAGAAGTGGAGACATTATTTGTTGCCTAAGGAATTTGTGTTGTATATTGATCATTAAGCTTTGTAGTATTTGAACAGTCAAGGGAAGTTGAATTAGAGACATATGAGATGGGTTGAGTTCTTGTAGATTTATACCTTTGTGTTGAAGCATAGGAGTGGCAAGTCAAACAAAGTTGCAGATCCATTGAGTAGAAGGATGAATTTATTGACAGAGATGAGAATTGAAGTATTGGGTTTTGAAGAACTAAAGCACATGTATGAGGATGATCCAGATTTTACTAAAGCATGGAGAGAATGTAAGGAACCAGTAGTGATAGACCAAAGCCAATGGTTAGACTATTTCATTCAAGAAGACATGTTGTTCAAAGGAAAACATTGTTCATTCCAAGGAGTTCAATGAGGGGGAATTTGATTAAGGAGAAGCATAGTGGAGGATTAGTGGGACATTTTTGAGTTGATAAGACAATAGCTTTGGTAAGTGCACTATTTTTGGCTACAGATATATAAGGATGTCAAGAAGTATGTTTAGAGTTGTAGAATTTTTCAAGTAGCAAAAAGGAGTAGTTAGAATATTGGATTGTATAAACCTTTGACAGTACTAGAGAGACCTTGGGAAGATATAATAAAGGATTTCATATTGGGATTACCAAGAACACAGAGAGGACATGATTCTATAATGGTGGTAGTGGATAGATTTTCTAAAATGGCACATTTTATTCCTTGCAAGAAGATAATGATGTTGTGTGTGTTGCTGACCTATTTTTCAAGGAGATTGTAATATTGCATAAACTACCTAATGGGGTGATCCCACAATATTTGGTTACACTTTTTAGCCAAACTTGACATTGAACTAAACTTTTTTAACTAAATCCTCACTTTCAAAAACTTATAGTTGCTAAGCCATGAGAAATTTGAAGATGATGCAAACTAGTGATGTGTGAAATTTTGTCTGTAGATTCTAAATATATATGTTTAAAAAAAATTGGAATCAAATTGCATTTATTTTTCTATCTCCTTTGATAGATAGTTTTTAACACTAAAAAACATTTTTAAAGAGTGATGTTTACAGTATAACACAAAAAAATCTATGAAGGATAGAATTCTATTTTTTCGAATTTAGATTTTTAACTATGATATCTAGCTCCTTCATTTGGTTTCATAGTATTTTATTAAAAAATAATAATTAAGTTTTGAAGTCAAACCAATTACAATTTAGAAATAGATTTACTGTATAACACAATGTTTTTTATATGTATCAAAATTCAATTTATTTTTTCGATCAAGGACATCAATACTAAGAGCATAGATATTTTTCAAAAAAAATTTGGTAATCTACTATTTTTCCACATTTGTAGAACATAGAGCTTGATTTTTGATGAAAAACCTACATTCACAGGAAATAAAAAATAAATATAATAATCAAATTAAATATATTTAAAATTATACTTTTTTGGAAGCTTATAATAAGGAATACATACTTACAAAACATAAACTTTAAATGAACTTGTTTGATCCCCCAAAAGGTAAATCAAAAGTGGGTTTTTATCAGCATTTTGATAGGTGTAGAGGAGACTTCATTATAGGTATGATTTAAAACTAGTGGAGTTCTATCTAAGGGATTTTGATCTAAGGGGGTTTGATCAAACCCTCTTCAATTAAAATCCTTTAAATAGAACATTTCAATGCTTAAATCATTATATTTTCTAAAAATGTGTGATTTCAGTAAAAATCAGGATGTCCCAAAAAGTGTAACCCATTATTGTGGCGACACCCAAGGGTATAGTTTCAAACAGGGATACTAAATTCATTAGATAATTTTTGAGGATATTGTGGAAGAAGATTAAGATAGACCTAAACTTAGTTTGACATATCACCTACAAATAAATGGACAAATAGAGGTAGTAAATAGGAGTTTGGGTAACCTGTTGAGATGTTTGATCGAAGATAAGGCAGGAAATTGGGATATAGTTTTATAGTAAGCAAAATTTGCATACAACAAACTAGTAAACCGGAGTACAAGGAGAGATTGTGATAGGATTACATCCATAAGGAGTCACAAATCTCAGAGAAATAAATATGGAGAACAAGAGGAGTGCAGAATTATAAGAGTTTGCAGGATTCATGGAGACATTGAATAAACAAGTTCGAAAGAATTTGCAGGACATGAACAATAAGTATAAGGAAAAGGTAGATGAGAAAAAAAACATAAGGAGTTTTTTGTTGGTGATGAAGTGATGGTATATCTTAGGAAGGAAATATTTCTAGTTTGAACATATAATAAGCTAAAGATGAGGAAGTTTGAACCATGTAAGATTCTCAGGAAGTTTGATTCCAGAAATGCATAAGAAGTAGAGTTATCGAAGACACTGGGTATATCACCTATTTTCAATGTTGCAGACATATATGAGTACCATGAGGGACAATTAAGTGAAATTGAAAATGAATTTTTATTGGAGGAGTAGTTACCAGATCAAGAACTGAAGGAGATTGAGTAGATTTTGTATACCAGAACCGGAAGGAGCACTAGAAACAAGCAATACAAAGAATATATTATAAAATGGAAAGGCAGACCAATGGAGGATTCATCATGGATTTCTCAAGTTGAGGTGGACCACTTTGATTTTCCTCTAGCCCCTGGAAAGTGAGGGACTCACTTTTCTTCTAACCTTGGGTGTTTGATGTAGGAGCATCCCTAGTTGTAAAGCAATCATGTATCGACCAAAAACATATATTTTCTTACATTTCAGTCAATAGCAGTTTCAACATTTCATTCCATATTTCACTTCATTATTATTTCTCATCTCGCGAAGTAGGATATAGCATCTACACGAAGCCATCTACAACATATCCAGATTGTAGATCATTTGCATTTGTCCACCAAAAGTTATTACTCTTAGAATTTCACTGTAATTCATAAGTAAAGCATTTGGGGCCAACTTGATCTAGATTTGTTAGTGCGAACCCATTCTAGAATATATAAAGCTTAATAAGACATAATACAAGAATTTTGGGTCTAATGGGATCTATCTTAGAGATTCACAATTCATTTCATTTCATGAAGGATTATCTTTTTATGTTTTGAGGTCAACCTTCACATTAATCATTCATTAAGTTTTGTAAACCTTTGTGGCTGACACAAACCTTGTTGGAGCTGGAGAATCATATTTAAGATGAGTTGTAATCATTTAGAAATATTTCATTCAATTAGTATTCATTCGTTAGATAGATAGTTCACAATTAATTCAGGATTAGTTATCTGAATAAGGCCTCTAGTCAGTTGTAATGTTGAATGCCCTTGTCATAGGCCTATGAGCCCTGATTATTCACCCATGAGGCATATGATGCATGTAATATTTCCAATTCAATAAAGATTCATATTTGCATGATAATTTCTTGTGGTATTCTCTTTGTGTTGACTCTAAGATATATGGTTTGGACTGTTCTTTCTGAACCCTCCATTTGTGATTGCACCACCAATGACCATCATGTTGCTACCATGAAAAAAATATTTTTGTACTTAAGATTGGACCACTATGAATAGCAATGAGCACGACACATAAAGCTACAAATGCCACATAGTGATGAGAAACATGATATGATGAAGATCATTAATGATTAGAGGAATTAGGTGTGTCAATACATGGAAGAGCACCACAATCCTTAAGATGTTATATTTTATTACTCAAGGCCTAACATTCATTGGTAGAATGACCATGTATTCGATGATATGTAGAAAAGGAATCTTTTTGTAGAATTTATTTTGAGTTCTTGGAGGAAAAGAAATCAAGCAGGCTTTGAGAACCCTTGACAAGATATTCTCTTGATCAATAGTGGGAGACATTTCTTTCTCTTATGAATCAAATATTTATTTCTTACTATAAGATTTCATACATACATAAGACTCTTTAGGTTTAGATTTTGATATTTTGTACTCTCCCATAAAGGAGGATGTTAAATCTAATGAACAAAAATCATCACTAAAGCATGTATTTGAAGATGAAGCAACATCATGACCATTATTTCCACATGTACATCTATCATTTTAGGATGCAACAAGGTCAAATTTATCTAAGAAGAGTCTTGCATGATGGAATTGATATTAGGTGAATGTTGCTTTAATGCTTTTGTTTCTTTTGAAGGACAATAACCAAGACCTCTTGTTGTTTCTTGCATGTTAGGCTCTTTGAGGACACAGATACCTTTTTATTTCACTCTTTATCCTTTTCCATTATAACCAAATTATTTCAAGAGTTGTTACCCTCTTACATAAATTTTTTCCATTTCTTTCAAGGAAGGTAGTTTTTTATACTCAGTTCCATCATAGGTAGATGTGTAATTCATGTTCTCTTTACTACTAGAAATTGTGAACTCTTGTGTCTTAGATGTTTTAATGTTGAATTGTGTTGATACCACCACAACTTCTTTCTCTTTTCTTATTTTTTGTAATCTTGTATTCCCCCATGGATTTAGGTGTGAAATCGGATGATCTCCCAACATCATCCAATATCTTTGTCACATTTGAAAGACACTCATCTTTATCCTCAACTTGTAAAGGTTCCACTTTTGTAATTTGTGTCAACGTGCTAAGAGGATTTGTCATTCATGTTTTAATTTATAAACACTGTTCAAATTTGGGGTCAACTTTTATTGTGTAAACCTTATTATTGTAAGTGTATTTCAACATACAATGTAGCATTTAAAGCAATCCATTCATTTCATGAATCCATGGTCTACCCAAGAGAATATTATATGAAAGATCTTAGGGCATGACATGGATAGGAGTTTGTAAAGTAACATATATGTCTTTGGCAGGTGATATCATCACACCCAACAGTTGTTTTCCCACATTGTTAAAACCACAAATAGAAAAATCCACTAGTTGAATTTTAGTCTTATCCACTCCAGTTCTATCCAAAATACTCATACTACAAACATTGAATCCTGAACCATTGTCAATAAGAATACACCTAATACCAACCTTTTTAATGACATATAATATCATCAAAGCATCATTTTGTTTTTTCATTTCCAAAGGAGGTAATTAACTTTGATGAAAACAATATCCATACTAGGTGAATTTCTATTCTCAATCAAAGCTACCCCATTATTTGGTTGTACAATAGGGGGGAAAACTTTTTGTAAAGCATTTTGAAGCATGTCATGGTAAGTAGGTTATGCTTGAATGAGATCCCACAAGGAAATATTACCAAGAGTGTTGTGAAGTTGTTCTATAAGATCATATTCTTTACCACTACACTGTTAGATATTAGGTGTAGGTGAGAGGTATGGTTGAGGCAATGGGATGGATGTTGGAGTTTCTCTTAGTTGCTTAACATTTTGTGTTATATGTGTGAGCAACAGTATGATAACTTGGTTTTTGTGACACATGGTTACAAGAAAGTTGTTTTGCAAGGCTTAGGATATGGCCATGAGGTTTAAGAGGTCCTATAATGAGAAGTGGTTTAGAAGATCCAATAACTAAAGGACTCTTAGGAGGTTTGAAAGGAATCGTAGGGGGTCCAATGATTAGAGGACTCTTAGGAGGTCCAAAATTATTTTTTGGAGGTCTAATAATCAAGGGAGATTTAATAGCCAATTGTGCATTCATAACTATAGAGAAGGGGGATTCGCTACTCATGAGTTCTCTTCACTCAAAGAGCCTCACGAGGAAAACTACCCTAAACTACCTCAAGGAACAACATGAGAGTTCTATAATCTGAAAAAGCAGGTCATGAAGATTCTCTGGACAAACTGACAAGCTCTTAGCCAAAGGATGATAGCATGGGTTTGGGATGATAGTGTAGCACGTTGGCATCTCTCTATAGCGTTGGAATCCATACAGACCAGAAAGCGAGAATAAAGTAAATACTAACAATAAGATTGCTAAGAACTTATAAAATGTGATAAAGTAATAGAATGTAATAGAACTAGAATAAAGTGAAATACAAATGATAAAGTTAAAGAGAATAAAGAAAGTGCTTACAACCACATAAGTGATGAGGCCTCCAAAACATGAATGTCTTCAAAACCTACATATGAAAGATTTGGAGAAATTGTTGGGGTTGTATAGGGATTTACCTCAATCAAACCCCCATTTTGGTGTTCCCACCTCCATGGACAGAAAATAGAAAAGGATAAAGCATGTGGTGAAATCAAAACTCGCTTAGGAGTAGAACTTGCACCACAAAGAATGAGTGAGAAAAGAAAACCTTGCTCGAGGAAGAGAACCCATATCACAAAAGAGGTGATAAAAGCAATCCCCACTCGAGGAGGAGAACCCGTATCACAATACGTAGATGCAATCAATAGGGGATGTCTGAAGTCCCAAGATTCTCACAAGCACAAGGAAAGGGCTATCAAGGGTTGTAAAGAGTGTTTCCAAGATAGCTTGAAGGTTATGTTGTAGCAAGTTGTATGGAGTTGTGCAAACAAGATAGCAAGAGAGAAATCCAAGAGCTAAGGCTAGAAGGAAGCCAGAGATAGAAGAGTTAGAAGGACTTAGAAGAAGCAATGGAATTGAGAAGATACCATAAAAAGAGAGAATAGGAGGGAAAAGAAGCTTCTTGAGTCGTTACAAGGTGTTTCAGGCCATTACCATCGACAAAAGTATATGACAAGTGGCAAACATGCACAAAAATGGTCATTTGAATGTTAAAATGTCCAAGGATGCTAGCGGGGTGCACAGACATTCATGTGGTGTGCTAGTGTCTGGACATGTCATGCTACAAAATGACACAAATAGGAAAAGCACAAAGTTTGACGCAAAGTGGAAGCACAAGGGTAGTTGCTGAAAAGGGGTGTTGGAGCATCCTAAGAAGGGGAAAAGGCTGGTGTAGGGGCTAAAATGAGCCTACACAAGATGCTAATGGAATGGACACTAAAGCAGACACAAGAATGTATGTGAAATTGCAAAGGGTGAAATTTTATGACTATACATTTTTCCCCCACTTTAGCAAGCATATGATTCTATGCTAATATGCACACTAAAGGAAATCTACTAAACATAAATAAAATCATATGCCAAAAGGATACTGTAGAGGAAGCAGATAATCCTTCGAACCAAAGAAGCATGCCCCTAGGCTGAAGACTTGCAAAACAAATGCATTAGAAAAGAAAACATTGAACTATTCAACAATGTTAGAACATAAAAAGCTAAAGGATTTGAGTCAGCAAAGTGAAAGAGACTTCGATGTAAAAGGTTGTCTTGGTACTATGTGTCATCACCAGATTACAAACAATACATAGAAGAATTCTAAAATAGAGAAAGGAAGGGTGTATACTTAGGGTGAAGAAGATGCAAATCTTCACTCCGGTATATACAAAAGAGGATAGAGAAAATGAAGAACTTAAGAGAGAGAAAGGAATGAAAATTCCAAGAGAGATGGCTCCACAGACCCTCTGACCCAAGGAGAGTTGAACAAAATGACTCTATAGTTCCATAGAACTACGGAGTTGCATAAAGTAAATTGAAGGACCTCAGACCAATGATGCACAAATCTCACAAGATGAAAAGCATCTTACAGACCCATAGACCTACAAGAAGGTGTCCCTCAAGATATCTCACATAAAGGAAACCCAAATAAGTAAGTGTCTCATAGGCCTGCAAATTTGCAAGGAGGTAGCCCCCAAGATCTCTCACATGAAGGAAACCCAAATGAAAGCACCTTACAGGCCTACAGACCTACAAGGAGGTGTACCCCAAGATCTCTCACATGGAGGAAACCCAAATGAAGGAGACTACGTAGAGTTGAATTGGAAAGCAACTTTATAGGCGCACCTGCAAAGCAACATGTTTACTTGTAGATAAAGCATGCTCGAAAACAAAGCAGCCACATAGGAAGTCAAGTGAACAGTCACGCAGACCGTCAACAAATTGGAAGGCTTTCAAAGGGATTCCACGAGAACCCTTCAAAAGAAAAGGGGTCCACTTGAGGGACGTTTTGTTTGAAAAGTGAGGTTTAGTCAGGTTGCCCCCAAACTAGACACCAAGATCTATGATAGGTCTAGTTGGGCTGCCCCCAAGCTAGATGCTATAAAATTCATTTGAGATAAAAAAAAAATTCAAAGGGGATCCCTCAGGAACCCTTCAAAAGGAAGGGGGTCCACTCAAGGGATGCTTCAAATTGAAATATGGAGAGAAGAGAGGGAACCCTTAGAAGTACACACCTCTCTAGAACAAGTTATCACTACCCACGACATTTAGGGGAGGAGAACCATGCAAGATACTTAGAACATACAAGATAGAGGTAAACCTTGATATCACTTGTCATTTGAAGAAGAGGCAAGTGCATCACCAAAAAATGAGTGATGGCACCTGAATCATGAAGTTATTGTACTTTATCCTTCAAGGCCTTACATTCACTAGTGGAATGGCCAAGCACTTGATGGTATGCACAAAAAGAGTTCTTTTCTTTATTGTGCTCATGAGACTACTTATGTGTAGGAGGAGGAATAGTAATTAAGTGGGCTTTAAGAAGCCTCAACAAGATACACTCTTGCTTAGATAAAGAATGAGGAGTAGGAATCAACCCTTTCACTTGTGGAGAAAAGCTCAACTTCCCACAAGAAGAAGATATGAAGATAGAAGACAAAGGAGGATGGGCCACTCTGTGAGAACAAGGTTGAGCAGACATCATGTCAACATCAAACCATGGTTTCTATTCAGATTATTCATTCGAGCAACCAAGCCCCAAATTATGCTTGTGAGGTGTGCATTCTATAGGGACCTAAATGACTCATTTGTTACACCCACAACCTTTACGCTCATAACCATATTTAGAAGCAAGCTTAAAGTCGGGGCCATAACATGCTTACAAATCTTGAAAAGAGGGGGGATCTACATAGAGAGTATTATTACAGCAATGGGGAACATGCTCTTCTATAGTATTGCTATCATCCTCTTTAAGATGACTACCAAAATTATCCTCTTTAGAAGAAGCGTAATCATCTTCTTAGAAGGAGGATCAACACTAAGAATATTGCAAATTATGTCCACACTCTCCTGTGATACAAAATAATAATCATCTTCGATAGCAGGTGTGGATGATGTTGTCTAGGTGGATTAGGTCAAATTTATATTCCCTAATGAAGGAATTTGTAAATTCTAGAGAACCCCAATCATCACCAAGACATCCATTTTCTTGAGAAGAGGTAGAAAGAGTAGACTTGAGATTTCTTGCTTCAAAAGGATTTTCTTCAGGGACATCTATCTCAAGAGTATCCTTTGTAGTAGGTACTGTTGGAGTAAACATCGACACATTGGAAGACACTGAAGGAATGAGAGTAGGCACAATCGAAGCCCGATCAACAACTACCATTTCACATAAGTGCATAGCATCAGGGTCAGCCTTGACTATGACTACTTGATTATTGCAAATGAACTTAATAGATTTATGCAAGGTAGATGAGACTGCACCTATAGCATGAATCCATGGTCTACAAAGAAGAAGGTTATATGGTAGATTTTATGACATAACATATACAAGGGTAGGTACAGTAATGGGTCCCAACCTCAAAGGCAAGACTATCGTGCCTAAGGATTGTTGATCGACATTATCGAACCCACAAATGTCACCAAAAGAAGCATTAAGAGAAGATGGATCAATATTAATCTTAGGCAATAGATCAATTCTATATACATTAAGTGTTGAGCCGATGTTAATGAGAGTACGTCTCATTCCAATTTTATTAATATTAACTATGATTATTAAAGGGTTTGTTTTCTTATGTACTTATGGAGGTGGGATTTCCTACGAATAAAATGTAATATTCAACAAATCTGCACGAATGTGAGCTATCAACGCATCAACATATTTTGTCCTAGCAGAAGAAGGCAAGAGGATCTTTTTCAAGGATTACTGAAGCATATCTTGATAAATTGAAGAAGATTGAAGCAAGTCCCATAGTGATATCTTAGCTGGAGTAACCCAAAGTTGCTCAAAAATATTGTAATCACCCGGTGCTTTAGTTGTAGGTTTAGGGGCTTGAAGAAGGCTTGGCTTTTTATTCATTCTATTATTATAAGTATGGGCTACCACTCTATAAGAGGGAGCCATAGAAAGATCAAGAGAATAATTATCAAATGGAACACTATTAATAGAACAAATCCTTTTAGGATAAGGACTAGCGAGAGTCACATAAATGACTAGCCTCTTAGGCCTTTGAGGGGTAGCAAAGACATAGATTACATTTACAAAATCATCATAACTAGTAGAATAATTATTTGAAGATATATTCTCAACATCGATCCAAATAGGATAAAATATGGAAGGAGATTCATCATTCGCTAATGCATCATCTCTAGAAGAGAGTGCATCAGAACAAATATGATATTCATCATTTACCAATGCAACGTCTCTAGAAGAGAATGCATTGGAATGGACAGAAGCCTCATCATTCACAAATGCATTATCTTCAAAAGAGAGGGCATTGGAATGAATGGAAGGTAGAGTAACATTAAGAAAGGTATCAATTATTTCATCTTCTTGCAACAAGATATCCTTCAAAGCAAGAGGAATCTCATGAGAAGGATCAAAAATACCAAGTGACATGGGCAAAGCCAAGTCACTATCACATGCATGAAATGGAACATCATTAAAACTTTGAATATAATTAGATAATGAACTAACGAAAGAGGATATTAAATTCATTTCGGGTGATAGAACTAAGAAAAACTAGAAATCTAGTTTTTCTAAAAAAAAATGATATTTTTTAGGTTCTAGTAATTTGCATTTTCAGAGGTCTTCGAAGTGATATTTGAGTTTGAAACTTGCATCGATCCATAAAATTTGATAGTCAGAGGCATAGCATTTAGGGAATGAAATAGTTATCTAGGAGACCTTTCCAACGGTGCAAATGGTTCTGAATTTTGAGCACCGAGTCAAAAGTTATGACCCCACCAAGTAGGGGTAAATAAATTCCTAGTTTTTTAGTTCATGTCGGGTTCACCAAAATGTAGAGAAGGGGGATTCGCTACTCATGATTTTTCTTCACTCAGAGAACCTCACGGGGTGAACTGCCCTAAACTACCTCAAGGAACAACGTGAGAGTTCTAGAATCTAAAATAGTAGGTCACGAAGATTCTCTGGACAAACTGACAAGCTCTCGACCAAAGGATGACATCGCGGGTTTGGGATGACAGTGCAGTGTGGTGGCATCTCTCTAGCATGTTGGCATCCATATGGACTAGAAAGCAAGAATGTCTCAGAAAATAGCAAAGTGACTACTAACAATAAGATTGCTAAGAACTTATAGAATATGATAAAGTAACAGAATGTAATAGAACTAAAATAAAGTGAAATACAAATGATAAAGTTAAAGAGGAGAAATAAAGTGCTTACAACCATGCAAGTGATGAGGCCTCCAGCATGTGAATGTCTTCAAAACCTACATATGAAAAATCTGGAGAAATTGTTGGGGTTGTATAGGGGTCTACCTCAGTCAAACCCCCGTTTTGGTGCTCCCACCTCCACAGATAGCCAAATGGAGAAAGATAAAGCATGTGGTGAAAGAAAAACCCGCTCAGGAGTAGAACCCGCACCATAAAGTATGAGTGATAAAAGCAAACCCCGCTCGAGGAGGAGAACCCGTATCACAATATGTAGATGCAATAAATAGGGGATGTGTGAAGTCCCAAGATGCTCACAAGCACAAGGCAAGGGATGCCAAGGGCTGCAAAGAGTGTTGCTAAGAGAGCTTGAAGGTTTTGTTGTAGCAAGCTATATGGAGTTGTGCAAACAAGATAGCAAGAGAGAAATCCAAGTGCCAAGGCTAGAAGGAAGCTAGAGCTAGAAGTGCTAGAAGAACTTAGAAGAAGCAATGGAATTGAGAAGATAGAATTAAAAGAGAGAATGAGAGGGAAAATAAGCTTCCCAAGTTGTTACAAGGTGTTTCAGGCTGTTAACAACGACAAAAGCATATGACAAGTGGAAAACATGCACAAAAATAGTCATTTGAACATTAAAACATTGAAGGGAACTAACACGGTGTGTAGACATCCGTGTGGCGCACTAGTGTCTGGACATGTCACGCTAAAAAATGACACGAACAGGAAAAGCACAAAGTTTGATTCAAAGAGGACGCACAAGGGTAGCTACTGAAAAGGGGTGTTGGAGCATCTTGAGAAGGGGAAAAGGCTGATGCAAGGGCTAAAATGAGCCTACATAAGATGCTAAGGGAATAGAAACTAAAGCAGACGCAAGAATGTATGTGAAATTGAAAGGGGTGCAATTTTATGACTATATAATAACCTCAATGGATTTGACTTCTTATTGATGATCTTCTATCGAGGGGGGATTTAGGTTTTCCTTAGCATCTAAGAAAGTCATCTTAGTATCTTTTGAAATAAATGTATAAATGATATCATCTTCTTTTGCTAACACATCTTCCCAAATGGGTAAAGCATTGGGAGAGGGACAAACAACATTCTCATGAAACTCAATGATTGGGTCTTCTAACACCAAGATACCTTTGTCACAAGTAGGATAGGTATCAGGATAAGGACAATTATTATTGTCATGATCATCTATGATTGTGTCCTCTTGCACTAAAACATTCTCACAAGTGGGAGAGATGTTTGGAGATGAATGGAGACTAGTTAAAGTGATGTTAAGAAATGTGTCAATGATCTCATCCTCTTGTGCTATAATATCCTCCCAAGTGGGGGAAGTAGGGGGAGAGAGACAAAGAATATTCTCATGACACTCAATGATTGGATATTCTAATACCAAGATACCTTTGTCACAAGTAGGATGGGAATCAAGAGAAGAACAACTATGGTTGTCATGATTGTCTATGATTGCATCATCTTGCACCAAAACATTCTCACGAGTGGGAGAGATGTTTGGAGGTAAATGAAGGATGGGCAAAGTGATTAAGAAATGTGTCAATGACTTCGTTCTCTTGCACCAAGGTATTATCATAATTAGGGAAGACATTGAGAGAATGAGTAACATGCTTGTTAATGACCTTATTTTGTAACATTCTAGGGTTTTGAGTTTGTGTAAAAGTGAAAACTAATCTATCCAAATTATGTAATGCTTCAAAAAATGTAAACAATTTTCCTACAAATATGATGATTTCCAATACTGAAATGCAATTTTTTTTCCCATTTGCAACAAATCAAGTAAAATGATACCTTTATTTCACATGCCATAATTTTTTCCAAAATTTTAAATCAGATAGTTGCAAGCATAAATGGATTGATAATACAAAGACAAAAATATGTGCAAAATTTTCTTGAAACAAATGTACAAAGATAGGGTCACCCAAGGGCATTTGAGTCCTTGACTAGGGTTTTGAAAACTAAAAAAATTGAACTTTTATGTTGTTTAATGTTTCTTTCTTTGGTTTCAACTAGGTTGAGTAGATGGTATTTTTCCAATTTTTTCTCAATTTAGGATAATGCAATGCAAGATGCAAGTGTGGAACAAAGGTGAAAATGTTTTGACAAGTTTTAAATTCAAATTTTAGATTTGAAATGCAATAATTGACTGATTGTAAGATGCAAAGACCTAGAAATGATGATTGTTGAATGAAAATTTTGATTCTAAACAATGCACTTTCTTTCACTATATGAACTAAATGCAAAAATTCTTAAAAACATGCAATTATTGATTCCAAAATAGGGATATGCAAGTACACTGAAACTAAGTAGATAGAGATAGAAAATTATAAAAAAATCTTATAGAAACACTTGTACAAGGACATGGTTTCCCAATAATGAATGGGTCCTTGTTTAGGGTTCTAAAAATTGAAGAATTGGATGTCTAAGTTGTTGCTTAATGTTGCTATTTTTGATTGCAGATAGACTTAATAGTGATTGTTTTTTCTGGAATTTCTTCAATTTAGAACGATGTAATTCAAATGTAAGTATGCAACAATAGAGGACAACTTTGAATGTAATTTCTAGATCTCAATCATACAAAATTGATTGATTCTAAGATCTAATATTTTAAAAATGATGATTTGATGCAAATTTGAAACAAAACAATACAATTTTTTCTTACTTTTTTGGCTTAAATGAAAGATGCAATCTATTATGCAATTAAAAATTTCAAACTTTAACAACCTAATGAATATAAAACTGATCTAAATATTATTGAAACAAACTCTAGTGTAACTTATGATGCAATATCAATGCAATTTTTGTTTTTTAATTCTTTTAAGATGTAAAAAATGAAACCCTAAATGAGAAATGCAAACAATGCAATACAAAACCTAGATCTAGGGTTTAAAATACTTCTAAATCATAAAGCTATGATGTCAAATTTTAGGTTCACCAAAATGAAACATAGAAAAAAGGGATCCTAGGTCCTAAATTCAAAGAACCTAGGATGCAATGGTGGTATTTTTCCAAGTTTCATTAGGATGTAGATCAACAAGGTGGTTAGATTGACTTATAAACATGAAGGTGAGTCAATAAGACCTAGCTCTACATCTAATTGAAGATGGGAATGGATTGGAAATATTTTGGAATGATTAACCTAATGATCCTATGTTCCCTAATATGAGAAATGTAAGATCCTGACAACTGGTAAACAAAAGCAACCAAGTTTCAGCAGATCTGGAAGGTGTAGATGATTGTGTACCTACCTAGAAAAATTGGTTTTTTTGTTCCTAAAAGGACTAGGTGACCCAAGGGAAATGGTTCTTTGTAGGGATTTTTTGATCAACGTTTGGGGTGCTCTGGTACTGGATCTAAGCTTCTGTTGTTTGGTTGCAAACCTATCAAAATGTCACCAATGAATTTTGTAAGTTAGTTTGTATGGCTTGACAAGGTTGATGACAACAAATGCAACAATGCAAAATATATCTTCAAGCTCTCTTCAATCCTATTCAACCTATAACCTATACATTCATAAAGAGGGAAAATGTTGTGCCATATAGGGATTTGCCTCAATCAAACCTCATGTAAGTGTCCCCACTTCCACAATTTCACTGCCAATGATAAAACCTTAATGGAAAAGGAAGGAAATGATGAATGAATAAAATTTTACAACTCACCACCCTTCAATGACTTCCTAATTCATACACATCTCTTCAAGTATTTTGATCTTGCTTGATATATTTTCTTGAATGCTTGAATGCTTGAATGCTTGGATACCTACAACAATGTTAGGCTTCACAAGACAATATGAATACATATAAACTTTGACATGATGTTGGATCTTGAATTGCTATAATAAGACTCTAAAATGTTGCTCTTGATTTGCTCTTAAATTCTCTTGAAGTTCACCTCTAGATTGTTAGCTTTTGAAATGATGCAATAACTAGGTATTTATAGGTATTTTATCCAATTTCCCGAAAATTAGATCGTGGAAGCTGACATTTGCAACTTGAGTTTTAAATGTTAAAATACTACCAAAAACATATTAAAAAATGGGTTCTAGCTAAGAAGTGGACCCATTTTCCCTTAAGTGAATGGGTCGTGGCCCAAATTTATAGGACACTCAATTTTAGGGGCAACACATGAGTTGGATTCATTTATTCAATGCTTGGTGTTTATTGAAAAATGGGACAAATGAGCTTTGGAATACATAATTTTAGGTCATTATGGGGTCAATTAAGCTCAATAATTTAGGGAAGCCACAACATAGTGTGAAATTGTTGTAAGGTATACAATTTTCTATCCTACAAGGTGCATGACATATTACCATGTGAGAAGAATGGAAATCTTTGAATGATGCACAACATCCAAAGACAATGGTGAAATATCTAAAAGTTTCTCAAATGCTCCATGTTGAAGGTTGATGTAGAACAAAACCCAATGTTGTAGATGGGTTGATAACAATGTTGATGCAACTTTCATCAAAGGTTCCTACCAACTATACAAAATGGAATTCACTAAACAATTTTGATAAGACATATAAGTAATCATCCCAATAAGCTATAATGGAAACACAACTATGAATATCTTGTTGCCCTAAATCATGAGAAACCAATGATGTACAAACACTCAATACTAAAGAAGCAGAATATGCAAGAGATGTGATATCAGTGTAAGGTGAAGGAACCAATGAGGGGGATAGAAGTCCAAGGTTCAAATAACCAAAATATATCTCCTTTTACATGTTGAAGGTATTAGTGTCATCTATACTCAAACCATTTTCAAAGTCTAAAAAACCAAAAGAAGAAAAGGAATACAATTTTGAATCATGAAACTAGCACGAGTTGTGGTAATGATGTGTCTACTATGTAAATCTTTGATGATCATGGAATGTGGTGTGAATTCAACTATTTTTCTTGTGCCACTATGTTTAATCTAATAAATAGAAAGGAGATTATTAGATAAGGTATGCAAAGTACATAATTGAATGTACCTTCTCCAAATAGATCCTTTTTCAAGATCTGACATATAGGTGTTATTCACCATCAATATTGGTGGGAATGAACAAGGCTCAAATATGGAAAATAGTTCCTTGGATGCAACCATGTGATGTGATACACCGGAAATAAGAAGCCACTTGTGTGATGTGTTGTTTATAGAAACAATGAATATCATACCCTTATCCTTATCTTTTATTATTAAAAAATGTGTTAACATCTGCTTAGGAGTGGTACAACTAGAAATGTGATTGTAAATTATCGAAAACAAGAATACCTAATAGTTTCATTTCTTCATCAAACTTTTTTTTGATAAGTAAGCTACTCAAACTCCCTAATAAATTGCATTTGTTGTCTATTGATTATTTTCCATAATCCTTCATATTGAAGTAGTTGTTGTAATTTAACTTTCTATGTGTGGAAATTATGCGATGTTAACAATCAATTTGTAGATCCATGATGTACATATAACAAGGCACTTGAATTTGAAATGAAGAAAAATATGTGATGAAGAAAATATGTGGGATTAATGACAAGGGGGTTACGATGCACCTATTTTCCTTTATTTCATTAGGAAATGAGATCCCCATAAAGAATTGACTAACAAACCTTAGGTGAATCAAGTCAATGTGAGAATCTACAGATTTCCTTGTGCTTTGAGAATGGGGTCAAGGTCAAACAACACTTTTGGGAGAAAAAATAAAAATAGAAAATCAACTCCAAAATGCAATCTAACACTTCAAACAACAATATTAAACTCAATATTAGCGAAACCAGAAAATCGATTGCAAATCTAAGAAGGGAAGAGATGTTTTTAGTAGTCACCAAAAGGTAATTTATGAAGGCTAAATAGGACTTGTTCGCTTATGGACAAATGGGTCTATTTTTCAGGTCTTTTTTGCAACTTTTGGGAGCCTCTAATATTGATCTGTTGCTTCTGATTTGTCCAGCTTTTAGTGTTGAAAAGTTGGAAATCAGATCTATAGGTTAGATTATGTGATTTGAAAATGCAACATTGACAACTTTTCCAATCTTGCACTTAAAAAGGTCTTCAATCCTTCTTCAACCTAAATCTACAATTACAAACACAAGAAAAAAATGAAGAATTGAAATAATGTATGAAAGAGAGAATGAAGAATGAACAAAGCTACGTTACCACTCAACAAACCCTTGAATGAAACCTTGATAATGGAGATCTTGGAAGGTCTACAACTTGCATGAATTAGTTGAATTGGATGTGGATCTTGATGCTTGAATAATGCTTTGAATGCTTGAACTTGATCTTGAAACCTACATCACAATGTTAGCTCCAAAAAAATGCATGATGCAAGAAGAATTTGACATGATGATTAGAGCTTGAATGCTTCAATAAATCCCTTATATATTTTCTCTTGAATGCTCTTGATCATCAACTTTTCTCTTGTGAAATTTCTCTTGAAATCTCATAAAATTTCTAGGTGAAACTTAGTGAAATGACCTTGTATTTATAGGTATGTATCCTTAATTTCCTGAAATTCAAATATCACAAGCTGACATTGAAATATGGATTTGGAGATGTTACAATACCACTAAAAACTTAATTTACATTTAGGTCCAAAGGTCTAGGGAGGACTCATTCGCCCATTGGTGAATGGGTCCTAGGTCCCTATTCCTAGAACACACATTGCTCAAGATAAAGTGTTATGTATTGGCATTAATTATTGTCGGGTTTCCCCTTCGAAAAATGTAATTTATTAGGCTTGTAATGAATAAAAGGGATTATTAAGGCCTAATTAAGCTTAATTTAATTAAGAGGGCCCAAATAAGTGAAAATGTAAAGGGACACATTTATCCATACTAAATTAAGGAATTATTAAGTTTATTTTAATTAGGAGGGCCCAAACAAGTGTGAAAATGTAAAGGGATACATTTTTTTACACTACATTTAGCCCCCACTTTAGTGAGAGGATGGCCTTATGCCAAAATCACACTAAAGTAGACAATCAAGAGAGGTCTAGTTATACAATCGTTGGAGGGATAAGATGACAAAGATCAAGGAGGATGATTAAGCCTCCAAGATATAAGATCTCATGTTAAAACCAACAAAGGCACAAGGAGACACATGCCTATATTAAACATATATATGCAATAATGACAAGATACTCAATCATACAATGTCAAAGACAAAGAAAAGAAAAAACGAAAATGGGTGGATCATGTTGAGAAATTATGTCTCAACTTCCATCTTGAAGCCCCACCCTTAATGTCTTAGCGTGGAAAATTATTTATTTTGGCCTCTACCTCCATGTCGTGGCGGTTAAATCTATTTATGGTGGTGCTTGGCCTAGCGGTTATCGCCCTACTGCAGCCAGTCAAGTAACTGACTGCGATGGCCACGATAGGTCACCTGCGGCTTGGCCTGGCGGTTACTGCCCTACCATGGCCAGTCAAGTAACTGACCAAGGTGGCCGCGGTAAGTCACCTGCGGCTTGGCTTGGTAGTTACCGCCCTACTGCGACTAGTCAAGTGACTGACTGCAGTGGCCGCGGTAAGCTACCTGCGGCTTGGCTTGGCGGTTACCGCGGTACCACGGCCAGCCATAGGGTTGACCACGGTGGTCGTGGTGAAATCACCAACGATCAGGCTGATGGTTACTGCCCTACCATGGGGTGGCCTGTCGACCCCCACGATAGCGCGGTAAGGCCGTCAACGGTCCCTTTGACCACCATACCGCAGGGTGATCTCGAGAAGGCCGCGATAGCGCAATAAGAGCTCGGACAAGCTCGGTAGGCTTATCGCCTTACTGCGAGCTAGTTAGATGGGCTTGGTGGTAGCGCGGTAAGAGCTATGGAGAGCTCAGTGAGCTCGACGACCAATTTTGACCGAGTTGGACTCAGTGTCAGAGCTCGATAGTGAATACCAGGATGACACGTGGCTTAGTGTTAGTCATTTTTTGGCTAAAGTCAAATGCAGTAATTGCAGCAAGTGCAGGTGAACTCAGGGTGGCGCAACTGAACCCGATTTGGGTGAAGACAGTTATGGCCTAGGTGGCTCAATGCAGGAAGATTGACATGGGCAGATCATTGGTGTGATTTGATCAAAGTTAATTGTACTTTGTGATCGGCAGTTGTCTGACCGAATTGATTGCAATGTAAGACTTATGTAAGTTAAGTATGTGATTTGCATGGATAGAGAATGAGTTTGAATTGTGTGTTAAAGAAGACAACATTGTAACAGTGAGAATTGAAGAGTGTTGTTATGAGCTGAACAGAGAAGTCTATGATTTGTATGTAACTAGTTGTTGTTACTATAGTACAAAATGGTCTTGACTTTGTGTGGTGGGTTTTTTACTTGTAAAGGTTTTCCCACGTATATCTTGTGTCAACTCTGAATGCTCTTCTTTGTGTAATATTTATTTTACTTACTGTATTCATCTCAAGTAATTTTTTAGAAGCTATAGATTGTTGTTCATGTTTTACTCCTATGTTGTATTAGTGTTAAGGGAATGTATTCCGCATTGTTGGGTCTCTAGATCCTTGCATGTTTTTCACTTCAAATCAAGCCTCAATTGTCCAACTCGATGTGGATCATGCCTTAGCTATTTTTCCAAAAATGTTTACAAGTGGAACTCGATGTCCAATATGCAAACAACAATGCACACTCACATAGGCTAGTGAATATTTTTGTCCATTGGGTGAGACCCCAAGTGTAGAAAATGAGAGAATCTTATTAGGCTCCCATACCATACCAAAGTTATACCTCTGATAACTTTAATAACTCACCACATAATACAAAATTTGAGCTTCATAAGGTTTAGAAAGTTGTGTTATGCTAAGAACTTATGAACAAACAAGGATCCATAGGCAAGCAAAGTGTGTTATTCTCAGTGGCCATGAAAAAGGGTTGTAACTTCAAGCTTCACAAGGTTAGAAAATTGCATTATGCTAAACACTTATGAACAAAAATGCAAATAGGATAAGACATGTTCAAAGGGGTTTTGTTTATTTCATTTAAGATCTCCTCTTAGGGAACATCATGCCTAATATCTCCAAGAGAGGACAAGTATAGGAAAAATATATTCACAACTTAGGGAATGCAATGTGTAGCATCACCATTAAGAGGAATATTGTATGCTAAGAAAGGTCACACTCTTAGAGGACATCAAACCCAATGAAACCACCAAGAAGAAGACATGTCACAAGAAGTAATAAGACCACACAATGAAACATAAGATATAGTCAAAGATATCAAAAATGATAATGCCAATGTATGCCCCCAGTTTAAATAAATTGCTAACACCATGTTGTGAGAAGTTACTTTAAAGTATCAAATGATAAATGCTAAACAAGACATGAGAGCTTATTTGGAAAGCTCTATGTCAAGCATATGTTTCCAAATTAAGCTACACCATGAAAAATAAGGGGTTTCCCCCAAAACAAAATCCCAAATACATAAGGGATCCACAGATTTGAGGTCAACGCATGTCTTTGCTACAGTGATATTATAGAGCTTGGAAATGTCATCATTCCCTAAAAAACTCATGGAACAAGAAGAATGACACATAAAGAGTGAAAAAAAAGAAAAATATTTTGGGTCAACATGGAAGAGACCTGAATGTCTCGATGCCTTGCATCATCCCCAAAAGGAAACACAAGACAAAAGAAAAGATAAATGTTTATGACATATAGAATAATTTAGATACAAATAGAGGAATGAACATGGAGACAAGTCAAATAGAATAGTAGGGGGGTCACATTATGCACATGCAATCACACAAATAACATGAAAAATAAAATAAAGACAAGACTAGTAAGGCACATGCGAGTCAACCTATAGCAAGCCGTCTACATCCGAATCTTGTTTGTCTAATTTGGAAGGTGAAAAACTAGCCAAAGGGACAATGTAAAGTGCCAAACTAGGAAAATCACCAGGTTCAACATGTGGTGAATCACTCTTTTTAGGAGGATCATCATGGTTGTTATCATTTAGGCTCATGGAAGAGGAAAACAATAAATTTAACTCTTTATGCACTTCCTCGTCAATTTTTACACTTTAATTGTCATCATATAAGTTTATCACAACATAAGGTCTAATGATAATATCCATAGAAGATGCTTGTTCTTGTTGTGTTCAAGAAATAGGATTTTCTTGTTTTGACAAAGGTGGAGAATCATCATGTATTTCTTGAGGTATTGTTTGATCTTTATTTGTTGATTCATGTTTTTCTTGTAATAAACAAGTAATAGCATGATGTCTACGTCTACACTCTAGAATTTTTGTTTCTCTTCATTTTGTTTTCTAGTTGCAATTGTGTAGGAGTGGGTTTATCAACCATAGGTTTATTTTATTCCCTTAAGGGAGGAATGAAAGGAACCATGGGAGGTTGTTCAATCACTTTCTCTTTAGATTTATAAACTTGTTTGATTTTAGGAGGCACAATGGGACTTATTTGGTTATCTCATGGTATATTATAAGAAATGGGTGGAGGATTTGCTATGGATTGGTCTTGGTTACTTGGAAGGGTTTTTAGTTCAATCATAGTCTCATGAAGGATAGGAGGCTCAATTGTGGGTTGAGGCATATTACTAAGGGATAATTCCACTATGCGCTTTGCCTTAAAATTTTGATAGCATTTGAAAAATAAGTCCTCACAAGGCCTAATAGTTCTATAGGTTCAGGCTGAAAGAAATCCAATGAGAAATTCCCACGGGAAGACAAAGGATTAAAGCCACTATGTTGCACAGTAAAGATTTAATTTCCAAATGGAAACTTTAAGCATTTATGCACTACCAATGGGATGAATTTCCTAGAGAGTAGCCATGGGTCACCTAACTTCACATGAAATTGGTTCAATGATGGGATGATGGATGATGAGACACTTAATGTTTTCAGTCCAACTTTTAAAGGAAGAGTTATTGAACCTACCATAGGGCAAGAAAAACCATTATGCATTTTGATCCATGCTTTTGGTTTTTCATAGGTATCTTGATAAAGCTCATGCATAAATAAGAATTATTTAGTGATCACATTCTCTACACAAATGGGATCAATTAATATCCTATTAGTAGGCTTGTCATTGATTCTTCTAGCTATGTAAAGAGGACCATCAGGTGCATGTTTAAGTATGTCATTTTGTGAGAAAGAAATGTCAAGGGGCATTTTGGTTAGGACAATATGAGGTTGAACTTTAATGAGTTTAATTAGATTGTCCATTTTTTTCTTGATTTCATCACTCGTGTCAACAATCATTACATCATTTTTTGTTTCACTAGCTTTGTAAAAGGAAATGTTATGATTTGGCATATGATTAGTAAAGATTTTCAAGTTTTGATTAAGAGGGGATATAGACTTATTACCTTGATTATGGGTGATCCCGTAATGTTGGTTTACAATTTCTAGGAGATTATGATTTTTGTTGAAATCACATATTTTTAGAAAATATAATGATTTAAGCCTTAAAAAATTATATTTTAAGGATTCTAATTGAAGAGGGTTTGATCAAACCACCTTAGATCAAACCCCCTTGGATATAACCTTGCTATTTTTAAACCATACCTATAATGGAGTCTCTTTTACAACTATCAAAATCTTGATAAAAAACCACTTTTGATTTACTTTTTGGGGGATCAATGAATTCATTTATTTTTCAATTTTTTTTAAGTATGTAGTCCTTATTTTAAGCTTTCCAAAAAATATAATTTTAAATAAATTTAATTTAATTATTATATTTATTTTTTATTTCTTGTGAATGTAGGTTTTTCACCAAAAATCAAGCTCTGTGTTCTGTACATGTGGAAAAATAGCAGATTATCAAAAAAAAATTGGAAAATATTAGTTCACTAGATATTGAAATCCTTGATCCAACAAAAAAATAATTTGAATTTCGATACATACAAAAAACGTTATGTTGTATACAGTTCGCCTATGTTTGAATTATAATTGGTTTGACTTTGAAACTTGATTAAGGAAAAAATATTCAATAAAACATTATGAAACCAAATGAAAGTGCTAGATATTGTAGTTACAAATCTAAATTTGAAAAAAAAAGAATTTTATCCTTCATAGAAAACAAGTTATGTTGTATATAGTGAGCATCACTGCTTAAAAATAATGTTTACTAAAAACAACTAGTTTTCGAAAGAGATGGAAAAAGAAGTGCAATTTGATTCCAAATTTTTTGAAAAAAATATATTTAGAATCTACAGAAAAAATGTCACAAATCAATAGTTTGCATCATCTTCAAACTCCTCATGGTTTAGTTGCTATAGGTGCCCGAAAGTGAAGATTTAGTTAGAAAAAATTAATTCAGTGTCTAGTTTGGCCAAAAATTGTAAACCAGTATTGTGGGATCACCAATATTAACACTGCTAATTTGAATGTGATTAGAATTAATGAGGTCTTGCACAATATGTTTAAGATGCTTGCAATGTTTTGTATCATGTCCATTTTGTCAGTGAAAATGGCAATAGACATTTTGTCTATAGTTTGGAGGTAAAGGCTTAGTAGGATCAAGAGCTCCAACACGAGGTAAGGAAATTAAGTTCTTTTTAAAGAGTTGCAACATGATATTATGAAGGGCATTAGGCAGAGGGGTTAATTTTCTATTTCTATCTCCAAATGTGTATGGGTTTGTCATCTTTATAGCAGCCACTTGGTTATTAACATGTTGAGTTAGTTGAGGGAGATTGAGTTATAAAAATCCCTTATTTTGTTTCTTAAATGGTTGATAGTTGTTATGAGGTGTGGATTCAGATTTTTCAAGATGGCTAGAGGGATTTTTCACTGACTACTAATCAAATTTTGGTAATCACAAAGGGCAATACACAACTGTGTGAAGGAGGGAAATTTCAACATTTCAAGTTTAGCCTAGATTTTATTTTTCAAATTGGAAATAAACATTCTTTGAAGGTCAGCATCGATAATCTTAATGTTTATTTATGAGTAAAGCAATTGGTATCATGCTATGAAATCGGTGATATTTTCATCATCTTTTTTTTTTGCATGTCATTAAATCGACAAACTTCATCTTAGGTCCCATATGTATTTGGAAGTGATTATAGAAGGCATCAATAAGTTCATTGAATGAATGTATTGAATTGTTTGGTAAGGAGAAAAATCATTCCAAATCAGTATCCTTCAAAGATCTAGGGAAGAGTTTAGCCAAGAGTTTATCCTCAAAAATGAAGTCACTACATAGGGTTGTATATGCGAAAATGGTCGCACCCACAAAAGGATATAAAAAGTCACGGAAAATCCTAACCTGGGAATTGGACATTCCAGCAGGTGACTAACATCTTCTCATGGTCATTCATTTACTTGTCAAACCAAGGAACGTATACTTGAAATGGAGCGGCACTGTATGTGCACTAAGAACCGGTTTTAGCCATAACTTTCTAGAAGTAAATGCTTGAAAAGAATTCTAACTCTGATGCAGGATTATAAAGCAAAGTCTGATTAACTTAATCATAAATTAACTAAAGCAGGAATCATAATAACAATTACTGGGAAACAAACCATGAACTGGCCTTATGCTACAGGAACAGACACAGGGATGGATTCCCTATGCTGCAAGAATAGTTTAAGACTGAGTTTGCATCAAAACTTACTGGAATGGAATTCTAACAGATAAATAACAGAAAGCAAATAGCTAACTCCAGATACTTACTAAGTGGGCCCCCTTAGCAAGTATCAACCAATTATGCAAGAATGGAACTCAAAACTTCATCAATTTCTTATTCATAACTTCAGAATCAGATACATGGTCGTTTGCTTGTAAGAAAGCTTAATACAAAGCTCTGTCTTTCATTATAACAATAAAAACATTACAATCTGTTCTATCTCTACTTTCTAGTCTAATCTCTCTTAACCAACCCGTTCACTTGCGCAGGAGGAACCTTTATTTAAAGGGAAATAGCTAACTAACTAACCAACTAATAGAGAAAGACATAGGTATAAATGTCGCGTGAGACAGAGGAACAGACTTCATAAATGCAAGTCTATCCACTCAACAATCTCAAAGGAAATCTGGAACTCCGCTCCTCCTAGATTGATGATTCATTCGGTTTCTTCCCAAAGACTCGGACAAAGGATCCTCACTTGAAACGACTCCTTCGATGGTGCGCTGAAAATGACTTTTTCCGCGAGGCCGTGTTTTGCTGTGCATTGACTCGTTCATACCAGTCTTCAACAACCTGTAGAACACATGGCAATAGAGGCAAAAGAAGGCATGCACTCATAATAGCATGACATTCCTCATTAATCACATGCATTCAATTCATCTTACTTATCTAAAACTAGATACATCGTATCAGTCAATTGGGAAGTCAAAACAGGGTAATGATCATAGATAGACTAAGATATTTATGCTACAAGTTTAGGAGTGCTTGTCATTGAATACTACCCATTAACATTAAAAGTTCATAACCACAGAGTTTAAAACATTCATAAAAAGAGAGCAAGAGTTTTTAAAACTTATAACATGATATCCAATTTATAACTATATTCTGGGCTCATCATTTGCCCCTACTTTATCTAATGCTGGTCCTCCAGCATTAATCTTTCTGGTTGTGTCCCTGAAGTCTGTAGGAGTCACATGGCCCTGTAATGCAGTCCCAAACCTATAGTAGAAACCCCTGTAGTTCTGCCATCTTTCATATCTTCAGGCTTCTATGTCTTCATTGATATTCGTGGCCTGATAAGGATATAGTGGCCATATTAAGGCAGGAGGCCTGAATGTCAGAGGCAACCATAATTCAAACCTTTTTTGAAGACCTATCTGCATATATCTTTCGGACCTCCTAACAGCTGCTCTTAAGTTTAAGGGACTATGGGGCTCAGACTTCTTTAAACCAACTGTTAGCTTTTCCCATCTTGTTTTGCTTCTGGAAGCTAAAAGCTTCTAGAATGAATATGGTTGGCTTTTGAACTCGTCATAAACCTATTTTCTAAGATCAAATATCCTTACCCTTGCTGCAGGGTCATAAAAACCATATGCTGCAGAAAATTGGGCCCTTAGAAAATTTTGGGGGTCTGAGCTTTCTGATCTTAGGGGAATAGGTTCTCTTTGCTTAGTCTCCTCATAGTCCTCAGATTGTTTCCCATAATTAATTTCATTTGCTGCCCAGGACATCAGTGATCTCAAATGTATGTCACCTATAAACAGAAGTGGATTCCACTCAGTTTCATAAGGAATTAATAAACCATGTAAATAAAACTCACACATGGAATTCCTTAGCCAGTCAGGTGCCATTTGATAAGCATCTTGTTTTTAGAAATCCTCATCAACTGAAACCACAGAAACTACCCTTTGAGGCACATTGCATATATTCTAAGTGGTGGCCTGCATTCCATGATCTGCCCTGTCACCTTCATCATTTCATTCATCTTTTTTTTTACCTCCTGGAGTTCTTGTTTTTGATTTTCAATTTCTTTCTTTAACTTCTTCTTTTCTTCCTCCCACAGACTCTGTTGCATTTGAGTTTTAGCCAGAAGGTGGAAACTCAAGGTCTGAAGTGTCATAGGACTCAAAGTTTCCTGAAGGTGTTCTAAGCATTCGGTTAGCAGGGGTCTTTTATATACAACTAATGCTTGTCATGTTTCAGAAGGTAATGGAATTGCATTGGATGCCTCAGGCTGCTCATATCGCTCTTGTTCTGGCTGCAGGACAAACCCTTGTTGTTGGTCAACAGGGGACTGTGCTTCCTCAGAAATTCTTTCAGCTGCCTTCACCAAGTCATCAAGACTCGGCATTCTCCCCTCATTATTACAATCTCGTTGTCCTTCCCCAACTTCCCCTGTTTCTTTTTGTATATCATCAGGAATTTTTGAGGTGCCGAGTGGGAAATTCTCAAATATACTCTAAGAACTTTCATGAATGAGTTCCTCGGATTCCTCTGAAATGACAATTATTTCAGGTTGGGTAGAAGAGGGTGGGGTAGTTTGACTTTGTTTTCTTGCGGAAGTTCTCCTAGGTAATGCAGTTGAGGCAGGAGATTCATTGGCATCTTTTCTCTTCCCAGATTGCTTGAGGTTTTGAGAATCAGAAGGAGAGGATGATGACACTGTGGTGGCATCGGGTGTTGCTACAGGAGAAAGTCAGGTAGCTCATTTTTGCTTCTTTGCTTGAGGGTTTTTTCCTAGGGTATGCCCAGCGCTAGATGGTTCGGCTATCTTGGTTTTCCCTTTTTCACTCCTTGTGGCAGACCTGGTTTTGACTCGGGTAGAGGGCTCAGTTATAGTGGCTGCAGGACTAGGTGTTGTAGGAGAAGCAAGGGAATCTTGTTCAGCTTCTCTACTTAAAGACTCTACTCGTTTTCTCTTTTTTTTGGGTCGTGCAGGCAATGTTCTTAGAGGTTCAGGAGGCTGCAACCCTTTTTGGGCAACAAATTCTTGCCAAGAAATAGGTGATACGTCCCTCAGGGAACGCTCAGTTAGTAGTTTTATAAGGGCATGATGGGAAATTGAATTGTCTTTTCCTTTCTGAGTTTCACTGGCACTGTGCTCTAAAAGATTTAACAAAAATTTTGGGACATTGATAGCTAACCCGTGCCTTATATGACTTAGCAGCTTAAAATGGTAGGAGTGCAAATAAGAAAAACGTCATTCACAAGTTAAGTACCTGATTATAAAGGAGGCATATTCTGAGTAGGGATATGGCAGTGAGACTCTTTTGCACCCTTGCTTTGAAACTTTCAAGGATCCGTCAGTTGACAATGTGAACTCTGCCCTGGCAGAGACGGCATCCCTTCCTAAAGGAAAATTTTCTCCAGCTGCAGGAAGCCCTATTATCTTAGCAATTCGTTCCTCAGTGACTACTACTCCTAAGCCCCATACTGTAGCCTCCCCCTTAGAAAGAGTTCTTAAGAATTCACTAGCAACTTCGTCATCAAAGGAATTGATGCTCAAAAAGTAGTTCAACCATCCGCACATGCTAAACGCTTGAACTATCTGAGGGTCCTATGTTAAGGCTTCATGAGCCGCTGGTTCATGTCGTACAAGCTGACCACCCATATTCTGAAATGTTTCTGCTAAAAACCCTGAATCTCAACTTCTTTTGAATATTTGAAAAACTCTTTTATTTGCTCTGCTTCTCCCTATTCGGCTTCTTTCTCTTTTTGCTTTACCAGAAATAATGTAAAAACAATTGCATGCAATGATTTCGAGGAACTACTTAACTAGTAGTTAAATTGCTGATCTAGGAAAAGCATGCATTCATTTGGCGGCATGTACAATAAAAATTGTCTTTAATAAATGTGGCAATAGCAAAAAAAAAGAATTTGTTTCAAATTATCCCCGCCCTCTATTTAAGATTTGACATGTGTCCACACATGTGGGAAAGGATAGGCGAGGCATGGGGAGCAATGATAGGAATGACTGATAGACATAATGCAATAAGTGAGTAAATAAAATTAATGAATGATATGACGAATAGAAAGAATATCGCGTACCTTTTAATAAATGCCCGCGGATGTTGGCAGATCTCACAGCATAACGAGAAATGACGGCTCGAAAAGAAACCATAAATGAATGTGGTATGGTAGATGGATGACGTGGATGGGTGATATAGAAAAGAAGAATGGAATGAGTGATTGATGGGGATGGATGATGATGGAGAAAGTGGCTTTCGTAAAGAAAACCTTTATTATGAACGTTTTAACATAATTCAAAGAGATGCTACAGGAAGAAGACCGAAGCCCTTTGCTGCATGCAGATCATTGGCCGCAGGTGAAATAAACTACTGCATGAACTCTTCTTTTGAAGTTGGTTTATGGTACAACTAGAGACGGTGTGCATTAACCAACAGTTTGAAGCGGACAGGATCGATTGTCACCAACTGTACCGAACCATTATCAAATACATTCTCAATTTCATACGGACCCAGCCACCTTGTTGTAAGCTTACCCTGATTTTCTTTATATCTGGAGTCGTAGAGTAGGGCCCAATCACCACCAGAAAATCACTTTGTCTTGATATGGTGATCGTGCCACTTCTTCCTTTGTTGTTGCACTGCTTCAATATGCTGCAGTGTAGCTTTCCGCATCTCATCCAATGCATTCAACTGGAGGAGGCGTTCTTTTTGCGCTTCAGAAAGATCAATATGTAGCTACAGAGCAGTCCTTAAGGTTTTATGTTCAAATTCAATTGGCAACATAACAGTCTTACCATAAAGTAGCTCAAAAGGTGTGAACCCTGTAGTAGTTTTCTAGGTTGTCCTGTAGGCCCAAACTGCTTCTGGAAGACGGCTGCTCCAATCCTTCTTATGTAGCTTCACTGTTTTGGTGAGGATTGCTTCCAACTCTCTGTTAGTAACCTATGCCTGGCCATTTGCTTGAGGGTGATATGGGCTTGATTTCTTGTGTCTGATTTTATAATCATTCATCAACGCTTTGATCAGTGTTGATGTGAATTGAGCTCCCTGATCAATGACGAGTTCCTTGGGAACTCCAAATCTAGTGAAAATTTGTTCATACAGGAATTCAACAACTTTGTTGTCCCTGGCATGTGTCATTGTCTTTACCTCCACCCATTTGGTTACATAGTCAGTACACACCAAAATATAGGACTTTCCATTGGATGGTGGGTCTATAGGACCAACAAAATCCATACCCCACTTGTCAAAGGGGGTTACTACCACTTGTGGATGCAGAGGCATTTCATCAGTCTTTGTTGGTCACCCCATTCATTGGGATCTGTCACATTTCCTGGTATATGCTACAACATCTTTGTGTAAGGTGGGCCAATAATACCCTATGTTAAGTACTTTCATTGTTGTTATTTTAAAGGCAAAATGCCCACCACATGGCTCGTCATGATAAGCATGTAGTATGTCATATGTCTCATCTTCCCTCACACACCTATGCATGACTTGATCTGGTCCAGTATAGAACAAACAATCGGCTATCCAGGAAAAGTTGAAACTCTTCTCAATCAACAACTTTCTCTCTTTTGGGGAGAAGTGGGCTGGAATCCTGTTAGCTACCAAGTAGTTTGCAATATCTGCATACCATGGAGTGCGAGCAACAATATAAAATAAATGTTCATCAGGAAAAGTATCATCAATTATCTCGAATGTGGCAGGTGTAGGTGTTTGAAGTCTTGACAGGAAATCAACCACCACATTTGCCCTGCCTGGCTTTTCAATGACTATGATATCAAACTCTTGCAACAACAATAGCCACCTTGCTAACCTTCCAGAAATGGCAAGCTTATTCATAAGGTATCGTATTGCTGCATGGTCAGTGTGAACAAATACTTGGTAGCCAATTACATAATGCCTAAACTTATTTAGAGCATACACTACTGCTAGCAACTCCTTTATGATAGTGTAATTCATTTCTGAACCTTGTAGATTCTTGCTGATGAAATAGATAGCATGCTCAATGGAATTCTCCTTTTGTCCTAACACAACCCCTATGGCATAATCAGATGCATCTATATGTATGTGAAAGGGCAGACTCCACTTTGGTCCTTGAAGAACAAGTGCTTTAGTAAGTAGGTCCTTCAGCTACAGGAAAGACTTGTCACAGGCCTCAGTCCAGTGAAATTCAAAGTCCTTAGTTAATAAGGCATACAATGGACTAGCTATTTTTTTGAAATCCTTTATAAATCTCCTATAATATCCAGCATGTCCCAAGAAGCTTCTAACATCTTTTTGTTTCATAGGTGCTGGTAAGGTTTAAATAACTTCATTTTTTGCAGGATCAACTTGGATTCCAGTCTGAGAGATGTGATGGCCTAAAACGATGCCTTCTTGCATCATCATGAAACACTTTTCACTGTTCAAGGATAAATTATTCTCCTTACACCATTTCAACACCTTTTCTAAATTTGCTAATGCTTCTTCATAGGTTATTCCATAAGTGGTGAAGTCATCTATATAAATCTTCATGGAGTCATTGGAAATGTCAACAAAGATACTAATGACTGCTCTTTGAAATGTGGTGGGAGCATTGCACTGACCAAAAGGTAAGACAGAGTAAGCAAAAGTCCCCCATGGACAAGTAAACGTTGTTTTGTCCTGGTCAGCAGGGGCAATCTTAATTTGGTTGTACCCACTATATCCATCCAAAAAGGAGAAATACTTCTTACCAGACAATGAATCCAGCACTTGATCAACAAATGGTAGTGGAAAGTGATCCTTTTTAGTTGTAGTATTCAACTCCCGGTAGTCTACACAAACTCTTCATTTTCCATTTTTTTTAGGAACAATTACCAGTGGAGATACCCATTGACTGTCTGAAATAGGTAGATGAAACCAACATCAAGCAATTTTTGGAGCTCATTTTTAACTATTTCCTTGAGTGTTGGGTTTATCCTTCTTTGAGGCTGCGTAACAGGTGAACAATCTTCCTTAATGTAGATCCTATGAGTACAGAGCTGAGGATCTATTCCCTTTATATCCCCATAGTCTCATGCAAAAGCTTTGTGTTGATCTTGAAGCATTGTGACTAGGGTAGTTTCTTGAGGTTGAGGCAGCTTACTATTGATATTTAGACAGTGGCCTGGGGACAACTCAATTTGCTTGGTAAGATCATTCATGGAATTTACTGATAAAGGTGGTGTCTATATTTTTTGAGGAAACAAATGTTGAAAAACTACAGGGACTTTAAATGGCAGGCTCTTAGGGCTCAACTGCTACAGGAAAGATTGCTCATTAACAGATTGGCTACTCGTATCAGATTTGGACTACAACATTTGGAAAAACAAGTCATCCTCACTCAGAAGTTGTGAAAATGGATTAGTTTGCAGCATCATTAGTTGGGCCAATGAGTTAACACCTTCTGCTTCTTCTCCTAAGTTTGGCCAAAAAGCTTCTCCAGACTCAAGTTGGGGCTGGGTTAGAGAATAGAGGGTAAGCTTCTTTGTGTTATACCCATCAGATATTGTCATGTTACCCGATCTACAACCAATGTAAGCATCAGTAGTAGCCAACCAAGGCCTTCCTAGTATGACAGGATATCCCCCCAATGATGCGTTTGGAGATAAGACCATAAAGTTAGCAGGGTACTCCCAGGAATCCAAGGTGACTACAAGGTCTTCAACCACCCCATCAGGTTTGACAGTTGAGCTATCAGCAAGCTGCAATATTGTAGGTGTAGCCCTTAGGTCTGAAATAATAAGTTTTATAACCAGGTCCTTTGTCATGACATTGATAGCTGCCCCAAGATCTACTAAAGCATTCTTAATTTGCAACCCATTAATATTGATCTCCACAACAGGGCTTCCTGGATCAGAATATTTTGGGATGGTAAGCTTCCCTAGCATTAAGTCAGAGAGTTGGCCTATCACATGGACAGTTTGAGGGTCTTTCTTTTTCCTCCTTGGTTTCTTCAAGCATGCCTCCTTAATGGCTTTGCTATAGATAGGTACCTCTTTGATTGCTTAGAGCAAGGGAATTTTCACACATATATGCTTTATTTGGTCAAGGATGTCAAAAATAGGTTCTTGTTTTTTCACATTTTCACCTTCCAACCTTTGTGGGAAAGGAGGAGACACTTTATTAGATACCTTAGGTAATGATGGAATCTGAACTGGCTCATTTGGTTGGGCAAGGTCATTTGTATCCTTATCTTGATCAGCTCCCTCAGATAGCAATTCTAAGATTATGGGAGGAGATGGTGTGGGCAACACAGTTCTTGAACGTAAATTGATATTATTCAGGTTAAAGGCATAGGCAGGCTGATGATTAGGATTAGTAAAATAGACTTGTTGTTGGGGTTGTTGCGGCTGCTGGTTATTTGGATTGGGTGTTGTTTGAGCAGGTAATTGGGTTGGCTTTGGATTCGTACCTTGATTAGCTGTAGGAGGTGGCATAATAGACTGTTGCTGGGGTTGCTGCAGGAAACCAATGGGTGGATTTGACCATTGCTGGCCTCCTCTCCATTGGTTAGACTGCTGCCAATTTCCTTACAGAGGCTGCCACTGATTTTGTTGTGGTGGTTGTCAATTCCCTTGTGGGGATTGCCAACGGTTTTGCTAGGCATTTGGCCAAGGATTATTCCATTGAGGTTGAGAATATGGGCCGTAACTTGAAGGGTATTGGTTTTGCCATTGATTATTATATGAACCAAAATTTTGCAAGGGGTCCTGAGGCATACCTTGTCTTGGGGCCCATGGCCTGCGCTAAGCAATAAAGAACACTTCCTCCTCTCCTTCAATGGTTTTGAACTCAGTAGCGAAATGTTGCACCTCCAAATTGGCCACTGCTTTGCATTTGCAGTCTTTCTTTCTTTGTCGGCAATGGGGGAAATATTCAGCTAACATTGCCTCAACTTCCTCCTTCTTTCTTCGAGCTTGCATAGTATCCAGTTGAGTAGCTACATCATTGATGATGTCCTACTTGAAGTCGAACAAGAGATTGGTAATCTCCCCTTTAGATACTCCGGAGCCACTCCCTTTTATAGAAGAGGGTCTAAACCCCCTTCCCTTCTTCACAGCTGCTCTGGAATAATTGAGACAAATTTTCTTGATGTCATCCCAATCGCTTTGGGTGACATCACCTCCTGCCATGAGGTCAAGGGCCTCCATGTAGGTATCATTAACTCCTCTTAAGAAGAGAAGTTTTTGAGATTCCTCATTCGGCTCATGATGAGTATTCTTCTGCACACTAAACAAGAATCTTGACACATAATCCTCCAAGGTTTCATCCTCCTTTTGTGACATTTTGAAAATGTCATCTCCTCTCATATCATTTCCTCTACAATGCTCTTTATATTTACTCAAGAACAGAGTCTTCATTTCATCCCAAGTGTTAACTACATTTCCTCCCAATCCCATGAACCATCTCAAGGCTGCGTCTTTTAGAGTAGAGGGAAACAATTTCAACTTGTGTGCTGAGGTTGTATAATCATAGCTTCTACAAAGGATGTTGAATTCAAACAAGAAGGTATGAGGGTCCTCAGTAATAAGTCCATAGAACTTGGGCAATAATGAGGCAGGGATGTTCTTGAGGTTATTATTGTCATGTAGGTCTAGGATTGGGAATGGAAAAATAGGATTTGCCATTATTGGTTGTATCCTTGGATTAGCTCTTGGTTGATGAACTACAAGAGCAAGTGGATTAATTGATTATGTCTCTTTGGATAGGTTAAATCTTTGTTCAGAGGAAGAAGATGAGGTAACTAAGTCTTGGCCAGCATCCAAATATGGGTCGTCTTGGAATAGGTTCGGTTCAATCTCTTCAATATCTATGCTCCCAGGAAGGAATCTTCCAAATTGGTCTCTTCTTCTATGCATACAACAAAAGTAAACTAACTATGGGGATGTTGGAATGCAAAATTCTAAACTAAAAATACTAAGAATGACATCTTAACTCTTTACTAGCATGATTGTAACAAGTCCTTAGTTTGACACCATCCCCGACAACGGTGCCAAAAATGGTCGCACCCACAAAAGGATATAAAAAGTCACGACAAATCCTAACCTGGGAATTGGACATTCCAGCAGGTGACTAACATCTTCTCATGGTCGTTCATTTACTTGTCAAACCAGGGAACGTATACTTGAAATGGAGAGGCACTGTATGTGCACTAAGAACCGGTTTTAGCCATAACTTTCTAGAAGTAAATGCTTGAAAATAATTCTAACTCTGATGCAGGAATGTAAAGCAAAGTCTGATTAACTTAAGAATAACTTAACTAAAGCAGGAATCATAATAACAATTACTAGGAAACAAACCATGAACTAGCCTTATGCTGCAGGAACATAGGGATGGATTCCTTATGCTGCAGGAACAGTTTAAGACTGAGTTTGCATCAAAACTTACTAGAATGGAATTCTAACAGATAAATAACAAAAAGCAAATAACTAACTACAAATACTTACTAAGTGGGCCCCCTTAGCAAGTATCAACCAATTATGCAAGAATGGAACTCAAAACTTCATCAGTTTCTTATTCATAACTTCAAAATCACATACATGGTTGTTTGCTTGTAAGAAAGCTTAATACAAAGCTCTGTCTTTCATTATAATAGTAAAAACATTACAATTTGTTCTATCTCTACTTTCTAGTCTAATCTCTCTTAACCAACCCGTTCACTCGCGCAGGAGGAACCTTTATTTAAAGGGAAACATCTAACTAACTAACCAACTAACAGAGAAAGACGCGGGTATAAATGTCGCATCAGATGGAAGAACAGACTTCATAAATGCAAGTTTATTCGCTCAACAGTCTCAGAGGAAATCTAGAACTCCACTCCTCCTAGATTGATGATTCATTTAGTTTCTTCCCAAAGACTCGGACAAAGGATCCTCGCTTGATACGACTCCTTCGATGGTGTGCTAGAAACGGCTTTTTTCATGAGGCCATGTTCTGTTGTGCATTGACTCGTTCATACCAGTCTTCAACAACCTGTAGAACACATGGCAACAGAGGCAAAAGAAGGCATGCACTCATAATAGCACGACATTCCTCATTAATCACATGCATTCAATTCATCTTACTTATCCAAAACTAGATACATCGTATCAGTCAATTGGGAAGTCAAAACAGGGTAATGATCATAGATAGACTAAGATATTTATGCTGCAAGTTTAGGAGTGATTGTCATTGAATACTACCCATTAACATTAAAAGTTCATAACCACAGAGTTTAAAACATTCATAAAAAGAGAGCAAGAGTTTTTAAAACTTATAACATGATATCCAATTTATAACCATATTCTGGGCTCATCAACTACATAGGGTTGTATATGCGAAAAACATGGCTAACAAGATCTCCTTTCCCACAATATTTCTCAAATCTAGGAATCTCTATACCTTGTGGCATTTGTGTTCTCAATATCTCCAAGGATAAGGGGTTTCTTTTGACATATTATGAAGGTTGACCATTTTGATTTTGACTTAATGTAGCAATTTGTTGTTGGAGGGATGAAACATTTTACAAGATTTGGTTAAGGATGGGATCATTATTTGTGTTGTGAGATGGAGGTGAATAAGGTGGAGGTGTATATGTACGTGGAGGGCAAGTGACTTGTAAGTTTGTGAGGGGAGATGGATTGGGAGATATGAGATTAGAATGCACAAAGCTAAAGGGATTCCCAATGGAAATACCTAAGGAAGTATTGAAATTTCTAGTAGGTTGTATGATTGTTGTAACAGTTGGATTAGTGTATGTTGGAATAGAGGTTATGGTTGTAGAAAGATGAATTGGAATTACACCTTGACTTTGAGTATACCCCAAAAATTGAGCACAAATAGTCATGGTAGGGACATGTTTACCAATAATGTGAGCTAAGCTACAAACAATCTCTATTCCTTGTTCATTTTCAATCATTCTCCTCATGTTATCTATGATAGGAATTACACTACCAACAATGTATTCAGAACTCACAAAGTCTTGTAATTTGTCATGTTCTTCATCCATTATCCTACGGTTCTCATGAGGGACATTAGCAACCATTTTATCAACATCAGTCACATTGGTTGTGGGTAGGGAATTCATGGGAAATGAAGTGTTAAGGGTATGATCCATAGTGGGTTGACTAGTGTCAACACTATGAGTGAAAGAGTTAGAAAACCCATGGTCCATGACAAGTGATGTATCATGGGATGACATGAGTCTTTATCTATGTCTCACGATAGTATTGGAAATAGGACACCAAGTTGTGAAGCTCATACAAGTTTCACAAACTCAAGGTGCACCCAAAATGGATAATAGGTAAAATGCAATCAAACACCCTAGAATGAAAAGTGCAATGCAAGTATGTAAAAGAAATTTTTGTATTTAAAACAAGATAAATTTCTGAGTATACTATGTAAAAACCTAAAAATGATTTCTTTTAGATGCAATTTTGAATTCAAACAATGCACTGATTTTGACAAATTAAGCTTCATATGAACAATTTTAGATAAGAAAAAAAATGGAAACTGAAGCAACAAACTGAATACATAAACACATAATATAGAAAAAATGTTTTTGATGCTCAAAAATTTGGAAAAATCCTTGATTAGGGACTCACTCCAGGGTTTTAAAAATCAATTTACAGGCTTCTGAGGTGTTTTTTATGGTTTTCAAATTCTAGTTTCAGAAAGGAGGTTACAGTTTTAGATTTATGGAAAATGAGGTCTAAATGCAAGTGCAAAATAATTCTAAATGAAAAGCAAAAAGATCGAATTTGAGATTCAATTTTATGATGTAAATGACTGATTATGCAATGTTATGTAAACACTATGCAAAATGATTGATATTTTTGAATTTTCTAGATTTTAAAGAATGCAAAAGTGCAAACCCAAAACCCTAAATAAGATGCAATCTAATGCAAGCGAATAACCCTAAATGAGATGCAAATCAATGTGATGTAATGTAAAGTTATGCAAATCTTAGATCTAAGGTTGAAAATGGACTCCAAAATCAGTAAGTTATGATGCTCAAAAGTTAGGTTCACCAAATGAAATGAAGAAAAATATGTGATGAATCAAATATGTGGGATTGATGATAAGGGGTTATGATGCACCTATTTTCCTTTATTTCATTAGGAAATGAGATCCCCACAAATAATTGACTAACAACCCTTAGATGAATCAAGTTAATGTGAGAATCTACATATTTCCTTATGCTTTGAGGATGGGGGTCAAGGTCAAACAACACTTTTGGGAGAAAAAGTAAAAATAGAAAATCAACTCCAAAATGTAATCTAACACTTGAAACATCAATATTAAACTCAATATTAGCAGAAATAGAAAAAAAATTGCAGATATGAGAAGGGAAAAGATATGTATACCAGTCACCAAAAGGCAGTTTCTAAAGGCCGACTAGGACTCATTCACCCATGGGTGAATGGGTCTTTTGTCAGGGTTTTTATACAAATTTTGGGAGCCTTTAATGTTGATATCTAGCTTCTAATTTGCCCAGGTTTTAGTGTCGAAAAGTTGGAAATTAAATTTGTAGGTTAGATTCCATGATTTGGCAACTTTTGCAACTTTGACAACTTTTCCAATCTTGCACTTCAAAAGGTCTTCAATCCTTCTTCAACCTAAATTTGCAATCATAAACACAAGAGGAAAAAAATGTTTCTTTTTGGGTGAATGGGGGTTTTCCTTGGTGAAACCCTCTTTTGGTAATTAAACCTTGAATTGAAATATTGTGTGAAAGAGGGAATGAAGAATGAACAAAGCTACGTTACCTCTTAACAAACCCTTGAATGAAACCTTGATAATGAAGATCTTGGAAGGTCTAAAACTTGCATGAAATAGCTGAATTGGATGTGGATCTTGATGCTTGAATAATGCTTTGAATGCTTGAACTTGATCTTGAAACCTACATCACAATGTTAGCTCCAAAAACATGCATGATACAAGAAGACTTTGACATGATTACTAGATCTTGAATGTTGCAATAAATCCTTAATATATCTACTTTTGAATGCTCTTGATCGTCAAATTTTCTCTTGTGAAATTTCTCTTGAAATATCATAAAAGTTCTAGGTGAAACTTAGTGAAATGACCTTGTATTTATAGGTATGTATCGTTAATTTCCCAAAATTAAAATATCACAAGCCGAAATTAAAATATGGATTTGGAGATGTTAAAATACCACCAAAAACATAATTTAAATTTAGGTCCAAAGGTTTTAGGGCGAATGGGTCTCAAGTCCCTATTCCTGGAACACACATTGCTCAAGGTAAAGTGTTATGTATTGGCATTAATTATTGTTAGGTTTCCCCTTAAAAAAATGTAATTTATTACGCTTGTAAATGAATAAAGGGTTTATTAAGGCCTAATTAAGCTCAATTTAATTAAGAGGGCCCAAATAAGTGTGAAAATGTAAAGGGACATGTTTATCAATACTAAATTAAGGAATTATTATATCCATTTTAATTAGGAGGGCTCAAACAAGTGTCAGAATGTAAAGGGATACATTTTTCTACACTACAAAATTGTGCCTTACCAAACCCCCCAAAATTGTATTATGTAGACCACCCAAAAAGATGCAAGACAAAATTTACAAGTTTTGGTTAAGTTTGGAAGCCAAATTGTTTGTTTATAACTCACAAAGACTTTTACAAATATTAAAAAATAGGCTTTCCAAAACTTAAATTTGACTACAAATCTAAAATCATAAAAAAAAGTTTGTCAAATTTTGACAAACAGGGCGAAAGTTATGCATCATTGAAAATTGAATAAATTACACTAATTTTTGGAGGCTAAAAATAGGTTAAGAAATTATGATTTTGAAATTTTCTCAATGTCAAAATGTCGACAATGAAACCAACTTCTTGTTGACTATTTACAATTAAAAATTCAAACCCGCCATTTGCAAGTTATGTAAAAAATGACCCCTCATTTTACAATGCTTGAAATGACTTGACAACTTGTTTAAACTGTTAATAAACAATACTAATTTTTTCAGTTACAATAAATTTAGTATAAATGTTAACATAAAAATTTAGCAGAAAAATTAATTAATAAAAAGAATATTAAATGTCAATGTTTACAACAAGGCTAACATTAAAACATAGAATGTATGGTGGAGTAAGGAAACTCGAGTCAATGTGTTGTGTTGTGGCCATGTGGGAGCTCATTGAAGGAGTCATGAAAATAGTCTGATTAAGACTATACAAAGGACACAATCCAATGCAAAAATTCATTGACGAACCGTTAATGCCACAAACAATGTGGAGACTATTAGATTTTGGAGGCCGTGTATGGATTTAGTTGAATATTTGTAGAGATCAAAGGCTACTTGGAAGCCGAGGGAGGTTGTTGTTGGAGAATTTGAATCACATGTATATGCTCAATTCATATGGAATGTGCTCTTATCAAAATCCACTAAAATTCTGCAATTTCAACACCATGAGGAGCCCACAAGCGAAGAGCTTTTACATAGATCTTTGGTGTGCCCCTTTGAAAGGATGCTACTTATAATTAGAGGACATAAGTGGGTAGGAGAATCAACCCTTCTATCCTCACATGCCAAAATGTTGATGTTTGGAAAAAATACCACCCAATGGTGGGAACCTTTGTAGATGGGTCATGAATTGCAAAAGTGGTCATTGCTAGAGGAGGGCTGTGTGATGGAAGTAAGAGGCAAGTAAATTGAACTGCAAAATGAGGGCACTTGCAATGGTGTTGGACAAAATGGGCAGATGTGGATGCAAGCATAGGGAGGTGTTGAAAATGTTTGTAGTGAGCTCTTTATCCTTTATATGTCTTGAATAAATATTTGTGAGAGCATGTGTTGGTATATAACCAATGATGCCAATATATGTCTTTTGATTTAAAATCCAAACACCATAAACTAGGTTGATAAGCCAAACTATATTTCCCACAACAATGAAAAGTAGTGACTTAAATAGGGCAACTGACCAATTTTTTGCTAAAAGGAATAAATTTTGCCCAAAAAACATGAAATGAGAAAATTGGGAGAGGGCAGATTGGCCATTTGCTAATTTTTTCATTTGTTTACAACTTTTGTACAATTGGCATAGAGGCCCGAAATATTGCAAAAAATCAAAAAAGTTACTGAAATTGATAAAATGAAAGGTATTTTTTTTGTTTCATGAGCCTTCTGGATGCAATGGTGGTGTTTGTTTGGCTCTATGATGCTCCATTGATAGGGCTATGTGTAGGAGTCACCTTGATGTGGGAAGGAATGTGTTGTCATGGATTTGATACCATATTGGAGAATGCCAAGATCAAGAGCATGAAACAAAATTCCATAAGTGAATAAAATAAACACAATAGTGTGCTTATCATATATACAATGAAAAGTGTGTAAATACAATGATCAAGCCTTGCATATATAGGCGAGGATGAGTAGGTGAGAAGGTAAGAGTGAAACTCTAACTACCCTTCCAAAGGTGGAACACTTGTGAGCTCACTTGAAAAGTGTGTGAGCAAGTGTCAATAGGTGTCTTTATTCACGAGGACACATATCTCAACCATATGAAGTAAAAAAAGCAAAAGAAACCTAAGTAAACTTAAGCTAGGTGTAAATAGGTCAATCCTAGAAAGGTGATTAGCTAGCTAGGTATGATAATGACTTTATTTACACTATCAAAATTAAGGTTCTATCACCAACTAAAGGTCATCAAGCACTAAAAATGAAGGAAATTTCTAGGTTCTAACAAACTACTCAATTTTGTAAGGATTTATTTGTGGAGTCGGTGGCCCCATGAGTACTTTTTTTTTTAATTTTATTTTAAGCGGCCATCTTAATTTTTATTTATTTTTGGCAAGTTGTGGGTTGGGGCCCACTCTGAAAGTAAAACAAATGAAATTTACTGTAATAGCTTTAGACCCAAGAGTGGAGAGAACAATAGAAAATGAACTTAGAAGAAAATTATAAGAATAAAGAACCCAAAAGGGGGATATGATAACAAATCCATGTTCCACTAAGTTCCATTATCAACAAAATCCCTACATTTGATCAATAATTTCTTTGCTTCTATTTTTTGTGTTTTCTTTTTCCTAAGAGTGTTGATGTTTGGTTTTGAGATGTTATTCACTAATTGAGCAATGGAGCACTTCCTTAGAGGGATAACCACATCATTGTGGTCAATGAAATCTAGAATCTCATTATCAAGTTCCTTCATAAAAGGGAACGTTCCCACTGAATTAGAATGATCACTCCCCACTCGAAAAGTTGATTAATTCCAAAAGAAATCATCTTTCAAAGGGTTTTGAGAAGGGGGAGGCTCCACAGAGATTTTGGTTTCATTAAAATCACAACTTTCAACTTTGTCTCCATTTGAGGTTCCACAAGTTTTCCCTAATTATGATAAATGAAATCCACATCCAGGGAGCCAAGCTTTTTAATCAATTTTTGAGGTTGATCTTCCTTGATCCCAACAACCTATTTGAAGAGAAACCAATGATCTTGTATCTAATCATGTCGCATTAGAAGCATCTAAATGGAAGGCCTTCATAGTTTAAGAACTAAGTCCACATGACAAAGGAGGATTGAACTCTAACATAATGAGGCATAAGCTTCCAAATTTCAACCATGGCACAAACCCTTATATATCTACAAGAAGAATCCATTGAATCAAAGTCTCACTTAGCCGAAGATCCCACTCGATTGATCATATTTTTTAGGAGACTAGTATCATGCATGACCAGAGGTTATATAATCTAATTCATACAGTAAAAAAAGTAATTTTTTGCAACTGTTAGATCAAAAAAAGGGGACCAAGGGGTAATAAAAAGGCACAATATCCCATAAAACCAATGGCCATTCTACTTCACAAAGTTTCAATTATTTGTTGAATTAAAGTGAAGAAGAAAGAAGTCAACTTCTAGAATTTCAATAGTAGGAGGATCCAAGTTGCTCTGGGTTGTCTTTGTCCATTCCATAAATAGTTCAAACGATAGTCATTTCCTTAGGAATATGAGGATGAGGGATTGAATCTCAACATTGTTTGAGGTTGCTTTAACATAGGAATCAAAGATGTGAAAATCAATAGGTTCATCTATAAAAGTCACTTCTAAATCACCCAAAGAGAATGAGAGTTTAGTTGATGGAGAGGGAGATCAAGGTCAGAGTTAGAACCAGCCACCTAGGGAGATCATCAGCCAAAATATGCGTCAATATTTTGGTAGGAGGGTTAGGGTTCATCAAACTGATCTATTCCTTGCAAAAGACACTAAATTCATGGTGTGGTTTTGCCTTATTCTTGTAGGCCTTAACAAATTGAGAATTTAACTGATGCAGAGGGAGATCGAGGTCGAAGTTAGAACTAAACACCTAGGGAGATCATCAACCAAAATATGTGTCGATATTTTGGGAGGAGGGTTAGGGTTCATCAAATTGATCTATTCCTTGTAAAGGAACTAAATTCATGGTATGGATTTGCCTTATTCTTGTAGGCCTCAACATATTGAGGAATTGAGTGAGGAGTGGGCATCACTGAGATGGATACATCTAATGCAAGGAGAACATCCTTCTACAAACCATCCGTTATCACCCCAAGAGAGTCAAAACCTAAATCAAAAGCCTTGCTCTTGCCCTAAGACTTCTTTGAGCCCTTATTTATTTTAGTCCATTGAATGTTGCATTGTCGAATGCTATTCTTCTCTCCCTCAAAGCGATTCACTCCTCTATGCTCCTCATTGTCTACATTTGCATTATTTCATTTTCACATATTTATGAGTTATTTATAATTATTTTTATTATTCAATTAGAAATCATCTTAAATTTGTATTATAGTATTAATAATAATTTGTGCAATTAAATTTTGGGAAAAAAATGGAGCCAAATGTAAAAGGAAGGGAAAGAAATTTGTGAAGTTAGGTGACATTTTTAGCAATATGTAGTTGCTACTTATTTCCAGTCCCTCCTTATTTCCCACAACTTATTTTCAATTCCTAAACTGTAGCTACTCAACTAAAATAAATAAAGATTCCAAATTATCTTTTTCCCACAATTGAAAATTTATATAGAAACACCCCAACTACTCAAATTTAAGCAAAATACACTTAACAAATACACAAAGACAATAATTAGTCGATCGACTACATATAGTGTGAGATTTGATCCTAAAACAAATCTCACGACTACAAACCACTATTGAGTCTTCAAAAAACAAGTTTCAACTATCATTTAATGTAAAAGCCTCCAAAATATCACGTAAAAGCCTCCAAAATCTCACTTATCACATAAAAGCCAAATAAATATTGATTTGACAACTGGATGAGAACATTCTATTTCCACAGGTGCAATATTTTTTGTCAATTTGATGATAACTTTATTTTTTCATTTGTATTGCTTTATGTTTTAAATATGTATGCAAATATTTCATAATCAAATAATACTTAATTTCTTTAAGGAAAAAATCTATATTTGTCTAAGTTTATTTCATTATATTATTTAACATTTATTACTAATTATTTAATCCAACCACATGCAACTAGAATTTGCATGCACAAACATACTCTCTAACATATTAACATACATATAATTTTCTATCAATGTAATCCTTGAACCTCCTTTAGGTGCAAGTGCTAGTTAATTACTTACATGGATTTAATAAACCTAGAGTAATCAAGTGCTAGTTTATTACTTACATGGATTTAATAAACCTAGAGTAATCAAGTGCTAGTTAATTACTTACATTGATTTAATAAACCTAGAATAATCAAGTGCTAGTTAATTATTTACACATATTTAATAGACCTAGAGTAATCAAGTGCTAGTTTATTACTTACACGAATGTAATAAACCTAGAGTAATCAAGTGCTAGTTAATTACTTCCATGGATTTAATAAACCTAGAATAATCAAGTGCTAGTTAGCCGATGGGCTTCTTATTGTGAACTTGCTAGTCCACAAGAGCCCGACATACTTGTCTCACACCTGCAAAACCATTTACTCATACCGATAAACCATGTTTAGATCGAGCATCATCATGTTGTTCAAGATATAGTTTCGGCCCTCTCGGATGCATCGAATGCATGAAACTCCGATTCCACCCTCGACAATCATAATTTCATTCATTTATGGACCAACTGTTCAATCAATGAATGGATCAAGGAACCCTAGATTTTGCAAATCATCATGCCCTCATTGAATGAAAATACACTCCAAACACTCCACCATGCAATTTAATTTCTCAATCTAATCTCATTATGAATAAATCTAGCAGATATCTTCTCTACTAGGAAGATTAGCCGCCCTCCATCACTGCCTCTACTTATAAATAGACTGTAATGTCCACAATTCTGTAAGCTTTGGAGTTGAGTGTGCAAGGACCTACAGAGATATAGCAAGCTTCAAACGATACTACTCTTTTTTCATGTGATTTGCATAGTTTTTGTGCTCTTTTTTTCATGTGATTTGCATAGTTTTTGTGCTCTTTTTTTCATGTTCTTTAATTTCAAATTGTATCTGCTCTAGTTCCAAATTAGGTTGCAACATTTCTTTAAAAAGTTGCAAAGCTACCCTTAGTTTAGTATTCCTTTCTTCCATACAACTTTCAGGTGGGTTAGGTTTGGGTTTTTTGTCCATGAGCAATTTCGTTATAAACCGTAATTTTCTCTTCTGTGTAGTTGATTGAGCTTGATGCCTGCAATCAGCATATAAGTTTAAAGTATTGAGATGCCTTGACTTTGTTTAATGGAGATCCTTAAAGATTTAAACTGTTGATTACTGTTCAAGGTAAATTAAAATGGTGTTTGTGGGGTTGAACTCTAAAATACTGTGTCGAGGTCCCTGGGTTTCTTTTGTAGAGACCTTCACAGGATTCAAAGTGTTGATTAGTGCATAAGTAAAATGGGGGCTTGTGGAGGTTTACATTAAAATGTAGCATTGATGCCCCATGTGTTGTTTAGTGGAGAACTTAAAACATGATTTGATCTTTTGACCACTATTTTTTGATAAATGTTGTTTGTGGAGCATCAAACTGTAAATGTTGTGTTGAGGCCCTTACTTTTGTTTTATTGTTGAATCTCATAGGATTCACACTATTGACCACCATTTTCACTAACAGGTGCTTGTGGGAAGTTTAACTAAGTGTTGTATTCATATTTTTGGTTTTATTTATTAGAAAACTTTACAAAACTTAAATGTTTATTACTGTTTGGGATAAATGGTGTTTGTAAAGATTTAAACCATAATTTTGTTTAGACCTCTAGTTTTGTTTAGTGGAGACTTTACAGAACTTGAATGATGATGAATGTGAGGATTTAAACTAAAATGTTTAGTTCATATTCCTGGATTTATTTTCATAGAGAACTTCATGGGTTTTTGACCATTGTATTCTATTTTTAAATTTTTACTCAATGGTGTTCATGGGGATTCAAATTTAATAATGTCCCAACACCAGTGGGTGGATGAATTTGAAGTTTTAGCTTTTGTTTTGGAAAATGATGCTTGTGGATGATATGAACTGAAATGTTATTTTTAGAACCCTATTTTTGTTTGGTAGAACCTTTCATAGGGTTTGAACTATTTGAGGCATAATTGATGCTTATGAGGATTAAACTGAAATCTTGTATTGAGATTCCCTAATTTGTTAGTGGAGAACATCATAGGATTTGGACTGATGTGTGCTTGTTTTGGTGAATGATGCATTTTTTGATTTAAATTGATTTATTAGATGCTCATTGACAGTAATGGGTGGGGTGTGGATGGATTTGAACTGTTTACTACTATTTTTGGCAAATGGTGCTTTTTAGAGATTTAAACCTAGACTAGTGTTGCCTCCTTTGACAGAAATGGGTAGATTGACCTTAATGAGTAGTCAATCTACATTGTATGTTGTTTTTAGTGAATTGTGCATGTGGGGATTTAAACTAAATGTTTGCTGGTCTTAAACATCAATGGTTGAATATATTAATTGTTGACTAACCTTTTTGGGAAAGGTCAATTTTGAGGATTTAAGCTAAATTTTTGTTGCATCTCCCAACAATGATGAATAGATGGATTATCTCACCCTTGATGATGGTTGTGATGTGTAAAAATCCTCTTTCTAGATCCTATAAGTAGTCCATTTTTGGACCCGGTTCTCTATAATTTATTATGAAATCTATTTACTCAATACATCGATGGCAATTATAATCAAATTTCAATATTTGGCATACATTTATGTAATCTGAGCTAGTCATATGCTCTGTTCTTTTACCTCTGTATCCTTTCCAATCTAACCAACACCTTACTTGTGCCTTCTAGTGGCTTTCTTCAAACTTTACTTGATCACCTCTTTATCTCCTCAACTCTTTTCACCTACTTGTATCTCTTAACATTAAAATATACATACTCTCTACTATGATGCTTATTCCACATCAATTTATTCCCTCTTTCTGGTGTTGTCTTCTCCAATACTTAGCTGCTTGTGCTAATTTTGTTTTTTATGTTTTTTAAATTACTCTTTTTTATTTAAATCGGCTATCTAATTGAAGATGAGGCTCAAATCCCCTTATTCGTAGCCTCCTCTTCTCTGCTTCCTATCACCCCCACCATACATTCTATGGTTACAAAGAACACAAATACATATTTATCTAATATTTAATTATTTTTTGATAATGAAAATACACAAAAAATCTTCAAATAACATACTGCTCTCTACAATGTTTGTAATTTTCTTTTGTTTAAGACCTAGAATGCATATTTTTAAATCAAACCAGGATTCCTAGTTCTCATTAGGGATTTCTTGTGTTTATGAGTCTACCATTTATTTTCTTAATGAAACTCAATCATTTTTTCCTAAATGGTACAACATCAATGTTAGATGGTATTCCCTAACCTCCTCTCTTTTTTTCACTTTTATGACTTAAATATAGATTGATTTCTATAATCTTATGGCACCAAGGTTGAAGACTCCAATATTGAAGTCATCCATGCCTAATTTACACATACTATTTTAAAAATGTATGATAAAAAGACTTGGCAATAGATATCAGTCATAGGAAGTGGAATTGCAATAGGTATAGTTACATGGTTTGAATTCGTACATAGATCCTAGGAGAACTAAGAAAACATCACAAAGACAAAAAAATGAAGAAAAAAGATAGGGATCACTTATATAAACGAGTTCTATATTTTTAGTACATGCTAGAAATCCTTGCCTAATTCATCCCTTCTCTTGATTTAATTTTTGAAGGCTATTAAATGATCGGGTATGGCTATGCGTTTAAGTTGCAAAGAATAATTCATTTTTGCTATGACCAGACCCTGCTTTGTTCTTGTACATTTTTTGCATATGTTAATTATTTTGTAAGTGTTAATATTTATAGTTATATTATGACTTATTTTTTTGTCCTCATTATTAAATGTCATTGGAATTAAATATAAGATAGGTTATATTTGATTTTTATTATTCAACTACTTTGATATATTGTAAAAACAATGCAACTTTATTGTATGTTTCTTATGTATTTTCTATTTACATATTGCTATTAGTTAACATTAGGTATAATCTCAAATTTATTTCATTAAGGAATGGCAAACCCTGGTCAACCTATTGACATCATTGAGATATCCAATAGTTACAATTCAACCAACATTCCACTTGACTCACCTCCCTCTACCAATTGGGGTGGACCTCCTCCAAGTGTTGTTTAGGATTTCACATGTGATATCACCATTAACTACTTTGACATTATGCAAAAAATACAACTTGTTCCAAACATACATAATGTGCAAGATTTTGAAATGTTTTCAATGGAAACAACACTTGAAGACTTCCATAAAAGTTGTGACACACTGGTTGCCTTCTACACTTTTATGTGAGAAATACGCATTGATGCACACTGCAGACAAGGCGGTGCTTCGTACATCAAACTTTCTTTTTTGAACTATGTGAACAATGTTTGGAACTAATTTAGTTTCACATATGTACATATATCATCTACTTTTGTAAATATAAATGTAAATATTTAAAATTAACAATAAGAAAAAAATTGTGTGGCTAAAATTAACAATGTTAAATAATTAATAAACCTTTTCCTTAATTAAATAATGTTTTTAAGTCTTGTTAATCAACTTTTCTATAGTTTGGAGTTGAATGCTTTTTTATATTAGCTAACATTAGGTACAATCTCAAATTTGTTTCATTCAGGAAGGGAAAATCCTAGTTGTTGTACGAACATCATAGAAATATCAAGGAGCAACGATTCCCCTAATCTTCCATTTTCTTCATCTCCCACGATCAATTGGGATGGAACCTCTGCAAGCGTGGTTCAAGATTTTTTGGCCGATATCACCATTAATTGCTTTGACCTTTTATAGAAAGTAATGACACTTGTTCCAAACATACATAGTGTGTAGGGTTTTGAAATTCAGTCAATGGAAGAGACATTGCATTGCGTCCATTCAACTTTTGACACACTAGATGCCTTTTGCACTTTCCTATAGGAAATGCAAGCTACCGAGCACTATGGATGAGGCGGTGCTCCATACATAAGACTCACATTCTAGAACTATCTAAACAATGTCTAAAAAACTTTAGTCTTCCAAATGTGTATAACGTGTAATATTGTAATGTGATTACGAGCTCTACCAACTATGAATAGCGTGCTACTTTTTCTAAACTTCCTAAGATAAATGTTATTTACCTATTGATACAAACCAAACAATGTGCCTAGCAGTAAAATTACATTCCAAAAGTACCTAAATAGTATGTACTACACATCCACTTCAAAACTATGTAAATCAATCATATGTGATATTCAAATGATATTATGTTCTCTATTAACTATAGATATGTCTTATTTGTAGTTAATGTTTTGCATGTATTCAAAATATGTTGAAACTTTGCTTTCATACTTTCGCTTTTACATCTTATGGCATTGCATTCCACCTATGTATTGTTCCTACAACCAATTCTCCCAACAATAAATGAGAACATCCACTTCTATATATTTTTATATTTTTACAAGTTTATAAACCAAACTACTTATCAACTCATCTGATTTTATAAGAATATTTCATATCCCTAACGTTATGTCTATATATTTTTATATAACCAATTATATATTGTTTCAATTCATTTATACTTTTCTTTTTATTTCCTATTAACATCTCCGCTTGAACCTCCTATAGATGCAAGTGCTACTTAATTACTTACAAGAATTTAATACCCCTCCACTAATCCATGTGAAGTATTCATTTCTTCACAAATGAACATTTAACCCCATATAAGGTGATGCCTATGGTAGTTATAATATAAACATTTAAAATAAAGACCTTAATAAACAATACGCAACAGCGGCCTAGGGTTTCGAAGGCCAGAAGCTGGAACTTCTCCTTAAAGTAATCTGTGAATTTTCCAATACAAGTGTTTGTGTTGAAATTTTGATAAGAAAGATGGGCAGAAAACGGCCATCTCTAGACTTTCGAATGTCACCGCAAAACTCCCAACGGGAGCAGATCGAAATCCCCAGCGATGAAGAAGACGAGGCCAACGAAGATTTAAGCTTGGGAATTTTGGCCAAAGCAAAGCGAAATAAAGCGGTGGTTTTAGAAATTATTAGCTCAGACGAAGAAGAGGGACCAGCGAGGACCGCGGTTCGAACTCTCGAGGAATCCCAACATCAGACCGAGGAAAATAATAATAAATATAATGATGATAATAATAACAATAACAAGGACGGAGAATACACAGGCGTAGAATCATCAGGTGATAAAAAATGTTTAGAGAAGGAAAAGATTGAGTTTGAGGTATTGGAAACGGACCTTGTGTCTGCTGATATCATGCCTGGTTCTGTAGGCGAAATCAAGAGCAGGAAGAAGAAGAAAAAGAGGAAGAAAATTGTAAGTGAAAATGCATTTTTGTTCTTGTTCTTTTTTAAAAAAATTTATAATGATATGATGTGCGAATCAGCTTGGTCTTGGAAGTAGCTATGTATTTATTTAGCTATGTTGCAATGTACTGCATGTGCCGAGCTCAATCAAGTTGCGAAAAGAATAGTAATTGAGACTCACAGCAGGTACCATGTAGCCGCTAAAATTTTTAGGAGATTTTTTGAGGCCAGTGGCCCCGTAATTGCCAAACACCCATCTTTTTGTAATTATTAAATTTTGGAGCTAAAATTTGAAGGGATGTGTAAAAAGGGAGGGTAGACAAAATGTGCAGCCCTCCGGTCTATCTACATTGTAATTTCAAATCCTAAACTATAGCTGCTATGCGATTTGAAGAGAAGATTCTAAATTATGCACCGTGCCAATTACATGGGACTATCTGCACCTCCAAAATATTAGTAGTAAGCAGTTGAATGGGACTATCCTGTCCGACTGCAAGTGAGCTAAACAAAATTAGCAACGGCGGTGGCAAGAAGAATTGGTCAAAGCTAAATCAAATCTCCTAAAAATTGATCACAATAAGCGAAGCTGGTTTCCTCATTTTTCAAATCTTGTTATGTACATTCTGTAAATAGAAATTTATATGTTAATGTGACGGAAGGAGGCCAGGTTTTTAACTTTGTTTTGCTGTATAATTTCTTCAATATTGAGTCGCTCTTGTCAAGTCAGCTGGACTTGCTAGTCTTTACTCTTAGAGTTGTCCCATGATTATTAGTCTCCTGAATTCTCTTGCTAGATATGTAAAGGTGAGGCGAGGCTATCGGTCTCTTATTGTTCACAGGGTTGGGGTGATTCCTTTGAACAATTAGGTGTAACCCTCAGATCTGTTTGAGAATTTTCTCAAAATCACAGCTGAGCTTTGAAGTCAAGCATCCTAGTAAATGTGGGTTAATGTTGGACCTAGAAGCCTCTACATCACAAAATCATCTTTTTCCCTATTATTATGTTTGGCAAGTCCCCTTTGAAGTCTAACTTGAACTGGATTATAATCAGATTACAAGGAGGACAATGGGAGCTGCAGTGTGTCCCAACCTGGGGAATAGTGGCAAGAAGTATCCCAACTTATAATTAAACCAATTCTCTACCATCTCTATCTATAAAAACTGATAATCTTCCTCTCTATAATTGATAATGTTGGTCACTTGTTGAATCTGTCTATTAGTTGTGAGAATTTCCTGCAAACTATAAATGTAAGTGATCTGTGCATCTCTACAAGTCCCTGCACTCTTATCTCATATAAGTGATCCTTAAACGTGTTATATTTCACTGACATATGCAAACATTCCTCCCTGCCATGCTGCTCGCATGGTAGCTGAGTAGCTTGATAGATGACATAAGGTGATGTATGAGCATTCCAGGTCTACAAGTAGTCTTGCATAAACCAAAACGATTTTCTTTATATTTGTTTGTTTTTTGCAAAGATCTTAGTTCAGTAGCAGTAATTTTGGTTTATCACAGTTGAATTTTCTAGACCTAGATACCATTTTAACTTTTAAGAATTCAGATACGAAGACAAAATCATGTGTGTATAAATTAGCAATGCATATATATCAGTTTGTCATGAGTTTTTGTCTAGAGCATGAACAAACCATGCCCACATGTCAGTATTGTATTTCATGTAATGTGTATGAGGAGGCTTGCCAAATCAGCTATTGAAGGTTTATAAGGTGTGGGCTATGTTTTTGTGATTTGCAGCAATATATAATGTCATTGGGGGCATCATTATTCATGTTTAGGACCATATCAAGTTTAGAGAAATACAAAGAAAAAGAAAATCATTTGCATGTTTCAAAGTTGTGCGTCCAATTCCAAGGCGAGAAATACAACTTGCTGCATAAGAAAAAGAAAACCATTTACATGTTTCAAAGTTGTGCGTCCAATTCCAAGGTGAACTTCATAGAGAAGTCATTTAAATTTGTTCACATGATCTTTATCCTAAGAGCATGGGGGATTGCACTATGTTTTGGTTGGTGCCAAACTACAACATCAATCTTTACTAAAAAAGGTGGCAGATTCGTTGAGTACAACAATGGGCAGGAAAGGGGTAGGAACAAGTAGGGCAGACAGAAAACAAAGTTGAGGTTCATCAGTTGAGAGGAGATCTTTTGAAGGTAAATCAGCTGGAGGAGTTTGATATATCTAGTTGCACTCTTCTGTAGTGCATATTTATGTTGTAAGCTAAGATTGATGTCTAGATTTGTTGTAAGATTGTGCTTTTGCTTGTTGTCTAGATTTGAGGTTGTGGAGAATAATGTATCGAATCTATCGATCTAATTGAATTTTATATTGTTGTTATGGTATTTGAATTCTGTTGTGAATGATGATGAGTGCTTTGTGTTAAGGTTGGATGGTTAGGCAGTCTTTCATTAGATCTCCGTAATGCAACTTTGTCGAATGGTTTCAGGGGTTAGGTTTGAATTTTAAAGCAAAGAGGAGCAAAAGTGGAAGTATATGAGAGTGGGCATAGTGACTGCAAAGTGTTAATGATACAGTGAACAGAGAAGAAGGAACAGATCAAGTTAAAGTTATGAATCCCCAAAGAAAGCTGAAGAGTATTGTGAATTTGGTGAATGGATCTAAGTGTGAAGTCAAGATTTGTAAGTCCTACGAGTAAGCTGTAGGGGCATCATCTAGCTGTATGAGTTGAGTAGATATTGCATTGCACTTGAAGAATTCAGTTGAAGAAAGAAGAAAGTGTGAAGGCATCTTCCAACATTGAGTTGTTGGGTAGAATATTGTAAATGTTTGAAGGTTGTTGACAAAGCGTTGTTTGAGGCAGTTAGCATCATATTTGTAAAGAAGAAATTGAGCAGCTTGAACAAATAGACTGCTGACTGAGAGGCAATTTGTGAGAGGAGAACAAGTAGATAAACCTATAGATAGAGTGCTGATGGAGAGGTAATTTGTTATTGGTATATAAAGGCAAGTGTGAGTGAGATCTGAAAGTAATTGTTAAAGAAGTGGTGGATAGATTGCCAGTCTGTGAAGCAATCTACTTGAAGTATGAAGGTAAAATATCAAGGAAGAAGACATTAGAAAACAAACAGATTTAGTGAAAAAGTAATTGAAGAAAAAGAAAGCAGATTGAGTGTTGAAGTTTGAGGCAATCAGTTAGAGAGTAAATTATTTGAAATCAGAATACCTGCAACAAAATATAATGGCCCCATATTTGCAATTTTTCTAAGTACAAGTCAAAGTACAAAAATAGATTTCAAATAGAAGTGACAGGTACTTGGTGCAAGTTTTGGAAAGACCAAGTCGAAGGCTGCAAAGTGCTCAGAAATACCTTTCCAATGCCTATAAGAAGTCTAAAATTGGACTTCGTGGGCAAAAGTGATGGCTCTAAAAAAATGTCCCCATATAGCTCAGGAGTTTCACCCCTAGCATTGATGGGGTGGTGGAAATTTGGTGGTATAATTAGGATGCGCAGCCAAGAGAGCCACTTGGGTAGAGTGGTGGTGGAGGCTTGCGAGCTGTCGATGAGAGGGTAGGATGGGCAAAACTTCACTTGTTGGGGTTAAGCCCCCTTGAGCTGAGTGTGACCATTGGCAAGGGCCAATATGACTAGGAGCTTTGGAAATACACTTTTTAATGTTTGTCAAAAATTGGCATAATCCACCAATCTTGTGTTGTGCTACAGTGTGTGTGTACTCAACAAATTAAATGTACCTTATATTGCAAATGTACCAACAACATTTTGTTTCTTGTTAAACCTGCTGAAAATGCACCACAATGATGCCAATTGAATAGATAGAAGAATATGCCTGTTGTTAGAGTCTATGCCACATTTGATGTAGGGCATGCTATATTGATTGTACGGGCTTGTATAAGCGATTTTTTTTATGATGCCCTCATAAATGATTGAATCTGAAAAATGTCTAGACTCTATCGAGTTTTATATCGATTTACAGGTTGTTGGGTCTTTTGGAGTCAATAGTGAGGTCTGTTTTGCTCCAAAATCCATTGTGTTGGCAAACCTCAGAGAAATGAGAAAAGGTTGAAGATCTGATACCATGTAAGAGAAAACATAAGGGTTCATAGGAGCCCAAGGTTCTCTACAACATCAATTACCTTCCACACAAAAGAGAAGCAATGGTTATGCAATATTTGCCAAAGAATGATGCAATCTTGATTATGCTTATACTATAATTTTCTATATGAACTCCATTCCAACATATGAACTCCATTCCAACCATGACATTTTTGGCAAATTCTACAACTTATAGTGAATGTTAAGAATTATTGAAGACCTTGATTGCAACTCATTCTTTTGTGAGGTGCTTTTCTACTCTTAGCATGGTCAATGCCAAATAAATTCAATTGAGGTTAATGATTATTGCTGAAGAGGGCCATATGTTTATCCCATTCAAGATGTTTGTTAGTCCATGCCGAAAGGATGCACCTTTGTTTTTTATAATTAGACAAAAGTAACTAACTATTCCCATGTGTTCATTATTTCAATTTGCATCCATTAAAATTTATCTTAATACTTGCTGCCATAATCCAAAATCCTAACCACCTATAAATGCAATTATAGTGATACTTTTACTCAATTAAATCAAATTATCCCATTGTTAAGACAAGTGTGGGCAACTATTGGTCAATGTCCAATCATAATACTCTTCCCTTTGAGGTCGCCTCTGTCTTTCTTTTGAATAGCATGGATATTCTTTGGTGAAAGGAAATGGTGAAATTTCTAGCTTTAACTTATATTCAGCCATTTCTGTTCTCCATTTCTTCTCCAGACAGTCGCAATTTCAACCATGGTGATGCCCTTGTGGGTGGCATTTTCCCCAAATTTGATTTGCTGAATTCCTCCATCCCCTTGTGGGTTCTTCTCACAATGAATACAGGTCTGGTTGGTGATTGTCCTTTCAAATCCCTTTTGTGGATGGATCGCATGAGGTTGCATATTGGAGAAGAGCTCTTCTTGCAGGTGGTAAATTTGTTCAACTCTATCATTTCCTATTCAAACATGCTGAAAAAGGTTTTCATTTAGAGGTTCTTGTTCTTGCTCATTTTGATTTTGGAAGCTCAAGTGGGAGTTGTTTAGGTTGATCTCCGTTGTTCTGTCACTGCTTTGTTGAGCTTCTTTGTATTTACAACCTAGATTTTGGCCCACTCTTTTGAATTCCCCTGTTTGGGTGACAATGTATCTTTGTATTCACGATTTGGATTTTGGCTTACTCTTTTGTGTTCCCTTTTTTGGGTGACCATATGTATTTGAACTATAAATTTTCCGTTTTTAATACAAAACTGTGGCTTTGCCACCTTTATCAATAAAAAAAACACTTAGTGGCTAGTAAACACCATTTGCACATTAAATCAAGTATGCCTTTATGTTCTTGTCAAAGGATTTTCTCTTTCATGGTAGGTCCCAAGCCAATTTGTTTTTTAGAAGAACCACATATGTGCACAATTCCCATTCTATGAAAGCATTGACAATATTATTCTTATGAACAAATATAAGCTATTCTTTTACAAAATGCCAATTCTGCAATAAAATTGTTGCTGCTTTCAATCCTACTGCTTGATCCAATTTTGAACACGACCATTTAAAAATGAAATCCATAATTTTGACCAAAAATTCTCTTCACAATAGCTTTGACTTAACAAACACAATTATGAACACAACTTTCTTGTAAAATGTTGTTTTAATGCAATTTTGCCTTTGCATTGTTTCCTAGTTCATTTGGGGTGCAATTAAGATGTGTTTTCAACATCAAGCAAACAAACAACTACTACTTCATGAAGAACATGTAGCATGAGGCGTAAGGCAATTTCCTCCAACCACAAAACATTCCAGTAGACACAGCCTGCTAGCAAACTGGCTGCCACTGGTTGAAATCAAATGTATCTCAACCAGGAAAGTAGGAAATTGTGTACAATTGGAAATGATCATTCATATCCACCTTAAAGTATTGCAGTTCTCATGGATGAAGAACAAGTTGTGGTAGTAGCATTATCAAAGATGGTTGTTGTGTTCAGTAGTTCCACTTGAGCATTGGGTGTATGAAAGGGAATCTTAATCTAGTAACATAATTTTTGAGCTAATCTCTGGTCAAAGCTCTTATCTTTATGCTTGGTATAATCAAGTATCATGCATTGGAAATTTCAAGTCAGTTCTATATTACCAATACCACCTGGAGGATGGACTTTAGTATCTTTCGGACACTTGTGTTTACCATCTGAAGTAGAGCATGAAAGGCTGATATTCGAGGCACATTTTAACATGATTGCAAACAGTGTTTCTCTGGGTTTGTGGTATGAGGGGATGTCGAGATGCAGGAAAACAGTTTTAAGAACAGCAAATTTTTTCCCAATTTTGGAGATGGCAGGGGGATTACTATTAAAATATCTTAAGCAAATGAAAAGAAGCTGAAGAAAAACACAATGTGCTCAAAGAAAGTTCTCTCCTTTTTAGCATTTTAGGGGTTTTATCATTTTTCTTTTAAAAGTTAACTTTCTTAATAATTAAGATGCACCAAATGGTGCATGCTGGCCAGTCCTGGAAAATGGGATTTCCCCTCCAAGTCCTGGAGTCTTTCACACATCCAAGACATGACATGGATCCCTTGGGAATGCATCCTCATAGAAAACCGATTTCAGATCATTTGTAGTAAAAATAATCTCATCGATATTGAGGAGGTATTTCTTTTGGCTACATCTCAGATCAGATTTTGTGTTAATGAAAGGTAGCTTCGGTCAGATATAAATGATGATTGCTGATTACATCATCATCATTTATATGTGATCGGAATTATCCTTTAATAAATATTTCTGGAAATAAGAATTTCGAATTTATGAGCATGAATAAAATTCGAAATATTAAATTAAATATTCTAAGTTTGCATTATGAAATCGCTGGAAGGTAATTACATAATGGTTATGTTAAAGCCACCTATTGGCATTGGTTGGCTGTAGGAGACCCGCGCCCTCAAGGGACACGTCCCATGAGAGGACGTGCCTCCACTTTGTGGAGACATGTCCTCTCATAGGACACGTCTCTCCTTGGAGGCGTGCTTCATCCTCTCATAGGACGCGCCTCTCCTTGGAGGCGCGCTTCTTCTTGGAGGTACGTGTCTCTCCTTTAGATACATAACATGATTGCAAACATTGATTGGAGACATCGAAATTTATAGATGTTCTGCAATCAGCACATTCGCAATACAAAAAATAAAATCTGACTTAGAATTCTTACACAGAATTTCAGACTTTGAGTTTCCTTAGACTTCTTAGGATCCTAATTTGATAAGATTTGATTACATTTACATGGTATCAGAGCCAAGTTGAGTGAATCCAAATCAAATCTAGATATTAGATTACTTAGGAAAATTCGTATTTTTAAATCGAACTCACATCACATTCTTCATAATGTCAAGTGTGATCAGATTTGAAAATCGTCTTGCTGGAGCAAAGAACTTCACATCATGGAAATTTAGAATCATGATGATTCTTAAAGAGAATAAGTTAGACTCACTTGTGAGAGAAAACAAAAGGGAACCAGAGGCTGATCTTGAGAAAACTCAATGGATTGAGAACAACGAAAAGGCCATGAAAATCTTAGTAGATGCAGTTAGGGATCATATAGTGCCCATTCTAGTAAAACATGAAACTGCATATCTAATGTTCAAATCCTTTGAGAGCACCTATGAGATAAACAACACCAGTAGGACTCTTGCATTAAAGAGGCAAATCAACAATGCCCAAATAAACATGGGAGAAACTATTAATGCATACTTCATGAGGATCATTGAACTGAGGGATCAATTATCCACAATTGGATATCAGATTGATAGCAAAGAATTAACTCTAATTGCACTAGGAGGCCTACCAAACTCACGGGAGTCATTTGTTCAAGGAATAAGTGTGAGATCTAAACTCCCCAAGTTTGATAGGCTAAGAACAGATTGCCTTCAAGAGGAAACAAGACTCTCAACAAAAGAAAATAAACAAAAGAACATAGGTGAAGACATTCATGTGCTCAACACAACATCTAATAAAAGAAGTAAGAAAAACTCCTACAGGAAAGGATCATTTAAAAGAAAGAGAAATTCCAATGGAAAGGGATCTTCCAAGAAGAAAGACATCTCTCAAGTACAATGTTTTAGATGTGATCAATATGGCCACTATGCAATGAAGTGCCCTGACAGATCAAAACAACAAGCATCTTTTGCTAAAGTAGGAAAGTCAAATTCAGATCATGAATCTGAGAACTTTGTGTTCTATTCAGCCTTATCTAGTTAAGTATCTAACAACACCCACAACTGGGTAATTGATAGTGGTTCTTCTAGACATATCACAGGGTTCAGAGAACATTTAGACACTATGACTGAAAAGACTGATGAAGAAGTAACCATTGGGGATGATTCTGCACACCCTGTAAAAGGGGTTAGAACTTGCTCCATCAAATTGAAATCTGGTCTTTCCCTTCAACTCACTGGAGTCTTATTTGTACTTGGAATAAAGAGGAATCTAATATCCATCTCTGCCCTTGAAGACAATGGATATAGAGTTACCTTTATGGATGGGAAAGTTCTAGCATGGCCTAAGAACTCAACTATCAAGAGAGCCCAAACCATAGGTATAAGACAAGGGTTTCTTTACAAACTATGCACTGAGGTTAAGCAAGCCCTTACCCTTGACACTTTTTTGATTCAAATGAAATTTGGCATAGAAGATTAGGACACCTTCATTTTCGTGCCCTACCTTCTGTAGAAAAACTTGTAACAGGCTTACCTAAGTTAAAACCATCTCATGAAGGAACTTGTAAAGGTTGTGCCCTAGGAAAGAATACAAAGGGATCCTTTCACAATAGCTTGAGTAAAACCCAAAATGTATTAGAACTGGTTCACTATGATTTATGTGGATCAATGTCTGTACCTTCCAAGGCAGGGTTTCTATACTATGTCATATTTATAGATGACTTCTCTAGGAAAACCTGGATTTATTTCCTTAAGTGTAAAGAGTCAAGGAGTTCAAAGCCCTTACTGAAAATTTCTCTGGGAAGAAAATAAAAATTTTGAGGACAGATAATGGGAAAGAATACACCTTTGAAATTTTTAAGGAATTCTGCATGAGTGCTGGAATTAAGAGGGAGTTTACAGTTGCCTACAACCCTCAACAAAATGGGGTTGCTGAAAGGAAAAATAGAACCATTGTAGAAGCTGCTAAAGCAATGTTGCTTGACCAAAACATTGAAACTTCTTTCTGGGCAGAAGCCTCTAGAACTATTGTCTACGTTCAAAATAGATGTCCTTTTTCTCATCTAGACAACAAAACTCCTGAAGAAGCTTTTACCGGCATAAAACTTGATATTAGTCATTTTAGGATTTTTGGTTGCCCTGTCTATATTCATGTGCCCAAAGAGAAGAGATTCAAACTAGAACCTTCCGGAAAGAAAGGGGTATTTGTGGGATATATAGTGAAACCTCCAAAGCCTACATGATATTCATACCTGGGCAAAAACAAATTGAATTGAGCAGAGATGTCATCTTTGAAGAAGACATTGCATTCAAAAGGGCAAGAAGTTCTAGTGAGATAGAAACTTATTCCCCTAGAGTACTTGAAATGGAACCTGCTCCTGAGATTCAGAGGGAGTATCCTGAGTGTTGATGTTATAGCAGCTTAGGGCTGCACTTCCTTTGCACATATTCCGAGAAAGAAGCATGAATTAAATGATAGCCATTCGGCTATTTAATTTATATCAAACAAAGGGCCGATCCTATTGATTCGTATATATCTCTTATTGCTTGGGCCGACCTTATTTGTATTTAACATTTTATTATGTTTCTCTAAGGTGGCCGACCTAAGTGAAGAGGCACCTAATGTTGTATAAGTACAAGGTCTTTCCTTGTCAATTGTAATTAAGTGAAGTTCGCATTTCCTCAAGCAGTCCACACTTAAGCAGCAGAGCACTATCTTGCAGCAGCAGATTGAATTCAAGGAGAATTATACTTGTTCATTTTGCATCTAGGAGAAGTGCTATTATTCATTGTATCAAATCGGCATTGTGTTATGCCTGAGTTGTAAAGCAGATTTCTGCTCCTGTTCCTACAATATATAAGAGAGATATTTGCTGGGTTTTTTCCCCTCATGTTGTAGGGTATTCCCAGGGTACTTGGTTGTGTTCATTGTCTCATGTGTTGCATTTTATGATTGCTTTCTTTCTGCATATCTGATCGTTAAACAACAACATGGTATCAAAGCGGGTATAAGGAAGATCCTGATTAGATTTAAGCAGTTGTGCCAGTGATCTTGAAGATCGATTAAGAGTTGAGGCTGCATGGCATTCATTGCACAAGCACATGTCTCAAGGAGTGCGATCTATATGAGTTCGTAAATGCTAAGGCATCAGGTTGAATCAATGCCAATATCCTGCAACATTATAATTCGTGTTGTGTTAAAGAAGCCGTTACTCATTATTTCAAGTGAAGATGTGGGAGGCGTCGATTTATATTAGGGAGACAAATTCCTTCTTCAGCAATACCAAATCGAAGTCTTTCGAGAAGCCTTAAAGTCGTCAGTCAGTACTGGAGATCAAATTGATGATTAAGAAAGGGAGTCAGGACTCTGTAATTTCCAACGAATGTATTGAAAGAGTCGGAAGGGGAGAAACTCGATTTAGTCTCTGTATTCATTGGCGAAGCTGTCGCATAATCACAAGGAGTCGTGGCAATTGCACAGGACAAAGAAAATCCCGATATACCCATAGTGCATTAATATTGGAGGAAGCAGCGGATTTACTAATGATATCGAATATAGCCTGAATATTGTTGAAGTTTGCTACCATCGTTAATATTAACATTGAAGAGTAGTTGGGTTTCGAGCATTCCAACATTTCGATATCGGGCCTGTGCCTTTCGGAAGTAATATTCATTGAAGTTGACATCGTATCTTTAAGCTGGACGGACTCTGTTGCTAGAAGTGTTGTTTCTGTTGCCATCATGAAATCCATCATGAAATCCATCATTGAAGGATGCGTTGGGGTTCATCTTTGCTGAATGGCGGAAGTATTCAATCATACATATACATTGTAGAATTCATTATCTTTGGCGCTGGAGAATACATAGATGGATGTGATCAATTATATTAAAGAGCCGATAAACTGTAATCTGAGGATATCGTGGCATTTCAAATGAGTCATCGTGGCAGTTATAGAGAGGAATCGACACAAGAGGAAGAAATATATTAATTCTTTAGCACCGTATTTCACTTCCTTATCTGCCGTTCATTGTCTTGGAGAATAATGATTATTAAAGTAGTCGTAGGAAGTAATCCACCGCCTCATATTTAATGAAAATTGTGGAAAGAAAAGGATTCGTAAAGTCAAGCTTCTTTCTGGTGTATGCAAGGGAAGTAACGTGGAGCTGGGAGATCAAAGGTTCTGCTATGGTTACATGGCTACGTGACAATAGACTGTGTGGCGTGGCTTGAATACAAAGAATCGTTTGGTGCAGAAGGTGTCTTATGAGTGTTGGGAGTTTTGGAAGGAATCAACATTCGATAGCTAAGGGACTCGATGTCATTTGAGGCAAAGTAATGCAGAGAGGAGTCGACGTGGAAGAGAGTTAATTAAGGGAAGCCGCTTCTATATTTGCCGCGTATTTATCTGGGTGAGAAGCGAAGAGAATCATATTGGAATGTTCTGAAGACCTTGAAAGAGTCAAATTCATTTTGAAGGCTTGAGCATCTGATATAAGCAATTCATCCGTATTATGCAAGCTCTATATCTCAAATGTGGTTGGCATGAATCTGTCAACATTGAGTATCATCATATCGGGCAAGTTCAAGTGAGCTCATGTATTAAACCAACAAGCCTGTATTTGCTTTATCCACCTTTGTTTGGAAATGTCCTGTAAGTTGCATGGCACTATTAACAGATGTAAGGGTTGCTGCATAATCTGGTAATATTATGATGCACCGAAGTTCATCATTGTTGTTTTCTACATCCACACATCACTAGCGTGTTGCAGCTGCATCATAACTTGGTGGGTTGCAGCTGGAAACATAGTACATCGTAAATTTGAAAGGTCAAAGACCATGTTCAAATTTAACTTTGTCAGGGGCTTGTGTTGAAGCTGTGAAGGGTGCGGACGGATCTGAGCACAAGAGTAGCGTATCATACTATGTCCAACATTTGGATCCATCAGAATGTTTAAAGAGATAAGTATTCTTTGGTTGCTGAGTTATATCATTTATTTATTTATTTTGGATCTTGTAATTAGTATAGAGAGATAGTGGATTCTCTTGAATTGTGTCGTGTTCACTAGCATAAGATCCTTTGAAAATTTCATGTATTCATGATATAACTTGTATGATCCTAGCCTTGTTATTTCTTTGGATAATTATAGACTGTTAGTAATCTCCATCTAAAATGCTTCCTGGACAGGTTTAGGGGCAAGAAGATGATGAGAGATTACTTAGTGATGAAAAGCTTGAGGCATCTTGTGAAGAAGTCATGTCAACCAAAGAAATGATCAAGAGGGAGTAAACACTAGAGGAACTGAGTTGGTGGCTAGAGGGAGTACATCTCCAGAAGTTTTCTTTGCAATCTCTGAAGCCGGGATCAAGAGGGAGTTCTATGACTCACTGAGAAGAAGTGAAAATTGCAGCATTACAAGGCCAAGTGTAAAATCCTTGAAAGACCCCTTCAACTGCTGAATTCAGAATTGCACAAGACAGACATTTGGATTTGATATTGGTAGCTCCGCAAACCTATTCAGAATAGAGTGATCTGGGATGCGATCGGAGAGTCAACCATGAATCTCTACAGAGGTGTGCATTGGAAACCATTTCTCTAAAAGGCAAACGTTGCAGGCAATGAGGTCAAGTGGTTGGTGCAAGAGATTGAAGATTTAGAGGGAGCCTAGTGAACCTAAAGAAGATGGTTGTGTTTCTCTAGATGTTGTTTCAATTGAGGCCTGCGATGATATCCTGGTTCAATAGGATGCAGTCTTTTGTGGGACTAAGTACAGTAGAGGCTGAGTACATTACAGATTGTGTGGCAGCTCGTGGCTTCGAAAGTTCCTTGTAGGATTGGTTGAACAAGTATTGAAGCCAACTGTCATCCTTTGTGTTAATCAAAGCTTTGAGAAGTTTTCTGTCTTTCCATGTGTTTCATGACAAAACTAAGCATACCACTATATCAGAGATATGGTATTGAGGAAAGATATTCAGTTGAGGTATATCAGCACGGATGAGCAGATGGCAGTCATTCTCATCAAGCATTTTTGGGATAATGGTTGTGTACCTTTGTGACAAGCTTGATATGGTGGAGAATGAAGTCCTTGCTGAGAGGGAGTCTCAGTATCTGTGTTCCCTTGATAATGCAATTCTCTATTGAGAGAGAGTTGAGGTGCAAGCCCTTGATAATGCAGTTCTCTATTGAGAGAGATTTGAGGTGAAAGCCCTTGTTTCCACCCTCTGGGAGAGCCATGGTGGATGTCATGTGTGTGACTCCATGACAGCATCACGTGAGGGAATCCGTGATGATTTATTTGTGCTTGTGTATCACCCTCTGGGAGAGCCATGGTGAAAGTCACGTTGAGGTGACAACATCATATTAAGTGATGAGCACTTGTTCATACCATCTATGGAGGTAGCCATAATGGTTGATATCACGATGAGGTGATATTCTATTTTGTTCTTCATATTGATATGATGTGTCGTGTGCAGGTGGAAGTATCATCCCTAGCTGAGAGGGAGTGTTGATGTTATAGCAGCTTAGGGCTGCACTTCCTTTGCACATATTCCGAGAAAGAAGCATAAATTAAATGATAGCCATTCGGCTATTTAATTTATATCAAACAAAGGGCCGACCCTATTGATTCGTATATATCTCTTATTGCTTGGGCTGACCTTATTTGTATTTAACATTTTATTATGTTTCTCTAAGGAGGCCAACCTAAGTGAAGAGGCACCTAATGTTGTATAAGTACAATGTCTTTCCTTGTCAATTGTAATTAAGTGAAGTTCACATTTCCTCAAGCAGTCCGCACTTAAGCAGCAGAGCACTATCTTGCAGCAGCAGATTGAATTCAACGAGAATTATACTTGTTCATCTTTGCATCTAGGAGAAGTGCTATTATTCATTGTATCAAATCGGCATTGTGTTATGCCTGAGTTGTAAAGCAGATTTCTGCTCCTGTTCCTACAATATATAAGAGAGATATTTGCTGGGTTTTTTCCCCTCATGTTGGAGGGTTTTCCCAGGGTACTTGGTTGTGTTCATTGTCTCATGTGTTGCATTTTATGATTGCTTTCTTTCTGCATAATCGTTAAACAACAACACTGAGGAAATGCCAAATGAACTTCAATCTACTTTAAATGAGAATACAAATGACAATGGTAGAATGAGGCCACTTTGGGCTAGAAAGATGATCAAAGAAGCCGAGAATCATGCAACACCCAAAGGAACATTTAGGGAAAGTAAAAGACCCAAACGATTCTCTAGCTATGTTGCTCTAATGAACAACATCATAAATTCAAAACCTGTCAGTGTTACAGAAGCCTTCAGACATCAAGTATGGAAGGACGCAATGACGGAAGAATATCAGTCCATTCTAAAGAATGATGTATGGGATATAGTGTCTAGACCGAAAGAGAAACCTGTTGTCTCTTCTAAATGGCTCTTCAAAATCAAGCATGCTGCTGATGGCAGTATAGAAAAACATAAGGCACGTTTTGTGGCAAGAGTTTTTTCACAAAAGGAAGGCATTGATTATGAAGAAACACTTGCACCTGTTGCCCGTTACACATCTGTAAGAGCAGTGTTAGCCATTGTTGTAGTTAAAGGCTGGAAGATCCATCAAATGGATGTGAAAACTGCCTTCCTAAATGGAATTATTGAAGAAGAAGTCTATCTAGAACAGCTTGAAGGTTTTGTGATACATAAACCTGACTCACATGTGTGTAGACTAAAGAAAGCTCTCTATGGACTTAAACAGGCTCCCAGGGCTTGGTATGAAAGAATTGATAGCTACCTCTTGGGACTAGGATTTTCCAAGAATGATGTAGACCTGTTGTAACCTATTTCACACATCGCCCCATCGCAAATGGGGACCCCCAAGTTTTGGTTCCGCCCTCCGTGCAACGTCTTTTAGAGTTCAATTTGAATAAATTTTGAGAGTCAGTCCGGCTAAGTTGTAATTTTGAGCCCGTTTGTATGCTTAAACGTCATGGAAATGATCAGAAGACCCAGTAGACGAGGAACGCCATTGCTTTCGGTCAATTCTGACACTTCCTATTTTTTAGGGATTTTGCTTTTTTGATTTTTGGCATTTTTAGGCCATTCTGGAGTTCCTATTTTTTAGGGATGCTTTTTGCTTTTTCTATTTTTGGAAAGTTTCTATTTTTGGATCCCATCAAGCAAGAAATCAACACGCCTCCAGACATCAAAAGAATCAAGGTAAAAATGGCAAAAGGTTTGGAAAAATAGCTAAGTCTGAAGAAGGCGCCCACAAGGAAGGAATGGCAGACAAAGTGTGAAGTCCGCCTTACCTTTGGCATGCCAAAGGTAGGCACTGGCGAGCCAAGCATGAAGTCCGCCCATGGCATGAAGGTATCCAAGTCCGCCATGGCACAAACAAAGCCAAGTCCGCCCTTGGCACAAGGAAGCTAAAGTCCGCCCAAGATGTTTGGAGAAGGTGGATGGTACAAGACAAGGCCAAGTCCGCCCTTGGCAAAGGAAAGAGCAAGTCCGCCCATGGCACAAAAGGGTCAAAGTCCGCCCAAAAAGTCAAAGGCATGAAGGCTAGCAAGTCCGCCCAGCCTAAAAGAAAATGGCAAGAGGCATGTGAAGTTCGCCCCAAGAAGTTTGGAGAAGGGAGGAAATATGAAGGGGTCCGCTCCAAGATGTTTGGAAAAGGGTGAAATTGCAAGGAAAAGTCGCCTTATGTTGAACTAAATGGCCAATTACAAGTGAAGTCCGCCATTGGACAAGGCAAGAATAAAATTCGCCATGGCAAGAAAAGGTTGAAGTCCGCCTTAGACAAATGGAGGATAAAATACGCCATTGGCAAGGAGTTATAAGAAATTCGTCCAACTTTGAAAGATAATTTTTTCTAAGGCATGAAAAAACGAGAAATGTCCAAAGGAAGAAGAGGTTTGGCCGGCACGAAAATCATGCCTCGACACAACGGAATGAAATTCTCTGGCACAGAATGGAGAGTGCTTGGCAGAGCAAGTGTGAAGTCCGCCCCTCTCAGCTTGGAAAAATTCCTAAGGCACAAATAAAAAAATGGCAAAGTGGCAGAGAAATCTCCAAGGTCGCCCAACCCAAAAAGATAGAAAATGAATTGTTTGGCTAAGTAAAAATGTCAGAGGGGTCAAAAGTCCGCTCGGAGAGTTGAAATTTGGCAGACGAATTATTGAACACATTTGGCTAGGCAGACAATTGAAAAATAAAATATTTGGCCACGGACAAACAAACTTAGCCATGTATCAATTTTAAACGGGTTGGAATTTAATATTTTAATATTTTTAATTATTTTCCAAACACTTGGGAAATTTTAATTAAAAATTCGAAGTTTGGAGATTATTTGGAGGATTAAATTATTCCACCTTAGATAAATTTAAAATTGCCATAATTCGAAGATATAAAGTATGTTGGAAAATTAATTTTAAACAATTAATTTAATATCTTTTGATATTTTCTCCAACACTTAGGCAATTTTTCAAAGAAATTCGAAAATCTCAAACAGAAGTGGCACAAAGATGAAAATTAGAAACTTGCCTCAACGATTGAAAGTGAAATTAGAAACTTGCCAATCTGAGAAGAAAAACGTTTCTAAAATTGGAAGAAAATCAGAGAAAGAAAGCAATTCCTTGAGGAAAATCGCACTTCTCAGCCATAAAATGAGTTTCAGCAACTCATTTCTTCACAATTTCGACTGAGAAGAAGCTATCTCTCTCAGATCTTCAGGGAATCGTTTGCGAAGGCGAAGTTCATGAAAGTAACATTGCTGTGAGAATCAAGGAAGCAATTTCTTGTTGACAGGCGTGATTTTTAGAAAGAAATAAGTTATTTCTTTGCTGAAAATCGTACTTCCCAGCTTTGGTGCACTTCCTTTGGCAGATTTTCAGAATTTTTAAATTCGTTTACAGCCAGAATACAATCTCTGAGGTTTGGAAATTTATCGACAGTGTGTTTATACCTCGTTTCTATCTTCTACTTTCTTTCCGGCACGAGTTTCATTCATAGATGGGTGAATTTGTTCACTTTCAGCTTGCTTTTTGACAGAAATTTTAATTTAATAAGCTGAAAGTGCGATTTTCTCCAACAAACACCCCGGATTAAATTAATTTTAAAAAGTCTTGTATTAATGTTAAGTATTTTGTACTTGCAGGTTGACAGTCGATCAAGGAGAGATGTTCAGGCAAGCATAGATGAAATTCACAAGTAAAAGATTGCAGCCGGAAACCAGAATAAAATCAAAATGGAAAAACATCTCAGACACCAACCTTGGTCACATTGACCTCGAGGAATTCAAGAAGAGAATATACGGGCACAATGGACCTTTGCCAATGCCTGCCGCCAGGAGAATGGTGAGAAATGGAATCTTTCAAGTTGCCGGATTTCCGCCTGCGCTTGAATGTGTTGAATTAATGGTGGAGTGTGTGCTTCATTATAATGCTGAGTTGAGACAAATTGTGGCACTTGACGGGAGAATATTGTCACACCTAGGAGAATTGGCCATACAAGAAGCCTTTGGCATTCCTACGTATCCTAAGACCACCTACAAAACTAAGGAAGACGCCCAGAGATTGTATGATGAACAGCCTGACCTTTGTGCCGCCAACATCAACAAGTCATGGCTGGACAAGCCTAGGCCGTCGGTTAAGAAAATGCCCAAGAAGTTGATGCGTACAGACTTCAAGGAGGACTATGGAGACATCATTATCTTGCTGAACAGAATAGCAGGCAGTCCTTTGGGGGCGCCGTTCGAGCTGTGGATGTACTATTTTATTGAGGACATCACAGAGGGCGTGAAGATGTTTAACTGGTCACGAATGATAAGCAACAACTTCCACGAGCAGCTTGTCAACTTGGAGAAAACTAAAACGTTTTGTATGAGTTCTTATGTCATCTATATGTTGGCTAGGACTTACAAGTACGCAGGCTTGATATGCAAAGGCATGGTCGGCAGTGGATCGAACTAGTTGAAGGCATATGACTGTTATCCACAGTTGCAGTTAAAAGAGAAAGCTCACTTCAGGCGAGCTCATGACGCCTTCCTTATGTATATCACCAGGATACTCCAGGGAGGGACGCATCAACGGTTGACTCCTGAGGCCAAGAAGCTGATTGGCAAATATGGATCTTGGTTTATCCAGTATCCCCGATATACTTACATCAGAATCTAGGGATTCACCGGGAGCCCATATCGTTTGCCCATTTTCCCGACCAACAAGATGGTCCTGTTGGAAGTTCTAAGGCAGCTAGAAGAATTTCAAGGCCTCCAAAGGACAAAGCAAAAGGCGGCAGTAACCTTTCCCTTCTTTATAGGGAACATGCTAGAGTCTTGTCCATCATCGCAGGCAGCAGATAGTGCCAGGCTCGAGATACAGCATTACCCCTTTGCTACCTATCCATCTAGGAGCCACTTTGACCCGCATCATCACATCGAGACGGTGGATGGAAGGAGGTACAAGCATAGGGTTGAATTGGAAGATTTTTGGGCAAATGTTGCGGACGAGTTCGAGGTTAGGCGAAAGATGTGGTCTAGACTGCCTGTCAGCTTGATCAAAGCAATGAAACTTTGTCGAGTGCCGGATCAGTTGGAAGAAGATGGACAACAGGTACAGCCGCACCTTGATGAGAGCTTGCCTTTGCCGGTGGTCAGAACCCGAGCACGCCGATTTGAATACTTTGATGAGACCTGTCATCAAGTATACACAGTGGTGGGTTGATCAACAGGTTCAGGAGCTCAGGCGAAAAAAGATAACCTTGAATTATGATATGTTGAGTGAGGCGGAATCCTATTCTTCCAATGCAGACGCATCCCAGGGCGTAGAGATGATAGAGGCCACCACTTCCAGGAAAAGGAAGGAGATAGCTGCAGGCAAGGAGCCAATTCAGAAGCAGGCTAAGGTAAAGCCTTCACACTCGGCCGCATCTAGGAATATTGAAGAGATGCTGGCTACTGTAGATGCTTCATTGGCTGAAATTAGGGATCCTTCCCCGATTTCGGAAAACAATATGGAGCCTCAGACGGACGAAGATGCGCCACCATCTCCCACGGGCAGAGAAATATTGGAGTCCGATGATGAAAATGTGGACACCCAAAATGAGGATTTCCAGGAAGGAATGATTTCAGCTCTTAGGGGAATTCTGGACGTTCTTGACAGGGAAGATAGGCCAGAAGATGAAGGCATAGAGCAGCCGATGATCTCGGATTGGCTAAGGGAGAGGCTGAAAGTACATGCGCCAGTGGAGGAGCCAGAAGAGGATGACACTGCTGACTTCTTGGCTAGACTTACACAGACTGCAGTCAAGAAGCAAGCAAAAAAATTCTCGAGCATACAGAGAGATGAAGCCGGTAACAGAACAGTGCAGATTGCAGTGCTTACAGTGGACAGGCCACAGGAGGACATGGCTCCACAAGATTATGCCATCACAACCATTGACTTGGGTCCAACCACGAAGGGCCAAGAAATCGAAGACTTGGACAATTCTGTGTCCACTATCAAGTCAAGGTTGGCAAGAGAGGTAGCCAAGAGGAAGGAGTGCCAGTTAGAAATTGAGTGCCTAAAGGAGTATATCCAGCACTTGATCAAGATAACACGGCAACTCCTCTATTCCCGAACTCTTCACAGGAGGCCGTTAAAGAGATAGAAGAAAACATGGTCACAGCTCGGGAAGCCAGAGAATGGATAGTAGTGAAGGGGACAGAAGCTGAGGCATTCGTAAAGAGGTTGACTCTGGTTTATGGTCAGGCTACTGCCCTACTTTCTAGGTTGGCCGCTTTGGCAGAAGTGTGGGATAACCTTCCGGATGTGCAAGATAGGATAATCCCTTGCCTTAGGATTCTGAAAGGAGTTCCTAAGCAGGAGTTGATAGACGAAGGTGTTATTGCAGCAGGAGCAGCCTATGACTTCCACACTTGGTATTGGGCACTAACGGCACGAGGTGAAGTCTTAGACAGAGTAAAAGTTGACAGTCTCAAGTTGGAGGAGCAAGTCAAAGAAGTTCAGGCCAAAATTCTCAACATGATTGCCGATATCCTGGATAAGGAGGCCCTATGAGAGAATGATCTGCAGTTAGAGGTTTTGAAAGGGAAGGTCCAAGAAGGCATCTTTGCCATCACAGGACCCATTTTGAAGCAGGACTGGGCCAAATTGGCGAACTTCTTAAGCATCCGAGAGTCTTTTGAGAAGACCAAGCCAGAGTGGGAGGATACCTTTGCCAGATGCGCCGAGAGCGTGGACGGATTGGAATTCAGGATCAGAATGCTTCCTCAGGTCACCATGGATGAAGTTGCCTTGATCATGTCCAGATTCATCGAACACACGGCAACGCAGGAGGATCGGGATGTAATTCCTTGAAAATAGCTCCAAGCGCCACATCACCCTGTCAACTCTCTGTTTACTGAAGTCATTTTGGGAAACCCTAATTAGGGTTTATTTGTTTTGATCTTGGCCATTGGCTCATTTTTAATCTAAGCCGTTTATTCAATTTTGTAAACTCTATATAAACTTGTTTACTCTCATTTACAATTTGTGAAGTGAGTTGTATAAGATTGTTGCGACGAAACTATTTCCGTTTATAAAAGCTCTTGTGCATGATTTGCTAAGAACCACTTTTATTTTCAAGTAGTGTGCAAGGTTTTAATATTTCTCCTTCAACACTTAGAGTAGAATTAGAGTAGTATTTCATTTACATGTTTGTTAGGTGAATGATAGATTTGATAGCGGTGGTAGATAAAATTTAGCTCATACTTTTGTCGAATGGATGATTTGTATTCGATGTGCAAAGTTAGTCCGAGCCATTAAATTGTGGATGCTTAACTTCTGTTTGTTTTAATCAATTCAAACGTGAAAATTATCATCACTTCCGTTGAAGATTGCACCCACTTTGCGTAGTTGTCCAAAGGAGGCGAAACAAAGTGTGGTTACCCTATTTTATCTAGTTGCTGCCGTCTCTTGAGTTCTTAGGCGTAGTTTAGATTCCTAAACCCTTATCCTTTTTGCCTTTTTTTTTTTGAAAATCTGAAATACCCATCAAAAAGAGCCTTCAAAGATAAAACCGTCTAAGTCCTCAATCTGCAAACGAATTATAACGTACGTCCCCTTGTGATTACCAGCAATCACAACGCCCACTGGCCTTATCCACACATCATGACTTGACCAAAAGAAACATTGGAGTTATTGTATTATCTTCTAGGTATTTACAATCACTTTTCAAGAGAGGATAGGAGTGTCCCTCGGGCATTTTTATTCTATGTTCGATGGCCTACTCAAAACACACACCAACAAGACCCAAATCTTTACTTTAAGGTAATCAAAGGTGATATGTTAATAATTATTTTATATGTTGATGACCTGGTGATAACAGGAGAAGATCACCTCATTGCTCAAGGAAAGAAGAATCTAACTTCTGAATTTGACATGAAAGACTTGGCATTCTACACTACTTCCTAGGTTTGGAAGTATGGCAGAAATAAGATGGCATTATACTAAACCAAGGAAAGTATACTATTGATATTCTGAAGAGATTTGGAATGTTGGACTGTAGACCCATGTCTACACCTATGGAAACCAACCTTCACAAACTGAAAGAAGCAACAGCAGAATCCAAGTGTGCAGATTCAACCCTATATAGACAAATGATTGGATCCTTGATGTACCTGGTTAACACCAGACTTGATATTTGCTATGCAGTGAATGCTCTCAGCCAGTTCATGTGTGAGCCAAAGGAAATTCACCTTATGGCTGTGAAACATATATTGAGATATCTTCAAGGCACTATTGGATATGGTCTTCTTTACAGAAATGACCAACTAGATCTACATGGATACTCTTATTTAGATTGGGCTGGAAGTGTAACCGATCATAAAAGCACATTAGGATGTTGCTTAAGTTTAGGATTGGCTATGATCTCTTGGATTTGCAGAAAACAATCTTCAGTAGCACAAAACTCAACAAAAGCGGAATACATTGCAGCCTCTATGGGGGCAAGAGAAGCAGTTTGGCTTCGTAAATTGCTTGTGGGACTCTTTGGTTGGCTCTTGAATCCTACAATTATTCATTGTGATAATCAGAGTTGCATCAAACTCTCTGTAAATCCTGTCTTCCATGATAGATCTAAGCACATTGAGATCCCCTACCATTATGTAAGAGACAGGGTAGAAAGGAATGTGATCCAGTTGGAGTATGTTAGTACAAATGATCAAACAACAAACATTCTCACCAAACCTCTCTCCCGAGTCAAGGTAGAACACTTCAAGAAGAAACTTGGTATGGTTGAAATGTAATTTTATATAATGTTTGAAATTCAAATTGTTTATAAGTTGTACTAATATATAAAGATGTTTAATGTGTAAACTCTTTTGTCATGTGTGTGACTCCATGACCTTATGGGCTTACTCCCCTTGTGTACATTATTGAAAGGTGACGATCTTTCTAATAATGAACACTTTTATGTGACATTATAAAGTGACGACTCTACAATGATGAGTTGAACTATCATGATAGATATCATGTGACTTGATATCTGTGGACATGTCATGATAGTATCTCTTGGACACTTTTAATGGATATCATGGGACTTGATGTCATTTGAAGATCATTGTGATCCTAAAGAGATAATCATGGTGGATAATTATATATCCGTGGATATGCCATGAATTATTATGGTAGACATCATGTGACTTGATGTCAATGCACATACCATAATGAAGATGTGTTATGAAGAATGTCATGTGACTTGACAATATTGAGAAAACATACCATATCTTCGATATCACGTGTGAAGGTGATATCTCCACTTATTTGATTTGAAATATCTTCCCTAGCTAAGAGGGAGTGTTAATGAAAGGTAGCTTCAGTCAAATATAAATGATGATTGCTGATTGCATCATCATTATTTATATGTGATCAAAATTATCCTTTAATAAATATTTCTGGAAATAAGAATTTCGAATTTATGAGCATGAATAAAATTCGAAATATTAAATTAAATATTCTAAGTTTGCATTATGAAATCGTTGGAAGGTAATTACATAATGGTTATGTTAAAGCCACCTATTGGCATCGGTTGGCTGTAGGAGACCCGCGCCCTCAAGGGACACGTCCCATGAGAGGACGTGCCTCCACTTTGTGGAGACACGTCCTCTCATAGGACGCGTCTCTCCTTGGAGGCGCGCTTCATCTTGGAGGTACGTGTCTCTCCTTTAGATACATAATATGATTGCAAACATTGATTGGAGACATCGAAATTTATAAATGTTCTGCAATCAGCACATTCACAATACAAAAACTAAAATCTGACTTAGAATTCTTACACAAAATTTCAGACTTAGAATTTCCTTAGACTTCTTAGGATCCTAATTTGATAAAGATTTGATTACATTTACATCTTGCAAAACACATCAAATATTACACCTTCATGTGCCATAACCAAGATGACCAAGGTGAGTCCTGAAAAAGTGGATGCCCTGTCCAAGTCCTGGAGTCCTTGGCATGCCCAAGACATCACTTGGACACATTGGGAATGTGTCCTCATAGAACACTGATTTAAAAAGATCATCAACATCGAGGAGGTAGTTTTTTTGGTTACATCTCAGATCAGGTTTTGCAAAACACATCAAATATTACACCTTCATGTGCCATAGCCAAGATGACCAAGAAGCAACTGTATAGTCTTTTGATGGTTTTGAATGACTTTTTCATGTATCTTCTCTTAGGCTTGTCAGCCACTAAGCATGGTAATCACTGTGTTTTAGTTGATAAGCTCTCAAAGATTGTCAATTTTTGGGCCATTGAAAGGGCTATCTTAGACAATGACACAACTCAATTTTTATTTTTGAATGTACGGTTCATTTTAGAGTACTAGCAACTGTAATGCCCCCTTTTGGGAAATTCGTAATTTTAGGCCTGCAAAACAATAATAATCACTAAAAATTGATATTAGTAATAACAAGTATCAACTTTACAGTAATATTCAAATTAATACAAAACATATTGTGATATTGAGAGCAATACATCATAGCTAAAACATCATAATATTTAGATCTATAGTTCATAGCATCATTAATATTTGAATTCAAAATACCCTAACATCATTAATGATCATTCCAAGGCATATTCCTATAATCAACCATAATAGGAATTCACTAGAAATGCTTGCAAACCGCAATCTCAAAGGTGGTGGCCCTTGTATTGCGAGAGCATGGAATGATTCTAGATCCGTTCCATCCCTCAATCTGCTTTAGAGGTTGGCCGTTCTCCTCGATCAAACCCAAAGAAACCATTTCGCCTCTTGACCCCCAAGTATGCAGAACCTCCAATTCATCCATCTCGGGGTGGCATGCTTGATAAGATACATGAAGGACGTCCTCTTCAGCCAAGCCCAAGAGCATCAAATGGATTTTGGGTCCATTCGGCCTCCTGGCCCACGAACATGGCAGGACCTCTAGTTCATCCATTTCGGGGTGGCTTGCTTGATATTAAGAATTCCTAGCCCTTTAGGATCTCGTGACTCGAAAGGTTGATTAGCCTCCCTATTTGCAAAACTCTTCTATAAATTCAAAATAGATTGCTAAAGGAATTTGCTATATTAATAACTTGATTTCTGCAATTAACATATATATATATATATTCTTGCTGAAAACAATATTTATTTTCAATAGATATCTTATATTTCAATTCCTTATTTTCCTTTTTCCAATTTGATCTTTTGATGCCTCTCCCCAATCATTTGTTCTCCCTTTTATATCTTCCTTGGTGGGGAGAGTCACATGCTTCCATTGGTTATCCCAACAAGAGACACATCCTTCCACTCAAGTGCTGCCCTTAAACTCTCTTAATAATTAATTTTATGTTTCTTTATGGATTTGTAGTCCTCCTTTATTAATTTCCATCAATCCCCTTTAAATCGTCACTTTTAATATTTCTTTGGTAAGTGATTAATGACTTAAGACAGGCTGCGATTTATGGTAGGGGCATGACAGCAACAATCAAATCTGTTAAGGATACTAGAGTTTTTAGCAATTCTTGGAAAAGAACCTTTGTTAATGATGGATACAAAACTGACATGACAGTGTATTGAATTCAAGTATTAAGCTATGGACAGAATGGAGTGCTAAGTAGGATGATTGTGCATCTTCTCAGAATGTGCAGTTCCAAGAAGCTTCACAGTTGGTATGAGAGTACCTTTCATCTAAAAATCTGTGATAGAGCTTTCCACAACTCTACAAATCAAAAACCCTTTTAAGGTGTGTGTGTTTCCAGCCATTGGCATTCATTAATGAAACCTGTCCTATGCTGCCAACTGCGACAACTTGTCAGTCTACATGGAAGTTGACAAATTTGATAATATTAGAGAACATATTCAGCTGATTCAGCAGCAATTGCAAACAATTATGTAAAAGACCAATGCCAAATACAACCAGCTAGAGATGATACCTATGAGCTCAATCTTTCAGCTAATCTTGGTTTAGATATGGCTTTCAATACATATTCTTTCATCGTGACATTCTACATTTGTTGGATGCATTAAGGGTAGCAGAAGATTTCCAACCAAAATAGATAAATCCTAACTGCAGCATGGCATCAGAAGCAGATCAAGTCATGGAATCACACTCTCCAAGATTGTACAACTTGGTCAGATACCTCACAAAGGGAAGTGATATACTAGAGTACCAGAATATCTTCCATGCTTTCTCAATTTTCCGCAATGGGTTACATTTCTTACCAATGGTGACTGATCTAGGAGAATCTGGTACATTGATTGTTGTATGCTATCCTATTCTCATTATATAGAAATCCCTGTGAGCTGGCACTGCAAAATGACAAAGTCTGGAAGATCAACCAGTAGAAGATAAACAGTTGCACTTCTTCTAATTGTCTTACCATGTCTTTTGGTAATACACTTTTATAAATATTTACAAGTCATTCATAAATGTCTTTGACTAGCCTTCTAGTTTTGAAGCTACTTCTAATTTTGGTTTCAATATATTTGATCTCTTGGATTCTGTAGAAAACTTGCAGGTATATGAATTAATTTAATCTGTTACAGTTTTAATATTTTGCTTTGTGGTTTGCTTGTTTAGCATGTTTATTCTTTTCCTTTGAATAATATAGTACTCTGATTATGGATTATAGGAAAAAGAAAAAGGTTAGTTCTGCCCATAACACATTGGTCCTTTGTTAGGTGTTGTGAGAGGCAAAATCTAGAAGAGAAATGAGGAAAGTGCACACAAGACAAACTCCTATTCTAGATAAAACCAAAATACCTCCAATAGAGCAAAGGAGGTAAACGATGCAATGAATGTTCAAGAAACTCAAGCATTATACCTCTCTGATGCTTGGACGAGCTTTTGGATGTGGATGAAAGGTTGATAGGTATGAAATGTGGGTTGCTCATGGAGAGATTCCCAATTTGGCAGCATATGGCAAATGCCTTTGAAATGAGGTTTTATATAGATTTTTTGGTAATTGGATGGAGGGTTGGGATTGAATCTTAGAATCGGATGGCTAGGATTTGATTAGCATGCAAAGCAAGTTAGGATTGAGACAGGTGGAGGGACAGGATGAGCAAGTTGATGGAGGGCTAGGATGAGATCAAGTTGATGGAGGGCTAGGATTAGATTAGCTTGCATGTGGAAATGAGATGTAAGCAAGTGGATAGGGGAGATCAAATCATGAGATGAAGGGTTGAGATCAGTTCATCTTGCATAGAGGGATAACATGCACACATGTGGGTGCTTAGGGTGAGGGCAAGTGAAGGAGAGAGATTGAGTTGGGATGGATGGTCAAGATCTTTTTAAATTTGAATAGCGGGTGGAGATAAAAAAAGATGTTTTTTTCAATTTTAGTGGTGAGGTGGGAATGATTTTTGTTTTATTTTTATAATATGAGAGAAGGAATGTGCGTTAGCTTAATTTATTATGTAAGCATTTATCTATTTAATTAGTGGAGGAAGGTTAGTCTAGATTTACCTAATTAATTAGTGAAGGGCAATTAGTATTAATAATATAAATATGATTTATTTAATTAACTATTAGATGAGGACTTAATTAATTAGTGAAGAAACAATATAAGATTAAATGTTTTTGGCGATGCTAAAATGCAAAGGCGAATTTTAAATGTGTACATTTGTCGTTTTTTGAAATGGTTGTGCAACTTAAGAGAAGTAATGTCGTCTGAAAGAAAAATAAATATAGATGCTTAGTGAGGAATGATAGGATGTCTTGGTTGTTCAAAAGAAGAATGAAATTAGAAAATGAGTTAGGCATGCCCCCTCGAGAGAGTAGGTGTGTTTCTAGGACTTGGGTGGTCTCTCAAAAGGAGAACCAATCCTTAAGGGATGAAAAATGGAAGGAAGGGGTTTGAAGAGATAGAAGTGGGGAGCGGAATGGTTAGATGCATGAATGTTGAGATGCATGGAAATTAGTGAATGTTAGTAGATGCATAGTCGGAAGACTCACCAGAAATTTGTTGTGTTTCCGACTACTAGTTGAGTAGAAGGAACGATGAGTTTCTTGGCCATTTACTCGCTAGGCAAACTCACTAGAAAAGTAATGAGTTTGGGAAAAACTTGCCCACATAGGTAAAAAAGTTGGCCAAGTCAAAAACAAACCCAAAAAAGCCCAAATGACTTTATTTTTTGCTCTGCAAGTAAAAACGTCCCTCCAACCCCCTTGCTAATTGGTTTCCAACACATTTGCATTGAGGAGAGAAGATTCAAAGGGCTTTTATTATGAATTTGCAAGGCAAATTTGAAGCACAGGTCAGTTTTTTGTTTCTTTAGAACATTTTATTTCATTGTGATTGCAAATTCTAGCTTCTAGGTGTCATGTCTACGCCCATGACTAAGCCCTGTTTCGAATTTGGGTGGGAAAAATGGTGTTTTTTAACACCAAAACTATATTTAAATAATATTAAATTATTAAATAATAATATTAAAATTAATAATAAGGAGATTGTGTTTGGGCCGACCCAATTGGGAAGGCGTGTTGATTTGGTATTTATGTTTGAATCTGAGTTGTTCTTCACTATCGTGGATCTGTGGAATCAAGTGTTTGGTGACAAGAGACAAAATCCTCTTGTCAACTAGTGCCAGGTGAGACACAAACCTCCCTGGGCACCTTGGTTTTGATCCATTGCCTGTTATTTTCCTTCACACTCATATACCATCGATGGCCTGATTCGATAAACCTTCGTTTCAAGTGTCTCTGGCCCAACACACTTGGGAGAAGTCTTGCGATTGGGCGAAATTCATTGGCAAAGCCCTCCAGGCTCGCACTAATCATTAGACTGGGTGCTTCCATTAACCAGACACCTCATGGGATCGGGCTTGCTAGGCGAATTTGTGTGTAGTGCTGTGGTGCCACTGCAAGGGTGCCAAAGGCAATTCCAATAATTGGATTGTTTGGGTCTTAAGCGTCCTGCCTATCGAGATTCACAACTACCATGTGTGACGCATCTCTTGGTTGCCCGATTTGAATGCTCCCAGTCCCAGGATGTGTGCCAGCATTGACTATTAGTTGTAAGCTTTCAATAGGAGCTGTTATCATTGTAACTTGTGCAACACACTGTTATGAAGGTCCTCTCTCTCGGCCGCAAGAATTAATCCCTGTGCATTTTCAATTGGTGTAATTCACTATGGTTATAAGCTGGCTCTCTTATTGATTTATATTCTGCACTATGCTACAATTATTTAGTAAAGTTCTGTGCATCTATATTCGTGAATACATTGCAATTTTGAGTGGTGTGTAACTTTTGTGTTAAGATATCCAACTTTTCTGAGTGCACATATTGTTTGGTCTTTGGTCCATAATCCCCCTGTTAAGCATTCTGATCTAGCATATTACAGTGGTATTCAGTTCCTCTTTATCATCTCTTGTTGATTGTTTGCAAGTCTATGATTAGTGTAATTGGTGCATTTGGTATTTGGTATATTTCACTAGGTTAAAAAAAATCATCATATGCTAAAACTAGGTTGTATTTTTGCATTTAAATTGCAGAAAATTGGATTCATCACCACTTTTTATTTTTATTTTTTATTTTAACCCTTTTTTTGGAAAAAAATTGTTTAGAACCTTTACATTAGATTAAACTTTTATTGATTTAAATTAATTATATTTATTTAAACTAATTTTGTGTTGATTTTTAGTGATTTATGTAAAAGTTAGGTTTTTTTGTATTTAAAAATTAATATTTTGTGCTTTCACTTTGTATGTGTAGGTTAAATACATCATATAATGGCAAATAAAGAAGCTTCTGGATCAAGTTCAGCCTTAGGCTCCACCACATTGGTGCCACCATCCATTATAGGCACTCGTCCTACTAGAGCTAGAGACATTGCTGTAAATATGCAATAGATGCACAAATTTATATCACAGAGGCATAAATCGCCTCAAATACCATCTTGTAGGCATTATTCATCGTGATGCCAAGCCTTTTGCCAACACCATCGAAAAGATATAAAGAGAGATGAATAACCTACTTGCAGCTGTAGAAGAGAACAAATTGCAAAAGGAGAGGACAAGGACAACCATGCATCCATAGCTGGTGGTCACGGTGTTTAAGTCCAACTAGAATCAAATGATACATGTCAAGGCATAGTGGGCTCTCTTTGTGGTCCACACATTCGAAGCACATCCATCACCACCACTTCATCTACTTCTACTGGAGTGCCAGCTGCAACACCCACATCTACACATATGCCACATAGTTTTTTGGTGCTAAAAAACACACCTAGAGCACCACCATCATTAGAAGCTACATGGTGGAACAAGGAGGTGCATGAACATGCTGATATGGCACGTGCAAAATTTTAGTACTTCAACAACATTCCTTTCAATGTGACAAGTAGTCCTTATTTGGAGAATTTAATAATTGCATTGACAGTTGTGAGAAAAGGCTACAAGGCGCCTTCTCACAAAGACTTGAGTGGGAGGTTAGTTAATTTTTATTTTTTATACTAATTTATACTTATAGTAATTTATGTTAAATTTTAGGATAAATTTATGGTCTTTTTGTGTTTAAAAATAAAAATTTGTACTTTTAGTTTGTACTTGGAGGTTGCTTGCCAATGCAACTGAAAGGGCAAGGCTAATAGTGGAAGAACAAAAGAAGGAATGTAAAAAATATGGCTACACCATTCATTCAAATGGGTGGACGAATGGGAAAACCACACCATTATCAATTTTTTGATAGCTTCATATGGTGAGGTTGTTTTTTTGAAATCGGTGGATGCCTCAAACAAAGTAAAAAATGTTGAAACATTGCGTCTAATGTTGGAGGAAATTGTCATGGAGGTGGGCATAAAAAATGTGGAGCAAATCATAACTGATAATGCAACAACATATGTGGTGGCTAGGAGATTGCTCCAAGGCAAACATAAGACACTTTTTTTTGGACACAGTGCAACACATTGCTTTGACCTTCTTTTGGAGGACATAGGAAAACTTGATTTGGTGACACCGGCTGTAGATGATGCAAGGAGCATCACAAAATTTATCTACAATCTCCCTTGGGTTCTTTATTTGATGAGAGATCACATGCAAGGGAAAGAGTTGGTAAGATTTGGTGTCACAAGGTTTGCAGCGATTTTCCTAACATTGCAAAGCATTATTGGTTCATTGACTACTTTGAAACAAATGTTTGTGAGTCAAACATGGCTAGAATCATCTTATTTGAAGAAGCCTAAAGGAGAGAGGCTTGCAAGCAGTCTTTGACAACCTTTTTGCACAAAGAGCTACAAAGATCATGAAGGTAACCTCCAAACTTTGAATTTAAATTCAAAATTGTATATTTTATCTTGTTAATTTAAGTCTTTCATTATAAATTTGTATCTTTAATCTTTTTGTATTTGTAAATTGTAGGTGTCGGAGCCCTTTGTTAGAGTTCTCCGTTTGGTAGATGAGGATCATAACCCAATGGAGTATTTATGAGGCCATGGATAGAGTGAAAGAGTCTATTAGAAATTATTACAAGGGGGACAACCTCAAATTTGATCCCATATGGGAGATCATTGATAGGAGGTGGAACAATCAACTCCACCAACCCATCCATGCAACACGGTACATCCTCAACCCTTGTTTTTTATATTTAGACAACTTCTTAGATCCTAATGGAGAGGTTATGGAGGGCCTCACCACATGCTTTCAAAGGATGGTACCCTAGGTTGAGGTGAGAGACCTCATTATCAAAGAATTAGAAAGTTATAGGGATGGAATGGATAGACTCTTTTCTTTAGAGCTATCTATCTGAGGAAGAACCACTTAGACACTAGGTATAAAATTTGGAGTCTTTATTTGACATGCATCTTGCAAGTTACAAATTTAAAATTTACAACTATTGGTAATTTGATAAAATATGTTTTGACTTTGCTTTCTAACTCTTGAATATTTAATTTCGTAGAGTCTTGGTGGACAAATTGGGGTATAAACACTTCAAATCTTTAAAGACTTGCCCTCCTCATTCTATGCCAACCTTGTAGTGCATCCAACTGTGAGTGCAATTGGAGCTTGTTCGAGGCCATCCACATGAAGAAGAGGAACAAGCTACCCCAAGAATGCCTCGATGACCTTGTCTTTGTGCAATACAACCTTTGGTTGCACACAAGAAGGGTAAAGAAAAAACTAGAGGATCCCATTGATTTGGATGAGATAGATCCTTATAGCGATTGGATAGGGCAGGATGAGCAACCTCCATTGTTTATTGAGGATTGGATTTTGGATTTTGAGAGACATGCATTGGAGGATGTGGGACTGGGTGCAGTTGGAGATGTAGGGATGAATGATATTGATGAGGCTAAGGAGGAGTTGTTGCCATCTACTACCAGGATGGAGGTCGAGCCACTACCTTACTTGCCAAGCAAGGAGCCACAACAAACTCTGAGGATTAGGACCTCTACCTCGACCCTAGTTTTTAATAGATTAGGGAAGAGGAAGATGTAAAATGTTTTTCAATTAGACTATGGGAATTAGGTAGCCCCCCCCATAAAGTACAATGCACTTGGTAAACATTTTTCACGTGACTAGTGACATTGGCGCGACACACCTTCCTGTACTACGAGGATGGAGGGGGAGACTAGACCTTGTGACCTCTTGCCTACAACAAGATGCTTTAGCCAATCGAGCTAGGCCCCCGCCCTGTAAAATGTTATATTTATTTTTAGTCTTACAGTTTACTATTTTCATTTTGTCAACTATCTCTATTGTATCGGGCTATCAATTGTCAAGATTCTGCATGAGGATGCAATTTTGTACTCAATTTGTATTCAGATCAATCAATTTTAATAGAAGACACTTTTGTACTCATTTATAGACTTATTGGATACATCTTGTCATTGAATTTTGCAAAAAAATTGTGTTTCTAAAGAAATTTAAGCAATTTTTTAAGTTGCTGAGTTTTTGGCCCAGTTTTTGCCGAGTCAAAAATTTTGTTTGCCGAGTTTTTGCCAAGTCCAAGTTCTTCAACTATGAGTAAATGGATGCAAGTTTTAATGGTTTATGAAATGTAAAGAGAGATGCTATGTATGGATGAGGATAGGGATAGTGATTTGTGATGATTGAGTATGGTGAATGACAGGTACATGCTAGGATTTATTTGAAGGAATCCCAATATGGTGAGCAACAAAAAATTGCTATAGCATTGGACATTATGCACCATGATAACATTGTGCCAAGCGCATAAGGGACTAGCATCCAAGCAAGCATATGATTGGATGCACCATGATATGGAAAGCCATGATGGTGTTCGTCATGTGGTGCCCTAAGGATCAACTCATAAATGCAAGCCACAAAAGAAACACATAAGCAAGCATGCACAAATGATGAAAATAAAAGAAAAATAAGATTTTGCCATTGATCAAGCTGAAAATTGAAGAACGATTGAGTTGATGATAGTGTTGTTGATTAGGGAACAAAATATCTCAAGAACAACATAAGGATTTGGAACGATATTTCCCCATAATAATGTAACGATTTGTTTTAAATTGAACAAAGATTAGAAAGATTAGGAACTTAACCTATGGATGCTTTAGATGGCTGGTGTTCGATTGCTTGGTGAATTGTTTTGGGATTTTATTTTTTTGCATTATTGTTGTGTTTGGATTTGCTTGGATGGCCAAATTTGGACTGGTGTTGATGTTTGAAATCAATAAGGAAACTATGAAACACAAGGAAAAATCTGCTCTAATACCACTTTGTTATTGGATATATGAAATGATTTGGGGGATTTAGGATTGTGATCTACAAGGACTATTTTGCATAGGAATGATATGCTCCACTTTGTTATGTGCCATTCATGATGTGCTAAAAGTGTTTGTTGAAGATGATTCAACTTAATCCATGAATCATGATAATATACTAGAGCGTTTTGTTGTAGAAGATTGGACATATCAAGTAGTTTCCAAAAACATGTTTCAAGATCTTGTCAACTTGCTTATCAAGGTCAAAATCACGAATATAGTGTAAGTGGATATGATGGCATGGATATGTGAATGTGATGGATGGGAATGATATGATGGTGATACAGATGTATAGAGATGGATTGGTGGATGAGATGACTTGCTCCCAATTTTACGGTAGAAATAGATAGTTGATTTGCACATGATACCCTTGATTGTATTTTCATCATGGTACTTGCCAAAGGTGCCATAGAAATGGTTTTCACTAAACTGCAGTTTTTCTCTTTGCTTTTTTGTTTTTCAAAATTTTCCACTTGTTAGATTTTCTAATTTTTATGTTTTTTTCTAGCTTTTGGATTCAAGCATTTGTTTCCATGGTGAGTTATTAGTATCCCATTTGTGAATAATTGCTTCTTGTGGACCATGTTGCTAGTATTGCATTCTATGGATGTTGTTGTGAACCTCATTGATTGCTAAGTTGGCTTCTCCCAAAGGTAATCATCTTAACATGGTACTGTTGTGGCTCTATGGTGGAGGATGTTGCCAAGGAGTGGGAGGTAGGTTGGATGAAGGATGTATGGTGGTTAGGTGAAAGGTTGGATTAAAGGAATGTGGTGGTGGAGGTACATTGTTTGATGGATTTGATTATTGTAATAGAGGAAATTTGATTCTACTTGAGAAAGACTAGCTTTCTTTGAGAGCGATCTCACACTATCACATTAATCTGAGGTTGATGTTCAACTAGCTTATTGTTAAACTATGTTGGTTAACTCTTTATAATGTTTTAACTATATAAAATTGAAATATGCTTGATCAAAGCAAGACAAAATATATAAAGATCTGATTTGCTAATGAATACAAAAAATTGGAAAATATAAATTAAATTATAGCAGCTGAATTGAAAAATATAGGGAACTAAAGCCACTCCGGAACTAGAAGATGGATCTCTTTGCCGTGAATGTTAGCACTTTGCAAGGATGTTTGCACGATGTGTTGTTATCTTGTACGAACAAAAAATAAAAAAGCAAATTCTAATCCAAGAATTTGGTACTTGCATGCACAAAATATGAAATCTAAAAGTACGACAAAGCAATAGTGGGTAAAACGATTTAACTATTGGATTTTTCTTTTTTATGAAGATAAAATCTAGGAAACAATAGAAAAATAAGGGAAAGATATAGATAACACCAAATGATTGTAGTTTGAAATTTCTTCTATAGAATAATCTGCAATACCATAAAGAGAAAGAAAATGTTTTGGTGGCCGTTTAGGGGCTTGCCTTAGTCAAACCCTGTATTGGTCTTTCAACCTCATTGAACATCTTTGTTTCTGAATAGATTTAAAAAAATAAAATGACCACTATAGTAATAAAATGGAAAACTAAGCAACAATAACAATAACAAGGATGAATGTGTTCTTAAATGCAAGAACTATTAGCACTCAAGGATCAAAACATAGATGATCAACACAAAAGAAGAGGAGCAACAAAACAAGAACAATGCCACCTTGAGAGCTTGAAGCTACTAAGAAGAACATTGTTGGCTTGTACAAGCTATTGTCACAACTCCACAAATATCATGAGCAATGAAGAATGGTCTTCACATACGCAATGAAGAATGGTCTTCGCATACACAATGAACTGGTAAAAAGCGTCACAGAGTAAAAAGGAGGTTGCTTGTTCTTGTTTGAGAGAAAATTTGGAAAATTTGTGAGAGAGTGATAGGATGAGAATTTTTTAAAAAATTGGAAATAACAGCAAGGAAAGAGTTGGATAATCGCTCGGACAATGCTTAGAGCTATTACCTTCTCAAGTGCCAATGATGACAAGGAGAAAGAAATGCTTTAACAACCCCACTAGAATCATGAATTTTTGTGGGATGCTAGTGCATTGCACGGATGTTCACATGATGCACTCTCGCTCAGGAAAGTTGAACTCGGTAAATGTCCAAAAGGCTAAAAATATCACAATGACCACAATAAACGTAAAAAAGGTATTAATATTTTGTTTTCAGGACAATTCATATTAACACAACAAAGTGAGCACAAGATACAACACGAAATTGCAAGGGTATGCAATTTTTGACATTATAGTTATGTAAAAGGATTTTATCGAAGGATGGGATTGAAGCATAAGTAAACGTCAAGGGACCAAGGGGAATTAGGACCCAACAATTTGACACACCATGCTACATTTTGAGATTGGATTTTTTGGATTTGTTGGATTTTTGCACTTTTGGACTTATTGGTTGAGGGGATTTTGAATTTCTAGGTTCTTGGACATTGGGACTTTTGGATTTTGGATTAGATATTCACATTGCTAGATTTTGGGACTTAGATGGATTTTTCTTTCCATCTTGCAGTATGGAAGTTACATTTCTCTCACCAACATCTTGCAATTGGTCCTCATGTAGTATATGTGTATGTTCTCGTAATACCTCCTCTTCTATAGGAACTTCTACTGAAATAACATTTTCAACATTATTTCTTTCATCTACTTGCTCACCAACAACTTCCTCACTACCTTGTTCTTGTGGAATTTGTTGTTGTGTCAATTCACTAGCGATCTCTTGGGGCACCTCAGAAGTAATGCTTTCCTGCACGAATTGCTCCATTTTCTTTAGTAGTACATCGGTTTCACTTTCAACTCCTATATTCTCACCTTGCAGTGGAATCAACTCTTCTTGCATCAAGTCCTCAATTTCTTGATGCATCTTTGACAGGTTGCCTGTTGGAGTTTCCTCCTTATGAAGCTCTTTTTATTGAGATTGGTCTTCAACCATCTCAGAAAGAATAGGATGAATTTATGTCTCTTGTTCAATGCGAACTTCTAAGACTTCACCTTCAACTACTTTTATTACCTCTCTCAAAATTGGAGCTTCCTTTGGTGCTCCACAATTTCTAAAATTTCAGTCATTTTTTAGGCGTTACATCATATTTTATACTCCCCTTCCTCTTTATCATCGCTATCCACCAATATGGTGGATGGTAAACTGGGAGATTCCTTCTTCTTTCCCATCATTGTATACCTTTTTATCATTTCATCCAACTTTTTCTTCTTAATATTTGTTCAATTGTCATGTTATCTTCCTCCTTTGTGGCTTTGGCATAGGCTTCCACTTGCCCTTGTTGCACTATCGGGTTTGCCATGGGTAATACAATGTTTACTGAGGGGGGAGAAGCTAATAACTTTGCAGTAGAGTATGAAATAGTTGTTTGTTGCACACCCTTTCCTTTAGGATCTACAACATGACGGGGTTAGTTACTTGACTTGGCTGTTGGGCTATGGTTGATATCAACTTAACCCATGGAAGGGAGGATGCACTTGTAGATATTCCTCTAGGTCTCCCTATTAGATTCGTTGGGATTGCAATGGCTGGCTGGTTGGGATCTTTAGGTAAGTTGGCTATGGTAATGCCAACACTTGACAATTCTTCGCTTCTGTAAAGAGCCTTGCCCAATCTGACTTTAATTATCCCAATTTGCAGCTTTGTAAATTTGTCACACTTTGTATGCAAGTGTTTACTTGCTGGGTTTGAGTTTGAGTTTGTTTGTTTGCTTGAAAGATGATAGATAAATGCTTCAAATACTTGTAAAACAATGCATAAATGATAATACTAAATTCTAGATGCAAGGATGACTCTTTTTGTTCTTTTCCAATGCTCATGAATGAAATTCTAAAACCAAATGATCACCTACAGCCAGTTGACTTTTTGTCAAACAATTGGCATGCATCCTAAACCAATGCTCTATAATTTGAAATGCTTGCTAGAACAATGATATGACCAACCATCTATTTCTTCTTGATCAGCAAATGGATGTTCAATACAATATAGCTCTGAGATAGCCAAGACTCTTGGCACTTATATTATAACTGTGACTGTCATGAATGCACCTATAGCTGAATACTGAAATTCAATACAATAAGCTATGCTATTAATGCTAAATGACAAGAAACCTGGTTATATGAAGTCGCCCAAGGTAGGAGCTGATGTAGAGATCGATCCTCAAGTAATGTAAGGCTCTCTCTATGCAGATTGAATTAATCCTCCTAACCGCCCCTGTTCTGATCAGACCTAGTAAAATAAATTAATTGGCAATCATTTGGATCCTCCAACCACTCCAGATTTTATCTTCATGTCCCTAAGGATGAGGCACTCAAGGTGGGAAGTGGATTCGATGCTTTTATTATCCCAAATATTCATCAATGCCACTGTAGCGAAACACTGTAGCGGGATACTGTTCACGTGGTACTGTAGCATGACAATGTTCACGGGCACTGTAGCATTTACTGTAGCAGCCAACAAACCCCTACAATCTGCTCAAGACTTGAATTAATACTTCACCAATATGCTCAAATGAAAGGACAGAATTATCCTCTCCTCAATTTGCAACCCTTCAAGAGATATTTCACTCCCTCAGCTATGCTATTACTAAGAATGATCTTTCTCAATGACCTTACTGCAGAAACCCTAGCTCCACAATAGATATCAATATCAAAGGCAAATAACTGGATGATTCCAATGGTAGCCCATACCCCCTTTTTATACTTTTTCTTTTCTTCATTTGGGAAACTTCTAGAAGCTCATAATATTTTATTATTATTTCCTCTTTATTAACTTATATTTGTACTTTATAATAAAATAATGAATTATAACATAAAGTACAAATATAACATCATTTTATAACATGAGGTTTCTAAAATTAGAAACATTCTAATAAATCATTAGAAAACCTCCAAGATATGTCCAAGCTCACTAAAGAAACCAATTGTCAACTGGGTAACTGCCGAGAAGACCCTCTAATCATGCTCTATTAGCCTACGAGGGCCGTTGATAGGCTAATCATGCCGATAAAACAATGTCTAGCTCGAAGGGGACATTACAGTCCGCCCCTCTTGAAATTGCTTGTCCCCAAGCAATCTCAAATCTAGATCCGCCCCTCTTGAAATTGTTTGTCCCCAAGCAATCTCAAATCCAGATGTTGTAGAATCTCCTCACTCTCCCATGTAGCATCCTCAACTGGCAAGTCCCTCCATTTTAATCAAGTACTCTCTGATTACACGCCTCTGCAAGGTCTTCTCCCTAACATCCAAAATGGCCTCGGGTACCAAGATCAATTTCCCCTCATCATTTAGGGGTGGCAAAGTCATGGAAGGAACCACATGGTGTCCCAACGCCTTTTTGAGGCGTGACACATGAAACACATTGTGTACTCTACAATCTGCTGGCAACTCCAGCTCGTAAGCCACCTCTCCTATTCTCTTGGTCACCTTGAATGGTCCATAGTAATGTGGCTTAAGTTTTTTTGCCCCACTCCTCTTCAAAGAGGATTGTCTGTATGGTTGCAGCATCAAGTACACCATGTCTCCAACCTCGAAGGAGCACTCAACCCTCTTCTGATCAGCATACTGTTTCTGTTGGTTCTGTGCCTTCTGTATATTCTCTCGTAAAGCCCTCATAATGTCCTGATCTCCTGTAAGAGGTCACCAACACTAGGCACACGACTGTCACTCAATAAAAGATCCAAAAAAACTTGGCGCATCATACCCGTACAAAGCCATGAATGGTGTCATCCGAATGGAAAGATGGTAAGTAGTATTGTAGCAATATTCACAAAGATATAACCACTTAACCCATCCCTTTTGCTGTCCCGCAATGTAATTTCTGAGGTACCCTTCAACCCACTTGTTAACTATCTCTGTCTGGCCATCTGTTTGCGGGTGGTAACTAGTACTCGGGGTGAGTTCCGTTCCACATAACCTGAATAGCTCCTGCCAAAAATGACTCATAAACCTGCTGTCTCTGTCACTGACGATGCTCCGTGGCAACTCGTGTAGCCTGAATACCTCACGAAAAAACAACTCTGCTACTGAACAGCTGAATGTGCAAATGTAATCGGAAGGAAGTGAGCGTACTTAGTCAAGCGATCTACAACTACATAGATGCAATCTCGACCCTGGGCTCTCAGCAAACCAGTAATGAAATCCATTGACAAACACTCCCACTTCCTATCAGGAATCGGAAGTGGTTGTAGTAAGCCCACAGGGTGAGTGTGCTCCTGTTTATTCTGTTGACAAACAGGACATTCCCTAACATACTGTAGAACATCTAATTTAAGGCCCTTCCAGGTAAATCTCTCCCGAATCCTTTTGTAGGTTTTGAAGTAACCAGGATGTCCTGCCATGGGTGTATCATGAAAGGTCTTTAAAACAATGTTCTTCATCTCCGATCCTAGGGTCAAATATATCCTCCCTTTGTAAGTGATTAGATCATTTACAACTATATATCTGTCATCCTGCACTGACCCCTCAACAATGCCTGAAGCCCAACTGCCCTTGGCATACTCTGCCACAATCAAATGATGCCAATCATCTGCTATCCCAGCCATAGAACTTAAGTGTGGGCGTCGAGATAAAGCATCGACAACCACATTTTGTGTCCTCTTGACAAAAGAGATGTCAAAATCATATGATTGCAGCTTACTGACCCACTTCTGCTGCTGATCATTTAAGTCTCTTTGTCCAAGGAAGTGCCTTAAACTGTTATGATCTGTTTTCACCACAAACTTGCTGCCCACTAAGTACTGTCTGAATTTGGCCAAAGCATGCATAATGGCCAACATTTCCTTATCGTAAATGTTGTAACCCCTCTCCGGTCCACGCAGCTTCCGACTCTCAAAAGCAATCGGGTGCTTGTCCTGCATAAGAACTGCACCTATCCCCTCACCTGATGCATCACATTGTAGCTCAAAGGGTTTAGAGAAGTCTGGTAATGCAAGCACTGGGCAGGAAGTCATGATTAGTTTGAACATCTCAAAGCAATCCTACGCCTCAGGAGTCCAAACAAAAGCCCCTTTCTTTGTCAAATCTGTGAGTGGTGCCGCATGCCGCGAATACCCATTAACAAATTAGTGGTAGAATCCACACAACCCCAAAAACCCCCTAAGTTGAGTGAGGTTCTCTGGAGTAGGCCACTCAACTATTGCCCTAATCTTTTCTGGATCCATCCGAACTCCCCCTGCACCAATGATGTGGCCAAGGTAAAGTAATTCTGTCATTCCCAAATCACACTTGGACTCCTTGGCATACAAGGATTCCTCTCCAAGAATGCCTAACACTGTATCAAGACGAGCAACGTGATCCTCCCAAGTTTTACTGTATACCAAAATGTCATCAAAGAATACTAGCACAAACCGTCGTAGCTGTGATTGGAAGACCCTGTTCATCGTAGACTAGAATGTCGTTGGTGCATTGGTTAGCCCAAATGGCATAACCAAAAACTCAAAATGCCCACAATGACACCTGAAGGCTGTCTTCTCAATGTCCTGCTCTCTGACCCGAATCTGATGATATCCTGATCTCAAGTCTATTTTTGAAAAATATCTGGCACCATGTAGCTCGTCTATCAGCTCATCAATCCTGGGAATGGGACTACTCTTAATAGTTTTTTTATTTAACAACCTATAGTCAATACACATCCGCAGGGTACCATCCTTCTTTTTGACCAAGACCACAGATGATGCAAAAGGTGATTTACTAGGTCTGATATGTCCCATCGCAAGCGGCTCCTTAATGGTTTTCTCTATCTCATCCTTAAGCCTCTTGGGGTGCCTATAAGGAGTGACTATCACGGGCTTGGTACCCTCCTCCAACTCAATGATATGTTCAATTCCTCTATCTGAAGGTCTACCTGGAGGAATCTCACTGAATACCTTGGTGTGCCTAATTCTCAAGATGTCTGGATGGTATTCTGACTTCTGCTGCTCTCCTTGTGTAGGCATCAACACACATTCTGCTGCCCACTCAATCATATCATTGTCTCCTAAGCCTTTCCATCCTCTTGAATGAGATCATCCTGAAACTAGAATCTCGAATGGCCTTGAGGATATGAGTTTTCCCATCCACTTGGAATGTCATCTCCATCTCCTTGAGGTCAAGGGTGAATTTTCCAATATCATGCAACCATCTCATGCCAAGAACCATATCTGTATCCCCCATATTTACCACATAGAAGTCAGTCTTGAACTCATAATTGTTCAAGCGCATAGGTAGGTCTGGGATCATCCTCACACATTTAAGGGTGTATCCATCTGCAACCTTTACTCTAATCCCTTCGAATTCTTCTGTCTTGATTCCATGCCTCTCAACCAGTCTGGCATCAATGAAATTATGTGTAGCTCCGGTGTCAAGAAGAGTGATAATTTTCCGCCCTGCTAAAACTCCACGCATCCTAAATGATCCCTCTTGCTGGATGCTAGTAAGGTGTGTATCATGTCGCCTTGCTGCCTCGTCATTTTCAGACTTCTCTTCATCATGATCATCACCTGAATCATCTGATTTTGATTGCTGGTCTGATTTCTCAGTCTCAGAATCCTCAAAGTATGCCCACATTGCTCTATTAGCTTTGCCCTTAGGTCTCAAAGGGCAATCATGGTTTGCATCATAGGGTCCCTTGCAGTAAAAACACAACTTCTTCTTCCTCAAGTCATTGAGTGTCTCTCGGTCAAGTGGTGCTGGTGATTTTCCCTTATATTTTGGTTTGTTCTTCTTCTTGGAGAAAGATTTGTTGTCCCGATACGAAGAGGATCCTTTTGATGAGAACTTGCTTTGTGGAGCTGCAAGTTCCATACTCCTTGCCTTCTTCATAGCCTCCTGCAGTGTTGGCGGATTGAAGGCCTTAATCTAGCCCTTCAAGGGTTCCATCAATCCCTCGGTGAATAGGACTACTAATCTTCTTTCATTGATATTAGGTACCATTACTGACAACCTCTGAAATCAGCAACATATGTTTCTATGGTCCCATGTTGCTTTAGCTGTGCTAACTCTCTGAATGTCACCTCAGGATCCTTGTTGTCGAACCTGTCTATCAATCGATTAGTGAATTCTTTGTAGGTGGTGACAAGGTTATGGCCAAGAGTGACCAATCCATGGTACCACCATTCATGAGCAGCTCCCTCCAAATGTAGTGTAGCAAATTTGATGGCGTTCTCTTCAGGCATAGGTCTCAAGGAGAGATAGTTATCGAGCTTTTGTACCCAAGACCTGGCTGTACATTCACCGCTTCCATCAAAATGAGCTAATGTCACCTTCCCTAGAGCTTGCTGAAAATCAGTTCTAGGAGCTACAGGAGGACAGTGATCATGCCTTCCACTATTCCTTCTATTTCTTTGATTCATGAATTGATCAAAAGTCCACTGCTCTCTGAGATCAGGAGGTAATGTAGAATATTCCATTTATGCTTGTCTGGCATCATCTGCAAAAGGTGCTGCAATTTCCATTTGTTGTTCTTCCCTTGGTGTGAAAGTGGGAAAGAGAGGTCTAGAGGCTGATCCTCTAGTGTAAGTTGCTCTATCTCTGCCATTAACCTCCGTGTTATTGCCATTAACCCCACTATTTTCGCCTGTATGATTGGTATGAAAGTGATTTTGATTCGGTATTGCTTGCTGGTCCAACCTTGCTAGCAAGCGTGTCATCATGTCAATCATCCCATCAAACTTATTTTCAATCCGTGCTTCTCTCTCCTCTGAATTCTGCCTGTTACTATCTGACATATTTTCAATTGTATCTTCCAACCCTTTAACTGCTTGGTCTGTTTGTCTTAAAGCTTCTGAGAACGTGACTGCTTCTGGCACTGGTGGGTTTTGGTATTGCTGCCTTCTTTGTTCTCTGTTATAATATCTGATATCTCTTTCACTCATCAAACACACGATGGCAAGATCTTGGCTCTGATACCACTGTAAAGAGCCTTGCCCAATCTGACTTTAATTATCCCAATTTGCAGCTTTGTAAATTTGTCAAACACTTTGAATGCAAGTGTTTACTTGTTGGGTTTGAGTTTCAGTTTGTTTGTTTGCTTGAAAGATGATAGATAAATGCTTCAAATACTTGTAAAACAATGCATAAATGATAATACTAAATTCTAGATGCAAGGATGACTCTTTTTGTTTTTTTCCAATGCTCATGAATGAAATTCTAAAACCAAATGATCACCTACAGCCAGTTGACGTTTTGTCAAACAATTGGCATGCATCCTAAACCAATGCTCTATAATTTGAAATGCTTGCTAGAACAATGATATGACCAACCATCTATTTCTTCTTGATCAGCAAATGGATGTTCAATACAATATAGCTCTGAGATAGCCAAGACTCTTGGCACTTATATTATAACTGTGACTGTCATGAATGCACCTACAGCTGAATACTGAAATTCAATACAATAAGCTATGCTATTAATGCTAAATGACAAGAAACCTGGTTATATGAAGTCGCCCAAGGTAGGAGCTGATGTAGAGATCGATCCTCAAGCAATGTAAGGCTTTCTCTATGCAGATTGAATTAATCCTCCTAACCGCCCCTGTTCTGATCAGACCTAGTAAAATAAATTAATTGGCAATCATTTGGATCCTCCAACCACTCCAGATTTTATCTTCATGTCCCTAAGGATGAGGCACTCAAGGTGGGAAGTGGATTCGATGCCTTTATTATCCCAAACATTCATCAATGCCACTGTAGTGAAACACTGTAGCATGGTACTGTTCACGGGCACTGTAGCGTTTACTGTAGCATCCAACCAACCCCAACAATCTGCTCAAGACTTGAATTAATTTTTCACCAATATGCTCAGATGAAAAGACGGAATTATCCTCTCCTCAATTTGCAACCCTTCAAGAGATATTTCACTCCCTCAGTTATGCTATTACTAAGAATGATCGTTCTCAATGACCTTACTGCAGAAACCCTAGCTCCACAATAGATATCAATATCAAAGGCAAATAACTGGATGATTCCAATGGTAGCCCACACCCCCTTTTTATACTTTTTCTTTTCTTCATTTGGGAAACTTCTAGAAGCTCATAATATTTTATTATTATTTCCTCTTTATTAACTTATATTTGTACTTTATAATAAAATAATGAATTATAACATAAAGTACAAATATAACATCATTTTATAACATGAGGTTTCTAAAATTAGAAACATTCTAATAAATCATTAGAAAACCTCCAAGATATGTCCAAGCTCACTAAAGAAACCAACTGTCAATTGGGTAACTGCTGAGAAGACCCTCTAATCATGCTCTATTAGCCTACGAGGGCCGCTGATAGGCTAATCATGCCGATAAAACAATGTCTAGCTCGAAGGGGACATTACAGCTTCCCTCAGCCTTCTCCATTTCCATAGATTTTGCTTCCACAATCATTCTTTTCTTCACCAAGAAGTTGTCATAATCTACATCTTCCGTGCATTTAATCATTCTTTTCTTGGTGTTCTCTTTAGGATATGTTATTGCTATCCCCTTCAACTTTAGAGCATGTGTGCAATTATTTAACCACATTTGAGTAGCATCTAGGATTAGTTTCATCATTACGTCAAGAGAAGTTGCCTCTGGTACATTCCAGTCCAATTCATCTATTGGCTGGTTGAATACCCTATTCAGCTCATAGCTGGGATGCCAAACATTTTGATCATCATCCTTTACTTGAGGTGGGACACTAAAAACTCCCAACGTCCTCATTTGATTTAGAGTCATCTTGTAGTATGGCCTCTTTTGACTTTGTGATCATCTACACAATCAACCCAAAAGTCTTCTAGACTAGGCTCATGTATAATGTTCCTATTTATGTTATTGTGTAGCCTTCCACATGGATCATAATTGACTGTTTCACTATCCCATAATTGGAGCTTCAACGCTTGCAACTCCTTCTCCGACTCTTTTGCATTAGTTAATGCATTTCACTTATAGCTCTTGAGATGTAAAGGGAATTTATCTGCCCCTTTTGAGCAATTTCTCAAATGCCTCATATGATGGTATGATTTGTTTGGTAATCTCCAACAACATGACTTTGTTTGTTGGGTACTTGGGGAGCATGTAGGTTTTACCCGACAATCCTTTAATTTTGATGTAGGTAAACTTGGGAAATTGGATAAACCAACTCACGTGTGGGTGAATTATACTTTGGGCATCCACCAAGATTCTTTTGGCCTTATCCCCTTCAAAAGTTCTGACCAACTTCATAGTAAATGCATCATTTACTCTGTAGTAGTCTTGAATAGACTCTTTTAACTACAACTGAGGATAATGTTGGTAAATTAACTTTTGCCTTGGACCGTTACCCAACGCACCAACTCTGTCCAATCCAAGAAATTGGGACTTGACTGCACACAAATATACAATTTATGAAGGCATATAAAAATGTCTTGATCTTTTGAAACTTATCATTTGGGCATAATTGTACATCCACGGCTCAAATGTTCTAGCTATAGGAAGTCTAGCTACCTTGCTAAGCAAAGTGATTGTATCACTAATATCCTGCTTGAAATCACTTTTGTACAGAGTCTTGGACATTTTGGAAGTTGTCTTCGACTTCTTGTCATCTAGCATCCAGGTTGAATGCATAATTTTCTTGTACTAATTTTCATCTACCTTATATTGATTTCCAGCTTGTTCTCTCTCAAATGGGTTCATCACTGGATGAATTGGGATGTTGAATGTTCTGGCAATCCCTTTTGGAGTTAAATCATCATAAACTCTACCTTCTTTAATTACTATCCTCCTATTCATGTCATAATAATGAATACACTCGAGGACCAACTTTGGTGCCTCTATAGCCATTGGAAACCTTGTTGCCATGTGAAGTCCACTCTTTACTATATTCATTGCAAATGTACCCACATCTTGGCTAGTTACCCTTTTTTGGAATTCCTTGGTGTTGAAATGCTCAAGGTGAGTGTTCGATATTGTCCCATATGTAAGCCATATGGGAGATGGAGAAGTGGCCCCTAGAATTCGTCCTTAGATTTCTTCAATCTTTGGCTCATGGTTTCTGTATCAAGTTAGAAAATACCTGCCATTATCCATTTGCAAAACTAGGGTTTCACTAATTTACGCTAGGTTAGGGTTTCACTTTTACCAAATTACCTAACGTAAGCAAAAATTACTGTAATTGAAATAATTTTTTGTTCAAATTGAAACAAAATTCATATTAAACTATTAGAAAGCAATGCTATTTCAATTCATGGAAGCTCCTTAAAATTAACCCATAATTGTACTTGGTTTTAGTTTTGCAAAGCACTCAAACCTTTAAAATTGATCATGCTCCATGTCTTCTCGACGTTTCACACAAATTCACTTACTAACCAAGTTTTTGTAAGCTCCGCAACAATGGGTTCACAATTTTTGCTTTGTAAATTTTTTCGTCATTGGCCCAAATTTTGCTCTAATTTGTTAAATCGCTCTTGTGCTTGCTTAATTTTTGCTTTTGTGATCAAATGAGGTGAAATAATGTCCTGTAACGTTAAAAATCTGAAAAAGCTACATGCAATTAATGCGCAAGCTTCAGTAGGTAGGTGTTAATTGTGGAAGGCGAGAATTTCAATTTCCGAGTTGCTTTTTCCATTCAAAATTATTATGTTTAGTAGGGATTGATTTACCTGCAATTCATTTTACATCTTGAAGTGGAAATTTTCAAGTTTATATTCAAATTTCAACGTCTATGTTTCACTTATCATCTTTTATTCTATCTGGGATCAATTTTACCTTCTTAGCAGAGAATTTGCATGTTATTGGTGTGTGAAAGGAAATTGTGCTCCAAATGAACAATTTAAATAGCTAAATTGAAATCAAATAAAACACAAAATCAAACAAGCAATACTAGGTTAGATTACCTAGTTGCATGAAATGGTTGTGCCCTTTGATAATTTTAATGTGTGCTCAAGAATTCTGCAATATAATATTGCATTCCAAGGTGTGTTAAAATGGCTTGGGTTGGGGTTGGATTTATAGAATTTTGATTGGAGAGATTAGTGGTTAGGATTGATTGGGAAGTTCAATGGCTAGAATGGCATGTGATCTCTCAAGCCATGAGATTGTGCCTAGTGGCACAATATGGTGGCTTGAGAGGGAGATTGTACCCATGAGGGTACCTTGGAGTATGGGGAGGATCTTGCCATAAAGGGAAGGTTTGTCCTCATACTCCGAAGGGGATGAGGTGAGAGGAATAAAGGTTTGGTACCTTGAGGGGACAAGACCCATGTTGGGTCTTCTCCCAAAAGGGGAAAGTCTTTAAGGCTAGGGTACGAAGAGGGTGAGCAATAAATGGAAAGGGGTTTTGCCTATCATAATCATGCATTAGGAATGTGAAAGTGTTTAGGGAGGGGATTAGGTGGGTAATTAGGATTACGGTTAGAGGGCAAGTGGGAGAGTTAGAGGATGTGACATGTGAAGAGGGGGGGGTGGGAATTAAATAAATAGTAGTTATTTATTTAATTTATGAGAGAGAAGGGGTAAGGTAGGGTAGATGTAGATAAATAATTAAAATTAATTATTTATGTTAGGCTAGGACTTAGGAAAATAGAGGAAAATAGGGAATATTAATTAAATAACAAAATATTATTTAATTAATATATAGACTGTGGGGATTGGATGAAAACAAGAATAAGTAGGAAATATTAATTAAATAAATAGGACTTTATTTAATTAATACACGGGATCGGGAATAGACGAATTAGGGATAAATTGACAAAATGTAATGCTCAATTTTTGGTGTCTACAATTGGAAGCAGGAAATCTTAATGGATGTGGAAATATCCATCTCATATATATCGAGTTCAGTTGAAAATCCCCAATGGTTCATAGAATCGTACGACTGTGGGAATTTTCAAGTGAACTAGGAATTAGAATTCAAGTACATCCGGTTCTTTAATGTCTTGGATTTCCATTGAAGGCTTAGTTAACTTTTCAGTTCCAATGAAGATGTTGTACTCTTTAATAGACCTTTGAGGGTATAAGTTCAATAATGAAAGGAATTCTTGTTGTACAAGGGATTTTCCTTGCTATGAGATATTGCAGGGAAAACCAAGTGAACTTCATATTATAACTTTAAAGTTTCTATTCACTTAGTGGTTGGATTCTTGCTAAAAATATTTTCTGATTGATAAACGCATCGTGTTCGATTAAGGAAAAGACTTAAGATTTTAAAGGTTTTGGATGGGCATATTCAATAACTATCATATCTTTTGCAATGGTGGGGATTTTGAACGATATTGGAAATAGCGGGCATTTCTAATTGAACAAGTAATTAGAACTCAAATGTTCAATCACTTGGGCTATGGTTTTCCACTAAATCTGAACTACATTTCATAACTTTTTCAGGCTCAAAAAATCACTTATATTAAAACACTTTATGCCCAAATAGCTCTTTAGAAGCTAATGCAACAATTCTTTTTGTGGGGATTCTCAATGGAAGCAAAAGTTGTGGGAAGATTAAGGTGAACCGAAATCTTGTTTCGATAAGGCACAAAACAATTGTTGAGACATAACTTGATTTTTTTAATGAATTTTGAAGATTCTCCAAAAGCAACTCAGGCTAATTTTGGACGCTCTGTCCATCAATGATGATATTTGAGTCAATTGAGGAGTTGAATTTGGAGTTTAAAGACCTTAGAGGATTTTTCCTTTTCTATGAAAACAAGCAAAAGAAAAAGAGGGGTCCTCATTTTGCTAGGGAAAAATAGGACGTGAGACTACACAACAAGACCATTGGGTTTGGGCATGTTTGTGCTTTTGAAAGAATGATGGTCCTCGAGAAGAGGTATGACATAACTCCTCTAATTCATTCTTTTGATTATGATTCCTTGCTAGTAGCTCTTGGATAACATCCTTCATAGCTAAGTGGGGTTGGTTGGCTGGATTATATTGAGTAGATTGATTGGATTTTTGCTTAGGCTTTGAAGGTTTGCATGATGAAGGACTTGATGCAAGAGGATAAGGTTGCTAATTGCTTGTTTGAGATTTGTAGCTGGTCAAAAACATTTTGGTCTCATCTTTGGTCTTGGCATGAAGGAGCCTCATGTGCTAGAACGATTTCTTCTTGATAAGGGTTACCACATGGGCCATTTGGACTAGGATCTCCATTGGTCAACAAATTAGGATCTATAAGGGTTGATGGATGGTTTGATGGTTTAGGATCTAGAGGGGTTGATAGTTTAGGATTTGTAGAAGATGACAGATTAGGATCTAGATGGATTGATGGATGAGGATTTATGGTGGTCGATGGATGGTTTAGGATCTAGAGGAGTTGATAAATGGTTTGATGGATTAGGTTTTATAGGGGTTGATGGACTTTGATGGATTAGGGTTTCTATAGATTGATGGGTTTGGATTATATGGCCTGATGGACTAGGATTAGCTTTGCTTGGCTCTTGGTTTGGAAGTTTTCCTTTAAAAGTAAGTGTTCAAGGTTGTAATTTGGGGGAAGCTTGGCTTCTATGCTTATGAGGTACTTAAATATGCCGTCCTTGTATTGAAGTAGGAAGTAATTTAGTTGGGCACAACCTTGTTTGGTATCAAGCAAACCATTATGGTGATCAAGATATTCATTTTGATCCACAAGGCTATTAAAATTTTCAAAGGCATTTTTAGTTTGCTTAGTGAACTCATTGAAAAAGAGGTCCATGACTCTTGTTTTGATTGGGCTAGGTTTCACTTGTTGTGATTTTTGTTTCACATGGGTTTTCTATAAAGAGATGGGGGGAGACAAAGAAGACACGACAACAACCTAACTAGTCGAGTGTGATTGTTTGGCTTATGAGCTCACAAATAAATTTAACTTGGTTGTAAATAGTATCAGCCCAATATCTTAAAGTGCTAACTATATAGGATTAGGACCATACACGTAGCCTACTATTCTGTTTCCAAAAGACGGTTTGAGTAACTTTTTATGGCTAATTGCTTATTGGTGCATCCCAAGTGACAAATGATTGAAAAGGTTTCCTATGCTAGTTTTACACAAGGCTTTCTAGGGAATCCTCTATATACTTGAAGGTATGTGAGGCTTGAGTTTGTGAGACAAGGTTGTTATCTAATGGCTTGGCATGAGAGGGCAACCAACTCTCCACCTTCACTTAGCAATTTTTAATGCGGATGCTAGCTTAGTCCAAAACAATAGTTCCTTTTTGGAATTTGTATACCCCATCGAAACATAGGTTTAGCTTTGTGCTTGGATGATACTTTTTGTAATGTCCCCTTTTTGGTTCTAAGCTTTCCAATGGCCATTAGCCTATTTCCGGAGACCCGTAGGCTATTCAAAGGCGTTTTGGGGGATTCCTAGATTCTTGGAGGATTCTTGTCTGCTTTTTGAGGGGTAATTGCAATGGCTTGCCAAAGTGCTTTTTGGGTTTCTTTGTGTTTTCTGAGATCCTTGGTGGGCAGTCACTGCTATTTTTAGCACTCACTATTTTTAGTAAGTCGTAGCTGCATCTCAGAATGGGCTTATTTTGAGTTTGGACACTTACTATTTTTAGCAGTATGCTATTTTAGGCAATGGTCTTGGCAGCAGTTCAATGCAGGATTTCTATTTTTGGCAGTGGTGGCAATTTCAATTGTTGATATCTTGTTATTTTTGGCAGTTTGTGCTTCCAACAATCTTGGAGTTCAATAATGGAAATATTGCAACTTAAGTTATAAATTTTATAAAGTCAAAAAAGGGTCCCATGGATCCCCACGCTTAGCATTTGATAACTTAAGTTGTTTTTAAAAAGCAAATTTGGAGCATGACACCAAGATGAAGGTTTAAAGTGTAATTTAAATTAAATATTATTCTCCCCCAAGTGTGGCATCCCTTTTGGAGGGAAATGATATTCAAACTTTTGGGTCTCAAGTCTTATATATACCCCCTCTATTGCTCTCATTTGGATATGCAAAGCTTATGATGACGAAGTGTTGCCGGATTTTGGAGAGAATCCTTGGGCTTTGAGGATGAAAATCCTGAAGGTTGGCTTCAGTTTTGGAGTTGCAAGACACTTCCTAGCTGGATATTGGAGTAGCTCCATTGCAGGAGTTACCATTGAGTATATTTGTGGTGATAGCTTTCATTTCTCTTCCAGTTTCTAATTGCTATGATGTTTTCTAGACATATTTTGGTGTGGAGTGTTGATTGCAATGTTGTTTTCAGATTCTGGAGTTGCTGGTTCGTGCTTTTCCTTAGCCCAGCCATCCTACCTTTTCACTCACACTTATTGGAAGACTTTATAACATTTTGTGGGCATTGTTTCATTGGATTCCAAGTACTTAGGCGCCCCTTTGCTTAAGGTTTTGGAATTTTTGAAGGAGATTTGGATTTATTGGAGCTGGTTGCTCCTCTAGGGAGGCCGCATGTCTTGCCTTAAGGGCATCATTTCTGTTGATGCTACCTTTGCTGCTGTTTGGCTTGAAATACCGCCTTGTCATTGCTGTTTGGGTTGATTTGAGGGCCCCTAGACTTGTCCTTTGCATTGCTTGCACCTTGGTTGAGTTTTTTGGTGTTTTGGTGGAGTTGGGAGCTTCCTGGTTGGTCATATCAGAATGCTGTTATGTTGTATCAGACCTGAAAAAGTGTAGCAGACCTGTGGCAGTGATGTTCTTGACCATCTCCCATCATTTCGAGGCTTCATATTGAGGTATATTTGTGGTATTTTGTGGGGGAGTTCTTATACTTTCATTGTAGCATCTTTGGGGGGAAAGTTATGCTTCATGTTTTTGTCATTTTCCTTGTATAACAACAGTACATGAAGTTCTGAAGCATTTTCATAATGAGCTTATTGTAACACCATTGGTGATTGCTCTTGTATTTACATTGTTACTTACCCCACTACACAAGTGGTACTCTTGTTGAATAAGTGGTGAGTTTCCTTTATTTTATATGCTACTCCTGCTGAATAAGTGGTTGAGTTTTAGTTTGCTTTCATGTTATGCCCACTGAACAAGCGGAGGACTTGCTTTGATTGGCCGACTTGCCGGCAAGTGTTTATTTACTTAATTGTAATTCCCATTGAATAAGCGGATGATTTCCCTTTCATGCACTTGGTTTACTTACTTACGCCATTGAAGAAGTGGTTTGCTTAGAAGTTCAGTTATTGTAAGCCTTACCACCGTATGCTCTCACCTTGCCCACATTGGGATCTAGGTGATCAGAAAGTGGAAGGTGTTTGCTTCAGTTAGTTTGATTTCCAGTTAATGCAAAGATCCCCTTCTCACCATATTCTCTCACCTTGCCCTCGTTGGGATCTGGGTGATCAGAAACTGGAGGGTTGTTTACTCAGTTTGTTTATCACTATTATTTGTCAGCGCTAATGGGTGCAAATTTGAAAATAAATTAAGGGTGGGTTATTACACTTCTAAGATCACTAGGCCCTTAGAAAATAAAAAATAAAAAGGAAAGAGCATATGCAAGGGCCTTGGGCAACACAAGTGAAGAGACCACTTTTGATTCTCAAGATCCCCCTAAAACGTGAGAGAAGAGCATACATGGCTTAATCATGAAGACAAACAACACACAAGAGAAAACAAATGAAGTTGTTTTTGATCTTCAAGATCACTCTAGGGTGCAAGAGGAGAACATACACATTTTGCTTGGACAAACATAACAATCAAGACAAAAAGAAAATATTAATTTCCCCTCTTAAGAAAGATAAATGTTTTATTAATGTTAAGGAATTGGGATCTTGGATAGATGAACCTACAAGAAACAGGGTTAAAACAATAGAAAAGACACAACATAATAGAAAATGACAAGAGTTTGTGGGTTAGAACTAACAAAAATTGGAAAGCAACAAATACAAAATGACAATGTTGAAAAACAGTTTGAAAATGCTCAAGATTAAACAAAATTCTTTAGATTGTGTTGACTTGCAACACAAACAATTAGATAGACAAAAAATTTGCTGATTGGGTAGAAATGTCAAGAATTGGATGGAAATGTAATGAAAGATAGCGAAAATGTTGATCTGCACAACGATGGACTAAAACAAATGGAAACATTGAGAGGTATGGTGGAAATGCCAAAAATGGGGTGGAAACATCAACTTGCCAAACAAAGGGTTCAACAAATGGAAACATCGAAAGACTTAACATAAATGCCAAATATAAACATAAAAGTTTGACAATAGGGTGGTAATACCGATATCCCTATAACACCATAACTATTGAAAAGAGAAATACAAACTTTGCAAGAGCAAGTGAGGAAGCCACTCACAACAATTGGTTAATAATAGAAACTTGCTAACAAGTTAGTTAATCAAGAGCTTAAGGAGAAAGCCAAGTTGAAAGGGAATAAAGCTTTAAAACCCTAGCTAACCACACATCCAACACATCCAAAAAAAATGAGGTTGAGGGATTATTTTTTTCAAACCTCAACAAATCTAGAGACCCCTACAAGACCAAAAGCAGTTAGGAAATTTGAGAAAATGAAGTGAAAAAACCCTTGCAATCTTAGAAAATGGAGATGGTGTGTATTGAATGAATATGCCAAAAGTTGAATGCATGCATCGACTTAGAGAATGACTATGTCGATTTGTAGAAACACAACTTGCAAGCATGAAAACCTGCAAAAGACATATCAATTGACTTGCAACCATAGAAATTGGATTGAGACCTTGGTCCCATCAGGCGTGCTAGAAAGTGAGGCGAAATTTAGAAGAGAAATGTGGAAAATGCACACAATCTTCTACTCTAGATCAAACAAAAACACCTCTGATAGAGCAAAGAAGGCGAAAAATGCAACAAATGCTCAAAGAAATTGAAGCATTATACCTGCTTGATGTTTGGATGAGCTCTTGGATATGGATGAAAGGATGATAGGTATGAAATGTGGGTTGCTCATGCAGAGATTCCTCATTTGGCAGCATGTACCTATGATCAATGAAGTAATTCTACGTATTGCAAATGCCTTTCAAATGAGGGTTTATATAGATTTTTTGGTAAAATGGATGGAGGGTTGGGATTGAGTCTTGGATTAGATGGTTAGGATTTGATTAGCATGCAAGGGTTGATAGGGATGAGAAGTAGGTTGCTCATGGAGAGATTTCTAATTTGGTAGCATGTATGTACCTATGATTGATGAAGCATTTCGACATATGGAAAATTCTTTTGAAATGAGGGTTTATAAATATTTTTTAGTAAATGGATGGAGGGTTGGGATTGAATCTTGGATTGGATGGTTAGGATTTGATTAGCATGCAAGGCAAGCTAGGATTGAGTCAAGTGGAGGGATAGGATGAGATCAAGTTGATGGAGGGCCAGGATTATATCGACTTGCTTGAGGAAATTAGATCTAAACAAGTGGAGGCTTGAGGAGAATGCAAGTGGATGGGGGAGATCAAATCATGAGATGAAGGGTTGAGATCAATTTTTCTTGCATGGAGGGATAGGATGCACACATGTGAGTGCTTGTGGCGAGGGCAAGTTAAGGAGAGAGATTGAGTTGGGATGGATGCTTAATATTTTCTTAAATTTGAATGGAGGGTGGAGATGAAAAAGGTTTTTTTTTGGATTTTAGGTGTGAGGTGGAAATGATTTTGTTTTATTTTTAACGTGATATGAGAGGAGGAATGTGCATTAATCTAATTAATTAAATAAGCATTTATCTAATTAATTAGTGAAGAGCAATCAGTTTAATTAATTAAATAAATATGATTTATTTAATTAACTAGTATATGAAAGATGGCTCAATTAAATAATAATGTATTTAATTAATTAGTGATGAAATGTTTTAGTATTAAATGGTGTGGTGTTGTTCAAATGCAGAAGTAGACTTTAAGTGTCTACAAGTGTTTTGCTCTCTAGGTCCTTCAATACCTTCGGGCCCTAGAACATTACTTAGGTAGGTTGGTTTGATATACACCTAAGTTGCCGAAACGGGTACAGGTGCAAGTATGAGTACATGGGTATGGTACATCGATACGACGAAATTTGGGGGAGGTCTAGGTATGTTCGTACAAAAAAATACAGAAATTAGAAATCTTTATATATACATTATTAATAATATTTATTATATACAATATTAATAATTAACTATTAAACAATTTACAACAAGTATAATATTTCTTATGTATACGGTATTAAGAATAGGTATGGGTACATTCTTGAGATGTACATACAAAAAATATATAAAATCATTAATGTATACATATTTGTAGCCTAAAAATTAATATAAAGCTATACTATATTATAATTATTTATAACATGTTAAATATTAATAATAAATATTGAAAAATCAAAGGATAGGAATACTATATCAAATTTAGGTAAAACTACTTTTCAAAATCCTCTAATATAGATACCATTCAATAAAATTATAACGAATTAAAAACAATATAAAATAAAATTCTACGAAAGCCCTCTAAATATTTTCTTTTGTTTCCTGATCCCTCCCTAGTGAATAACTTCAATTAAATTTTTATTGGAGAATAAATTGTTAGCTCATGTAATAAATACAAATTTGCCAATGTTTTAGGTTGAATTATGCCCAGTTCGAATATATTTCCTTCGAGGAGTCTCGCTTCTCTTCCCTCACTCAAAACTCCTTTTATGGACTTGAAAGGTGGAGAATTATGATGCTTCTCCCTCTTGAGACGTAATGAGAATAGATATCCGACAGTGAGTAAAGTGATGCAACAATGCTAAGGGAGAAAAAAGACCCTTAAAAAATGGTGTTTGCAGATGAAACTCTCAAGATTCGGTTCTAAATTGTGTTTTTGTTGCTAAAGTCAGTTGGATTTAACATGTAAATCTAAAAAATATTTTGGGCAAGGAAATCCATACCCAAGTCAAATCCATAGGCGATTCGAACTAGGATCCAATTCTGGGCCATTTCGCACCTGGAATTGGCCTGTATGTGTGACGATTTGGTAACATAGATATACACCATAAACAGCCTGATGTATAAAAAATTGCAACATAAAGCTTCATGGAAATACTTACTTCTCCTTTGTTTTAGTTAGGCTGCAGTAGTGGGGCAGGCTTTCATTTGAAGGGGTGGCAGAATTATAGGTCTTTGCAACTGATGTTATTGGTAAGTTGGAATTTTTAGTCATCTTCCACCTCTTCAGCAAATAATGCTTCTTGAGTCCATCTTGATAGGCCTTCAAGATAGAACATATAACTCGATTAGGGAATTTAAAATGTAGACCATTGAGGAAGATATTCAATGTGGAAACCATATTAACGAGGGAGAATATTGCGAAAAATTAAAACATTGGCTCAACCTAAATTGCATTATAACTTAATAACTTACATAGATGGCCTTCCTCATTTATATTCAGTTTATGTCAATTCTGTCCAGATCTTGTACTTGTTCTGGTGCTTATGGGGTTTTTGGTGAATGCAATTGCATATTTGAAGAAATATATATTTTTTATTATAATCATTCTAAAACAGAGGGATTAACTTAGAATGTAAGGAAGTTCTTTATTCATAAGTGTGTTATGTTTCTGATTGGATTTTTAAATTTTTTGTCTGATTAATTAACAGAATCAAACCTTGAATTTTAGCACACCTGAGGTGACAGGGACAGGAGCAAAAGAAGTAACAGAAAATATGGTGATGCAAAAGCTTCTTGTATGTTTGAAAGCATTTTCAATGAAGGATTTGTTGTTGGTTTATTATCTTCATAAAAATGTTACTGATTTTCAGTATGTTGAATTTCTTCAGGTTGATGATCATAATCAAAATTTGAATATAAGTATGTCTGAAGTTGCAGACAGCGAAACAAAAGTAGTAGAAAATGCAGTGATGCGAAAGCTTCTTGTATGTTCAAGAATTCTGAAGAATGCAATGTGGTTGCTTCTTATGCATATTCATTTTACAGAAAAGTGCCTACTGAGAAAATGGATTGATAATAAGCAATGCAATTTTGGCAGCGTGGACCTCGCTACTTTGATCCCCCAGAAGAGCAGGAGCAACTGTGCTATCATTGTGGAGAACCTGGCCATATTTCAGTAAATTGCACCGTGGAGCGGCGTAAGAAACCATGCTATGTTTGTGGGAATATTGGACATGGGGCAAGGGGTTGTCTACAGGTATTATATTTTTTTATTTTTTTTATCATTCTTGTATATCGTGTATATTCGTTGCACATGTATGTGTGTGAAAATGTTGGGCACACTTTGTGTGTGCAAGCTGGTAGTGCTCTTTGAATTTGCCTCTTCATATTACAAAAGTGACATTATCTCTATAATGTCGACACACATGTTCACTCTTGTGTGTTGTTTAGTCTCTTGCCATGTAGTTGCTTGATGACATGTTAGTATTATATAATAGTTTTGCATCATATATTTATTCTTGAACACCTTTTCTTGTTATATTGTTTATAATGTACTAAGTTGCAGGGCTATTTGTGATAAATTCTATTTTCAAGAGTGGTTCTTTTCATACGAAGTAATGTATCCATTTTTATAATTGTTTCCCAAGAATAGAAATGAAACAAAATAACACATTTTTAAGAGTGGGTTGTACTTGGGGGCTTTAGAGTGTTTGTGTACAGGATAGATGGTTCAATTTTTATTGGGTAAGGCCTGAATTCTTTATATTTACACCTTTTTGGAAAGCACAATATATGCCAACATATCAAGAAATATACACAAGTCAAAGTACATAATGGCATATTTTACCATGATAAACTAGTTCTTTGTACTTACTATTTGGTACTGCATTTTTTTTAACTTTTGGAGTACATTTCAGGCTACAGAGTGCTATATATGCAAGAAAGTTGGTCACATTGCAAAGAATTGCACTGAGCAGCGATCAAAAGGTGACAAAAAAGGTCACAACTTTGCAATATGTATTCGATGTGGAGACATGGGGCATGATATGGCATCCTGTCAAAAGGGTTACAATGCAGAGGACATAAAGGTTCGAAATTTGAACATGTTTCTTTGTCTGTAACTTCATACATTTGTAATGTTGCACCTCTGTAGAATGCTCTGCTTTGGAATAATAATAAGTTATATAATTTGGAACTTTTGGTATTCTGATGCAGAAATATCCCATTAAATATCTACTGTTTTACTTTACTTGATTCATATTTCTTTTGCTTGACTTGCAGCAAATTCAGTGCTATGTTTGTAAGTCTTTTGGTCATCTATGCTGTATCGATGTCATGGATAATTGTACAAGAGAGGATTCGTGTTACAACTGTGGTGAGAAAGGCCATACGGGCATGGTAAGTGTTGGGTTATTTGTTTGACAGAAAATGAAGTTGATATTTGTTAGTTCTATTTATACAGAAAACTAGTTTTCTTTAGAGAAATATCTTTTTCGAGGAAGAAAACTCTAATTTTCGAAGAAAATGCTAATTCTTTGAAGATTTCCTCACAATAAGTGCAATTATGTTGTTTAGGGATGTGCAAAAGAGAGAAGGAAAAAGAGCAGTGAAGGACCCGCAAAAACATGCTTCAAATGTGGAGAAGAAGGACACTTTGCTCGTGGTTGCAGAAGAGATGCTAATGTATGTGATTATAATAATTTTTCATAGTTGAGGTTGATATAGTTCTTACTTCTTACATTTGAGCATTTTATGACATTGAATACTACATTTGATTTTGTATACTCTTTTGTCTGTTGCAATTTATTTATTTACTGCGGTAAAGAAAAAATGAATAGGGTGATTATGACATGTTTCTTTCTAATGTGTTGTAGTTTGATCAGTGGATGCCTGATGTAGCAAACCTTCGTGATGAGTGGCTTCAAGATGATGCTAACTTCTTTGGTTTTCGATCAGTTCCTCGTGATTTTGGTAAGGCACCTCGTTGGGCGGACATGGAATCTGATTTAGGGAAGGCTGCAACTCCTGGGGATCTTGGGTCAAGGAATGGCTGGAAAAGGAAATTTGAAGACTTGAAAGGAACACCCCAAAGAATGAATACCTGGGATTCTCCTGCAGAAAATTTAGGCTTTGGAGGTTGTGAAATGGGCTCTGGCAGTAATGATCAATGTGCCACTTCAAAAATGTCTAAGAGCCGTTACTCCTTTTCACCAAATGTTTCTCACCATTCCTATGGCTTTCATAATAAGTATAATTCCTCAAAGTCTAAGAAAAGGGATGGTTGGAAGAAATCACATTGAATGCTAATTGCAGGAAATGTGATATCAGCCTCTGGGACTATTATAACAAATTGAAAAGACCGAGGTATTGATTTGTGTGTGTAGCAGTATGTAAAATTCCTTATCTTGCCCAAAGCAAGGAATGTTTTGTGAGATGTTGTAAGTATTCTACAACTTTGCCTTTTCTTACTGGCCAAAATGTGGAATGTTTTTGGTGTGATGATTTATGGTATATTATCTTTTTCTTTTCCTTGATTATCCATGTTTACCATTTTCAATACTTTGTCAAGATAGAAAGCATGGGTTTAAAATTTAAAACTTTAAGGACGTGGATGCAGTTCAGTTGGTGTGGACCCTCAAAATCTGGGTATGATCAGCACCCTTGTATGTAGACTAATTCAGTTGCAAAGATGTCAAACTTGAATAGGTTAACTGTAATTGAAAAGCAATCACTAAAGAATAGGATAAATGCAGATATTATACTCAAGAAACAAAAATACACAGATTTTAAGTTGATTTAAAAAAACTACTTTTATATAGGTAATTTGCAACATTTCCTCTACCATCAATCAAATACATGGGAATACACCATCAAGCTCAGAATCCTTTATGCTTAGAAGCCATGTTTGAGGACTTGCACCCCACTTCATGTTGGAAATATTGTCATTGATGTCAAAGGAAGAATACACGGAATGTTGTCATTGATGTCAAGATAGAATTCGTTGTCTGAGATTGTTGGATTATTATTGTCATTAATATCATTTATGAGAGAAACATTTATATTCTGATTTGTGTGAGAGGCTGATTCATGTTTATTTTCTAAGTCATTTATGCTGGCTGACCTTGTGGAGTGTTAGCCTCCTATGGGGAAGATTAAATAAATATTATCTTATGTTAGCGTTCATTCTGAAAGGATTAAATATAATAAATAAATTAAAACTAAATGTTTATGCTGGCCGACTTTATTATTAGCGCCCAAGAAAAGGTATTTATCATGCTGGTCGACTTCGTAAAATTGCTGAAGTTAAAGTACAAGGAATGATTATGAGGGGCAGTGATGAATATAGGAGGATTAATTACCAGGCAAGCAGCATTTAAAGGGTGCTGTACCCTTAGCACAAGGAGCCACAAGGGCCAAGAAGTTCAAGTCCACAAAACATCAGAGACAAAGCCAAAAAAATACACCGCAGACCAACAGCAGACAGACAAAACATAGACAAAACAAAGACTAACTGGCATTTTCCCAGTTCTTGGACAGGAGATCAACAGCATCATGCCCCACCCAAACCTGGTCATCATCAGCATTCTTCCCGTACAAGGTTTGAAGTTGTTAAGAAAAGCAGTGACTATACTTTATGATCACAAGGGGCAACGATTCATAATAAACAAAAGTAGCAATTATATTAATATGAAGGCAGTGCCTATGTAAATAAAAAGTAAGCAATCATATTAAAGGAATGATTTATGTTTTAATTAAAGTGGCGATTGGTAAAGGAAGGGTGCATCTCTTTGTCAAGCAATGCATCTATTGTGAAGTGGTGTCTCCTTTCAAAAGAACATAAGGATATAAAATGAAAAAGAAATGTGTGGAGTGAAAAGAAAAGAAGTAGAAGTATGAGATAGGTGAAGGATGGAGAATAAGAAGATTAATCAGAAATACAACTGCAGATCTGTATACAAAGAAATAATAAAGAACTATTCAAAGGAAGATTTGTAAAGAGGGATACTTGCAGATGTAAAGAAGAGAAGTATATAAAAGGATGACATTAAATTTGTAAGAGAAAGAATATGTATAGTCAAGTTTTATGAAGGCATTATAAGAGTTTGTCATCCATTGAAGAAGCATAAGATTTGATAGAGCGGAGTTGTGAAGATTTTGTAAAGATACTATATGTATATCATTTGTTGAAAGAGCAGTTTAAGAAGGGGAAATACTTTGTCTACTTCAGAGGTTGGTGCCTCATACGGAAAGAGGTTGGTGCCTCATATCTAAGAGATTGGTGTCTCTTACTGAGTAGGTGCTCAATTTTGGGGATTAGTATCTCTAGTGGGTTGGTGCCTACAAATTGGTGTCTCCTATAAGTTGGTGCCTACAAAGATTGTAAAAGAGATTTATATAAAAGCAATATTTTGCTGTGGTTTTCTCACATAAGAGTTTCCACATAAACTTGGTGTTCCTATTGTGTTCCTAATTGTTAGATCTTGCATGGTTGTTATTGTTGTGGTTGATTAAGTTTTAAATTGGGAAAAAATTTGGTTAAACAAGATTATACTTCAATGCATCCCATAATCATTACACCACAACCTCATGACATTTCCATTGGAACTATGGGGGTACCACTATTATTAGTGCCTCTAGTTACATGTACGCCATATAACCTTTTAAATTAATTTCTAAATAAAAAATATAGTTTAAAATAAATATTTCTTACATAACCATTAGTGAAGATATTATTTTAATCTATGCACAGAAGCAAAAAATGGGAATATAGTTTAAAATATTTTTTACATAACCAAAAAATGGGAATTCAATGATATCAAGTTTATATAATCTGAGACATTATTTTAATCTGTGCATAGAAGCCAAAAAAGGGAATTGAATGTCATTAATTTTATTTAATTAGCGCTCAACATTTGGGTCATGCCAGGTCAAATTGGCACATCTTTGACCTATACAAAAACAACCTATTTGAAAAAAAAATGTGGGTGATTGAATAACTCATGTTCTTTCCCATTTTTTCATTTTTTTTTTTCATAAAATTGCCATTTTAAGGGTTTAGGGTTTATGTTTTAGGGTAAATTTGCCTTCTGTTCACCTTTTAAACTTTGTATTTGAATTCCATTCACACCTTTAGTTTGCTGTGTCAGTGTCATGTAAATGTAATTCTATTATGAGTTTATATTTATTGTATAACTAGAAAAAAGAAAATTACCTTAATCCATATTGAATTCTTTATATTCTAAGTTCTAATATATATATGGATTGGTAAATTGAAAGTTTTATAAGGGTCCTCACTGAGGAAGCTAAAATTGACACAACATGAAATTTAAAAACATAAACGGAAACCTTGTTTTGATAGGTTATTCTTTACATCATTGCCATCCATTCAAATACATGATACATATTTCTATAGATTTGTAATGACAATTACAATACTATTTAAACAAGTCAAAAAAAATACTCAGCTTCAAGAAGGAACCTGTGTCTCCTAGTGCCCAAATTGAAGAAGAAAAGCTAGCTATTAGCTAGCCAAACTACACCCCATACTAATAGGAGGTTGAAATTGAAACCAAAAATGGTCTAATCCCCAACCCCAAAACTAACCAATCAAGAGTAAACATGTACCAATCCATTTAGATGATTTGAAGAAATCCAATTGGAGATAAATATATAGAAGAGTTGAATGACCCTACTTGGTTTAGGGGACAAGGGTTGGTAGGCATCATTGCAGACTCTTGCTTGCGCTTTTGAGGAATGTAGAATTTTACCCTAGGTCCCATTTCCACTCGTTTTTAAGAAGGAATAAACTCATTTAAAATTGGAAAATTCTTAGAATTTTCCATACTCAACATTCTATTGCAATGTCCTACTTGAAGCCCTTGAAGATAGTTATCTAGATCTTTTGTATATTCTTTCCTTTCTTGTTACTATTGAATAAGATTCTTGAATTTATTTGTGTAGATCCATCAAATGATCATCAATGCTGGTTTTTGGGTAATTTGAACCATGACATTTAGCTCCTTTATTGATCCATCTTGAGGGGATGGCATCTTTCGATGCTAACACTTGCTCCATAATACAAAGATGTATTTCCTTGTATTTCACAATAGAGGCTATTTAAGCTGGATTTTATCCTTTATCATGGCTTTGACCCATTTGATTTGGTGTTAGGTAAATTGTCTTCGCTCAAGACGATTTTGATCATGCACAAACTATCTTCACTTCCTATATGAGCTAAATCATCTTTGCCCAAGACAATTTTGATCATGTGTAGATTATCTCCACTTTCTATACAGAAAATGTTCTTCAATCTTCAATCAGATACAACTCTTTCATAAGGGGTTTCCCATATTTCTCCTCCATTGTATTGAACCCCCTAAAATCAAAACTACTTTTCTCTAATTGAAACTAGGAACTCACTAAAGAAAAGCCAAAAAATGCAGAGGTAATTAGCAACTGGGAAAGAGCACCTGCGAGTGAAAATGTTGGCTTTCCTCATGTGATAAAATTGTCCTTAATGAAAGCATTCATTGGGAGGACAATAGTGTCCTCACACATGTTGGCATGTGAGAAGGCGATCCATGTGGATCATGAAAATTGAAATAAAAAATGTATATATAGATTTATTTTTGTGAATAATAAAATGAATTCATCAAATAGTCAGGAAATAGTAAAGGTTGATCAAGAAATAGGTCAGGAAAAATGTCTAGGATAGGACCATGACCGTGGTGTGACACTTGACTGTATAGTCAAGAAACTTGGAAAGTGAACAAAACGTGTGCAGTTTCACTTTCTGGTGTGCGTGTGGAAAAGTTCTAGGGCCTATGTTAACCTTCTTATTTGCATAAATCTACAAAAGAAGGTAGAAATTAGCATTTGAAATCACGAGAAGAAAAATAAAGTTTTACTTATTGAAGTAAAGAGGATTCAGCTGTTCATAGTGTGATAGAAGGGCCGAGACAAGAAAATCCACTACTAGAGGAACAAAGGGCAGCTTGCATCCAAGCAATCTATTGTACTTGGTAATTGATTAATTTGAAATATAGGTGGTATGGTATATGTGATGTAGAAACATCTTAAGCCTTCAAGCAATCTTGCATGAACCAAAAAGATTTCTTTTTAGTTTGTTTGTGTTCTGCAGTTAATTAGTTCTTTTCTAGTTGTTTTGATTTGCCATGGTTGAATTTCTAGACACAATCATTAGTTGAACATTGAAACCAACAGACATAAGTGAGGTAGCACATTTGTTCCAAATCATCATGATATCTTGTCCAAATTATTAGCAGAGCATTGAGAGCATGTACGATTGTCCATTTTATATTCATGTATGTTCTTTAAGGTGGCTTGCCAAATCAACTTGAGGTGGTCTATGAGATGTGTGCCAAAGGATAATTTAAGAAACTTTATTGGTCTTATGGTTGGTCTTGTTTAGAGCTGTATTCAGTTTGGAATAATATTTCTTGTTCTTGGTTGACTCAAACCTTCTTTGTCAACTATTCACTATGAAAGGGGGTCTAATTTATTTGGGGAAGTGCAATGTTGGACAACAAAGATTCAAGGACCTAGTAATGTTTAGTAAAGTAGAGCTATGATAGTAAGATAAGCGCAAGGAAGCTAGCATTTGGAGCTACACTCATATTTAGTGCTTAGTTTGTATTGTAATCCAAGACTGAGGTCTATTCTGATTGTATGCTCTAGTGGCAGAAGCTATTGATGTAATTCAAGTAGTTGAGCGCATATATATTTGCTTGATTATGCATTGGTTGTAAGTGATTGTGTTAATATTGCATGGTTGGATAGTCTTCCATTATATCGTTCATCCATGACTAAATCGGGTGGTATCAAAATGGGCAAAGTTCCTATTAAGTTTTGAGAAAATTAGAAATTGTGAAGGTATCTTAGAGCACCAAGCTTTTGGGTAGAAGGTATTAAAATATTCAGTGAAGGAGGAGAGTAAAGGTGGCTTCCAATGCTGCAACATTGGGTAAAAGATAACCAAGATCATTTATGTTGTTGATAGAGCGCCAAAGACACACAACCAAGATCACATTAGTGAAGAAGAATTGAGAAGGTTGAGCAAATAATCCATCAATCTAGAGGCGTTTGCAAGAGTGAAGAAGAAAGAAACAAATAACTTACGCTACAAATAAAGTGTTAACAGGGGGCAATTTATTAGTGGTATATTATGAGCAAGTAGTAAAAGAAGTGTGATTTAGACATAAATTGTGGGAGAAGGTAGATTAGATTGCCAAATTGTGAGGCAATCTGCTGAAAATGAAAGAATTTGATGAAGAATAACTGGTGTGAAAGGTGAGTGAATTCAGCATTGAGTTTAAGATAATCTACAAATATCTTTAGTGATTTTTTTTTTTGTGTGATGAAGAATGAATGCGAAACCTAGAATTAGGTTTGCCAGTGTAGAAAGAGCCCTAAAAAAGAAATGGGAAAATTTAGAAATGATGATGACAAATGTAGTGGATAGATTGGATAATTTGTAGTAGAACCAGTAAAGGGTGAAGAAATAAATATAGATATGAAAAAGAGTGAAGAAGAAACGAGAAGGTTCAAAATAGGTGAATTAAAATTTGCAGAACAAAGATTTGTAAGGTGCGGTAGTGCAATGCGAATCAGAGATGTGTGACAAAAGAATTGATACCAAGAACAATTGGAAATAAGTTGTCTATTAGATAGCAGATGAAAGATCAAAAGATTGCAGAAAATAAGGAAGATCAAGGCAACGATGATATTGTTGGTAAAGATGGAACAAATGTTTGGTATGGCAAAGAGAGTGTTAGATAGATTGGTAAGATTTGAATGCATTGCTCCCTACCTTTCATGTGTTTGTCATATGTCTCAATGTGGCTAGCAAAAAGCCATCTTTTGAGGAGTTGGTGAATTTGCTTCAACAAGAAGATGCAATTCATGATGAGACCTCAAAATCCCCTAACAATCAGGCCCTCACATCTCAATTGAAAGGAAAGCAACTTGAATGTCGGAGTGGTCCATTAGGTTCATCCATATCCAAACAAGGAAATTCATTTGTATGAAAAAAAAAGTGTCTCATTTTTGGCATGAAGGGGCATAATCTTTAGGAATTCTGGTACAATTCATTTGCCAACGATGAATCCAGCTAGTGAAAGCTACACAAGAATTCTTGGAGTGACAAGAAGAAGCATCCCCGTTGGTAGAAAAAGCACACCAAGCAACATGTGAATGTTGCTTCCACAAGTAATTTTGATGAAGATTTATTGCATGCTACGAAGACTTAGGCTTCCACTTATAATAGTCCTATCTGGTATGTTGATTCTGGTGCATCTAGGCACATGACAAGAGAACACGAGTTGTTCTACAAACTCACCTCTTCTAACTCATATGGGAAAGTTTGACTTGGTGATGATACATCCTATAAGTGCAAGGTATTAGCGATATTTCCCTACCACTCAAGATTCACACTTGAGAGTGTTTGGGTGTATAGCCTTCATGCACATCCTCAAGGTGCAAATGGCAAAGTTGGATGAAAAGTCCTTGAAATGCATTTTTCTTGGTGTTGTTCAAAGTATTAGCTTATGGACTTGGCTACAAAAAAGCTGTTCATAAGCACAAATGTTTTTGATGAGGAAAAAGGATGCAACATCTCTTACTTATCACTACTTATTAGTTATCAAAATCTTAGAATTATTGAGCCTAAAGGTGAGGAATTTGATGACTCACCATGGAGCAAAATTAGGTGAAGAAGCACAAGAAGATGTTTTTTTTTCCAATGGACTAGTTTCCATCTCTTTCTCCACCTCAATCCTCATCTCTTGTGCACAATTTTTTTTTTCTAAGTGGTAAATTATACAAGAATAAAGGATGCAAAGGTAGATGCAATTGCATATAAGTTTGACTTTATGCTAAGACTTGCAACAAGTTTCTTGAGGAAGTAAATTTGACTCTTGTGCACAATTATTTAAAATTCTCAATAGCAAACAATGAAGTAGTATCTTGAGTCACCATGTTGGAAAGATGCCATTGATGCAAAATATTAGGCATTGCGGAGGAACAACACTTGGGAACTTGTTGATCTTCTAGCAAGGAAGAAAGCTAATGGATGCAAATGTGTCATCAAGATCAAATACAATGTAGATGGTAGCATCAACAAGTACAAAGCCTAACTTGTGGCTAAGGGCTATGCTAAAAATAAGGCATTGATTATGAAGAAACTTTTGCTCCCATTGCAAAGATCAATACTATTTGAATGGTTTTGGCAATGGTAGTGCAATTTGGTTGGCATGTTTATTAGTTAGATGTCAAGAGTGCCTTTCTAGATCTCAAAGAAGAAATCTATATGATTCAACCTAAGGGGTATACAACATGTAGACAACAATAAAAAGCATGTAGACTTGTGAAATCCATTTACAATCTAAAGTAGGCTCCTCGAGCTTGGGATATCAAGATCCATGAACATATCCTCCATATGGATTTCCTAGGAATTTGTATGATCCTAATCACTACCTCGAAGAGGAAGGGGGGAGATTGTGATTTTAATTGTATATGTTGATAATTTGATCATTACATGGAGTTCTTTGTAGATGATTGCAGCAAATAAGACTGGTCTCAAACTATGTTCCACCAAGTTTTCGGTATAGGGGGACGGCGGGACGGTGGAACACGTTTCGGGGATGAGATTTTTTTAGGGGACAACAGGGGATGGCAAAGGGGACAACTATATATATATATATTATATATATATAGATACATATTAAAAATATAGGGAAATTTCAAATTTAAGATATATATATATATATATATATATACATATTAAAAATATAGGGAAATTTCAAATTTAAGATATTCAAATGAGTAATGATATTCATAACAATGAACATTAATAAAGTTGCAAATGTAATCACTAATCATATTGACATATACATTATAGAGTCAAACAGTCAATGTGCATATGATATATAATTTTAAAAATAAAATGCCCAAAGGCTACAAGTTTGCACTACAAATGTCAAAATGACAAAATCAGAAATGTCCAAAACATAGTAATAGAAAGTATGATGTTTGCCTCTACTTGGCATCAGCCAACATTGCATCAAAATCAGACTCAGAGTTTGAGCCAATGTCACTATGAGTATGAGAGGCTGGCTCATCTAATGGAACTCCAACCAAACCCTCCTATGTCTCCTCCTCATCAATTTGGGTGGCGTCCTCTGGATGAACATCCCATCGTAATGTTGGAGTCTGTCGATCTTGGAGTCGCAAAGCACTATGCACAACCACTAATTTCTCTACTCGTCTAGAGGATGGCCTATTCCTCTTGATAGAGTGAATAAAGCTATATGTGGACCAATCAACCTATGAAAGGAGGGAAAAAATAAATTAGTAATTTACTAATTTACTAATTAGGACATTCAATTATGATTATATAAATGTTCAACACTAATCAAATTAATAAATTATGTTAATGTATTACTTGTGAAAGGAGGCGAATAGCAAGCATCCTCAAGTGTGGTTCATCCTTCCCATGCAATGACCACCATCCAATAGGATCCCTTTGAGCTAGTGTAGTTCTATCTGCCTTGGCTTTCGATTTGCTAAATTTTGGACCACAAAGATTATAAAAGCTAGTCCATTGTGTACGAAGTAGGCTTGCCTCGTCAATTGAATACATTTTTGCAAGGGCCTTCATAAACCCATCTTTCACCTCATCGTCATCACAAGGAGGCAGCCTACCAAGCCTTGGTACATACCATTTGGGATTAAGAGCAAAGGCTGCCATATGAAGCAGGGTGTTCATAGTGTTCCACCGTTGCATCGCAATGGGCTTAATTTCTTGCTCATATAATCCCGAATTAGGATCCCTATCATAAATTGTTTTCTTCATTTTTCTAAGCATGGAGTCAAATGTTTCATAAATCTCTCCAAGACTTGGAGAGTTTGTATCAACATATCTAATGACATCCACAACTGGTGAAATGATAGAGCAAATATATCTGCAAACAAAAATTTGAAAATAGACAAGTTAGAACTTACAAAATAAAAAAATATTAATAATAAAATCATATTTTATTTTATTTTTTTATAAAATCAGCAATCAATAACAATTTTTTTTACCTCACATTGGACCACCAAATATCATCAAGAATTTTTTGTTTGATGTTTCTCCCTTCTTCAGTGCTTGCCATAGACCATCTATTCCACTCTGAATTAACCATCATCAATTGTAGAGCCTCTTACACCTCAAGCATCCTCTCTAATAAAATAAAATTGCTGGCATACCTTGTCTCTACAGGCTTGAGAAATTCCTTCTTTGAAAATGCCCTAAAGAGAGCAAGTGAGGTGTGATGGTTGCAAATAAACATCTGAATATCTCTAGCCTCTACAACCACCTGGTGCACCCAATCTATTTTCCCTATGTCTTTCAATGCGTTGTTCAACACATGAACACAACAAGGGGTCCAAAAGATGTGCTTGTAGGCACTCTCAACCATCAAACCTGTTAATTTGCACACTTGTTGAATCAGTGACCACTTGCACAACATTGGCTGCCCTAACCTCCTCTATGGAATCTCTCAAAATATGAAATTGGAATTCTGCATCCTTGTGCTTCCCAGAACAATCAATGATTCTAAGGAAATATGAACCAGCTGTACATGTGACTATGATGTTGAAAAGTGGCCAATGTCTAATATCGGTCCACCCATCCATGATAATAGAGCATCCCATCCTAATCCAACACTGTCTCATGTCCTCCATCACCACACTCACCTTAGAATATTCTTTGTCAAGGAGTGTAGTGCATGGTTTATTTTCTCCAGGAGGGTGAACATTTGTTTGAAGTGGGTGTTACATGGAATGGGATGGCATGGGCATAGAAAATTTGGCAATGGAGGACTTTGCCACATCTCGTGCATGCACATTGAACATACTTGCAATTATATTTGGCTGATCACTAGAAGTACTAGCCTTCCTCTTCCCTTTTGTGGAAACATGAACACCACTACTAGTACTACCACTACCAACACTAGGACTACCAAACATAGAGGGCATAGGTGTGTTTGAATGTGTGGATTGTGTTTGCATTGGTTGCCCCATAGATTGTCCTTCAACCTCCATGTGCAATCTATAACACTCTACCCTCTTCAAAATCTTTTATGTCTGGACAAACCTTGACCCCATGGCCTATATAACCCAATAGATGAGAATAGAATCTTGTGTAGCTCCCATAAAATTTATCATTACAAATGTGACATTGTCACAACCTACTACCCTCTGTGTTTTCCCTTTGTTTTGGTCTAGGCGTGTTGCTAATTGAAGAGCTTTTTTAGGATTAAAAGGGCCTTTTGTATATATTTTTAAATCTTCAGAAGGGCATTCAAATTGATTTGTTTGAGGCTGTCCCCCTTCAACCGATTGGGTTTCATTTTACTTCTTCCCTCTCAACATGCTCGCTACCTTCACTACTACTGCTCATTTTGTTTTGTTTTGGTTTTTGCAAACTGAAAAAAAAAAAAAACACAAAAAATCATACTTTTCATCATTGAAACTTATAAAAAATTGGAAAAAATAGAAAAGAAATGGAAAGAATCACTTACCTCTTTCACTTCTCTTGCTGGTTGCTGCCTTAATGCTCTCCTTTTTTGCACTTGAATGCTGGTTTTTCATCTCCAACAGCTCGTTCAAACTCTCCTCTTTCTTTTCTCACTTTGCTCTTAGCTGCGATTTTTTTTTTGGAATGTTAAAGTGAAGTCAAATGCCTTTGAAATCAAGTTTTATGTTGTATTTTAGGGTTAGGAGGGTGTGGGGTCCACCTAAAAACATAAAGCAAAAAAATGTTTTTAATTTCAAAGCTTTTTTTTATGCAAAATGTGGCTGGAAAAAAAAACATTTTGGGGATGCGTGAGAAACATCCCTAAGGCGTCCCCTGTTCTCGGAACGTCCTCGGGATGGGTACAAGGGCCAAAACCCCAAGGGATGTGTCCCTGTGTACCACTGGTCTCAAATAATCGTTCAATTGCAACATGATTGATCTTAGGCTCTTGTATGATTTCCTTGGACTTGAAGTGTGGCAAAATAAAAATTAGATTTTTGCATCTTATATGAAATATGCCAAGACATAGCTCGAGAAATTCAAGATGGAAGATTGCAGGCCTATGTTGACACCCATGGAGATAGGATTGCAACCTTCTTCTCATGATAGATCTTGGGATTTTGCTTCATTGTTTTGGATTTGAAGGGTGGCAAAAAAATCAGATCTTTGCATCTTAGATGAAATAGGCTAAGACATTGCTCAACAAATTCAAGATGGAAGATTGCAAGCCTAGGTGGACACTCTTGAAGACAACATTGCAACTTTCTTGACAGGATTGATCACCTTAGGTGAATGCTACTCTTTTACCTTAGCTGATTGGGAGTCTCATTTACTCAACGTACATCAAGCAAGATATCAGCTATGTTGTTAGTTATCTTTTGAGGTTTATGCAGGAACCTAAGGTTTCACACTGGAAAGTAGCAAAGAGTGTTTTGAAATACATTTGTGGCATAGTGGAGTATGGCTCAAGCTACAAATATATTGAACATTTTTCTTTGCAAGGATACATTGATGCAGACTATGCAGGTTCTTTGAATGACAGGAAGTCAATTTCAGGCGTTGTTTTCTTTTTGGGATCTAGTCCAATGTCATGGGGGAGCCAATACCAAACCATTGTTGCTTGCTTTTTCATAGAGGCAGAATATTGTGCCATAGGTGGAGCTTTTTGTGAAATGATATGTTTACGTTGCATCTTGATAGGCATGGGTGTTCTTGAGACACATCCGACACTTCCATTAGGTGACAATCAAGGAGTGCTCAAACTTGTTTAGAATCCCATTTTCATGAGCACACTAAACACATTGAGGTTTAGTGCCATATCTAACAATCTATTGTTCCACTCAAGAGCAACATGTTGGCATCTTTACTAAATCTCTTGTAGTAGTGAAGTTTGAAGCTTTTTGAACTTTCATGATTTGTCCTTTTTAAAAAAATGATGTAATAAGAGGTGGATTTTTGGAATATTATAATATAATAGTTCTAAGTGATTGTAATATTACATTGTGTAAATATGCTAATAATAATCACACCTTATTATTAACATAAGGTGGCTGGCTGGGAAGTTAATCAATTTCCTCTTTCAAACCAATTATTCACTTGTATAAATTTCCCTTTCCTCATAAATTGTTCATTTACTTCTCAATTTGAATATTTAGAAGGTGCAAAAGCAATGATAAGCAAGGTTGGAAAAGATAGTGGTAAATATGAGAGATATTAGCCAACACAATGAAGCCAAGACAGTTGAAGACATATGTGACTGGGTTAACGCAGGAGAAGAGTATAAAGTTGCAATGGGACAAGTGAAGGCAGAAGTGAAAGAACATATTTCTAGTAACAATGCAAGGAGAGAAAGCACAAAAAGGAACTTGAGAGAATTAAGAATTAGAAGATGGAAGAGTATAGACAACAGATTTGAATGATTAGAAGTATGAAGAGGACTTGAAGAATGATTGGAGATATGAGTATAGTGATACAATGGAGAAAGTAATTTTTAATATTTTGACAAATAGAATGTTGGAAATAAAACTAAGTTGTAGGAGTATGAAACAATTTGTAGAAGATGATAAGATAACCTAGAGACAGTCAAGGACTAATAAGATTGTTGGGGGAAAAGAGATCTATGATGTGAAGATGGTGTGGAAAGCTTGAAAGTTGAAATATCTTTGGAAAGATGAAGTGGATGTACTCTTTGGAGGAATGATAGAATTGAAGAAAAGCATAGTTGAAACAGGATGCTGGAAGAAAGTGAAAGACATAAAAGGTGGTGAAGATCCAGGTGGAAAGTCATTCTATAGTTTGCAAAAAAGGAAGTTGAAAGCAAGTTGAAGAAGTTAGATAAAACAATGATGGATAAATTTGTGGTAAAACAGTTGAATGATGGTAAGTTGAAGAATGATCAGAAGGCACTTAGGTGCAGTTGCAAAATAAAAAGGCTTAGGAAAAGAGAATTTGAATTGATTCAAGTAGGACATGCAGAGTATAAAATAGTTGTAGGATGATATCAGAAGATGATTAATAATTGCAAATTGAGTTTGGTGGTTGATGATGACTATATGGAGAAGTATGCAAAGGAAGATATATAGAGAGCTAGATATAGTGAGGTTGCACACAACAAAAGTAAATAAGATTGAAGAAGCAAAGATGTTATTTGACAGATTTTAGTAGAAGTTGGATGAATAAAGAAATGGTGTAAATTGCCAATTGAAGAACAAAAGTCAAACAAGAATGGGTACAAGGCATGTAGAGATGATTTGGGAAAGAAGATAGGTGATATCACATATCGCACCAATAGAGGTAAGAGATACGAAGGTAGTAGAGTTAGAAATTGGTTTGATATTTATGTTAGATATGGAAAAAGGGAGTATATTAATTATACTTGTATATTTACAAGAAGATTCTAGGATAAGTGGTTGTAGAGAATGCATGAAGATAAGAAAAAATGGAGATATGAAGAATTGGGAAAGAAGAAATGGAGTAGTAAAGCTAAGAGCATGAGGACCGGGCTAGTAGCTGATGACAAATTTCAAATGATGAAGTGGAAAGTTAAAACATTCTTAAGAGTAGATGAGTGTATAAGGTGTATACGGAGAAGATTGCATAAGGAGGCAAGGTGGAATTTATCTAGTGATAGTGATAGCGATTTGGTACAAAACATGGAATGCTACAGTAGCCCAAAATGTGAATGGAAGTCATGTAAAGGTAAATGGAGAAGTGAAGATAAAAAACCTTAGAAGAGAAATAGAAGGAATGGAAGTTAGCACATGAATGATTGAAAATCGAAAATAGACACTAATTCATACTATAGTAGTGAAGATGAAATAGGTAGAGGTAAGGAAGATTTGAAACTTTTTTTGTCAGATGTAGAGCTGAAGGATATAGGATGATTTTGAATTCTCAAAAAGGTGATAACAAGAGGATAAATCATAATGTAGGAGTGGTAGTTGGAAGGTATATGATTAATACATATTTGGAAAATGTTGAGGAATGGTGGTTTGCATTAAGGCATTGCATTATAGAAGTAGAAGCGACAGTTGAAACCAAAGTTGGAAAAATTTGACTCTGCGTAGACTCAACAACCCAAAATAGGACTGAGACTCGAGAGTCGGCACAAACTTGGCAAAAAACTCGGCTAGGACTCGGCAAAAAAAACCCATAGTTTTACAAAAAAAAAGAAAAGAAATTAATGCATTTAGAGATCATAAGAGCCTAATTTGATTATCAATTTGTCATAATTCAAAGATTACACATGTCATATGATCATCAAACACTCAATAATTGAAATTTCATCATTCTAGTTTCAAATTTTCAAATGTATAACAACATCATAAGTTTATAAATGTTTACATATGTCAAAATGAGAAAAACATTAACAACCAAATAAAATCGATATCTTCCTCTTTCCCTTCCTATTGCAACTCAATTTTGCAGACCTAGAACTAGAAGGTGCTACTGTATCCAAATGAGGAGATTGAGGAGTGGTTTCTAGATTTTCAAAAGTGTCTTCGTCCTCCACCATTGCATCTAATCCTGCTACTGCTCTCTCCAATTCAGCAAGATCCTCATCATTTTGTTCATCAATAGTCCATTCACCATATGGATCAATATCATCCAAGTCGATGGACTCATGTGAAACACCCTCCATCTTTCAAGTTTGAAGGCGAAGGTTGTACCGAACAAAAAGTAGATCATTTAGGCGTTGTTGGGTCAATCTGTTTTTATTTTTTGTGTGAATGTTCTCAAATAAACTCCAATTATGTTCACACCCAGAAGCACTACATGGCTGCGACAAGACACAAATGGCTAGCTTTTGAAGATTTGGTGTGCTAGCACAATAGTTCTACAAAAACACATTTAAAAAATATAAGTATTAAGAATAAAGTAAAAAATCTAAGAATCAAGTTTCTAATTTCATCTTGTAGTATACTAATGAACAATTTTTTTTACCTGGTTGTTGTTTTCCTCTCCTTTCAATTGCTTGTTGTGAGGAAAAGAGTCTCCCCTCTGCACCCTTGTAGACCTTGAATAGATAAAAATAAAATAAAATCAAAAATAGAAAATTCATAGAGAGTCAACATTGCAAATTCATAAATAAGATGTAACAAATCTCACCTCCAACTCATCAAGCACCTTGTCTCTCATCTCACGATCAGGCACCGTCTTATCGATGCATGTATCGGCTGGTGGAGTTGGTTTGTCCATCTCCGATCAATGATGCGCCAAATGATTTTATATTTTCTTTTGTTGCCGCCATAGTAACGTGAAATGGCCTCGTTGGCCCTATCCATGTCCTCATAGATGAAGCCCATTGGCATGCCCTCTCCATCCACCATACGAAGAACCCTCACCAAAGCTTCTGTCACCTAAAAAAATGAAAACAAATATTAAATTATTACAAAATTTACCCCAAAAAAAAACAGCGAATAGATTATCATGTATAAAGTTCTTTTTTTGTGTTTGTTACTTACCCCGATCAACTCCTCTCCATTTTTGATGAATGTGTCATCAAAAACTATGCTTACAATCCTCTCCCCTTCAGGTTATTTTGGAAATTGGGGACTCCAACCAAGCATCAAACACAAACATTTGCTTGAGATGAGCAATGGCACCAAGAATGCTTTGCAATGTGAGGAAGTGGCTAGCAAATCGTGTCACTCCTGGTCGCACAAGGTCCTTGCCATTTGTGAATTTCCTCATCAAGGAAAGCACCCAAGTATGATTGTAGATAAATTTTGTAACATTTTCGACATCTTCAACCACACTTTTGACCCATCCAATCTTCCCAATGTCCTCTAGCAATAAGTCCAAGCAATGTGTAGCACAAGAAGACCATGCAATTGTGGGATGCCTCTATAAGTAGTCCATAAGTAGTCTACCTACAACTACATATGTAGCTGCATTGCCGGTGATATTTTGGACAACATTATCAACACCAACCTCTTGGATCACCTCATCTAATAAATTGCATAAAGTCTCAACATTTTTGACTTCATTGGAGGCATCTTTTGACTTTAGGAACACCAGTCCACCATTAGAGGCCACTAAAAAGTTTAGGAGAGTCCTATTTTGTCCATCTGTCCACCCATTAGATAAAATGTTGCAGCCTTTTCTTCGCCAAAATTTCTTTTGCTCATCAACCACAAGCCGTGTATTCTTTACGGCTTCCTCTAGCAATGGCCCACTCGAATCTTTAGCTGTTGGGGTCTTAAACCCCTTATCTGCAACTGTAAGGGCATTCACCAAACATTCCCAATATGGGCTGCTCACCACATTGAAAGGTAAATTATTGTAGTACCAAAATTTTGCTGCTGCCATCCTAGCTTCATGATGTTTTTCCTTATTCCAACTGGTACTTTCAAGTGAAGGTTGTGCTCCAGGAACATTGCGTGGAATAAAGAAATTTGGTCTTGATGAAGGACCTTGGCCAGCACTAGCAGTAGAGAAAGAACCCTCAGGACTCTCACCAAAAGATGAATGTGGCTGACGGATGCTTGGACTTGGGGTACCATGGCCTAGATGGTGTAGAAGTGGATACATTTCCACTCATCACTGCTGCTAGTGCATCCTTTGGTTTTTGTCTTTCATCTTTTTTCATCTCATACTCAACAAGAAGGACCTTCATCTCTCTAACCATCTCAGGTGGGCATATATCCACATTTTGCCTGGGTATTATTGCAAGGTGGTATTTTAATATGTTTATTCCTCTAGTCATCCATTTTTTGCATTCGGTACATGTCACCTCACCCTTTTTATTTCCTGGTATCCCATTCTTCCATGTAGGGTCTTTTTTTCATTCCCCTTGGGTTTGAAGATAACATTGCTGTTTCAAGTTCAACATGAAAAAAAATAAAATTAGCAAGGGTTTGGTATAAAATCAGCAAATAAATGAGATTCAAACATTTGCAAAAAAATAGAATTCAAAACCAAGCTAGAAATACTAGGAATTTTAGGCTATTAAGGGAAATAGGAAAAAAATTGGTAGCATTTCCCCTTATTTTTCTTGATTTTTCTGATTTTCAATTGAAGAAAACAAAAAAAAAAAGAAGTTAAATCACTTACCTGGCTCTATTTTGATCTCCTTAGCTCGTCTTCTCCGATTCTTCCAACCTCACTTCGAGTTGCAGACCTGTTTTTGGCAATTTAGAGGAGTGAAATGAGAGAAAAAATGAAAAACAGAGGTTATAAAGCTTCATTTTGACATCCCAGCCGTTGTGGAGAGTCCCTGCACGGGACTCTTTGGGACTCAGCTTGCAAGTCCGTGCCGAGTCGACTCGGCCAAGCATTGGACTCGTGAGTTTGGTGAGTTCGCGGCGAGTCTCGACGATGTTTCCAACTTTGGTTGAAACCATTGTTACAAGATTTGCCCGGACTCGCCATGACTTGGTGATTCTCAAGGCGAGTGACCCTGACCGAGTTGGGAACTTGGGACTTGGGGTTTTGGTGAGACCTGTAGGCTAGAATTGGCTGCGGCAGGGATTTGTGAAATATTATATATTTGAGGAATTTTTTAGCAGTTTTCAGCTTCTTCATAAATGTTTTCAGGCTTGTGATTGAGGTGGGCAGATATTTCTGCACTTGTTTATCATTGTTTATTGAATCAAGGAGAAAGCTTGCTAGGGTTTTGAGGCAATATAGTGAATTTTCATGGCATCTAGGGTTTGATCAGTGAAGGGTCTTGTGATGATAGTTTTTGTGAGAGTTTCGAACTAAACCGATAGTATTAGGTACAACAGATTTTTGCAGAATACAGGGACTTAGGGTCTAGATTACGGCCTTGCATCAAATAGAAACTGAGGTTTTAGTGAAACCTTTCAACAAACAGCAGTAGAGAGGGTTTTGTATCATGTTCTCCACCTTCAAATACAACAGGAGGGTTCAATCATTTTATTGCAGGTTTAACTGCAATACATCTTAATCTGGCCTCTATTGTTGAGCATACACAGTTGTAAGTTTGGGGAAGTTTCAGTCGTCTAATTCCAGCAAATGTCATTCAAATTTATTGCAGGCTATTCTCTATTTGTTCACCATTATAGAAGATAACAACAGATTTGTAGAAGTGTTGTCATTAGGTTTTCAAGGCTCCACCTAGTGTTTGATTGTACTTGATGCTGATTCATTGATAAAATCAAGGGTTTTCAATTGCAGATTTCAGGAGAGAATATCAGTAATTTACTTCAGCAGTCTTCATTGAGAATTTTTATGACAGTTTCTGCTTCTTTGTTGCCAGTTTTTGTCAAGTTTCAGACTAGGGTTTTGTATACAGTTGTTCAAGTGCTTGGCAGAAATTTTAAGATTTGTTAAACCCAAGAACAATAGTTCTCAATTTGCAGATATGATTAAAACAGGTATGTTTTAGGGCAAAAACATCAGCATAAGGAGGGGTTTCTCACAAATTTATCTATGACAGGGCCTTGGGAGCCACTGAATTTTACTTGTGAAGGATGATAGGCATGTCAGGCTCAAGTTGTCAATGGTTTAGTGGTTAGGGTTTCAAGTTTCTTTAGAAAATCTGCAATGTTTCAGAACAAATGTGCTTCATCAGAATCATTGAGAAGATCTATTTATTAGACTAGCTATTTTTAGTGGTTGCTTTTATTGGAGATTCTGATTCTGGCCAAGATGTTGGAGAGCTTTTGTTTTTGGTTGCTTTAAGTCAGTTTTTATTCAAGCTTCATTTAGATTAGCTTTAGTTTTGAAGTGAGTTCTTTCCCACTTTTTCAATAAACACCAGCACAAGACTTGCCATGATGTTGGGACGAGTGATGCAGGGTCCTTTGAGCCACAGAATAATATTTTTAGTTTTGATATTTGTTTTGATGCCATGGATTTCATAATCCATGAGATTTGTATAAATTTGACTTTATTTATAATTGTAAATTTATATATCTAACAATGTTATTTCCTTAAGCCAAAAATTAAAATTGGTTTTTATACTCATGTGATTGATGTATACCAGTATACTAAGTCACAACATTCGAATTCGAATTCGAATTCGGCAACATGAAATTCGGATGAAATTCGGCAAGGAAAAAATTCGAAAAGTATAAAATTCGGATCAAATTCGCCTTATGTAATTTTTATTTATTTTTTAATAAATATAAGTAATATATCCATAAAATTGTTTAAATAGTTTAACATTTATAAATAGATTTGAAATCATTACAAAAAGATGACACATTTATAAAATATAAACCATAAGAAACATGTGAAATCACGTTTGCGAATATGTTCTTTTCTCAAAAAGGTACAATAACAGTCAAGACTTTAGAACTTCAAAAAAGCTCCAAGTCATCAAGAGCACTTGGCTGAGATGCCAAATCATCATCATCTGTATCACTACTCAATTCATCATCTGCAAAGTTAGGCTCATCTACAACTAGCACTGGTATGTCATCAAGATTTTGTTGTGAGGAAGAGTTCTTTGCTGATTTGTTCATGAACAATTTTAAATTGTTGCGAACATAGACAAGATCTCCCAACTTTCCAGACAACAATTTATTCCTTTTCTTGGAATGGATGTGGTCAAAGCAACTCCAGTTCCTCTCACAAGCTGATGAACTTGCTCCCTGACTCAAAATTCGAACAACAAACTCTTGTAGCTCAGGAGTTTGTCCTCCATAGTCCAACCACCATCTATATCTAGGTATACGTGCCAAGTCATATTTGGTTGCTGCCATTCCAAACATCCCTTCTCCTTTCTTGTATTCCCGACATTGATCTCTGATTAGTGCTGAAATTGTTGCATTTGATGCATACTTATGAATGGCTTCAAAAAGCCCTCCCATAATTTCAACATCACCTTTTCTATTAATAGAAAACAACTTAGGCTCCAAAAAACAAGCTACTACATGTAAAGGTGTATGCATTATTTTCCATCTACAATCAACTGTCTCCCATATCTCCATATATTCTGCTTCTACATTATTTAGTGCTTTTTCAATAGATTCCTTACAACGGTCCATGCTTTCATAAAGTATGCCATGGCAAGGAGTGTCACCATCAACCATACGAAGCACATCAACAATTGGTTCACATACGAGCAAAACTTTTGCAGCACTTTCCCAAAAATTGCTGTTTAGAATTATTTTCTCTATGTTCTTCCCTTTAGGACCTTTTGAAAGCACATAATTTTCCCACTAATTGGAACAAATAACAGCCCTCAAAGCTGTTTTTTCTTCAACCACTCTTTTCAAAGTGATATAGAATGATGCAAATCTTGTTTCACAAGGCCTCAACAACTCCCTGGATGCATGTTGTCTATAAAGACTCAATGTGAGACGATGATTTCGTATGAAATTTGCAATTGCTCTCCCTCTATGAATAACTTCATGTACCCATGGGAATTTAGCCAAATCATGAAGCAACAAATCAAGACAATGAGCTGCACACGGGCTCCAATATATTTTTGGGTACTTCTCTGTAATCAGTTTCCCAACTCCCACACAATTTGCTGCACTATCAGTTACCACTTGAACCACATTTTCCACCCCTACTTCAAGAATGGCTTCCTCTAATATTTGGAAAATATACTCATAAGTTTTCTTGTGGTTCATGGTGTCAATCACTTTCAAGAATACAACACCATCAGGAGAAGATACCAAAACATTAATCAATGGCCTTTGACATATATCTGACCATCCATCACTCAATATAGTGCAGCTTGTTTCATTCCAAGAGGCTTTGACATCAGCTAATTTCTCAGACACTCTATCTTTAGACTTCTACAAAAGAGTTGTCCTGAAAGCCTCTGAAGTTGGGGGTGTGTACCCTTTGCCAAACTTTGCAACTTTCTGAACTGCATTACGAAAATGTGGATTCCTTGCAACATTGAATGGAATAGCGCTTGAGTAAAACAAATCAGCTAATGCATCATCCACCTGTTGTTTCTCTACTGGTTTCCAAAAGTTGTTCAATGTTCCACTCTCTTTTGATTTACTCACATGTCCAGGTAAGGTGGAAGAGGAAGACATGATAGATGTTGTGTGTTTAGACTGAGACATATCCTCTTGAATTCTCTGTTTTTTTTGTGCATTCTTCATCTTTGATACAATTGAAGAGGATTGTTCTTTCTCTAAAGCAGCTCTCATTTCTGGGGTAACTTTTGGACATGCTTCAACACCTCCTCCTGCACCTGTTGAAATACCAAGTAAATGGTCCATTGCCCTTGTCAAGCCTCTAGTAAAAGGTTTTTGACACCTGTTGCATGTGAGACTTGTACCATTGCGAGTGACATATTTCCATGCCTTGGCAGTTGATTTATGAGGAGCCATAAAGTAACAATCTGTATTTTTGAAAGACAAAATACAAATTTTAATTTTCAAAACATAAAATCAAAATATATTAATTTTGTCATTCTACTTCAAAAATTAAATAAGTAATACTAACAGTCTAACACTATATTTTAAAGCATAAAATAAAGAATATAATAATTTCTTATTAAAAGCATAAAATAAATATATTTAACTTTTTATTTTAATTTTTAAAAACAGAATAAACTTGCTGCATTTACGAATTTTGACGAATTTTGACGAATTTCATTGGGTTTTAAAAAATTCGACGAATTTCGAATATAATGCCATATATTCGGCGAATGCTGTGACTTAGCCAGTATATATGGTCAAAGTATCTTCTATTTGATTAGTTTGTTGTGTCTTTAAAGTTTATTTATTACAGGGTGCATGAAACAAGTTTTAAATCCTTGAAAGTCTCTATATTTCATGGTTTTTTCAATTTGCAGGGTCTTTGCTGAGTCTGAGTAAAAAATTGGCTTGCTGAGTCCAAGCCTTGTAACTATGGTTGAAACTAATTTGTTGAGTAGTATTCAGAATAAGGATCAGGAAAGTATAAACAAATGGATGCTACAAAGAGGGCAAATGATAGAAAATGGAGAAATGCTGAGGACAAAGAAGAGTTGGAAGGAGGATTGTTGGAAGAAGTTAAGATTGTTATGTAGATGATGTGAGATGAAAGGAATCCTGAGGAAACAAAATTAGTTGAGACAAAAAAGTACAGTAAGTTGAAGACATAAGGTTGAAAATTTTGATTGAAGAAGGTACACAAAATGTGAGTCAAATTTTAAGAAAAGAGCTATAGAATAGAGAATGTATTTATTGGAAGGTAATTTAGAACAGGACATGATAAGAGTATGTGAAGAAAAGTGAAGCTTGCGAGTTGCAGAAAAATAAGTTGAGATTCGTGGAAGAAGTATGTTAGAAAAAAGTGAGATGGAAGATGAGAAGGAAGGACATTGGAGAAGATGGATGCTAGTTATAGAGATTTAGCATCAAGATTTGATGGCAAAGATGAAGGAGGTGAGAGAGTACATGGTGATGGTTCAAATTCAGAATTGGAATCAAGTTTAGTATAACATGGATGAACACATACAGATGATGAAATTGTAGATGCAAAGAAAAGAAAAGTACAAAAGAAAAGATGAGTAGTGGAAGTGGATGGTGTGTATCTTGGTTCTTGGTTTTGGAACTAGTAGAGGCAAAAGGAGAAGTGCAGAGTTGATTTTGGAAACCTATTGATGTGTTGAGGGTACACTGTGGTTAGTTCACCAGCATGAAGAACGATTTTGCCATTCAGTTCTTATTTGTGAGCATTGAGCTCACAAATCACTTAATTGAGATATTTGATGCAGGAGCATCCCAGGCCTACAAGCAACTTGCATCAATCAAAAGGATTTGTTTTTTCCAGTTTGTTTGTGTTCGACAGTTCATTAGTTCTTTTGTTTTTTTGTAGTTGGACTTTTAGACAAAATCATCAGTTGAGCACTCAAACCAACATATAATCATCTTTGTGGTAGTGCATTTATTCTTGCTGATCATGATATCTTGCCCAAAGCATCAGTAGAGCTTTGAGAGCATGTACATGTGTCTATTTTGTATTTCATGAATGCTCAACAAGATGGCTTGCCAAATTAGCTTGAAGAGGTCTATTAGATGTGCATCATGATCTAGAGCCATGCACGAAAGGATAATGATTTGAGAAGCTTTACCAGTCCCATGGTTGTTAATGTTTATGTTTAGAGCTGCATTAAGTTTGGAATAATATTTCTTGTTCTTGGTCAGCTCAAACCTTCTACATCAACTGTTCACTATAAAAGGTCTAATTCATTTGAGGAAGGCAATGAAGGGCAACAAACATTTAAGGAGCTTGTTTATATTGTAATGTAAGAAAGGTCCATTTTGATAATAAGCTCTACCAACAAACTATATGTGTATTGAATCCAGTTCATTTCATATGATTGTGTTGATAATTAAGTTTTCACTGTGCTTCGATTATAAGTGATTGTGTTAAGGTTGCATGGTTGGATAGCCTTTCATTAGACCCTCCATTCATGACTGCATCGATTTTCCTTTAATACATTCAATTTTTCTCTCCAAAATAAAAATGCAAATTCTGTACATGGAGTTTTGAAATTGCAGCATGTCTTCTTACTTTTATTAACAATTCCCTCTCATTCTGTCATTTAAATTACATGTAGCATAATGTGTTAGCATAATTTGTGATTCCTAAATTCTCCTAATTTTAGAGAGATTACAGATCAATTCGGTATCAAAGTGGTTTTGATCATTGTGGAATTTGGAAAAGTGTGTATGACAGTTACAAGAGCACAGCAAGCCCAAATGAAGGAGATGAATGCATGGGTAATTGCTTTAGATTTTAGAAAATCACATGAAGGGAATAATGGAAAACCAACAATTGTTGGGCCAACAACAAGAACAACTAAGAAGAGAGCAAATGAAGATGGTGCAAGATCAAACCTCAATAGGTAATTTGGTAGAATCTCTTGCCAAGAAATGTAGCATAGAGGAAGGAGAAGGCATGACGAGTGAGGAGTTCTTGAAAGAGCCATTCAAAGAACCAATTCTGTTTAAAATAGAAACTAAAGTGGAAATTAAAATTTATATTGGAGAAGTTAATACAGAATAAATGGATCCTTGGCTAAAACAATAGAAGTTTATTTTAGTGTACACAAAGTTAATGTGGCACAAAGAAATAACTTTGCATGACTTAAATTGGAAGGTTGTGCTCTATTATAGTGGGAAAATTGCTTATTTAGTTGTTAAAAGATTAAAAAACAAATGTAAGCACTTGGGAAGAATTCAAGGAACTAATCCAAAAGAATTTCCATCCCATATGCCACAACTATGAAAAAAAGATTATGTGGATTGTCTTGAAACAAGATTATGGGAAAAGTTTGCAGCATTGCTCTGTGGAGTTCTAAAGATATGCCATGTTAGTTGGGATGGACTTGAAAGAAGAGGAGATGCTTGTCAAGTACTTCGGAAAGCTCCACCCCCATATCAGGAGGAGAGTAGTCACTACCAAAACACATGACTTGGATGAAGCATGTGTCCAAGTTATCACTCTCCATGGAGGGTGAAGTGGGTGAATCTTTTCCTCTCTCATTATATTCCTAAGCTTTTGCAGGACCAAAATTCTATCTAATAGGGGAGGTGTGATTTGTATGGAACATGAAAATTGTAATGAAAATGTATATAGAGATGTATTTTTGTGAACAGTAAAATGAATTCATCAAGCAGACATGAAAAATAAAAGGTTGATCAAGAAATAGCTCAGGAAAACATCTAGGATAGGACCTCAACTGCAATAGTGTCTACGACATAATTCCACCTTTGAAAAAAAATAAAAATAAAAATAAAAATTCCACCACCTAGTGCATGCAGGAAAAATTGCAGGGCTTGGGAGAGCTTCCTGTTTGCATAAATCTATAAAAGGAGGTGGAAACTAGCATTTGAAACCATGGGAGGAAAATAGAGGTATATTGATTGAAGTAAAATAGGATTCAGCTGTTATGTGATAGAAGGGCTAAGACAATACAATTTTCCATTAAAGGAGCAAGGTGCAGCTTGCATCAAACAATCTATTGTACTTGGTAATTTACTATTTTGCATACAGGTAGTATGGTATTTGTAACTGCCATAGTTTGGTTTTTCTCTCTTTGAAGGGTTTCTAGGATTATAATCTGAGTTCATTATGTGGAATTCTTTACTTGCATCATGTCTTCGTCTCACTTTTATTAACAATTTCCACTTTCTAATGCTGTCATTTGAATTGCAAGTGGCAAAATATGTTTGTGTATTCCTAAAGTCTACTTTTTTTAGAGACCTTACAGATCAGAAGACTCATCTTACTCTACACTTACCATCAATTCAAAATCCAATCAATACAGTGGAGCATAATAAGATGTTCTTCACATAATAGACTCTTTTTGTAATTCATTGAATGATTGATTTATCCATAAATCAAAAATATGAAAAGGATATTTTTAATCTACTCCAAAAATTCTGTTTAAATATTAATTGAGAAAAATAAATTCTCAAGGTATTAAGAGTTTGAGCAAATGAGACAGATCAAATCCACCACTCTATGCACTTCTTGAAAAACATGTTTATAGTTGATACGACCAAAATACTGGATAATTTTTCTTGCTCGTCTTAGAATATGGTTTTAACTTTTAAGTTTTCAGCTTGTAGTGTGGCCTTTAACTATTGGACTATTGATCACAAGGTATGCCTTCAACCTCTAAGGCCTTGATGTTCATGATACAGACAAGCTTAAGGCTCTGCATTAGAGTAAAAACTCCCACTTTATTGTTAGTACTTAGTTCCAATAGGAATGTGCTTTGTATTGGAAATTATAAGTGAACCATTCTCATCTTGAATTATACTCCCCATGTTGGCTACTCTTGTATTGCTTTTAGAATCATCAGAATTTAGATTTATGTGTTCTTTATAGGAGAGGACCAACAAGCTGATTGGCTGCTTGCTTTCAGAGTCTCTTGCCCTATTAATGGGGGCTGCAAGTTCTAAACATTTATTTCAAATAAAGCTTAAAAATATTCACTTCAAACATCTATAAAATGTCCAACTTAATAGATTTAACTTATTATCCTTTAATTTATAATTGCTAAACTTGTAGTTTAAAACTTATAATTGACCAATTTAGAAAATGGATTTTGGTATTTTTTTTTGATAGTTAGCCTCCCTTGTTTGAAGAGTATGAAAAACAACTACAGTGAAAACGCTCTTGACAACCAATGAACAACAAGAAGAATTGGTATACAAAAGCCAACTACCAAAAATCCAACAACCGATTGATACCAACACAACAAAAGACAAAGATACATACTCCTCACATAGGAGGAACATTAACATGCTTGCAAACCCCCCAGCTACCCACACTGTAGCCCTCAACATCGATGGCCACCGCCTACAAGCTAGGATCAACGCTTTGAGGAACCATTGCCATCAGATAGATCCATCCAGGGAATTTGACCCCATGTAACACCTCAACTCTCTCTTGTGCATGGACCAATTTGTCACTGCCCTACCAAGGCAGTGTTAGCAAGTTAAAAACTTCTAGGCAACCCTTGGAGTGGGTAACCATAAGATTTATTACAACCATCCTCAAATCTTCACTAGAGACCTTAACATTTTGCAACTCTTGATATACCCTTTAAAATATCTTTTCTCATTGCACATTTCCCTATTGTGACCGACACCTACAAAACCTTTGCTTAATCAAAACACACCTTTACTTTAACTTTAACCACTTCTGGAGGGCCAACATACATTAGCAAAAAAACTTCCAAAATCCAGCCCTCAATTCCTCAGAAGGAATGAAAGAGAGTTTTGTAGAAAAATCATCACAGATGGGAGGGCTTTTGATTGGCCAAACCCAACATACCAAACTTCAAGAAGTCAATTTTGAATAATTAAAAGTTGTATGCAAATGTTTATCAAAATCTTACCCTTAACAAAGGGTACCCTACTTAGGGTGAGTAACATTGAGCCATCATCCACCAGAATAGAGCAAAACCAAACACACAACAATTAGGTTCACTAACACAACTCACCATAGATTTAAACAAACATGCAAATACCAACGAAGAGCTCAAGGTGATGCATGCAAACATCCACTTGACCAGGGCTATAAAAACATTACAAATGAGAGCAAAATAACTCCTCAAATATGCCAGCATAGGGGAAAAAGAGCTTACAAACACATAAAAAAGCGCAAAGGGAGGACACCACCCGATACCAACAATCCTAGGTAATGATGAAACAAAATGACAAGGCAACAAAAAATACTCATCATTAAATCAACCCTTATGCTATAATTGGGGGAAAAGTGGAAAAGTGGGTCCAAATTATGGTGGTAAGAAATCAAAATGTTGCTTCATCTTCACCAAGTATTCAATCTCTCACTATGAAGGCCCAAAAACAAGGCTTGGTCAATCCTGACATTACCCAGAAAGTTTGCCGCTAGGCTCAATTCTAGGAAGCAATGCTTAAATTAAATATCTAAGAAGGATTTGCATAAATTCAAGGCTTCCTCAAGAAATGAGGATTCTCCCAGCTCAGACATCAACTTTTCTTCAACTCTTAATTACAATCATAGAGTCCCCTTCTACCACAAGCTTCTTACAATTAACCAAAGAAGCCAAAGCAATACCAACAATGACTATGTAATGTCCCCACTCTAGTCAGTGTTCAGGAGCAGTGGAGTTAGCCTATTACTTGGACCCTCGTGGGCTAACAGGATCTGGTTAGGGGTCAGTGACTGTTTTTGGTGGGTATTGCCATTCCCACTCCTTCACTCCAGTATGGGATTCGGTACAGGCATTGGCAGTTCAGTGTGTGCCAACTTCTGATGGCACAGAGAAATACTGAGTTTGGAGGGAGTTATGCTTATTTTTGTGGTTAAGTTAATTATTTATCTTAATGTTTTATTATAAAGTCAAATTGACTTTATAAAGTTAAACGCCACTTAAATACTTTATAAAGTGATTTTTAAATCACTTAAAGGCAAAAAAGTGCGCCTAACTATTGAAATGAATTAAAATACATTTAAATGTATTTTAAATGGCAAAAGTCATACTTCCTTGGGAATCGTGCCTTTTGAGGAGATATAAGCAAAGGGTTGCAAGTTGACCTAAATATATCTTTGATCATTTGACATTGCATTTTGTAATTTCTCTGAGGACAAGGGTTTCAGTATTTTCTTCATTGGAGAGCGTTAATTCTTCATTGAATTTGTGATTGTGAGGTTGTGAGATACTAGTTGAATGATTACTATTGAGGGAGCTTCTTTCAGGAGCTCACCAGTGCATTATCTGAGTTTATTTGTGCATAGTTACCAGTTTTTAGTTACAGGGAAGGGTTTTACACTTGGATCGCCATTTTCACCTTTCTTTTAGCTCCAGATTATCGTAGAGGCTGAGGCTGTACCATCACTTGAAGGAAGCTGTACAAATCCTTGCAAATGCGTGTTCACAGAGAATGGGCGTGTGAACCTTGAGGCAAAAATGCCTCTCTTTTGGTCTGTTTCTTTGCTCCATCATTGGCGTCCCACCTTCTCAGCATCTTTTCACCATTTACTGTGTGGGAGAAAGCAGATCTGAGGTCTTGGGGTTGCATTTCGTCAGTTCCAGCATTTCTTGCTTGGCATGCATGGATCTTTCTTATTTAATTATTCTGGAGGTTTCTAGGTACGTTGTTTGTATGTAATCTCTTTGTATGTATTGCTAGATCTTAATTAGAATTGCAGCTGCTCAAGAAATTCTTGTATTTCTGTATTATTTGCATTTTTATGCTGGACGCCCCTTCTACTTCTGTCTAGAATTCTTCTTAAAATCAATCAAAAACATAAAAAGATAAGCAGAAAACTACAGGGTTTGAGTTGAGCCAGTTCTACTTCTGTCTAGAATTCTTCTTAAAATCAATCAAAAACATAAAAAGATAAGCTGAAAACTACAGGGTTTGAGTTGGAGCCAGTTGGGCACTTCACAGACTACTTCACACTTAGGAATGCTATTTGACTTGTACCAAGAACGAAACAACCATTTGAATCCCTTAGCAAAACACCAGCCTTAACTAAGGTAGGGTTACCTATAGAGGCATCATCAAAATTGAGTTTAAGATAACCTGCAAGAGGCTTCATTGAAGCACCAAATTTCCTAACATCCTTAATTGTGATTACTCCATTAACAAGGGAATTTTAGTAATTAATTGCTTACAATTTTTTATAACTATTAATTCACTGTAATTTATAACTTTTAGTGCATAACCTAAAAACCCTTTAAAATGTACAAATTAAAAATATTGCAATATGTTGTCTGCATACCGATCTTTAGATATAGCCAAGAGCTTGTGTCGTCAAGCTATCAGGGAACTCCAAAGGAGACCAATGACGATGGAAATGGTTCTATGAAGTGGTTAAAAACAATTTTTTTTGCTAAATGTCTAACAATATTGTGCTTAAATCTTTGAAGTTCAACATTAATAAAGTTATTTTAGAGCTTCTTTATTTAATACCAACTTTCTAGATGATAGCAGATAGTCATCAGCTACTGTTGAAATATCAAGTTTTGGGACTAGATATAGAAATCGACTATGCTATGAAATTTGAGAAAAGGGATAGAAAAATGTGTGGATAGGAAATTGATGCCCAAAATGGACTCAAGAAGGCTATAAGGCCATCTCCAGTGATTTTAGGCAATCTGGGCAACTTTGATATTTTGGGGTGCTTGTGTCCAGGAATCTGGTGCGCATGTTTGGGTTTTGGATGCGTGTGTCCTGAGATGCTCATGTCTTCAACTCCAAACAGTCTGCAACTTTCGGGATCTGCTCCCCTATTTTTTCCAAATCTTTTATCTGTGCAAATCTTTGATGTCTATCATCTGTCCTATGAGAATAGTGGTAGAATACTGAGGGGATAGAATTTTGGTTAGTGCTAAAGGGACACTGCCTCAGTTAGTTCCCTAGTTGGCCTATTTCAGCCTCCACAGTAGTACATGAAATATTTGGAGTGTGTGTATCCCTAAGTGTGGTATTTTGGTGGTGTGTGCAGATATTTGGTGCCTAAGAATGTGTATCATAGGTTGGACTCTAAGCTAGAGTGGGGGGGAGATTGGAGATAGTGGTTGAGAAAACTCAGTAGAATGTGGAAGAGGAGCCAGGAAGTAGAGTGGAACCTTAAAAATGAGGATAATATTGAGTTTATAGAGAGATCCTCAGCAAATACCGATTGAAAAACATAGTAAAAATTAGGGTTCCAATGGTCGTTGGGACCTAAAATTCAAATTTGAAATTTGGCACTAGTGTCTGTGGGTATCGTGGTTGAGGAGTTAGGTTTCCAACTTTTAGGGGTAGGCACAAGAGATGATTTTAAGACTTTTCATCTATGTATGGAAAATCTTTGACTAAGTATTTTAGCTGGGAAATACTAATTAGGAAAAATGATACCTAAACATTACTATGGGGATGAACACCAAAATGAGTGAAGAAATGTAAGGTGAAGATTGCACAGTATGCAATTTTAGACAGTGGTCAATGCTGAGTTTAGATGGTAAATTCTTTCAGATCCCACTACTCAGAAGATTTCTTGGTGTAGTCAGGATCTTTACATAATGTGAATCGAAGACTGAGCTGGAAAAATCCCAGATTCCTGGTACCTTTTGATTTCAAATAGTCTGTTGTTGCATTGTGAACAAGATCATATGTACTCCAATTATATAATGAGTACTGAAATTTGACACCCAAGACAACTGAAGTACAACAAATTGTTGTTGTTACAAAAACAACATTCCAACAACTTGCAAACTGCTGTTTTTACAAATCAACATTCCCACAAAAAATGTAGGAATCAGCCTATCGATCTTGGAACTTGCCTACCCAAGAAAACAAAAGTATGGAAAACTTCTTTCCAACAAAACATTTAAACAAGCATTCAGAGAGATATACGAAGAAGGCTATGGCTATCAGAGCTCATCATCCAAGGAAACAAATGCATGACAAGCTGACGTTCTTACAAAAATAACAAAATCTGACAACAGATCAGCGTTTGGGTCTTTTTGAGAGCCATTGTAGTGAGGAAAATGTTTTTGTCTTCAAATCACTGTTGTTCTAAGCAGAACAACCTTCCCAGAAGCTATCCATGAAACAAAATGCCTCCCCCAGTGAATTTATTTTCCCTATAGCTGAAGAGTAAATAATAAACCGATGTTCTTACTTGTGAGTTATAGTTTACAATGCATGAATCTTCTCAGTTTTTTACTGTTAAGCTTTAGCTACTTACTTCTCAACTTATATTTAGGTGCCACAAAACATGAAGAATGACAGTTTAGGGTGTCTTATTATTGGCTGCTCTTTGATGGCTGAAATTGAAATTCTGCCTATACGTTGGTTTGTTAGTGTCTTCATTTTAGGGTTAAGAAGTATTCATGTTAAGTAAGTTATTTGTTTATTTCTTTTTTCTTTAACGACTTTCTTTTTTTTGGTGTCTTGGTGGTTAATTTCATTTTGAATGGGTGTATGTCTCAAAACATCTTCAGATCACATGTCTGGGATGATTTTGGGTACCTTCATACCTGGTAAATGTTATTATCCAGTTTGACTTATTCTGGCACAGGTATACCGTATATGTACTTGTATAACAGTAATCTGTGTACTGCCAAGTTGACTTTTTTTGAGTCCATTTGTTTTCATTTCATAGAGGTGCTTGATATAAGTACACAGAGATTGTACGCTATTCTTGTTCTGCAGCGTCTGTTCTTTCTCATTATATTTTTAATAAACTATTAATATGGTGCATTTTGAACTTCTAATAAGTAGAAGAATCAGCTGCTGTTAGGTTCAAACTAGTAAGTCACTTAAATAGGGCAGTGAATCCAGATGGCCAATCAGATTTTTTGTCCTTAAGGTGATTGTCACATGCAGATATATTATGTGATCTTTCTCTGTTTGTGATCTTGTTCTATGAATGTGCACAAAAATGAAAACAATTGAGGAATGTGTCAAATGCATTGTTAACTATATTTGAACTTCAGAAAGTGTTGTAGCCATCCATAATGGAATGGTTTTACAGAGATTGTGAGGGATTGCTCTTTAGTTTACCAACCCTAGAAGTATTACCACTCAATTTGAGACACAGGCTAATACTTGCAGGAAGAGGCATTCCAATCGTGGTACAAATACAAGATCATTTAAGAAATCACATTACAGTTGCATTGGTTTTTTTGGCAATCATTTTTGTTCATTAGTAGATGTTAATATTTGAAAAATATCAACTTGATTTGTGTTCTTGTCAGTGGTTGTAAAGAAAAGCATCACATTCTCATAAATAATTTATAGTTTCTCTTCATATTTTTTTATGGGACTTGTGTGGAACTTGAGCTATTCAAAACATGTTATCTTGGGGAAGCATGAAGGGCATTCCACATAGTAACTAAAAGGTGTATTGCATTCAACATTTCTCCTCATACTGTTGTTATGGGAATTGTGGTTAGAACTTGTGCTGTTTAAAACATGTTTTTTTCAAAATGCTGCTTCAAACTGTTTTATAAATTCTAGAAAAAATATTTGAATCAAGTTCATTTATGGAAGACATATACACACTTTTTTCATAGAAGATTTAGGACTATTAGATTTACATGTGAGGAATGAAGTGGACAGTTTGATAGCCCAAGTAGTCATGCAAGGGACATTGTTCCTACCTTATACTAGAGTAATGTATTGCCAGTATTATCAACTTTAGTGGCAGTCTCATTAGTTTAGAGGCTATGGAAACAACTCATTTTCTATAAAAGATGTCAGTGTTCTTCGAAACATACACAGTTTGCATGAAGGTATTAACCTTTATGCAGAACAGCTTGAAAATATTTAATTCTATATTCCTATTATGAAAAATCTTTCTATAAGCTTAGATGATAAACACCATAGCTGATGGAAAAAATCTTAAAATGAGTATGGGGTGAGTCTATTTTAATTTAACTAAGCCAGTGGGAAGATCTATTTGGTATGATCAATTTGGACCATAGGAAAGATTGAAAATTCGCCTACAGAATCAACATCTCTACGGGGGCAGCTCTAATGGCGGAGCATGGACAAATTCACCAATAAAGAAGTCATGTTACTCTAATAATGAAGAAGAGATAAAAAGGAACCCTAGGAAAGTGAGTGTAACATATTTAACTAAGCTGGTGGGGATTATTGAACTTTGAAAGATTGAAAATACAGTTATTTGTCTAATTAAAACTGTTGATGTATTACATTTAGAACATAATTTTTTTTCACATAAGTGTTATATATCGTGATTCTTGCAAGTAAAAACAATTTCATCAAAACAATAACATTGAATGTTTTGTCTTGGTTGAATGTTGCTTCATTGAAATTCGCTGCACTCTTGATTGAACTCCAATCATATTGTCGCAATGCTGTTCTTGGTTAAAGATTACTGTGATAGTATTCCTGTTTGAATGCTCTGAATTGTTTAGAAGTTTGTGTGGTTTACTGCATTTTGTTGTTTTTTCTGTCAATTTTTTAACATGCAAGTTCACTGCTTTTCCATTTTTAGTATTTTACAGTCTCACTTACGATGGTTGTTCCCTAAAAATGCTAATTACAAGTTAGGAACTGCCAAGCTTATTGCACAATTGCGCAATGCTAAATATGATAACTGCTATCTTATAAAACTAAAGGACAGTTGAAAACCCCAATTATTTGATACTTTTGCAAATAACATTTGGATTTGTATGGTACTGTTCATACCACATAAATTTGATTTAAGTTATTTAATTAATCAACAGAAGTCCAAATCTTCACACAGTTATATCTGTTTCTGCTGTTTTAAGCTCTCTGTTTTTTTTGGTTCAAGGAAAGTTGCCTGTTCTTGCATTCCTGCCGGAATTTGTATCTCTGATAAGATAGCTGCTTGTCTTGTTTCTGGCGAGGTTATGTTTAATGATTTATTCCAATGCAAATGCTATAGAGATGCTGCATTAGAGAAGCTTAACATAACTAAAAGACATTAGAATCTTTTTCTCCCTTTCTTTGTCAGGTGCTTTTTGAAGAGGTTGTGAACAGGCAGCGAGTTGTCGAACTTATGTTCCTTGGGGAGCTTTGATGGATTTAGGTTTTCTAACTTCTCGCTTATTTTTCTTCAGGAAATTGACATTATATGGACATTGAATGCCTGCAATTTGATATTCCTTCTAGCAAAACAAGTATTGGGCATCACCCTGGTTGCTTCTGTGTGTTCACTTTTCCAAGTCTAAGAGACTTGGCTTCATATCTGCCTTCCTGATAAGGTGAGGAAACTAGATTAAAGACTCTTGTAGGTTTCTTCTAAAGGGCTTACGTTTCCCAAGCTTTTTTAATGTGAATGTTGATGTTATCTTCAATTTCAGCAGCTTGTAAGGAATATACAGGCGAGTGTTTGGAGCTTTTATTTCCTTTCACTTGTTACAAAGTTTTGACAAGGTTCTAATTGGTCATACTGATTGCTTTCTTGTATCATTAAATGTAATTTATAATTCACTTCAATATGGCATGCATGTCAATGAGTTCTCCGGAGTTTATGGTTCTTATTGTTGCTGAATTGACACCTTACCCCTTAGCTAAGTTTTGATTATTTTCTTCCATGTATCTACATGCCGATATATAGAACAATTAGTACAGAGTTCATTATTTATTTTTGCAAAAAATTCTATTGCAGGGAGTGGCCTTGCAGTGGTAAATGATACATCTGATTCTAGTTGGTGCCTCTAGTTGGTGCCTTGTGAATTTTGCAAGGAAACTGTATGTATTGTACGCTGTATCTTATTCCTTTTTTCTTGTTAAATGTAAAACTGCCATTTTAGACCTCTATATGGGTTGTCAGGTAAGGCATCGATTTATTTCTTGTATGTAGTATTAGCTGTTTTCTCTAATTGGCATTTTACTTGTTCACAACTTTTTTGATAAACCTTTATTAGTAATTTGAATCTAATGTTTGTAGTTTTGCTTATGAGAGAGGTGGTTATCACAAACACATTGATGCAGATGTTAAGCACTGTTCATCTTTGAATTCTTTTTTGTCCGTCTCATTTCCATACCAATTCTTGATTGGATGTTTATTTGATTGTGAATTTAATGAGATCACTTGAAAACTCGGTGTTGAACATTATACGCAGCACACTACTTGCTACCTTCAATCAAAATGGATGGACATCAGGAATGATAAGTTATTACTTCAATTTGAATTTTGTTTGTAACTCGAGGAACAATACGATAATCCGAATTAGCTGATGAACTTTTAGTTATCATAAGCAACAACTGAACACAACCAAAACAAGATTGACAATTATTCAATAGATGAACAAATATTTCTGTATTTCAAATGCGAGATCATATGAAATAGGAATTTTTTGGAGATATATGCCTTCTACTTTGCTTACATGCTTTGAATTTAACTATTATATAACTGTGCAATACAAAAATAAATGTTTTTTAATAAAAGTAGTAAATTACGGTTCTTGGTGAGAACCAAAGATTTACCACACATGTTAGGGACTTGTGTTGTAGGAACTTGAAATTGATAGTTGCATAAAAGTACAAAACTATTAGAAAAGTGAAAATATTCGTTTAGCTTGTTTAATTTGGGTAATTTGTTAGGGTCAGATTCTTAGCCCACTACACAAATTCAAAATTTGTTGTGTTGGGCTCATGAACTAATTAGTTTGGATTGGACTGTATTGTAATCAAGACCTAACAAGTATGTATGAAATTTTGTTTCAGAGGGCATACAAATGTAAAATATTAAAAAATAATTATAAAACTGTCTAAAATTGTCACTTGGCTGACTTGAGATGTTTTTCAGATCAAAGAGAAAAATTCTCTTTGAGAACAAATTGACATATTACTCTTTGTTTTTGCACTAGATTAGACAACTTTTGGTGAACTTGGATCCTTGCGGGTCAGTACCCTGCTCACCACTTGATAAAGCAGAATTGGCTGATTTTTTAATCTTCTTGACCCATGTACCAATGATATGGTTTTCAGAAATTAGAGTGATTGTCTTGAATATGATTTTATGGTCAATTGTTCAACAATATTTGATCTTCCTACCAGTAATGGAAAGTTTGTCCTAACATAATTCCTCATTGATATTGGATGCGTTTCAAGATAGGATGGTGGATGACCATAATGCAAAAGCCAAAGTTCTTTGTTTGGTTGTTGAAGTCTATTATTGAAGATTTAAGCTTACCTCATCTGCCCCTTGAAATTTAAGGGACTTAAATCATGTTGTTGCTTGTACTTTATGCTTGTAAATTTGTTGAATGTGTTGTATACTCAACAAATTTGCTAGCCTTATTCATCTATTTCTTCATCGAGGGTTGGGAAGGTAGAGGGGGGTGGTCAAGGGAGAGGGAGAGCGAGCAAGTGGGTTGTGGTGTCATCTAACATCACATGTAGTTTTATGTCAACGAGTGTTGATTGTTGGAACCCGAGGCAAACTCGAAATTTACTCTCTTGGATTCATGAAGAGCTTGATTATAGTTTGACATATGAGAAGCTCATGCAATGTGTAGTTATACTAAATTGATATATTAAGGGAATGTGTATAATCGCGTGGCTAGAACATTCATCTTCTCATTTGTTGGTGGATGAAAGGTTACAAATCACAAATTTGTGTTTATTAAGGGCTACATCGAATATTACAAATAGTAGAGACCCATTGTCTTATTTAATACAATGACTTTTGGTAGGTCAAAATAGATTCTTACATTTTCAAATAATATTTTGACACATTTGCAGAGACCAATTTCTTTTAGAGCATTGATACAATCATCTTCAAGAAATTAGCAACCACAACATATACACAATAATGACCAGGTCTGCCCTTGTTCAAGTGGCTTCTTGGGTTGAACTTGTAAAGCTCAAAAGATAGAATTCCACTTGATGTCCCTTACTCCCCCCCCACCCTTGTGGGGCAATTTAAAGATTAACTTATGAATCTTATTGAGGAATCTAGGGAAATCGAGAGTTAGTTGCATGGCCATGCATCACAACATAAATATTGTTGTCGACACATTAAAGAAATGAATGGAGAGAACAAATGATGAGGTGCAAGCCTTAGTTACACCCTCACTCTCCAAATGGCAATATTTGAGGGAGCAAGGAAAATCATATAAGACGGCAACTCACTACCAATTTAATGCATTCAAATAGAGAAGATAATAAAATTGAAGATTAGAAGCATTTTGCACCAAGTTTGGTTGAATTCGAATCACTTTGATGATGTTATAATCCATCATTATCTTTGAGAGATTAACCTATTGATTGATCACCTTGTGAGTGTTGTAATCGATGAAATGGTAGAACAAGATATTGTAAATGATTTAATTGAGCGTGAAAGACAACAAAGCATGGGAACATGTATGACAATCAAGCTAGAGGGAATTTGTCTACAACAATAAACAAAATAGTTTGCTCGTCTTAGACTCCACATCAACATCAATTGTGGGTTTAATATCTACAACATTTGGATCATACAAGATGAGACCTCACACACTTTTTATGATAATATAACAAAGTGAAGCCTTGGTTGAACAAGATAATCCTATTTATGACTCATTATCAATGAAGCCCCTTTCTTCCTTCATTCCTTGCAAAGGGAGATGGCCTTATGCAGGCCAATTCACAACATCAAAATTCATACTGCTTTTTAATACAAATAATTGACAAATCATGAATGTGATAAGGGAAATAATTAGAACATTTTATGTGGAAATTGACATGTGAAGTTGTGTCAACTTGAAGATAGCTTCATATTTCTTGCTGAATATTCAATGGCTTATGGGCTCCATAGAGGCAATGGTAAAAGTCAAAGAAAGATTTGTGAATTAGTAGTTCCAACTAGGGTTAGATGAGGTGGCATCCAAAGAATGGCATTTTCCTTGGGATATGTTGTTGGCACTTTAAGTGAAATTCAAAGGGGTGGCATCCATGGTCATTTTATTTGAGTTGAAGCCCCTTTCTTCCTTCATTCCTTGCAAAGGGAGATGGCCTTATGCGGGCCAATTCACAACATCAAAATTCATACTGCTTTTTAATACAAATAATTGACAAATCATGAATGTGATAAGGGAAATAATTAGAACATTTTATGTGGAAATTGACATGTGAAGTTGTGTCAACTTGAAGATAGCTTCATATTTCTTGCTGAATATTCAATGGCTTATGGGCTCCATAGAGGCAATGGTAAAAATCAAAGAAAGATTTGTGAATTAGTAGTTCCAACAAGGGTTAGATGAGGTGGCATCCAAAGAATGGTATTTTCCTTGGGATATGTTGTTGGCACTTTAAGTGAAATTCAAAGGGGTGGCATCCATGGTCATTTTATTTGAGTTGGAAATACGAGTAATGGGAAAACCATGTAATTTGTAGGCAGTATAGGAAGCGCTAGAGATTGGAGACTATTACAAACAAGGGAGATGACTTGCTTGTTGAATTTAGTGGTCCCCTCTTTTCACAAAAAAATGTTTGTTGATCAAACTAGGTGTAAGATAAGAAATTTGATATCGCAACAAGATAATTACTTTATGCAAGCAAATTCTTATAATACATCAAATAAGAAAACAACTTTATGCTAAGATACATGAATAGAAGATTTTACAGAACAAGAATAAAGCGTATATCTAAACTAAAATCAAAACCTGCTTGAAGTTATAAACTGTAGAATGAATGAAGAAAATACCAATTTATAGAGAATACTATAAATAGTGAAATTTAATTTTAACTAGAAATAGAAATAAAATTGATAAAGAAACTACCACCAAACATGGAAGCTCTCTGCCTAGGATGCTAACACATAGTGCAAACATCCTCGTATAGCCTTGCCATCCTTCTGTAGTCCTAAAATTTTCCAGAATGTTCGGCTCGAGCTCTAGAATTGTTTATACTTACACATGAAATGAAAAAAATGTTGGGGCTATTTAGGTGCTTGTCGTAGTTAAACCTTTGTTTTGGTCTTTTGATCTCCATGGGCTGCCAAATTGGTAAATGATAAGTGCTTTCAAATCCTAGTTGTATTAAGGATTGAAAACAAATAAAGAGAAAATGTGCTTGATATTGATGTTAACATTGGTCTACGGGGAGAACCACCATTGCATGTATATTAAAACAATGATAATAACAAATAAATCTATTTTCATATCAAAGAGATTATCTTGCAATGAATTAAAAAATAAAAAGAGAACAATGAGAGTGTTACCAAAAACCAAGGCCACTCCCAATGGATGTGACGATATAAAATATCACAAGAAGTTTTTGAAAGATAGTTGAGTATTTTAGTAGAGTTTCCCCAAAAGGAGAATAAAAAGTTGTGTTACAAAGAGTAAAAGATTGTTGAAAATAGTCCAGATAATTTTTTTGCTTAGATGAGAGGGAAGAGCTGTTACTTTCCAACTCAGGTGTTACGACATGTGTCGTAAACAAGCCACGTAGAAAGTACACTTTTAAATTTCAAAAGTTCATTGGACACTAGTTTGTCACACTCTTGTCCAAGAGAATTCTATTGAAATTAGGCACACAAGTTGGTAATATCTCGTGTTCTTTAAAAACAAATAAAATCATTTGTATAAAAATATAATATTTATCATTAAACCACATGCTAAGGTAGGTTCAAAACATAAATGTGAAATTGCACATGTATGCAATTTTTGATACTACACTAGACATGATCAAGCTCTAGTTATAATGCTTTTTCTAGGGTTCACAACTAACAATAGAATATAGGATCTATAGAGCCATGCATTAGTAGAATGTATAGGTTGTATTAGTTGTAGTATCATGTTTTTATTCTCTAGTCCTATTATCAAGAATACCTAACATTATCAATCTAATATGAGAAACTCACCTTTAAGTTGGCCATGTATGATCTTCCTTTGGCAACTTGGTGATTTTTGTTTCACTTTATTAATACAAAAGTAAAGGTCCTATCCCCTTTTTCTTATAGAAAATATTGTGACCAAATATTCAATTTTGACCACGTTTGCTTGGGGGAAGACTTGACATGAAATTCATGGAAACAAGCAACAAAGGCTCGTTAGGAATTGGCAAAGGTGTGCACAAGATTATTTTTGATTGGTTTTTGTCATGGCACATGTTTAGTAGATTTATTTTGTACACATCATGATGTAACTTTGGCTAGTTTGCTTTAATCCAAAGTGCCCAACCTTCCCTTATCAACCTTTGACACTCAATTTAAACACAAATGTGCCACATTCACAGGAGTGTATTCTTGGTGGTATACATGAACATGTATCTCAATTGTTAGTCTTTGAAAATGTTAGAGAAGTTAGAATATTTGAACTATAGTTAGGGCTCATTGATGTCTTATGTGCATGCAAGAGTCTAGGAACATTGTCAAGGTGTCAATTGGAGGTTGGCTTAAAAGGGTAGCAACTTTGTTAGTCCATTTCATGTGTTGAATGTTAGGTGGAGTAGCTAGATATATGTTTTTGAAAAATTAAGACAAAAGATAGGTAAGATGAATTCTAAGATAGCTTTATTGGTTAAGGATGAAGTTGAAAAACTCCTTGAAGCTTGTTTTACTCATTCTGTTGATTATTCTCCATGGATCTCAAACATCGTCACAATCACAAAACCTAATAATTGTATTAAGATGTGTATGGACTTTCGTGATCTTAACAAAGAATCTTTAAAAGATGATTTTCCCCTTCCTAATATTGACATGATCATGGATTAGACTAAAAGCCATGCTTTGTTGTCATTCATGGATGGTTTTTCAGGATATAATCAAATCTTTATCAACTCTCAAGATCAATACAAGAAAACATTTACAACACCTTGGGAAACATTTTGTTGGGTTGTCATGCCTTTTGGATTAAAGAATGCGGGTGCAAAATATCAAAGAGCTATGCATTGATATTTCATGATTATATACATAAGATTCTCGAAGATTATGTTGATGATATTCTAGCCAAATCCTTAACTCGCCAAGACAATGTTAAAATATTTCGAAAGATATTTGAAAGAATGCGCAAGTACAACATGCAATTGAATTAAAAAAAATGTGTCTTTGGTGTGGATAGTGGAAAACTCTTAGGTTTTATAGTATCCCACAAAGGCATTGAGGTGGAAACAAAGAAAATTGATGCTATAATTAACATGCCACCTTCGAAGAATATTTCTTAGTTACATACTTTACAACGAAGGATTTAAGCTATCCGCCATTTTGTGGCATCTTTGACAGATCAAACATTGCCCTTTACACAACTTCTCAAGAAGGAATCAAAATTTAAGTGGAATGAGAATTATAAACACGCCTTTGAAAGAGTACCTCGTTACCCCTCCTATTTTACAACCTGCCATGCAACAAAAAACCATTTATCCTATATATAGTAGCATCAACCTATGCTTTAGCAACATTGTTGGCTCGACAAGATGATAATGGTAAAGAGCATCTTGTTTATTAGATTAGTTGGAATTTGATTGATTATGAAACTCGATACACAATGATAGAAAAACAACATTTGGATCTTGTGTTTGCTACTAGTAAGTTGATACGCTACTTATTAAACATAAAAATTCATGTGATTAAAAAATTCGATCTTCTAAAACATCGTTTTTCTAAAACAAACTTATCAGGATGCTTAGCTATGTGGGTTATATTGTTAACTAAGTTTGATCTTAAATTTGTCTCTCAAAAAGAAATTAAAGGACAATCCTTAACCAACCATTTAGCTGATGCTCCTTCTCCATTAATGTTACCTAATATGGACTCATTCCCTGATGAGTGTGTGTTGATTATTGAAAAGAAAACATGGGAATTATGCTTTGATGGTTCTAAGTGTCGACTGGCTTCGAAGTGGGGGTTATAATAATTTTTCCTTCAAGAAAGCCTCTTTTCTTATCTTACTATCTCAACTTCCTATGTACAAATAACACTGTAGAGTATGAAGCCTTAATTTCTGGAATACATGTAATGTTATCCTTAGGTGTTCAACAATTTCCATATTTGGTGATTCTCAATTAGTCATTAAATAAATAAATGGATCCTATCAAGCGAAACATGACAAACTAGTTCAATACAAAAACCTCATGATGATATTGTTGGAACATTTTGAATCATACACAATTGACAATATTCCTCAAAAGGATAATCGACATGCGGATGCAATGGAAAGCACTGCTTCCCTTGTATCTCGTGATGATTATTCTATGGATTTTACGTTTGTCATCCACACGATTTTAAAACCATCAATAGAGGATAAAGTGAAAGAAGCATTAGTCACAACTATTGAAGACCCTCTCGAATGGTACACACATATATTCAACTACTTACCAGAAGGTACCTTTCCTGAAACAACCACTAAGAACACTAGAGCTCGTATTCAAAAACTTGCTACTCGATATGTCATCATAGACAATGTTTTATATAGACGATCCTTTGATGGTTTGTTACTTAGATGCCTTAAACAATCAGAAATCCCTATAGCCCTTAATGGAGCTCATGCTAGTGCTTGTGGGGGACATTTTGGAGGAAGATCATTAGTTCAAAAATTAATCTGCATGGGATACTATTGGAGACATATGGAGCAAGATTGTTTCGAGTATGTTAAGAAATTTCACAAATGTTAAGAACATAACAATTTGATCCATGCTCCTGCTTTCGAGCTTCGTGCCCAAGTTCATATTTGGCCATTTTCGGTTTGGGATTTGATCTCATTGGGAAGATATCTCCTCCCTTTTCTTTGGGACACACGTTCATAATTACCGCAACTGATTATTTCACAAAATGGGTAGAAGCCATTCCTCTTTGCTTGACAACAATTGATATAATTTGTCGTTTCATATTGAAACACATTATTGCTCGCTTTGGCCTTCCTTCCATATTGGTTGTGGACAATGGAACTCCATTTAAGAACAATGATGTGAAGAAGTTTTTGGAAACATTCCATACTCAACACCATTTCTCAACCCCTTACTACCTACAATCTAATGGTCAAGCCGAATCAAATAATAAAACTCTCAAGCAAATCTTGAGAAGAATAGTAAGAAAACACAATAAGGATTGGACATTCAATTATCTTATGCATTATGGGATTATCACACTAGTATTCGAACACCTATAGGAAACACACTTATAACCTTGTTTATGGTGCTGATACAATAATGCCTTCAAATATAGAAATCCCTTCACTAAGGATTGCTCTTAGAGGGTAAATTGATGACACTACATATAAGGAAACACGATTACAACAACTTGAAATACTTGATGAACAATGTATCAAATCTCTTGAGAAACTTCAAGTCTATTCCAAAAGAATGCAACGTATTTACAATAATATTGTCATTCTCTGCTCATTTAACAAAGGTGATTTGGTGTTATATGAGAATCAATGTAATGTTAATGTCGCCCTAGGTGAAAAAGGAAAATCTAGTCTCAATTGGCTAGGACCTTATGTAATCAGTGAGAGCTATGGGTTTGGTGCATACACATTAACAAAAATAGATGGAACACCTCTCAAAGAACCTATCAACGTTGCACATCTATGCATATATTACATTTAGCATTATCTTTGAATAGTATGTGTATTAAAGCATATTGTTAGATTTAGTAGATAGTTTTTTATTTTATCTCGCATTGCTTCATTCTTGAGAAACATATCTTGTGTGTGTCTTGAATTATGTAGAGTAATTTTTCATTATGTTGAATTATTACTTTATTATTGCATACTATTCAAATCTCATGTGTGTTGTGTTAAATTAGATCATTACATGTATTTAATTTCTTAATTAGATATTAAGTATTCTAGTTTAACACATAACACTTAATAAAAAATTTAGCATCTAATATAAACTCAAATGTTTAGGTTAGATCACATTAAAACTTAGATCATGGAGATGTTTATTAAATACTCTTGAAAAAGATTATTTAATAGATCACATTTCCATCTAAGACAAAACAAACATAAAATGCTCATATAAATATATGTATCATGAAAAGTTTATATACATCCATCTCAAATACAATAGTGCTAGTGAGGCCTATGGCTCGTAGACTCCTCAGGGCTTGGGGATGGTGTGCATCATGAGACAATGGACTGCGATCTACTAATATAGCTCATCTACTCCTGTAGGCCCCACATTTCACCTAATGCAATCCCCTCCTGTACCATGGCCGCCACATGCTACTAGTTGATGCGATCTCTCGGTTTGCAGTCTAATGATCTCCCCTTGCAACCTGCTGAGTTTCGATCACATGAAGGTTTGTGCCTCACCATCAACTGGAACTCAGGAAGCCCATAGCTTCTTGTATGTAGTATGTAGTTGAGCAAGATCACCTCTCGCCCAATCCTCTCTAGTAGCAGATAGATTAGCGTGCCTTATGGCTGCCTCATACATAGTCCTCCATCTTGGTAAAGGCTCAAAAAGGTCAGCATGTCACTCTACACTAGGTAGTTGCATATGCTCTGCTTGTATGTCTAGATCTGGGGGCAAGGAAGGGGCCGTGTTTGCAGTGACTCGACGAAATATATCTCACCACTCTCACATACACACTACAAGATTTTTTTTATTAAGAATATTAGAAAATGCCATGATATATATACATAAAATTAAAATCATAATAATAAAAACGTAATATCATATCATTACCTAGATCCCCAACCCGCCACTCGGGGTCTCACTGTGGAACGATGGACACCTCGTGTGCTAGAAGTGTGGAAGGTGCAGTACCACTAGCATCCCAATGCTTGTGAATGATGATGTATCTAGCAGCTACTGATTGTGTCCAGGTGACTCGTGAATGAGGTACATACATCTCCTCAGGGGCATTCATGACCTCATCCAACTCAATGGAATCATCATTCATCAGCTTAGGATCCTCCTCTATGTCATCTGCTCTATCTTCCATCTCTATGTCTCCATCGACCACCTCCTCTCTCTTATCTCTCTGACTTGGTGGAGGTCCAACGTCACTTGCGGGATGATCCTGAGGGAAGACGTGCGTCAGTCAAAATCTTGCCCACCAATGCTCATAGGCTATAGTGGTACCTACATCATCCAAGTCCGATGTTGGGGGGACAACATGGTCCTCGTCATCCTCGTCATTGAAGTCCACCTCATTTACCATGGGACACCGAACGTCTCCAAGTCTGGAGCCACTGCGTGCTGATCTCAGGTAGGTGGGTCGAGGCCTCAGTGGTACCAAGATCTTTTCGAACTGACTCATCACTCGATCATAGTAAAATGACATAACTATGTAGTCATGTCGACCCAGTAAGAGCCTATACTGCTATATCTGAACAAGCTACCATGTGTCATCTGGCCACTGGATTATAGTGAGGTAGGGTCTCCATACTACCTCCTCCTCTAGATGATCAAACTAAATCTACCAATATAATAAGTCTTCAAAATCCCAGGCCCATCTCAAAGTGTATGTGAAAGCTCGTGGGTAACCCAAGGCTGCTACTATGGGATAGCCTATAGGTCTCGCACATGTGATATGCTCGAAGGTCCACACCTATAGGAGTGTACAATGTACTATACTGTCAATCTCTCTATACACGAACCACCCGAGATCATAGTAGAGGTGAGCTAGCATACTATGACCCCATGCATACACAATCCAATGCCGCTCCATCTTGTGGATAGTGTGGAAATTTCTATTGTTTAGGTGTGTACCTCACCCATTAGGAACAAGCACCAATTCCATGGTAACAACCATGATCCATCACATCAGTGGTGAGTGTGCATGCAGGAGACTTTTCAGCTCCACACGTGGCTTGATCTTGTCCGAATTGATGCGACGATCAGCGTAATACTCGATATCTTGATGCATATGCATGTGTGACCAATCCTCCTCAATGTGGATAGTCTCACCTTAGATGGGTAGTCTGAAGATATGATGAATGTCCTCAAGTGTCAGCACCATCTCTCCAAATGCTAGATGGAATGTAGAGGTATCTGCATCCCATCTCTCTACCAATGCCATTGACATGGCATCATGGTATCTCATCAGTGGCATGGTATAAATCTAGAATAATCCTGTCTCACACAAAGTATTTTTCTCCTCTGTGATCAACTGGGTAACCTGCTCCTAGAGAAACAAAAATAATCTACGCCCTAGCCGCTGGCGTGTGCGAGGTGGAACCTAGAAATGAAGAAGTAAATCATCAATAACAAGCATAAAAATAATCATCAAACAATTAAAAACATCCTAAAGTTTCTCTAGGACACTTGGGCCAAAAATGGACACAGGCCAATTTTAGACGGGGGGGTCCTATACATTTTAGCCATTTTAGGATGCTTCGTGACATTTTTGGATGGATCCTAAAACCTCCTAGAAATGCAAAAAAAAATATAAAAGTGAAAATACAAAGATAAAGCAGAGAACAATGGACTCACCATATCTCAGAGCACACCGGATGCGACCTCGTCCCTCAAAACAGTCAACCCAGGAGGCTAGTATGGTCGTCAACTCGACTGTCAAAATGATAGTTAAAAATGCCATTTTCAATTATATATACTAAATTATATTAAAAGAAGCATATTTTACTCTAAGTAAATTTCATTCAAATCAACATATTGGGGGCTAGTGAACTCCATTTTCGACGTCGTTTGTTGCGTTGGATTCGTCGTTCTGTCCCTGATCTTGACTAATGTCTTTCAATATGTGGTGTTGTAGACTCAATACCCTATTGTAAACATTTACATAATCAAGCAAGGAAATTCCATGTGATCATATTTCTACCTTGATTCCACCTCCATAAAGCAAGCAGAAATAGGGGGCATACATCTACCCTCAAATTCAATTCTCTGTAGAAGTTTGATTTTGAATGACTAACAAATTGGTTTTGCAGGATGTGGTTCCTAACATTGTGGTTTTGCATATGACAATAATGGGGGCTTCATTCTCCCTGTTTGCAAAAAATCCATATGAGTATCCTTTTTAGAGTATGATCTAAGTCCTTTAGCTTGCATATGCACGTAGTGTTATATGGCCGCTAAAGTGGGGGCTAAATGTAGTGTAGAAAATTATAGTCCTTTCTATGTGATAGTACATTTTCACACTTAATTTGGACTTATTTTAGTGACATCAATTTTATTCATATTAACCTTCATAAATATGCCCTTAAACCCCTTTATTATGCATCCCAAGGCCTATTTTAAATATTTTCCAAAACTACAAAAGACATTGAACAAATGCATTATATTAAATTAATACCCTGAAATTAATGGATCCTTATTATTTAGGTCTGAAACCCATTCACCCTTGGGTGGTCCCCTTTAAGATATCAAATTAAAATTTTGAACATGTTTTTGGTGGCATTTCAAAGTCCTAAATTCAAGTTTTAAGTGTCGGCCTTCAAGATTTAATAATTGGGAAATTAGAAAGGAAGCCTATAAAGCCTACTCTTTTCACCATTTTACAGTAGGTTGAGAAAGAGATGAGGAAGTTATTCACAAGATTTACATTCAAGGTCAAGGAGAACATTCAAACAAGAAAATTTTAAGTCTTGGAAAAACATTTCAATTGCCTATGGTGAATCACGCAGCTAGCCATTTCTCTTGATCTAATGACTTGTTTCCTAGTGATCCCATATCCTATCTTCATTCTACTAGTTGTCTTAAGCAAGGTATAATATTTTTTTTGATCTATTAGGGGATTTGACTTCTCCTAACTAGGTCTTGTGTTCATCATTCAAGTTAATTTGGGGATCTCATTCTAACACACTTGAATAGGGTTTATTTGCATGTTATCTCTTAGCAATCTTAGACACACTTAAGTTTAGGGCTCACACACATTTTCAGATTCCAGATCCGTATTTTTCACCAAGGTTTAATCACCGGTTTGACTGAGGTAAACCCCCATACAAACAAGCCACAATTTTCAGTTTTTGATGTAGGTACAAATCCGAGAGTGAAAATTGAAAGGTACAGGCTAGAAGAGTAGATCAAGAGCTACAAACCCAAATTTTGAATTTTTAAAAAACCCTGACTAGACCCATTCACCCTCTCAAAGGACACTCAACAATAACATTTTGGTGAAAGGTGAAAAAATACAAATCACCTCATATTTGCAAAAAAATTGTAGGTTCCATTAGATTAAAGTTTAATCTTTTGTTTCTAAGTGTTACTTTACATTTTTGGGTTTATTTACTATTTTTAATCTTTCTCCCAAAAGTGTTGTTTCAACAAATCTGCCCCGTCCTAGATCACAAGGAAAACAACAAGATCTCCTTCAAGGTTGACTCACCTAAGGGTTGAAAGTCAACCTTGGCTTAAGAGATCTCTTTTTCCTAATGAGATAGAGGGAGATAGGTGCATTATACCCCTTTTTTACCCTTTCTATTAATAGTAAATTATTGGTGAACCCTCGTTTAAACAGAAGGAACCTATTTCCCTTTATTTCATATAGTACCTATCAAAATAACACCAATATACATATAGATGTATCAGAAACCAAAATACAAACAAAACTAGGCTAGAAATTCAAAGGCCATTATGTATTTGTAAAAGAACTAGCACCCTTGTCAATAGGAAACTAGGGGATCAACAACAATAGGCACAAAAATAGGAGGATGCAGATACCAGTTTGGGGTATAGTAATGAAGAAACTTGATAGCATTAAAAACCTCTTTCACTTTTGTAAATAGTGCACTATGTAATTGAAACTTGTGGGATTTCAGAGCATTATTTAACACTAGAACGAAGTCTTTAAGCAGATAGATTGCATGGCCCATGATAAACACATTTTACAATAGGGTCATTTTTTAACTAAAACCATTAAATAAATCATATATATATATATATATATATATATATATATTTCTCTCTCCATATATAAATCTCAACACCCATAGATCCTTAGAGGTATTTATTCTTCCAGCTTCTTGTTGGAAGTAAATTTATTATGTGTGAAGATTGTCGACATAGACCAACTGACCACTCTCCAGAACCGTCTAGAGCAGTCCGCAACCAATCACGTGCCGAATATTGCCATCTTTCCCCATTCAAAACCTTCATGATGAGTACTATTTCAACTACTCATAATAAATTTTAGTTCTAACAATAATCTATAGTTTGTATGTAATTTAATGCATAATGATCTATAAATGCAATGGAAGAGCCTGTGGATAGTAGTGCTCCGTTTTTACAGAGTTCTCCTGTGTGTCTTATTCTCCTTTGTTTTAGTGTTTCTATTTTTGCTTCTTTGTGTTTACTCTTTCAGGTATGTGAGTTGGGTTAAATAGTTAAATGGAGTTTCAAGTCTGAGTTCATTGTCCATCTCTCTGTCTTATCTCTCTATCTTATTTTCCTTGAATAAGCTCATACCATGGCAGTCTCTTTCCTTTTGGATTATATAGTATGAGTAGTAGTCATGTGGACTAAATGATCTGAGTGTAATGTTGAAATGCACAAGACAACTGAGAGGGGGGGGTGGTGAATCAGTTGTATCAAATTACTTTACTTCTAACCTTAATCAATTCTGTTTTAATCCAGTCTGTTATAACATGTAAACATTAAATACAAATAACAAAAAACAAACACTAGAGACAACATATTTACGTAGAAAACTTAATGAGGGAAAAACCACGGCGAGGATTAGCTCACAATATAGTAATAATGCAATACCAGATACAGAGGCTCATTGCCAAAGGACTCACTGCCCAGATACAAAGGCTCAGTGTTTAGAATAGGACTCACTGTCCAAAAAAAGACTCATTGCCTATAGAAAAATAAAAGATAAATAAAGATCCACCACAAAGGTTCCACACATTCGTAGCTTGATCAGAAGATTGTAGACACCATCGACTTGTGCTGCTTTCAAGAATCTAACACATCAAAGTATTACTGCTTTGATTCACTCTTACACTCTGCTTTTCATACTTGTTCACACACTTCACTTGCTTGCTTTCTACATCTTACAATTCGCAAGATCTTGACTTGCTTTCATACCATCTTCAACCCTAGAAGCATTCTCCAAGATTGGCTAAACATCCTTCAATTTACAAATTCAAATTAGGTCGGCTACTCAACATTCCCACGGTGGATAAAAATGAGAGAGGACTAATTACATATTTAATTAGGACCCAAAAAACATCTTGGATCAATCACATGCTTCTTTAATTCGATGCAAATCTTTATGTAATATGTAGACACCGGGTCGACCAAACTTAATGAAAACACCAATGATCTTTGAAGTACGTGCATCTCTAGCAAGATGATCACACGTGGATCAATCAACACGCTTCACCAAACATTTTACTATCTCTAAGAAACCTTTAGATACATCCGCACCAACTGCAAAAATCTTCAAACATAGAATATTCTTCACTAGTCTAACCAGACCAACCAACAACACACAAGAGCTCTGGAACAAGTATTTCAGAGTGCCCAATCACAAACATGTTTGTGAGGACACAAAAACCAACAGTATGAATTATCTCCCAGATCCGCAAAATCTGAAACAAAAAATCAGAAGACTGTGGAGCCAAAACATTTCTCCCAACCTAGAAACAAATAGTTTTGTCAAACTAATTCACACACCGGTGAACACATCTTTCATTCTCCATCGATCCTGAAGCTAAAACTTAGGATATATTATCCATTGAATCTCATGAACAATACCACAAATCCGCATAGGCATAAGATCAACAAAAAAAAACATAAAGCACAATATCAGAGCACACTTAGAACACAATACCAAAGCACACTTAGAACACACTCAACATTGCCTTCATTATTTCTTAATTTTATCAATTTAAGCACTTGAGAAAAACACTATGACTTCATAAATATAATTCTATGTACTCTAAGCACTTCTACAGTAGCTCAACTATACAAGTACAATCTGCAATCAACTTAAACTGTGTTGACATCAATGACAACATTAATGACAGCACCAGCAAACATATCCATACTTGCAACATGTAATGCTTGAATAGGCTCAAGAAGTGCGTCTCCTTATTTTTTTGTTTGGAGAGTTAAAATTATGTGCATCTCTCGAGTGATCTTGATTGTATAGAGTCTGTGCGCTCGAGTAATCACTGAAGCACTATCCAACCGCCCTTCGACCGTCTTTTCTACTCGTCATGTGGGCCATTTTTTGGAAGGAAATGGGGGGGATAGTAGATTATGCGCAAGAATCGGTATTCAGAATTAGCATTTCAAAATTATTTCTGCCAGTAATACCTTGATTGGCAGCGTGGTTGACCAGGTCAGTGATCTTTTTAATAAAAATACCATTATGTGAATAATTCGTTAATGATCGAGAAATTTCGCTAGAATAGTTCTCGAATCGAAGTCAATTCAATTGATTTTTTTTAATGTAATCTACGATTGCGTAGGAACTATTTTGTTTGTTTACAATGTTAAGTTGAAGTACTAAATTATTGTCAAAGTAATATACTCTTTACACTACAAAATCTACTAAATGTATTACTAAGATTTAACGAAGTTCCCATAAGTCTGCTCCCTGAAAGATTATAACAATCTGGTAAAACTTTTGAGTTTGAACCAATCCGAGACTCAAGGATGTGCAAAAATTGACTCATTAATCCAGCCTGCATTCAACTTATATCATTTTTAATTCGAATCAGATGCATATACAATAAGCCCGTTTAAGAATATTTGTCCATGGAATAAAAACGTATCATGTTCAGATTCATCCTTTGTTGAATGCTGTAGCTTTCAATAGGGCTATGTTTTCTTAGTATTCGTTCGCCTGAACCAGATTTAATGACCATCTATTCTCAAAACCGTGTCAAATATAGTTTTCAGTAGAAGAAATTTTGTTTCAGTATCAAGTCGAATGAGAATTCTCCTTTAAAAAAAAGAATTCGTTTTGAGGTATTTAAAATGTTATTGTTCAACATTATTACGTATGACTACCTTAGTCCATAGCATTATTAATAGTTGACCAGACAAATAGTGGGTAATCGACTTTCGATAAAGTTCTTTGTTGATGAGAATTTAAATAACCATCTTTTAGAAAGAAGAAATTAATGATTTTTTAGAATTAGTAAATGAATGCAGTTCTTTTTTCAACAAGAATTTAATACTATCAAATTATTAATTAAGTTTTAGATTTTTTTTTGGACATGTTAAGGTGCTTAATTAATTATCAAGGATCCATTGGGTTTTCAAAGGTTTTATTTTGCATCAAAATCATCATTGGATGGTTATATACAAATCTTGCTAAGAGTATTTAAATTTATGAATCTAATAGTATTTGATAAAGTAATATATAAATCTTGTTAAAGGTAGATCATTATTTTACTATAAAGGAAAGAATAATTTGAGTTTTAGTTATGAACCACAATATTTCTTTTGGGTAGTTAGTAATGAATTTTAGTAGTGTTTTATTATATTATAAAAAGATTATAAAAGTTATTATATTAAACCTTTCGGTAACAATTGATAAATCTTGTTAAGGGTTGGTTTATCTATAATTTCAAGAATATAGAAGTATCAATTTCTTCCTTGACGAGCAATTTATGAATCTCTTAAAAATACCTAGTAACACATCTTTTATTCGATGAAATTAGAAGGAATTTGTATAATATCCTCGTTGATCTTTTTTTTTTAAGTTAGAAAGCTCAAACAAAATTTATACGTTTAGACTATTGATATATTATTAATAATTGGTAAGTTGTTGTTAATAGTTTGGAGACTTAATTAAATTAATTATCATGTCATGATTGAAATCATCTTTGTAAAGGATTTCCTCAATTACATGACAAAAAATATTCTCTAGAAGAATACAATCTTGCACATGTCCATAGCCAAAAACCTCTAAAAACTTAGGATCTTGAACTACATCCATTAAATTGGAAAGAAAGAAATTATCTCATAATACTGAGGAACCCTTGGAAAACCTATAGCGTTGTCCACCAACATAAAGATTGTGAATTCTATCCTTTGTCACTTAAAGGAGAACACATGGTCAAGATTGACTGATTCATAAGGGCCAATTTATCTTGGATCCCACTTTTGGGTTTGTAAATACATCCTTTTACTCTTCTATATTTCCTTAATCTTCACACCAATTTTAAGCCTTTGTAGGAAGAATACGATGAAAATAAATAAGGGATTACAATGCTGCCTTTGCTTATGTCAAAATTGTTGGACAATATACATACAATTAATTGCCCAATTATTAGAAGCAAGCACAAAGTGTTAAAACAAAGTTGTGGAAATGATAAATAAATAAGATAAATGTTGCAATAAACCATAAAATAACTTTCTTTCAATAATAACTTCAAATATGTTTGAAATCTAAATATTTCTAGCAACAATGAGCAATAATTGAAGCGTAAATGAGGGTTTCAATTTTGAAGGGGAGGATGGAAATGGTGATATGGATGAGGATGATGCAAAAAAGGAGTCTCTTTGGGATGTTGATGAAGATGATGAATATTGTTGGGCCTACTTAGGCTAGTTGTTGGGCACTTGTCCTAATTTTTTGATATCCCTAAACCGGCTCAGGTGTTGGATGAACCTACCCTATCAATAGATTTTGGTCTACATAGGGGGTTCCTTCCCTTGTCATTGGCCTTTGCACCCCCTATGAATTCTTAGGGACACACATAGGATGTGTCCTGTGTAGGATTTGTTTGGGATAAGATGCATGTAAATCCCCCTTTGCATGATGTGAACCAACATAATTGTAGTATTGGGGCTAGGATTGTTTCTCCCCAAGTTGAGGTCCAAGAACTTGTTCCTTCTTGTCTTGATATTGGTGCAAGTGTGATGGTTTTTTGGGTACTCTCCTTGTTTCAAAGATGACTTGTGTAAGGGGCTCCCTACCCAGGAGTTGGCCCTCATTCCTTTCTCTATTGCTCAATTTGTTGAGGTTGATGTCCATCGTGGGCCTCAAATCCCCATTTTTATTCATGAGGACTCTATTCTTACTATTCTTGATGTGTGGGTGGACAAAGCTTTAGATGGTTTTCATTCTACTCTTATTGGGAGGTTCCTTGGTCATATAGACCAATCATTGATCTTATTCATAGCTAGGCATATGGATGTTGGTTTGCATCAGTTTGGTGAACATTAACAAATTTGTTGAACAATTTACTTTTATTCTCCTTCCTTTTCATTAAGGACTGCACCAAAGTTCTTTAGGGATGCGCCTTGTTTCTTGGTAAGAAATTTCTTGATTTAAAAAATGGTCTGCTAGTTTCAATATTACCAATTTTAACATGTTTCTTATCTGGGTTCATCTCTCAAAGCTCCCTCTAGAGTACTGGGATGAAAGTATCATTCATGGTATTGCTAATGCTATTGGTCAGTTAATTACCATTGACAATGTCACAAAATCTATATAAAGATTTCTTTTTGCTATATTTTGTGTGTGTGTGTGTTGAATTTGGTTTGGAGTTGCCCAACAATGTTAAGGTGTGCTCCAAGCTTGGTGTTTGGGAGTAGGAACTTCATTATGATACCTCTTAGCTGTACCACTTCCACAATGTTGCACATTTCTCCTTGTTATGCCAATATTTCCATGAAAACGTGCACTCCATTGAGGTAAAGAAGTTTGAGGAGTCATTTACTTAGTTTAATTTTCAAGGGATGGTGCTAGAAACTACTCCGGGAGAGACTATATTGGAAAGGATTTAGATTCCTCATGCAAGGATCAAAATATGCTTGAAAGCCCCTCTTTTGAGAATAATTTCTCTTCAAAGTTGGTTAGGACAATTGTTGGGTTTCATCCACCTTTGGTGGATAGGAATATGTTAGAAACCAAGGAAAATGATCACATTGATGTGAGCAAAGGATCCCCTTGCAAGGTTAAAAGAAATATTGATGGTGTGTTTGGGAGTTCTTTGGTTGAGATTTCTCTCTTAAAAAATGAAAGGACATTCCATCATCGTCCTCCCCCTCTTCGGAGGCCTTTAGTTTCAAACCACCTTGATTTTATGCTAGGATTTGTTATTGGTTTTGGATTATTTTTAAAACCAATCTCTATCTCTTTACTTTGGTCTTTTTCTTTTGTTGGTCCTTGTTGTTCCCTCTATTTTTGTGGGTTTCTATCTCTTTTTGTGAGGTAATTTTTTTTGCCTTTTTGGCTATTTTATTTTTGGATCTGAGCCTTGTTCAAGTTCCTTTTTGATCTTGTTGTAAATTTTTTTGGGGTCCTTTCAAAACTTGTCTCCAGTTTGAAGCTCCATTCAAAAGTGCTTACCGTAATAAAAAATTCACGTATGTTTGAGAGAATAGGGGCATATTGATGTGATAATGAGATTCCAAAACAATGACATGAATTATCCTTGTTTAGAAGGAAATTGATAAATTGACACCAAAGTGGGAACTTACAATCATTAAATTAAAATATCAAACAAAAGGTCCCTTTAATTTGGGTTACAATTAATATTGTCATGATTCATGTCATCTTGTAGGAGTTTATCAAAGGTTGATCCTCTTTTGATGGAACTTAAGTAAAATCCTTTGACTCTTCCTCCTAATCGATTGCCAAATTTGCTAAGAAGTTTACAATTTTATTTGCTTCCCTGAAACAATGAACACATTTGAAGTAGACAAAACTATCCAATTTTTTGAATGGTCTAAAAAATATAATGGAGTTTCCAATTATTCACTTTTTTAATCTTGATTGCATTAATAATAAGCATGAAGTCTCATTCAACATGAATTTTGTTAAATTTTCCTTTTACCATGTCTAGACCAATTAGGAAAGTGAGGAGTTGTCATCAAACCTCATACTTTAGAAAATTATCATCTTATCAACTTGGGTGGTGTCTAATGGCTATATGCAATAGGTAGGTAAATATCTTATCCTAGCAAACTTTCTACTCTTAATTAACATACTAAACTATTGTTTGAAAAGAAACTACTTGCTATATTTAAAATTTTAAACTATGTAAAGAAAATATACTTATGCTTAAATGAAATTTAGGCTATTGAATCACTTAGAAAGACTCAAAAGCAGATAAACAAATCAATCCATGTTAAAATAAAAATTAAAGAAAGATCATGCAATTCTACTAAAGTAAATATATGCCAATCCATCAAACAATATTAAATATAACTTTTTATTATAAAACTTCTCAATTTTTTGATATTATTTTATTCTTTTCACTCACAAATACTCCAAGAAATCAAATTCACACAATGCTACAAAATATTAAAAACTAACTTGTAGGAACAATTACATAGTCTCTAATCTAAAACATGCATACAAACATATAACATTAATACTTAACAAAAATTATTATCTATGCTAGTGATGTTCTTTCTCTTTGATGAAGTGGCTAGATCTTTGGAGATTGAAACTCAAACTTACAAAATCACATGCCTATTTTTTCAAAACTCATAGAAGATTAAACTAGATTGTATTAATTATTTTTCTTTAGAATATAATGGAAGAACAATTGATTATGTTTTTCACAAAGGTGATAAAACTAAAAATTGAAATTCTATTTTATATTTTAATCTAACAATTGAAGGAAAAGAATTTGGAAATTTTTCCTTCCAACCAAGTTTACCACAAAAATTTCTAGCCCTAATTACTAAAATTGTAATTCAACAATAAGTGGTTTGAATCTTCCTCTTCTTTCCCACAAATAACACATTGAAAATAGGAGAAACATAGTTTTTATAATATTTATGTAGTTAAGATCTTATTATCAAGGGCGAGCCATGGAAAAACACTAGTTTTTTATGAGAAATCCATTATTGTAGCATAGATTATGAGGTAAATTATTTGATGGAGATTAGGATATGTTGGAACACAACAATCTATTGAGAGGGGGGTGAATCGGTAGATATTAAAATTCTAGCCTTCTTAACTTAAAAACAGACAACATTTAAAACTAGATGTGTAGATTGAAAATTAAAGATATGACAAACACATGCACATAAAAGATCAACACATAACAACAAATATACATGGAAAACCCAAGGTGGGAGAAACCACGGTAAGAAAATTCTTCTAGGAGCTACTATCCTAATCCAACCTCACAATGAAATCCTCTGTTACAGCTTTTAAGGGCACCAACCCTAAGGAGACACCTATCCCCTAGAATGAGCACCAACTTAGTTATGTAATGAAACCAACCTATCAGATTTACAATATGTAGGATGATTACAATTTGTTCCTAAGGAACTCTAATCAATGTTACAACTTACTCTGTAATTTCTCAACTATTTGTTGCTATCACAACAACTCTCTTTACTGCTCTACACCCTACTGTCCCAACTTTGTTCCTCTTTTTCTTTCTTCGTGTATTCTTTGTCTACCTCAATGCACCACTATATTCCACAACAACTCTTCTTTCCTAATTTTGTGTATACTCTAGTTGTCTCAAGAGCTCTGCATCACTACTCTGATCCCTTCATACTTTTTGGCACACATTCTATATGTTTTGAGTAGTGCAAATCTATAATGATTGCCTCAAGATCTTCCACTGTGATATGATCCTTTGTTAGGGTTTAGGATATTTTCTCCTCTCTCCTCCAACTGTGTTGAGGCACATAACATTAATTCTCGGTGCAAATAATTTTCTTCATACTCTTCCCGCTAAACCATAAGATCGGATATGCAATTAATGAGTTCCTCTGATCATTCGATCTGATCTCGATCCTTGTCTTTGTGGCCATTTTTACTGTCATTCTATGCATCAAATCACATTACATCTATTGTCAAGGTAGTTAGACAATTAAATTCTCATCTCCAAGTCAGTTTGGAAGTGAAACCCTATTTACATGCAGTTAGCCTTTCATGACTACCCTGTTCAAATTTGGATCGTCGATTTCCAAACTTCATGCCACGATCCTGTGTTCTTCATTCATCGACACAACTTTAAATCACGACCATTCGATAAAAAATCTTTTAAATCTCCTTTGTTAACAATATCCTTTGAGAACATTCATCTCCATTTCCTCGATGTAGCAATCACCATTAGAATAGCTACCAATTAATCTGCGTCGATCCCCTCTATCTTGTTAGGGATGACAACGATCCCACACAATCTTTGTGGGCTGGCAGGCTTGTGCCAAGTGTCACCACTCTATTGCTTATTTCCCAACTCTTCCAACTGCTTCGCTTCACAACAACAATGTGAAGCAATGTTTCATAGGATCCAGCATCGTGCATCGTTTGATTAACTCAGTTTGATTTACATTGCTCCTTGCTCCCTCACTAGGTATGAATGGGTCCCACCACATGTGCCACGGGCTAGTGGGAACCATTGAATATTTCACCTCAGCTTGATCACAACCCTTGATTAACCTTGTTCTGTCAACTTTCCATGATGTCATCATGAACCAATAACTTCATCTACAACCACTCTAGGTACCACTATCCTCATCACCGACTGTAATCTATCCACTATGGATACTTTCCACCAATCCTTGTGTCCTCGTGGGATTTAGCCGGAACCCATCACAGGATCAACAGGCTGGAGAGGAGATCGTTAGATCTTGTAGTCTCAACCAACACCGTTGATCTTATCAAAAGGAGATATTAGTGTGGAACTCAGGAAATATTAATCATCATTAATATCTGCTTGTCTGTTAATAATTGCTAGATGAAGGGGCTAGTCACCCACATGATGTAATAGGCCTAAGTTATCACTTAAGCAACTTGAAACTATCAGGTGCAAGTCACCATAAAATTAGAAATGATGTTCTAATGCCATGATGATATATACCCAGGGTTTAACCAACAAACCTTAATTCATGCCGAGAGCACAAGTAATCCTTTTATGAGCATAGCCTTTGACCTTAGGTCTAGTAAAACACATTTTTGAGTTGTTCCCAGGAAACCCATATCAAATCTGAAATCAAATTTTCTTTTGAGCACAAAAAGAATTTACTACAACAACATGATAAAATTGCATGAAAATAATGCAACACTTTGAACAACATTTTCAACATTCACTGCACCTTCCAGACTATTGCTTATTTCCCAACTCTTCCAACTGCTTTGATTCACAACAACAATGTGAAGCAATGATGCCACATGTCATAGGATCCACCATCGTGCATTGTTTGATTAACTCAATTTGATCCACATTTCTCCTTGCTCCCTCACTAGGTATGAACAAGTCCCACCACATGTGCCACAAGCTAGTGGGAACCATCAAATCTTTCACCTCAGCTTGATCACAGCCCTTGATTAACCTTGTTCTACCAACTGTCTAGGATGTCATCATGAACCAATAAATTCATCTGCAACCACTATCGGTACCACTGTCCTCATCATCGACTGTACTTTATCCACTGTGGATACTTTCCACCAATCCCCATGTCCCCACAGGATTTAGCCAGAACCCATCACAGGCTCAATAGGTTGGTGAGGAGATCATTAGATCTTGTAGTCTCAACCAACACCATTGATCTTATCAAAAGGATATATTAGCATGAAACTTAGGAAATATTAATCATCACTAATATTTTCTCGACTTTTGGTAATTGCTAGATGAAGGGGTTGGTCACCCACATGATGTAATAGGCTTAAGTTATCACTTAAGCAACTTGCAATCGTCAAGCGCAAGTCACCATAAAATTAGAAACGGTGTTATACTGCCATGATGATATATACCTAGGGTTTAACCAACAAACCCTAATTCAAGCCAAGAGCACAAGTAATCCTTTTCTGAGCATATCCTTTGACCTTAGGTCTACCAAAACACATTTTTGAGCTGTTCCTAGGAAACCCATATCAAATCTGAAATCAAATTTTCTTTTGAGCACATAAAGAATTTACTGCAACAACATGATAGAATTACATGAAAATAATGCAAAACTTTGATCAACATTTGCAACATTCACTCCACCTTCCAGATTCACAATTCATCATCTTCCTTAGACATTAATGACAACATTTTGACATCAATGCTAACTCTTCATCATGCAAGATCGGTTCCATGTCACACCTGATCTCCTTTTGAATTCAATGAAAATAATATGCCAACAATCCTCCCCTTTGTCATTGATGGAAAAACTGAATTCTCATACCAATTGGTTGAAATGGTCAGATACTAATTGAAATCAATTGAGATTTGTAACTGTTTGATATCTGTACCAATTGGACACATAAAACAATGCTCCCCCTTTGCTATGCATCTCTACCATAATTGAGCATTGGTTCATAATTTTCTCCCTCTTTGACATCAATGACAAAGGGAAGACTCCCCCTAACACATGATTCCCCCCTTTGACAAACAATTCACAAAAAAATGGGAATCAACCATCAAGTCGTTAGAAATTTGTGAAACCACTATTACCTGACTTGATTTGTCCTTTCAATTTCTAGGGATGAATGAAATAGAGATGAAAACCACCCTTGGAATCATGCCCCATCACTAGTGACTAGTGGTATGATGTGGGAGCAATGACTCCCAGTTTTTTCCTCAGTGACTTATTCTTGCTTCTTGCTCATCTAGGAAATTAACTTGTTTCCCAAGAAGAGTGCTCCACCATTGTTGCTTTTTTTGTCATCCACGCTTCCTGCCCAATCAACATCTATATATGTAGTTAAATTAAAATATTTTCTCTTGGGGTACCATAGCCCAAAGTCAATCGTATTCTTGATGTATCTGAAAATTATTTTCACTGCATTGACATGTGAGTCTTTAGGTGTAGCTTGAAATATTGCCACTAAACATACCACTTGCATAATATGTGGCCTTTATGCAGTTAAATACAACAAGCTTCCAATCATTGACCTATACACTGTCTGATTTACGTCAAGCGACTCATCCAATTTACTCAAATTGCAACAAGTAATCATGGGGGTACTGACTGTTGTTCTGTCTTCTATGCTAAATTTCTCGAGCATATCCTTAGCATATTTATTTTTAGATATGAATATCCCATTATCAATTTGTAAGGTTTACAGGACAAGGGAAAATGACAACTCTCCTAACATTGACATCCCAAATTCATCTTGCATGTGTATAACAAATATTTTACACATTTTATCATTGCTACGACCAAAAATGATGTCATCCACATAAACAAAAACTATAATCATGTGCTCATCTTAAGACTTGAAATACAAGTTACTATTTGCACACCCCTTTTTGAATCCTTGTTGCTACAAATACTTGTATAATCTTGAATACCACACTCTAGTAACTTTAGACCATATAATGCCTTTCTCAATCTACAAACATAATCATCATCTTTTGGCAGCTGAAAACCTTCTGGTTGTTCTATGTAGACTTCCTCTTCTAGGTTTCCATTGAAGAATGCAAATTTGACATCCATCTGATATACATTGAATCCTTTGTAGACTGAAAAATCAAGAAACATTCTGATTGCTTCTAATCTTGCTACAGGTGCAAATGTCTCTTCAAAATCAATTCCTTCAACTTGTGCATACCCCTTGCACAATAATATTGCCTTGTTTCTTATTAAAACTCCATCTTCATTCATTTTATTTCTAAACACCCACTTAGTACCAATCATATTCTTGCATGGGGGTCTAGGAACTAATTCCCATGTTTTATTCTTTTCAATCCGATTTATCTCTTCTTCCATGGCTTCTATCCAACTCTCATTATTGTTGGCTTCACATAAAATATTTGGTTCCATTTGAGACAGGAGAGAAAAATTTACTTGTTCTTTACTTTTTGCAAATCTTCTCTTGGTCTGAACTCCTTCATTTTTCCAATTATCTGATCTGCTAGATGATCCTTTTGAACATATTTTTCAGGGGCCTTCTCAACTTCTATTTATTCTGATTCTTCATCATCATTAGCTATATTGTCTTCATAACTTGATTCATCTTCAAATTCATCTTGATCTGATTTGACATGTTTTATACTTTCATCAATCTTAACATTGATGCTTCCTACAATTTTGTCCAATATTTTATTATAGAATTTATATGCTTTTCTTTGAGTGGAATAGCCTAAAAATATTCCTTCATCAATTTTTGATTCAAACTTTCCTAGGTTTTCATCTTCTCTTTTGATTTAGCATTTAATTCCAAACACTTTGAAGTTCTTTATAGATGCAGGTCTACCATACCATAGCTCATAGGGGGTACTGTCACTATGTACACTAATTTGAACTCTGTTCATAATGTATATTGTAGTATGTATTGCTTCTCTCCAAAAAATATTAGTTAATTTAGCTTCTTTCAACATTGTTCTGGCCATATCTTGCACAACTTTGTTCTTCCTTTCTACCACTCCTTTTTTTTGTGGAGTTCTTGGCATTGAATATTATCTCTTGATTCCATGGGCTTCACAGTATTCAAAAAATTCACCTGATGTGAATTCTCCTCCTATATCTGAACTTAAGCATTTGATCCTTCTACTTATTTCCTTCTCAACCATCTTTGTGAATATCTTAAATCTCTCAAATGCTTGTGACTTGTCGTTCAGGAATGCCACCCATATCATTCTTATGTAGTCATCAAATAGCAACATAAAGTACCTTTCTCCTTTCAATCCCCTTCTTGTAGGTCCACACAGATTAGCATGTACTAACTGTAAAGGCTAAGTAGTTGAATACTCTTTGGTTGGAAAACTAGCCTTTGTTTTCTTTCCCTACTGACATTCTTTGCATATGACATTTGTAAGATTTTTTACCTTTAGCATGTGTCTAACCAGACCTCTTGAACTCACTTTCAAAAAATTGTCAAAGTTTATATGGCCTAATATTCTATGCCATAACCGACTTTTATCAGCTTGTCCTACAAAACAACTTTGACCTTTTACTTCAACAAGGTTGTAGAGATTGTTGTCAATTCTCAATCCTTGTGAAAATATCTTTCCATTCTTTTTGATTTTGCAAACTTCTGAATCAAATGTGACTTTATAACCATTGCCACACATTCAACTCACACTTAACAAATTGTGCTTCAATCCCTCAACATACAACACATCCTTTATGGGATTTTCACCATCTAGGCTTAAGATATCTTTATCACATATTTGGACTACAATGTTATCACCCAAACTCACAGATCCTCCATCACATTTCTTGAGTTTGATGAACTTACTCTTGTCTCCAATCATGTGTTTGGAGCAACCATTATCTATTACCCATAGATTTTTATTTTTGGCATGCATGACTATCTGTGAAATTAGTGATTGTGTGGAGCTTTCTCCATTCTCTTTCCACACTTTCTTAGTTTTCTTATCTGTCTTCTCTACCATCTCCTCCTTGGGTTCATACTTTTTGTTCGACTTAGGAGGTAAGACTTTCTTTTTCTCATTCATAACATTTGATCTTGTAAACTTTGTTCTACAATTTTTTTCTATATGAACAAAGTTAATACAATTATAACAAACCAAATTCATATCAAGTAAAGTAACAAACATATTTCTGCTTTCAAAGTTTGTACTCCTTTTAAGAATGACTCTACATTCTCTATCCCTATGAACAAACTGATTACATGAATAACAATATCCATAAAAATATGAAGAATACTTGGTCATAGCATTTTGTACATGATGAGGGGGTCTTTTTTGCATTTTCCTTCTCTTGTCTCTCACCCTAGTGAATCCATCAGTATCAGTCCTTTTGAAGTTTTTCTTATTCTTCTCGTGATCAAGATTTGATTGGTTATCCTTCTTTTCTATAGAAAGCTTCTTTTCTTCTTTAGTTTTCTCTGCCTCTATAGATTTCTCATTGTAGTCTCTTTCTTTGAAGTTGTTTTCCTTGATAGGTTTAGACTTTTCTTCTACTTTAATTCTTTCATAAAATTTCACAGAAGCATCAACAAAGGATATTTTCCATTTTTCTAAACCCAAAGTTGATTTTTCTTTGTTTGTGGGCTTTTGAGTGCTTAATAATTCATCTAAAATGTTTGACCCACCTTACAACTTGATTCCTTTTTCTATTTATTCTTTTTCCTTTTCAAGATCTCTTCTTAGAGCAACTATCTTGTCTTCAAGCGTTATGCATCTGTCAGCTTCAACTTGGAGCTTGGATTGAATCACATCTTATGCTCTCTTGGATTCTTCTACCTTCAACTTCAAATCTACGATATTTTGGGTAGATTCTTCTAGTTCCTTGCTTAGTTTATCTAACTCTTTTTGAGAAAGTTTCTTTTGCTACTTGTTCTCCCTTTTTAACTTCTCAATCACCATTTTGATATAATCAATCTCATCCAAAGCACAAATAAGTTCTCCTTTGAGAGAAACTAATCCTTCTTCTTCACCCTCTTCAGGAATATCCTTAGCCTTTTCCTTTTTATGCTCCTGAAACTCTTTTTCCATAAAGATAAAATCATTGTTTCTCACAACAAAAGCACAATTTTGTTCATCATCTAAGCTGTTATAGTCTTCTTATACATCACTATCTTCTTGGATGTATAGACTTTTCTTTTTCTTTTAAAAAATTATTTTCTTGGGGTAGTAGTGTTTCTTCATTTTTTCATCTACCTCTTGTCCAAAGTTGCTTTTCTTATTGTAGGGACATTTAGCAGCGAAATGAACTTCTTTACCACATTCAAAACATTTAAAGGGAAAATCACCTTTGTATTTTATAGATCCTCTTCCTAGTCTCTTGGTGAAGCTTGCCTCCTCTTTATCAGTCCCATCATTATTAGATGGAATTAGTTTTGTCTTATCTTTTTTGGGAGGTACATCCTTCTCCTTGTTAATAGTCTTGAAAAAAATTTCTTTCCTAGAAGGCTCTTCATCCCTCATCCTCTTCTCATAGGCCGTGAATATATAGTGTAGCTCATTTAGAGTTAGTTTGTCTATTTCTCTCCCTTCTTCTATAGCTGAGATCTTAGATTCATACTTGTATGTCATTGATCTGAGAACTTTCAATACAACCACATCTTCTTTCAAATATTCTCCATATCCTTTGATAGAGTTCACAATATCATTAACTCTCAAAAGATAGTTTGCAATCCTCTCTTTGTTTGAAATTCTTAGGCATTCAAATTTATCTTTTAGTATTTATAGCTTTGCCAGTTTTACCTTGTCATCTCCTTCATATTTTTTTTTTCAATGTATCCCAGAGATATTGTGCATTATTACAATACATAACTTTGTTATGCATAAACCTAGATAAACTATTCATGATCGTGAAAAATTCTTTTTCATTGTTCTTAAAGTCCTTTTTAGCTGCAAGATCAGTAGGAGGTGTGGTAGATGGTGTGTACCCAGTTACTATTGACATACATACATCAAAACCTAAAGAACTCAATTATCCTTTCACTATTGAGCTCCAATAGGCATAATTTGTTCCATCAAACTTAGGGGGCTTGATTGAGGAAGAGCTTTGTTGATTGGCCATTTGTGTTCACAAAGTCAAGGATCTACCCAAGCTAATTAAGCTACTCTTAGGGAACCTAGGGCTTTGATACCAATTGTTGGAACACAATAGTCTACTGAGAGGAGGGGTGAATCAAGAGATATTAAAACTCTAGCCTTCTGAAATTAAGAGCAGACAACATTTAAAACTAGATGTGCTGATTGAAACTTAGAAGATATGACAAACACATGCACATAAAATATCAACACATAAGAAAAGATATACATGGAAAACCCAAGGTGGGAAAAACCACAATGAGAAAATGTTGCTAGGAGATACTATCCTAATCCAGCCTCACAATAAAATCCTCTATTATAGATTTTAAGGGAACCAACCCTAAGGAGACACCTATGCCCTAAAATGAGCACCAAATCAGTTATATGATGGCACCAACCTATTAGATTTACAATATGTAGGATGATTACAATTTGTTCCTAAGAAACTCTAATCAATGTTACAACTTACTCTATAACTACTCAACTATTTGCTGCTATCACAAAAAATCTCTTTACTACTCTACACCCCACTGTACCAACTCTGTTCCTCTCTTTCTTTCTTAGTTCATTCTCCATTTGCCTCAATGCACCATTATATTCCACAACAACTCTTCTTTCCTATTTTTGTGTATACTCTAGTTGTCTGAGGAGTTTTACATCACTATACTGATCCCTTCACACTTTTTGGCACACACATTCTATATGTTTTGAGTTGTGCAAATAAATAATGATCACCTCAGGATCTTCCACTATGATCTAATCCTTGGTTAGGTTTTAGGATATTTTATTCACTGTCCTCCGACTGCATTGAGCTGCAAAACATTAACTCTTGGTGTAGATAATTTTATTCATACTCTTCCTACTAAACCGTAAGATCAAATATGTAGTTAATGCATTCTTTTGATCATTCAGTCTAATCTCAATCCTTGTCTCTGTGGCCATTTGTACCCCAATTCTATGCATCAAATCAAATTACATCTATCATTGAGGCAGTTAGACCAATAAATTCTCATTCCCAATTCAGTTTGCAGGTGAAACCCTAGTTACATGTAGTTAGCAGTTCGTGATTGCCCTATTCAAATTTGGACCATCGATTTCTAGCCTTCATGCCATGATCATGTGTTCTTCATTCATTGACATAACTTTAAATCACAATCGTTCAATAAACGGTCTTTTAAATCTCCTTTGTTGATAATATCCTTTGAGAACATTCGTCTCCATTTCCTAATGTAGCAATCACCATTGGATTAGATATCGATTAATCTATGCCATTCTCTACTGTACCATTAGAGGTAACAATAGGCCCACACAATCTTTGCGGGATGGTGAGCTTGTGCCAAGTGTCACCACTCTATCACTTATCGCCCAACTCTTCCAACTGCTTTGCTTCACAACAAGGATGCGAAGCGATGATGCCACATGTCATAAGATCCACCATTGTGCATCGTTTGATCAACTTAGTTTGATCTACATCGCTCCTCGCTCCCCCGTTGGGTATGAATGGGTCCCACTACATGTGACACGGGCTAGCGAGCATTGTCAGATCTTTCACCTCAGCTTGATCACAGTCATTGATTAACCTTGTTCTACCAACTATTCAGGATGTCATCATGCACCAATAATTTCATTTGTAGCCACCATATGTCCCACTATCCTCATCAGTACCGACTATACTCTATCCACTAAGGATACTTTGCACCAATCCGCATGTCCCCACGAGATTTAGCTGGGACCCACCATAGGCTCAACGACCTGGCGGGGAGACCGCTAGATCTTGTAGTCTCAACCAACCCCGTTGATCTTACCAAAAGGAGATATTAGTGTGGAACTTAGGAAATATTAATCACCACTAATATATGCACGATTGCCAATAATTTCTAGATGAAGGGGCTGGTCACCCACATGATGTAATAGGATTAAGTTATCACTTAAGCAACTTGCAACCATCAAGTGCAAGTCACCATAAAATTAGAAACACTGTTCTAATGCCATGATGGTATATACCTAGGGTTTGACCAACAAACCCTAATTTAGGTCGAGAGAACAAGTAATCCTTTTTCGAGCATAGCCTTCGACTTTAGGTCTAGCAAAACACATTTTTGAGCTATTCTCAGGTAACCCATATTGAATCTAAAATCAGATTTGATGTTGAACAAAAAAATAATTTATTGCAACAACATGATAGAATTGCATGACAATAATGCAACACTTTGAACAATATTTGCATCATTCACTCTACCTTCCAAATTCACAATTCATATTCTTCCTCAAATATTAATGACAATATTTTGACATCAATGCCAACTCTTCATCATGTAGGATCAATTCCATCTCACACCTGATCCCCTTTTGACATCAATGACAATAATATGCCAATAGGATATGTCACATGCCCTTGTTTTATAGTATAGTTTGCAACCTTTTAATCCATTCAAAATAATTCATCCTCATGTAAGAGAAGAAAATGATTCTTTGAACAATGGTCTTGGAAAGCAATTTATTTTGATTTAAGGTAATAGAGAAATTATCCAAGATTTTCCATTTGGGTCTTAGGATCAAGCCACACTTTAAAATATAATGATTTTTTAGTGTAAAATCTTCACCAATTGGCAAATATTTCATATTTTCAAATTGGAATTCGACAAATATATTACAATTGATAGGGGGCCAAATTACTTGGATTTTATGAATTATTGATCAAATACATTTCATTTGGCCATAAATTTATTTTATGAGGCATTTGTATTTAATATTTTTCCATAGTAAACTACACATTTCTAGTGGTGATTTGTCTAAATTTTTGGATGTATGTATTAATCTAACCACATATTCACCAATACCATTAAAATTTCACTATGAATGACAACCCATTTCACCAATACCATTAAAATATCACCATGTATGAGGAATTATTTCACAAATACTATTAAAATTTCATTGCGTATGAGAACCCATTTTACAATACCATTATAGCTCCATGATAATCCTAGGTCCATAATTTCCTTGAAAACTACAACGTATGTGTTTTATTGAGGTTCAATTCGGCCAACATTTATATGTAATATTTTATAATCATGTGAGATTCACCAAATTTTTTGTATACCATTTAAAAATAATATTAAATTCACTAAATATAAATTGATATAATACAATGAAAAATATGATTAATCTTTAGTATATTTTGTTTGGCTTTGATCTCTCAATGCAGATCATAGGCAAGTTACACGTATATGAATTGTTGCACTAGCAAGTTAGTGAAAACCTAAATGTAAGTGATGATTTATTTATAGTGTTATTGATATTATTTATCTCTTTTCCCTTTTTACTTCATTCTTATAGATGATGTTGAGTGGGGAGTTATCTTGGGTCCAAGGATCTATATTTTATGATTCCTTCTTAAACAAAAATATTTTTTAAATAGACTTTATTTCACAAGAGATGTCAAGTAGGAATAAATATATTGAAAGTAGTGAAGGCAGGTCATTAAAACTAAAAACTGTAATGTTGTACTTTATAAATGTTTGTGGTTTGTCATATCAAGATGGGGTTGCAACATCAATATTTGCATCAAAGATTAATGAACAAGATAATAACTTAGAAGATGATCATAATGAGTTAGTTGACTCAGAAAAAAATATTGCAGTTAAAGAAGATGTTCTATGTGACACCAGGGTAGCTGTAAAATATCAACCTCAACAATTGATAAGGAAGATGTAGATCTTGCACATAAGGGGAAAAATCCAAATAAAAAATAGAGTATAAGTGGGATATGAAAATGAATTTTTAAATTGATTGGGTGTCAAAGTACCGATTCATTGAACCAATGGAGAATGCAAACAAATATAAGCCTCCAATAGAATGAAAGTGCATGGTTTGTGGATGGAAATATGGTAGGGACAAGAAGTTGCAGTTAAAACTTGATACTATAGACAAACATATTGGTAAATTTTATGAAAAATAAATAATAGATAAAAATGAAAAATTAGTGATAAGATGAAAACAAAGGAAGAATGTATTCATGTTGAGAATGCACTCAAACATAATGCACATATGAAAAGAAAGGAAATTATTGCTGCATGTGGATTTAAAATTGAAGCTCAATTTGGAAAGATGATGAGAGAAGCACAAATGACAAAAATTGTTTAGTTCAGTGTTGTTTTCATAGTTTGACTAGAGGGAATCCTTTGAAAAATTACTTAAAATATAATAGTTTATTATATTTTTTGGGTGTTACCAAATTTTTCAACACACATTGGTCAATAAATAGTGGATGGGATTGGGCAAGTTGTTTTGCTAAAGTGGAAAAGTAAGATTTATAGGAAAAAAAATAGAAAAATCAACATTTATTGCCTTATCTTTAGATGGAGTTACTGTGGAGCTAGATTTTTCCTTCAATGTCTTCAACCCTTGCAAGTTTTCTTTCGGCCCCTACTTCTTTTCCACATTAGGATGGCTTCACATCTCAAAGGCTAAAAGTTACTCATATTGAAAAGTGCGCAATACACCACATGGTGGCTGCATGAATTTTCTTTATATCGTCTTCCTAAATTGGGTCTGAACTGGGACACGTGTCTATATGGTAGGGATTACCTTGAAACTATTCTCACAAATTCTGAAATCGCCCACCAATTTGCTACGTTAGCCATTTCATCGAGTGGATCATGTCTTCCACATTTTTATCTCTTTTTGGGTGGAGTTTGTCTGATAGTTTGTTAAAGTTTTTACTTTTGGAGTTGGACTTTTGGGGTGGCATCATCATTCCTCATAGTTGATTGGATCATGTTTTAAATAGGATATTCTAGGATCTAATCATCTTCTAGAAACATATCTTTGTAGAATTTCTACAAGATCTGAAGCCATTAATGAGATAACTCAAAACTTTATGAGCAAAGATTGCTGTAATCTAATCAGGCCCTAGATCATATTGCGGTCTATCAGAAGTGGATACATGGAAATTTTTCACCTCTACTGGTTGCGGTGGTGTCTCTTTCTTCTGGATATTTAAAGGGGTTTGAAATAGAGGGAAATCATCCTTCTTAATCTTTTGGGAGAAGATATACATCTTTAGGGAGATATATTTCTCAGGAATAGGAAAATTCCACAGAGCACTGTTTACACTCTATGTCATATTTTATTTGTTAAGACTATTATCGGATTGACATCTGAACTTTGCTTTCAGTTAAGCTATTATAGAAAAATATATTATTAAGAAGAAATCTTTGAGATTGTACCTTTTATGACCTTTATCATGAGTTCCTTTATATTGTTTATACTAAATGCCACGTGTCAAAGTCATACGTAGATAGTCTAAATAATTTTTTTCATATTCCATTAGCTTTTATGTTTGAATGCTACCTTTAAAAAAATTGATCATATTCATTATACGCTTCCATTTTTTGTAAAGATTATGTTATATTTCCTATTATGCTATAAGAGCAAGGGCTGTTATGTGAATATCTAAATATTCCTGTTAATCTCTAGGGTTTCTTATTCTTATCAGACCTTAATGGATGCTTCCCATAGGGATATTTGAATGACTTCTCTTTGTTTTCTCTAGCCTTAGTTGGTCATTATCTTCCCAACAATGAAGGGTCTATGAGATTTTCTATCTTTTTCATCATGAGTAAGGAATTGATAAATTTTGAAATGTTGTAGAAGCTTTGGTGCATCACCATCTTATGTTTTTTCCTATATTTCTCTTTTCTCTTTTTCCCAAACACAAAGAAGAACCCACTTTCTTTAAAAATTATAGAGGTGATTCAGTGAGGCGCAATTTGGTCCCCCACTCATTGAATTTCCCATAAGGCTATTTGGAGAGGCACAAGCTTTTATGATCAATAGTTCTTTTTTTGGCACGCCTGATGGGAACCAAATTCTTAACAATCCCCTTATTAGAAGTCAAAAATATTTTGTAAATTAGACTAAGAAAAGAGGTTGGAAATCTCATTTTTAGAGTTCAAACGAGAGCATCTTCTAGGGGAAATTTATAGTACTCCCAACTACCTACTTCGACCTCTAAGCAAAGATGAGTTCCAAGTTTTGTATTGCCTATTAGGAGCAAAAGAGTGAGAAGTGTTATCGCATAATCTAGAGCTTTATCTGCTCGCCTGATAGGTCAAAATTTCCAAGTCATAATACCTTTCTACCCTATCCACAGGATTCTATTTTTAATGGCCCACTTATGTGTTCCCGCTCTTAGAAATTTTGTAACTTGGGATAGTGATAGCCTACTACTTCCACCTACAACCCTAGATGTGTGGCCTACCATACCTACCAACGCTCTCAAAGCAATTTTGAGGTTTATTGGGGAGGATTTGAAAACCCCTTCCAAACATATCCAAGACATTGCAGAGGTTTGTAGAGTCCACAACATCACAGAATAAAATGTGGCCCTCAGATTACTATTCATATCTTTCAAAGGGAAGACTCAAGACTGGTATAGATCCCTAACTTTTAGATCCATCTATTCTTGGGATCAACTCAGGGAGAAATTGTTTGAGAAATTCTTAGAGAGAGGAGATCGCTTCTTCTTACTAAAACAACTGATCAATATGAAGAGAGTCCTACAAGAGGCCATGATTGACTTACCAAGTTTCACAAAACCTGGTAGAGGATTCCCATGACAGCTAGGCCATTGGTAGCTCTGGCATTCATATTCTATCTAAAGGATTTCAATTCGAACATCGCAGTACTGATATAGTCAATGGGAGGAGATACCTTGCTCGACACATATGATTAGGCTGTGCACGTGGAGAATAGTCTAATTGATGCAGTGAAGCTTCCACATCAATCATAGATACCCATATTCACAAAGATCTTTAGTGGAACTCAAGAGGAAATAACTCCCAATATCTTTGCCCCGCTCCTCGACAGTTCGACTGCAACACTGTTATTCATGTATGTATTCCTGAGCACACAAACTAGCATGTTGGTCTCCTCTTCACTAGAAATAAATGTCAATGATATGAAGAACCTCATGCAGTACTTTGAAAATGAGCTAGTTCTTATCTGACATCAACAAGTAGCACCTCTGAAGACTCCCACACAAAATTATCAAGGAGGAAGGTCACCTTATTAAAAAAAACTTACCAAGGGGATTTGAAAGGAGGTAATTAACAACAAACATCTATAAGTCAGATAGTCCCAGTCACCATTCTGTTTTAGACTATTAAGAACAACCCAAACAAGGATTTGGTCCCAAGTAAGAATAACTTGGGAGAAGATGATAAAGCATGATGCTTCCCATGTAATGACAACCATATGCCTCAAAATTATCTGAGGGAAAATATTCAACAAAGAGTAGTAGAATAGAGAGGCCAAGGTGTGTTTTCAAATACAAAAAATTATAAGTCTCCTGGAATGGAGAACACCCACTTCAGAGCACAGACACAAGGAATGTCCCTAGAGAAAGAGCTAGATATATCACCAGACCAAACACTCTTTTCTCGGATGGAGGAGGAAGATGTGATATTTGCAAATGATGCTCCGATGACCAGTGCTCGATAGGTACAATTAGATTACAATACATGATCCAAGAGAAGACTCATCAAATAATATGTGCAACAAACACCAAAGCGGCCACAACCATAACAATCACAACTACAAGCTTCATGGATGCAACCCACTTAGTAGTCACAAACTCCACCAGTTCCACAAAAGGATATAGACAACACCTTGAACCCATCTATGTCGGACTGAACTTTTCCTAAGGCAAAAGAAATACCATCGTTTAAGCCTAAGGTCCCACCAATTGAAACACTCAACGTGGTGGAACAACTAAAGAAGATGCCCGTCAACGTGTCTCTATGGGATTTTATATCAATACTAGACCAGAAGATATTGCTCTAGGAAGAATTAAAAAATAAGAATAGTCACCGCAGATGAATATAGTCCCACCACACAATCAAGATGAAGGAAAAGGGGCCACATCGGACTCCCAATCCTTGGGAGCTACAAGATACATGAATGCTGCAGATAATACAAACTTAAAAAATCCAAAGCCCAATCCTTTTTTTTAATGCTTATTGTGGGAGATAAAATTTTGCATAATAATATGATTGATTCAGGAGCTAACAAAATGATCATGCCCAAAAAAGTGGCCAACGCCCTGAATCCTAAGTATGAGTCTCTTGAGAAAGGGATCATGCAATTATATGAGAATAAATTACCGACTATCGGCCACATCAAGGATATTTATTTGACCTTATTATCATGTCCAAGATAAACCATCACACAAGAAGTGGTCGTAATCAACATTCCCCCAGTTTTTTAGAATGTGTCTTTCAAGAGACTTCACGACAAAGCTTAGCAAATATATGGCACTTTATTAGTCTCATCTAATATTATGGAAAAAGCATGGGGCAAAGATGAAGATCCTTTCTGAGCCTTTGCACCTCGAACACATAACCAAAGATGCAATACTGAGTTTTGAAGCAACACATAATTCCTTCTCAAAAAAGGAGACGTATTCGGTAGAGATATTGGAAGATGAGGACACAAGTGATCAGACCCCTGAAGAGGAGGTCCTGCTTAATTAGTTCATCGATTCTAACCCATTCAAAAACTTCCATGCTACTAGGTTAGGAACCTATGTGATCTTTGACGATGACCAAGTCCTCCCAAAATTGGTAAAGGAATAAGAGAAACCTAGTGGACCGAGTGACCATAGCTTGTGGACACTATGTTTTGATGACACCAAATGAAAATTTGGTTTCAGAGCCGATATCTGACTAGTATCTCCAACCAGGTCGGGGACCCTCAAATCTTTCCAATTCTACTTCCTGTGCTTAAATAATGATGCAAAATATGAAGCTTTAGTTCATGGTTTGAATCTCACAGAGTGGATGGGTATAAAGAGGATACAAGCATTCAAAGATTTAGAGTTGGTTGGGAGCTAGGTTCGTAGACAAGCGACCACCAAAAATGTGAGAATGAGATCTTATTGGCACAAAATATGGGACCCGAATGCAGGTTTTAAGGATTTTAACATACAAGTTATCCCATGAACTCAAAATTCAGTGGCAGATCAGATGGCTTCGATTGGCTTGCAATTTGAGCCAAATCCTGAATCAAACAAAAATTAGTATGCAATACATATCATCATCCGACCATCAATACTCGACAATGATCATAACTGGAAATTTTTAAGGGAATACGCTCAGGTCGCCACCTTTCTACAAAATTTGGGGAAAGCTTCCGATCATTCATAGTTTGAAGATGGAAGGGTTGCCAAAGAATAAGTAATTCAATTAAAAGGAAATTAGCTCCCATGAGGTTTAATTTCTCTCGAGAATCTCTTCGACTGCGAGGACAGAAGAAATAGTAAACAAAGTTCACTGTCAACGAAGGAGACTATGAAGACCTCGATGTCAGAGGAGGCAAAAAGATAAAATTTGGAAGGAACATCCTATAGGCAAAAAAGGAAAGCTTGAAAGGATTATGTGCTAGATATGATGGGGTCGTGGCCTAGACCTACAATGATCTCAAAGTATACGATCTAGGCATCGTCCAACATACTATCAACTTAGACAAAGGCTCAAAACCTGTCCGACAAAAGAAAATGCCATTTAATCTAAAGGTGGAGGCACTGATGGCACAAGAGCTTACGAAATCAATCGAGTCAAGGATCATATATTCAATCAAGCATTCCACCTAGGTATCCGATATGGTCCTAGTTTGAAAGAAGACCGATGAAATACGACTTTGTGTAGAATTTTGAGATTTAAACAAGGCCTCGTTAAAAGATCACTACCCTTTGCACTAAATGGAGAAAATTCTATTGACTGTGGCCAAGTTGGAGATGTTCTTGCTGCTCGATGGTTTTTTGGGGTATAACCAGGTTTATGTAAAGAAAGGAGACCAAAAAAAAATAACGTTCACCACTAAGTGGGGAACGTTCACATATGCAAAGATGCCCTTCAAAATATCTAATGCACATGCCACTTTTCAATTTGCAATGGATATCACCTTCAAAGGATTGATTAATAAGATCATTCTAATATATTTGGATGACTTGACCATTTTTTCCAAATCAGAATATGATCATTTTGATCATTTGGAAATGGTCTTCTAGAAGTGTCAACAGTTGGGGATTTCTTTAAATCCCAAAAAATATATTTTTGGAGTACCACAAGGCAAGTTTCTTGGTTTTGTGGTATCAAAAGAAGGAATAGCCATAGAACCTGAAAGGGTGAAGGCTATAATAGAATTGTCACTACCTATCAACTAGAAGGTGTTATAGTCTATGATAGGAAATATCAACTTCATCAACTGGTTTATTTTAGATTTTGTGGGCATCGTGAGACCCATCACACTGATGTTAAAGAAAGGATTAACATTCAAATGGACTCTCGAAGGTAAGTTTGAGCATATTAAGGAAGCCATCTCTACAACTTTGGTGCTAGCTAACCTGAACTTCTCCAAAGATTTCCTACTTTTATGTCTATAGTGAATAGAAAAACATAGCTTCAGTTCGCACTCCAAAAGATGAGAAGGGAAGTGGAGACAAAAGAAAAATGGAAAACCAAAGAAGACCCAAGGGAGGAAACCAACCCAACGGCCAAGCACAAGCAACACTACAAAGAAAACAAGGAGACAAGAAGTGAAGTCGAAACCGGAATGGAAACCAAACCAAGAACTTTGTGAAAGTTTAGAGTTTAGTTCCATCTTGTGCCCTGCCTCCAGAGAGGAAAGAAAAAAGGAAAACCAAAGAATACCCAAGGGAGGAAACCAACCCAAAGTCCAAGCACAAGGAAAACAACAAAGAAAACAAGGAGACAAGAAGCAGAGCTGGAACTAGAACAAAAAATGAACCGAGAACTTTATGAAGGTTCGTAGTTTAGTTTCATCTCGCGCTCGAAACTGCAAAGCAAAGGAAACAAGGTCTTAGGAGGAAAATAACAACTCCTAGGACCCATACAAAACACCAAGGACAAACAAAAGGAAAAGGGAACCCACTTCCAAAGAGGACATACATAAGACTCCTTGACCACTTGAAACTCAAAATAGGGGCACTTTACAAACAAGGCAAGCATTTAGGAACAATGCAAAGTAACCAAATCCCATGACTAAAGGACCAAAACATCAAAGACCAAAATATCATGATTTTCAAAGATCAGCTCAAAAGGCATGGCCACATAAAAGAGCCAAAAGACTAGGCAAAAAGGGTCCCTACTTTCAATGGGGCGTGTGTGCAAAAAATTCACAACAAATGACAACTCTATTGGGAAAATGCTCCAAATAATTTCAATGAAAAGCTAGAATCAAGAACCCAAAATCTCTGGTTTTAGTCCTTACATCAGCTCACCCTATGAACAAAGTTTCAAAAATCACAAATAAGAAAACCTTTCCTGTACTTGGGTCAAAGTGTGTGTTCATGCATTCATTTCCGTTTTCTCAGTTGCAAAAGGGACCAAACTTAGTTTGACTAGGCTACATAAATATTCCAACCCCAAAAGCAACCTGGATAGAGCCTCGCTGCCAGTCACATGTCCATAGCCCCGATGAGGTTATCACTATGAACCTCCCTAGCATAGCTCTACTGCCAGCCAGACATCCATAGCCCCGATAAAGATACTAGGATACCCCTGATAAAGTGAACATTTATTTTTATTTTTAACATTTTATTTTTCCTTTTTTTTTTTGATATTCCCTTTGAGATCTTTTAAAATTTCCCTTTCACCCTACAAGCAATGAAACTCACACTTAGGGATGGGAACCATAGTGGTGCTGGAGCATTATATAAGATTTTTCACCCAATTAGACTTCATAAGGACCATATGCAACCTTATAATCCTTAAGATTTGTGTGAAAGTATGAGACCCAAATACATTTCAGAATTTGACTTACTCAAGTGACTCCAATTCCAAGCATATGCAACATCAGATAAACGAATTCCCCTAGTTCAATTGACTCTGTAAAAATGATTAGAGTTTGTAAAATAAATCCGCAGAACAACCCTATGAAAGCAACTAGTTATACAGATGCAATAGGCCCAGAAGAAAGCAAGAAAACCCAAAGCAAGAGCAAAGCAGAAAGAAAAACCAACCAAAGAAAACCTATTCTAACCAAAAGAAGAAAACGAGAAAAACAAACAAAAGAAACCCTAATCTAACCAAAGCACAAATAGAAAAATAGAAAGGAAACCTAATCTACCTATGTAAAAGGAAAGAGCTATAAACGACTCAGGACTAGAAATAATGCTTCAAATACTGCCCATTGATAGGCAGTGAGATATCCTCTCCAGTGAGTTTTTTCAAGCAAAAAACATTATCTTCCAGAATCTCTGCAATCTGATAAGGACCAAGCTAAAGTCTGTCAAATTTTCTATGCTCCCCTTTTCGATCATGGGCTTTATCCCAGTAGATAACCAAGTCAGTGATTCTAAAGGCTTTCACCTTGGCTCTCCTATCAAACCATCTTTTCACTAGACTCCTGATCTTTGACAAAGTTTTCTAGGGCTTCATATCTTCTCTCTTCAAGGTGTAACAGTTCAGTCAGGCGAGCTTCATGCTTATCCTCTCCATCATAATATTCAATAATGAATTGCAGGGTAGGGATATTTAGCTTAATGGGAAATACAGGTTCCAAACCATACACCAGGTGATAAGGAGAGGTTCCTAGAGATGTCTTATGACTGGTATGGTTTGCCCAAAGAGAAAATCTAAGCTGGGTGTGCTATTCCTGGGGGTTCTTCTCTAATAGCTTATGAATGAATTTCAAAAGATTCTTGTTGAAAAAATCAGCCAGACCATTACCTTGTGGATAGTAATTAGATACAAATTTTATGACAATTCCATGATCAAAGGCCCAGTTAGAAAATTTCAATGATGCAAATGTAGGACCATTATCACAAACTAAAGCCAATGGAAATCCAAAGCGATTAATAATACCTAACTCAATGAAATTGATTACCACTTCAGAAGTGCATTGTTTGCATGCAAGATCTTTAGTCCATATTGTAAAGTAATCAGTTATAGTAAGAATATACCTATGGCCTACAAAGGAAGGTAGATTGATTGGACCTATAAATTCCATTCCCCACTGTGCAAATGGTTTTACCTCTATAACAGGTTGAAGTGGAAGGCTGCACGTTTCTCCTTACTTGCTGTAGTCTGACATACATGACAAGTCCTCACATGGTTATGTGTGTCTTTGAACAAGGTAAGCCAATAATAGCCTACCCTTAGGATTTGATTTGTAGTGGAAGGTGTTAAGGCATGGCCTGTGCCATATTTGTCATGACATTCAGTCATCACTCTCACAATTTCTTTCTTTCCTAGGAATCTCAAATAAACCCCCTCATGATTTCTCTTATACAAGACAACTCCCTTCATCATAAAACTATCACTCTTTAGACACAAAACTCTCCTTTTTACTGCATTAAGGTGTTTAGGACATTGTTGGTTCAATATATAGTAGATAATTTCATCATACTAGTCTCCTGGAGACACTTCTTGGAGGTGATATTGCTGAACTGTGAGGTCAAGACCCATCTCAACCATTGTCTTTGTCAGTCCCTACCCTCTCACCAATTTCATGGGTTGGATCTCAATATCATATTCCTACAACATAGTTACCCACTTAGCTCTGTGGTCTCCCAATTCATTTTGCATTAACAACAACTTAACCTCAGGATCAAGTACTATGAAAAAGATCTTATTTCTCAAGATATAGTGTCTGAGTTTCTTCACAACTTGGACCAGGGAATAGGCTTTCTTTTCCACATTAGGGTATCTCAGTTCTGCATCCTTTAAAGGAGCACCCATAAAAGCTATGGGATGTTCATTGTCTTGATTAGAATTTTGAGTTAACATTCCAACATAGGAGTGATTAGAAGAAAATGAGTATATGTAAAAAGGCTTGACATAATCCAGACTTACCAATACTAGAGTCTCAACAATAGCTATCTTGATTTTTGCAAATGCCTCCTTAGCGTTTGCACTCCTTTCAACTTTTTCTTCTTGTTTTAGCATGGTATTCAAGGGCTTCACTATCTCTACAAATCCAGTGATAATTTTTTTGACAAAGTTAACTTTTCCAAAGAATGACTTCATTTCCTTTTTTCTTGTGGGAGGTTGAATCTTCATTATAGCCTCCACTCATTCTGGATCAATAGCAATACCTTGTTCTGAAATAAAATGTCCTAACAACTTCCCCTCTGTGACTCCAAAATTGTATTTCTTCGGATTAAGTGAGATTCCAAACTCTCTGCATCTCTGGAATACTTTTCATAAATATGCTATGTGATTACCTCTCTCCTTAGGAAAAAACATCAAATCATCCATGTAGATAATGATGCACTTACCAATAATGTCTTTGAAGGCAATATCCATGGCTCTCTGGAAAGTAGCTCCAACATTGATCAATCCAAAGGGAATTATTTTGTAAGCAAAAGTTCCCCACTTTGTAGTAAAGAAGTTTTGTGCCTATCCTCATATTGTACCATGACTTGGTTGTACCCATAGTTCCCATCTATAAAAGACATCATCTGGGATCCATTGACAATCTGAAGTACTTCATCCAGGGAAGGAACTTTAAAGTTGTCATTTTCTGATGCCCTATTAAAGTTCCTGAAATCAACACACAATCTAATTTCTCTATTTTTCTTCCTTACTGGAACCAAGTTTGCAACCCATATTGAGTGTCTCACTGGAAATATGATTCATGCTAAAAGTAGCTTCTGCACCTCCCTCTAAATGATGGGTTCCAATAGAACATTAATTGGCCTTTGCCTTTGCTTGAATGGTCTAACATTTGACTTCAAGGGAATAGTGCGTGTAATGATCGAAGTATCATAGTCTTTAAGTCCTCATAACTCCATGCTATCACATCTTGATAGTTTTTTAATGCATCAATAATTCCTCTCCTTTCTTCTGGAGTGCACACTTTGCCGATAAAAACATTTTTCACACCATCCTGGGTCCCCATATTGTATGTTTCACAATGACTGTTGAGGTACTCCCTTTTCACTTGTTGTCCTTGATATTTTATCTTATCTAAATCAAAATTTCTCTCCAACTACACCATACCTCTTGGGATAGTATTAGTCCTTAGGTTAATGACCCCTTCTAGGTCCATTTCTACTTCTTGAGGTTCCACCTCATCAATCACCTGAGAAGAAAACACATCACAACTATTGATGGAATCAATAATATGTTTGTCATCCTCAAACACCTGGAAATTGGTTACATTGTCAGGCATTGAGGGTACTAGAGTGAGCTCCACAGTGAACTTCTTCAAACCTGAAAGTGATAAGGGCTACAATGTACTAGCTGCTTGTGCTAGAGAATTTGTAGTTTGATTCTTGCTGCGAGGGATCAATTGGATATTGAAGGCATCAAATCCTTCAATGAGATCCCATACTTTGTTCCTATAGTTGGTCATCCTTCTATCATGCCATGAGTATTGTTTCCTTAATTTCTTGACCACTAACTCAGAATCTCCAAACACTTGCAAGATATTAAATTTCTTCCTTAATGGCATTAATAATCCATGGACCAAAGCCTCATACTCAACTACATTATTAGTGCACTACAACTGGAGTCTATTAGCAACAAAATAGGTTTTACCTTTAGGGCTGATCAACTCAAATCTTGCTCCAACACCCTGCTTTGATTTGGATCCATCAAATCTCAATGCCTAGTAACCATCAACTCCTCATTTCCTTGAACTACCCCTTGCCTTAATACTGGCAGGAGGTTCTTTAGGAGGCATTGGGCTCTTCCCTTTAGAATTATTTTGAATACCATGTACATTCAGTCCAATAGTTGGGGTTGGATTAATGCACCTTTTTATCTTCTCCACTGTAGTTTGGAACATGCAACATTCCAACTCAGAGTGAGGAGCATTGTGAACTCTGCACCAACTAGGGAGCAACAATTCCTTAAAATTCATATTTCTACCCAGCTAGATCTTATCCTCCATGCACTTCCAGATAAAATCTTGGAAATTATCTAGCAAGATGAGTTGTCTATCTTCTTGGTTATCAAGTTTCTTTTGTTTGTTCAAGAAGTGCTTCAAAATTGTTGGCTTCTGATGTGGGTTTATCAGAGGAGCTTTGCAACATAAATAATTCTTCTATATCTGAAATAGGGGAAACTAGTATATAGTTCCCCATGTTGACTTCTGACACCAATATCTCATTCGAAGTATTCTGATATTGAGTGATCACATACTCCATTCTAGGCTCTCTTTCAATTCTGATTTGATTTGGGATTCCTTTCCAGGGGAGCCACATGTGAGAATGGTCTGTGGATGTGTATCCATTTAGTTCTTTGGTGGAATATCGACCCAAGATCAGACTATAAGTGTCAGGAATATCTGCCACATGAATATTAAGTACTTGTTGCACTCTAGGATCTGAAGCAACTTGCATGGGTATCATGTTTAGTTCTCCCACTATATTTACCTCTATCTTGTCCAATTGGGTGACCTTATTCTGAGAGGCTGCAGGGGTAATACCTGAAGCTTTATAAACAACAAAAGGCATAACATTTGTAGATGTTCCTGAATCCAAAAGATAATTGTGTAGATTCTTCCCAAAGATACGAACAAAAATCAGGAAGGGAGGGGTCTCCATTTTTCCCTAGAACAAACTCAGCTGAGTGTCAAATTGTCAACTTGGTTCTTATCTTTTTCTTTCCCTCTACCTCTAGGTTGTGCTTGACTTTGGCCTTTGGGTGCCTGTGAACTAGGAGGCCTGCCAACTGCCTCATTGACTATGAATCCTTGTGGTGCTGTACTTGATTTAAAATATCCTAGGACTATATTTCTGATTTCATGAACCCTTAACAACTCAAAAGTAGAAAGACTCACCTTTACTTTCCTGAGTTCTTCAGTCACATATCTGACTAATTGTTCCACATTCATGTCGACATGGGTCTCCTTAGAATGACCATTCTGCTTATCTTTTGCTGTATCAACATTGCTTCCTTTTGATGCCTCAAGTTGTCCTCCTTTTGCAAAGTATTGTGTTGGCACATGAGGGTAAGATGGATTATTACTAGCATGTGGGTCCAATGGAGTGGTAAAATAGTTTTGAGGAATAGATGTAGTAAATGGGCCTCCAATTGGTGGATTTCTATTAGGCATATTCCTGAAATCATACTTTCTTGTAGGTTGCTGAAACATCTATACTTCTTCAAAACTAGCTTCCTCCACATCCAAGGGACTATTATCGTTCTCAGTTCCTTCCTTGAATAAATGAGAAATTTCATCCTCATTAATTACCTGTTTAGTCTCCTCAATATAGCTACTTGACTCCTCTTCTGGTTCATTCTCTTCATCCCTTAGGAAAGGAGAATGATTCAACACCAAAACTGGGGAATCATAGGGATTTGAGGGTACCAAATCCAGACCAGTGGAGCTATTTTCAACTTCATATTGAAAGATGGAAGTAGGAGTTTTGAACTCAGGACAATCCAACTCAGAGTGTTGAATTGTCTTGTAAAACCTACACCATCTAGGCAAAGCTGCCTCTGCTAGGTATACACCACTAAGAGGTTTCTCTTGATTGGAAGGTTGAACCAGTGGAGTGGGGACTCCTCCATTATTAGGTCCACTATTTTATGTCCTATTCTTCCTAGGTGGCTACCTCCTTTGAAACCCTTGTCCACCTTGTTGTCCTCTATCAAAGTTATGACCAAAACCTTGTCCTCTTTCAAGATTTTGATTCCTGTCAGAGTGTTGCCCTCTATCAAAGTTCTACCCTCATGCAAAATATCAGTTCTCCCTATTGTAATTTGATTGCATGCTTCTCTGAGCATCTTGGAGTTGGTTGCTATGGTTCCTCAAGTAGGTTACCTCCATATTCAATTTTTTCACTTGCTCGGTTAGCTCATCTAACCTTTCCTTATCAAGACTACTTTAAGGAACTGAATTCACATTGTTTGGAGAGTATCCTTACACTCCTCTAGGACCCATAGAATGATTCAAAACTTTCGAGTTCTACAAATATATAGGGAAACCAACTTGTTGTTATGGATGAAGGGGTTGATTGACACCTTTTTGTGGGTAACTGGGTACCAGGTGAGCTTGAATTATTGGATGACCTGGGTGAGGAACCAGAGGAAATTATGGGATGGGATTCATAATGGGAGTGTGATTGGTTAGAGCATGATTAAGAACCTGGACTTGCCTAGGTGAGTAACGAGTCCTAGAGATGGCAAGGGTCTTGACAAGTGTTGTCTCAAATCTGTATTGACCTTAACAACCTCTGTATATGTAGTGAGGAATGTAGTTGGGGGATTATTTATCCACTTAAGGAAGGTGGATGTAAGACTATGAAGGGCTTCAAAATAGACCTCTAAAGCAATAGCATCATCCACAACATAAGGGGCTTGCAATCTAGTGTATGCATGGTGGAATATATTGTTGAATGACCCTATAGGCTCCTTAACTTCTCTCTTAACCCCGATAAACTACATGTAGAGCTCATTGGCACTGATAAGAATTTTAAACTTCTGTAGAAATGCAACCTCAAGTTCAACCCAATTATGGATTGATGCAACATGTAAATGATTGTACCAATAAAATGCATCCTCTCCGAGAGAATAAGGGAAAAGTCTACATGCAACATGCTCAGGATTAATCCCTCTATCTCTCAAGAAAGTCTGAAAAATCCTAATATGCTACTCTATTGTCCTATTAGGATCACTTGTGTGAAACTTAGAGCAAAAATGCTCAGGGTTCTTGGGCATAACATTGTAGTTATTGAAGGATAGAGGTGATGGGTTATTTTACAAGAAAGCCATTGGTGGAGTTGGAGGTGGTAAAGGATGATTGATGACTGGTTGGGGTTTTTGAATGGAACTAGCCTCAAAATCAAATGAAGATGAGGTGGATGAGGGTGAGGATGGCGGAAATGATGGATTGGATGATGACTCTTCCCTTCTTCTGGTCCTTCTTGACCTAGTTGGAGGTGGAAATTATTGAAATTCTTCTTCTCCTAGTGTAGATCTGATTCTCCTTTTGAGTCTCTCAAGAGAAATGGCATTTAGAAAACGCTCCAACTTGCTTATTCAGGCCCTTATTCTAGCACCAATCTATTGATAGTTTTTTTTGCATAACAACAAATCACACATAATATATAGTATCCTATCTCTCTTGAAAGGTCAATCTCTATTCAAAAAATATAACCCCAAGGTCTCTAATGTCAGGTCTTGAAAATGCAACAAAACAACTCAATGATAAATGTGAAAATGCTGGTAATCACAAAGGGACCTTACAAAACAAATACTGGAAACTCTAAACTTATCAGATTTTGGAATATAATGATACTCGAATTCCTATTTTAACCAATGTTTAAAGAAATAGAAAAATATAAGGGTTTCAAAAATCCTAAGATTAAGATTAATCCTAAGATCAACAATACTAATTATGAAATACTTCGAATAGACCAATCCCTCAAAACTAATTTCTACTTAACCCAAGCTATACTTGCAATCTCACAGAAATAATGCAATCTTCTAAGGAATTAAAGATTTTAAGATCATGGAAATTCATTCAATTGAACTAGATAAATTCCCACAATTGAAATAAGCACATAAATATCAGGTACATGTTGAACTTGCACAACAATACCAAAATCAGGAAGCTGCCCCAAGTATGAACCAAAGATCGCTACAATACTCCAAGCACTAAATCACAAGCACCATTAAATTATTTAACTCTAAATCAAAATGCATTTAGCTGTTTTCAAGCAATTTAAAAGATAGAATAAGAACCATGCAAGACAAATAAATCCAAATAATCCACAAATAATAGAACAATGTCTTCACTTGTATTGAATCACCAATAATAGCAACAATTATGATATTCTGTATTACAACACTTGCTTGAAAATAAAACTAACTCCTAATTCTAACTTTCTTCTCTAAAAATCTAATCCTCTATAGCCTATCTAACTCTAGTCTAACTCTTTATCTGACTAACTCTTTTCAGAATAGGTGAAATTCCATAATTATAGAGATTACACCACGTGCCAGCCCAAGCTAGGGTTACAAAGCAAGGTCGACCACCAACCAGATCAGCCTTGGATAGTTCACAATAAATCAACACCCTACATTGAATGCATGAGGTGCCCCTTTAGATCGGTCTTGGATCTCTACAAATATCGATTCAGATTGAATACACCTTGCGGGTCACTTTCACCATTAATGTATCATCCGCGTGAAGCACAAGAATTGTAATGGGTGCGCAATGTGAGTTTGAATATGGACCACCAATCAATAGCTGAGCTGGGCATTTGAATGACCTTGATTGAGTCAAGCTTGTTTGAATTTTCCATATCACATCCAACTCAAAGAATGGACATCAAGCCTTTGTTGACTAACCTTGCCCATGTACAAGCGGGTTTCACCTGCTCGTGGCCGTAAAGTGTACTTGGCCATACCCTGTGGATCTCAAAACATCTAAAGTACACTCAACCTCTATAGGAGGAGGTCCATATCATTTTTATCTTGCCCCAACACATTCCTCCGCACTAGGATCCACTTGCTTGTCCTTGGCCTTGCCAACAACTATCTTGCTCGATCTAGTTTGCAATCAAAATGCCACAATAAGTATCCATTACAACATAAAAATCCAAGTTATTCCATCATAAACAACATGCTAATCATCAAATAAATCCAAATAATCAATCATAATCCCTTAAAATATCATTAAGGCACCCTTCTTCAAAGTTTGAGATTTTCATCCTTTCACAGAATTTTGACCAGAAGGGAATTCTGAGAATTCCGTGCTAGGTGGATTTTAGCGATGAAAGCACAGAAAACACCAAAAGGCCAATGAGTCATCAATCAAAACTCAAGAAATATTTGCACATATCATTAAATTAGCCAAATCAATCATGTAGATGTAAAAATTACTAGCCATTAACTCATGCATTATTTCATTTCTTCATTCCTAGCAGTTCCTCGAAGAATTCTATCAGGGATGGAAATCTGTGAGACTCAGCACATCCTGACACATTTTGGGAAAATGAAAGGAAAACAAAAATCCGGGGAAATCCAAGGACGACGGATTTCCACGAAGTCAACTAGATTTTCAATATTTTGCACATACTTTGGGGAAACAATGGAGTAACAGAAGTTTGGGGATTTCCCAGAGCAACGGATTTTTGCAAAGTTAGCTTGATTCCGCACCCTTCAGGAAAATGACCCAGCAATGGAAATCCGGGGAAATCCCAAGGCAAAGGAAATCCCTGAAATGATCAAAACCTTAAAATCTTTGATTTCATCAGGATTTCGCTCAAATTGATTGAACGATGATAAATTTGGGACCTCAAGCAAAAATTCAACTCAATTCATGCTAGTCATTTATAAATTTAACTTGCTAACTCATCCAAAGTGATCTAACAACATTGGTAATCAATTTGTAATCAAATCCTAGGTTTTCATGATGAACACACGGTCACAGATTTAGCCACTCACAGGCTTCATTAAAAATTGAAGAATACCTCAAAATTTTCAAGGGAAGGAAACCACACACAAAACTAGGCAAAAGCAGAAAAAAAACTAGACAAAAGTGAAAACAAAACTAGACATAGCCTATGCCAAAACCAGACAAAAGCCAAAACAAAACCAGACGGAGCCAAGGCCAAAACCAGATGGAAGGCATTTGAAAAGTTACGAGTTCAGTTTCCATCCCAATTCCATCTTTGGTGAAAGGAAAGGAGACAAAATAAAAGAGGGAAAGCAAAGAAGACCCAAGGGAGGAAACCAACCCGAAGGTCAAACACAAGCAAAAAAACAAAGAAAACAAGGAGACAAGAAGCAGAGTTCGAACCAGAATGGAAACTGAATCAATAACTTTGTGAAGGTTCAGAGTCTAGTTTCATCCTATGCCCCACCTTTGGAGATGAAAGAAAAGATGGAAACCAAAGAAGACCCAAGGGAGGAAACCAACTGAGAGGCTGAACAGAAGCAAAACAACAAAGAAAGCAAGGAGACAAGAAGCAGAGCTCGAACCGGAATGAAAACTTAACCAAGAACTTGTTGAAGGCTTAGAGTTTAGTTCCATCCTATGCCCCAGCTTTGGTGATGAAAGAAAAAAGGAAAACCAAAGAAGATCCAAGGGAGGAAACCAACCCAAAGGCCAAGCACAAGCAAAACAACAAAGAAAAAAGGAGACAAGAAGCGAAGTCGAAGTCAGAACCGGAACAAAAACCGAACCAAGAACTTTGTGAAGGTTGAAAGTTTAGTTCCATTCCGTGCCCGCCTCCGAAGATGAAAGAAAAAAGGAAAATCAAAGAAGACCCAAGTGAGGAAACCAACCCAAAGGCAGATCACAAGCAAAACAACAAAGAAAACAAGGAGATGCGAAGTAGAGCCAAAATTGTAATGGAAACTGAACCAAGAACTCCTAAGACCCAAAAAAAACACCAAGGAAAAAAAAATGCAAAGGGAACCCACTTCCAGAGAGGACATCCATAAGACTCCTTGACCACTTGGAACTCAAAATAGGGGCAATTACAAATAAGACAAGCATTTAGGAAAAATGCAAAGTAACCAAATCCCATGACCAAAGGAACAAAGCATCAAAGAATAAAATCTCATGATTTTCAAAGACAAGCTCAAAAGACATGGCCATAGAAAAGAGCCAAAAGACCAGGAAAAAAGGGTCCCTACTTTCAGTGGGGCATGTGTGCAAAAATTGCACAACAAGCCTCTTGAGAAAGGGATCATGCAATTAGATGAGAAGAACTAATGACTATCAGCCACATCAATGATCTTTCTTTGACCTTATTCTCATGTCCAAGCCAAACCGTCACCAAGAAGTGGTCGTAATCGACATTCCCCCAGTTTTTAGAATGTGTCTTTCAAGAGACTTCACAACAAATCTTGGCAGATATATGGCACTTGATTAATCTCATCTAATATTATGGAAAAAGCATGGGGCAAAGATGAAGATCCTTTTTGAACCTTTACACCTCAAACACATAACAAAAGATGCAATACTGAGTTTTGAAGAAACACATAATTCCTTCTAAAAAATGGAGACGTATTCGGTAGAGATATTGGAAGATGATTACTCAAGTGATGAGACCCCTGAAGAGGAGGTCCTGCTTAATTAGTTCATCAATTCTGACCCATTCAAAAAATTTCATGCTAGTAGGTTAGGAACCTATGTGATCTTTGATGATGGCTAAGTCCTCCCCAAATTGGTAAAGGAACAAGAGAAACCTAGTGGACTGGGTGACAATAGCTTGTGGACACTATGTTTTGATGACACCAAATGAAAAATTGGTTTCAAATCTAGCATCGGACTAGTATCTCCAACTAGGTTGGAGACCCTCAAAGCTTTCCAATTCTAGTTTTTGTGCTCAAATAACGATGCAAAATATGAAGCTTTAGTTCATGGTTTGAATCTCATAGAGTGGATGGGCATAAAGAGGATACAAGCGTTCAAATATTCAGAGTTGGTTTTGAGGCTTCTAACATACAAGTTATCCCATGAACTCAGAATTTGGTGGCAGATCAGATGGCTTCAATTGGCTTGCAATTTGAGCCAAATCCCGAATCAAACAAAAATCAGTATGCAGTACATATCATCATCCGACCATTAATACCCAACAATGATCATAACTGGAAAGTTTTAAAGGAATATGCTCAGATCGCTACCTTTCAACAAAAGTTGGGCAAAGCTTTTGATCATTCATAGTTCAAAGATGGAAGGGTTGCCAAAGAATAGGTAATTCAATTAAAAGGCAATAAGCTCCCATGAGGCTTAATTTCTCTCTAGAATCTCTTCGACTGTGAGGATGGAAGAAATAGTAAACAAAGATTCATCATTAACGAAGGAGACTATGAAGACCTCAATGTCGGAGGAGGAAAAAAACAAAAACTCAGAAGGAACATCCTACAAGCGAACAAGGAAACCTTGAAAGGCTTATGTGCTAAATACGATGAGGTCATAGCCTGGACCTATGATGATCTCAAAGGATATGATGTAGGCATCGTCCAATATACTATCAACTTAGACAAAGGATCAAAACTTGTTAGACAAAAACAAAGGTCGGTTAATCTAAAGGTGGAGGTACTCATGGCACAGGAAATTACGAAATTGATCGAGTCAAGGATCATATATTCGATCAAGCATTCCACCTAGGTATCCGATATGGTCCTGGTCTGAAAGAAGAATAATGACATATGACTTTGTGTTTAATTTTGAGACTTAAATAATGCCTCGTTAAAAGATCACTACCCTTTTCCCTCAATGGAGAAAATTCTACAGACCGTGGCCACGTCAGAGATGTTCTCGCTACTCGATGGTTTTTTGGGGGTATAAACAAGTTTATGTAAAAAAAGAAGACCAACATAAAATGACATTCACCACTAAGTGGGGAACGTTCACATATGCATAGATTCCCTTCAAACTCCCCAATGCACAAGCCACTTTTCAATGAGCAATGGATATCACCTTCAAAGGATTGATCAATAAGATCATTCTAATATAATTGGATGATCTAACCATTTTTTCCAAATAAAAAGATGATCATTTTGATCATTTGGAAATGGTCTTCCAGAAGTGTCAACAGTTGTGGATTTATTTCAATCCTAAAAAATACATTTTTGAAGTACCACAAGGCAAGTTTCCTGGTTTTGTGATATCAAAAGAAGGAATAGCCATAGAGCCCAAAAGGGTGAAGGCTATAATAGAATTGTCACTACCTATCAACCAGAAGGGGTTATAGTCTTTTATAGGAAAGATCAACTTCATCAACTAGTTTATTTTATATTTTGTGGGCATTGTGAGACCCATCACACTGATGTTATAAAAAGGCTTAACATTCAAATGGACTCTTGAAGGTAAGCTTTATTTTGAGCATATTAAGGAAGCCATCTCTATAGCTTCAGTGTTAGCTAACCCAAACTTCTCCAAAGATTTCCTGCTTTATGTCTATAGTGAATAGAAAAACATAGCTTTAGTTATCACTCAAAAGGATGAGGAGGGAAGTGGAGAACGTCCCATCATGTTTCATTCCAGGACTCTCAAAGGATATGAGGCCAAATACAACCTTGTTGAGAAGTAGGCCTTTTCTATCACCAAAAACCTAAATAAATCCTGACATTTGGTATCATCCAACAAATTTACCATCCTCATCTCTCATCTCAAAATTAGAGAATACATCATCGAGGGTGATATAATAAAAAAAATGGCCAAGTGGATCGCCAAGATCCTAGAATACGATGTGGATATCCGAACGACCAAGCTAGTTTGGGGAAGAGGTATTTGTGAATACCTCGTGTATGAATTCGACCCTCATACGAAAAAAGAGATCGATCAGGTCTATGCAAACTAGTTGGAGTCTAATGAATCATGCATTGCTAAGTGGATAAAATATATGCAGACTAAGCAATACCCGACCCACATGCCGCCTGACAAACAATGCTACTACCGGTTGTAAGGTACTAGGTATGTACTAATTAAGGGGTTTTTATTTAAAAGAAACTATGATAGAGTCCTCTTTCGTTAAATGGATCATCCACAAGCCAAGAGATTTCTAAAAAAATTCCACAACAACCTCATTGAAAATAATGCAAGTAGGCTATTATTGGCCTACGATGCTCTCCAAAACCCATAAGCTAGTGTGGAAATGTACTTAGTGCCAATATTTTGTTGGCAAGTGAAAGAATTCCACCATGCCATTAAGCTCGATCGAGACTGAGGAGCCCTATGCACAATAGGGTTTTGATTTTATTGGGATGATCAATATCATCTCTAGCACTTAGCACAAATGGATACTTATGATGATCGACTATTTGACAACATGGATGGAGGCCACCCCCCCTAAAAAATGCTATAGAAGCAGAAATTGCCAACTTTCTTGAGGAATTGACAGCAAGGTTCGGTTCACCCAAAACCATCATTTTCAACAATGCACAAGCCTTTGTAGGCTCTGGTATGTCCACCCTTTCTCTTAGGAATTGGGTCTACCTTAAGACTTCATCCAACTACTACCCATAAAGGAACAGGTTAGCAGAGTCAACTAACAAGAACTTGATTAGGTTGATAAAGCACATTGGCTCAAAACACTAGAAAGAATGGTACAAGCATCTTTGAGCGGCCTTATGGGCTGATAGAATTATACCTAAGCAGATCTCGAAAACCTCCCCTTACTAATTAGTGCATGGAAAAGAGGTAGTCCTACCCATTTCCATGGAAATCCAATATGACAATTGTTAAAATCACTAGAAGTTGAGGAGGGCAATAGAATGGAGGTGAGATTGGCAGAGCTCTTAAGCCTTGAGGAAAAAAGAGAAGGTGTTTGATGCCATGATCAGATACTAGTAGGTAGTCAAACATTGGTTTGATAAAAATGCCTCCAACCCAGATTTCAGGGAGGGGAGTCTTGTGCTAAAATATGATGAATGAGTTGAAAAACTAGGGTAGCATGCAAAGTTTGATTCACTATTGAAGGGTCCCTTCTGCATCCATACATGCAAAGAAATAAATGTGTACAAGCTAGAGGATATGAATGGAAACATTTTGCATATACTAGTAAATAATATTCATCTACAACTATTCAATTAAAGTATGCACAAGTTCATTAAAATTTACACTTATGTACCATATGTAATTTTTTGTAAAATACATTTTTTTGTGAATAAAGCCATGAGAGTGAACAAATAAATAATAGAAAGATGCTATATATTATATTCATTGAAAAATATTTACAATATACTACATTCTTTCAAGCCTGAGGCTCCGAGAGAAGCTTGAAAAGATTCTCATTCAAAATCGAAAATATACATCTTCAAAAAAGTAAAAAGAGGAGGCGACATGAAAATGGAAGAAAGAAGTTCAACATCCATCAATCACAATGGTCAAAAATGTGTTTTTGAGGAGGTTTTCTAGCAAGGTAAAAACTGGGATGTGAGCACATAGGGCACGCGAGAAGGGCACAAACCTTAATCCTTGATACTGGGACTATAAACTAGGAACTCAGTGGGTTTTCCACTCGACACTAAGCCAACACTCCACATTGTACATCCTCAAAAGAAAGGAAGTCACAGGTCGGGATAGTAGTTGATCCCGGTCCAGGTCCATGGTCTAGAAGAAATGGAAGTAAGGGTACCACCTCTACATTATCAATGTGCCTCCAAATATTCATGACATTAAGGATACTAGCTCCAAGAAGGGTCACTTGGATGACTTTTCCCAGCCTATCTAAGTACACTGTATCAAACATGGCATGGAAAAGATCTATGATCCAGGGCTTGAAAATGTCCAAGTCCAATAATGAAGCCACAAACTAGGAGATGACATTCAAGTTACAATGCAGTTGGTTCTCATCCTTCACATAATCTTTCCTAAGCACCCATTTAAATGCCACAACCACAAGGTGGTCCCTCATTTCTATTAGGAATTTGATCCTCTCATTGCTCACATCCCCTACAATGGATATTTGCTGCTTTTGGGCTAAGAGCCAAATTGGGGTAACTAGACCAATCATAATGGCGACATGAAAACTTACAAACTAGCGAAGGGAAGAAAATAGTTGAAAAATCTCACCAACTCAAATGCCAATTCAATGAGTATTTTTGCAAGGTGGAAATTGCTATTTATAGGAAAATGTGTGCCAGGGAGGCCAGAAAATGAGAAATTCATTCCCTATTGAGCAACAACAAAAAATGTATCAAGGAGGTGAGAAGTAAAAGGAAAATCGTACAAAGGATTTTAACCAAGCTTTGATAAATTAATTTGGGCATTGGGAGTTAATGTTTTCATGTACAATCTACTGCCATGTGTTTGTCATCATCATCAATGCCAGCCTACTCGCTTGGATGAAAGGATATTTATTAAAGGGATAAAACTTTCTTAATTAAATGAAAATATTGTTTCAAAACATGCTTCCCATCTCTCAAAGCTTATCTATCAAAAGGGTAGTATAAATAATGTACTAAATTTATTCTCATAGTGAAGATGGCATTTGCAAGGAGTACAAACAAAGCTCTACACATATCAATTTGTTGGAAATGCTTAGCAAGATATTGGTAATGACAATGGATTTATTGCATGCACGTGTGACAATTGAACGCACCCAAAATTTTTTTTTTTTCACTGTGTGGAAACTCTCAAGCATCTTCTTCTCTAAAAAAGGTTTATGCAAAATCCTTCCCAGACCAAAAAAATGGCATAAGCATCATATTTTGGTTGACATACTGTATTCTCATTCACAAGGCTGGGCTACACCAAAATATTTGGATAAATTTTGTATGCTAATGCCCCAAAACTAGAGGATCAAAGCTTTGCGCATACCAAAAATGTACAACTAGGCAACCCCATTAGGGATGAGGTGGTTAAGGATTTCGTAGACAATATCTATGACCCAAAGCTACATGTAAACGCTAAGAACCTTAGAGAGGGAGCATTACAAAGAATGATCACCCATGGGTTGATGGATGGTTTTGCAACTCATCTTTGGCATTATGTTTTTTCACAATTCATATTACCCTCTACACATCCATGCCTAGAGATAGTTGATGTATGTACATAAAATTTGGATGAAGAAACATGTGTTATTAGTGGCAACAGGTTAAAGATTATCATCAGTTCAATAGCCATCTGAGATATGCTATACATCCCCTCAAATTAGGAGGCCAAGAAGTTCCATTGCAAATGGAATATTTTTGGAAAACTAGGGACACAAAGTTAAAATTCTATAAGGATGAAATGAATGAGGAGCCAAATAATAATCAACTCATATTCCCTCTAGCACACATAAAGTTCAAACCAGATGTTTCGACTATTTTCTCAATGCTAGCTTTTATTTATGGACATGAAACTGATGATGAGGTCTACGAGTTCCAAATGGGCTTAGCCTTCATTCTTAAGAAGGAAAGGATCCATAAATGTTGTGATTTCGTCGAGGTAATCGCTGAGGGAATGATGGAATAATTAATAGATTATAATATTGCTTTTGAATTCAGGTATTACTTTTTGGTACACCTGACTTTACATCAGAACCATGAGTTCTTTAGTGGTCATTTTCCGCTTATTAGGTTTGATGCGACATGGTTATACAAGCCAATTTCAGCCTGGACCCATGTGCTTTCTAGAACATGAGATTATTACTCATTTGTTAATTATTTCCTACAACCAGTACTCCTTTACTTGTCTCCACATCCTCCAAGCAAGTTTTTTCTTGAAGGTTTGGATTGGATGAAAAACCACCAAACCCTAGTGGATATTTATAGGGGCAGATTTTTCCTTCATTAGATGTCATGGTTTTAATGAGGATCCTTTTAGGCTTCCTAAATTTGTAATAGACATGACCCTCGCATTGGAGGCATGCCATCAATAAACCATTGCCGACAATATTTATGGCACCGAAAGGCACAAGAAATTACCTTACACTCTTCCCCTTACCATCACCAAAAATAATGTAACACTTGTAAAGTGGGAAGAGCAAGTTGTGACAACTAGTAAGTTGGCCTGCCTAGGCATGGTCCTAATTTGTGATAGATGGAAGTACAATCCTTTCGGGCATCTCCCAACTATAAAAAATGAAGAGAAGGAATATTGTGAGTCAAGGAAGAGCTCGACCATGGAGAGGGAAAAGGTCTACATCGACCTAGCCTTTATACCATATGTACAACCCCATGGATTGACTTTTATCCCAAGGTGGCAGAGTTATGAAAAAGTGCATAGATGGACCAATCCCTCAAAACATAGCTAAAGAATTTGGGATGATAAAAAAGAAAGAAGGTTGATTTTTAGAGGTAGCAATAGGAAACCAAATAGCTAAGCACCCTATATGGAGATGTTAAACCAGGTGATGATAATTTCAATGAGATCTATGATGTTGAGGCTATATTTTATAAATAGTAATCCTGAATCAGATCAAGAGATTGAACAGGAGCTCACACCAATTTTCTCCCCTTCATCTCAAGCGCCCGATGCAAGGAAAAGGAAGGAAAAATGATCAAAACACAAGGGATCATAGATATCATCCTTTGCCAACATCCTACCAAAGGGTAATAGGACCTGAGAGTCTCCAAAAATATTTTCCACAACTCCATGGACCCAAGGTTCATTGGGATTGGTCACCAAAGAGTATGAATCAACCAGTGCAACCCCTACAAAGAAAGTAAGAGTTCAAGACTTAGGAAAAATAGGGTCGTCAATCAAAGGAGAAGAAGAGGTGGACTCCATTCCACCATTATTTTCAGCCCTGACAACCTAGGTAAGTTTCATACTCGCCCTCCTTTCTTCCACTGCATCTTTTCTTGTTACTGCCCCCTCATTTTCAGAAAGAAATCCATTTGTGGGTTCTGATATCCTTTTCCTTAATACCCTTGGTTATATTTGATATTGAGCCCCATGAAGAAACCTCACGCACCGAATGTGCATCTTCTTCCTTGGCCATAATTGACTCTTTGATTACCTTATCAAAGACACCAATTATAAAAACTAATACATCCATGGTGCAAGTTTCATCGTCTCTATCTACTTCTAGGAATATGCCTCTTTTTTCACCTTCTTCCCTTTTTACTTTGACTGGTGTCCCTCCTTCTCAAGCCATGTATGGAATCCCACCCTTTTCAATGGTAACACTTCCCTTTGCCTCTCCGCAAACTCATTCAATTGAGATTACCCCTTCTATCACCCTCTTTGGTCTCCTCACCAGTGTTTCACTTGCCACATAGAGTATTGAGTCTTGATAGAGCATCTAGACTCATATTGAAGTAACAAGGCAGGCCTGACAAGTGAGGAAGTAGAAGTTGTAGGGAAAGGTCATGGCAAGTCTAACTACCTAGAAGTTAGAAACTTGTTTTGATGAAGAGTGGAGTGCTCTGTTAATATTAACTATGAGGCCACAAACATCTAAGCCGGAGGTAGAAATGTAGCTCAAAGAATATAAAATCCAGGCTGTGGGTCTTAATTTGGTTGATACTCTTCCTCATGACAAAGCGGGCCTAGCCAAGGTAACCCAAAAAAAGTGGTCTATAGTGACTACGAGAAGTTGGATAAGAAATTGAAAAAGTGTGAGATAGAGTTGGTAAATGTAAAAGCCACAGTGGATAGGCTGCAAGTAGAGATTAAAGGAAAGGATTTGGAGATGGCTCACTTAAGACAGGTACATGGTCAGTAGGGTGAAGCAACTAAGTTTCTTGAAGAAGCCCAAAGTGAAAAGGATCGAATTCATGCTGAGGTAGAAAGATTGAAATATAAGATTGCGGTCAATCATGAAACAACTGCAGAGCATCAACAAAGACAAAAGAAGCTTGAGGATATAATGGCTAGATCAAAAAAAATATATGACAAGATACAAAAGGAGATGTAGGAGATGGATGAGAAAAAAGGAAAACATGCAAAAGGAATTGGAAAATGCCCAATCTCAAGCCTTCAATGATATTCAAAAGGCCCAAGAAGAAATAGAAAAGGAAAAATGGGAGAAGCAAACCATCAAGTCTACTCTATAGAATCATAATGAGGAGAAAGAGAGGATGCACTCTTAAATTTAAAATGCTCTCTAGGAGAAGAATCAATTAGAGGGAAACATGAGAGCTAGGGAATCCAAATTCCAACAAGAATTCACCACAACACAAGGATCCGGGCTCCTCCTAGTGCTTAAAAAATTATTATCCTATCATTGGGATAGGATCATAGTTGTAATAGTAGCTTTGAAGCCAGTTTTGTAGTTTCTAATAGATTCATAGGATTTAAATGCAAGGTCAGCTCAGTGGTCGTCCAAATTCTATACACAATCACTCCTCAAGCTCAAGAATTAGGAGTTTTGATCTCAAGGCTATATAAGGTGATAGAGGAAGCTTTAAAGGGTTTTAGGATTCCCGACCGAAAATAAGCTATGAGGAAGGAAAATGAATTTACCACCTACCACCAGGTCATGTTGAAAAGCAAAGCTTTTCAATTATTGTTGGATAAGAAGGTCAGTGAGATAAAATAAGAATTCAAAGTTATGGTCCACTTTATATTACCCGCCTTATTCTCACTAGACGGAGGAGTATTGACAATGGAATAGATTGCAGAAGCAATTAGGCTCAAAATCCAGGACTCCACACCACTCCAAAATTTGAGCTCAACACCTATAGTTCAGGAGATCGAGATGACACTTCTTCCCCTTTCCTAACTTTACTATCACATCAAAACTGTTTCATCAAGATGGGGAGGGGTTTATTTCAAATAAGTCCTTGATCTCGACAAATCCTATGAAAAATTATGCACCATCATCCTACCCACCAATGAAGATTTAGAGTCTCAACACACCACTTTCCTCAAACTATGAGGATTATTGTGTATCTGGGATCATGTCTCTGCAAGTGAAGGACCCCTGTGAGTCGCTAAAAATTGTGGAGCTAATTTTTTCCTTCAATGTATTCAACCCTTGTAGGTCTTCTTTCGACCCCTACTTCTTTTCCACATTAGGATGGCTTCATGCCCTAAAGGATAAAAGTCACTCTTGTTGAAAAGTGCAAAATATGCCACATGGTGTTTGCACAAATTTTCTTTATATTGACTTCCTTTTGGGCCTGAATCAAGACATGTGTTTTCCTAATGAGGATTTCCTCAAAATTGTTCTCAAAAATTCTGAAATCACCCACCAACTTGCCACATCGACCATTTCGTTGGGCGGATCATGTCTTCCACAAATGTATCTCTTTTTGGGCAGAGTTTGTCGGATAGTGCGGATTTTTTTTTAATTTCAGAGATGGACTTTTGGGGTGGTGTCATCATTCCTCATAGCTGATTGGATCATGTTTTAAATATAATGTGCTAGGATATGATCATCTTCTGGTAGCATATCTTCACAAAAATTCTACAAGATTTGGAGCGATTAATGAGACACCTCAAAAATTTATGAGAAAATATTGCTATGATCTAATCAGACCCTAGATCAGATTGCGATCTATCAAAAGTGAACACTTGTAGTTGTTCACCTCTATTGGTTGTGGTGGTGGCTCTTTATTCTAGCTATTTAAAGGGGTTTTTAGTAGAGGGAAATCATGCTTCTTAATCTTTTGTGCAAAGATATAGATCTTTAGGGAGATATATTTCTCGAGAATAGGAAAATACCACAGAGCACTATTTATGCTCTATGGCATATTTTATTTGTTAAGACTATTATCGGATTGGCATCCGACCTTTTCTTTTAGTTATTCTATTACAAAAAATATATTATTAATAAGAAATCTTTAATATTGTGCCTTTTATGGCCTTTATCACGAGTTTCTTTATATTTTTATGTTGAATGCTCTATGTCAAAGTCATACGTAGATATTTTGAATGATTTGTTTCATATTCCATTGGCTTTGATGTTTGAATGCTCCCTTTCGGAAATTAGGTCATGTTCATTATACTCTTCCCTTTTCCGTAAAGATTATGTTGTAAGAGCAAGGGAAGTTTTTTGAATATCTAAATATTCCTTTTAATCTCTGGGGTTTCTAGCCTTAGTTGTTTGTTTTCTTCCCAAAAATGAAGGGTCTATGACATTTTGTGTCTTTTTCATCAAGAGTAAGGAAATGATAAATTTTTAAATGTTGTAAAAACTTTGGCACATCACCATCTTATGTTTTTTCCTACATTTATCTTTTCCATTTTTCCCAAACACAAAGAAGAACCAACTTTATTTAAAAATACCAGAGGTCATTCAGTGAGGTGCAATTTGGTCCCTCACTCACTAAATTTCGTATAAGGCTAGTCAGAGAGGCACAAGCTTTTATGATCAACAATTACAATGGTAGATTATAATTCTTGAGTATGTATGCATGTGCATAGTATATGTAATACCCCTCCATTTTTCTCTTTTTATGTGATGGTAATCTATTATGATGTTATCATTATGGCATGCTTTAGATTAGCATAAATGATATTTGAATCAATTATGTTTTATGCCTTTGATTATATTATTGATGTTAGATTCGTCAGTTGGTAATACTGTATTGGTGAAGGGGACAAGATTACATCACTCGCTTGCAAGTGCCCTGCGATTTCGTTATTCCCTCTTCACGGTGTGTTTTATATGATGCAAATATACATGTGCGATATTCTATTGTTCGCAGGTTGATAGGTACAGGACATCGACTCCACCTGGTTTCATAGGGTTGAGCGTGTCCATTGCCAACGACATTTGATTGGGAGATAGTAGCTAGGTTTCTCGTGTCAATTCATTGCCCTAGTCATGAGTGTGTCATCGATTTTAGTCTGGTTCAGTTGTTTTAATATTGTTCTTTTGCCTTGATCTTATTAATTGCAAGTTAGAAAGGGTAATTAAATGGCCTATGTAGTTAAGCTGTTGATTAAATGAATCTGGTTATAATGTTAGAAATGTTATTTAATTTATTAACTAATTTAATTTAATTAATAAATAATTTAATCTCGGATTAGATTGATTTTATTAATTAATTAAATTAATTTTGTTGAAATAAATTAAGTTATTCATTTTGAAATTTATGGATTTTATCGTTTGAAATTGAAAATTAAAGAAAAGGATTTAAATTTCATTTTTAGAAAATTTTAAATTCAAAAATTGAAAAAGAGATATTTTGAGATATTTTTTGTTTTTTGTTTTCAAAAATTGATTATGGTGGTTGAATAGATATTTTTCATTTTTTTTTGGCTATTATTGGAATTTTGGATAAAAATATGGGAGAGGATGAAAAATTGAAAAATGGAGAAGTGAAGGAATTTCTGGTTTTGGGGGTTTTGGATTTGGATTTTAGAGAAGCTTAGTTGGATTTGCTAGGAAGAAGCTGGGATCTCTTAAAGAATCAGTGCTCCATCTAGCATCCTCTCTAGCTTCTGAAATCAGGTTCATTTATTTAGTTTATGTTGTTTTTGAAGAAAAATCCAAAGCTTTGATAAGTTGTTTGCAAAACCATGTTTGAAAAAAATAGAGAAAGTAGAGATTGTGGTGATAAACCCATGTCGAATCCTTTTGCAGTTTGTAAATCTTTGTTTCATTTGGGTTTTGTCCAAAAAAATTGCATGCCTGGTTGAAAATGATCATTTTAGAAATTTGCTTGCTCAACTAATTTGTTAAATTTCATTTTTCTGTATATAAATATATATGTGCAAATATATATATGGGTTTTAATGTTAGAATGTCTGGTTTATTAAAAAAAACACAAAAGGGAAGAGAAACCCACGTTTTTTTTGGGTCAGTTTTTCAAAATCCACAGTTGGCGGAATTTCATAAAATAAAATTTTATTTTAAAAATATTTGGAGGGTTTGGGGGGGGGAGTCATAGGGGGCTCACCCCACCATGTCCCCCATGGGAGGCATGTGGGGGAGGCATGCCCTGCGCATCCACCCCCACTCCCTTGCACCGACCGCACCAAGGGTTCGACTGTGTGTAACACAACCGACACCCTTAGGGGTTCCGGCTGTGTTACACATAGTCGGCCCAGGTGAAGGGTCGGCTGCAACAACCACCTCATCCTTTGCTCGACGCGCGCCCCTATGTGGCCGCCATTTGACTTTTGGGTATTTCATTTTTTTTTGGCAAAAAATAAATAAATAAATAAATAAATAAATAAATAAAAAAAATAATAAATGTATATTATTAATATTTAATATTATATTAATATAATATTAAAATATTAATATATATATGCAACAAGATATATTAATTAATATTTTACATATTATATTCGTATAATATTAAAATATTAATATATATAAGCAATTTAAATATAATATATATATATATATTTAAATAGATGATTTAAATGAAATTAAGAATTTAAGTTATAATGTTTTAGTTAAGTTGTGGATTTTCATTTTAAAAATAATGTAATTGTGAAACTTAAATTTATGTGCAATAGTCCAATTATTGATTTGATATTAAAACAATATATTGGAAAGGGAAAATATTGAGTTTAAGAGTAATATTTTTAATAGCAAGATCAAATGATATTAAAATGTTTTATTTTGCAAAAGAGAAATAATTATTTTTAAATGAAATGTTTTGAATTAATGAAGTAACTGCTTTATTTTATTAGTATTTTCAAACAGTTAAGGGTTAAATATTTGGTTTAAATATATTTAAATATAATATATATATATATATATTTAAATAGATGATTTAAATGAAATTAAGAATTTAAGTTATAATGTTTTAGTTAAGTTGTGGATTTTCATTTTAAAAATAATGTAATTGTGAAACTTAAATTTATGTGCAATAGTCCAATTATTGATTTGATATTAAAACAATATATTGGAAAGGGAAAATATTGAGTTTAAGAGTAATATTTTTAATAGCAAGATCAAATGATATTAAAATGTTTTATTTTGCAAAAGAGAAATAATTATTTTTAAATGAAATGTTTTGAATTAATGAAGTAACTGCTTTATTTTATTAGTATTTTCAAACAGTTAAGGGTTAAATATTTGGTTTAAATTTGATCATGTATCTGGAAGAGATAATATTAAAATTAATTTAATTGAGTCAATAGACTATTGAATTTTATAAAGGCACCAGATATATGATGTTTTTAAAAAGTCATCATGGATTTCAATTGGTTAATGAAGTTAGTATTTCCCTTCTCTACAATCATTGAGGCAATTAATTATATTAATCAATTATTCAGTTAAGGAAATTATTATCCTTGTTGTAAAATCATTTCGAAAAGGAAATGGATTTACATTATCCAAAAGTAGTTTATTTCAATTAATTTCAGTGAATATTCCTTCGTATCCTTGTTTGGGGAAGTTGGTTAAATCTGTATTTAATAATTTAAGTCTTCCTAAAGGGGTTTAAATTATGTGGGTTGTCGATTTGTTACGCCAGCTTGTTTTGAATGCCTTGGGTAGTACTTGGGCTCTAGTCAGTATTTTACCCGGTTTCCATGAACGAGGATGTTTGTGCCTCCTGTGGAAGGAGTGGATTATGTGCTTGTTGCCTCCAGTGTTGGAGTGAGTTCTTTTTATGTTTCCTCCTAGAGTTGGAGTGGTCGTGATGTCTTGTTGTACACAATTGGGTTTCCATTGTGATTGGTTATGTCTGGTATATTGTCAAGTAGAAGAATGACTTCCGTTAGGGGCCAGAGCCATGAGAGGTAAATTGGGTAACCTTCGTAGGTAGTTTATTCGAGTGATAACCAAAACAGGGTAATCCATGTCAGTAATGTTATGGTGTACTTGTAGTTGGTACTTGATTGTTATGTGTATGGTTTTCTTAACATACTTGATCTGTTATTTTTGGAAGCAATGTAACCATGCTAGAGTGGTACTTGAGTGTACTTGTGATGTATTTGAGTTGTACTTGTGCGGTTCTTGTGCTTGGTTGTATCAATTTGAGTCAGCCTATGTCTAGAGGTAGATGGTCTTGTCTTGGTACCTTTGTTACTATCTCCTAGCACGGGGGGTGGGCCTTTGGGTTCCACTTGGTTGGGTGGTGTGCACCTTACTCTGTTGGGCTTTCTTCTTGTTCGTGTTGACGAGATTTCCAGTTGGAGAGCTCATGGGATCCAGTTATCTTTTATGCTTATTTTCATTTCAGTTGCTCTTGTATTCATTACCCCTCATTGTAATTAGGTGGAAGTTGTAATATGTAATCATGCTTTTGGATTTACCTCATTCGGGGAATGAGAGTTGTAACCTTATTGTTAAATGAGATCTTATGGTATCTCTATTTCCTTGATGAATTTATCTTGTATGGAATGTATGAGTTCTTAATTTCATAAGTAATTAAATGTTGTGGTTTCTATTCATTAATGTTGTTCATGGGTAATTAAGTAATCTCAGTCTCGTAACCTTAGAGGTTGTTGCAATGTGTAGTGAACTTGCATATTAATTGTATTTAAAAAAATTAAAATAAAATAAAATTAGTTCGTTTGAGTAGTTAATTGCAACTTCCTTTAGGGTTGCGTGGTGGGGCGTTACAGTATATAATTTTTTTTCCAACAATATCATTTAATCTCTATTTATAAAATGAAAGAGAATGTGACATTACAAAATCTATTTGAATTATTTAAGAAATTTGAATGAAATCAAATGTATGATGACTACACAATTGTGAAAAAATGGTTTGTAGGGTTTGATAGAGCTTTAGTAATGCAAGACAATAGGAATAATCTTTGCAAAAAGATACAAACTAATTATTCACCATAAATGATTTCCATTCACTACATGACCCACATAATGAGTTTAAAATTTAAATCTAGTTCAAAAACTCTACTCATACTTTTGTTGAAGTACCAATTTTTTTTATAAAATTTAAAAATTTTGCTAAGGGAAGAACTATAGGAAATAAGCTTCTTAAGGATGTTGATACTAGATGGATTTCCTTGTATGGAATAACATGAATTTTTTTAGAATATCAGTCCTTATTGGAGTAATATACAAACATCACCACATAGTAGATAGAGCCTCTGACCTCTTACATAGGTTAAGCGACATAAATACACTCTTAAATTTATTTATCATTCTCCCCATGATAGATGAAATTAAAATTGTTGTTAAAAAATCTCAAGAAAGAACCATGTTTATTTTATAACATATTAAACTATGTAAAATTACATGCATCACCTTCGATAATCTATATTTATCAAATCTATCATTTACAAGTCTAAAATTTAATAGTTGACACTTGATGAAAAATTGAATAATCCTACTATTTTTTTTTAATAATTTAATACAAGTGGGGAGTTATGTCTTTGTATGGGGATATGAGATACCAATGCATTATTTTACTATGGTTAGACACACTATCAAAGAAGAAACTGTTACAAGGGAAAATTTTGACAACATTGTTAATTATATAAGTACTAATTTAAATATTATTGCAAAATCTCTCTCCTTAGAGATTAGAGAACAATTTCCTCATGATGAACTTATTGAAGCCATGTCTTATGTGTATCCTCAATAGTGGGTCAATTGCAAACCAACTAATTTTTATAACAAGATACAAAATCTGGTATATCATTTTTCCAAAACTTCAAAATTAAATAGACAAAAACTAAAAGAAATTAAATAAATCTAAGTAGCTATCAACCCATTTTTTAACAACAATGATGAAACAATTTAAACTTATGAGGAGTCACTTCTAAGATGGATCAATAACGAAGTTTTGAGAAAATTTAAGTTAGAGAAAAATATTTCATGATTCAATATATTCTATATAATATCTTCTAATGTTGGCCTCTTATGAGTAATTTGTTTTTCTAGAAATTTTTGATCACTACTAGCACTACTAACCATATCATTTCCACCAGTAATACTAGATTCTCCACCATGCCCTAGTTGTGATTATATCCGACTATCGATATTTGAAGTAACAAAATGAGTTGTACCACCTATCCTTGTATGCCCTTGGTCTTGTTTATCAACTCCAATGCCTCTAAAATAACCACATCTTCTAGTGTCTACCTATGTTACCACCCAAGCACTGCCTTGTCCTTTAGACCCCAAACCACCACCTTCATAACCCATTTTGTCAACTAGCATTACCCTTGAAGTATATGTTTCTTGTGGTCTCACCAAAACTAGTTTTTTATGTATAGTATGCACTAGGAATGGTATCCAAGGATTTCTCTTCCATATAATAATTATATTGATTATTAGTTTCTTCAGAGGGATGCTCTATATTCCACAAATTTCTAAACTCATCATCTTCTAGGATCTCTTCAAAACTTGCACTAGTTTTTGGATCACCTATATCCTTCCTCACAGAACAAAAGGAATTTTATTTTGTTTGTGTCCATTGTCCCTATCTACAAGATTCTCTTAGAGAATCTGGTATTTTTGAAGTAGATGGTTGATCAAATATTTTATAAAAAATGTCATACCTCCTAATTGACATCTCTATTTCTCTCTGTGGGTGTAATGCCATTATTTTTGTTGAGTATTCTTCAAAATAAATACCTTTATTAATATTAGTTTCCTCCATTACTTTTTTGACCTCATCCCAATTTTTTTTATTTTTAAAGATTTATAGGAAGGGTTTATTTTGATGTTGAATTCTACTTCCAACATTCTTATTGGACACACACCTTTCTTTAATGAAATAATCTAGGCTATATTGCTTGTGAGATTCAACTTCAATTTTTTAAGATTTCATGGACCATGTTGAATGATTTTCTCTCATATGTGAACCATCTACACACAAAAAAGTTAATGAAGGAAATATGTGTTTCTTTTTTTGATTAATAAAGTATAGTTAATCTATACTATTCCTTTGTCATAAATATTCCAATACAAAAACCCTCTCTCTCACATTTATTGGAAGTTTATAGGGATCTACACATGGTCCATAAAATATTAGCACAATATATTCTTCCATGAAGTACTAGTCAACCAATTGTATTTTTGATCCGAGTTGAATGCAATCACTACTAGAATAAAACAATCTAGGAATTGGATTATTTGTAATTGATTGATATAATGGAGCCAAAAAATAGTCTAAAAAATGATTGTAGTTCCTCAAATTATCATTAATTCTTATGTTAGAGGTCCAATCATATAGTGGAGCCACTATTTTTGCCTCATCATTCATATAGGGCTGAATTTGAAGCTTGTTGGTAAAAAAAATTCCATTAATTTTTACTAGAAATAAATAACACAAGTAGGTTTTGAATGTAAATATTTAAGTAGAACTTCCTTTAATCATTAAAATATTTTTTTGCATGGATTTTGCAACATGCTCAAGAAATCTATATTTAACAGGTGGAGTAACATAATGGATATCATAGACAATTTAAGGAGGCTTTCACCCACTTCCATATTACTAAACAATCCAAGGAAAAATGCTAGCTTGGAAATAATATCTTTAACCCATAGTTGAAAAGTTTCAATTTTATAAGGAGACTTATGATTCTCTTTGAATACATTACCATGCACTATTATCTTTTTGAGAAAATAATTTTCAGACATTTGAGGGGATGCTTCATAATCACTAACACATCTCTCTAGGTAAATGTGGATATTTTCAAAAGATTTAGTTGGAAACCCCAACATAATTCTAAAATATTTTGTAGTAATGGGTAACATGTATTTTTGGCTAACTCTTTTAACAATCAATTTTCTATTATCATCATACTTTTGGGTGTAGAGCATGATAAATTTTGGGATAGGGAAACCCTCAAGTAACATCATGTGTCCTAATCCAACCACCCATGGTGTAGCGATACTATTAATTGGTAATTTTCTATTTTTGGTAGATTGTATTTGCATTCCAACTTTATTCTCACATGAAAATATAATTTTTGAGTTAAGCCTACCATCGATTATAGGATCTTAAATATCGTGGTAATCGTCAATGAAACCCGAGGTTTTAAGCAATTTGGCATAGTCTATTTTTTAATTTTATTTTAATTTCCCAATTGTTGGTTTGTTAGGGAAGGTAAAAATTATTGTAAACCCTCAACCCTAAACCCAAAGATTAAAATTTTAAAAAATGATGAAATTTAGGATTTATGTCTTTCACCTACCTAGAATTTGAAAATATGAATACAAATACTAATGCAAACTGACTATTGCATCCCAAATCTCCTTGGTGCATTGAAATCTCATTGACTCTCTCACTTCAAAATAATATCACTTAGCAATTTAAAGTTCACTTCTTATTTTTATTTTAATTTTTGAATAGAAAAGTGAATGAAACATGTTACCTCATGACTCCATAATTAACACATTACAATTATGTATTTCCACTTCAAACAAAATTTAGCAGTTGTCCTACATGTTTGTGGCTTCAATTAATTCATCATGTTCAATGAGTGGTGGCGTATTTTGATCTAAAATAAAATCTCAACTGTTGATATTTGTAAATCTAATGGCTCTAGAGTGATTCAAGATGTTTGAGTTTGCAAGTCTAGTGCTCTAGACATTTTGTTCCAAAATGAAACTTCATCAAGCATTCATCAAATTTTTTTAATATATTATTTCTAATTTTCTAAGGATATATTATTATGTCATGTCAATATGAAATGAAAATATTTATTATGGTTATTTTTATTATTATATATATCATATTTTATATTGTAATCATTTTTCAAAATTTCTAAGAATTTAGTTATATGTAAGACCTAATGGCTCAAATTTATATAATTCTACTTAATTATCCATCTATAGAGAAAATATTCTATTTAGTCCATGAAATATATTATACTATTACTTGAATAATCACTAACAAAAAATAATTCATTATTACAAATGAATAACAAAGATAACACAATCCTTGAATATATTATGAATGAATTAAAATGTTACATATATTTTTAAATATGAATAATCACTAACAATATATGTTTGAAGCATAGATTAATGTGTTTTTTGTGGATGATAAAGTAGATGTTATTTTAAAATGCATGCTATTGTAATTAAAATAATGTTGAATTATTATGATGCGAATATTTTAATTGTTGATTATTTATGGAGTAACCTATTGATGAGATATTGAGTGCAAATGAGTGCAGGAACATGTTGAAGGCGAGAACATGGTTGGGTAGAGATGACCTAATTTCCTAGAAATAGTTGACATGATGGAAGTCCTATGCACACACTCACATAGTTGCATTAATCCTGTATTGTGAATGATTATGTTATGCATAGTGTTATCATGATTATGTCATTTCCTATTGTGTGTTATGATTTAAATAATAATTGTCTTATGGTAGTTTTGTTTGCAAAAATTACATTGATTGGGAAAACAAAATATTTTATTTTCAAATGTTTGATAATGATAAATTTCATAATTTATATTATATATATAATAATATGATAAGGGTATTATTATATAAATATATAAATAGTTATTATTAAAAAGAAAAATTAAATTAAATTAAATATGTTTTAAATTATTTGCATGATTATTATTAAAAAGAAAATAAAATTAATTAAAATAAGTTTTCTTAAAATTAGATAGAATAAGTTTAAAATTTAAATAATTTGCATGATAAATCATGCATGAGGTGAAAATTCAGTTATAAAAATAAAATAAATACTCCAACTGGAGTTGAATTTTATTTGCATGAAAATATTTCAACCATAAATAAGAGAGCTCAAAAAAAACACACATGATGGTTTTGGGAGATCATAATTGGTAGGGTAGTGACTAAGAGCTGGGCATTGTGAGCAGTGTGAGGATTTAATACAAGAGAAAAGACTAGGTAAGTAATCCTTTATTCACCATTACTTATTATATGGTGATTTGCGCTCATAGAATTATATGCATATCACTAAATATCATCAATACCTTACAAAACAATTGCTACTTTAACTCCGACAATTGATCAATATATATACGACTTTAGAAATGCCTAAGTGTAGTCGACCAACAAGAAATATGATTAGTGTATATTCTTGAAACCTTAGGATCTTTCAAATCACCCCCTTTCATATGAGTTTTTCTATTGCCTACTTATAAAACAGAGTTTGTCATGTCTACCATTGAATCAACCTCATATTAGCACATCTAACTTTATAGTAGCACTTGGATCATATAATTGATCATAGTTTGAAAAGATATCCATGACCATCATCAAACCCATGCAAAGAGTATCTTGTATAATATAGAATAATAATAATTCATTTCAATTTAAAATCAAATGCAAGTTTCTTGTTGTTGTTACAAAATCCTACGCAATAATTTTTAGATGCAGAGATAACAGTACACAATACCAATTCTAATATATATGTATATAGAGTATGAGTATTATACCCAAATAAGTGATTTGATTATGACTGCAACCTTACATAAATTCTTGTTGCTATTATAAATCCACTTTTTATTTAGTAACCTTTGCAAATTTGAACAATAGTATATTGGTAAACATTTTATATTTGATGTGACGATTCCATAGTAAAACTGTAAAACCATACAAATGAAACTATCATTTTGTTGTTATGTATTTGACTATTTTATTTCCAATCAACATATCAAAACTATAATTATAATTATATATACATACATATATATATATACATAATCATACATATGTATATACATATAACTATATAAACATACTAGTAAAAATATGCATTACATGTTATGAATTAATTTATTATGGATTTAACCTACAAGATATTAAAGATTAATTAGTATTGCATGTAATTGAGAAATATTATTAGTCAATAGTCTATTTGCATGTCAATAATCAATATTTCGTGTCTATAATCAAGTTGCATGCCAATAATTAAAATGAATGTCAATTATGTTGCAAGTATGGATGTGTTTGGTGGTGTTGTCATTAATGTTTTCATTGATGTCAACATAGTTTAGGTTGATTGCAAATGGTACTTGTATAGTTGAGACACCGTAGAAGTGCGTAGAGTACATGGAGCTATATTTATGAAGTTGTAGTTGTGCTTTTTCCAAGTACTTTTGAGAAAATTAAGAAATATTGAAGGCAATGTTGAGTGTGTGTTCTAAGTGTGCTCCAGTATTGTGCTCTGAATTTCTTCTACATTGATCCTATGCCTGTACGGATCCGTGGTATTGTTTATGAGCTTCAATGGATAATATATCTTGAGTTCTAGCTTCTGGATTGATGGATAATGAAAGATGTGTTCACCAGTGTGTGAATTGGTTTGACAAAACTATTTCATTGTGGACTAGGAGAAATGTTTTCACTCTGCAATCTTTTGGTGTTTTGTTTCCGATCTTGCGGATCTAGGAGATGATTCATTTTGATGTTTCCTATGTTTTGAAAATGTGCTTGTGATTTGGCACTCCGAAAGACCTACTCCAGAGCTCTTGTGTGTTGCTAGTTGGTCCAATTGGATTGTTGAAGAATATTCTATGAATGAAGATTGTTGTAGTTGCTGTGGTTGTACCTAAAGGTTTCTTAGAGATGGTAAATTGTCTGGTGAAACGTGTTGAGTGATCCATGTGTGATTATCTTGCTAGATATTCCTATACTTCAAAGATCATTGATGTTTTCATTAGGTTTGGCCGACCTGGTGTCTACATGTTACATAAAAAATTGCATTGAATTAAGGAAGCATGTGGCTGATCCAAGATATTGTTTGGATCCTAATTAAATGTGTAATTGATCCTCATTCTTATCCATTGTGGGAATGTTGAGTAGCCAACCTAATTTGAATTTGTAAATTGAAGGATGTTTAGTCAACCTTGGCGAATGCTTCTAGGGTTGAAGATGGTATAAAAGAAAATCAAAATTTTGCAAATTGAAAATCAATCGAATCAATCAATCAAGCAAGTGAAGTGTGTGAACAAGTGCGAAAAGAAGAGTGTGTAAGAATGAATCAAGGCATCGGTACTTTGATGTGTTAGATTCCTGAAAGTAGTGAGATGATAGTGTCTACAATCTTATGATCAAGCTGCGAATGTGTGGAACCTTTGTGGTGGATATTTATTTATCATCTTTTTTTGTAGGCAGTGAGCCTCCTTCTAGATAGTGAGTCCTATTATAGGTAGTGAACCTTTGTATCTGGAAGTGAGCCTTTGTATCTGGTTTTTCATTATTACTATATTGTGAGATAATCCTCACCGTGGTTTTTCTATCATTGGGTTTTCCATGTAGATATGGTATCTTTGGTGTTTGCTTTCTGTTATTTACATTTCATGTTTACACTTTATAACATACTAGATTAAAGTGGAATTTATTAAGGTTAGAAGTAAAGAAATTTGATACAACTGATTCAACCCCCCCTCTTAGTTGTCTTATGTATTTCAACAAAATATACATTAAACCATCATTATTCATGAAAAGAAAAGAGTTATTTATTTTTATGTACACATATTTATTTTATTTTATATGTGATTTGGTTTTAGCTTTCTGGATGGGTACTAAATATGGACTAACAAAGAGAAGTTGATTATATTTTCTAGATCTACCTACCATTTACGATTATTTTATTTAAAAAAATCTATGTGTACTATTGAAATAGATGCATGCTATTTTGTTGTCTTTTTCATATCCTAATAGTATGGAATAGTATGCTCATTTGTGAAATTCACGTAGTTATATCAGGTTGCTCAAGAGTCTATATTTTCATTCGTTTCTAGGTTGCTAGTCTTCTCATGTAGGGTTAGGTATTCTTTAGGTTAGAAATAATTTTGAGGAAGCATAAGCTTTGTGGTTGGGTAGAAAAGTGTGTGAGCCATGTTCTCATCTCTTGGTTTGTGGATGACCCTTGGGTTAGTGATGGTCATAGACTCTCTAGTTATTATGTTTCTCTTATATCTTTAATTTTATTGTTATGACCAAATAAACATGAGATCCCAAGTGATACTCTTGCATAAATTATATCTTGAACTCTTTAATACTTGTCTAGATAGTATTTCATGTGATGATGTACCTTATTTTTTATACTTAACATTTTGGATCATAAAATTTTATATGTGAGATATAATATGTCATTTATATTTTGAAGAGGTTTCATTTCATTTCTATATTTATGTGAAAATGAGTTACACTTTGTTTTTTTGAGATAGTTTAGGGCATCAAACCTTATGTTTTAGTATTAAAGATCTAGGTTTAAAACTAGGACCTTTGTCTACTATGCTAAGGTGTAAAAATTGATGTAGGTCATTTCATAACCATGATGCAAACTAGGAAAAATGACCACAGTGTGTTGCAAGAATGAAGGTGTTGTCATTGATATCAAATATTCAATTGGATATCAACTAGTTTCTATTGTCATTGATGTCAGTGATGTAGGTTATTGGCTGTATATGTCGAGGATATTGAGAAAATTGTAATGAAGGAAGGTTGCAGGTGTTCAGTGGTTGCTCCGGGTTTTTCTCTGGGATTTTTTCCAAAGTTTGTGTGGTTCAGATATGTTGGTCATGGTTGTTGGAAGCTACTATATCTATATTCTTGGCTTTTGATTCATTGTACAGTGTGAGTTATGTTCACCAATTGTGAACTGTGGTTTTCTATGTTTCTGGTTGAGGTTTGGGAGAAATGTTGTTGGTTTGGATTTTTTTTTGGTCGAGTCTTATGACTTGCAGTTCTAGAGTTAAGTTTTTATGATCGTGTTGAAGATAATTCTGGTGTCTAAAAGGATTTGATCATGCTAAGGATTGCGTGTACTTAATTGTTTTATGTTTTTTACACTGGTTTGGCTAACCTTGTGTTGAACACTACTTTCAAAATTGATTTAGTGTGTTGGGACCTATTTGGGTCCTCATCAAGCATGTTTTTGGGTTGCCCTCATTCTAATTCCACCTTAATATGTTTTGGCACTGACGTAATTTGAATTTAATGATGGATGGCTGAATTTGGATATGTTTAAAGTTGAAGATAGTATAAATACATGATGAGTTAGTGGTGAAAAAAGAGAAAGAGATAAGTGCAAAGAAATAATGTAGATAGATTTGAATCAACGTGTGTGTGTGTATGTGATGTGAGTATGGAAGATCAGTGCAAATTCTAAATGCTGAGTTTTTGGATGTAGTGAGCTAAAGGTGTACTCTATCATTCATGCATGTCTGCAAGTGGTTGAGTAAATTTTGGTGGAAATCTCTGTTGCATTGAGATTATCTTCCCTCTATAACATATCTCTTCTATATTATTTGTATCTCTATGGTAGTGAGTCCTCTGGGTGGTTAACCCTATTGGACAGTGAGTCCTAATCCGAATAGTGAGTCCTTGTTTTGGCAATGAGCCTTTTTGAGGCAGTGACCCTTTGTAATCAGTTTTGATATTCTCTATAGTGTGAGTTAATCCTCACCGTGGTTTTTCCCTCATTAGGTTTTCTACATAAATCTGGTGTTACTATGTTTGTGTGATGGTTTTCCATTTCTGCACTTGCACTTAATGTTTAATAATTTTAGCATAGTTAAGAATTTGTGATTGATCTAAGTTCCGGTGAATGCTTTAAAAGTTTGAATTTGGTACAACCAGTTCACCCCCCTCTCAGTTGTCTTGTTCAGTAATTGGTATAAGATTTTGGATCCTTGGAGAAGAGATTAACCACTTAAGGAAGGTCTAAGATGGCTAGCAAAGATACTAATGATTACCTGAGGTTTGATGGAACTAATTATGCTATTTGGAAAATCTTGATGGAATAATATTTGGATTATTGTGGATATGATGTGGGTAAAGCTTACAAGAATAATTATACTCCTCCTACTAATGGTTCGAGTATGGATGATGAGATCAAGGCACATGAAGCAAACAATAAGGTGAAATACATTTTTGAATAATAGTCTTGTACACTCTAAGTTGATTAAAGTTTAAAATCTGAAGATTGCTAAGGAAGTTTGGGATGCTATGGAAAAGGCATATGAAGGAGATGAAAGTGTCAAAGAGGAAAATTTGCAAAATTTGGAGACACAGTTTGAGATCCTACATATGTCTAAAGATGAGAATGTTAAAGCTTATGTACAAAGATTGGATGAGGTAGTACCTGGAATGCAAGAACTTGGTGCTACAATAGATGAATCCATAATTGAAAATAAGATTCTTTGAACTCTCCTTGATGCTTACAATGAAAATGTATGTGCTATTGAAGAACATATATATTACAAGACTTACACTAAAGATCAGTTGTTGGGAACTCTGACATCTTATGAGATCAGAAATTCAAATTTGAGAAATGGATCCAAATCAGAAACTGCTTTTAAGGCTACAAAAGTTGAAGACCCAGATGAAGAAAATATTGATGAAGTAGAAGCTAACTTTGTGAGAAGGATGAAGAAAGGATCTGAAAATTATGAAGGTATGTCACCCTTTAAATGCTTTAGTTGTGGAGGAATAGGTCATTATTCTTCAAGGTGTACAAAAAGAGCTAAGAGGAATAAACAAAGATATGAGAAAGAAAAGAAAGGTAAGAATATCAACAAAGCATACTATAAGAATGAGGATGCTAGTATATCTGATGAGAAATTTGATTATGGAGATCCTGATGACAATGAATTCTTTTTCTTGGCTATAAAATATGAATCTACCTTTGCTAATTCTAAAAAATAGGTAAAGGAATACCCTTCAGAGAAGGAGACAAATTAAGATAATGTAATCTCTACCCTACATGCTAAACATGAAAATAAATATTGGGTTTTTGATAGTGGTTGTTCACATCACATGACTGGTGATAGAATTAAGTTTGTTAAACTTAAAAAATATGATGGATGTTTGGAGATGATCTTAGTGCTAAAATCTGTGGGATAGGTTCAGTAAGTTTTGATGGCAAGCATAATATTGATGATGTCTACTATGTTAAGGGTTTAAGGAATAATATCTTAAGTGTTGAACATACGTGAAGTAAAGGATATAATATTCTATTTAAGGATGAAAGATGTGAAATCAAGAAAGATTCTAGAATAGTGATTGTTGCAAGAAAGAAATTTGAAGGAAATACCTATCAATTTAAGGGTGCTGATGGATGATTCTTTATGACTAAGATCAATGGTAGTTGATTGTGGAATAAGAGAATGTGTCATATGAATTTTGATAACTTGGCAAGGATTATTGCAATATAGGCCATGAGAGATTTACCGAGGATTAGAAATATTATTAATTCTATTTGTAGGAATTCTTAGTTTGGGTTGCAAGCAAGAAGCAATTTTAGATCAAAGGAACAATCTACTACTGGAATATTGGATTTAATTCATATAGATCTCTGTAGTCCTCCAAGAGTGAGAATTCTGCAAGGAAAAAGGTACTTTATGCATTTGATTGATGATTATTCTAGGTGTACATGGGTTACAGTTCTAAGAGAGAAATTTGATGCATTAGATAGATTCAAGACATTCAAAGCTATGGTTGAGAATGAAGTAAATTTGAGGATAAAATGCTTAAGTTCCGAAAGAGGTGGTGAATTCACCTCCCATGAGTTGAATATATTTGTGAAGTGCATGGAATAAAAGGACAATTATCTGCTATCATAACTCCTCAATAGAATGGAGTTGTTCAAAGAAAAACAATTCAAGAGGCCGCTAAATAAATGATTACAGAGGCTGGTCTACCATAATTTTATTGGAGAGAAGCTATTCACACTACTATTTATGTATTTAATCAAGTTCAAGAAAGATAAAACAATACAAAGAATCCCTCTAAACTATGGTGTGGAACAATTCCTACTATTAAGTACTTCAAGGTATTTGGAAGAAAATGTTATATTAGACAAGATGAAGAAAATTTAGGGAATTTTGATGCAAGAAGTGATGAAGGTATTTTTTTGGGATACTCTACTAAAAGTAAAGCTTACAAATGTTTCAATAGAATACCGAGGAAGATTGTAGAAAGTACAAATGTCAAGGGTGATGAAGCAATGAAGAATTCAATTGATGTTGATGGATATGTATATGATGAATCTGATTACATAAGGATTGAAGAAGTTGTGGAAGAATATTAAAAGGATGAGAAAGAGAAGAAAAAATAAGTAAAAGAAGAAGAAGAAGATCTGGTAGTGTCCCTAAAGACACCTAGACATGTGCAAAAAAAATATTCAAAAATTCAGATCATTGGAGACATGACAAAAGGAGTATTGATAGGAAGCAGAGCTACTACTAGTGAATTAAATATGTGTTTATTTTATGAGATTGAATCAAAGACTGTAAGTGAAGCATATAAAGATGAGAGTTGAATGGAAGGTATGAAAGAAATTATGCAGATTAAGAAGAATCAAACTTGTGAACTGGTCTCAAGATCAGAAAATAAAAACATTATTGGATCAAAGTGGGTGTTCATGAATAAGTTGCATGAGAATGGAGAAGTGATCATAAACAAAGCAAGGATTTTGTGTAAGGGCTAATCACAACTAGAAGACATAGATTTTCAGGAGAATTTTTCTCCAGTCGAAAGAATGTAAGCTATTAGGATGTTTTTAGAATTTTTTTCTCATAAAGATTTTAAGGTCTATCAGATGGATGTTAAGTCTACATTTTTGAATAACGAACTAGAAGAAGATGTATACATGGAACAACCAGAAGGATTTCAGTTGTCAGATCAACCGGATATGGTTTTTAGGTTGAAGAAAGATTTATATGGATTGAAGCAAGCTCTTAGAGCTTGATATGCAAGGTTAGATAGGTACTTGATTCAACAAGGTTTCAAAAAAGGTATGACATTTTGTAATCTATATTTCAAAATTGAAAATGACAAAATCTTAATTGTGGTTGTATACGCTGATGAAATTATTTTTGGAGGAAATGAAACCATGTGTCAGATGTTTTTGGAAGAAATGCAAAGAGAATTTGAGATGTTTATGTTTAGAGAGATGAATTTATTTCATAGGCTACAAGTTAATCAAACAGAGAAAGGGATTTTTATTTCATAGTCAAATTATGTGAAAGAGATGCTGAAGAATTTGGGTATGGATGGTTCCAAACCGATATGGACATCTATGGTGACTGGTTGAAAATTAGGTAAAGATGATGATTCACCTATAGATAATCAGAGAAAGTATAGATCTATGATTGGTGGACTATTGTATTTGAGTACTACTAGACCAACTATCATGCATGTTGTCTTTCTTGTGGCTATATTTCAAGAAGATCCTAAGGAAACACATGTTGTTTCTATTAAAAGAATATTTAGATATTTGAATGACACTCCAAATTATGGCTTATGGTATCTTAGGGATATTGACTTTACAGTAAGTGTTTATACATATGCAAATTGGGTTAGATGTGTAGATGGAAGAAAAGTACAAGTGGTGGTGCATTCTTTCTTGGTTGTAGATTTGTGGTATGGTTGAGTAAAAAGAAAGATTCAGTTTCTTTATGTACTATTGAAGCTAAGTATATTGCTGCTGCATCTTGCTGTACATAAGTTTTATGGATGAAATAGACATTGAAAGATATCATAGTTGTGTATGCTAGTCCTATTTCCATATTTTTTGATAACACAAGTGCAATTAACATTTCAAAGAATGAATTGATGCACTCAAGGAAAAAGAATATATCTATCAGCTATTAGTTCTTGAGAGAGAAGGTTGTGGATAATGAGGTAAAGATTGAGTATATACCTACGAAGGATCAAATTGTTGATATATTTATGAAGGATCTTCCTAAAGATACTTTTGAGTATCTCTAGGAGAAGTTAGGGGTCATTGTCCCTCCTTTCTTGAACTAGATGCATATGGAGATGCATCATTCTAGTGGATCTATGGATCTATCTTTCTTCTAGACTAATGTTTTGGTGGCTAACTCTCAAGGGGAGCAGGTAGTGTCATGTGTTGTCATTGTATTAGCATTCTATTTTTAATTTCAAAGGGGAAATCAATGTACAATATCATTTACCTTTTCCATTGATTTAAAAGGGGGAGAGGAGGAAGATGAGATGGAGAAAAGTATCATGTGAAAAATATTATTGATTAAGGGGGATAAATTGAAAGAAAAATCATGAAAAGTGTCTTCAGAGCTAGTATGTTGTCTTTGATGGTTTTTCACATCATGTGTTGCCATCAATGACAAAGGGGGATATTGTTGCAAGAATGAAGGTGTTGTAATTGATGTCAATTGGTCAATTGATCAATTGGTTGCTATTATCATTGATGTCATTGATGTAGATTATTGGCTGTATATGTTGAGGATATTGAGAAAATTGTAATGAAGGAAGGTTGTAGGTGTTTAGTAGTTGCTCATGGTTTTTCTTCAAGATTCACTCCAATGTTTGTGTGGTTTAGATATGTTGATTATGGTTGTTGGAATTAGTTTCTATATCTAGATTCTTGGCTTCTGATTCATTGTATAGTGCAAGTTATATTCACCAGTTGTGAACTGTGGTTTTCTATGTTTTTGGTTGAGGTCCGGGAGAAATGTTGTTGGTCTAGATTTTTTTTGGTTGAGTCTTATGATTTGCAGTTTTAAAGTTATGTTTTTATGATCATATTGAAGATAATTTTGGTGTCTGGAAGGATTTGATCATTCTAAGGATAGCGTGTGCTTAATTTTTCTATGTGTTTTACACTATAATGGATAAACTTGTGTTGAACACTACTTTTGAAGTTGATGAAGCATTTTGGGACGTATTTGGCTCCTCATCAAGCATGTGTTTGGATCACTTTCATTCTAATTATACCTTAGGATGTTTTGGAACTGACCTAATTTGAATTTAATCATGGATGAACGAATTTTGATATGTTTCAAAGTTGAAGAAGGTATAAATACAGGATGAGTTAGTGGTGAAAAAAAGAAAGAGATAAGTGCAAAGAAATAGAGTAGATAGATGTGAATCAGTGTGTGTGTGTGTGTGTGTGTGTGTGTGTGATGAGAGTATGGTAGATTAGTGTGAATTCTAAATGCTGAGTTTTTGGATGCAGTGAGATGAAGGTGTAATCTATAAATCATGCATGTCTACAAGTGGTTGAGTAAATTATGGTGGAAATCTCTATTGCATTGAGATTTTATTCTCTCTATAATGTATCTCTTCTATCTTATTTGTATCTCTATGGCAGTGAGCCCTCTAGGTGGTTAACCCTATTGGATAGTGAGTCTTGATCTAGACTGTGAGTCCTTGTTTTGGCAGTAAGACTTTCTCATGAAGTGAGCCTTTATAATCGGTTTTGATATTCTTTATAGTCTGAGTCAATCCTCACCATGGTTTTTACCTCATTGGGTTTTCCACTTAAATATAGTGTTACTATGTTTGTGTGATGGTTTTCAATTTTTGCACTAGCACTTAATGTTTAATCATTTTAGCAGAATTAAGAATTTTTAATTGATCTAAGTTTTGGTGAAGCTTTAAAAGTTTAAATTTGGTACAAATGATTCACCCCCCTCTCGGTTGTCTTGTTTAACACAATGGACTGTACAACAATGAGAAAAATGATAGGTTGGACCAAATCCTCAACCTTCTAACTGAAACAAAGAACATTATGAATAAATTAGAACAAAAGGTTAGAGGGAACCAAGAAGAATATTTAATCAAGGGAATGAAGAGAATGAAAATAGTAGGGCTATAATTGAAGAAGAATTGGGTAAGGAACTTAAGAGGTTTACACCACCCAAATTTGATGGAAAAACCATTGAAGATGGAGCTAAAGCTCAAATCATTGAGATGGAGAAGTACTTTTAACTTTGGAATCTATTCAATGATACAATGGCTATTTGGGCTACATATCAACTCAGTAGTGAAGAAGCTACTTGGTGGGACAATGAAAAAGCTAAAAATAAGCTACTGCTAGGGGAGACAACTTGGGATGTATTTCTTCAACATTTTAGGAAGAGGTGATTACCTCAACTCTTCTTTGAAAAGAAGATGAAAAAATTATAGAATTTGACTCAAGGTAACATGACAGTGGCTTAGTATTAGGAAAATTTCATCATTTTTCTTAAGTATGTACCTCAATATCAATTCGATGAGAAATTCCAAATAAAGAAGTTCATATTGGGATTGAAGCCTTAGATTGGAGAAAATGTGGACATCCATAACCCTCTAATTATGTATGAAATTTCTGAGAAGGCTACTAAACAAGAGCAAAAAATTTAGTAGGTGGATAACTACCATAAGAATTGAGATGCTAGATATGGTTTTGGAAATAAGAAATTTCAAAATAATAACCATTAGGGAGGCAATAGTTGGTAGATTTCAACTCTTGAAGCGATGAAAAGATTCCCAAGATAAAGTTTAAGGGAATCACATTGGAGGCAATGAAATGGCTAATTGCAATAACAACAACAATAATAGGAGGGATTGTTGAACACCCAAAATACTGAGAGGGGGGGTGAATTAGTATTATATAAAACCATTAAAACATTAGTCATCCAATTACAAAAGAATATTTATATTGTATTAAGGAAAGAGAGCATTGAAACATCCACAATATCACATAACACATGTACACCAAGAGTTTTACGTGAAAAACTAAAAATGGAAAAACACAATGAGGGTTAGCTCAAAATATATTATAACTAGTTATAGTATATTACATAAATGCTCATTACAGGTGGAATCACTATCCAAGTAGACTCACTACCCATAGATAAAAAGATAGAAGAGAGAGGGGTGGCTCACAACCTATTTTGAACTGTTACAAGGAATCTACAATATGCAAGAATATAGTTCCAATGAAGCACACAAATAAACTTCACACTGATCTAGATCAATTCTTTTCTTCACTCTACATTCACACAATTCTCATCTCAACATTCACAACTTATCTCTGCTTTGATCAAATTTGTATCATATATCTCACATTCAATACTTCTCTATATCAAAAACACTGAAAATAATTCATCATATATATCAGTATCAAGCACAACATTAATTAGGTCATATTAATTGGATGCAACACACAAAATTCAACTTTTGACTCCAAACCTTATCATCAAAAATTTACACCATAATTAAAAATTCAAAACTCCTCAAGATAGGTTGGAATGGACATAAAATAGATATCGTATAGAAGTGCAACACATATTAATCCTTCACAAACACATCAAACATTTTAGGTTGGAATATCATAGGACCTAAACAAAAATTCTTCAACTGTTCAGTCAATTTGCAACACGTGGATCTCAAATGTTGATCCCACCTAAAATTTAGACTCATCTAACATATGGAAACTTAACTTCAATGCTACAACCTCAAAGACTCATTCGTAGAGAATTATGGAATCTCCCACACCATCACATCATATAGGAAATGACTGTATTATACCATACCTAAATTTGTCATTCATATCTCTCAAAATACTTCATCAAACCAAATAAAATATTGGATTCAAATTCTTATAAGAACCAAAAAAATAGTTTCGAAGAACAAAGAAAAATCTTCCTTTGTAGAGTGGTGCAAACCCAAAAATTGGTACACTATAACCCTAAACAGGTAGTTCTAACACTTATTCAAATTTTCATACTGTTGAACATTCCAGACCAAATCTTCTTGTACAAATAACTTCCTCAACACCTAAAAAAATGTTAGAATTAATCGAAATAGTCCACAACAATGTTGAAATCAATGAAAATACTGTATTATATTTCTTTGTACATTCTCCATGCTCATGTTTCCAACAAACATCATCAATGAGAATCTCCTCAAACTTCCAATAGGGATAGGACTAAAGGACCAAGAGCACCTCGTGATAGATTTTTTGTATGTGGAGGATAACACTATACAAATGTTTTCCCTCAATGTGGGGAGGATGAAGGGAAATAAATCAACAAGGGGTACGTCAACGTCAAATCCATGTAGCGATAGATAATTGAAATGCTGACTTCCAATCTACACCAATTAAATGTATTGATAAGCACTCTAGCCAACCTATTTCTATATTAATTGATATTGGAGCAATTAAATGCTTTATAGATCTGAAAATAGTTACAAAGTTACTAGTTAGACCAAGACACATGGCTAATTCATGGATGGTTTAGTATGGAAATCAAGCAGAATAGAGGGTATATTGTTGTATTTCTTGTAGTGAGTTAGAACATCCAAGTTTTTAGACTCAAGTCAACCTTTATGTAGCTCCCTTAGGAATATATGATGTGATTTTGGGAATAAATTGGTTGATTGAACATAAGTTTATAGTAAATTGTGAAGATAAGATTGTAATATGTTTGGATGATTTTAGAAATCACGTGGAGATTTATGGCTTTCCAAGGCCTTTGAAAATTAGGAAAATTTCAGCTATGTAGCTAAAGAAGGCCCAAAGGAAGGGATGTTCCATTTATTCCATTCAAATTAGTGAATTTTGTTGGGAAAATGTGTCTCAACCTTGCAATTACATAAGGTATTGTTGATAATAAGGTAATGTTGATACATCGCTGATGGTGGGGCATGAGGGATTTCACCCTTGCAAGGGGTCTAGGGGGATCATCCCCCTTGGTTGGGGGTCCGAGGCAGCATGCCCCGATGGGGGCTTGAGGGCAGTGCCCCTAAAATGAATATTTTATTTATATTTTATTATTATAATTTTGGACCATGCATCATTAGGTTTTAAATTTGATGGTCAATATTTAATTAACTTGACTCGCCCTAGAAGGAAACCCTATTTTATGAGGGAATTGTATTATGGCTGTGTGTTGTGATGTATTCTGAGAGTCTGATAGTGGTTGTGTTGCCTCTAGATCTCTGGTTGGTGATACTCCTATAAGAAGCTTGCTCTGGAAGTATATTGTAATCTTTGTGATTTCTAAATAATATATTGGGAATATTTTGGAGTGTGTGGTTTTTCTCCCAAAAGGGTTTTTCTCATGTAAATCATTGCATTGTGGTATGCATGATATTTATGTTTAAGTTTTTGTAAGTGTTAAAGATCTGATTTTTTTTGTATTATCCTCCTCTCAAGGTTAGTGTAGGAAGTTGTTTTGCTACCTTAGCTTCCTTACAAGTGGTATTAGAGCCTGATCACCTTTGGTTTCAGTTGTGGGTTGTTGGGTTTTTTGAACTAATCTAGATTTGAGTGGGACCTTGTGCAAAAGATACTTTGTTATCTTGTTTCAAGAATTTTAAGATGGCTAGTTCATTAGGGAGAATAAAGGTGGATAAATTTTTTGGAAATAATTTTGAGATGTGGAAGCTAAAGATGGAGGATCTATTGATAAATAAAGATCTATGGGATGCTGTTAATGAGAATATTTCAAGGCCTATAGATATTACTAAGTATATTCAATATGATGTTATGGACCATAAAGTGAAGGGTCTAATAAAATTGTGCTTGGTCGAATCTATTTTAATTAATGTCCATGAAAAGATCTCTACACAAAAACTATAGAAGAAGCTTGGTGAGATGTATCAAGCCAAATATTTAGTGAATAAGATTTTATTGAGGAAGAAATTGTATTCCTCGAGAATGGAAGAGGGTGGACGAATTATAGACCACCTGGAAGCATTCAATATGCTAGTGGCTCAGTTAGCATCAGTTGGCGTCAAAATGGATGAGGAAGAGAAATTTCAGATTTTGCTTTGTTCTTTGCCTGATTCATGGGATTATCTTGTTATGGATATTGGAAGTACTTTTGTTATATTGAAGACTAAAGATGTGGTGGTGTATAGGAGCGAATTTTCACCCATTGTGTAAATTCCCCTTTTACATACCCTCACATTAGAAAATAAAAATTTGAAGGTGAAATTCCACATCACCCTTCTAGAATGCATACACATGAAATGTGTTGTGTCAGTGGGGGAATTTTTTTCAGGGACACGAGCATGGTGCATGGATGTGTGTGCCACACATTGTCATCCTTGATAGATTCCTTTGTCCAAAATCCATAGGGATGTTACACACCCCACTGGATTTGAATTGGAACACCTCTGTGCGACCCATCGACCTAAAAATGGCTCCTCTCTTCCTTTTTGGCCTTCAAATCCATTCTATTTACTATCACTTCACCCTTTCACAAATTTTGGACATTCTTAACCATTCTTCACTTCAAATTTTTTATTCAAAACATTTTAGCACTCTATTTTTCACCACTCAGCTTGAGCTTTGCAGTATCTTGACACTCCATCAACTCCACATTGCACATTTGAGGAAGCCATAGAAGTTACGAGATTGGAGTCTTGTAATACATCCCTTTATCACCACTATAGCTATGGTGAATTTTCCAAGTTCATTGCTTGCATTCTCCCTTCATTGGCCTTGAGAGCCTTTGGGTGGAGGTGGTAACACTTCATTCCTCTCCTTTATGATTTGATAGAGTACCATTTGTATTTTATAGTGTTCATTGAACTTCTTTCATATTCTTTATCATACATCTCTACTTCATTGATTTTTGGCTATTCATAGATTTGGAAAAACTAAAGTGGTGGTTTGATTGAGGAAAAACCCTATATAGCCCCAACAATTTTCCCCTTCTTTCTTGTGTGTAGGTGAATGTGTATGTGGAGCTCACTATTGAATTGGAATTTTAGTGAGTTAGTTTTCATCACCTTAGTTTTTATCTACTTTCTTTATTACTTACACATTTACTTTTTGTATTTTATCATTTTTTTCTTTTAGTTAAAATCATTTAGCTAGGCCATACGTAGGTTTTTGGTAGCTTCTCAGTTGTACTTTATGTTTTATAGCTATCATCCTCGAATAAAGAGATGTTTGAGGTATAGTTCAAACTCTAGAAATTGGCTCTTCTAGCCCCAGGTAGAAGTTTGGGTCTGTAGAGTGACAAAATTACTTCATAGTGCTCTTCATTCTCGATCCTCATTCCTTTAGAGTGAGGTAAGTTAGGGAAGCCATCTACTCTTGGATCTTCATGATCTAGAGCCTTGATGTGGTTGGTCTCCCTCTCTTACATTTTTGATGAGCCTGATGTGAACCATTTTGGCCTTATTTAGCAGTGCTGAAGGCTCCTTCCCTCATGTTCTAGGAGAATTTTAGGTGTGAGTGTTGTGAGGCCTTTTTCTTTACAACCCAACTTGTGACCCCTAGAGGGAATAGTTGGAAGGTTTCGTAAGTGTTGCAGAACAAAGCCTTAGTTGGGTCACTATCCAAGTTGCAAACCTTTGAAGGGCTTTTTGAGAGTATTTTTTTAGTGTACACGATGACTTACTTCTTGCATCTACCTATCCCCTCTATGTAGGTTGTGATTAGTGCTCTTGGTATAACCTTCACCTCGCAAGATTTTTCGATGGGCTATAATAGGGACCCATCTCCACTTTATATCCCTATACGAATCAACAAAAACACAATAGAAGGTGTCCTTGTTGACTTGATGTGCCAAGTGAGTATTATAGCTAAGGAGATCATGTTAAAAAAATTCTTGCATAAATATGGGTATGCAACACTTGAAATCACCATTCATACACATAACATACAACTCCTCTTGGTAGCATCGCCTTGTCGGTCCTTGTTGGACCTAAGTCAATGAACATGCATTTTAACATAATCTTGAGGTCCCTACTCTTTAGATTGAAGATGGGTATCCCCTAGTTAGTAGCTATGAATGCAATTCCTTCGGTCATGCATAAATGCATGAAGTTTATTCATGAGGGTTCAATGTATGTGATCCATGACACTAGATATAAACCATTAGTTGCATGTGGTAGTTATTCCCTAGATTAATTTTGGTACACACCCATTTGTCCACTTCTGCTTAGGATGGACCTCTTGTATCAAACTCATGAGAAGTGAAAGAAAGGATGCTTAATACCTAAAGTGAGGTACCCTCCATCTCCATATGCTATCTTGCATAGGGCTTGTTTGAAAGCTGATAGCGATGCCACCATGGTGCATAGGAGGGAAGAAGAGAAGCAATCTTAAGGCTCCTCTTCCTCCTCTTCCAATGTCCAAATTAACACTTCTTCTCACTATGCCGCAAAATCATCAGATCTTGCTCTGTGTTTGTAGGAGAATCCTATGGTGCCTGCTTGGCAAAAGCCCAAGCATCTTGCATTCAAACTTCCCATTCTGCCCATGGTTCCTAGGTTTGTTTGATATGGTAGAAGAAAGGGTCCTCACACAAAATCCTCTATCTCAACCTCAATAGCCCCCTACTAATCCTACTTCAAATGAAGTGATTGTGAAGAGGCCCACCGCCGAGGAATTGGAGCCAACTCCCCCTATTGTCTCTCAACCTCTTCCTTTTGCTCCCATTTAGGAGTCTGTCCCTTCGTCAAAAAATGGTTGTGATGAACACTCCTATGATTGAGTAGGATCCTTTTATTCCTTCTCAGCTCCTCGCCTCTAGCTCTAGGAGTTGCAAAAATTTCCTTGTGCATGAGTGCAAGCATCGGTGAAAGGATTTGGCAGCTGAGTAGGTTGCTTTGTAGAGTAAGGAATGGGATTCAATCACTCTTGTTTTAGAGACTCTTGCTACATCCTCCTCTCTCCTTCCCTCTACTTGCATTCAATTAAACTCAGTCCTGATTTTTCCTCCTACTGTGAGCATAAGTGCACCTGACCCTAAAAAGGTGTAGGTATTTATTGCTCCTTTAGTTGAGCCACCTATTTTGATGTCCCTTTCAAAAATCCCACCATTCCCTAAACCTGTTGACATGTCGAACACCTCGGTTGTGTCTGGCATAGTTTTCTCCTCCTCTTTCATGCCTCTTGCCTCATCTATGGAGAGTTCACATCCTCCGAAAAAGTAGAAGGTGGATTTTGGCCCTTTGAAAAATGGGGGGCGTAAGAGGAGACCACCTTCTTCAGAGGGTGGTCCCATATCATCATGTACCATCCTGGTGACGAAGAAAGCTCCAACTTTTCTAAGTTTGTCACTGCTCCCGAGTCACTTGGTGAGCCTAGTAGTGAATCTTGGGCATTGTGATCCTTGAACGTTGAGGTGAAACATGGAATTCCTATGAAGTGCATGTTCAACTCTTTGGATGAGGTCCCAGTCTTGTTGGTGATCTTCATGAAATCCCTAAGGATAGCTCCACAAGAGTCAAGTGGAGAAGACCTTGTGAGGCCTTCTTCCTTGGCCCTTATTGTGGGAGGGTTGGAAGCACCTCCCCTTAATATTTAACCAATATAGACTCAACCGCCTTCCCCATATAATTATCTATATTGGGAAGCAAACGATCTCTTGGTCGATGAGTGTTAGGGGGGGGCCCCTTCTTTACCTTAAGATTAGGTTTGTGTTTGTTTTGATGTGTTCCCCCATGCTTGTGTTATGTGTTCTTGGATGACCCTTGTCACCCTTGTAGGTGCTTGGATACAAGAGTGATTATGTGTCGTAAACTTTATCTATCTGTATCATCATTCTTCCTTTGTTATGTGTCTTGATTTTTGGTAAATTGGGGACGATGCAAAGCATTGGGGGCATCTAGGCTTCCCTTCCATGTTGACCCAATTTTTTATTTTTACTTTATCTTCCTTGAATTCCTCTTGATTTGGTGGGGATTGATGATATTTTTCCTTGTATCATAGTTACCTATTATTTATATAAGCATGAGTAGATCTAACCCCGCGAAACCAAATCCACATGTCTCTTATGTTTTCTTTATCTCTTCTTTTCTTGATTTGTGATGTTGTGGTGCCTGTGTTGTTCCTAGTGTGTGCGACAACATCACCATGATGAAATATCGCTATGTCTCATGGGAAACAATGTCACTTTTGAATTCTTTCTTTTCTCTCCTTAGGATTTCATGTGCCTATGCATTCAACATGCACCACCCTAAGTGGGGGCTATCATGTCAAATTCTAATTTTTTAGAAAACACATTCATTGCTAATGAATCTTTTCTCAAAAATATTTGCAGACTTTTTCAAAAATCACATTATCAATAAGGACCCCCTAGAAGAATGTGTTTCCTTCATCATGAGTTCACAAAGAAAGAACTTGAGAAACTTCCTCCGAGGAGGGATAAATTTTTCCTACTTGAAAGGCTTCAAATTTCCCCTCATGAAGGGGAATTTTCTTCCTTTCGAATTCCTTGATGAAGTGAACATCTTTCGAAAGGATTCCTTGATAATAAATCCATTTAAATTTATTTTTTTCTCAGTTTCAAACAACACATCCCTTGAGTGGACTCCTCTTCTTTTGAAGGGTTCCCAAGGGACCCCTTTGAAAGCCTTGTTATTTGTTGACTGTCTACATAATTGTCAGTTTGTTTTCCTATGTAGTTGCTTTTATATCCTTACATGTTTTAACTATGAATCAACATGTTGCTTTGTAGCTCCACATATGAAGTTGATTTCTAGTTTGAATCTACGGAGTCCACTTTCATTGGGCTTCCTCCATGAGAGAACTTGGGGGAATTCCTTCTTTGCAGGTCTATGGTCCTGTAAAGTACTTACATCCTTTGGGATTTGTTCATTGTTGGCCCAAGGACCCTTTTTGTGTGCTTTTTGCAACTTCATAGTTCTATAGAGCTATAGAGTCCTTTTGTTTGAAACTCCTCAGGAGAGAGTACTTGTGGAGTACTTTACCTGTCCTACACTTTTGAGTTTTATAGATTGTAGTATGCTTCCTTGATGGTTCAGGTATACATCTCTAACTCTTCAATCTACTTTACCGAATGCTCATCGATATTGACGCTCATTAAAGTCGAGGAAAAATGTATAGGATTGAATTTGAACCCCTTGTGTAAATTCCGCTTTCACATACCCTCACCTTAGAAAACCAAAATTTGAAGGCAAAATTGCACATCACCCATCTAGAATGCATCCACTTGGCACGTGTTTTGTATGTTGATGGGGGAATTTTCATCAGGCACACGAGCATGGTGTGCAGATGTATACATGGTGCGCTACCATCCTTGACAAATTAATGCATCTAGAATCCATAGGGATGTTACACACTCGATCAAGGTCGAATTGCAATGCCTCTATGTGACCCACCGACTCAAAAATGGATCATATCTTCCATTTTGGCCTTCAAATCCATTCTATTCACTATCACTTCATCCTTTCACAACTTTTGGAAATTCTCAAGCATTCTTCACTTCAAATTTTTCATTCATAGCATTTTAGCACTCCATTTTTCACCACTTAGCTTGAGCATTGTAGTAGCTAGACACTCCATCAAATCCACATTTCATGTTTGAGGCAGCCATGGAAGTTGTGAGCTTGGAGTCTTGCGAGACCTCCCTTCATCACCGCTATAGTTGTGATGTCTTTTCCAAGTTTGTTGCTTGCATTATCCCTTCATTGGCCTTGAGAGCCTTTGGGTGGAGGTGGTAACACTTCATTCCTATCCTTTGTGATTTGATAGAGTAGAATTTTTCTTTTGTAGTGTTCATTACACTTCTTTCATATTCTTTATCATACTTTTCTACTTGATTTATTTTTGGCCGTCTGTAGAGGTGGAAACACTAAAGCAAGGGTTTGACTAAGGCAAAACCCTATACAACCTTGAAAAATTTACCCTTATTTCTTGTGTGTAGGTGAATGTGTGCGTGGAGCTTGCTAGAAATCTAGAATGTTAGTGAGTTGGTTTTCATCACCTTAGTCTTTATCTACTTGCTTTATTACTTACACATTTACTTTCTATATTTTCTCATTCTATCCTATTTGTTAAAATCTTTTAGCTAGGCTATAAGTAGGTTTTTGGTAGCTTATCAACTATACTTTATGTTTTCTAGTTGTACAAAAACCAACACGCTAGAGAGATACCAACACATGGCACTGTCATCCCAGACCTGCACTGCCATCCTCAAACAAAGAGCTATCTGAGGTACAGTTCATACTCCAAAACCTAGTTCATCTAGTCCTAGGTAGAAGTTAAGATTTATTGAGTGACAAAAGTGTTGCATAGTGCTCTTCATTCTTGATCCTCATCCCTTTAGAGTGAGGTAAGTTAGGGAAACCCTCCACTCTTGGCTCTCCATGAATTTGAGCCTTGACATGGTTGGTCCCCCTCTCTTACAAGTGGGTTATTTTATTTCTAAAGAGATGAGGAGGAAGGTATCCATTAGTGCCAAGGAGGCCCTTAATGTTCATGGAAGACCTAATGAAAAAGGAAAGAATAATGAGAATCATGATAAATCCAAGTCCAAGGGGAGAACTAAATCTCTTGGAAAGTCCAAAGTTATTTTTTTGGAACTATGGTAAATTTGGACACGTTCATAAAGACTGTAAAGAAGAAAAGAAGAAGAAAAAGAAGAAATTTGATTTTGATTATGAGTCCAAGAAGGAAGATGGTGATAGATTCATTGCAGCTTTGGAAACTTGTGAAGGTAATGATACATGGTTGATTGAATCAGGTGCATCTTTCCATATGACCTTTAAAAAAGATTGGTTTTCTGAATATGATGAATTTTATGGAGGTAAGGTGTACTTGGGTGATGATTCTTATTTGAATATTGTTATCCATGGTAAAGTTAGAATCAAGTTTCATAATGGTAGAATAAAAAGAGTTAATGGTGTGTTTCATATCCTTGGATTAGCATGAAATATATTATCTATGATAAAACTAATCTATGCAAGTGTGCATGTAGTATTTTATGAAACAAGATGCAAGATAATTAGAGGTGCTATGGTGATTTCTAGACGTGTTAGATATGACAAATTATATAAGCTTGATGCATGCACTGTTGAGTGTAATAGTACTTGTATAAAAAACAAGTCTATGGAAGAGGTGAGGATTTCATCCTTAGTAGATGGTCATGGATTTTGGGTACCCAAGGGTGCTCTTTCTTCGGAATCAAAGTTACCTGCAGAGAAAACTATGTTATGGTACCAAAGAATTGGCCACATTGGAGAAAAAGGTCTAAGTACCTTGAAAAATATAACCTTGTTGAAGGTTTTCTTGATTTTAATCTTGATTTTTTTTTTGGTGAGAATTGTATTTATGGAAAACAAAATCGTGTTCAGTTTTACTCAAGTTCTCATAAATCTTGTGGTGTATTAGATCTTATTCATTCTAATGTGTTTGGTCCTGTAGATGTTCCTTAAATTGGTAAATCCTTATATTATGTTTCATTTATTGATTATTATAGTAGGACATGGGTATATTTTCTAAAGAGTAAATCCAAAGTTTTTTAGTTGATTTAAAGAATTTAAAGCAATGTGTGAGTTATAGGTTGAAAATAAAATAAAATATTTGAGGATTGATAATAGCGATGAATTTTTCTCTAATGATTTTGATAGATTCTATAAATATTTTGGTATTCATAGAAAAAAGACAACTTCATATTCTCCACAACAAAATGGAGTTGCAGAAAGAATGAACAAGACACTGATGGAAAAGACTAGGATTATGTTGAGTGGTCTTGATCTAGAACAAATGTTTTGGGATGAAGCTATAGCCACTACTTATTACCTAATTAATAGGTCTCCTACATTGACTCTTATTGATAAGATGCCTATAGAGGCATGATCGGGCCACAAGCCTTCATTAAGACATATTAGAGTTTTTCATTGTGAGAAATATGCACATGTGCCAAAGGAGAATCAAAAAAAGGTTGGAGAACATGGCTAAGGAATGTATCTTCATCGGATACAGTTATGGTGTGAAAGAATACAAGCTTTGGGATACTATTGCTCAGAAGGTAATACATAGTAGAAGTGTTATTTTAGAGAAAGTAAACCTTATTCTATTACATTGCAACCAAATTAAAGTAAATAGGAAGATGTGATTCAATTTCCTTCTACACCTAAGAAAGTTGAATCTAGGCCCGTGGATAGATAAGAAGTCGAGGAGAGCTCATCTAGCTTTGAATATTTAAAAGAGGAAGAACCTCTGACTCATCTTGTTCGTAGGTCTATAAGGCATAAACAACCACTTGAAAGGTATTCACTTGATGATTGGAGATATGTTTTTTCTTTGAATACTAACATGGATGAACCTAGATAAGTAGAAGAGGCATTAGGTATGAATGATGCAAAATCCGAGAAGATTTTTATGGATGAAGAAATGGTAGCTTTGAAAAAGAATGATACATGGGACCTTGTACACTTTCTTGAAGGATGAAAACCTGCTGGTTGCAAATGGGTGTTCAAGGAAAAGATTGGTTCAGCTGGAAGTATTAATAAATACAAAGCAAGGTTGGTTGCCAAAGGTTACTCTCAAGTTGAAGGTGTTGATTATGGTGAGATATTTTCTCTTGTTCCAAAAATGACATCTATTAGATCTTTTCTTTCTATCGATATTTCTTATGATTTAAAGGTTGATTAAATGGATGTGAAAACTGATTTTTTTTATGGGGACTTGTAGGAGGATGTTTGTATGACATAAAAAGAGCACTACATGGTGAAAGGTAAAAGTAAATTGATTTTCAAATTGAAGAAATCTTTGTATGGGTTAAAATAGAGTCGTAAGATGTGGTACCAAAAAATTGTTACATATGTGTTGAGTTTGGGATTTGAGCATTCTAAATTAGGTCATTGTGTTTATTATAAAATTGGTGGTAAGAATTTCCTATTTATTGCATTATAAGTTGATGATATGTTATTTATTGGTAAAGGGAAAGGTATGAATTCAAAATTGAAATCTCAACTTGCTACTAAATTTGAAATGAAAGATCTTGGTGCAACTAAACACATTCTTGGGATGGAAATTAGAAGAGATAGAGTGAATAGAAAGCTATTACTTGGCCAAAGTAAGTATGCCAATTCAATTTTTAGAGGTTTGATATGCCAGATTTTAGACCATTGTGAGTTCCTATTTCAGTTGGAACAAAGTTATAGTCAGTATGAGTTTTCCACATTCCATTAGTAAGAATATTGAGTGCTTCTAGTTTAAACTGTGTAATTTTTTAGCTCAACATTTTGGATCTCATCCAATGATCCATCATCAAGAAGAGGAGATGATAGATCACTGGGTGGGATCCAAAATTTTGAGCTAAAATATACACACTTTAAACAAGAAGAACTCAATATTGGAACAAAGTTATCTATTTCAGATTGTCCAACATCCCCATAAGAGATGGAATACATGAGAAGAGTACCTTACCAGAGTGAAGTTGGGAGTTTGATGTATGCTATGGTTTATATAAGACTAGACATTTCCCAAGCAGTGGGAGTTCTTTCTAGATATATGTTTAATCCGGGTAGAGTTCATTGGGATGCAATTAGAAGAGTTCAAATATTTGCACAATACCTCATATTATTCCTTGTGTTATCATAGTAATATGACTGAATATGAGATTTCCCTTGATATTCATGGTTATGTGGGTTCAAACTAGGTAGCTGTTGTTGATAGAAGAAGTTCCACCAGTGCTTATGTGTTTACTTTATTTGGTGGTCCAATAAGTTGGATGAGTAAGGTACAAACTATGTTTTCTTTGTCCAGTAATGAAGTTGAGTTCAAATATTGGAATAAAACAAGGTGTAGTGATAATTTATTGCGATAGTCAGAGTGCAATATGCCTAGCTAAGAACCTAAATTTCATGCCAAGACCAAGCATATTGATGTACAATATCATTTTGTTAGAGATATGGTCGAATATGGTAGGGTGAAGTTGGTTAAGATAAAGAATTTGATGAATGTTTCTGATTCTTTAACTAAGACTATGAGCACAAAGATTTTTAGATGGTGTTTAGACTCAATAGGCCTTTCAACCCCTAGTAATTAAGAGATGATGTTTGCACCCTCTCATTGCTCTTGCAAGGTGTTTAACAAGTGGGAGATTTGTTGGGAAAATGTGTCTCAACCTTGCAATTACATAAGGTACTATTGATACATTAGTGACAGGGGGTGTGGGGGATCATCCCCTCGATTGGGGGTCTGGGGGCAACACCCCTGAAAGGAAAATTTTATTTATATTTTATTATTGTAAATCTAGACCATTAATCATTTGGTCTTAAATATGATGGACGATATTCTATTTTCTTGAATTTACCTAGAAGGCAACCCTATTTTATGAGGGAATTGTATTACGATTGTGTGTTGTGATGTATTTTGAGAGTTTGATAGTGGTCGCATTGCCTTTGGATCTCCGGTTCTAGTGATACTCCTATGAGAATATTATTCTAAAAGTATATTATAATATTTTTGATTTTTGAATAATATATTGGGTGGCTTTTGGAGTGTGGGATTTTTCTCCCAAAAGGGTTTTCCCCACATAAGTCACTATGTTATGGTATGCAGGATATTTATGTTTATTTCTATTTAAGTTTTTGTAACTATTAAAGATATATCTTTTTTGGATTATCCTCCTCTCAAGATTAGTGCAGGAAGTTGTTCTGCTACCTTAGCTTCCTTACAACCTTGATATTATGAAGTGAATACTTGATGACTACCCTATCCTTAGAGAATTTCAAGATGCGTTTCTAGAGGAATTAATAGAGTTGCCACCAAAAAGGGAATTTGAATTTTCTATTGAGTTTCTACCTAAAAATGAACCTCAATCCAAGGATCCCCATAGGATGACCACTATCAAGTTGTATGAGTTGAAGGCCCAATTACAAGAGTTGTTAAACTGGGGATTTATTAGACCTAGTGTGTCACTGTGGGGTAAACCAAAAAGTTTTGTGAAGAAGGATGGAACTTTGCGCTTGTGCATTGATTATAGGATGCCAAATAAGGTAACTATAAAGAATAAGTATCTTATTATGAGAATTTATGATCTCTTTCATCAGATGAGAGGGGCTACAATTTTCTCTAAGATAGATCTAAGGTCTGAATATCATCGATTGTGGATTAAAGAGGAAAACATCCCCAAGAGGAAAAAATCCCCAAGATAGATTTTAGGACTTATTATGACCACTATGAATTCACTATAGTACCATTTAGATTAACCAATTCTCTCCCCACTTTCATAAACCTAATGAATAATGTATTAAGATATTGCTTAGATCACTTTGTGCTAATATTTATAGATGACATCTTGATTTATTCCAAGAATATTTAGGAGCATGAAAATAATTTATGGATAGTGTTACAACACTTGAGGGAGATATTTTTTGGAACGTTATCCAAGTGTAACTTATATCAAGACAAGGTGCATTACCTAAGTCATTTAATTTTAGTAAAAGGGATTATGGTAGATCTAGAGAAAACTAAGACAATAGTTGATTAGCCTACACCATAAAGTGTAACTAAAGTATGAAGCTTCATGGGACTTGTAGGATACTATAAGAAGTTTATAGAAGGGTTTTCTAGAATTACAATACCAATCACTTCACTCCAAAAGAAATAAAATATTTGAGTGGACTAACAAGTGTGAGCAATCTCTCCAAATTTTGAAATAAAATCTTAGTAAAACTCCAATTTTGACTATACTTGATTCAAATGGAAAATTCACTTGATAACCAATGTATTAGGAAGTGTAAGTGTTCTAATACAAAATGGGCAAGTGGCGGCTTATGAATCAAGGATTTTGAAGAAGTATGAGGTAAAATATGCACCACATGACTTAGAGTTATCAACCATAGTTCATGCACTACAAATGTGAAGACATTACCTCTTGGTAAAGTCATTTGAATTAAAAAAAAACCACCTAAGACTCTAGTATATTTTCACACAACCCAATCTCAATGCTTGAAAAAGGAGATGGTTAGATTTCCTCAATGAATATGATTTTGGAATTGAGTATATCAAGGGGAAATAAAATAGATTAGTTGATGCTCTTAGTAGAAGAAGGGATGTAGTAGCCATGAATTCTACAAGGTCTAATTTGAGACAACTAGTGGTTCAAAATTTACAAGGATATGAGCAATATTATAGAGTGTGTTGGTTGTTTTTATTGTAACCAGGTTTATCTTCTATTATACGTATAGAATTTCCAATTCTAATCAAGGGCATCTCGAAGGACCTGGACCAAATGATGAGGATTTTAACAATAAACCTCCTACATTTCGGGCTCTGCAAAACCTAGGAGGGTGGCCCCTATAATGTGTTTATAATATCTGCACCGAACTTATAAAAAATCATTAACAATTAATAGATAATCTCATTTAATAGCTAAACAAAATGCGATAATATTGAATTGAATTGGCTTTTCATCAATAGTATCAACTACTTGGAGCATGAGACGATTACGAAAATAATTCACAACTTAAGATAGTCATTTAATTTTCAATTTGGTAGCAAGATCTAAGCAAAGACAAGAATACACAGAACCTCAAAAACAAATATGATTTAGACTAGTGCCATATACCATTGGGGAGTCAGATTCACAAATATTTAAAATTGCATGACAAATTCAAACACATAACATATAAGATCTTTGACAATATTGCCTTACAACATCATCAATTTATGTCCTAACTCAATAATTCTTACCAAATTCCTTTATAAACATATCCACCTATAACTCCATCTAATCATTTTAATTAATTCTTTGAATTGAAGTCAAAATGGAAGTCATACACACCACAACAGTGCGATGAACACAATAACCCTTGATTATATTATTCAAAATTATGATATGCTTATACAAAGGAGAGACATGAGCTCGAAATGAATCATTATAACTCAAATGCTAGTACTATTATGAAACATCAAACCTTCACAAATCCAAAACCCTACTACAAAATGACACAAAACCTAAATTGCATTTACAATGAAACAACCTACTTTACAACTCACTCTACAACTACGCCTAGACTCGACCTTAAAATATCTAACTTGCTAAACCCTATTTATGGCCTTGAAATACTTCTTATAGAGTATGAAGGAGAAAACAAGCATCGAGCCAAAAAATACACGTCACTGGTCAATTGGACCGCTCTGTGACACTTCAAAAATATAATTACAATCACCGAGTCCCAGAGTATCTTCTTGTTAATTCCACTCATTAGAGAATATCCACTGCATTGGCCAAACCTCAAAACCTATGCCCAAAAAACCGCCATGGAGACAAAACCATAATCAGTTATAACCATAACCGCTGAGATGCTAGTTTCTAGTAGTAGACACCGTCTTATTCCTCTTTGGTTAAGTTATTTTCCACCCATATCTAATAATATTCATTTATTGGCCAATCAAACTTCACTACCTCATTCACCTTAGTATTGTAAGGTGTGTATTTCACTGCAACCTGATTGGCCTCTCTTTCAAAAGAATCTAAGAATGTGCTGGTGTTAATTATTTTATCCATACTACTTACCAAAAAATCATAATCAAAATCATCACAAATCAATTTGATTTATGCATTGATAACTTCATCTACCCTTTCCTACCATTGTTGCAGTGATTTAGTGTTTCCTTGTGCATCAATTATATCTTGAAAAAAGGTATCACTCCAATCATCAAAGCTCCTTACCAGTTCCCTGATTCTCCTACTGAAATCATCAGGTAGGGCCTAGAAACCCTTTAGTGATTTCACAAAGATTTGAGTAGGCCTCAATGATTGGGGCCTATTATTTACATCAAACCTAGAGGCCTTATACATAATATCTAGATCATTTTCCCTAGGGATCCACTTCTCAACTAAAGGAAAAACTATTTCCCAATCCTTATTAATATTTCTTATTTCATCCAAGAATAAAGAATATAAAGAATGTACTGATGGTAATCTACCATCAACCTTCTCATTTAAGTGCCTCAAAACTATGTCAACCACCTCATTCTGTCTAGCAATTGATCCATCCTCACTTACTTTTAAAGCAACTTGTAACTTTGCAATCTTATTTAACATCTGTTTCTTATTAGGATCTACAGAGTATTCAACCTCTTCCTCAACTAGCCCTAATGTAGGACTGAGAGCAGGTGTTTGGATGGGGGATCCTGGAGTAGAAATAATTGGAGAAGTAGGGGGGACTGATCCTGAATTAGAAGGTAATGCCCTGATACTAAGAGCACTGGAGGATTATCCTACCTGCCCATATTTTAACCTATCTACTTCAGATTGCAGCTCAACATTCCTTTGATGCATCCTACTATATTCTCTAATTATGATATTATATTTCTCCATTAAACTCTTCTTTTCAGCCTCTTCCCTTTCAGTTGTCTTTTGGGCCAATTTAGCTACATTTACAATCAGGTTGTAGCTTCTATAATTGAAGTTTCAAAAGCTCTTTTGATTATTAACCCTCCCCTTAAGTTTGGGCTAATATTAGTTACTTTTGGCTTTCTTCCTTGGGGTGCCAATGCTAATATTTCCAGAGTTTCATATTCTTCACTGAAGGCAGAGTCTTGCAGAGCTTCCTTAACCTCTTCTTCATGGTTTTGTATGGGGTTCTTGGACTATAAGATATAATTGAATGCTACTGCATCATCTATGTCAAAATATGGAAAAATTAGGACACCAGTCTGAGTCACAAGTCTCCTTCCCTCCTCAGGAGTGATGTTTTTGAATTCTTCCATTAGTTCGGCCTTAACCTCATCATCATTCTCTTGCTCAAATATATCAGGTCTTGATTCTCTCCTTCTCTTGCATTTTTCCTAGTATTCTTCTAGCTTCATTATCCACACTAGTTTCAAGAATACAAGAGTCTTTACAAATGCATCATCATCCAATAATTCCTTGTAGGCCTCCATTCTGGCATCTTGTACACATTTCCCCTTTACATTCATGTCAGATAGCACCAACTGTGTTGATCTAGGATGGGAAGGGATACCTGTTAGAGTAAAGGTTTTAACTTAATTATGTTAATTAAGTTGCCTTTATTCCTCTCTTAAGATTTCACCTTTAGTTTGCATATTGTGACATTTAATATTTATATTAATTATTAAATGTTTACCTATTAGGGTTTCTTTTAGGTTTTTCACATTCTCCTTTCTGAAGGATTGATCATTGTAATTTTACACTCTCCGATTAATACATCTTTTTCAGCTTTCAGAGCACCTTTGCTTTTTGTCTCCAATGTCTTCTTCTGTGACAGGTTATTTGCATGCAGGTGATCTTCGGGGTCTGTGAAGTTGGATTTCTCAACTTCTATATGGTATCAGAGCTCCAAACCTATGGCTGCCTGTCCGGTTTTTGAAGATTTCATATTACATAATTTTTATTTTTGTGCAAGGGTTTCAAGCTACAACCATTTTTTGCTAGATTAGAGGATTTGTTCGTCATTTTTTGAGAGATTTTGACTTTTCTCTCTCAAATGGTGCGTGTTGGTGCAAAACAGACTTCACGGTTGCGCTTAGAAGACCTAAAAACCCCTATTTTCATATAAAACATGATAGGTTTTTCTAAAAATTGGTTTTTTTGAGTTTTTTGGGGTTTTCCAAAAATGCTATAAAAAAATCCGTGCGAACACCTCGATTTTCATGCAAATTTTTCTTGATTTTTGTGCCATTTTAAAAGCATCTAGAGCATTTTTGAGCTACCTCGATTTTTGTGCCACTTTGCCTCGATTTTTGTGTCTTCTTGATTTCTGTGCTAACTCAATTTTTGTGCCATGAAGGTACAGCTGAATATTTTATTAATGTTTTAATCTTTAAATTAATAAAATATTTGGTTTAATGCCTAAATGAGCACTTTTAGTAAAATGGTCATATCTTGGGCATACGGTGTGGAAATCAGGCAAACGAGATATCGTTGGAAAGCTAGTTTCAGGCACTATCCAATGGTATAAGTTTGATTTTCTGGAGTTGCAGTTTTGATGTATGTTTTGCCAGTTAAGGTCAGATGATGATTTTTGCAGTTTGGGAGGCATATCTTTTGCATCTGGACTCGATTTTGCGCAAAAAAATAGGTGTTGGAAAGGTGTGTCAGTTCTCTTTCCAGATTTATAGTCTATTTGATCAGAAAATGTACCAGGTATATTTTATTTAGCTTTGTGTGTTTTTACACTTTGCGTAATTACTTGGATATTTTGGCACCTACATGGGATCTGTTTGTGTGGGATGGATTATGTTGATATGATTTATCATGGTTGAAAGTTTTGATTTCTTATTTTTTTATTTGAGTGAGTATAATGGGTTTTTCTACTCACCCTTTAGTTGTATTTCTGGGTAAGGATAATTATGAGTCATGGGCAAAGGGCATACTTACACATTGTAAGTGGCTCAATATTTTTCCTTATTTATATGATCTCATACCTACACCAGAAACATCAAGGGGTTTATCAACATGGGTTATTATTCGAGATCATATTGTAGGGGTTATTGGTTGTAGTGTTGATTTTGACACTTTGTGTTCTTTATCCGACATTCATTGTCCTCACACACTTTGGCAACATCTTTGGGAGATTTTTGGAGACCCTAATATATCTCCATTCCAAAAGAATCCCACTGCAGATTGTCTCATCCCTCTTGCAGATGTAGATTTCATACCCTATGATAATTGTACTCTAGAGGAGCTTGAGTATCTTACAGGTCTTGCATGTGCCAATGGTTTAGAGACTTGTATTCATGTTCACACTCTTTAGACTGAGAATTCATCAACATCTCCTGTTGTTCCTGATTTAGTGCAGTAGGGCATCATTCACCTTCCAGACATAGCTATTTTGGACTCTTATCTTGTAGACATATCTTTCTTGTTTGTTGAGTCTTATATTGCAGATTTGGAGGATTATTTTGAGGACATTCATCTCCTCTACCTTGACAGTCAGGTTATCACTGTACGCCCACCATTATCAGTGCATTCAGAGGTTACATTTCAGGATTCTCCACATCAGTTTGGATTTGGCATCATTTGTTTCAGTTCAGACAGAGAGATTCTTCAGCATCCTATCATGGCACACATCCTTAGATAGATTGGTTCATCACTCTTCACAGGGTTTCTTCGACATCATCCTTTGGATCCGTTTCTTCCCAAGGGGAGGAATATCATCTACCGCTTCAGGATCTCTTTTTGGATTCTACATTAGGCATCTACCATTGTGACAGGAGTTTCTTCATTGTGGGGGGGCCTTCTTCTCTCTTTCTATCTCTCCTATGGAGACCATTGTACATGTACTTATATGATAGAAGCTATCTATGGGGGGTATCATGTAATCCACCTCCTATCCTTCTTTCATTAGTGCATCATATTCCTTTCTTTGCATTCTATTTTGGGGAGGAGTTTTGTTCCTATTGGGTTTTCTCCTTTACCCCATTTCATTTAGTTTGCATTGCTTTTGTAAATGGGTACCTGATCAAGCCTAGTTGCTGGGACCCATGTTTCCTTTCATGCATTGTAGTTACCTTTGCTTTTTTGCACATGTTTGTAGCTGCATTCTTGCTCATCTTAAGAGGGGGTGTTAGAGTAAAGGTTTTAACTTAATTATGTTAATTAAGTTACCTTTATTCCTCTCTTAAGATTTCACCTTTAGTTTGCATATTGTGACATTTAATAATTATATTAATTATTAAATGTTTACCTATTAGGGTTTCTTTTAGGTTTTTCACATTCTCCTTTCTTAAGGATTGATCGTTGTAATTTTACACTCTCTGATTAATACATCTTTTTTAGCTTTCAGAGCACCTTTACTTTTTGTCTCCAATGTCTTCTTCTGTGACAGGTTATTTGCATGCAGGTGATCTTCAGGGTCTGTGAAGTTGGATTTCTCAACTTCTATAATACCAACCTACATGTCCTAGTCTGTAACAATTATTTCATCCATCAGAGTCTATTGTGTTTCCTCAAATCCCTGCCTCTTAGGGCTTGGCTCTAATGGTAGCACTGTAGGTTCACTTCTCGGTGGTGAATCTAGATCAAAAAATATTATCCCTCTAGGTGCTCTGAAATTTGGACTTGGCTGTGATAATGCCTTCATTATTTGTTTTCCTTTCTCATCCCCCTCCTCATCATCACTACTATCATTTATTTTTCTCTTGTACAGAGGCTAATCAACTGAGGGCTGATAAGTTGGCCTTGTTTCTTTAGGCCTTGATTTTGGTCTTTGAATTCCAAAATCTAACTCCAAATTGACCCTCTTGGTCATCAAGGTGCCCATAATCTCTTTGAAGTTATCCAACAAGAAATAAATTCTCTTGTGGAATGGAGTGAACACCATAAATGGATCATATTTTGGATCCATTTTATGAACTATGGCAAAGAAAGTCTCATATGAAATCCATTTTTCTTTATTCAATTCCTACCTATTCAAATAAAATTCATTTCTAATTAGGTCTTCAGGAAATTTGAATTCATGTGCAAAAGTGCCACCTTTAATTCATTGCGTGAACAAGGAAAATAATCCCTCAGGGTCATGATGCCTCCTAGATCCATTGTTCAAATGAAAATCATCAAAAAATATTCCAAAGTGGACACATCCTCCCTTGGAAAAGACAAAATCAAAAACAATAGTGTAGTCAGGGAACAAAGTCCCTTTTCCTCTCCCTATCAGGTTGTCTTTGTGAATACAACCTAGTTGCCACATGACCTCAAAAAACCCCATTCTTGATGGTACATTAAAAGGGAGAATATGTGGGGCTCCCTAGAAACCATATACCCTCAAAACAATACTTATGGGGTACAAGATAATGTCACCCCAGTTCTGCCAGACCTTCAAATCAGGCTTCCTCACCTTTGGTCGGAGGAAGTCATGTAAGTAATCAGGAACTCTAGGCACATTTACCACAAACTGAGCCCCGATTCTGGAGGAAAAACAATTATCAAATTACACGAAACTGGCACCTCCCTTGTTGTAAGATAGGTCTACACTCCAAACTTGTACTGGTAATCTTTCTCCATTCACTTCTTGCCTCAACGCCATCTTTTCTAAGAAGAAATCAACATTGTTGTACAAGAACATATGCATTAACAGGGAGTACCAAAAGAAAGGAGTTCCAACATCCCCCACATGCAACTTCAACAAACCCTCATGTATCTTTTCTGCTATAAAAGATGCATAGTCATACACCATAAGGAAATTGGGATGTTGAATTTGAGCGCCCATGAACATGTATGCAATTGGCATCACGATGTTAGGGTTGAACCCCAAAATATGGAATAGTGAATAAAATGTTTCCAAAAAGTGATTGGAAAAAAAACTTATCTTGAAAGGCTCGTGGTCACTTGGACTGATATGAATCGTTGAACTGCCTGCCCTGGCCAGATGAGGAGGAAGCAACTTTAATCTGAAGAGAGGTTATGACCTTGCATATTCCCGATTCATCTCCTCAAGATCAATTAGGACCAAGAATGAGGTAGAATCAATCAAATAAAAAACCTATTGAATCTCATTTGCACTTATACTTAGTAGAATCCCACCATCATTATCCCCTATTATCCTTGTAATAGGGTCATAACGTGCTACCATTGCTCTGAGTAGGTCCACACCAGGAAACACATTTGACACTGCTAGTTTCCCCATGTCATATCTCTAGCCATTAGAAAAGGGTGAGGTAAGTTTCTCTATCCATATCACAACCTAAAAATTTCCAAACTAGTCATAGGAACCCTAACATCTGCAATATTATAATTCTTGCACACTACTCCCTCACCTAGGGTTCTTCCACTCATTAAAACCAAACCCCTCTTCCTATAATTTGTTGATGAGTTGATATAGGAAGTTTTCATATAAATTCCTTTGAAAATAATTAATATGGCCAAAATGCTGCTTTGGTGGTGCCATCTTAAACAACTAGGGCTTCTTTAAAATTCAAATCCTTGAAAAAACTAGGGCTACCTAGAAATGAAATTATAACAAAACCTTACAATTTCCCACAATTCAAATAGACCAGTAAACCTATGATGATAATCAATAAACCTCTTGACCAACACAATACAACCCTTCACAAAATAATAGTCAAATTAAACCAAGCAGCACAAAAAATAACTCACAAGATTTCGCGCCTTGCAGAGAACCAAACTTTCATTGTGATCGCTCAAAAACTTTACTTTTGGCTATGAAATTCTTTGAAAATACTTGAATGGCTTTGTGGCAAAAACAAAGTGAAAGAAGATACTTTATGTCGATCGAATTGAGCTAGAAAACATCCCATCCTCCATTAAAGCTCATTTGCATGCTACACCAATGACTCCAATTGCATTTGATGCAAATTTAAATTCCAGCAGTCGATCTTTTGTTTTTGTCAGATCATCGAATGACCACCTTCAAAAAGGCTGATGTAATCTCCATCTCACCACTAAGGGCCCACCACAATATGCAATGCTAAAGGAGGACACATGGCACCTGCCCGTGACATCACAATCACTTAACATCCTGCATCTTTGGATCACACGATGGTGGGCAACCCTTGATTCCCACCATCGGAAATCATGTTCACTCACAACAGTCACCAACATTGAACATAACCGTCGGGCAAATTTTCATCAAGATTATAACACCACCATCAATCTTGAGCACGTGAATCTCACAACTATTTTAGTAACCCATTATATAATGTATTAAAACCTGACACAAAATTAAATCTATTTATTAATCTTTTTTTAGCGTCGGAAGTCAAGAGACGTAGTGCTCACCCGAGATTTCACAATCAGTTGAAACCCAATGGTGAGGCCATCACGAGATCGTGGGGAATGGTCAAGATCAACCATAGGATGATCGAAAGTCACTAAAAAATATTCCCTCCAAAATAAAACAATTATTAAAAGGGGAAAGGGGACACAACCTAGGCCAACGACAAATGATGGCTCAAAGTTGTTCTTAAAACACGGGGCACGTGCCGACCTAGACTTAGGAATAATAAAGTCAGGCAAAATATTTTACACTATTTATAAAAAGGGGCCCTAGCTTAGACAAATCAATGGGACATAAGTCATTTTAAAACCTCCCTAAAAAAGGTAATGGTGAAATAGATCCAACCCAAGGTTTTAGATAGAACATTAGGATTCTTGAAGGCACAAATAAAACCCCAACCCTAGGTTTCTTCCAAATAGCATGACAGACCCGTAATGAGGCAAAGAAATAATGGAACTCAAAGAACAAAATTTGAGGCTCCATCAGAGTTTTCATTGATGTCAAAACTACATTATGGATGTCAAATTTGTGCTAAGGATAATTGTAGAAGAGTTATTTTGCAAGAGGGCTTGATCCACACTTAGGAACAGTTACGTATTTTTTCTTAGTGTCTACATCGATAGATTTAGTACATAAATTTCTCTAGTATTTTGGTCCATATTTTTTCACTCTGTGATTCTAATATTTTGTTTATGGATGTTAGTAGTATCTCTATTAAAAATTTCACTTGATTTGGATAAGTGGTTTGAAATTTGCAAGTAATAGAAGATTGGTATATAAGGTTTACAAAGTTTTCTATGAAATGGATATGACTTATCTAGCCCACACTCTGCACATTTGAGTTAGACCTTGTGGTTTTGGAAGAATGTTAATAGGTGTCAATACATTGTGTTTTCCAATTGGTGTGATATTTTGAGGCCCACGTGTTTTGTAGTGATGAAGAGTTGGAATATTTTTCTTTTAGGTCTAATGGCTGCTCGACCTAATGTATGCAAAGAGTTGCAGAGATTAAATATGTAATGGAAATGTAAGAAGTAGTTATTATAGGTCAATGGCGACCTATATTACATATTTTTGGGTGCAAAGGCATTTTGAGTGAAATTAGGTACCAACAAGACATTTTTTGTATGTTTTAGGGCTACATCTAATTATGCCAACCTAATTGATTTTTGTGATGGAGATTGGTATATATACAAGGTTATTTTGAGGTTGTGGGTATCAAATATGAATGTGTAAATGATTTAAATAAAATAATTGATGCAAAATTTTGCAGATTTGAGTGAATAAGTTGTGAAAGTTGAGAAGAGGTGTGTGAACATAGAGAAGAGAAAATATTTTTAATATGAATTGGATGAAGTGTATTAAATCAGTATTTTGAGCTTCAAAGGAACTGAATCCAACATATGTTAGATGTATTTTTATCAGTTCAAATCTTGGTTGTGAAGCCACTTATTTATATCTTTCTTTTCTCTATGAACAGTGAGTCCACCTAGTAGTGAGCCTTTCTGTAATATCTTATCGATTACAACATATTATGAGCTAATACTCACCATGGTTTTTCTCTTTTTGGGGTTTCCACGTAAAAATATTGGTGTTCATGTGTTATGTGTGTTATGGGTGTTTTATAATTTAATTTATTATTGCAGTTAAATATGATTTGGTAAGTGGATGGTTAATTATTGGTTGGTTTAATAGAATAGTAATTCACTCCCCCCTCTTTGTATTCCAAGTGTTCAATAATTGGTATCAGATCTTGGTTCCTTGGAATAAGCTTGACTGCTTTGGGAAGATCTTGGAGATTGAACACATGGTTGATAGAAAGTTTCCTATTCCTCTAGAAGAGATTCAAAATATTTGATACATAGAAGAAGATTACATGCTTGATGGAGATGGAGAACTCAAAGGTTCTCTTGAATATCTTGAAAAATTTGAAGATGAAAATAGAGATATGAAGGATAATATTAAAGAAGAAAATGACAGCATCAAAAATTGAGAGAGAAAATAAAGAAGTTTAGAGAAAGGCATAAGGAGGTCAATAAAAAATCGAAACAAGAAAATGAGAAAATCACCAGCCTGAAAGTGTAAGTGGAAGAAAATAAAAGGATTAAGGAATGTCTGAATGCAATGGTAAAAATACAAACTGATGAATGCACAAGGATTGAATAAGAAGTGGTAAATCTGGAATCGGATCTAGAGAAAGCAAGAATTCATGAAGATAAATTCAAGACAAGTTCTACAATACTTGATGAGTTGATTGGAGGTCATAAAGCATCTAAATACAAAGGTGGTTTGGGACATGAAAAATGTGAAAGCTCAAAAGTAGATAAGACACCCAATATAGAGAAGATTAATGAACCAAAGAAGATTGAAGACAAGAAGAACAATGGAAAGATTTAGAATCAAAGAAAAAATTCTAAAAGACCCCTTATCAGACAACCAAATGTTCAAAGGTACCTATATTTCAATGGTATTTTTTATTCTTGCAATAAATTTGGACATAGAGCAATGGAATGTAGAAGAATAATGAATCAAAATGTTTCATCTTTTACTGGTCAATGCTTTACATGATGAAATTTGGGCATAAAGCAAATGAATACATAAGTCAAATGATGAATGCATATAACAATGGTAGAATGATTCAATATTTCAATGGTTACTATTATACATGCTATGGATTTGGAAATAAGGCTATAATACATATCTAGAATGAATGGAAGGGATGTTATTCAAAAGAGTGTTGTATGTCTCAATTACAATAGACTTGGACATATTGGTAAATTTTGCTGAAGATAGAATACAAGGAAGGATAATTCAGTAAAAAGGAATGAACCAGTTAAAAAGATTGATCTAGTTGAAGAAAAGAAGGAAATGGAAACTATCTAGAGAAAGAAAGAAGATCCTTAGAACAAGGAAGAATCAAAGACAACAAATAAATCTATACCACCCTTTGATGTAGATGGTTGCTCTGGGAATTGAACCTAGGCATTGGCTTAGGGAGAGAAATAATAGATAATCAAATATCCCTTGACCGATATGAGGTGCCATGGATTGGCGCGAAGATATGTGATGAAGATGGACAATAATGATCTCTTAGAGAAGACTCCAGAAGAAAATATGCAAATGCGAAGATTTGCGAAGTGATTTAGGGTTTATTGTTGTATAAAAGGGGGTTTTACCAACTTTATTGTTTGGTGCATTGAATGCAAATTAGGGTAAAATAGAAGGCATATATGTTCCTACACTTTTTAATATTTCATTCACTTTTATACATTTGGAGTGAGTAGAGTGTGTTAAAGTTAATTCAAGAGATCGAAGGTGATTCGTAAAACTGTAGAGCATCCAAACCCTAGTTTTGGTTGAACAAGAAAAAGGTATTTACCTTTGCCTAAAGCTGAAATAGATTTTATTTTTCAAAGAATTTGAATTCAATAGAGATGGAAACACATATAGTAGTGAATGTGAGTGAGAAACCCAACCAAAATTTAAGAAATTCCCCTTGAATTTTTTTGATAATGACCAACTCAAAGTTTTTTTGAGTTTTCCATATAGGTCTTCCTACAAAAGATATTGTGAATATATATTTCCCCAAGCTCCCTTTGGGTTACTATATTTTTGATAAGTACTGGCCATGCCCATCTATTGAATAAAACATCGGGTTCCTTTTGCAAGTATTTATCCGAATGTTGCCACTTGTCAGCCGGGTGATCCTCACAAGGATTATTTCCTTCAATTTTAAATTACCCCTGCCATGCTTCCACTTGTCAGAAGTTCGCACTCTTCAGTGCTTCTTTCGATCGATTCCCTATCAAGCCCCAACCACATGCCATGTAACATCAATCCACACACATTCCTTTGCAGTCCCCACCTATAGTGCAGTATGTTTAGGAGACCTCCACATGTCTTCACCATGTAGGTTTTCATCACAAGGAGGGAAGACTGAACCTTGAGCCTCGACCACTTGCCACATGGATCTTCCAAAGGATTCATCACATAAGGGGATGAAGCAAGAAAAAACCTCACAATAGTTTCCATGTATTACAATTTTTGTCATGAGTGGGTGATACATGTCGACACTCAGTTCTACTAGGACCACTACCATTATTCGCAACGGGTGCATCTCGCACTGGGGTGACCTTGTTCATTGCTCGAATATTTTTCTATTGCAATAGCTAGGGAAAATCATGACCATATACATCATTGCTCATGATTGAAGGATCTTTTATATTACTAACTCACCAAGCTGGGGATTATATTATAAATACCACTTCTTCTTCTGAAGCAGGAGTTCGGATTTTTGGAAAAGAAATTTGTGGAAGGACTATGCATTTTATTGTTTTAGATTATAACAAAATAACTTGCAAAATATGCCATCGTTCATCCTTTCTATTTTCTTAAGCTATTTGATAAAATTTATACTATGCCATTATTGTACTGTGTTTCATTTGTAGAAATTCTATAAATTTAATGCAAGTTTGTTCATTTAGATCATGTCTATGAATCTTCTTTTTAGTGAATGTGCATGAATATCATTTTATTTCATTGGGTGAATCATTTAGGCTTCTATCTTTTATTTTTGTCATTCTAGGACATAGCAGATTGCTGAATGGGCCCTTAAATCACATCCAAAAGATAAATTTATCATGCCTTACATCTAAATCTTGGCGCATCACCCTAGTTAGATCTTTTATTTTATATTTTCTTCCTTTTCCCATTTAAAACCCGAGTTATAGAAGAAGTCAACTTCTTTAAAATCTAGAGGTCACTCAGTTTAGTGTAATAGGTCCCCCCTTTAACCGAGTTTCCCATAAAGGCTGTTACCTTGTCAAATTTTGGCATCAATAGTTTCTTTTTTATGGTACACCCGATGGGATAGCTTAAATGTACCAAAAATAAAAAATGGTGTATAAGCCATCGACTTGTTACTAGGTCACAAATGAAAAATAATCCTCGCTTGTTAGTGCCTCCACTAGTAAAAAAACAAACCCAAAATCACCCAGTAAACTTTTTAATCCCTCCACCAACCATGTTGCAGATTGAAAAACAAAATTATGTGGCTTGGGATGCTGGGAGTCCCCTTGTAGCCCCCGTTTCACCCACAGTTTAGGCCCCTATCCCAGTATCTTCTTTCAAATCTATTCCTAAGTTTACCAGAGGTGGCTCAAGAACACAATCCAAACATCTGCAAGATGTGGCGAACATGTGCTTGTTACACTGATTACATATCAAAATATAGCATTGAGGTTTCTCACAACTTATTTTAGAGGAAAAGAATTATATTGGTATCACACTCTATTGGCTAACACTATCAATACTTGGGATCAACTTAGGGATCCTTTTTATGAAATATTCTCAAACGACAGAGATAGGTCTTCGCTATATCATCAACTAGAAACAATAAAGCATAACCCATTTGAATCCATGATGGATTTCAACACATGGTTCCATACAACCTGGCAGAGAATCTAGAGTTCTATCTATCCACTGACCGAGTTAGCATTCATGTTCTACTTAAAATCCATCAATACCGATATCTCAATGATGATCCAGTCACTTGGCGGAACCACATTATCAAATGCATACAATGTAGCAGTTAAGGCATAGAACAATCTGATCGACATTGAGAAGTTTCCACCTCAATCCATTATGTTGATATTCCATGAAGTATCAACTTCCACCTAGGAGATTCCATCTACTAGAACACCTGTGCCACCCATGTCTATGTACACATATCCAAGTGCGGCATAGAATGCCGCTTCTACATCCGGTGCTTCAAAGGATGAGATGAGCGACATAAAGGAGATGTTACAAAACTTAATCAATGAAGTAAACACTATCAAGCATAACCAAGCTGCTCCTCCAAGACCAACCTACCAAATTTATCAAGATGGTAGACCCTCCTACCAACACAACCAATATCAAGGAGCTGCATGCACAAATCCATTGACTCAGACAAATAACCAAATAGTATCAGTATCGACTCCACTGGGAGCTTCTCAAACAAGTACAAGAAGAGAGATGACCACATGGAAAAGAAACCTCGCCGAAGATATCAATCCCCAGTGCTTCCCCTGTGGTGACATGCATATGCCTCAAAATTGTCCATGTGGAAATTTACAACAAAAATTTGTGGAACAATGCAGCTTATGTATGATACCAAATTCAAGAGGTTATACATATGCCTCTCCCCAAATAGAGAATGCAATTATTACCACACAAATGTAAGGAATGTCCCTAGAATAAGAAAATGACATAGCTCTTGATCATGCTTTTTTCTCATGGATGGAAGGAGAAGAAGCAGTGTTCACATATGAAGCTTCCACATCAAAGAACCCAAAAGTATTGTCCGACTACAACACTTGATCAAAAAGGAGATTCACAGGCGATCCAGTCACTTCGTAGCCTAGAAGAATCTTGGAAAAACCACTTGGCCTTTCCACAATCACTCCGTAGTCGCAACTACACAAGGAGATTTTTATCACTAGGGCCAAGGAATAGAAGCCTCCAAATCCGTCACCTTTCAACATAGTGGAAAAATAGAAGAAATCTTCTGCTAACGTATCCCTTTGGGATATCTTAGTGTTTCCAAAGAAAAAATCATTAGTACAAAAGGCTCTTCGAGAAGATGCGGTTGTGCAATTGATAAAAAAATATTCTGAAAAGGCTACTGACTCATCACCTCCAGCTAAAGTTCTTGTGAATACTATAGAGGAGGCTTTGGCCAAGGTCAAAGAGGAGAAACCATAGCCTAAAACCTTTTTCTTAACTCTCATTGTGGGGAAGAAACTACTACACAAATCCATGATTGACTCTAGTGCCAACACCACAATCATGCCCAAGCAAATAGCTGAAGCCTTAGGGGTTAGCTATGAGCCCTTAAAGAGAGGAGTTATGTAGCTAGATGAGAACAAGGTCAAAACTATAGGTATCATTAAATACCTCACCTTGACTTTGTTCTCCTATCCTAGCACCATGGTACCACAAGATACAATGATCATAGATGTCCCTCCCATGTTTGGCCTCTTCCTATTTCGATAATTCACCTCAAAGATAGGAGGATACCTTTTCTTGGATTGGTCCCACCTAATTCTCAGGACCAAGCATAGAGCTAAAATGAAGATAATATCAGAACCTTTGCATCTAGAACATGTAGCTAATGAAGCCATGATCAAATTTGAAGCCAATCATACTTCTTTCACCAAAGAAGAAACTGTTGGTATCGAGCTACTAGGAGATGAGAAGTTAATCGAAGACCAGGCTGATCAAGAAGAGGTCCAATTGAGCGAATATATATACATCGATCCTTTCGACAATTATCATGCTACTGGATTGGGAACCTACATCATCTATGATGAGGATCAAGAGGTCCCAAGGGTAGTGAATGAATTTATAGCTAAGCAAGCCTCAAAGCTCTAGACATTACATTTTGATGGTACAAGATGCAAGGTTGGCACTGGTGCTAGGAAATGCTTAAGATCTCCAACCAATGAGTAGATTTTCAGATCTTTTTGCTTCTAGTTTTCTTACTCAAACAATGAAGCTGAATATGAGGGTCTTGTGCATGGTCTAAGCCTCATAAAATGCATGGGTTTCAAAAAAATAATGGTGTTTGGAGATTCCAAAATTATATTCAATCATGCCAAAAATATCTTTGCTACAAAAAGTGTCCGCATGCGGTCTTATAGACATAGGGTATGGGACCTCATTGAAAGTTTCAAAGCTTTTAAGATCCACATGGTGCTAAGGGAGCATAATTCAACTGTGGATCACATGGCAATGATAGGATCTCAATTTGATCGTATCTCTGACTTGATTAAGACACTCTATGTGAGTGATCGTCAGACCGTCCATTCTAGATAATGATTAGAGTTGGAAATTTTTTGAAAGTGATGAACACATTTCCTCATTCATTCAATAGTCGGGAGAGTTCACCGATCAGTTTCAGCCGAAGATCGAAGAAGCATATGAAGGATAGATCATTCAGTTGAGATCAAACAAAATTCTAAAAGGGCTGGTCATGATCAAAAATTTGTTCAACTATGATAATGAAAGGAATGATAGGAGAAAATTTATAGCAGACCAAGTAGACTATGCCAAACTTGAGGTCAGAGAACAAAAGGTTGGGAAAAATTTCTGTAGCATGAGAAGGATATACTTATGCACTTCTACGAGAAATACAAAAAGGTCGTGGCTTGGTCTTATGATGAACTCAAGGGATATGATCTTGACATCATGCATCAAACCATCAAACTAATAGAAGGTGCTAAACTTGTCTGATAAAAATAGAGGCCCGTCAATCCAAAGATTGAAGCCCTAATGGCACAAGAGCTAGGGAAGCTGATTCAGTCCAAGATTGTGTTTCCAATCAAGCATAATACATGGGAATCTAACCTCATTCTGGTCTAAAATAAAAAATATATTCGTCTCTATGTTGACTTCGATGACTTGAAGAAGGAATCACTAAAGGATCATTACCCATTGCCTTCCATGGAATCAATCTTGCAAACTATGGTAGGTTCAGAGATGTTATCTCTATTGGATGGCTTCTCGGGCTACAATTAGGTTCGGGTTAAAGAAGAAGATCAATACAAGACCATGTTCACCACCAAGTGGGGAATGTTTGCATATACTAAAATTACTTTTGGCATCTCAAATGCGAGAGCCTTCTTGCAACGGGAAATGGACATCACTTTTAGAAAACCGATCAACAAAATTATCCTCATCTATTTAGATGATCTAACTATATTTTCCAAGTTTAAAGATGACCATTTTGATCATCTAGAAGTGGTTTTCAAAAGATTCCAAGAGTTTGGGGTATCTCTAACCCAAAAAAATGTGTTTTCGGAGTATTGCAAGGAAAATTATTGGGACATGTAGTGTCTCAAGAAGGAATTGCTATTGATCCTGAAAGGCTAAAAGAAATTAGAGAACTTCCCCTTCTAGTCAATAAGAAAGGAGTGCCATATTTTTTTGGGGAAGGTTAACTTTGTAAGTAAGTTTATTTTTTATTTTGCAGGAATAATTAGACCAATCACCTTGATGCTAAAAAAGGACCAATTGTTCAAATGGACAAAATAAGCGAGAGAAGCCTTTGAGAGGGTGAATGATGCTATTTCTTCGACTCCTATGCTAGTAAATCCAAAATTTTCAAAAGACTTTATAATGTATTTTTTTAGTAGCAAGATAAGCATCACTATTGTTTTGACTTAGAAGGATGATGAAGGAAAGGGAGAACATCTGATAGAATTTCACTCCTAGACCTTGACGGAATATCAGATGAACTATAACTTCGTCGAGAGGAAAGTGTTTGCAATTGTAAAAGGACTCCAAAAGTTCTAACATCTTATATCTTGCAATAAGGTGATCATTTATGTCGCACATTCCAGTGTCCATGAATACATTATGAAAGAAGAAATCATTGAAAAAAGGGCCAACTAGATCACTAAGATCATAGAATATGACATCGAGGTCAAGCCTACAAAGATTTTCAAAGGAAGAGGGCTGTGTGAATATATGGCGCATGATGAAGAAATAAAAATTAAAGGAGAGTAAGCAGAGTTGGTCCTAACAAATGAATCTGAACCCGAAGGAAGATGGCTAGCAAATAGAGTAAGATTTATGCACACTAGAAAGTATCCATTGAGACTTCCTTTTGAGAGAAGAAGATTCTACCAACTGCAAAATAGTGGGTACTCACTCATTAAAGGGATCCTCTTCAAGAGGAATTTAAACGACGTCCTACTACGATGCATCACCATGGAGCAAGCAAAGAAAAGTCTTGACACCTTTCATAGCAGCCCTGAAGGAAAACACTTCTCTGCAAAGACCACCACCATCAAAATTATGTGCATTGGGTACTACTGGCCTACAATATCCAATGACTCCTACAAAATGATAAAATCTTGCAAAGAATGGCCAATTCTATGCAAGGAGAGAAAAACATTCTTCCATGCCTCTCAATCTGATAGTAGTAGATGAAACATTTGCACAATGGGGGCTATATTTCATTAGAATGATCAATATAGCCTCCAACACTGGCCACAAGTGGAGTCTAATAGCCATAAACTACTTCACGAGGTGGAATGAAGCCCTAGCCCTGAAGAATGCGATAGAGGTAGAAATTGTGGACTTTCTGGAGGGGCTAGTAATGAGATTCAGCCCACCAAAGACTATCATTTCAGATAGTGCAAAAGCTTTCCTAGGCTCTAAGGTATGTCAATTCACATTTGTGCATGGCATATTCTTGAAAACATCATCAAACTACTATCTGCAGGGGAACGACTTGGCTGAGTTGACTAACAAAAATCTAGCCCGACTCATTAAAAGGATCGGGTTCGATCATGAGGAGTGGCACAAGAACCTCTAAAAATGTTATGGGAAGACCACATAACTCCTAAGAAAGCCCTAAATTTTTTTCCATATGAACTAGTGTACGGGAAAAAAGTGTTGTTGCCTATCTCTATGGAGATACGTACGCTACAACTACTCAAGTCTAGAAATTGAGGAGAATAGAGATATGGAGGTTCGATTGGCCCAATTTTTGGAAGCACAAGAAAAAAGGGAGAAATCCATAATAGCCATGTCCAAGTGCCAGTAGGTGGTTAAGAATTGGTTCGAAAAGCAAGCTTCAATCCAAGGTCTACACTACGGAGACCTGGTACTAAAATTCAACGGAAGGGCTGCAAAGCTTGGCCAACATGGAAAATTCGACAAAATATAGGAGAGTCCTTTCAAAATAATTTAGTGAAAACAACATAATGCATTCGAATTAGAGAATATGGAACAAGAAGCACTAGGAATTCTAGTTAATGGGAATCATTTAAAATTGTTCAATTAAGCTTCAGTTACTTCACCCAGGTGTAAATATGTGAATAATGTAATTAGTTTCCATTTCGTGTTTTGTCAGCCGATATTTTCATAGATACATGAAGCAGGGAAATTCATGAAACTCATTATTAGAAGAGAAAAGAAAGACTATCTTGCTCATGTTGCAAAAAATAAAGTCATATGCAGAGAATTCAATTCAATCCATATTGCAGAAACACAAGAATGAAGACAAGGAGTTTAAGATAAGCAAGTATCTTCGTTATATATTTATACTTTGATAGAAACATTGTCAAAATGGCTCTAAGGCCATGCACTCAAAAGTATGACTATATGTATATGAATTCCTTATATATATGTACGTAAGCCTTTTTTCAAGCATATATACAAAAAATTGAAAAAAGTGTTTTAAGCTTCAAGTATCTGGAACATGAGCATTATCTTCATCAGTAGGAGAATTGTTAGAGGTAACACAAAGGTTATCACCAACAGTAACAGGACCTGGAGCAGCAACATCAACACCCAAAATGAGAAATAGAGGAAACACAAGATTCCTAAAGTTAGTGTACCAATTCACATCATAAAATAGCACTACATTATAGCAATGTAACATAAAGTGGCACACACGGGTGACTCTCTCATGATGCTCAATGAGTGAATGAAGCTGAAACCCATGGTACCAACACATATTATTCAATATGCCTCCTTAGGTCACATGCAACAAGACGGCCCAAGCCATACACTACATTGTTCACCACCTCACTGAGACCTCTAAGGTACCTCTTTGGAAAAATATGGAGTGTCAAACATAGAATCATGTATTTTGGAACTAAAATACCAAGAAATGAAGCAAAGAAATGAGAGAAGATATCAGTATTCACCTGATACTTGTCTTCATACTCAATACAATCCCTACCCAGGACCCATTTCATGGCTATAATAGCTATTGAGTTCTTATTTTTAGTCATGCACTTGAGGTGCCTATTGGAAATATCTCCCAGAAAGGTTGTTTGAGACTTGTTACACACTATTATGATTGGAGTATTCATCGTATCAGTCTCTACTCAACTACCCAAGTCTAAGATCTATGCAAATTCAAAACCTACTCAGTTGCCTAAAGGATAATCCTATCTAATCACCCAATGCTATATTTTGCTAATTGCTAAGTGTGATTTCGCTATTGTATTAGGGCCTATTTATAGAAATACCCAAGGTAGCCTGCATACCAAGCGTGATGATAATCGAGTGTTAACTCAAAAATCCCACCAAAAGGAAAGCTCAATATTCCAACCCAATTACATTTGTAGGTATGAATTGTTGCATGCAAGATTATGGAGTGGTAATAAATTAGTGAAAATTGGTGTTAGTCCCAAGTGATGGCTCATACAAATGAATGTTGAGGTGTCACGATGTAGGAAGTTTCAAGCTCCAAGGTTGAGCACAAATATTTTGTAAGTACTCATTAGGATTTCAGATTAATTATGGTTTTTGGGATATTAATTGTTAAGGCATGCAAAAGGATAGCAAGCATTTCACCAGTGGCTCAATTTCCTAGGAAATTGCACTGAAGGGGTGTTATCACTGATGTAACTATGAATTCTTGTCTTTTAAAAAGGGTCAAGTATTTCATTTTGCATGGATGGAGGAGTTGGCAGTCCATGCTGAATTAAATACAAAAAGGCAACCATTGTCTACTAGTTGAAGGTATAAAATCAAAGAAAAAGCTAAGTATCACATGCAAAGGTTAAACAACGCATAAAAATTCTTTAGTATGCAAAGGGAATTAAAAGAGTAGAATTTTTAAGGGAACTAGGTTTGGTGCATCTAGTAAAAAAGTAGCTAAACACAAAGGTAATTGCGGAAGATTCACTACCTCGGCGTGGATTGAACCTGAAGTAGGAGGATGTTTGGTTTTGAGTTCAGAGCCTTGCATGGTGTTCTAGGTTCCGTTCATACTGCTTCAATGTGCTTTCTGCTCAGAGTTCCCAAGTAGAAATTCAAGAAGAGAGAGCCCAAAGTTTATTTGAAGCCATGCGTGCAACACCAACCAACTATGTCTTCAAGCATATCTCTTACACTTTGCCTGGTATACCAGACAAGCCAACGTGGGTGAATACGCAGGTTGCAGAAAAGAAGAGTCCCCATAGAGATCAGATACAAATTAAAGATGAATGGGATAATATTCATGATACCATCCTTATGAAGAACCCTAGGACACTTAGGGAGGTGACCTATGAAAGAATGAAAAGGAATAGCGACCTAGATTACTTGGCACATAAATGTTGGTTTAGTAGGCTTCCACAATATATGGTCCCGTTCATGCACTACTGCCCTAAATTGGTTGACTAGGCCATCAAAAATTTTAACTCGGATACCAACACCATTGAGGGCCGAGAGCTGATTGTTATTATCTACAAAGAGGATATCTTGGACATGCCATGCATCCTGGAATGAAGCTCTAAATTATCTCAAATGGATTCATTCACACTGACAAAGGGAGATACCTATTGGAGAACTAGAGATTTTTCTCTGAAATTTTATAAGACAGAGGCACAAAAGCCCAAAGAAGCTCAAAAAAAACCAATGTAGATCCCGAAAACACATAAAAGCTTCAAAGATGATATGAAGGATTCCTTCTCAATGATGGTGTTTGTTTGCAGCCTGGACACCAATAAAGAGGTTCAGAAGTTTCAACTGGGCTTGGGTTTTCAGTTACATAGGAAACATTCTCATTTTTGGTATGATTTCATGGAATTCCTAATCCAAAATATGCTCAACCAGATAGCAGAGTACGAACTACAATAGAGGTTCAGGTTTCCATCCTTCCTCGCTCACATGTTTTTGCATTAGAACCTTGAATTCTTCCAAAAGAATCTAGGGTCGTCCATTTTTGATGAAAACCAGTGGAAGAAGCTGGTTTCCACTTGGACTTCTCTCCTCTTTGCAACATATGATTATTATGCATTTTTTGAGTATTTCTTAAATCTGATTTTGCAAGATTTGAGGAAGGACAACAATTTCTTACAGTTCAACTCAGACTAGTTTGAGTTCATGCAAAATTTCACTTTGAAGTGTGACTGGTTTCTGGGTGAGGACTTCACATTCGTCCGATTGCATGGCTTCATAGGGGAACCCTTCCGACTTCTGACATGTCTTATAGATCAGATACTAGCGCTTGAAATATTTTTTCAAGTATCAATTATTGAATTCACCTTTTATGGTGAAAAATCAAAGAAGAAAGGATTTTTCAGCTGCTCAATGAGCTTCAAGACCATAATCATGGCCAAGAGGAGGACTCATGAATTTCTAGAAGAAATGCTAGCTCATCTAGGGCTGATATGGATTTGTGATAAATGGAATTACAACCCCGATGATGACTTACCGAATGAGTATGTCAAGGTAACACACAACCCTCAAACTTACTGGGAGAAGCATGAGAATCCAATGATGGATGTGGATGAACTTATGGTCAACCTAGCTCATATGTCAATAAGAGGTGGTCGGCCTCCCTTGCTTGGATTCTAATACCAACTAGGAATTATGATAAGACAAAGTAGATTAGGGCTACTCTTCACAAAAAATTGGTGAAGAATTACAACTGGAAGGAAGATAAGATTAACGATTTATGGATATACCGCTAGGAAACTTGGTGCACTAAGGACCCTTATGATACCATAGGAATGGATGACAATTTTGAAAAATTGTGGAATGATGAGCATCTAGATTCTGACGATAGTGATGAGAAAGGCTCTGGTTTGGAGGAGGCCAAAGCACAATCAGATGAAGGAGTGAAACCAGAAATAGAAGCTCAAATGGCCTCGATGTAGTAGAAAGGGAAAGCCATGAAGCAACCTGGAAAGGTTTATTCTAATGTGCGAGTAAACAAATTATGTGCGAGGTCTTCTCTGAGTCACATCTAGACCATAAGGAGGACTAGAATAACCTAGCTACAATAATCTGAAACTGTAGTGGTAGAAAACTCACCACCAACAACGTGGCAGCTCACCAAAGAATCTTCTAGAGAGTGTTTGCAGGAGCCTGAGGTGAGCCAAGAACGCGCAACGATCCAAGGATCACAATCATCCACACCATAGGTATCTTTCACTCCCTCTTCTCTTATTTCATAGTACCTAGTTTCCCCTGCTATGTCTGATGTGGCTCTCATTTTAAGCGCTAAACCTTCATTTTTGGCCTCTACTTCAATGGTCGCAGGGGTTTCATGCAAATCTCTCATGTGACCTCATTTTCCCTTACTCCTTTGCAAACCCTTGCACCATTTTCCTTGTCCCATTCTGTGTCTCCAAGTGCCTCACATTCTGCCTCTGCTACAATCATTGATACCTCTCCAACCATTCTTGTGTTGGTCCCAATCCAGTCTTCCCAATAGATGGAATTCAACATAAAACCACTTCCCTTGAGTCCTCCTAATGGATCACAGGTCGAGTATTGGAATATCTCTCATTTCTCTCCTCAAACAGTTAGTGTTCCAAGAAGGAAGTCACCTGGTATCACTACCATCTCATTTCCTTTTTCCCTTCCTCCTGGTGCACCTTTTGTAGGTGGACTCATCACGTCACCATCATAATTATTATTTGAGGGTGATAAAACTAAGTAGGAACGAGCAATCAGAGCCCAAAAGAAAAAAGATAAAGATGCTAAGAGGTTAGCAGACCCAAATGTGTAGACTATTTTTAATGACGCTCAACAGTTGGTACATTTTGTGACTATGTACCTGACTATCAACAAACTGCAAGGAGAGATGCAACTGGATGACTACAATATGTATGCCATGGGTCTTGATTTAAGCATAGCCCGACCTTTGGACAAGGTAGAGCTCATGGAGGAAACGTAGCTGGTGGTGATCATCGACTTTCTTAAGTCCAATCACTAGCTAAAGAAGAGGGAATAAGAGCTAAAAAGTGTCAAGGAAAGGGTCGAGGTCTTGCGGAAAAGGTGAGGGATGCTGAATTTAAGAATTTGTCCCAACAAAAGAAGATGGAGCAAGCAAAGCTCTGGGAGGAACTTGTGAAGTTCCAATCTCTCAATCCTAACCTGGTCACTGAGTTCCAACATAAGAACTAGGAATATTAAGACCAGTTGGTGCATTTGGAGCAAAAAGTAAAACAAAGAGATGAATAGTTTTTCTACTAGCACGATCAACTAGAGCAACAAATGTAGCAAAAGGATGCAAATTTCAATATCCATCGGGCCCAACTAGAGAATGAGGTCCAAGAAATGAAGTATTCCTTGGAGAAGGAAGCAATAAACAATGAATGAGCCAAGGCAATCTAAATCATGAAATTGTAGATCCTGTAGCGGCAACTCACCGCAAAAATCCAAAAGGCTGCATAACTCATGCATAATATGGAATTAAGAGATGCAAAGATAGTCTTATTGAAGAACTTTTCCCAACCTCCTATTATTTGGTTAGACCTTCTTTAGGTAGCCCAATAGTTATATGTTTCATATTGGGAAAGAGTTAAGGCCTTCTACCTGAATTTACAACTGACACTCCAATTTATGGGGGAGGCAACAAGTTTGGACAGGGAGGTTTATGAAGTAATCGAGCGATTCCCTTAATCCATCATAGAGAGAGTTCCAGAAGCTAAGAGGTTTTTGGATAGGCTATATATGGTCCCAGATGAAGTCTTGCTGAGTGCAGGGGTTGAGGATCAGAAGGCTGCTGCTAAAACAACTAATAGGTTCATCTATTGGCATGCAACCATCCTTCATGCTAGTGATTGTGCCACCACATTGGATCAAACTAGGAATAACATGTGGGAAAGGTTCTCCCACCTAAATCAGATGGGATTACAATCCCCATTTCTTGGAGATGAATTGGTGGCCATGGTGGAGCATATTGCGATGATGATTGAAGAGAAGCAATGAGATGTTTCTACTTTTAGAGTTTCAGTCAGCCCCTTGCTACAAAATATATTGAGAGCATCACTCATCCGATTGCAATAATTATTTTTCAACTTGAGTCCTAGGCCAATTTATTGATGACATTTCCTTACAAAGAAATGATCGATTTGCATGGAGTGAAAGAGAGTCTGCACGACATATCGACTCCATCCAAGGTTGAATGGCTGCCTCTACAGACCACCCTCTCTAAGCTCTGATCACGTTTTCGAATGGATAGTACTATGGTCTGTGAACCAAATTTTTTGGGTTCCTCATTCCATAGGAAAAATGCCCTTGATAGTCACCAAAAGTTGTGAATATAAATTTATCCAAGCTCCCTTTGGGTTATTTTATTTTTGCTAAGTACTGACCACACCCATCTATTAAATGCAACATCAAGTTCTTTTTGCAAGGCTTTATCCGAATGCTACCACTTTTCAGTCGAGCACTCCTCACAAGGATTCTTTCCTTCGCTTTTCAATGGCCCCCACCATGCTTCCATGTGTTGACAAATCACACTCTTAAGTGCTTCTTCCCATCACTTCCCTATTGGGCCCTGACCACATGCCATGTAGCATCAATCCACACACATTACTTAGCGGTGCCCACCTACAAAGTAGTATGTTTGAGAGACCTCCACGTGTCTTCACCACATAGGTTTTCATTGTAGGGAAGGAAGAATGAACCTCGAGCCCCAACCAGATGCCACATGGATCTTCTAAAGGATTCATCACGTAGGGGGATGAAGCAAGAAACAAACTCACAATAGTTTCCATGTATTATAACTACCGTCATGAGTGGGTGACACATGTTGACACTCAACTTTGCTACGACCACTACCATCATTTTTAGGGGATGCATCTGGTGCTAGGGTGACCTCGTTCATGGCTCAAATCTTCTTTTTTTGCAATGGATGGGGAAAATCATTACCATATACATCATTGTTCATGATTGAAGGATCTTTTCTATTACTGTCTCACTAGGCTTGTGATTTTATTATAAATACTACTTCTTGTTCCAAAGCACGAGTTCAAATTTTTGGTAGAGAAATTTGTAGAAGGACTAGGCCTTTTACTGTTTTAGATTATTGCAAAAAAACTCACAGACTATGCCATTTTTTGGCCTTTCTATTTTCTTAAGCTATTTGATAAACTTTATACTATGCCATTATTGTATTGAATGTTTCATTTGCAAAACTTCTATAAATTTAATGCAAGTTTTCTGGTTTAGATCATGTCTATTACTCCTCTTTTCAGTGAATGTGCATGAATATTATTTTATGTCATTGGGTGAATCATTCAAGATTCTATCTTTAATTTTCGTCATTCTAGGACATAACAGATTACTGAAAGAGCCCTTAAATTGCATCTAAAAAATAGATTTATCATGCCTTACTCTAAATCTTGGTGCATCACCCTAGTTAGATCTTTTATTTTATATTTTCTTCCTTTTCCCATTCAAAATGCCAATTATAGAAGCCGACTTCATTAAAATATGGAGGTCACTCAGTTTAGCACAATAGGTCCCCCCTTTAACTGAGTTTCCCATAAAGGTTGTTACCTTTTCAAATTTTGGCATCAACAGATACTAAGGCATACATTCATGGGAAAATGGAAGAATATAACAAAACAAGATTTACAGACCTATGGATAGACCAACTAATTGGAGATGATTATAAAATTAATACTGATTATGAAAATATAGTGAAGAAGAAATTAGATGTTTGGCAATTGTTTCTATGCATTTATGATGATAAAACTAAGTACATGAGAATATCATTAAGTAGAGTGCATGAAAAGTTCATATGGACTGACATGCCTATTTTGATATCAAAGGAATTCATAAGGGATGTTACTAGACTATGTGCCACCAGACCTATATCAACGTTGAAATCTATGAAGAATAAGGATGTAATGGAACTAAGAGGAGCTACACTTGATCAAAGGTCTCTCACTGTGTACACTATCTGAAATCCTGCAGTAAGATATGCAACAATGGTCAAAGGATATAAGATATATTATACCAATAGAGAGAAGTATATGTCAGCTATAGAAATTCATGTAGCCTATGAGATGGTGGAAAAAGGAAAGGACTATGAATTGTGTGAGTTTCTCCAAAAACAAGTCTTTGGAAACTTGAAGAAAACTAAAGAGAGAAAATATCCCTTCAATTTTGGATCTTTGGTAGTTTTTTTGATTGTTTTAATTTCTAAGGAAGCTTTCGAGAAGAGGCAAATCATTATTTGATAAGAGCAGATTGGTTTCCCATCAAATCTTGGAATACCTACATAGCCTTGGTAGTATGTCAGAAGAGAATGCATGAAAGGGAGAGGATCCCTAAGTCAATTGTGGACAAATATGAGAAGGATATCACATTTCAAGTCACAAAAAATGAATTCATCATTAAGGCTATAGAACCTAGAACTACCTGGATTCTACCACTTGGATATGAGACCAATGAAAATGAAGTCAATGGTTATGTTGATATATTTTGAAGAGTCCTAAGGAATCTACAAAAGAAAGATATGGCACATATGAAGAAAATTCTATGGAAGTACATATGGAGCTGAAGCATGAAATAAAGAAGGTGAAAAAGATAATGGATGACTATTTCAAGGACAAGCAATTCATAGAAGAAAAAATATAGGAGACAAGAGCAAGAGTAGAGGGAGAAACAAGTGCAATAGCTGGGTCCACCAAACCTAAAATATCTAGAAGACCTGCTTCCACCATTCCCCCTAGTATTCAACAACCCTTTGGATTAGTTTCTAGTACAACCAGAACCAAGAGAATAGAGACCAGCGCTCTGGTAATAGAGGAAACTCAAGTGAAAGAGGAAAAAATGCTTGAGAAGAGAGAAAAATACTTCGACAACCCCCACTATTGCTACTACATTAAAAAGGAGAAAAGAAAAGGTTGTAAGAGAGGAAAACACGAGTGTGTTATTTGAAGAAGAAGAGGATGAAGGTCCTCCATTGATTCTAAGAAGAAGGAGCTCCAGGACAAAGAAAGAGAGAATAGATCTTGTTGATAATTTAGATGAAGAGGAGATTGAGAAGGAAAATAAATCCTTCAGTATACATATGCATAAGAAAATGAAGGAGAAGAAGAAAAATAATTAATAAATAGTTGAACTATAGAAGAAAAAGAAGAATAAAAAGAAGACAAATCTGAAGAGACCTCATAGTCCAATGAAGTTGGACACATTGTTCAAAGGAATTTTTGACCATGAAATGTTGAAAGAGACAAAAAACTTGTACAAGAATGAAAATAGGGTGGAAAAAGCCACTATAATAGAGGCAATCATCAAATGCATTATGATTATTGAAGTAGATTTGGAGAACATTAAGAAGAAGGTTCCATATGATTTGTGGAACATCTTAATGGAGAGGAGAAAAGAGGGAATAGAAAAGGAAGATAATCTTAGATCAAATGTTGTGGATAAAATTGGATTCTCCCTATTTGATGCTGAAAAGGCCACATTCGCCTATGTCTACATAAAATAATTCAGAAAAAAACAAATGGTCACAATTCTAATGGGAGGAGAACAAGATGAGCTTGAGAAAATGTAGAAGAAAATAAAGGAAAAGATAATAGCTATAGATTATAAGTATGACATGACACCCATTTACTGTACCAACAAAGATCAAGATTCGATAACTGAAGCTCAACAAGAGAATGTATAAAATATTGGAGTTATTGATGCATAGGAAAATATAGACAATACTCCTTTGGATGGACCAATGAAAGGGAATACTGAAGATGAGAATGTTGCTAAAGGAGAATCTATGACCAAAGAGGAAATAAAAAAGGATGACACCCCTATTCCTCTGATAACACATGATACTATAGATCAAGGAAATCCAGAGACATCTGCTCCTCTGGTAGATACAAAATAGAGCATCGGTGAAGGCGAAAAGCATGATGAGAATAAAGAGAGAGGGGAAGTGAATGAAGAGAATCAAGAAACAAAGAGTGATAGTGAAAAAAAAGGAGAAGAAGATAAGAGTGAAAAAAATGAGCAAGGAGAGAAGGATAAGGATGAAGGAGATGAAGAGAAAGATGAGGACACAGGAAAAGACAAGGACTTTGATGAAGATGAAGAAAAGGTAGAGGAAGAAGAAGATCTTGATACCAAAAATAATGAAGAACTAGAAAAATATGAGGAGTTACCTAAGCCCTTTGGTGAATCATCCTCCAATAATCCTTTAAAAGGTCTATTATCTAAATAGTTAAGGTTCCAATCAGTTGTCTCTTCTTAGTTTTTGCAGTTGGCCATGCAGTAGGGTAGTTTTGATATGGATAAGATATCTCCTATTCATAAGTTTCAACTAGGTGATGTGTTTCACACATCAAATAGAAAATAAATTATTAAAACTCACCAAAGAAGTGGTGAATTTATGGATGAAGCCATCAAGACATTACAAGAGATCACACAAAGAACTAATATTGATATATATTTGTCCATAATGGAAAAGTTTAAGTTGCCAATTGATTCCTTCAAAGAGTATGCCTCTTTTTTGAAAGGAAAATTGGAAATATAGGTTGAGACAAGGATTAAAAACAAAGAAAAAGTTGATGGATATTACAGAGAAATGTGTATATACACATACCAAAGTGAAGAATGTTTGATGGAGGTGTAAGCTTGTGAAGAAGAGGCAAAAAAATTATTTTTATATTGTATGAAGTGGATGTATGCTACACAAGGAATAAAAGATGAAATGGACTCAATTGAGTCCTAGATAACTAATTCATCAAGTTCCTATGATCCAACACTAGATAGAGATGATAAAACATAGATTAATGTAGTGGACTTGCATGAATGATTCTTGACCTTGTAGATCCAGAAGGAAGAGATTATCAAGAAACTAGGGAAGATAAGGGACTTGGTAAAAACAAAGCACATACCTATCTCAAGTGACCTTGCCAGTTCTAATAGAATCTCAAACTTAAATCTCACCCCTGGTAGTATGGAAGAAGGATAGGACACATTGATGGAGCTTGAGTCTCTACATAGGGTTCTTGCAGAAGCGAAGAAGATTTGGGAAGAAGGTAACTCTTCTTGGCAAACTATTCTTCAAAATATTTAGGGATCAACATCTTCGGGTTGACCATTTCTATTTCTATACATTTTTCAAATTTTCATGTTTAGAAATTATTTTGTAAATATGTGGATGTATTAGGAGTTTTTGGTTAAGGGGAAGCTAATAAATTCATTTAAATTTGTATATATATTCTAGGGGGAGAATATAGTGTGTTGATACCAATAAACCCTTTTCCCTTGATGTCAAAGGGGGAGAGATATTTGGAGAGAAATTTAGTTGGGCACATGTTTCCATCAATGAAAAAGGGGGAGATTTTTGAAACAATGAAGAAGGTTGTCATTAATGAGTTGTCATTGATATCAAAACTACATGATGGATTTCAACTTTGTGTAGAGGATGTCTGTAGAAGAGTTATTTTGCAAGAGGGTTTGATCCACACACAAGAATAGTTAAGTATTTTTGCTAAGTGTCTACACCAACAGATTAAGTACAAAGAGTCCTTTGGTATTTTGGTCTGAATTTGTTCACTCTACGATTCTAATATGTTGTTTATGGATGTTAGTAGTATCTCCATTCAAAATTTAACTTGATTTGGATAAGTGGTTTGCAAGTTGCAAGTAACAAAATATTAGTATATAAGGTTTACATAGCTTTCTGTGAAATGGATATGACTTATCCGGTCTACACTCCGGTCTACACTCCACATATTTGAGTTAGACCTTGTGGTTTTGGGAGAATGTTAATAGGTGTCAATGCATTGTGTTTTCCAGTTGGAATGATATTTTTAGGTCCACGTGTCTTGTGGTGATGAACTGTTAGAGTATTTTTATTTTAGGTCTTATGCTTGGCTGACCTAATGTATGTAAAGAGTTGTGAAGGTTAAATATATAATGCGAATGTAAGAAGCAGCTATTATAGGTCCATGCCGACCTATATTACATGTTTCTAGGAATGAAGGAATTTTGATTTGAATTAGGTGTCGAAAAGGCACATTTTGTATGTTTTAGGGCTACATCTAATTAGGCCGACCTAATTGATTGTGATGGAGATTGGTATATATACAAGGTTGTGAATATCGAATATGAATGTGGACATGATCCAAATACAAGAAGTGAAGAAAAATCTTGCAGAGTTGAGCGAATACATTGTGAAAGTTGATAAGAGGTGAGTGAATGTAGATCAGAGCAGAGATTTGTAATTTGAATTGGATGAAGTGTATTAAGTTAGTATTTTGAGCTTCAAAGGAACTAAATCCAACATATGTTAGATGCATTTTGTATTAGTTCAAATCTTGGTTGTGAAGCCACTTATTTTTATCTTTCTTTTCTTTGTGAATAGTGATTTCACTTGGACAATGAGTCCACTTGGAAGTGAACCTTTCTATAATATCTTATAATCAGTTATAACATATTGTGAGCTAATCTTAAATGTGGTTTTTCCTTTTTTGGGTTTTCCACTAAAAATCCTAGTGTTCATGTGTTATGTGTGTTATGGGTGTTTTATACTTTAATTTCTTATTGTAATTAAGTATGATTTAGTAATTAGATGGTTAATGATTGGTTGGTTTAATAGAATACTGATTCACCCCCAACTCTATATTCCAAGTGTTCAACAGTAAATAGGTACATTTCCTATCTAGTTACTTAGTGGGGTCCTATTTACATATTAAGTGTGTTGGATTCCCAAATCAACAAATCCAATGAGTCCTAAAGAAGAGCCACTTTCTATTTATCAAACTCAAAGATGGATTTGACAAACGAACAAGATTCAGTCAAAAACTGAAATCTCCTACACTTCTGGCTTTGTAGGACCAAGGTGGGTCTCCTTTCACAATGCCTAAAGACTTACTTGAATTATACATAGACATTGCATTTTATAGAAGATATTTCCCAATTAAAATATACCAAGGAAAGTGTTGACAAATATAAATCTCGCTATATTTTTGGTATCTCAACACTCACTCAACAATTGGGAAGCAAAATCCTACACCAAACCTAAACCCAACAACATAAATTAAAATGATTTTGAATTAATAATTTGTTTCTGAAAATGTATATGTACACATCCAAAACTGGTCATAGTTAATCAAGCCTATTAATTAATTAAATATGATTTATTTAATTATTAATCTTCTGAATTCATCTACATATAAATAAATTTAATTATTTGTTTATATCGTTCACTTTCTATATTCTTCTAATTTAATTAAATAAATAATTTTATTTAATTATTATCATCTTCCTCTTAATTAATTAAATAGATTTCACAATTTATTTATATTAATTATCACAAGTTTAAATTTACAATTTAAATGATAATTCTTCTGTCCACTTAATTAAATATTATAAAATATTTAATTAGAAGCTTTCTTTTTTCCACATAATTAAATATTTAATTAAAAGCGCTTTCTTTTCTCCACAATTAAATATTCTAAAATATTTAATTAGAAACTTTCTTCTTTTCATATTTAATTAAGTATTTTATACATTTAATTAAAGCGCTTTTATCATCTCTCACACATAATTAAATATTATTTATTTAAATTATGGAAGCTTCTAATTCTTTGTCACATGTAATTAAATTTATTTATTTAATTATGGATTTTTCCTCAACTATCAACTAACTCTTCATAAACGAAGTGCACAAATGACAACTTTCCTTCATTTTTGAATGGAAAAGGTTGTGTAGGAGGAAACATCTCCCATTTTTCTCCGAACCTTCCATATTTTTTTCAACTTCTCAATCTCTCACCATTCATCTTGACAGGTTTGAACTCGAGCATTGATCTTTGCCAACTAGATTCTTGCCTCCAAAAATCTATAAATATAACCCTCTTGTGAGTTGAAAAGGATCCTAGATTTTGTGAATTTAGCATAATCATTATAGTTGAATTCAAATCAACATCTTAGCATAATCATTTTCAAGTTCATAGCATATTTGTTCTTTAAATTCATAGCTTAAATATTTTAGCAAATAAACATGCATTTTACATAAATCTCGTTCTCCTAAGTTGTCATTTCAACAAGCTAGTGCTTATACCAATTGAGAGCCAATAACTTGCATTGAATCCTTGGATATAGAGGACAGTGGGACATATTTGAAGGAGCTGTTGTTACTTGGAGTTTGTTTTGTCTTTTTAATTAGTTTCCTTCAATTTAATGTTTCATTGGTGTGTTAGTTTATCTTCTTAGTTAGATCACTTATTCTCACATACATTTTTGGCACCCACCGTGGGGCCTTGCCCCAGATTTAATCTTTTTTATTGTAGGTTTTCTAAGAGATGAAAGGTTGGAGGTTTGGTTTACCGCATACGAGTCTCATATTAGCACATTTGCAGTTTGTTTTAGCGCATTTGTAGTCTATTTTAGCACATTTACTGATTGTTTTAGCGCATCTATGTTTGATATTTTAGCGCATACAAAAGTGTAACAAAACAAATCCTGATTTAGATGCCATCTGCAGATAAATATATATTTTTTAATATAGTTTTAAAGTAAAATGAAGCAATCCTAGGCTAACCACATAAATCTAGAATTAACCAATCCTAGGATAGTCACCAAACATCATTTTTTATTGGTTAAAATGAATCCAATGTTTTTTGTGAAGCAAAATCTTCACTTAGCATAGAAAATTGTCGTTTGGATTTAAAATTAACCATTTATTTACTGTGATTGTTGGGTAATAGGTTTATGCTCTCCCCTTTACTGGGTGACCAAAACACCAAACTTACATTTTTCATTTTATGCAATTCATGCTTTATTACATCCTTTAGAAGACCTACCATAGTGGGAAAATTACTCACCCTACGAGAACAACCTAAGTGGGAACAACCAAAGCTAGGTTTTCCAACCCACTCTAATCAAAAGTGAATTTTGGGGAAACCCATATTCAACGGAAGTGAGAAAGATAACCATCACCAAAATCTTTGTTCTAAAAATTGGGAGGTCTCCTGAGGGATTTTATCTATTTCCGTGATGAATGGATATATTTACTACGAATTATAGTGTAGAAATCCAACCTTGTCAATATCCAAACATCATTTTAATCACATTGCAAGGGGAGGGAAGAATCTGCCCCCAAGACACTCACCATATAATTGCCACAGATTTTTTGCTCAGGGGATCGAGAAATCTAACCTTGAGTACGCACTTGGAAAAGAGAAAAACATGGGCACCGTCTAGGGGGTGACATGACTGTGTGAGTCGACACAATTTTAAGGTGTGGGATATGGTTTCCATGATGACCTATTTGACAAATAAGAGTGAGTCTGTTTGAATTTCTTATTTTGTTCAATACCCGTGAAAATCTCAAGAACATACACTCTTTGTTTAGATTTTAGGACTTGAAAAAAAACTGTCTTTTACTATATGCCATGTTTTTCACATTTAAATCAGATAAAGATCATCCTAAAACATCAAACTATCAAAACATGTCTATCTCAGAACAATAATTGGATAGTTTAGCGCATCCCTGGTCTATTTTGGTGCATCTATGCTTTGTTTCAACTCATTTATGCTTTGTTTTAGTGCATCTGTGCTCTATTTCAATGCATTCATGCTCTATTTTAGTGCATATGTGCTCTGTTTCAACGCATTCATGCTCTATTTTAGTGCATTTGTGCTCTATTTTAGTGCATAATTGCAACATTCTCACGCATAGGTTGGATATTTTAGTGCATCTACTGAAAAAATTAGCACATCTGCATTTCAAATTTGGGTAATTTTCTGACACCCAATAATCTGCCATCTCATTCTAGTCTTTTTCTATGCTCAGGGTTTGGAAGTCTGCAAATTTTGCCAAGAAGTCCCTAAAGAAGAAGATTAAGAAGCCAAAGAAATCTCTCAGTTATAAGAAGTTATTGAAAAATAAGAAATTTTTATACCAAATTCGAAAGGTCTTACTTGAACACAAAACCTTTATTCATCGATATCATGACTTTGTTAGAGGTTTCACTGACAATTATGCTGTAGAACCATTATAATCATGAGATTTCTTTCAAAGAGGAGCCCTTTCTCAAAGACATAATCATAGTCATTGTATTCATTCCTCTTACATTCCCCAACCTGCAATTATGTATGCTACTCGTCCCAATCACATTCTGTAATATAGAGCTTAGGGGACATAAGAAATTTATCAAAATCCTTACTTTTTTACAAAGCTATGATCAAAACTCACAAAGTGAAAAATCATCTTTATTTTTGATCTTTGGTTTAATCTTGCAAACAGGATCATCATCCTTTCAACTAGGGAATCACTAGATAAAGATTAAAAATCTCATAAGTCATAGAATCTTCATTCTACCCCGACTTTGATATCCATCAAAATTGCACCATTTCATTCTTTTGATCAACGTTAGTAGAAATGTGGCAAGAGCTTATGTCTGTTGTCATAAGATATCAAAAGAACATAGAAGGAGATGAAAGGGAAAGTACATTAAGAAAAATTTGTGATAATAGTGAAAGGAAGAAAATCCCTTTCATAATTCGAATACTGAGGAGATAACGAAAGAAAAGCTCCAAGAAGCAGAACAAAATCCCCAATTCCATACTCTCATGGAAAGAGTTTTAGAACTAAACAAGGAAATATATTTACTTTCACTAGCTAATCAAGGAGCTAAGTTACCTATTGATTTCAACATGGAAGGGCTTAGAGAAAATCCTAAAACCCCTCTTAATCATTTTAGTGCTCTTACTCAACAGATAAAAGTATTGCAAGGGAAAATAAAGGAAATCCAAGGGGGTACAACAAAGAATTGTGTTTTGGATGATATCTGCCCATATCCATTTGAGAAGAATCTTCAAATGATTCCTTTTCCAAAACATTGAAAAATCCCTAAGTTTGATAAGTATAATGGAAAAACAAACCCCATTGAACATGTGAGGGATTTCTGAAATATGAGCTTAGAATTTTCTCATGAGGATACCTACTTAATGTGATTTTTTACATGAAGTCTGGGTGGAAAATCCATGGAGTGGATTTCCAAGATCACTCCCCCCATTAGAAAATTTGAGGAGTTAATAAATAAATTCATATCGCAATACTCCTACAATATCCAACACTAGATAACCATGCTTGATTTTGTGTAAAGTGAAACAAAAGGTTGGGGAATCTTTCACTAAATTTTTACAAATATGGAGAAGGGTGTTTCCTAGATACTCCTGTCTTGTTCTTGAAATGGAAAAGATGGATATATTTATCAACAGTCTAAGTCAAGAGACAAGATATAGGCTAAACCTTCACTGTCCCCAATTATTTGAAAAATTGATTGAAAACACGATCACTATTGAAGGTGCCTTGGTCAAGCGTGGAGTTATGAAACTCGATAATTAAGGTTCAAATTTGTACAACAACAACAACACCACCAATAGTAACAACAACAAAAATTCATGATTTTGAAATCGAAAAAAAATGTTGTGAATGATGGGGTAGTAGATGCTAACAACGTGAATATAAAGCCTATCGTTCTCAATATATCAGGGGTTCAACGTAGCAATAATGCTGGAAATTCTAGTACCTAATCCAATAATTCTAATGAAGGAAATGTGACCAATAATCATGGGAATAATCTTGGCAATAATCAAAATCCAAATGCAAGTAGATCTCAATTTCTCTCAAATCAACGGAGTTTTACTCCCTTAGGCCAATCTTTAGAATCTATTCTTAAAGAAATATTGAATCAAAATGCTATCAAATTGCCACCACAAAGAAATTATGAGACTCGAGTTAAACCACCATCATGGAATGAATCACACTTTTGTGAATATCATAGGTGTAAAGGTCATAAGACAAATAATTACCAAGGGTTAAAGAATGTTGTTCAAGATTTGATTGATAACCGTACCATCACGGTTGAGGGACATAATGCTAATGATGACCATCAGGCATTCAAGGATCATCTACCCAATTATCAAAAAGGGGAATCTTCAAGTGACAAAGGAAAGAATATTAATCATGTCTACGACATCATTATCAATCTTATTTATATGGAAAATCAAAAAATCGATGCTATCAAAATAAAAGGTAAGAAAGAATATCGAGAGGTCAATGCTATGATAAGGTGACAAGTCCAAAATCATTGTAAAAGGAAGTGCATCTAAGGCGGTGATTCCCCATCCAAGCTAATACGATTTGGTTGATCAACTACAAAAAACATCAGCCCAAATTTCTATCTTGGAGCTCTTAAAATTATCACCCGCATATAAGGACATTCTAGGAAGAGCACTTGTCGACACAACTGGTCTCTTGATCTGTATATCAATAAATTTCAAGCCATGGTGGGCCACTTTTCCTCATCCACATGTTTATCCTTTACTTAGAAGGATGAATCATCCATGACCCATCCACATAATTCATCACTTTACTTAGAGGTCATGGTTCATAAAGCCTGAATCAGACGTGTCTTAATAGATGGGGGAGCTGGATTAAACATTTGTAATTTGAAATTGGTCCTTGCTTTGGGATATTCAGAAGAATCTATAGACCCACGAAGTGAAATTAAAATCAAGGCATATGATGATGAGGAAAGAGCTTCCAAAGGCCTCATCATGTTACCAATTAGAGTGGTACCTATTGTGAAGAATACCTTTTGTCAAGTTCTAGATCAGGATCTATCCTATAACAAACTCTTGGGTTGTCAATGGATCTATGAGATGCAATATGTTCCATCTACTTATCATCAATGCTTGAAGTTTCCATATGATGGACAAGAAGTAACAGTACTGATCGATCAAATTAGCTATCAAACTTGTTCTAATCTAAGAGCAACTCAGGACACACTCGTCCCACATAATAGAGAGGCTTTGGCCATTTCTACCTCCAAATACAATGAAAAAGCATGAGAATTAAAAAGTACTTTTGGCACTGAGCTAAAATTGAAAGATAATGGGGTGGGAGAATATTCATTATATCTCTCTAATGTACCCATATCTCTAAGATCGCATGGTCAACTATCAACATCCATACAACATGCTACAACAACTTTAGCCTCAACTTCAGTTCCCATCACCAAGTTTGATGGAATATTTATCAAATAAAATGAAATTGTGAGATAGAGCTATCCTTGATTGACTCTAGAAAGATATAGAAGAATCAATACAACATGTCAAGTTACCCATAGAGCAATATGGAAAAGGCTATGCAATAATGAAGCAAATGGGTTATGAAGGAAAAGGCCCTATAGGCAAAAGAAAGGAGGGTATTGTTGAACCTATCCAACTAAAAACAATGCACCCAAAGGATAAAAATGAGTTAGGATATGGTGAAGATACAAAGGAAGACGTGGCACAAAGACCATCAATGAGGAGTTAGCTGAAACAATTCTTAGAATTCAAGAAGAAAATTCTGACACTGACTCCAATGAATATGAATGAGACACCATCTTTGATGATAAATCATGGAGAGATAAACAAGTGGATTTCATACAAAAATTCACACCTGCATTCATACAAGGGGAAATCAAAAGGCCTCTGCTTGATTACATTCTACAAAGAGATCATGACTCGAGTGAGAACGATTCGATTCAAAGTGAGATAGATCATCAACAGGAGGATACCATCCTAGATCTTTCCCATAACAAACTTGATGATAGCATCATGACCCTAACAACCAGTGACCTTACTCAGCCTAATGATCCATTTCCTTTGGTCCATCTTGAACTCATTGATTGGGAAAAATTACACCAATTGATATCCCAAATTTTCCAAATGATGATACCATCATAAACTTCCTTTGTTCATCCCAATTAGAAACATGTTTCACCAAGGAGTCACAAGATCAAAGTTTTCGACAGGAAAGTTCCAAGTTTCTCAGCTATGAAATTAATAACATAAAAGAATGATATAATGGTGAAAACCTAACAAAGGCAGTATTAGATCATGAAAAGAGAAAAATAAAAAGCATATCTAATGGTGAAAACCTATCAAAGGCACTGGAAGATGGGAAACTTGACACTCTCCTAGAGCATTATTAGGAACGATCTTCTATTCTAATAGAAACAACAACGACAATCAATTTAGGTACTATGGAGCAACCCAAAGTCTTGCAATTGGCCACATCATTAACAGAAGGGGAAATCTCGGGGTTCACAAAATTTCTCAAGAACAAAAAAATCAATTTTGCATGGTCCTACATAGATATACCTGGATTAGATCCAGATCTCATCATTCATCATCTATCTATCATGTCGAGGACAAAATTTGTGAAGTAGAAACTCAGAAAAATGTATCCACATGTTGCATTATTGGTTAAAGAGAAGTTAAATAAGATTTTAGATGTCAGATTCATTTGATCTATCGACTATGCGAAATGGTTCTCCAATATTGTACCTGTATCAAAGCCAGATGGAAGAATCCGAATTTGTATAGATTTCAGGGATTTGAATAAAGCATGCCCTATGGATGATTTTCCTCTATCAAATATAGATATGATTGTAGATATGACTGCTAGCCATGCTATGTACTCACTAATGGATGGATTTTTTGGGATACAACTAGATAAAGAATTTGCCTAGAGATTAGGATAAAACAACGTTCACATGTCCTGGGGGTACATATTGCTCGAATGTAATGTCGTTTGGACTCAAGAATGGAGGAGCTACTTATCAATGAGAAATGACTACCATTTTTCATGGCATGATGCACACATTCATGGAAGATTATTTCGACGATCATTTAGCCAAATCATACACAAGAGAAGAACATTTAGATATCTTAGCTAAAATTTTTAACAGGATGGAAAAATTTAAAGTGAGACTTAATCAAAAGAAATGTCTTTGGGGTGAAATATAGAAACCTTCTAGGATATATTGTGTCAGCAAAAGGAATTGAAGTGGATCAAACAAAGGTACAAGAAATTCTCGATATGCCACCACCAAGGAACATCATTCAATTATGCTCATTATAGGGACGATTGCAATCCATCAAAAGATTCATTGTGCAACTAGAGGATAAAAGTCTACCATTTACTCATATCTTACATAAGAATGTTCCATTTAAATGGAAAGACATATGTGAAGCAACATTTGATCATATAAAGCATTATCTAATGAGTCCACCAGTATTGACTCCACCAGTGCAAGGTGAATTGCTCATATTGTATATTTCTTCCACAATGGTGTCCTTGGGAGCATTATTGGCACAAGAGAACAACTCAGGAAAGGAGTGAGAAAAATATTACATTAGTCAAACTTTGACAAGCCATGAACTAAATTATACCTTAATTGAAAAATCTTGCTTAGCAGTAGTGTTCACTTCTCAAAATTTGTGACACTACATGCTAGCTCATACAATAAAGCTTGTGGCTAAGATTGATCCACTCAAATATCTTCTAAGTAAGGAAAACTTAACTGGTAGGTTGGCTAAATGGGTCATGATCCTGAGTGAGTTTGACATTCATAATGTGGATCAGAAAGCTATAATAGGACAGGTAATCGCAGATCAGTTAGTAGAAGCACCAATGCCAACAAAACATCCAATACACATTGACTTTACTGATGTTGATGTATTCACAACAATGATTAAGTAGTCATGGGCACTCTATTTTGATGGTTCCTACACTCAACATGGCTTAGGGGTAGGGATTATTTTCATTACCCTTCAAGGACATACAATTCCAAAATATTATCAACTAATTTTCTCTTGCACAAATAACATAGCTTAATATGAGGTGCTATTAATTGGCATGAGAATTGCAGTGGACTGGAAAATCACAAAATTATAAGTTTTTGGTGATTCACAACTTTTCATAAATCAAATCAATGATGAATATAAAAATAAGGATGTCAATCTACTACCTTACAAAAGAATGGTGGGCGATTTCAAGAAATAATTTGTTGATATCAAGTTCAGACAAATTCCACCAAATGATAATAAAGCTACAGATGCCATGGCTACAATCGCATCACTACTCCAGTTATCAGAGAATCAAGCATGGTACAACTTCCTATTGGAGCAATTGTTTTCTCCCGCCTATGAAAATCTAGAAACCCAAATCATTTGCCACTTAACAAGTTTTTATTCTTCCTTGTATGGCCATATCTATACTTACCTAAAGAATAATATTTTACCTTTAGACTTGTCTAGAAATTAGAAAAGGAATTTCATACGTCAATCCTCTCATTACACCTTAATTTTTGACATCTTATATCGACATGGTATTGATGGTACCCTCCTTAGATGTCTCGAACACGATGAATCAAAAAAATCTTTACAAGAGGTACATGGTGGCATTTGTGGGAAACACTGAAGTGGATTAACCTTAGCAAAGAAACTTGTTAGACTGGGTTACTACTGGCTAACCATGGAAAAATAATTATTCATCTTTGTTAAGAAATGTGCAAAATGTCAAATTCATGGGAATCTCATTCATGCTCTTACTTAGGAATTACAACCCTTCACCACAACATGTCCTTTCGCACAGTGGTGATCGGATCCGGTTGGTAAGATACATCCATCATATTCAAATGGACATAAATTCTTTATCATAACCACCAAGTATTTTGCTAAGTGGATTGAAGCTATTCCCCTAACAACTATTACTGGAAAAAAAATCTCCTCATTCATTTTGAACTATATCGTGTTGGTATGGCATTCCCAACTCGATTATTATAGATAATGGAAGACCTTCTAAAAATAAGGATGTTGATGAACTTTTTTAAAGATTTTACATCCAACACAGGCTATCTACACCTTATTATCCATAGGAAAATGGTCAAGCATAAGCTTAAGAAAAAAAAATTATGAATATTTTGAACAAAATAGTGAATGACGCTGGTCGTGATTGGCATATCCAATTAAATCCAGCTTTATGGGAATATAGAACAAGTATTCACACACCAATAGGTGCTACTCCCTATGCTTTTGTATATGGAGCAGAAGCTATTCTACCACTAGAAGTTGAGATTCCCTTGCTTTGAGTATCACTAAAGGGGATAATAAATGATGAAGATTACAAAGTATCAAGGTTGCAAGAGTTGGAACTGCTTGACGAATGGCTTCAAACTGCAGTTAATCATTTAATGAGATATCAACAAGTTATGTCCCATAGCTACAATCACAAAGTCAAACCATGAGCTTTTCAAGTGGGTGACTTGGTTCTTAAAGAAAACCCTCGTAATCAGTAGGATCAAGAAAATAAAGGCAAGTTTGAGCCTAATGGGTTGGGCCCATTCGTTATCATTGCAACATATGGATTAGGGGCATATCAGTTGTCAACATCAGAAGGGGACTTGTTTGAAGACCCGACCAAAAACATTCACTTGAAGAATTTTTATGCCTAAAAATATCAAAAACATTATTAAAAGTCTTGAAAAATATCAAAAAAGTTATAAAAATGTCTTGGAAAAATACAAAAAAATAAAAAAGAGAAAAAATACGAAAAAATCAATAAAATAAAATCATTGCCTTGATGAAAAACTAGCAAACAGGCGTCTTGGTAACAACAAAAAAAATAAAAAAATAAAGAAAAAGTGCAATAAAAAAAATGGTGAAAACCTAGCAAACAAACATTGTGTTGGTATTTTAAAAATGCAACCCAACTAGGCTTTGAAATTCTCTAAGAGGTAGCCAACCTCTATAATAAAGAACCACAAAGGCTAGTGACCAACTAACGAGATTCAGTCAAAGACTGACATCTCCTACACTTTTGGCTCTGTGAAACCAAGGTGGGTAAACCTAAGTATGTTCATAATAATGTTTTATGACTGGTAATAACACTTCTTCTTACAGATTACAGTCCCTACACATGCAATGAGATACTAATTACTCTAGTATTGGCATACCAGAGAATAATAATAGTTATCTTAGAGCAATGAGACTGAAGATTTCAATATAAGAGGTGCAACTCATAAAGAGAAAGGGTTTAATATTTTGGTTTGTTTAGATCTTCGACCACCATGCTTAGAACTACAACCCCGCAGTAATATTGAAGAAAATATCCAGTGCCTCATCCATTGGGCAGGAGTCATACAAAATGTAATCCAGATATTATAGAAATATCACCATAATGATTTACATCATGCAAATTTTTAGTTTTAAAACAACACTCAACAAATCCTGAATATATAATCATAAATCTGTAACTCATTTTCAAGCAATTTGATTAACTCATTGAGTTAAAGTAGGGAAATGAAGAACACATTCAAATATATCATTGAAGGTGAATGAATATATCATTAATAAGCTCATTCACAACTTATGACATACAATTAGGAGAGCAATCGTTCCAAAAAGATTATCATTTATTGCTTTTATATCTATAATTACATCAACATAGCTTGCTTTCTTCATAGTAATCCTAAACAGAAAAGATATTAAATAAAACCTTCAAGAAAACTAAAGTAAACAAACTAACTTTACATATATTCAAAACCTCATGGATCCAAAGTACGACCCCTAACAATGAGCCGTGAAATCTCTTTTATAGATAGGAAAGCAACAAGCATCAGGCTACATTGTTAATTTCAAAAATGAAATTTATTAAAAATGAAATTCAAATTTACATTTCAAAACATTCCTCATCATTAGAAAAAACCATAATCGGTTCGAGGAATCAAAATAGTTACACCCCTGTAACCAACCGGAGAGAAAAACAAAAAAGCATGCCAAGCACGCACACGTCCATATCAACAAAAACTAATGATTGCGAAAGACGCCAACCACAAGCAACACACCCAACACAAACAATCATTAAGTTGACACATGACCCCGGTATAGGAAATTGCTTTTGGTTCGCGCCTCAGTTTGAGGCAAAACCACCTTCTTCTTTCCATCCACATCAACACGAGCTCCAAAAAATTGGAACAATGCCATTGCAGTTATTGGTGAAACTACAAGGACCTCTTCATCCACCTACACAAGTTCAGTCATGGCTTCCAGGGAACATCGGTAGTCCGGTTCTGTCTCAAACCCATTATCATTAGAACCTGAAGAAAGCACAATAGGGGACTCACAATGCTCAAGCCTTTTGCCAGTATTTTGAGCAACAACGTCGGGTGTACCGAGAATAGGTTGCTCCTTCTCGAGCAACAACCTCTTGGAATTTACTCTAGCACTTATATGCACCACAGATTTTTCAATTGAAGAAAAAGAGCTCACAAAATATAGGAGAAAATCCACCACCTTCAATCAAAATAACTCAAAATACAACGATAACATTGGGTAACTTAGCAAGCATTTATAGAGTGAATTGGTGCGAGGGATATTAATTTCTTAAGTGTAGTATGAAAACTTGAGTGATTAGTGGGTGACATAGCCACCACAAAATTATTCTAGGCTCATAAAGAAACTATGTACAACCCATCATTGCACTTAACGGGAGGGAATCATTGGCACACAAGAAAATCAGTAGAAGATCCTCTGAAAAACCCATGCCATTAATGAAAAAATTTATAGAGCGCGAAAATTCCTCACACGGATGAACAATACCCCCTTTGAATTTGAACCATTGATGCAGAATAGACCTGGCAAGTCGAATGACTCAGATCGAGTCAATGAGTGTTGAAAATCCACATCAGTGCCTGGGAAAGACCACAACCAATCATAGCTCAGGAAGGCAGGAAATTGTGATCGGGCAGTAGACCCCACCTAGCCTCTATTGCTTCAAGAGCCAGGCCACATGTTTCCTTTTCACAAACCTCACAGTAATTTAGGAATATTTAATCTGATCATGCAAGGCCTGCAAGGGACATTCATTATTAATCCCCGTCATTAAATTCCCACAGGTAAAAGACACTCACCTATCACTGGTGGCGCATTGGGAAATGGCCCCATTGCTTTGTACATGACAAATGGCAGTATCTTGCATACCTCTCGCCACCTGAATGACATCAACAGGAAAACCTGCAAGGTTTACGAGGAACGGTCTAGATCACCTGTGATTGGATGGTTCACCAAGCTGAATGTAAATAGATATAATAGTGGTGGGGCCGGCTGAAAAACCCTCGGTGACACGAATATTAAAAACCAAAGTGGCAGATAGGAAACCGGTAGGTCAGGTGAAAAGGGGGCTAGTAAGAGCATGATGGAAAGACTCAAGCAGACAACTTAAGTGACCGGTTACCCTTGGTAGCAAGTCAATGTTGAAATATAATGTGAGGGTTTTAAAAGTTGATAATTTATATTACCTTGGGTAATATAAACCCTAAACCACTTAAGCCTCCCTTCTCACAAATTGCAAGAATCAAGAATCTCTAGGGATATATGCCCCTTGCAGGCATAGAAGAATCTAGAATCTCTGGCTTTGCAGACCAAATCATAAATTACACAAGTGCCTTGATGAATATTTCACCATACTTTTTCAATTAGACTTGTGCATACTAACTTGGTGGCCCCAAGCCACCAAACAAGAAAATCAAAACTTGCCTTTGTCAAAAAAAAAATTCTCAGGTACCTGGAGTAAACCAAGTCTACATTCTTTAGCTCTTGTTTTTTCAAAATTAATGGGGTAATGAATATGCCTGGAAGTATCATAATGTTTACTAATAATCCCATGCACCAATTCAATCAATACCCTATACCCAAACTTTAAAAGCAACATATGACCATGATAACATTTCACCTTACTCTACCCCTGGTCATATTTCATCGGATACTTACTCAACTGAGTTGAGAAATAGAAATATTCATAACTTATCAGGTCTATAACATCCTACGCCCAGGAACCATCATCATTTTGTACATCAAATTGAAATTTTTCATACAAAATTCTGTGTATGTTATCCATACTTCCATTGCTCAGCAAAGATGATACATAACTTGGGGAATCCTCACCCTAGAATTTCCCACATAAGCTTGGTTGCCAACACCCAAATTATGTCAATTTGGAATATATCCTGGAATTACAAATGTCAGTAATACTAGCTACATCGTTCTCCAGGGAATGTGTAAACACATTCATCTCAGGCCTCTCAATATACATCTTCTCCTGCACCTCTTCATTTATTCTCAAATGAAAACCCTCAAAAACATAGTCAAATATATCAATCTCAACTTGGGAAAAAGAGAAACAACAATATGCACTAGCCTCTTTGTTCTCAGTACCACTTGTTGTATGTGCTAATTTATAAGTGAAAATTTTAGAACGAGCTAAAATTTTTTCACCAGCAATATTAATGTCACCTTCATTATAAGCTGAGAAATTTTCACCAACAATATCAATGTCAGAAGGTAATAACACATCCATCTCAACTTCACATACACAGTCAGGAAAATCCATAGTACCAATATATTTATCAATATATTGATCATCTCTAGTCATGTTATTTTGATTAAATACCTCATTATTCCCCAGTTCCTCAACATTTATACAAAAAAATTGTTCCATCGCCAGTATACCTGAAGTATACTCTAAATATTTATCATTTGAAAGTTGTTCCTTCATTTGGAAAGAAGTAAAATCATGAGGTTCCACATTTCCATACAAATTTGGTAAAAGGAGGGGCTCAACTCCATTCTCAATAATGCAAACATCACCTCTAAAAATACAATCATTGGTTTGTAATAGGATCTCATTGACATGTGAATTACAATCAAGATAGGGAAATATAATGGGTGACTCAAACAATACTTCATCACTTTGCCCTTCAAATTCCTGTGCAGTTGTCCATTTCTTCTCAGGAAAGTAAGTATGATCTTCGTTGTGTGTAATAACACACTTGGATGACTCTATAATCTCAATCCATTTAAGGACTTGGGCTAAGTGAGCAAGTTTCAATTCATCTGGTAAAGCACTCAGCCCCAGTTCATAAAGTTAACAGAACGAGTCAATGCACTCAAAATCACTAGGTCTAAGACCTCTAGGAATTTGTATTAAGGCTTCTAAAAATCTCAAGAAAAACTCATATGATGATTCTTCCTCTTGTCTCTTCATTTCATACAATTCTGGCACAAAATAAGTTTGATCATCATCATTCAAATTGGACTGGATTTCAACTTGGATCTCATTATCATCACACTATAGTGGTGAAGATATTACAGCTGTCAAAGAACCCTTATCACAATCAATGTTCTAAGCAACCAACTTTGACATTTTACTAGTATGAGCTAGGCTAGGGTAATCAATACTTGTAGCCAGATACCCCTTCATCATTGAATATTTCATGTTGTTTTCAATTTCCATAGACATTTGATATGCTTCATGAAGGTTTGTAGGTTCTTTATCTCTTAATAAATAATCCATCCTTCTATCAAATGAACCAAGATATACAACCAAGCATTCAGCCTCACTTGGTCTTATTTCTCTAGGGATTTATCTTAAAGATTTTGAAAATATGAGATTAAAATATGAGATTAGCTCCTCTTCTTTTAGGTGAATTCCTATAAAACCTTTTCTTAATATGTTGGGATTGACTCTTCCACCAAATTGTTCCATAAAAACTATCACCAACTAATTCCATTAGTTAACAGAATAGGCAGGTAAATAGGAGAACCAATCCTTGGCATCACCCCCCAAGGATTGTACAAACAACTTCATAGCAACATCCTCATGATTGATTTCACAATCTCCCATGACATCTATAAAGTCTTGTAGATGCCTAGAGGCAGATCCGATACTTTTCCCTATGTATTTAGACAAATAATTCTTAATATTCTTAGGAATTAGATTAGGGTAACCACTAATATCATTGAAAATAAAAGGCATATACCTTTGAGTTACAAAACACCCTGAAGGGCTTAATAATTTTTTTTTCTCTTTGCATATTTATGTCTGACTTTACATATGGGAAATCACTTATACCCATTTAAAATTCATCAAAACAATACATGTTTATAAAATATATCATTTACCACCTCAACCATGATTCCATTAGTGAATGAAATTATTATTCCTCGCTTTCAGAGATATGATGCTACATAAAATCATTTCATAAGTCCTTTTACATGTTGCATCATCAAAAGTATGGAAAATCTAATCATTGTTCCTTTCTTGATGCTAGACATCTAATTTGGAACCATTTTAATCCTTAATTAAAAACACCCTTTACAATTAGAAATAGTGAGAAGTTTAGATTTAATAAAATACCTAGTAATATTGGCAGTAGTTATTAATATTTTCCTTTATAAATCAACCGGTTCTTCAGACAGAGTCGCCACCTCTTCAACAGAGGACTGAATTTCAATAGAAATATGAAGGTCCTTCTCAAAATTTATTAGATTTTGGGTCTTTGTCCATAACAGAGTCACACCTCAAACATTTTGACACCATGCCACTACCAATTTATTTTAAAACCACAATCCGTCACCATCCAAACTTATCATTCAACTCCACTTAAACAAATGATTCTGGATAGCCGCCTCCAACTGCTGTGGTTTCTCTTTTCTCTTTTTCTTTTAAATTTCTCAGAAGTTCTCCCCAATAAACCCACCATTCAACTAAAACTCCTGAATCATTTTCCAATGAGAAATCACAGATCATGAGACTTTCAGGTTCATTTCAACAACCTCTTCCTTCTAGGGTTGAAAACGTTCACTATGTAAATTCAGAATGGAAAAATAATTTGACTCTATGCAATGACTCTTAAGAACACTACCTACAACCAAAACATCTGATTTTATCCCCAACAGAGTTGCCATTCTGTTGGTGTTTTAAAAATTCAACCCAACTAGGCTTTTAAAATCTCTAAGATGTAGCCAACCTCTATAATAAAGAACCACAAAGGCTAGTGGCCAACTAACGAGATTCACTGAAAGACTGACATCTCCTACACTTTTGGCTCTGTGAAACCAAGGTGGGTAAACCAAAGTGTGTTCATAAGAATTATTTATGACTAGTAAAAACACTTCTTCTTATAGATTATAGTCCCTACACATGCAATGAGATAGTAATTACTCTGGTATTGGCAGACCGAAGAATAATAACGGTTATCTTAGAGCAATGAGACTGAAGATTTCAATATAAGATTTTCATCTCGTAAAGAGAAAGGGTTTAATATTTTGGTTTGTTCAGATCTTGGACCACCATTCTTAGAGCTACATCCCCATAGTAATCCTGAAGAAAATATCCAGTGCCTCATCCATTGGGAAAGAGTCATACAAAACATAATCCAAATATTATGGAAATATCACCATAATGATTTACATCATGCAAATTTTTAGTTTTAAAACAACACTCCTTAGCAAATCCTGAATATATAATCATAAATCTGTAACTCATTTTCAAGCAATTTGATTAACTCATTGAGTTAAAGCAGGGAAATGAAGAACACATTCAAATATACCATTGAAGGTGAATGAATATATCATTAATAAGCTTATTCACAAATTATGACATACAATTAGGAGAGCAATTGTTCCAAAAATATTATCATTTATTGCTTTAATATCTGTAATTACATTAGCATAGCTTTCTTGCTTCATAGTAATCCTGACCAAACAATATATTAAGTAAAAACTTCAAGAAAACTATAGTAAACAAACTGACTGTACATATATTCAAAACCTCCTAGATCCAAAGTCTAACCCCTAACAATGAGCTATGAAATATCCTTTACAGACAGGAGAGAAACAAGCATCGAGCTACATTGTTAATTTCAAAACTGAAATTCGAATTTACATTTCAAAATATTCCTCATCATTAGAAAAAACCATAATCGGTTCAAGGAATCAAAATAGTTACACCCCTGTAACCAGCCAGAGAGAAAAACAAAAATGCGTGTCAGGCACGCACACGTCCATATCAACAAAAACTAACCACCGGGAAATAAACCACCCACTAGTAACACACCCAACACCAATAATCATTAGGTCAACACATGGCTCCAGTATAGGCCACCGCTTCTGGTTCTTGCCTCAGTTTGAGGTGGAACCACCTTCTTCTTTCCATCCACATCAGAACGAGATCAAACAACTTGGCTAGGTGCCATTATAGTTATTGGTGAAACTGCAAGGACCTCTTCATCCACCCCCACAAGTTCAGTCATGGCCATTAGGTAACATCAGTAGTCTGAGTCTGTCTTAGACCCATTGCCATCAGAACTTGAAGAAAGCACAATAGGGGACACACAATGCTCAAGCCTTTTTCCAGTATTTTGAGTAGCAACATCGGGTGTACCAGGAAAAAGTTGCTCCTCGAGCAATGACCTCATGGCCTTTACTCTGGCACCTTTGCACACCATGAATTTGTCCATTGAAGAAAAATAGCCTGCAGAATATAGGATAAAATCCACCACCTTCAATGAAAACAACTCAAAATGTAACCATAACACTGGGTAACTTAGCAAGTATTATAGAGTGAATTGGTGTGAGGGATATTAATTGCTTTAGGTAGTATGAGCATTTGAGTGATTAGTGGCTAACATAGCCACCACAAAAGTATTCTAGGCTCATGAAGATCCCTTTGTACATGACAGATGGTTGTATCTCGCATACCTCGCACCACCCGAATGACATCGACAGGAAAACTTGTGAGGTCTGCAAGGAATGGTTCAGATCACCTATTATCAGACAGTTCACCAAGCTGAATGTAAATAGATATATAATAGTGGTGGGGCCAGTCAGAAAACCATCGGTGACAAAAATATTAAAAACCAAAGTGGCAGATAGGAAACCAATAGGTCAGGTGAAAAAAAAGCTGGTAAGAGCATGAAGGAAAGGCTCAACCAGACAACTTAAGTGACCACTTACCCTCGGTAGTAAGTCAACGTTGAAATATAATGTGAGGGTTTCAAAAGTTGATAATTTATATTACCTTCGATAATATAAACCCTAAACCCCTTAAGCCTCCCTTCTCACAAATTTTTAAAAGTCCCACCACATTGTTTGTGATTTCTTTGGCTCTCTCATCTATTAGGATACATTCTGCATATCCATCTTTCATCGACATCACACACATAATTGGTCATCACATCCACAACATGTATCCCAACATTTCCTTGAAACAACAAGGATTTAACCATGGATTGATGATTAATATTATCCCTAGCAGTAGTTGTGTCAAAAAAGGAGTAAGAGTGTAGGGTCATTAGGTGCAATTCACTTCTTGGAGCTTTATGGAAAATAAACAACAACATGTGTCAAGGATTGGAATATTAGAAGCAAAAAGCTTATCCATTCAATGATGGGTCTAAATGACTATTTGACAGAAAAATAAAACAAATTGGACAATCTTAATTTGAATAAAATGAATGACAAACTTAAAGCATAAGTTGAATTGTTGTTTTGACATTTGATGACATCATATCTTTGGATTAGTTCAATGATGTACTAAACTAGAATCACAAGGAAGGAGTATGATTTTTCTTTTCTTGTTGTCTATAAGCTAATCACTAGTATTGTCCAAATTTGTCATGGGACATGCTCTACAACGTATCATTGATAACATTTTAGATTTTTCATACGAAAATGCTTAACTTTTTGTTTGTTTCTACAAACAATTATTAGGTCATCTTGGTTCAATTATACCTCGATGCTTGTATTAACTTGATACATCAAACATCATGAAAGCAGTACTTAGGTCATCATTGGTGCTAATATCCCCTTTGTCGATTGTACTAACTTTCAACATATCAAAAGGCTCAATGATGAAAATCACGTGCAACATTAGCTCATGGAATTAAAAAAAGGAGAATGGTTCATTACTACATTTTAGGATTGCATGATTCATTTAGATTTGATTTTGGGGGCTATCTAAGTAGATTTTTGGAGGTTGGAAATTTTTTCATATATCTTTTAAGATAGAAATTGAGTACACTTGGAAATTTATTGCATCTCACTACATTATTATTTATTGCATCTCATTTCATCATAACTATTCATTTTAGGTTATCATTATCATCTCATTTGCATATTTCCATTCTCACATCATTTCATTTTATTATCATTATTATCATTATCATCATTTTTAGGTTTCATTTAGTTCATCATGATCATTATACATATTTAGTTTATATCATATAATTTTCATATCATGTGTATATCATTCATTAGTGCATATCATTTCATTAATTATTCATCTCATTTATATCATTTCACAACATTTTCATTATCATTCATTTCACATCATTTGCATAAACATACATCAATAAAAGAAGATGCATCCATTTCATTCATTACATACATCATATAGGATAATCATTTGTATGACATCATATCATCATGATTAGAAATTATTTTCAGCATAAAGCATATTACATCATATCATCATTGCATCACCATCATAAAAATCATACATCGCATAAAATAATAACATCATTTGCAATTCATATCAAAGTGCATATAATAATCATCATAGAAATCATAAAACAACAAAGAATATAGAAATAAAATGCATACATAAATCCATAACACATACATATTGAATCACCACTGCATATCATAAATCTTATCAAAACAAATGTCTAGGTGTACAAGGATATCAAATGTTTAAACAAGATATATAAAATAAAAAGGTAAGATGTGTCAATCACTCATCACTGAGGTTCATACAGATGTGGAACATGGATATTGATGTCCCCTAAGGTGGTAGGTCTCACTAGATCTCTGCTACTAGAAGCCTCGATCTCTCATCTGATTGGCTGTCCCACACTCTTTGTGGTAGTCCTGGTGTGACTGTATGAGTGAGTCCATGACCAGGTACCTGACTGTGTGTAAGCAATATTTATCTTAGGTAACACTACCTCAAAGTATCTCATCCTATAGTACTCGGCCTACCGAGAAGTATCTAGTTCCTCTAACACAACCACTCCAATGGAGGTACTCTCAAATGACCTAAGGAGTCTCTCTGCTACTCCCTTTGCCTGAATGCACTGCTCCCTTAAACTATCTTGCTCTGCTATGAGTTGAGCTCCCTATGGGTCAGGAGGTGGTGGCTGTGCAACTTGTGCCTGTAGTTGGCTGATGGTAACCTATGACTATGCTAGATGACTCCAAAGAGTCTAAAGCTCTGCCTATAAGTTTCCTACCTATCCTTGAGAATGAGCCCTGATCATAATACGTGGAGCCAAAGTACTCGGCTGGTCCACCACTCTAGATGTCCAAGGCCTCATCCTAAAAATAACATCAAAGAAGAATCTCTATCCACCCCCACCATGTCCATCATCCCCATCATCATCAATGTCATCAAAGTTGTCTGAATCATCATCCTCATCATCCACCTCCATCACCACCCCACCTGTATCCTCTGCCTATGGTTGATCTTCCTATGCCTATGCCTGTGCCTATGGTTGCCATTATGCCTATCATATATCTGGTCCACCTAACATTGGGGTAGACTCATATGGACTGGTCAGCCTTGGAAATGGATGTGCATAGAAGTAGGCAGCATAGTCATTTGTGATATGGGCATCTATCACCTCAAGATGTATCACCCAAAACTCTGGCTGCAAATCCATATACTTAGCCCTAACCACCACAAAATTAATAAATGGTCCCCACTTAGAAACATCCTCGTGGCACCTAGTATAGTGTGCCACACCCTGCGACATCATCTGCACTTGAGTATACTACCTCAATACTCTCAGGACCAAAAAATACTCAATGATAAAAGGAGTACGACCAATCATATATCTGGCTATCCCGCAGTAAGGAAGCTCTATGTCATCCTCATCCCATGCCTCGTAGTCAAGATACGGTCTCCAGATGATGGTGTCCATGTCATCCAATACCCTTCACCAATACTCTAACTTGCCCCATTGACTAGACAATTGGACCTATGTAAGCATAAACATATGGATAGCCCAAGGTAGTCTCTCCGAACAATGGAGCGAGTGATGGAAAATTTCTCCCATTCGCAAATCTGTAGAAGAGTAACTCCTACTGAGATACTCTTCCCATCCATGTACACCACCTGATGAATATTGTGGTACAGATGGGAAAGCATGCATGATCCCCATGCATATCTAGTCTGATGGAGGAACATGTCCTCTAGAATTCAACCCCAACCTACTAATAGTCCCTTTGAACTGCAATTAGGACAAAGGAATCCAACAATGAAACTTGATAGAACTGATGACAAAGGGGCATATCTCTGTACCATATCCCTCCATGCAATCTTATACCTTCTCGCATGAGGATCCTAAAAAGCTCTCTGCAAGGAATCTATCCCCCCAATCTCCTTGTGATCATAGATCACAAGCTCACCAACTATTGGGATGCCCAAAATCCTGTAGACATGCTCAGGTGTCACTGTAATCTCTCCCATCGAAAAGTGAAAGGTATGATACTCACTATGCCATCTCTCAGCTAGTACAGTCAACAGTGCCCTGTTAACCCTATACTGTGGGATCCTATGTAGAGAACGCAACCCACATTTCTCAATCACCCTTTCTCTAGCTGAGATAGTCTGGGTATCATATCCCATGTACGGGGAAATCGCTCTTTGATTTGGAGGATACTAAAATCCTCCTATAAAATCAAGCACATCAAAATCACATCAATCAACAAGGAATCAAGGGAAAGCATCAAGCAAAATAATGTTAAATCAACTAAATCAAATCAATATAAAATGTATCTTTACTATTTGTCTTTCAAGTAGGAAATAAAACTTATCAAATCATTTTACTATTTTTTATTCAAACAAGAAGACTAATTTATTATTTTCTACTATTTGTTTTTCATTCAAAATTGGAAACAAATTTAACAACCAATCGTCTTAACATCCAATCACTACTATTTGTCTTTCAAGTGGGAAAACAAATTTATTAGAATTCTTACTATTTGTTTTTCAAGCACGGAGACAAATTTATCAAATCAGACTAATCTATCCTTGTTGTTATTCAAAAGCATAAAATCAGTTGGCTAATCTATTAACAATAATCAAGCAAATATCAAATTCATTTCAAAAATTCAAAATCAGAAAAATTTCATGGCTGTGCTAAAATAGTTCATCAATGCACTAAAACATCAATGTGCTACTTTATCCATGGATGCGCTAAAACAAAGGTTAAATGCGCTATTTCATCAAAAAGATAATCTCTCAAGTCTATGTGCTACTCCGTTCCACCTATGCGCTATTTGAACAATGTATGCACTATTCTATCAAGTCCGATGCACCATTTTGGTAGATGTGCTAATCTAATCACATATGCGCTAAAAAAAATTTTCTTTGGGTAGGGATGGATGCGCTAAACTACCTAATCTATGCGCTAAACTATGGCTTGCATATGCTTTAGTAAAATCCTATGTGCCAAAGCAGAACCTCAAAAATCCTAAAAATAAAAAAATCTGTAAAAACGCGATTTAAATTCACAAAGGAGGATCAGATCAACTTACCGGAGGTCTATACGTAGTTGGTCTCTTATGACAATGGGCCTGGTCGAATCAGTGGTGCTTGTATTGGATCAACATCTCAGAAATTCTTATTAGAGCTCTGAAAAACTAGAAAAGGCTACTATTCAAATGACAATGACTTTTCACCTTTTTCACCTTTTAAGGGGGTAAAAAGGAGGGGTTATTTTTATTTTTACTATGTGAAGCGTTATTTCAAAAGGTAAATCGACAATTTCTCTCCAAAAATCATCTCAATTCTTTCAAATCATCATCATCCTCATTCAAATCACACAATTTATCTCTCGAGGGGGCATATATAATCAGTGAATTTTTAAAGTTAGTGGCAAAATTATTTGAAGCAATGCATAAAACACATTACTTCAAAGAGGGGCAAAATGTACACATCGAAAAATGGTCAGAGTTAATCAAGCCTGTTAATTAATTAAAAATGATTTATTTAATTAATAATCTTCTAAATTCATCCACATATAAATAAATTTAAATATTTGTTTATATCATTCACTTTCTATATTCTTCTAATTTAATTAAATAAATAAGTTTATTTAATTATTATCATCTTCCTCTTAATTAATTAAATAGATTTCACAATTTATTTATATTAATTATCACAAGTTTAAATTTACAATTTAATTGATAATTCTTCTCTCTACTTAATTTAATATTATAAAATATTTAATTAGAAGCTTTCTTTTTTTCACATAATTAAATATTATAAAATATTTAATTAAAAAAGCTTTCTTTTCTCCACAATTAAATATTCTAAAATATTTAATTAGAAACTTTCTTCTTTTCATATTTAATTAAGTATTTTATATAATCAATTAAAGCACTTTTATCATCTCTCACATATAATTAAATATTATTTATTTAAATTATGGAAACTTCTACTTCTTTGTCACATGTAATTAAATAAATTTATTTATTTAATTATGGATTTTTCCTGAACTATCAACTAACTCTTCATAAATGAAGTGCACAAATGACAACTTTCCTTCATTTTTGAATGGAAAAGGTCGTGTAGGAGGAAACATCTACCATTTTTCTCTGAACCTTCCTTTTTTTTCTCAACTTCTCAAATTTCTCTCACCATTCATCTTGATAGGTTTGAACTCGAGCGTTGATCTTTGCCAACTAGATTCTTGCCTCCAAAAATCGATAAATACAACCCTCTTGTGAGTTGAAAAGGATCCTAGATTTTGTGAATTTAGCATAATCATTATAGTTGAATTCAAATCAACATCTTAGCATAATCATTTTCAAGTTCATAGAATTTTAGTTCTTCAACTTCATAGCTTAAATCATTTAGAAAATAAATATGCATTTTGCATAAATCTCGTTCTCCTAAGTTGTCATTTCAACAAGGTGTTGCTTATACCAATTGAGAGCCAATAACTTGCATTGAATCCTTGGAGATAGAGAACAATGGGACGCAATAGAAGGAGTTGTTGTTACTTGGACTTTGTTTTGTCTTTTTAATTAGTTTCCTTCAATTTAATGTTTTATTGGTGTGTTAGTTTATATTCTTAGTTAGGTCACTTATTCTCACACATAGTATATAGTTGAATGACAAATCAATGCCTAATTCTGGGCCATGGAGTCAAATATGGAATCATAAAGAAAACATCATCAACAAATAAACTTTAACTAGTGGATTTAAAATGCTAATGCCTTGCACTAACAGATCCACTCTTGTTATCATCAAAATTATTCTTACAGATCCACCTTGCACACTTGAAATCATGATTATATGCTCAAAGTGATTTAACTATTTCCTTGAAATAGAACAATTAACAAATAACACAATCTCAGGGAAATTGAGATGAAAAACTCAAAAATACCTTTTATATTAAGTTCATATGATTTAAAGTATACAAATATGGAGACAATTTGATGACATTCATGGTTTATTTGCACAAATTGATTGATATTTACCCATGAAATCAAAAAATTACAATCACATATTCTGTTAGTGCCTTACATTCAACATTTTTCTATCTATCTAGCCCCATACAAAAATCCAGAACCCTTACAAATGAGAATAAGAAGAGGAAGAAGCAACCCTAAAATCAATTCGGGGAAGACACCTAGTAGCATTGCTTCCCTTGATATGCAAATATCTTTCCTCACTTGCAATAACAAACCATTCCTTTGGATATTTTGCTTGCCTTCACCTTTTGTTCTACAACAAAAAATTCACCCTGACCGTGAAAAACCTCCACCTGTATTTTACCCTATAGTGAAAAATATCCCTCTTCGTGAAAAAATTCACACAACTTGTTTTGCCTTGAATCTGAAAATTTACTATTTCTCTTTGAAAGTATTTATCCTTTAGCGACTGTGGAAAACCTTTTAGTTTTTCTCGTGAAAGTCTTTCACTATGCCTTTATTTTTCTGTAGAAAAATTCACTCTCAACAAAGAAAATATTCTTGCCTCAGCAACAAAGCCATTTAACCTTTTATTTTTCATTGCGCTGAACACAAATTTCACTCGTGTATTAAGCTTTTGCGCATTTCATTTTATAGTTTAAGACATTTGCCTTTTAAAAAAATGGGGCTTTAAATAATATATTATCACGTAAACTAAAAAATTTCATTGTGCCTATAATATTTTAAATATTTTACCATATCCCCATTCCACCATTTTTCATGTTTCACCCAACCGTTTATAATGGTAAAAAATAAAAAATGTTATCGGGAAAAATAGATTTTACATGCACCCTGTTTCACACTTTATATAAAAGCTTTCATTAAAAAAAATGAAAACACCAAATTCTCATCGGGCACATTGGAAATCCTTTTATGACTTTAATGTTTTCCTTAAAATTTGTTTGTAGGGCCCACCAAGGCTTCCCTGTGTGCTCTAAAGCCTCATGGAAACCATTATTTTAATTGTGCGGGCTTGCGGGCTAGGGCCTAGATTAGACCACGTCTCACATTTTCTTTTGATAGTTGATTTCTTGAATTTTCCCTAACTCCTTCTATTGCATTTTGATGAACCATGATGAATTCAATAAGTGTCTACAATAAAAAACTATCCACCCAATCTTCCTCCATTGAAGACTTGAATGCATGAGGGTTTCCCACAACCACGCTACTGTTCTATCTGATGTTATGTTTGATTCAAATATAATAAAATTTGGGCATCACTGTTAAGGTAAAAATTCCTCAAACACCTTTAATACATCTTCATTGCAAGCATTGGATGCCTCCCTCTCCCAGCACAATGGCACCCTTTCAGTAGAATACACAGTTTTAGTCCCTGTGCCAACACTTGACAATGCAATTTGGCAGCCTCCCCAAAATGTGGTGCCTCATTCCTTTGATCCATCCTCCTATTGCACAACTACTACTAGTCATTGATTTTTGTTCCATGCCGAGATGTGGTTGCAAGACATGGTGTGCACCCAAAAACTAAAAAAAAATTAAACAATATTAAATTGGTAAGATTGCCTTTTGAAGCATCATGTAGCTGCGCACACAATCGTGTAAGACTAAAAAGTGGTGTGACTTTATTCAACAATGAAATCAAGTGAAACCACCCCCTTCAAATTGATGGAAGAAACTTGTGATGATGAAAAATGAAAACCAACTAATAGAACAATGCTTTCAAGTTCATGCCTTTCATAACCAAAGTGTCCAACAGGCTGCAATGCAACTCTTACAATCTCATGACTATGTAAAGCATGTTGGGTCCCCATATGGGCCCAACAATTTTTTTTTGTTTCAAAAAAAAAATCATGCTAAATTGACTTGAAACTACCTCTAAATGCATCCAGAGTGTAAAAATGGGGTGTTATTAGAATTTGCTTCATAGCTTATTTGCACAATGATCAAAATAGGTCAAGTGGCCTCTAGAATTTCCTTAGAAAACTGGTCAAACAACCTATTGGAGTTATGAAAATGCACAAGCATGTAGACATTTGACTCGAGAACACAGTGCAAAAAATGGTTTGACAAAAGATATTTTGAGGTACAAGATATTAAATGTCAAAGTGGCTCACTTCAAAATTTTCCGCAACTGCACCTATCTAAAACCAATTATGGCTCACCAAGTCACCTCCTTGAAAAAATATTAAATCAACTTTTGGGAAGCTTCCATTGGAAATGTTAGATAATTTAGGTCCATTGAGCATGTGTGGAAGGGGTATTTTATTCGATCCACATTCTTCACGAGATATTGAGGGTCAAAGTTGACCTTGAAAAGTTCTAGAAATGCAAATCGGAAAACAAAACAATTTTTTCTTTTGATCTCAAAAAATATCAAATCTGATCAAGAGGCTCTAAAACTGAACTAGGGAGCATATGCATGTGGGGGAATTGTAGTGGAACAATTTGTTTTCCATGAAAATCATCCAACTATGAAATATCAGTTTGAACAGGTGGCCACTTCGTGGGAAAAAGAGTTTGCAAACAACATAATAGTCTCAGAACCCTCGAGCTTTACTTTTTAAAACCCTGTCAAAACTCATAACGAGAAGCTAAAAATTGAAATGAATATTCACATTATTTAATTGACTTTTCTCACCAAGGCATTTGGCATGAAAATAAACTGGCTCCAAATTACGACCCTCCAAAGTAGGTCACTTGGGCAAATTTTTTCAGGGGCACTTTTGAGTGTGCAAATCAAAATTTCATTATGGGAATTTCAAATTTGAAAAAATTGAATATGCCATCAATGGTTTCAATTGGGGATGTATGAACCCTATGGGCATATCAAGAATCTAGATCCTCTAGAGAATTAGACTGAGTGCGTAATTCATTGGGCAACAGAGTCAAAAGGTCATCTCTGCCCCCTACTGCCATGGTTTGATAAGTCAAACCATATCTGATGGACCAAGGCCACCAAGAACTGTAGGTCTCTTCTTACCTATATCATAGAAAAATTTCTCATCACATTTCACTAAAGCCAATATGAAAATATCACTGCAATATGCCTAATTAAACATGCTCACATATCCCAATAGTCCATCATATACAACATTATCAACATATTCACAAATACCATGCATTTGAAAATTAGGCATACCCTTAAAATATTGATTATCATGTGGCAACCACTTATCATGTTCATCATATAAATCATTATCAAGCTGAAAACAAAATTCTTCAATTTTTTGCATGTTGTCACACTTTATGAAAAATTCATCTAGACAAAAAAATAACACTTATATTCTGCCACATGGCTGATACTATCAAGCTCAATCTGATTACTAGTTTTCATGTCAAAGGGGAAACTATCATAAGAACTTATCAAAATATTATGCACATCATGCAAAATATCTCCAAGTGTATGTAAAGAGATACACTCATACATTAGCACACTCTACAACTGTCCTCCATCATGCTGGTATAAAGAATCATCAAGGATTTATAAATTATCTTCATCCTTACTCACTTTGTTATCATCTAAACGTAACATATCAATATCTTTAGCATCCCAAGATTTTTCAAGAGCTTGCAATGTTGGTTCAAAAAGATAATCTGAGTTTTCTTTGAAATCAACATCCACATCCACATGAAAAGACTCATGGCCAGGATCATCTAAATAAAAAAGTGGACACTTGTACAAATTTGCATTAAAATTCTGAAGACTTGGCTCATTGGATACACAAACCTCATGGTCATCTACTATTTCTAATTCATCAAAATAAATTTCTGAACTTGCATCAATATGCACACTTTCATACTATCATACAACACATCATTACAATCAAATGGTTTATTGTCTTTATCTATATTACCATCATGCTGACCAACTGGTTCATAATTGGAAGGAAAATCAGATTCACATGGATCATACCTTGCATAGTGAAAATTATCATCACTATCAAAATCAATATGTGCATCACACAACAACTGAGGGTTATTCACATGTGCACATTTCTAATATTCTGTGGTCAATAAAATTGAAACTTGTTCATTGTTGAATAAACCATTGTTCTGATCCACTCTTTCAACCACTTCCTCTCCTTGACCTCCACTAGAACTACATGCATTACCAAGTTGTAAATCAGGATATACCATGATGTCACCATTGTCAAAATTTGAAAAATCAATGGATTGATCATAAAATGGATTTCCCCAATCATAGGATATTGAATCACTAACAACCTTGTCAAAAGAATGGTCACAATCCATCAAAGAGAACAAGCCACCATTTGTTCATTCTTGCTTGCTTCTAGGCTATTATGAGAAAAATATACATCTTTTTGCATTTCAATATTGAACGGGGTGTCATCATTGAGTTTTTCATTTACATCCTCTTGAGGATAGACACAAACATTTTCACTATCATGAACATCAACAATACACATTATATCACTCTTAATTTCTACCTTCTCAAGTATGCACTTGTCTATATTTAAAAATGAAAACACTTCATCATTTGTATTCAAATAGTTGCTAATTTCATTAGCATGTTTACCCACAATTGAAGACAATAGACTTTGTATATATTCATCCATCACTTTCTCCATATTATCTAAAACTGTGTTAGCCATCTACACACTTAATATTCTAAAATCATTTAACAGTGCACTAGATCCCTCCTCAAAAGCTTCAAAATACATATGAATGAAATCTGGAGTACTAGGTCTAATATTTTTAGGTATTAGTGAAAGAGAAACAACAAATCTGTTATTGAAATCAATGCTTGACTCTTCATCTTATTTTTTAATCTACTTTAACCTTGTGACAAGGTCAAAAGGTTCTTTTGCAATTTCTTCTTGAAAAGCATCTACTAGTTTATCCTAGAGGGAAAAGGATTTCTCAAGAAAACTTAAGTACCAGTTCCTAGCTCTTTCTTTAAGAGATTTGACAAAAAATCTCATCCCCATATCCTCATCTTCAAATGAATTTTTCTCCATGAAGCTATAAAAAATTTGGACATGTGCATCTCCTTCACAAACATTGTATCCATCAAATCTAGGAATCGGTTTATAGACTTGAGTTGGCATACTTTTAACCTTGTAATCAATCCATGACAAGTCTAATTGGTTATACAATGGATCAAAAGAATTGACAAAAGGTGCAATATTTTGGCTAGTAGATATAGTATGGTTATCATTTAACTGGGCTTATAGAGGCATCATCCTTTTGTCCAACTCTTCAATTTTCTTCTCCAACACAACTTTCCATTCTTGGCTTAGCCTAGGCTTGTACACACTTGGGTTCATGTACTTTGTGGTGTAAAATGTTTGAGGATTATCAAACTTCTGAAGTATCTTGACAATTTGTATTAAGGCTCCTAATGGCATGGCCATTTCCATTTGGTGATCCATAGATACTTGTAAATTTGGGTTTAAATAATGTTCATATTCATAACCATGACCAGATGAAGGATCAATATGATAGTTGCTAACATGGTGGTAACCTGGGCTTGAAACATATGATCATGTAGGTGTAGGGAAATCCCTAGGATATACAAATTCACTCAAACCACCCAAACTAGAAAAAAAGTGAATACTAGAAAAATACTTTAAATGTAACAAAAATTGCATTCAATATGACAAAGTATGCAAAGAACCATGTACCTTCCCATCTCTAGCTACTGCAACTTTGAATAGAGAATTTTTAGGTCACAATAACAAATAAAATCCATTCATGTGCATACATTGTAGAGTAGAGTCACCACCTCTTCAACAAGAGGAAAAAAATTGAAGCAAGGATATCTTCATCAATGCAAATAAATTCTGAGATCTCCCAACAAAGTCTCTTCATAGTCTTTTGATTTTGGGGCTGCTACACATCAATTTGTAGATCTAAGAACTTATTCAACATATGAACTAGTCATTCATTATTTTGACTCTTTCTAAATGGAACTCAAAAAATTTGCACCGGAGATTCTAGGACAAAATTAACAAAATAATTCACTTCTCCCAAGTAGAGTCACCAATCTATTGGTTTCGCAAATCAACAGATCCAATGAGTCCTAAAGAATAGCCACTTTCTAATTCTTAGACTCAAAGATGAATTTGGCCAATGAACAAGATTCAGTCAAATATTGAAATCTCCTACACTTCTGTCTCTACGGGACCAAGGTGGATCTCCCTTCACAATACCTAAATACTTACGTCAATTATACACAAACATTACATTTTATAGCAGATATTTCCTAATTAAAATATACCAAGGAAAGTCTTGACAAATTCAAATCTCGCTATATTTTTGGTATCTCAACACTCACTTAGCAATTGGGAAGTAGAATTGTCCACCACACCTAAACCCAACAACATAAATTAAAATTATTTTGAATTAATAATTTTCTTTTGAAAATGTATATGGCTGAATGAATAATTAGTGCCTAATTCTAGGCCATGGAGTCAAATATGGAATCATAAACTTCAACCAATTGATTTCAAATTCCAATGCCTTGCACTAACAGATCCACTCTCGTTGTCATCAAAATTATTCTTACAAATCCACCTTGCACACTTTAAATCATGATTATGTGCTCAAAGTGATTTAACTATTTGCTTGAAATAGAAATATGAACAAACAACACAGTCTTAGGGAAATTGAGATGAAAAACTCAAAAATACCTTGTATATTAAGTTCATATGATTTGAAGTATACAAATCTGGAGACAATTTGATGACAATCATGCTTTGTTTGCACAAATTGATTGATATTTACCCATGAAATCAAAACATTACAATCACATATTCTGTCTGTAACTCGGATTCAATATTTTTCTATCTACCCAGCCCCATACAAAATTACAAATGAGAAAGAATGAGAATAAGAAGAGGAAGAATCATCCCTAAAATTAATTCATGGAAGACACCTGACAACATCGCTTCCCTTGATTTGCAAATATCTTTCCTCACTTGCAATAAAAAACCATGCCTCTGAAGATTTTAATTGCCTTCACCTTTTGTTCTGCAACAGAAAATTCAACTTGACCATGAAAAAAATCCACCTGTATTTTACCCTGTAGTGAAAAATATACCGCTTCATGAAAAATTCACACATTGTTTTCCCCTGAATCTGAAAATTTACTATTTCTCCTTGAAAACATTAATCCTTCACCGACTGTGGAAAACTCTTTAGTTTTTCTCATGAAAGTATTTCACTATGCCTTTGTTTTGCTGTAGAAAAATTCCTTCTCAACAAATAAAATATTCTTGCCTCAATAACAAAGCCATTTAACCTTTTAATTTTCACTATGCTACACAAAAATTTCACCCATGTATTTACCTTATGCACATTTCATTTTACAGTTTAAGACATTTTCCTTTTAAGAGATGGGGCTTTAAATAATATATTATCGGGAAAACTAAAAAAATTACCCATGTCTATAATATTTTAAATTTTTCATTTAAAATATTTTTTCATATCCCCATCTCCACCTTTTTTCACTTTTCACACAAAACCCTTTAAAATGGTAAAAATTATAAAATGTTATCAGACAAAATAGATTTTACACGCACCCCCTTTCTCACTTTATATAAAAGCTTTCATTTTTGAAAAATGAAAACACTAAATTCTCATTGGGCACATTGGAAAACCTTTTATGATTTTTTTTTTTGTATGTCCCACCAAGGCTTCTCCGCGTGCCCCACAACCTCACAAGAACCATTATTTTAATTGTGTAGGCTTGCAGGCTGGGGCCTAGATTATACTACATCTCAAATTTTCTTCAGACCAGTGGTTTCCTGACTTTACCCTAACTCCTCCTTCCGCATTTCGATGAATCACAAGTGCTTCAACAAGTGTCTATAGCAAAAAAAAATCCACCCAATCTTCCTCCATCAAAGACTTGAATGTATGAGGGTTTCCCATAGCCGTGCCATTGTTGTATCTCATGATATGTTTGAGATAGATATAATAATTTGGGTTTCATTGTTAAGGTAAAAATTCCTCAAACACCTTTGATACATCTTCACTATAAGCGTAGGATGCCTGCCTCTCCCAGTGCGATGGTTCCCTTTCAACAACATACACACTTATAGTCCTTGTGCCATCACTTCACAATGCAATTTGGTAGCCTCCCCAAAACATTATGCCTCATTCCTTTGATTGATCCTCTTGTTGCACGACTGCTGCTAGTCGTTGCTTTCTCTTCCATGCTAAGCCATGGCTACAAGACATGGTGTGGACCCACAAAATTAGAAAAACTAAACAATATTAAACTAGTAAGATTTCCTTTTGAAGCATCATGTAGTTGCTCACACAACCACACAAGACTAACAAGGGGTGTGAATTTATTCAATGATGAACTCAAGTGAAACCACCCCCTTCAAATTGATGGAAGAAACTTGTGGTGATGAAAAATGAAAACCCATTGATGGAGCAGTGCTTTGAAGTTCATTCCTTTCATAACCAAAGTGTCCTCCAATATGCTGTAATGCAACACTTACAATCTCATGACTATGTAAAGCATGCCAAGTCCCCATGTGGGCCCGATTAATATTTTTTCTTTGTTTCGAAACAAATTTCATGCTCAATTGACTTGTAACTACCTCTGAATGCATCCAAAGTGAAAAAATGAGCTGGGTTGTTATTAGAATTTTCTTCCTAGCATATTTGCACAGTGATCAAAATAGGTCAAGTGGCCTTTGGAATTGCCTTAGAAAACTAGTCAAACAACCTCCTAGAGTTATGAAAATGCACAAGCATGTAGACATTTGACCCAAGAACATAGTGCAAAAAATGGTTCGACAAAAGAGATTTTGAGGTGCAAGATATTAAATTTCAAAGTGGCTCACTTCAAACTTTTCCGTAACTGCACCTGTCCAAAACCAATTATGGCTCACCAAGTCACCTCCTTGAAAAAATATCAAATCACCTTTTTGGAAGCTGCCACTACAAACATTAGATCATTTATGTCCATTGAGCACGTGTGCAAAAGGGATTTTCTTCCATCCACATTATTCATGAGATATTAAGGGTCAAAGTTGACCTTGAAAGTTTCTAGAAATGCAAATGTAAAATAAAAACAAACTATATTTACTTTTGATCTCGAAAAAATATCAAATATGATCATGAGGCTCTAAAACCAAACCAGGGAGCATATGAATCTAGGGGGAATGCAGGGAACCAATCTATTTATCATGAAAACCATCCATATTTGAAATATCAGCTTGAACAGGAGGCCACTTCACAGGACGAAGAGTTTGAAAACAACAGAACAGTCCCATAACCCTCCAAATTTACTTTTCAAAACCCTGTCAAAACTCATCATGAGAATTTGAAAATTGAAATTCATATTCACATATGCCAATTTAATATGCTCACCAAGGGGTTTGGCATGAAAATCAACTGGCTTCGAATTATGACCCTCCAAAGTAGGTCACTTGGGCAGATTTTTTAGGGGCACTTCTAAGTGTGCAAATCAAAAATTTTCATTATGGGCACTTCAAATTTACAAAAATTGAAGGTGCCATCAAAGTCAACTTATATCTTAGGAATATTTAACATTTTTTAAGATTTTATTAAATGTTAAGAGTTCTAGGTCATTTAATGATGACTCATGCCATTTAATTATGACAAAATCATTTAATGATGGTACTACATCACACCTTGTCTATATAAGAAAGGTCATTTTACACTCTTTTAATATAACTTATAATCATATTTGATAGATCTTAATTTCAATCAAGGTCATTTCTTGTATACTATCTTGTAGAAGGTAAATTCATTATTTTTGCAAGTGGTCCTAGAATAAAGATAATTTTCAGCTCCTACATGGTATCAGAGCATGACCTTGAAAAATCATTCTCATATTTGAGGTTTGATCTATTGTGAGTCAGATATCTTAGTGAATTTTAGTAAGGTTGAGTATGCTCTTCCCTTGCACCCTATGGTGATCTCGAGAATCATAAAAAAGTGAAAAAACACTAGTTTTGGAGGGTTCCTCTTTGTGGGTTTTATTGTAGGTTAATTTTGATGTATGTTGGAGGTAATATAAGCTCACCATTAAGTCCAAGGCATATGAGAAAGTCAATATTGGCTTTCCTTTTGTCAAAATCCAACATATTTTTCCAAATCTACAAGGGTTTCAAGTTGGGAGGTGCTTACCAGATCCAAGAGGTAGCTACTTTTTTTAAGCACACTGGGCCAAAAATGACCCTGAAATTATGTTCGAAAAGCCAAAAAAACCCCATTTCATATAAAATACTTCATATTTTGAATAAAATCTATTTTTGGCAATTTTTAATTTTTTGGGTGACTATCTTAAATTTGATGGCCAAATGTCTGTCATGGTGGATTGTGTTAAATTTGATGGTTAAATTTCCATCTTACCAACACTCAGCCTTTTCCATAGCTTTTGGTCCAATGCGGACTACCCGCCAACCCTTATGGGGCTTAATTTTGGCCCCTCAAGTTTTAATTGGGTTGTTTTTAAAAAATCACCACAACTTTTGATTTGGATATCAAATTTTTGAAAATGAGATATTGGTGGAAAAATGGTTCTAATAAATTTCCAGTGGTGTAGGTATTATTATCAGATTTTACTCATAGAATATTTTATTTATGTTTGAAGCTAGACCTCCAATTTGGAGCTTTGAGCTCATAAATTTTTTCCTAGATCTCTGTTTTTCCTATTTTTAATGGAATCACAAAGGTATTAAGGAGCTCAATCATTGTGTCCATGCACTTTTTACAGATTCTATCCCAAGTATATTTTATTTAATAATTTTACCTTTGGCATTTTGACTAATTACTTGGACATCCTGGCTCCTGGAGAGGTTTTGTGTTTTTGGGAAGGATTCATTTGTAATATACATCATGTTTGGGCATTTCTAATTAGTGTTGAAGGTTTCAATATTTATAATTTTTAAATATTTATCATAGTTCAATATGGGGTTTTAATTTAATCTTTATTTGATTATGTTCAAAAGGGGAAACCATAAACAATGGAGAGATGACATCATAAAACATATCCTTTGACTTCATTTTTTGTCATATTTGTATGGTCTTGTTCTCCCTCCAGGTACAAATAGTAAGAAATTTTATTAGAATTGCAAAAAGGATCATGTCTTAGGAGTTATTTCTATGCATGTAGGTAATGAAATTTTGAATTTTATCATTCATTTTGAGTGTACTCATGTTCTTTGGACTCAAATTTAGGAGATACATAGAGATCTCTATACTTAGCCATTCCTAGATGATCCTGTTTGAGATTGTCTTGTGCCTCTTCATTTTCTAGACTCGATACACTATGATTATGATACTATTTGAGAGTTTTAAGATTTGTAGTTTGAATCTTTAGATGAGGATGATGAATTTGTTGAACATGTTTTTTTATTGATGTCAAAAAAGTATTTTCCTTGATGTCAAAGGTGCTCACTAATGTCAAATGAGTAATGTCAGTAGATCAGTGAGAATTAAATGTAATTGTACTATTGAAATCAAGGTATATTTTTGTTATGTCATATAAGAGAATTTAAGAATAATGAAGAAGTCTACTATAGTATGCTTCAAATATCATGCTTGTATCTATTCATGTTGTTAGAAGTAATATGGAAGATTGATCCAAAATGTTTGAATTAAATTCCCAAAGCAGAGAGATTTTTTTGGAAATGTGTTTTGATCTACATTCCTTCCTAGATGTGAGTTTTGGTCTATGGTTTAAAAGGAGAGTATGTCTACACTTGGTTTATCTTATTCTAGATTTTTAAAAATTTATGTCCATCAGGAATAAATTTTGAAGTGTCGGAAGGGTCACTATGCTATTTAATTAATCAGGTTGATGGTCCAAATCTATGTGGAAGTGGCTTGTTGTGTGTGCTCTCTAGATATAGCATTGGAAGGTGAAATAGTTCTAGGATAAGGTCCTTTATGGAAGTGCATGCCATCATTCTCTTTTGGTGGCAATAAATTTTATTTAAGACTAACCAACTACACGTTTCATGCAAATTTGAATTTAGGTCCACCTTAGCTGACTTGGCTATTTGCAAATGGTGTTAAGAAACTCTTGGTTGAATGAATTAATGTGAATATTATGGGATGTGTATATAATGACTAATCATCATAGTTTTAGGTAAGTATGTGTATTTGTGAGTGTGTAATTGTGAGATCAAGTATAAATTTGGATGATGTAATGCGAGTTCCATATTAATCATTGTGTGCAATTCTCAGAAGAACATAAGTTGTGTAAGAGAGTGTTTTAAGGATGATAAAATTGAGTGCAATCTATGTTATCAACATTGGAGGTCCAAAAATATTATTCATGTAATCCGGTAGAGTTGGTGTTCTACTTGTTAGGTTGGTGGTTGGATCTTTGTATTGGGGATTGGTGTCTCCAGCAAGTTGGTGCCTACAAATACAACACAAGATTGGTGTCTCTGGTAGGTTGGTTCCTACTTCATCATTGTATGTTATTCATTATTTTGTTAGGTTGGATTTAGACAATAGATCCAAGTAACTCTTCTCACCATGGTTTTTCTCATTTCAGGTTTCCACGTATATTTGGTTTTTCATTGTGTGGATGTATGCATCTATGTTTCTAGATTGACATTATCTATTTTGATTTATATTTGGAGAAGTTACTAATGATAATTCATATTATATTAAATGTTGCAAGAATGATGGTTTTTTCATTGATGTCAACTATGGGATGAAGATGTTGAGGATATTGAGAAAATGGAAAACTTGTGCATGTGTAGTTGAGACCTTGATGAAGTGTTGCGAGTACATGGAGTTATTATTTTATTATAGAAGTCTAAATATGAGTTGGAATGAAGTAATGGGCTAAGATGATGTCTCTAGTACTTGGTTTCTGAGTGATTTTGAGAAAATTTAATAAATAGAGTAAACCATTGTAAGAGAGGGGGACCAACCACGTCAAGGCTCCAAGTCATAGAGAGTCAAGAGTGAAGGGATGACCACAACTTACCTCACTCTAATGGGTGTCTTAGAATGAGGATCAAGAATGAAGAGCACTCTCAAGTTATTTTGTAACTCTATAGACTTGAAAATCTACTTGGGGCTAGACGAGATAGTTTTTGGAGTCCAAACTGCACCTCAAATAGCTCTCTATTTGAGGATGATAGTGTGGTACATTGGTGTCTCAGAACCACACTACCACACTCAAAGAGCTATCCGAGGTGTATTTTGGACTCTAGAAACTAGCTCGTCTAGCCCCAAATAGATTTTTAGGTTTGTAAAGTGACAAAAGAATTTGAGAGTGCTCTTCATTCTAAATCCTCATTTCAAGACACCCATTAGAGTGAGATAAGTTAGGGAATCCCTCTGCTCTTGGTTCTCCATGAATTTGAGCCTTGACATGGTTGGTCCCCCTCTCTTACATTTTTGGTGAACCTGGCATGAACCATTTTGGTTCCGTTTAGTAGTGTTGAAGGTCGTTTCCTTTTGTCCTAGGAATTTTGTGAGGCATCTCGGCTTAAAAACCAACTTGTGACCCCTAGTAGGTGTAGTTGGAATGTTCCATAAGCATTGCACAATGAAGCCTTAGTTGGGTCACTGTCCAATTATGAAAATTTGGGGGCTTTGCGAGAGTATTGTTTAGTGTATGTGATGGATTACTCGTTGCATCTACCTATCCCTTCCATGAAGCCTACGAGTAGTTCTCATAGTATAACATTCACCTTGTAGGACCTACCAATGGGTATTAATAGAGAGCCATATTCTCTTTACATCCCTCTGCAAATCAACGGAAACATTGTGACATGTGTTCTTGTTGACCTGACATGCCAGGTGAATGTGATTATCGAGGAGATTATGTTAATCAATTTCCTTCATAGAGATGGGTACAACACAACTGAAAGTACCATCTATACACATAATTTTTTTTTTACCTCCCCTTGGTAGCATCACCTTGTCAATCCTTGTTAGACCTAAGTCAGTGAACATGATTTTTGACATAATCCCAGGATCTGAACTCTTCAGAGTGAAGTTGGGTATCCCCTAGTTAGTAGCTATGAATGTAGTTCCCTTAGTTGTACACAAATGTCTAAAGTTTATTCATGAGGTTTGACTGCATGTAATCCATGACACCAAATTTAAACCATTGGTTGCATATGGTAGCTATTCCCTAGATCAATTTTTTCCTGTACTCATTGGTCCACTTCCCCCAAGGATGGACCTCTTGTACCAAAATTATGAGAAGTACAAGAAAGGAAACTTAATTCCTAAGGTGAGGTAACCTCCATCACCTTATGTTGTCTTGCATAGGGCTTGTTTGAGTGCTGACAATGATGCCACCAGGACATGTAAGAGGGAGGAAGAGAAGTGATATCGAAGTTCCTCTTCCTCCTCTTTGGTTGTCTAGCCTGACACTTCCTCTCACTCTGCTATGGAATGATCAGATTCTACTCCACATCTACAAGAGAATCCTATTGCCCCTACTTGGTGAAATCCAAAGCATCCTGCATTCAAACTTCCTATTCTACCCATGGTGCTTAAGCCCGTTCAATATGGTAGAGAGAAAGGTCCTTGTAGGGAATCCTCTATGTCTCGGCTTTCATGGCCACCTACCACTCCCGCTCCTAAATAAATTAATGGGAGGAGGTCCGCTATCGAGGTGCTAGAGCCGACTCCACCTGCTATATCTCAACCTCTTCTTCCTGCTCCCATTCAGGAGTTCATCCCTCCATAAGAAATGAATGTGATGGAAACTCCTATGGATGAGTAGGGGCCTTTTGTCCCATCCTAGTTCCTGGCCTCTACCTCCAAGAGTCATAGAAACCACCTTGAGCATGAGTGCAAGTTTCAAAAAAAGGCTTTGGCAGCTGAGTCTTCTTTGCAAAGGAAGGAAGGGGAGTCGCCTAACCCTATTTTAGGGCCTCCTACTATGTACTCCTCTCCCATCCCCTTTTCTTCCATTCAACCAAGTTTAGTCCTACTTTCAGCTCCTTCTATGAGCGTGAACACCCCAAAACCTATAAGGGTGCACGTGTTTATTGCTCCTTCAGTTGAGCCACCTCTTTTGATTTTCCTTCCAAAAATCCCACCATTCCTGAAACCCATGGATATGCAAAACACCATGGTGTTGTGTGCCATGGTTTTCTCCTCCTCCTCCATGCCTCCTACCTCGTTTATGGGGAGTTCACATCTTTTGATAAAGAAAAAGGTAGAGGTTGGCCCTTTAAGTAATGGGGGGCGTAAGAGGAGCCCACCTTCTTCAAAGGGTGGTCTTGTGTTAGCTTGTGCTGTCCTAGTGACGAAGCAAATTTTGGTTTCTCTTGAGTTTGTCACTATAACCTAAGTCACTCAGTGAGCCTAGTAGTGAATCTTGGGCACTGCCTCCCTCACTTGTTGAGGTAATACATGGAACTCCCATAAAGTGCATGTTTAACTCCTTGGATGAGGTCTTGGCCTTGTCAGGGATCTTCATGAAATCATTGACCATAGGTCCACAAGATCTGAGCAGAGAAGACCTTGCAGGGCCTTCTTCCTTGGCCCTTGTTGTAGGAGGTTCAAAAGCTCCCCCCTTAATATTCCAGCATTGTAGTCTCATCCACCTTCCCCATATAATGATCTAGATTGGGAAGCATATGACCTCTTGGTCAATGAGTGTTAGGGGGGGCACCTCTTCTTTACCTTTAGATTAGGTGTTTTTTTGGTGTGATGTGTTTCCCCATGGTTGTGCTATGTGTTCCTAGATGAACCTTGTCACCCTTTTAGGTGCTTGGATATAGAAGTGATTATGTTTCGTAAACTTCCTCTATCTGTATCATCATTCTTCCTTTGTTATGTGTCTTGATTTTTGGAAAATTGGGGATGATGAAAAGTGTTGGGGGCATTTAGGCTTGCCTTCCATGTTGACCCAATTTTTTATTTTTACTTTGTCTTCTCATGTATTATTCATATGGTTTGATATAGTTGGGGGTTGATGTTAGTTCATCTATATGGTTTGATATAGTTGGGGGTTGATGTTTGATATTGATGGGGGTTGAGTTTTATGATAATATTTGACCTTGAAATATCAGACCACCCCTATGTCCTTTGTTTGTGATGTTGTGGTTATCATGTGTTATCCCTTGTGTGTGCAAAAACATCACTATGATGACATATTGCTATGTACCATGGGCCACATCATCACTTTTCCATTCTTTATTTTCTCTCCTTAGGTTTTCGCATGCCTCTGCATTCAACACACACCACCCTAAGGGGGGGCTACCATGTCGAATTAAATTTTTAGAATAAACATTCATTTCCAACAAATCTTTTCTTGAAAATCTTTGTAAATTTTTTCCAAAAATCACATTCTCAACTTGGACCCCTAGTGGAACATGTTTCCTTTATCATGGGTTCTCAAAGAAAGAACTTGAAGAAATTTCCTCCAAGGAGGGAACAAATTTTCCTGTGGGAGAAGCCTCGACCTTCCTATTGCAAGGGGGCATTTTCTTCCTTTTGAATTTATTGATGAAGTGAAAATCTTTCAAAATGATTCTTTGATGATGAATCGATTTACAAAAAATACTATCTCACTTTCGAACAACACATCCCTGGAGTGGACCCCTTTTCTTTTGAAGGGTTCTCAAGGGACCCCTGTGAAAGCCTTTCGATTTCTTGACTGTCTACATGACTATCTACATCTTTTCTTACATGGTTGCTTTTTTGTTCTCTAACATGTTTTATCTACGGATTAACATGTTGCTTTGCAGGTGCACCTATAAATCTACTTTCCAATCTGACTTTACGGAGTCCCATTTCATTGGGCTTCCTTCATGAGAGAGTAATTGGGCGAATGCCTTCTTTGTAGGTTTGTGGGCTTATGAAGCACTTACATCCTAGGGTATTTTTCCATTATTGGTCTGATGGCCTTTGATTTACTTTGTGTAACTTTGTACTTTTGTGGAGCTACAAAGTCCTTTTTTTGGAGCCTCCTTAGGAGAGAGTACCTTTGAAGTCCTTTTCCCGCCCTGTGCTTTCGAGTTTTCCAGATCATGATCTTCTTCCTTGATGATTCAGGTATATATCTAACTCTTCAATCTACTTTATTGAACGATCATCGATATTCATGCTTGCTAAAGTGGGATAAAATGTATAGGAGTGAATTTTCACCCCTTGTGTAAATTCCTCTTTTGCATACCCTCACCTTAGAAAATCAAATATGAAGGTGAAATTCCACATCACCCATCTGAAATGCATCCACTTGGTGCATGTTTTGTGTGTCGATGGGGGAATTTTCATTAGGGATGCAAGCATGGCATGCATATGTTTGCACGGTGTGCTATAGTCCCTGATAGATTTCTGCCCCTAAGTCTATAGGTATGTTACACTCCTCATTGGGGACAGTTTGTAATACCTTTGTGCGACTAACCAACTCGAAAATGACTTCATTTCCTCTCATTTTGGCCTTCAAAGGCATTCATTTCACAACACTTCATCTTCTTCACATCCTTGAGTATTTTCATTCCATCTTGTCACAATTGCAATGATCTACACAACTCCATTGAACATTGCAGAAAATTGATACTCAATCAACTTCATTTTTGTATGTATGAGTCTACCATAGAATTTGTGAGCTTAGAGTATTGCAAGGCCTCCCTTCATCACTGATGTGGCTGTGGTGACTTTGCCAAGTTTGTTGTTTTCCTTCTCCCTTCATTGGACTTGAGAGTCTTTGGGTGGAGGTGGTAACACTTCACTTATCCTTTTGTGGTTTGATAGAGTAGCGTAGTATTCTTTTGTAGTGTTCAACAATCTCTCTTTCTCTTCTATTTCCTTTCTCATACTTTCTACTCCATTTTTTTCTGGCTGTCTATGGAGGTGGAAACACCAAAGAGGGGGTTTGACTGAGGAAAACCCCTACACAACCCCAATTTTTTTTCCTTCTCACTTGTGTGAAGGTCAACGTGTACGTGGAGCTCTCTATAAAATTGGTGCTTTAGTGAGTTGATATTTGTTACCCTTGTCTTGATCTACTTACTTTATCATTTTAGTACCTAGTTTTCATAATTTATCATTTTGTTTATCTCATTGAAATTAGTTAGCTAGGTTGTCAGTAGGCTTCTAGAAGTTTCCTTACTATACTTTACATTTTTTGTCCATACGAATGTCTATGTGCTAGAGAGATGCCAATGCGCTACACTATCATCCCAGAACTGCACTGTCATCCTCAGATAGAGAGCTATTTTAGGTGCAATTTGGACTCCAAAAACTAGCTCATCTATTCCCAAGTAGATTTTTGGGTTTGCAGAGTGATCTTTATTCTTGATCCTCATCCAAAAAAGTCCATTAGAGTGAGGTAAGTTAGGGTATCCCTCCGATCTCGAATCTCTATGACCTAGAGCCTTGACATGGTTGGTCCCCCTCTCTTACAATTGTGTTGTGCAAATTTTCATAATGTGTTAAGATATTGTGCTTCATGTTCTCTCAGTGTTGATGCTATGCTTGTGTGGATCTTATAGGTTATTCAAGGTTGACAAAGGTTTCTATATTCAAAATTTGGGCTTCTAGATCATTTTACAGTGCGAGATATTTTCACCACTGTGTGAACCATTTTTTCAATGATATTTTCTGTGGTCTAGGAGAAATGTATTTTATCCATGTTTCTCTTCTATTTGGTTTTAGGTTGTGCAGATTTGGGAAGTTTCTTATAATGTTTTTATCTTTATGTATTCATGTTTTTACTTGATTTGGTGTAGTACAATGAGAGTTTCATTTATCAGTTTACAAATAAGGGTTACTAGTTGTCCTGAGTTGAAGTATTTGTTGATGCAAGATTAAATGAAGTGTTTGATGATCTTATGTAGTTCATGGATTGTTTTGGATTGATTTCAAGTGAATTATGTTGTTCATAAATTTTTTCTCGATCTAAGGAAGTGTGTACTTAATGTCTATGGTGTTTTGCACAGGCGTTGGATGACCTTGTGTTTAAAACTACATGAAAGGTTTGTGGAAGCATGTTGAAGTGTGTTGGGATATATTTGGGTCCTAATTAAGGATTTGTGTAGGTCACCTTTTTTTCTTATCCACCATAGGAATGCTTAGGTTCTGACCTATTTTGAATTTGAATGTATAATGATTAGTGGTTCACATTAGAGATTTTTTTTGAGGTAGAGCTTGATATAAATATGTATGGTGTTGATGCAATAGGGTGTGGAAAGAGTAAGAAGAAAGATAGTTGAGAGATTGTTGCAAGTGATGCATGTGATGCGAATTTGAGTAGAGCAATGCAAATTTCATGTTAGGGTTCCTAAAGGTAGTGAGCTGAAGGCATCTGAAATATTTCATATGAGACTGCAAAAGTGTGTGAGAAATTGTGTTGGAATCCTTATTGCATTGAGAAGTGTTTTCTCTATGTAACTTTCTTCTTCTATCTTATTGTTTTATTTTTATGGTAGTGAGCCCTAGTTGTGAGCCTTTTTGGACAATGTGTCATATTCTAGAAGTGATCCCCTTTGTACTAATTTTGTTAATAATTATATTATGAGCTAATCCTCACCATGGTTTTTCCCTCATTGGGTTTTCCATGCAAATCTAGTGTTCTCATGTGTATGGTGGTGTGATTTCAGTTTATGTTATCTACATTTCATGTTTAATCATTCTAATAGAATACGGGTTTATTGAATTCTTGTGGATCTAATAACTATTGAGGGTTTTTGAAGATTTTATTTTCTATAACTGATTCACCCCCAATCTCAATTCTTGTTCATTTTAACAATTGGTATCAGAGAAAGGTTCCTTGAAGAAGAGCTTAACTTCTTGAGGTAGATCCAGGATGGTGAACACAATTCCTTTGGAATATCCTATATTTTATGGCTCAAATTATGCATTTTGGAAAACAAAGATGGAAGGATATTTGTGTGCTTAGGGATATGAGATTGATAAGACTTATTAGAATACATACACTCCACTGTCAAATGGACCGAGTACAAGTGCAAATATCAAAGCATGTGATATCAATGCTAGAGAAAAGTACAATATTGTGAATAATCTTTCAAATACTAAATTAGTTAAAGTTATGAGTTTGAATATTGCTAAAGAAGTTTGGGATAAGTTAGAAAAAAATTATGAAGGAGATTCAAAGGTCATGCTAGCAAAGTTGCAGAATTTGAAGGCATATTTTGAAATGATGCATATGTCTGAAGATGAGATAAATAAAGGCTACATTCAGAGAGTTGATGAATTGGTAAGTAATATGAGAGGCTCTGGTGCAACAGTTAAAGAATCTAAAGTAGTGAAGAAGGTCATCAGATCTCTTCTGGATTGCTACAATGAAAATTTATCTACTATTGAGGAAACAATTGGTTTTGATAATTATTCCAAAGATCAGTTGATTGGCACTTTGATTGCATTTGAGATGAGAAAAAATGAAGAAAAGTACAAAAGTAGAGACTTCTTTCAAGTTTGGTAAATCCAAGAAGGTTGAAGATTCAGGTTATGAAGATCTTGATGATTTGGAAGCTAACTTTGTGAGAACGATGAAAAAGGGCACCAGTAAGTATCAAGGTAAATTATCTTTCAAATGTTTTAGCTGTGGTGGTATAGGTCATTATGCTTCTAGATATTCGAAGAGAGCTTTAAACAATAAGAACATGGAAAAAAAAAGGAAAGATGATTAAGAAATCTTACTATATGAAAGAATTATTATGATGAATTTGATTATAAAGATTTTAATGATAATGAATGTCTTGTTTTGGCTATAAAAGAAGAATCTGGCTCTACTAAGCTTGAAAGTTGTGTGAAGGAAAGTGTTTCAAAGATGAAGGATAAGGTTGAAGGTACTTTGGTATCTTATTTTTCATGTCAAAGAAGATAAGAATTACTAGGTTGTTTATAATGGCTACTCTAATCATATGACCAAAGGAAAAATAAAGTTTCTTAAACTTGAAAAGTATGATGTATGATTAGTTAAATTTGGAGATGATTCAGGAGCTAAGATTTGTAGAATAGGTTCAATCAGTTTTGATGGCAGAAATAATACTAACAATGTTTACTATGTTAAGGGCTTAAGAAATAATATCCTGAGTGTTGGGAAAATGTGTAGAAAAGGGTATAATCTTGTGTTTGAGGATGAAGCTTGTGAGATATGGAAAGGGTCTTGTAGACATGGAAAATGTAAAATTTGATTTGGCACACTTGATCATGATTACTAACGACATTTCTTCCTAAATCACACTCTCAGATTATCATCACCCTTCATCCCCTAATTAAATAAATAATTATTTATCTGATTAAGTCATTCCATCTTGTTAATTAAATTAATCAATTTGATTTAATTAACCCTAAATATATCTTTGATTAAATAATTCATTTTTTATTTGATTAAATCGCTAAGTCTTCTCATTAAATTGAATAAACCTTATTTGATTTAATCTAACATTATTCCCTTTAGTTAAATAAATCAAAAACATTTATTTGATTAAAAACATTTCCTCTCAATTCTGATTTAAATCAACTCATAAATTTGAGTCAAAATTGTCAAATCATCTAATCTCTCATTAAATTAATCAAATATTGATTAATTTAATCTCCAACAATAAAATATTATAGAGAATGTAACTTGCACATGAAAATAGACTTAATTGATTTATTAAATGTCTATTTTCCCTCATATGGCATAAAAATGGAATATTCCCTCAAGTTTGAATTCAAAAAATCCAAGTGGATGGGTACTTCCAACAAAGCATTCACTCCTCTTACATGTCCTTGTGCATTGAGCCAAGTGCAGTTTATTTCATTCCTTTTCCCCTCTCACATGTCATTTCCTAAAATTAAAATTCCACCTAATTACATTTATTGGCACTTTGGCCAAAATGTGCACAACCATCAACCATTCACATGGTGATAAGTGACATTTAACCATTGGTTGAAAGTTAGTCCCACATTGCCCAAATCTTGCTCTTTCCTCCAAATCCAAATATATAAATGGGAGGTTTCTCTCCTCATTCAACATCTACAATCTCATGCAAAGTTACTCTCTTGACATTAAGAGTCAATTTTGTGTATTCCATTCCATGTGTTCATCATTTTCATAGTTACATAGTTAGATCATGCCAAAATCTCATCAAGGAGATTCAATTACTCAATAACCATCAAAAGCTTACAAAAGGAGTAGGGAAAGGGCTAATTTTGACATACCAATCGACACCAATTCCCCATGGGATCACAAGTTTTCTCACTTAATTAGGATTTACTTGCTTCGTTCTTCATTTTCCTAGTTTGAGTTTTAGTAAATGGATTTCATGGGGAATCCTTCATTCTTACTTGCATATGATCTAATATTGTGATTTTTTGTTGTTTTTGTGCAAGTGTAGGTTAGGGGTTCACATTTTGGCGCTAGAAGGAGGGCTAAATTTAATAATTTCATCATGTTTTGTGAAAATTCTGTGGTTTTTAAATTTTTTTGTCTGTACACAGGAAATTGCGTCGTTGATAGTTCATGCGACACTGTATTGCACCACTTGCGGAGATGTGGCACTATATTAGACCACTTACAGAGATGCGATGCTTTATTTCACCACACACATTATAAACTGTGGCACTATATTACATTGCACCTATTCCAAACTTCATCGTACTCGTTTCCCGCCTAATATTTTTGAATTTTCAAAATTCGTTGCTTCACAAACTGCACTGCATGCTCAAATTGTGCCACAAATGCACTCTCTTTCCTATAGAGTGTCACACCCAATGAAAGTGCGGTGCTATATAGCATCACATAATTTCCAAACTGCACCGCATTTGTGGATTGTGCTGCTGGCTCACAGTGGATAATTCAAATTTGAGTTTTTTGACATGTGCTTTTTAATTTCTGGCCCTTTGGTATTTTGACTTACTGACTCTATACTTTCTAGTTTCTATCATTTTTGTAGAAAAAAAAAGAGCAAGGAAGGAATAAAAATAGGAGGTTTCATCATGGCATCATTTTTATCATACACAAAATGTTTTTAAACACTATAGTGTTGTTTAACACTTTTAGAGGATCTTTAATCATGTTTTAAAAGGAATATTTTATCTTTCATGCCTAAGGAAACAATAATTTTTTCTTTGGATTTTAAAAAAAAGAACATAAAATTTTCTTCTTCAAAAGTTTGCAAAAAGGCTTGAAAAGGACCTTAGGAACAATCTACTAGATTTGGTTTAAGGTTTAAAAATTGAACAAGACAACTCCCACACTTGAATTTGGTTTTCTAAAAAGAATTCATTTTGCTTTGTGGGATTAAAATGAACATGTGATATCTTGTTTTGTAATTATTTATTCAGGTTAATATCATTAAAAGGGCATATGCGCTTCTCTCGTGCCTCACGATGATCTTGAGAATCAAAATTTCATTTGGTGATCTTAAATTGAATAAAATAATTTCCTCCACATTTCATTTTGGAGTTAAAATTGAACCAAACATGCAAGTGTGAGCACAGTATATTGTGAGTGTTCTCCCTTTATTTTTCAATAAAGGTTGATTGAACTACAGGATATGCTAGCTTTCTATTTTTTATCTTAGCAGGTCTACCTTATGGGAAAAAGTAATCACCCAAGGGAATGACCCAACTAGGAACATGCTAAAGCCAAGCGACTTCCAACCGGTATATAAGTATGGATTTTTGAGGAAAGTTCAAGAATCATGAGGATTATTTTGACGAGAAGGGTAGAAATGGTCTCTCATCATACTGGATAGTCCCCCACAAATGAAATTCCCACATTAAAACCTCTTGTTTAGCACATGCCAAAATCCTTAACTATATGTTGGTGCAAATGGTCATGTCCTTTGAAGCCGCCCCACGTTATACATGCAGTTCTGTTGTAGAGATAAAAAGTATGCCATGGGAGATTCATGGGTACTGATGCTTGATTGACCTAAGAAGTGAGTGCAGTGAAAGGGGGAGCCTGTGTGGTCAAGCATCTAATCATCCACACAGAATATGCACAATTGGATTCATCCAAGTGGGAACCCAACAAATACTGTCTTTTCAGCCTAGGGATGTGCATGTTATCAAAATAAAAACACCTTGCTTGGTTCTAAAATATTGAGAAACAAACATTCATAAAAATATTTGAAATTTCAAACCCTTTGAGGAAACAAATAACCTTGATGAATCCAAGTGCTCTTGCTTGCCCTAGGGATTCTATCATTAGAGGTTTCTAAGTGCTTGTGTTTAATCATCATTTGTTTCACCAAATTAAACTCTAGGAAATTTTTTGCTCTAAATTCCTTGATTTCCACATAATGGACCTTGTGGGATGAAAATAAAGTAGGGCATTAGACATGCAATATGAAACATAATTAAGAAAGAACTTTTGGTAAAAAGAAATCACTAAGAAAAGATAAAAGACAAATTGGATCTCACATGTGTGTTCTCAAATGATTTCTCGAAAAGTCAAAATCTGAAAACCAAGATTCAAAAGGATTAGTCTAAAAGCTTGTGAGGAGCATCTTGAAAGGATTTTTGAAGTTAGAGAAAGGTTGGTGTAAAATTTATACAAGAAGGCTTCAAAGAACAAGCCAAGTTTGTATGAATTCTATTACCAAAAAAATCCAGAGCTTTTTGAAAGGTTTGCTTTTCTTACATAGGAATTAAGGCATGTTATTCAATACTGAGGTCTTGTAAAAATAATTCGTGTCTAGGTAAAAGTCGAGGATAAAAGTCTTCACTCATCCATCTCTCCATCAATCAAATTTTATCCCACCTATTTTTTTTTAGGAACTTTCAAAAATCATTCATGCTAAACTTAAAGGCAAAATCAACATCACTTTGTTTGACTTAATACACCTAGTCAAACTGTCAATCCTCTCGAACGAATTTACCTCTAGGATAACACAAATTCCTAAGGTCTACTAGTTCATGACCACCTTGATTGGCTTAACACACTTAGCCAATTCGTGCTCCTATCCAAGTTTCCTCTAGGATAACACAACTTCCTAGGGTTTACAAGTTTACCATCATCTTGTTTGACTTAATACACCTAGTCAAATTATCAAAGTCAATCCAAGCCCTAAAATTTTAGCATTAACCCTAAATAGTTATTCAAAATTTCCACTCATTCACCTCATCCATTTATCTCATCCCCATCACCACCCCTTTTGATCCTTGGATTCTCCTAGTTCTTCTTGTCTTTTGGGCCTAAGGATTAAGATCAAACGATCTCTATTTTATGGTCCAAACAAGATCACAACACAAGAGGAACATGGAAAAAACCAAATAAATATCAACTTCCAGTGACTTGAGTCAAGTAACCACCAAATTAAACCTTGCGGGATCAAACAATCCCCCAAAAAACTCTTCTCTACCGTCACAAAATCCTCAAGAGGAAGGCTATGAAGAGGAAATCATCAATGAAGACTGGGGAGTGACACAAAGGGAGATAACTGAAATGATTCAAATTCCAGAGAATCATAGAATTGTCAATGCCATGCTTAAACTTAATCCTTCTCTATACATATGCACGTTAATGAATGGAGGGGTCCAGTTCCCTTCTGACCTTGATGTAGGCACTAGTATGGAAAAAAATCTTACAAGAATATCCCCAATATTAGTTCCAAATATCACTCAAGAAATTCCCCAAACCACATCAACAACCACATCAACCTCACCAATTGTAAACAAAGGAAGTGCCATGTTTCGTGAATTAGAAAAGCATCACCTTGTAAGCAACAAAGAGATAAATATAAAAACCACACCAGATAAATCCATCCCAGTGAATCCATCACACCCATACATCCGGCTCACTTTCCATAATCACACAAATTCATCCTCATTCGATGCAACACTAGCTTATCTGTTGAACATACAAACTTCTCTATCACAAGGAGAAGGTGGTTTGTTCAGAACAAAAAGAGTTGCTGATGCATTATTATTCTAGAGGAACATACCATCTTTCCCTCCATTACCACTCACATTTGTATCATCTCTTGGATTGGGTCTTCCCCCCTACCCACCACTAGTTTCTCATATTAGGGCAATCCAAGCATCACATCGAATCCTCTCCTTTTTCCAGCAGGATCACAACAAAAAGTGGCAACCACTCAAGCCACCATGACCAATACATCAGTCGGTCCTCAAATCTCTCAAAACATACCTTTTCAAGGACCAAGTATCGCAACCATACCACAAATAACTCAAGTCCTGGCCACCAACACAACCCTTTCACCCATCAAAATGATTAGCACCATTCCCAATCCACCACCAATCCCACCAAAAGCTATTGTGAAGAATTCATTCATCACCATGATTCAAGCCATCCAAAAGGCCAATCATCAGAGGATAATTCAACAAAACCAACAAGCTGCACAGTAGGCTGCTCAACAAGCACAAGAACAACTAGCTACCCAACAAGCCAGACAAGCCATGCAAGAAACCCAACAAGCACAATCTCAAGCTCAAGCCCAACACTAGGCTCCTTAAGTGTAAGCACAATATCAAGCACAATTGCAAGAAATTCATCAACAAACATACCAACAAGCCCTGCAAGATTTTTAGGCACAATTACAAGCTAAAAATCAAGATTTGTTGGCACAACAACAACTAGACCAACAACAAGCTTTGTTGGTGCAACAAAAACTAGACCAACAACAAGCTTTATTGGTGCAACAAAAACTAGACCAAAAAAAATGTTTGTTGGTGTAAAAAAAGTTAGACCAATAACAAGCTTTATGGGAACAACAAGCTTTGTTGGTACAACAATAAGTGTTGTTAGTACAAATGCATGCATATCAACAGGCCTTGAACACACAAAAAATCTTGTAGTAGACTCCCACCAGTACCCCTCCCATCAATCAAACACCCCAAACACCTCAAAAAACATTCATCCCACCTCGTGATCCACAAAACGATGTCACAACACAAATCAAACTGCTCTCATAGCAGGTACTGGACCTCCAAGTAGGAAAAAAAACTATAATACCAAGAAACTTGTGCCCTTATCCATTTGACAGAAGTCTCACAATGGTACCATTCCCAAAGGGATTTGAGATCCCAAAATTCGATAAGTATAATGAGATGGGAAACCCTAAAAATCACGTCAGGGAATTTCAAGTGTATTTTATGGAGGTTACATATGATGAATCATATCTAATGTGAATTTCCCCCTGAAGTCTGACTGGTCCTACCATGGAATGGTTTTCTCATCTACCCATAGGCATTAAGAAATTCCAAGAAATTGTGGAAGCTTTCCTTAAAAATTATGCATTCAACATGGGTGTAGATGTTAGTTTGGAGGAACTATCAACACTAAAACAAATAAAAGGAGATATCTTCTCATCCTTCTTACAAAGATGGTGATCCAAGGCCAATCAAAGCAAGTGGACCATGCTAGAAGAACAACAAGTTTTCACAATCATATCCAATCTAGATGAAAACTTGTTGTTCTACTTAAAAATGCAATGCATCGCAATGTATGATCAGTTAATCCCAAAGATGCTCCACATCGAAAGAGCCCTTACTACATGAGGAGACACATCAACATTTCCTCCACCACAAGATAACTGCCCATCTAAAAATTATAACAATCAACCTTGAATATGGTTGAGGAACAAAAATATCACAAATGATGACATCATCGATGCTAAGGTGGTCATAAATGCTCATAAAGAGAACATCCAAACTCATCACCAGCCACAGGATCATAATCACAATAATGTGAAAAATAATATAGTAGCACAACAACAACAACTTCCTAACAACCAAATCAATAACTTGGGCAATCAAGGACGACCACCTCCCCGAAAAAAGTATCCTCCCAAGCGGAAGTTCATGGATCTTGGAGAATCAATTGAATCCATAATGAAGAAGTTGGTTAAAAAAAGACTTATCAAAATCTCCAACTCTAAGAAATATACGGAACCCATGACCAAACCTCCATGGTACAATAAAAACATCCTCTGTGATTTTCACAAAATCAAGGGACATACAACCTCAAATTGCATGAGGCTAAAGAATATAATCCAATACCTCATTGAGGAAATGATCATAAATGTTGAACAACCAGCCGGAAACCATGACCTTAAAATATACACAAATCCAATGCCAAATCATAATCAAGGAAATAGCTAGGGGACCGACAAAGGAAAGAAAAAATATGCTAGTGCCAACCTAGTATACGAAGAGGTAGTCACATGTGTGGATGAGATGGCCATGGTCATTAACATCACAGGAGCTAACACCGATTGTGGATTCACTACACATGGCAGAAAATTCACCATTGCAGGGGCATCACAACCATCTAAGATCCCCATTTCAAATGCAAAAGTTGTGCCTTACGATTATAGTGTCATCAACCAGCTAAAGAGAACTCATGCCCATATCTCCATCATGGAATTTTTGAAAATTTCCTCTACCCATAGGAAAATCCTTGATGAAGCATTAGTAGCATCTACCATCTCTACCACACTTGACACAATAGTTTTAGGCTATGGTGGGTAATATTGTTACCCCAGATCTCCTCACATTCTCCGATCAAGATTTACTCGCCCAACCATATCATAATCACACACTTCACCTTCAAGTGCCGATTCACAAAAAGAAAGTTAAAAGGGTCCTGGTGGATGGAGATGCAGGCCTTAACATTTTCTCTCTCAAACTTATAAAGAACTTGGGACTCTTAGAGGATTCCATCGACAAGAATAAAGGAATCACCATAAGGGCATATGATGATCAAGAAAGAGTGTCTCAAGGCACTATTAAAATCCAAATCTGAGTGGGACCAACAACCATGGAAACCACATGTCAGGTCCTTGATCTTGACCTACCATACAATATACTTTTGGGACACCCATGGATCCATGGAATGAAGGCGGTTGCCTCAAAATTTCATCAATGCATAAAATTCTTGTACTATAATGAGGAGGTCACTATACACGGTGATCCCAAACCATTTTCCTACTATAAAAACTTGGAAGCCAAGTTTTATAAAATCCCCCAAGTGCCTAAAAAATGATGAAGGCCCATCCTCTACATACATTGACCCATCTAACCTTGTGTCCACTTCTGCAACAGAGACATCCGCCATCCATGATTTATTCGAAATCAAGCTCATGATCCAGGACAACGGGTGTGGAGACTACAAAATGAAAAAGAGGGAATTTGTTGTAGGATAGTTACCAAAATATCCTAGGTCGCATGGGCAACCTCGATCAACCGAAACATTTTTCCACACCCTTAGGACAAACCCTTATGGATTCCACCATTAGGGGGACCTAAGTTAGGAAAATGTTGATGAGGAAGACATTTCAAGAATGCTATACCATGATGAGGGGCCCAAACCCACCCTACCCATGGATGAAACTAACATAGGATTACAAATGATGCTCGATATGGGCTATAACAAGAATGAAAGCTTCAGAAGAAACAACAATGGATGCTTGGAGCCCATTGTTGTGGAAAGAAGAATGAGAAACCTTGGCCTTAGATGTACTGCTATGAGTATAACCATACGAGGAAGAGGTACTCCTAGTAGAGTAGTCAAGCCCCCTCTTCAAGTATCAACAACCACCCTTCGACTACCCATATGCACAAGTCTCCCCTAGAAAAATTCACCTTTGACATAACTAAGGTTTGTGCCAATAGCTATGGTGAGGATACTATAATAGGACTTTTCATGATATTTGAGGATTCCTCCTTACTAATGATTAGTGCCTCACCCGTTGAGTCAAACCAAAAAACCCACAAAATCAACTTAGTATACCCTCAACTCATCGACTATGACCAACAAGGATTGCCAATTCTAGACTCATTCAAAAATGATGAGGCATTCTCATAATTCATGGGACTCAGGGATGCACAACTGTGCAGCGATTACAAGGCTAGTTTCGACATCACATTGGACACACAAGAATATTACAAGGAGACAATTGAGTCCTTCAGTCACAAAATAGAAAGAACGAGAATAAGCTCGGAGTTATTGAGTGAAAACCACACTGTGGCACTCTCTAACCAAAGAATTGTAAAAATATAGGACACATCTAATGGTGAAAACCTCTCTGAGGCACCGAAAGATGAGGGATTCAATCTCCCCCCTATTGCGCTGCATCAGGAGAAATCAACAGTTTTGGAAAAATAGTTTAATCCTATGAACTTGGGAACAGAGACAACACCACAAATCACTTTCTATGCTGAGTCGCTTCTGACAAAAGAACAAGAACTACAAGCAACATTTCTAAAGGAAAGGAAGGTAAATTTTGCATGGAACTATGTTGACATGCTAGGTCTAGATCTTGAAGTGGTGGTTCATTATTTGGCTATTTACCCTAGAGCAAAGCTAGTAAGAACAAAAATAAGGAAAATGCACCCTCAGATAGCCTTGCTAGTCAAGGTAGAATTGAAAAAAACTCTTGGATGTTGGCTTCATATGCCTAAGCGATTATCCAAAATGGGTATCCAATCTTGTACTAGTTTCAAATCCAAATGGGGGCATTCGTAACTACACAGACTTCAGAGATCTCAACAAAGCATGTCCTAAGGATGATTTTCCAGTACCTAACATTAATATGATAGTGGGCATGATATCCAGACATGAGATGCTATCATTGATGGATGGCTTCTTGGGGTATAACCAGGTAATGATTGCAAAGGAAGATCAACATAAGATGATGTTTACATGTCCGTGGGGCACCTACTACTGGAATGTGATGCCATTTGGGATAAAAAATGCAAGGGCTACATATCAGAGGGCCATGACACTAATATTTCATGACATGATACACAAAACTGTCAAAGATTATATGGATGATATACTGGCCAAAATAAAGAAGAGACAAAACCACATAGCAACCCTAAGTGCTATTTTTGACAGACTGGAGAAGTACAAGGTCAAGCTCAACCCAAAGAAATGTGTCTTTGGGGTACAATCAAGAAAAATTCTAGGATTCATAGTATCAATGAGGGGAATAGAGGTAGATCCCACCAAGGTCAAAGCAATCCTTGACATGGAGGCACCAAGGACACTAAAGTAACTCAAAGGCCTATAAAATAGACTTCAATCCATTTGAAGGTTCATAGCACAACTAGTGGAATTTTTTTTTTCATATTCACATCTACTCCACAAGGGAGTCACATAAAAATGGGATGAAAAGTGCGAACATGCATTTAGAAAAATAAAAGAATATCTGTTCATGCCACCAGTATTAATGCCACCCATTGCAGGAAAACCACTAATCTTATATATCTCAGCAACACCAGTAGCCCTAGGTGATCTTTTAACTTAGCACGATGAAAATGGGATGGAAGAGCCATCTATTATATCAGAAGAATAATGGTTAGCCATGAGTTAAACTACTCATTCATTGAAAAATCCTATTTAGTAGTAGTGTTTTCTTCACAAAAATTCTGACACTACATGCTGGCACACAAAATCAAACTCATCGCCAAGATAGATCCCCTAAAGTATCTACTGTCAAAATCTATGCTCACAAGAAGGATGGCTAAGTGGGTCATGATACTATCAGAATATGACATTGAATATGTGGAGTGAAAAGAAATCAAAGGAAAAGTTATTATAGATCAACTAGAAGAGGCTCCAATCTATTCAGAGAATCCACTCATATCAGAATTTCAAGATGAGTCCATCTTTAATCTCAACATAGCCAATCATTGGAAAGTCTACTTCGATGGTTCCCACACACAACATGGATAAGGAGTCGATGTTTTCTTCATCACGCCATAGGGAGATTGTATACCTAGATCCTCTAAATTGGCATTCCCCTGTACTAACAACATTATAGAGTACGAGGCTTTAACCATCGGTCTCAAAATTTTAGCACAGTGGCGAATCATGGCATTAAAAGTCTATGAAGATTCACACCTTATTATCAACCAAGTCAACGACGAGTACCAAACTAAGGATGATAAGTTGGCACCATACAAGAAGTTAGTAGAGAGCCTCAAGGAATCATTTATTGATATCACCTTCGAGTAGATACCGAGGGCTAACAATAGAGCAACTAACTCCATGGAAACAATTATATCCTTACTAGATATCCCTCACAATGTCTCAAAACATGAATTCTTGGTAGAGAAGCTTCTCGTACCCACTTTCAAGGTACCAAAGTCTAATATGTGTGCAAATTCATTGGTCCCTGTGATCTCTGGTATCATGACATCTACACCTACCTAAGAATAGGAGTCCTCCTAGCTAACATTACCCTAAACCTTAAACAAACCTTTGTCAAAAGGACCTTAAGTTTTGTCATCCTAGGGGAAACCCTCTTTTGTAGGAGCATTGATGAAACCCTATTACATTGTTTAAAACTCGAGGAATCCCTGACTGCTCTGACTAAGGTACATAATGGCACTTGCGGTTCACACTCGAGTGGTATGACCTTGGCCAAGAAGTTACTAAGAATCGGGTACTACTGACCAACAATGGAAAGATAGGCACATGACTTTGTTAGAAAGTGTTTACAATTCCAACAACATGGAGACCTTATCCATGCACCAACTAAGGAGCTCCATCCTATTGTTACACCATGGCCCTTTTCATAGTGGGGGCTCGATCTCATCAATAAAATCACACCCACCTCATCCAATGACCACAAGATCATCATCACCGCCACAGAGTATTTCACCAAGTGGGTCGAAGCAATCCCCATGACCTATATCACTAGAAAGAAAATATCCAATTTCATCTTGAATTATCTCATTTTCCAATATGGTGTCCCCCAATCCATTATCTACGATAATGAGACACCTTTCAAGAATCAAGATGTCCGTGACTTATGTGACAAAATCAATATCCAACATCAGTTTTCCACTCCGTACTACCTACAAGGCAATGGCCAAGCAAAAGCTACCAACAAAACCATTCTAAAAATCCTTAAGAAAACAGTCAATGAATTTGGTTGTGACTGACATCTATAGTTAAATCTTACCTTATGGGCCTACCACACCAGTATTCACATGTCAATAGGCGCCACCACATTCTCCTTGGTCTATGGATCAAAAGCCATCCTCCCAATCAAAATCGAGCTCCCATAACTGAGAATATCATTGCAAAACCTCATTACAGATGAAGACTACAAGGTCTCACGGTTGAATGAGTTGGATTTATTAGATGAACGATGCATGGATTCCCTCAATAATCTACAAGTCTATTAGAATCATCTAAAACATAACTACAAAAGGAAGATCAAGCAACACACCTTCCAAGTCGGCAAACTTGTGCTGAAGGAGAACCAGAAGAATATGCCAAGTCTAGAGAGCAAAGGTAAATTCAAACCCAATTGGCTAGGACCTTCCATCATCACATCTAGATATAAATCAGGAGCATATCAATTATCAACACTAGAGGGCAAGCCTCTACAGGAGGCTTTGAACAACTCCAATCTCAAAAAAATTTATGCCTAAGAATTTGCAAGGTATAGAACCGAAAAATACCAAAAAAATAGAAAATGTTTGAGAAAATAGTCACCTTGATGAAAACTTGGCAAACAAGCATCTTGGTGACAACAAAAAAATCAAAAAATATAAAAATCCAAAAAAGTAAAAAAAAAGGATTGAAAACAGTAAACAAAAAAATTTTGTCCTCTAGTGAAAACCGCCTCAGTGGCGCTTTGGACAAGTACCTTGGTGAAAACATGAAAAATAGGTGCTAAGCATAAATAAAGCACTCTCTATCCACCAGGATCTACATGAATCACTCATCCATTCCATCTCATTTCATTAATCATCCATCCATACAATAGCCTAAGCTTGTGCTCGTATCATATTCCACCATAGTACTACTTAGCATATTTCTAAGGTTAGTTTGTCTTGCCTTTATTGAAGTAGTCTATCAACATTGGGGGTATGTTCCTATACTTGCATTGGATTAGATTTGTGTTTATTTTTTTGTGTTCTTCTCGAAACATAAAATAATCCAAAAACAATTGGAAAATTCATCAAAAAAATCAAAAGCATGTAAAAAATCTTAGAAAATTTCAAAAAAAATAAAATAAATTCATCATTGAGTCTTGTTAGTCTTTCATCTAGTCTAAACTACATCATCTTTGAGCTTGAACATAGGCAAGGTTGATATTTGATCATCCCCCGAGACACCCTAGGTCAGTGCTTTAGGCGTCCATCGCAATAAAATGGCAATCCATTTGTCCATCTTATCGTTGGGTCAAGTTTGTCGTCTGTCAAACTACATGGTCTTTGTGTAAATAACGTAGGCAAGGCTAATCTATGGATCAGCTCCCGAGACCCCTAGGATAGGTCCTTAAGTTAGTATCTTCATCGTAAACCTCAAAAATACCAAAAAAATTTGTAAACCATTTAAAAAACTACAGAAAAACAACCTCAAAACATTTCAAAACAGCAAAAACATCCAAATATCTGAAAAAAACCCAGAATAGTGCACCTATCTTATCTTGCTTTCACTCGCAATAATCATCAACCATAATAAAATCAATCATCACCTTCATCCTTTGGTAAATCCGTCAGAAGTAAGTCTAGTAGGTTCCAAAATGAACACCTAATTGTCAGAGTCGTAAGTCTAACTCGGTAAGTATGCAAGTTGATAAACTTAGAATATCAATAGCTTATCATCAAATCAGTCTCACTAAAACCCTGATCACAACATGTCCTATGATGAATCCTTCCCACAATTGACATAAGCATCAGGTATCTTGTAGTAGTTTAGTCTTGGCTAGCAGTATGAAGAACATTAACTTGTTTGTTTACTTTATCTTGGTCTTTTGACTTATGTTATTTTGCACTCATTCCAAGGACCTCTCGATGATGCCTAAAATAAAAAAAAAGGTTTAGAGAAAAAAGAATGGGGCAAATGATAATTGTCTCTTTTATGTACTGCGCTTGTGGGATACACTTGTAAAATAACTTAGTCATATGTATTTTGTTTGGTTTGTAGAGAGGATGGTTTAGGTATCTTGTTGACCACATAGGAAAACTTGCTTTCCTATGTTTTGGCCTAAGATGTTTAGAATGTCTGAACTACATAGTGAATAAGTATGCATGCTAAGTGTGAACAAGAATACTCCTATGTGATTGACAAGTCAAAGTCCATCACACTGGGTACAACACCATCCTAGTTATTTATACCTTGATGCATTGTACCTAGGTGTGTTATCAAATATAACATAATTGACCCTTTGAAAATCTTGACTCTTGGTAAGCAAATGACTATCATCCTAACTAACTCATTGATTCTAAGTTATTCTATATTATTTCCTTACTAACAAGTTATCATGATAGTTAATCAGAAACATCACTAATGCATACACCCTGCATCCACCAGATCATTAGCATAAAACACATATCATATCACATCATTATCTTAAAGTTATGAGGAATAATATAGACTTGTTATTATAAACATCTTAAGAATAAATGCATTACATTCATCACAAATGAATCACATCCATCATAAAATAATCATTACCATTCATTAGCATCATCCATCTGTTGTATATCATTTATCATTTGCATCATCATTAGCATACATGACATTCAATTAATCATCAAAATGCATAGAAAAGATACATATAAATTCATCATATAGAAACATACATTATATCACATGAGCATAATAAATAGAAGCATCTCATAGCACATAGGAAAGCATCCACATATCATACACTACAAGACATTTCATAAAGGAAAATCATCTCATATATATCATCAAAAAAATAAATCTGTCATGATACAAAATTAGATCAAGTGTACGATCAAGGTACATAGTACAAAAAGGGGCAAGTAATCGAGGCTGATGATTAGAAAGAATGAAACTATTTATGATTAAAGGCAAGTAATCGAGGCCCATAATTGACATAAGCATTAGGTATCTCACAGTAGTTTAGTCTTGGCTAGCAGTATGAAGAACATTAACTTGTTTGTTTACTTTATCTTGGTCTAATCAAGATCGAGCTCCCATCACTGAGAATATCATTGCAAAACCTCATTACAGATGAAGAGTACAAGGTCTCATGGCTGAATGAGTTGGAGTTATTAGATGAATGATGCATGGATGCCCTCAATCATCTACAGGTCTATCAGAATCATCTGAAACATAGCTAGAACAAGAAGATCAAGCAACACACCTTCCAAGTCGGAAAACTTGTGCTGAAGGAGAACCAGAAGAATGTGCCATGTCTAGAGAGAAAAGGTAAATTAAAACCCAATTGGCTAGGACCTTTCATCATCACATCTAGATATAAATCAGGAGCATATCAATTATCAACACTAGAGGGAAAGCCTTTGCAGGAGGCTTTGAACAACTCCAATCTCAAAAAGTTTTATGCCTAAGAACTTGCAAGGTATAGAACCAAAAAAAGCCAAAAAATTAGAAAATGTTTGAAAAAATGGTCACTTGATGAAAACTTGGCAAACAAGCATTTTGGTGACAACAAAAAAATCAAAAAATATAAAAATTCAAAAAAATAAAAAAAAAGATTGAAAACAGTAAAGAAATTTTTTTCGTCCTCTAGTGAAAACCACCTCAGTGGCACTTTGGACAAGTACCTTGGTGAAACCTGCAACATAGGTGCCAAGCGTAAATAAAGTACTCTCTATCCACCAGGATCTGCATGACTCACTCATCCATTTCATCACATTTCATTAATCATCCATCCATCCATTCGTTCACATCCATACCTTAGCCTAAGCTTGTGCTCGTATCATATTCCACCATAGTACTACTTAGCATATTCCTAAGGTTAGTTTGTCCTGCCTTTATTGAAGTAGTCTATCAATGCTGGGGGTATGTTCCTGTACCTGGATTGGATCAGATTTGTGTTTATTTTTTTGTGTTCTTCTTGAAACATAAAATAATCCAAAAACAATTGGAAAATTCATCAAAAAACCCAAAAACATGTCAAAAATATTAGAAAATTTCAAAAAAATTAAATTAAATTCATCATTGAGTCTTGTTAGTCTTTCATCTAGTCTGAACTACATCATCTTTGAGCTTGAACGTAGGTAAGGTTGATTATTGATCATACCCCGAGACACCCTAGGTTAGTCCTTTAGGCTTCTGTTGCAATAAAATGCCAATCTATTTGCCCATCTTATCATTGGGTCAAGTCTGTCGTCAGTCAAACTACATGGTCTTTGTGTATATAACGTAGGCAATGCTAATATATGGATCAGCTCCCGAGACCCCTAGGATAGGTCCTTAAGTTAGTATCTTCATCGTAAACCTGAAAAATACCAAAAACATTTGTAAAACATTTCAAAAAGTACGAAAAAACAACCTCAAAACAGTTCAAAACAACAAAAACATCCAAATATCTGAAACAAAACCCAGAACAGTGCACCTATCTTTTCTTGATTTCACTCACAATAATCATCACTCATGATAAAATCAATCATCACCTTCATCCTTTGGTAAGTCCGTCAGAAGCAAGTCTAGCAGGTTCCAAAATGAACACCTAATTGTCAGAGTCGTAAGTCTAAGTCGGTAAGTATGCAAGTTGATAAACTCAGAATATCAATAGCTTATCATCAAATCAGTCTCACTAAAATCTTGATCACAACATGTCCTAGGATGAATCCTTCCCACAATTGACATAAGCATAAGGCATCTCGCAGTAGTTTAGTCTTGGCTAGCAGTATGAAGAACATTAACTTGTTTGTTTACTTTATCTTGGTCTTTTGACTTGCCTTATTTTGCACTCATTCCAAGGACCTCTCGATGATGCCTAAACTAAAAAAAAAAGGTTTAGAGAAAAAAGATTGGGGGAAATGATAATTTTCTCTTTTATCTACTGTGCTTGTGGGATACACTTGTTATATAACTTAGTCATATGTATTTTGTTCGGTTTGTAGAGAGGATGTTTTAGGTATCTTGTTGACCACATAGGAAAGCTTGCTTTCCTATGTTTTTGGCTTGATATGTTTAGAATGTCTGAACTACATCGTGAATGAAGTATGCATGCTAAGTGTGAACAAGAATACTCCTATGTGATTGACAAGTCAAAGTCCATCACACTGGGTACAACACCATCCTAGTTCTTTATACCTTGATGCGTCATACCTAGGTGTGTTATCAAACATAACATAATTGACCCTTTGAAAATCTTGACTCTTGGTAAGAAAATAACCATCATCCTAACTAAATCATTGATTCTAAGTTATTCTATATTATTTCCTTACTAACAAGGTATCATGATAGTTAATCAGAAACATCACCAATGCATACACCCTGCATCCACCAGATCATTAGCATAAAACACATATCATATCACATCATTATCTTAAAGTTATGAGGAATAATATAGACTTGTTATTATAAACATCTTAAGAATAAATTCATTACATTCATCACAAATGAATCACATCCATAATAAAAGAATTGTTACCATTCATTAGCATCATCCATTAGTTGTATATCATTTATCATTTGCATCATCATTAGCATACATGGCATTCATTTAATCATCAAAATGCATAGAAAAGATACATATGCATTCATCCTATAGAAACATACATCATATCAAATGAGCATAATAAATATAAGCATCTCATAGCACATAGGAAAGCATCCACATATCATACACTACAAGAAATTTCATAAAGGAAAATCATCTCATATATATCATCAAAAAAAAAATAAATCTGTCATGATACAAAATCGGATCAAGTGTACGATCAAGGTACATAGTACATAAAGGGGCAAGTAATTGAGGCCCATGATTGGAAAGAATGAAAATATTTGTGATTAAAGGCAAGTAATCGAGGCCCACAATTGACATAAGCATTAGGTATCTTGCAGTAGTTTAGTATTTGCTAGTAGTATGAAGAATATTAACTTGTTTGTTTACTTTATCTTGGTCTAATCGAGATCGAGCTCCCATCACTGAGAATATCATTACAAAAACTCATTATAGATGAAGAGTACAAGGTCTGATGGCTGAATGAGTTGGAGTTATTAGATGAATGATGCATGGATGCCCTCAATCATCTACAGGTCTATCAGAATCATCTGAAACATAGCTACAACAAGAAGATCAAGCAACACACCTTCCAAGTCAGCAAACTTGTGCTGAAGGAGAACCAAAAGAATGTGCCAAGTCTAGAGAGCAAAGGTAAATTCAAACCCAATTGGCTAGGATCTTTCATCATCAAATCTAGATATAAATCAAGAGCATATCAATTATCAACACTAGAGGGTAAGCCTCTGCAGGAGGCTCTGAACAACTCCAATCTCAAAAAGTTTTATGCCTAAGAACTTGCAAGGTATAGAACCGAAAAATACCAAAAAAATAGATTTTTTTTGAAAAAATAGTCACCTTGATGAAAACTTGGCAAACAAGCATCTTGGTGACAACAAAAAAATAAAAAAATAAAAAAAATCCAAAAAAATCAGAAAAAAGGATTGAAAACAGTAAAGAAAAAACTTCGTCCTCTAGTGAAAACCACCTCAGTGGCGCTTTGGACAAGTACCTTGGTGAAAACCTAGAAAATAGGAACCAAGCATAAATAAAGCACTCTCTATCCACCAGGATTTGCATGAATCACTCATCCATTCCATCACATTTCATTAATCATCCATCCATCCATCCGTTCACATCCATACCATAGCCTAAGCTTGTGCTCGTATCATATTCCACCATAGTACTACTTAGCATATTCCTAAGGTTAGTTTGTCCTACCGTTATTGAAGTAGTCTATCAATGCTGGGGGTATGTTCTGGGGGTATGTTCCTATACCTACATTGGATCAGATTTGTGTTTATGTTTTTGTGTTCTTCTCGAAACATTAAATCATCAAAAAACCCAAAAACATGTCAAAAATCTTAGAAAATTTTAAAAAAATTAAATTAAATTCATCATTGAGTCTTGTTAGTCTTTCATCTAGTCTAAACTACATTGTCTTTGAGCTTGAATGTAGGCAAGGTTGATATTTGATCATCCCTTGAGACACCCTAGGTTAGTCTTTTAGGTGTCCGTCGCAATAAAATGACAATCTGTTTGCCCATCTTATCATTGGGTCAAGTCTACCGTCAGTCAAACTACATGGTCTCTATGTATATAACGTAGGCAAGGCTAATATATGGATCAGCTCCCGAGACCCCTAGGATAGGTCACTAAAACCCTGATCACAGCATGTCCTAGGATGAATCCTTCCCACAATTGACATAAGCATCAAGTATCTCGTAGTAGTTTAGTCTTGGCTAGCAGTATGAAGAACATTAACTTGTTTGTTTACTTTATCTTGGTCTTTTGACTTACCTTATTTTGGACTCATTCCAAGAACCTCTCGATGATGCCTAAACAAAAAAAGAATGGTTTAGAGAAAAATTAATGGGGGAAATGATAATTGTCTTTTTTATCTATTGGGCTTGTGGGATACACTTGTAAAATAACTTAGTCATATGTATTTTGTTTGGTTTGTAGAGAGGATGTTTTAGGTATCTTGTTGACCACATAGGAAAGCTTGCTTTCCTATGTTTTGGCCTGAGATGTTTAGAATGTGTGAACTACATCATGAATGAAGTATGCATACTAAGTGTGAACAAGAATACTCCTATGTGATTGAAAAGTCAAAGTCCATCACACTGGGTACAACACCATCCTAGTTCTTTATACCTTGATGCATCATACCTAGGTGTGGTATCAAACATAATGTAATTGACCCTTTGAAAATCCTGACTCTTGGTAAGAAAATCACCATTATCCTAACTAACTCATTGATTCTAAGTTATTCTATATTATTTCCTTACTAACAAGGTATCATGACAATTAATCAGAAACATCACCAATGCATACACCCTGCATCCACCAGATCATTAGCATAAAACACATATCAGATCACATCATTATCTTAAAGTTATGAGGAATAATATAGACTTGTTATTATAAACATCTTAAGAATAAATGCATTACATTCATAAAAAATGAATCACATCCATCAGAAAAGAATCATTACCATTCATTAGCGTCATCCATCAGCTGTATATCATTTATCATTTGCATCATCATTAGCATACATGGCATTCATTTAATCATAAAAATGCTTGTCTATAGTGCTGTGATAATACTCGACCTCCCTGACTACCTCTCTATATGCCTATAAAGAAACTAATTGGCCCCAAGATGATGAAGATATGCTCTCTAGCTATCTCTGTTGACCAATCTCTTGATCCCTCTTGGATCGAGCCTGGTCCCTCTTAGTAATAGTTGTCACAAACTACTACCTAGCCTAATCCCTCTTTGTAGTCAGAACCTGAACGTGATCGTGCAACTGCTGGATCACTGTGTCTCAGGGGTTTGGTTGCACTATTGGCTACTATTGCGGGACTGATCTACCCCCATCCCTCGACTGACCATCCTACTCCCCTAATCAAGGAGGTGACTACTATATTGGATCCCTAAAAGGTGTCTAATGAGGAGGTGGTCCGCCTCCTCCTCTGCTCTATCCTCTACCCTTGCCAACTGTCCTACCTCTAGGCCTCCACCATGGAAGGATTGCACTAGGAACTGTCAATCTTAAGGGAGGCTTGAACCAAGCTCTGTACACCAGAGTCACCCCTACATCTAATGGCCCCTGATCATATGACCATGGTCGAGCCACTAACTATTTGAATGAGGAAACTACCTCAACTACTAGAATTGGCTGACCCCATCATGTCTCTCTAGTCATACAAGTGAAGACTGTCATGTACTAATCATCGGGCCTGTCCTGCACCTCTCCAAACTATCGAGCCGCCCTGCTTAGAAGATATCTCTCAATCATAGTATGCTCCCGACCCTGCATCCATCTATTCTGATGGGCGAAGAACAACTGTTGAAAATCATCATACCATGGGCCTACACCCATCCAAGGCCTCCAAACAAACTCTCTCATCTCATCAAGAGCTCGTCACCAATTTGTAAGAGCACCTATACTAGTGTGAGTAAAACAGATCCATGCCCCACCATATCACCAAGCAATGAGGTCATCAATATCAAGGACAACTGGTGAAACAAATGGGTGAAGCACTAGAATCTGCTCCCAGGCCTAGATGTGTAACAAAGTAACCCTAGCCCCGAGGGACCTACTATCAAGATATGAAAAATCATGTAAATCTCTATATAAGTAGGCCAACAATACTGGTCCCTAGGAAAAACACTCTCTACAAACAACCATATGATCCCATGCTAGTCCCCAGCCTAGATTGAAGTATCAACCCCCTCCATTGGGTGCCACAAGACTAGAAATGATGGCCGCAACAATCAACCTATAGGTGCCCACTCAATCTCATCAAGGCCCATCACATCAAAGCAAGCATCCCAGCCAGAATCTAGATCGTAGATGACTCTGGCTCCATGGATAGGAAGTTGGAGGATGCACCAGACATCCTCGATAGTGATGGTGGCCTCACCAATAGGAATGTGGAAAGAAGAAGTCTCACTATGCCACCGCTCGGCCAAAGCTGTGATCATGCCTAAGTGTGCCCGAACAGGAGGGGCACATGCAATATTCCAAAGGAAAATCATACCAAGCTGCTCCTGAAGAAAAAATGCATACCCTACAATCGATGGAGGACTGACCATCTATGATCCCTTGAATAAAGTACATCAAGATCCTCCTGCATAGGGGAAGCCATCGCGTCAAGGTCCCGTAAAAGGAAAAAATCTTCCCCACACTAAATTTTTGCATCAAAAACAACAATTGAGGCGCTATTTTCAAATGCGGCCCAGTTTGGAAAGGTCCAAATTGTGCCATCGTGGCAGATTTTGTGAGTTCCTAATCTCCAAAGTGCACCGCATGGTTCAATTCTCATATGCGGTTGACTTTGCGACCAAACCCTAAGTTGCAAACTACACTGCGCAACACTATTCACATATGCAATGGAGTTTGATTGGAAAACCATAAATTATAAACTAAGATGCAAGATGCTATTTACATATGCAGCCCAATTTAGGACTGTGTGATGCCGACATAGCATTTCCAGCGGTGCTATATAGTGCCGCCCAACCAAAAGGAGACTTCAACCCTATTTAATGCACGTAAAACAAAAAAATTGAAACTTAGATAGGGGTACATACCACAGGTCCTACGCTGGCTGGCCGCTAATGCACTCATACTCTCTCCGACACGTGCCTGGGAAGCTATCATTGCGCCATTTCAATTGGAACTCAGAGCTCAAAAATGTGAAAATTTCAAAAGGCAAAGTGTGCAAATGTGTTGAAAGTGACCCTTCAAGGTCCATTTAAGCTCTCAAAATTAGGGTTTTTGACCTAATTTGACCTTCCAGCTAGGGTTTTGGTCCCTCGATCCTGTTTTTGTCCAACCGAGGGCCATTTCACATATTTTTTGATGTTCTAGTGCATTTTTTGGTAATTTGAGGTATTTCTGAACCTGTCAGACACCTTTTCCTCTTTTTTTTGCAAGATCATCCAAAAAATCAAAAGTTTCATTTGATCTCTTGATGGAATATATTAGCAATATCCTTCAGTTGGGGCAATAGTGGGGCATCTGAAAAAATTTGATTTTTTTTGAACTTTGATCAAAATAGTTTATTCTTTGAATCAACACAACAAGTACATTGCTTCAAAGAGGGGAAAAATGTAGACATGGAAAATGTACAATTTGATCTGGCACACTTGATCCTGATTACTAACGACATTTCTTCCTGAATCATAGTCTCAACTTATCATCACCCTTCATCCCTTAATTGCATAAATCATTATTTATCTGATTAAGTCATTCCATCTTGTTAATTAAATTAATCATTTTGATTTAATTAACCCTAAATATCTCTTTCATTAAATAATTCATTTCTTATTTGATTAAATCCCTAATTCTTCTCATTAAATTGAATAAACCTTATTTGATTTAATCTAACATTGTTCCCATTAGTTAAATAAATCAAAAATATTTATTTGATTAAAAAAATTTCCTCCCAATTCTGATTTAAATCAACTCATAAATTTGAGTCAATATTGTCAAATCATCTAATCTCTCATTAAATTAATCAAATCTTGATTAATTTAATCTCCGACACTAAAATCTTCTAGATAATGCAACCTGCATATGAAAATAGACTTAATTGATTTATTAAATCTCTATTTTCCCTCACATGGCATAAAAAGGGAATATTCCCTCAAGTTTGAATTCAAAAAGTCCAAGTGGATGGGTACTTCCAAAAAATAATTCACTCCTCTTACATGTCCATGTGCATTGAGCGAAGTGGCATTTATTTCATTCCTTTTTCCCTCTCACATGTCAATTCCTAAAATTCAAATTCCACCTAATTGCATTTATTGGCACTTTGGCCAAAATGTGCACAACCATCAACCATTCACATGGTTACAAGTGACATTTAACCATTTGTTGAAAGTTAGTCCCACATTTCCCAAATCTTTCTCTTCCCTCCAAATTAAAATCTATAAATGGGAGGCTTCTCTCCTCATTCAACATCTATAATCTCAAGCAAAGTTACTCTCTTGAAATTTAGAGCTAATTTTGTGCATTCAATTCCATATGTTCATCATTTTCATAGTTACATAGTTAGATCATGCCAAAATCTCATCAAGGAGATTCAATCACTCAATAACCATAAAAATATTACAAAAGGAGTTGGGAAAGGGCTGATTTCGACATACCAATTGGCACAAATTCCCTCATGGGATCACAAGTTTTCTTACTTAATTAGGATTTACTTGCTCTGTTCTTTAATTTCCTAGTTTGAGTTTTAGTAAATGGTTTTCATGGGGAATCCTTCATTCTTACTTGCATATGATCTAATCTTGTGATTGTTTGTTGTTTTTGTGCAAGTGCAGGATAGGGGTTCATAGGTCCGAAACTATGATTGCTACTGGTAAGAGAACAAATGGAAACATTGTTGCAAGAATGGAAAGAGGAATGAAAGTTTTGTCATTGATTTCAACCGATCAGTTGGTTATCTACTAGTTTCTGTTGACTGTATATGTTGAGGATTTTGAGAAAATTGTATTAAAAGGTTATAGGTTGTTAGATATTTAGGATGTTGGTCTAGTACTTGTGAACTATGTTCTTTATGTTTTGGATAAGGTCCAGGAGAATTATTGTTGGTCCAAATTTCTCTTTGAGGTTCTAGAGTTGTGTTGCCTTGGTTTTATTGAATATGGTTTCGACATTTGGAAGTATCGAGCTTAATTGACTTATGTGTTTTACATTGGTTTGGCTGACCGTGTGTCAAGGACTATCTTCAAAGTTGATGAAGCATCTTGTATCTATTATGGGTCTCGGTGAAGTGTGTGTTTGGGTTTCCATCATTCTAATTCCACCCTAGGATTTTTGGCATTGGCCTAATTTGAATTTGAAGTTGGATGGCCGAATTTATGCCTTTTCAAAGTTGGAGATGATATAAATAAAAAATGCGCTAGTAATGAAAAGTGTAGATAAGAAAAGAAGGAAGATAAGTGAAAAAGAAGACACAAATTTGATGCCATTTTTAAATTGTGTGAGTTATGTGTGTGGTTGATTAGTGCGAAGCTTAATTATGAGTTTCTAGATGCAGTGAGAAGAAGGCGAACTCTATCATTCATGCAAGTCGATCAATGATTATGGTGGAATCCTTTGTTGCATTTAGATTATTGTCTCTCTATAAAAGTCTTCTTTTTCTTCTTTGTATCTCTCTAACAATGAGCCATCCGAGTTGTAGCCTTGTGGATAGTGAGTCCTTATTCCAGGAAGTGAGCCTTATTCTAGGTAGTGAGCCTTTTGTAATCAGCTTTGATATTCTCTATAGTGCCAGTTAATCCTCACCGTGGTTTTTCCCACATTGGGTTTTCTACGTAAATTTGGTGTTATGTTTTTGCATTGGAATTTGATGGTTAATCACTTAATCAATTTATGTGTTAGTTCTAGTAATTGAGTTTAAGGTTAAAATCCATGACAACTGATTCACCCCCCCTCTCAATTTTCCTATCCAATAATTGGTATCAAATCTTGGTTCCTTGGTGGAGACTTAACCGCTTGAGGAAGGTCTGAGATGGTTTTGCAAAATGTTCTATGATTATCTGAGGTGTGATGGAACTAATTATGGTGTATGGAAAGTGTTGATGGAAGAATATCTGGAGTATTGCAGATATGATGTAGAGAAATCTTATAAGAAACCCTACACTCCTCCTACTAATGGTCCAAGTACACCTAAAGAAATCAGAGCACATGAAGCGAATAATAAGGAAAAATTCATCTTGAATAATAGTCTAGTATATTCCAAGTTGATTAAGGTTTAGAATTTGAAGAGAACTAAGGAAGTCTGGGATGCTTTAGAAAGAGCACATGATGGTGATGAGAGAGTAAAAGAGGCAAAATTACAAAATTTGGAAACATAGTTTGATCTTTTACACATGTCCAAAGATGAGAATGTTAAAGCCTATGTACAAAGATTGGATGAGGTTGTGGCTAGAATGCGATCCCTTGGCACTACTATAGATGAAACAAAATTTTTAAAGAAGATTCTCAAAACTCTTCTTGATGCTTACATTGATAAGGTGAGTGCTATTGAGCAGACTATAGACTACAAGAATTGTACTAAGGATCTACTTCTAGGATTTTTGACATCTTATGAGATGAGGAAGTTGAATCTAAGAAGTGGAGGTGAAAAAAAGACCACTTTTAAAGCTACAAAAACCGAAGATCTAGATGAAGAAAAAATTGATGAAATTGAGGCTCATTTTGTAAGAAGAATGAGAAAAGGCTCTGGTAAGTATGAAGGTAAATTTCCATTTAAATTTTTTAGTTGTGGAGAAATTGGTCACTATACTACAAAGTGTTCAGAAAGAGCTAAAATGAATAAACAAATATATGAGGAAAAGAAGAAAGGAAAGAAGATTAACATAGATTACTATGTTAATGAGAATGCTAGTATTTTAGATGAAGATTGAAAATATTATGAAGATCCAAATGACAATAAATTATTGTTCTTAGCAATTAAGGATGAACCTAATTATACTAAATTAGAAATACAGTCAAAAGAAATTCCTCCGAAGAAGGAGAAGGAGAAGGAGAAGGAGAAGGAGAAAGAGAAAGAGAAAGAGAAGGACAAGGAGAAGGAGAAAATGAAGGTACAATTATCTCTTCCCCATATGCTAAACAAGAAAGGAAATTTTGGATAGTTGATAGTGGCTGCTCACATCACATGATTGGTGACAAGCGTAAGTTTGTGAAACTTGATAAATACGATGGAGGTTTGGTTATGTTTGGAGATGATATTGGTGCTAAAATCTATGGGATAAGTTCAATAATTTTTGATGACAAGCATCATACTGACGATGTTTACTATGTTAAGGGTTTAAGGCATAATTTGTTGAGCATTGGTCAGATGTGCAAAAAAGGATATGATCTTGTGTTTAAGGATGAGAAATGTGAGATTCGGAAAGAATTTGAAACATTGATTGCTACAGGAAATAAATCTAGATGTAGATGAAGGCATGGTGGGATAGTTCAAAGAAGTAGTGGGATTTTGGGAGGAGGGAATATTATCAACTTAAAGGTGCTAATGGATGATGTTTTACGACTCAAATAAATGATAGTTGACTATGGCATAGGAGAATGTGTCACATGAATTTTGATAACTTGGCAAGAATTAGTTCTGTTTAGGCCATGAGAGATCTACCAATAATTACAAAGCATGTAAATGCTATCTACATGAATTGCTAGTTCAGGAAGAAAACAAGAAGGCATTATAGATCAAGAGAAAAATCTACTACTGGATTGATGGATTTGGTTCATACAAACCTTTGTGGTCCTACGAGAGTGTGAATTCTACATGGTGAAAGGTACTTTATTCTTTTAATTGATGATTATTCTAGATATACATGGGTTACATTTCTAAGAGAGAAATCAGATGCATTAGATAGATTCAAGGCATTCAAGGCTATGGTTGAAAATGACGTGAATTTGAAGATTAAATTCTTGAGATCTGACAGAGGTGGAGAATTCACCTCCTATGAGTTCAATATGTTTTGTGAAGGGAATGGTATAAAAAGACAACTATCTGCTTTAAGAACTCCTTAGCAAAATGGAGTTGTTGAAAGGAAAAATAGAATAGTTCAAGAAGCTGCTTGGTCAATGATCACTGAAGCTAGATTATCAGAATTTTACTAGAAAAAATATATTCAAACTATTGTATATGTATTCAATCGAGTTCAAGCAAGAGAAATTAGTGCAAAGAATCCCTATGAGCTATGGCATAGAATAATTCCTATAGTCAAATATTTCAAGGTGTTCGAAAGAAAATGCTATATTAGAAGAGATGAGGAAACTCTAGGTAAGTTTGATGCAAGAAGTGATGAAGGAATATTTCTTGTATACTCTACTAAAAGCAAGGCATATAGATGTTTCAACAAAATATTGAGGAAAATTGTAGAAATATCAAATGTGAAGGTTGATGATATAGTAAATAATTCTATTGATATTGATGGGTATATGTATGATGAACATGACTGTGCAAAAATAGAAGTTGTGGAAGAATAGGATAAAGATGAGCAAGAAAAGAAGAATGAAAGTGAATAAAATTCTCTGGTGATGTCTCCTAGGACATCGAAATATGTACAAAGGAATAATTCAGAAAGTCAGATTATTGGAAACACAAAAAAAGGTGTGTTAAATAGAAGCAAAGTTGTTGCTGAAGTAAATTTGTGCTTATTCTCTGAGATTGAGCTGAAGTCAGTAAGTGAAGCCTATAAGGATGAACATTGGAAGGAAGCAATGAAAGAAATTTTGCGGATTGAGAAGAATCAAACTTGGGAATTGGTCCCAAGAATGGTAGAAAAAAATACCATTGGATCAAAATAGGTATTAAAAAACAAGTTGAATGAGAATGAGAAAGTTGTCAGAAACAAAGCAAGGCTTGTGTGTAAAGTCTATTCGCAAGTAGAAGGCATATTTTTTCAGGAGAATTTTTCTCTGGTAGCAAGAATAAAAGATATAAGGATGTTCTTAGAATTGGATGCTTATAAATATTTTAAAGTTTATTAGATGGATGTCAAGTTAAAATTTTGAATGGTGAATTAGAAGAAGAGGTATACATGGAACAAGCAAAAGGATTTTAGTTAACAAATCAACATGATATGGTGTGAAGATTGAAGAAAGTTCTATATAGATTGAAGCAAACTCCTAGAGCCTGGTATGCAAGGCTAAACAAGTATTTGATCAAAAAAGATTTAACAAAGGTATGCTAGACAATAATTTATATTTCAAGACTCAAAATGAAAAAATCTTGATTGTGTTGTATATGTTGATGACATTATCTTTGGAGGAAATGAAAAGATGTGCAAGATGTTTGCAGAAGAGATGAAAAAAGAATTTGAAATGTCTATGTTTGGCAAGATGAATTTCTTTCTTGGGCTACAAATTAATCAATTAGGGAAAGCAATTTTTATTTCACAATCTAAGTATGTGAAAGGGATCCAAAAGTACTCCTATGGTGACTGGTTGTAAGTTGGGTAAAGATGATCATTCACATAAGACTGATAAGAGAAAGTATAGATCTATGATTGGTGGACTACTGTATTTGACTACTACTTGACCAAATATTATGCATGTGGTTTGTCTTGTGGCTAGATTTCAAGAAGATCCAAAGGAAACACATGTTACTATAGTTAAAATAATATTAAAATATTTGAATGGCACTCCAGATTATGGATTATGGTATCCTAATGATACTAAATTTACACTTAGTTATCATACAGATATAGATTGGGCTAGAAGTATAGATGACATAAAGAGTACTAGTGGTGGTGGATTCTTTCTTGGATGTAGATTGGTGGTAATGTTGAGTAAGAAGAAATATTGAGTCTCTTTGTCTACTAATGAAGCTGAGTATATTGTTGCTTCATCTTTCTATACACAAGTTTTATGGATGCAAAAAATATTGAAGGATATCATAGTGTTGTACGATTATCCTATTTCTATCTTATGTGATAATAAAAGAGTAATGAACATTTTGAAGAATCCCAAAATGCACTCAAGAATGAAGCATATATCTATTAGGTATCATTTCTTGAGAGAGGTCATGGAGAATGAAGTCAAGCTAGAGTATGTTTCAACAAAAGATCAAATTGCGGATATATTTACAAAGGCTCTTCCTAAAGATAATTTTGAGTATCTCTGGGATAAGCTAGGGGTTATTTCCCCTTCTTTTATAAACTAAGATGCATTTGGAGATGCATCAGTCCGGTGGATTCACGGTTCTATAATTTTGGACTAATGTTTTTGGTTCTACCTCTCAGGGGGAGCAAGCAATTTTTAAGTGTTGTCATTATGAGTATTTTTTTTCACGTCAAAGCAAGTTTCAATGAACATATATTTTTACCTTTTCCATTGATGCCAAAGGGGGAGAGAAAGAGCATGTGAAAAAGAGATACAACTAGGGGTTTTACCAAGGCAAACCCCACATTAGAAACACACATATATTTTGTTTTGTAGGTCATTTTATAGGTTTCAGACAAGATTCCCATAGAAGAGTAGAATATAGATACAAGGCACCCAAGTCCACTTTGTGTTTACTAGAAAAGCAGAAAGGGACTAGGTCGCCCATAATGGCGATCTAGTCCCAATAGGGCTTTCCGATACAAAAAGTTTGAGATTCGGGGACCTAGTTGACAAGAATGGCTTCCGGAGAAGATTTTCTAGAAAGGGACTAGGTTGCCCCTATTTGTGTAAGTGTCCTAGTCAGCTCAAAACCTTGATTTTCCAGAATTCAAGTGACCTCTACAATTTGTGCTTCATCCCTCTTAAGTTTCCAAGTGTAATTTTCTATTATGTTAGGTTAGTTTACTCTTATCACTTTTATTTCTACTACATTTCAACTTGCATAACACAACTTGCATGCCTGTAGAGCTAGCTTGTACTTGCTCATGGGTTCTAAGAATCCAAGAATTTGCTTGTCTCATGAATCACACCCTTGTCCTTGTGGAACCTTATCAAAATTGTCAAGGAGTACAAATTTGGTATGGCTGAGTGGGAAGCCCAACTAGTGACATGACTTTCCCCGTAGCAACCCTTTGTGTGTGTGAACACATATCACCCGATGAACAACTAAAAATTTCATCAGCCCAGAGTGATTACTCTTTGGCATTCTCACCCAATGAACAACCAAAAGTTTTGTCAGCCTAGAGTGAGTACCCCTTTCCTTTCTCCGAAAAAACAACCTAGATCTAATCCACAACTAGTTGAACAAATGATCGAAGCTTGATCCAACTCTTCCACCTTCTCTCCACTCTTTCACATCACTCCTTGGGTGATCTTTTTTAGTTATGTTTAGTTTTCCATGGGATCTTGACCCTAGGGGCTTGATCATCCCTCTTGATCATAGTCATCTCATCTTAATAACACAAGTACACTAGATCCCACTCAATGCACATGGTTCAAATACTTTAGTGTGTGTCTAAAGAAAATTCATACTCTCACTAAAGTGGGGGCTTAATGTGTCACCAAAAAGTGCATACCTTGGCACTTTTCACTCATTTTGGCCTTTTTCACTAGATTTTGGCCTTGTTTACCTTGATTCAACCTTGTAAGCTTGCATTTCAACACTAATCTAACAATGTTTTACTAAGGTATTGTGAAGTTTTTTAACAAATTTCCTCACTTTTCTAAGACCCTTTCAACATAATTTACCTAAATAATACATTCATCCACCTTCCTAATCCTTAAAATAGAGTGTTGTGTTGTATTTTCACACTTATCTAGGCTTATCACCCCTAAATCAACCCTTTTCATATGCTAATTTGTCACTTAATGCATCTTTAGTCCTAGCCTAAGTGTATTTTAGGAGGAAAATGTAATAGAATTCATTAAACATAAATCAATTCCTGACAAACATCAAAATCTACCTAGGAGGACTAGATTTCCACTTTGGGCGACCTAGTCCCTCTAAGCATAAAATTAAAATTTTAAATAAGATTCAACAAGAATCTTGCCTCCTAAACCCTAGGGTCGACCTATTAGGTTGTATTTCAGGAAAATAAGGGTTTTTTCCTCCTTTTTTCCCTCTCCTCTAGCTCATTTCACTCTCCAATCTCATTTTTACCTTCTTGCCTTCACTTCCACTCTCTTGCTCTCAATCATCAAGTACTCAAGCAACCAAACAAGCACACAAGCATTAGGGTTTTTAAACCTCCTCCATTGAATCTGTTCATGCATGTTTTAGACCATCAAAAAAGGTTTGGTAAGCTATTCTATTTTTTTATCATTTAATCTTACTTTCCTTTGTGCTTGTCTCATTTGGGTTTAGTCACCTATCAAGGGGGTTGACTAAGGAAAACCCCTATATCCTAACCCTAACTATTTCTGGTCTTTGTAGGTCTTTTAATGTAGGTTAAGTGAAAGACAAGGTGTTGCAAGAAGTACAAAAACTTTTCTCAAGTCAACTCCAAGCTTCAAACCCTAGAAAGGAGATAGAACAAGTTGTAAGTGATTTTCGGGACTTCCTATCACAAGGCTATTGCAAAAAAGGGGAATATTCATAGGGAACCAAAAGAACAAGGCCTAAATCCTTAGAAGTTCACAAGAGGACTAGGTCAACACTATTGGAAACCTTGTCCCTGTGCCTAACTTGAAAAAGTAATTTTGTGTTTTCAGGCACCCAGTTCCCTGAAACCTGTTTTGGGAAAGTTTTCCAGTTGGAGGACTAGGTCAGCCCAGTTGGTGTAAGTGTCCTACCATTTTCCAACACTTTCTAGGAGCTTCCAAGAACATTCAACTATCACATCATTTGCCTAGGTACACACTTTTTGTCCTACTCTATCAATTTACAGAAAACACTCATTTAGGGCATATAGTTAGTTAGTTTGCATTAGTTTAGTTTTTCTTCATTTACATTTGCATGTTCTTAGATTAGTTTCATTTTAATTTTAGCATCATCCACACTTCACACACTTAGCACAACCATCATCAAAATCCCTCCACCCTTTTTAATGAACCTTGCGTTAAACATATCCACCTAGTTAGGCAAGAGAGCCATTCTCCCAACTAAGTGCTCTTAGGGTGAAAAACCCTTAGAGCCTAGCAAGGGAATCCTCTATTAGATTTTTTATGTTAGATTGAAACAAGTGTCCCTCTCACCTTTTGCAACATTTTCAATAGCATTCTGAAACTACAAAAAATTCTCCTTCTATTCCTAGGTGCACACATTCTAACTCCTTCATTTTTGTATTTTTTAGTGTATAATATTAGTTCATCTTGTATATATTTGCATACATCACTATGTTTTCCAACATTTAGATTTCAATAGTTAGTTTACATTTTTGTTCATTACATTTACACACACCTTACAACCCCCAATCAACCCCTTCCTTCTTTGAATGAAATCCCAAGAGCATACCATTAGTGTGGAAGAGAGCCATTTCCTAACCAAGAGCTCCCAGGTGAAAAACTTAGGAGGCTATTTGGGGAATCCTCTTTCCCTTTTGGTATATATTTTTGGTGGTTCAAAAAGAGCATGTGAAGAGGAAAGATAGCTAATAAGAGAAAGCAGGTGATGAGGAAGATGATCTTATAAGGGGGAGAAGTAAAATAAAAATCTTGAGAAGTATTTTCAGAGCTGGTGTGTGTCTTTGATGGTTTTTCACATCATGTGTTTCCATCAATGAAAAAGGGGGGGATTGTTGCCAAAATGGAAAGAGGAATGAAATTGTTTCCATTGATTCCAATTGGTCATCTAGTTATCTATTAGTTTTTGTTGATTGTATATGTTTAGGATATTGAGAAATTTGTGTAAAAAGAAGGTTACGGGTTGTTAGCTATTGAGGATGTTGGTTCAGTACTTGTGAACTATGTTCTATGTATTTTGGATGAGGTCCAGGAAATTTTTTGTTGGTTTGAATTTCTCTTTGAGGTTCTAGAGTTGTGTTTTCCTAGTTCTATTAAAGATGGTTTTGACATTTGGAAGCATTGAGCTTAATTGATCTATGTGTTTTACACTAGTTTGGTTGATTGTGTGTCAAGCACTATCTTTAAAGTTGATGAATTGTGTTGGATCTATTATGGGTCTCGGTGAAGTGTGTGTTTGGGTTTCCCTCATTCTAATTCCACCTTAGAATTTTTGGCATCAACCTAATTTGAATTTGAAGTTGGATGGCCAACTTTGTATCTTTTCAAAGTTGGAGATGGTATAAATACAGAATGCTCTAGAAATGAAAAGTGTACATAAGAAAAGAAGGAAGATAAGTGAAAGAGAATAATGAATTTTATGCTATTCTGTAAGTGTGTGAGTTATGTGTGTGGCTGATCAATGCGAAGCTTAACACTAAGTTTTTAGATGCAGTGAGCAAAAGGAAAAATCTGTCATTCATGCAAGTGGATTAGCGATTGTGGTGGAATCCTTTGTTGCATTGGGATTGTTGTCTCTTTGTAACAAGTATTATTTGTCTTCTTTGTATCTCTATGGAAATGAGCCATCCAGGTTGTAGCCTTGTGGATAATGAGTTTGAATAGTGATTCCTTATTCTAGGGAGTGAGCCTTATTCTAGGCAGTGAGCCCTATTCTAGGTAGTGAGCCTTTTTGTAATTGGTTTTGATATTCTCTATAGTGTGAGTTAATCCTCATTGTGGTTTTTCCCTCATTGTTTTTTCCACATAAATTTGGTGTTATTGTCTTTGTGTATTGGCATTTGATGGTTAATCACTTAATCAGTTTATGTATTAGTTCTGGTAATTGAATTTAAGGTTAAAATATGTGACAATTGATTCACCCCTCTCTTAGTTGTCCTATCCAACAAAAATATATCGACTTAAGGGTGTTTATGGCCATTGCTTTATGTCATAGGTTAATGATAGTTGATTATGGAACCAAAGTATGTGTTACACGAATTTTGATAATTTGGAAAGAATTAGTTTGGTTCATGTCATGAGAAATTTACCTAAGATCATAAAACCTATCAATGTTTTTTGTGAGAGTTTTCAATTTGGAAAACAAGCAAGGACTAGCTTTAAGGGAAAGGAGCAATCTACTACCAGACTGTTGGAATTAGTGCATATAGATCTTTGTGGTCATACAAGGGTGACAAGTCTACAAGGTGACATGTACTTTATTATTTTGATGGATGATTACTCTAGAATGACATGGGTTACTTTCTTAGAGAGAAATTTGATGCATTAGATAAATTCAAGGAATTTAAATCTATGATTGAGAATGAAATGGATTTAAAAATAAAATGATTGAGGTCTAATAGTGGTGGTGAATTCACCTCCAATGAGTTTAACATGTTTTGTGAAGTTCATGGAATAAAGAGGCATTTTTCTACCCCTAGAACTCCTCAACATAATAGAGTTGTTGAAGGAAAAAATGAACTATTCAAGAAAATGGAAGGACTATGATGAAAGAGGAAAATATATCGCAAGTCTATTGGAGAGAAGATATTCATACTGATGTTTACATACTTAACAGATTTCAAGCTAAATATAGCAATCCAAAGACTCCTTACGAGCTATGGTATGGAAGGAGTCCTACTGTGAAGTACTTTTGAGTGTTTGGAAGAAAATGTTATAACAAAAGAGAAGAATAAAACTTAGGAAAGTTTGATGTAATGTATGATGAAGGTATATTCCTTGGATATTCTATTAGAAGTAAATCTTATAGATGTTACAACAAAAGGTTGAGAAATATAGTTGAGAGTGCAAATGTTAAAATTGATGAAAATTTGCAAAATTCTATTGCAGTAGATGGATATGTGTCAGATGAGCCTGATCACAAAGAAGTAGAAGAAATAGTTGATAAACAAGAAGTGCAGAAAGAAGAGGAAAAGGCTTTGGAGAAGACCCCTAAACCCCTAAGTATGCACAAAATAATCATTCTAAATATCAAATCATTGGAGATAAGAGGAAAGGTGTATTGACAAGAAGCAAAGCTACTAAAGTTAAGGTAATTTTTTGTTTACTTTCTAAATTTAAACCTAAATTAGTGAGTGAAGCATGTAAGGATGAGCTTTGGATGAAAGTAATGGAAGAAGAACTTGTGTAGATAGAGAAAAATCAAACATGAATTGGTCCCTAGAATGAAAAATGTGAACATAATAGAAAATAAATGGGTATTCAGGGACAAGCTGGATGAGAATGGAGAAGTAGTAAGAAACAAGGAAAGACTTGTGTGTAAGGGTTACTCACAAGTAGAAGGTATAGATTTTGAGGAAAATTTTTCTCCTATGGCTAGGATGGAATCTATCAAAATTTTTTTGGCATTTGCAGCACATAAATATTTTAAGGTCTATTAGATGGATGTGAAGTCCTCTTTTTTGAATGGTGAATTGGAAGAAGAGGTTTACATGGAGCAATTGGAAGGTTTTCAATTGTTAGATCAACTAGACATGTTATGTAAGTTGAAGAAGGAACTATATGGTTTGAAAAAAGCTCCCAAAGCTTGGTATGCAAGATTGGATAGGTACTTGATACAAAAAGGATTTAATAAGGGCTACGTAGATAGTAATCTTTAATTTAAAATTGAGGAAGAAAAAATTTTGATAGTAGCTATATATGTGGATGATATTAACTTTGGTGAAAATGAGGCTATGTGTAAGAATTTGAGATGTCAATGTTTGGGGAGATGAATTTATTTCTTGGGCTAGAGATCAATCAAATAGATAAAGGGATTTTTATTTCATAGTCTAAGTATGTCAAAGAGATTTTGAAGAAGTTTGGAATGGATGACTCCAAACTAGTATGTAATCCTATGGTTTCTAGTTGTAAATTGAGAAATGATGATGATTCACCTAAGATTGATTAGAGAAAGTATAGATTTATGACTGGTGGACCACTATATTTGATTCCTACTAGATTGGATATCATGCATGCAGTTTGTCTTGTTACTATATTTCAAGAATATCCTAAGAGAACACATGTTGTAGCAGTGAAGAGAATATTCAAATATTTAAGAGGCCCATTGGATTATGGTTTGTGGTATCCTAAGGATACTGATTTCACATTAAATTCTTATACAAATGTAGATTGGGTTGGTTGTGTTAATGATAGGAAAAATACAAGTGGTGGTGGATTCTTTATTAGATGTAGATTGATGTCATGGTTGAGTAATAAATAGGATTCAGTTTCTTTATCCACTATAGAGGTTGAGTATATTTCAGTAACATTATGTTGTACACAAGTATTATGGATGACGAAAGTATTGAAGGATATTAGGGTTGTATTTGATGAACCTATATCTATTAATGTGATAACACAAGTGCAATAAACATTTCAAAGAATCTAGTGATGCATTCAAAGACAAATCATATATCTACCAAGTATCACTTTTTGAGAGAAAAGCTTATGGAGAATGAAGTAAAGCTTGAGTATGTTCCTACAAAGGATCAAATTGATGACATATTTACTAAGACTCTTCCTAAGTGCTGGTTGAAAAAATTGTCACATCAATAAATACTCCCACACCCATACAAAATGATAACCTGGCCAATAGTTGAGTCACTTGTGATGATAATCACATGTAATCTTTGCTTATTTTACAAGGCGCAACTACCTTCAGAAAATATACAATGAATTAAATATAGGGTGTGATTTTAACTAGAAATCAAGAAAAGTGATCAACACCTACCCATAGAAATGAAAGTAAGTGCAGAAGAAAATTTAACTGGAAAGAAAAAAAACTAAGCCCATTCATTACACAATCACTAATAATGTGTAGGAAGAGAGGGAAAAGTGAATTATTTCAACAAATGATTTAGATTGAGTTCAAAGCTTCAAATTTAACTGCACCATCAATTCAATTAAACAAAAGAACATTGAAAAATAATTATCATTGAAAAAAGTTCATGTAATCAAAGAAAAAAATTTACAAATTCAAAGACTTGGAAATATTCCTTTACTATTTTCAATGCAAAAGTAAGAGTTCATAGACTCTAGATCTTCTATACAATAAAACCGAGTCTCCATAAAACTAAGCCTATCTCCCCCCTCCTTGCTGAATCTCCCTTTTTCCATTTTCCTCCCTCTTTATATATATATGTAGTAACTATTCATAATGGTAATTGAAAATGAGTGAATTTGAAATAATTCTCCAAGAAATGGACACCGTTCCATTACCCCCCAAAAATTCAGTTATCATTCATAATTAAAAATTTTCGATGCATGCAAAATAAAGATTCAGTTTTCTTGGGAGAAACCGTTTTTGATGACACTACATAAAGAGACCTAGTCACTAAATTGCCAGAGGAGCCGAGGATCGAAACAACTCCATTAGAATCTCATTAACCAAATTATCAAATTCAACTCACTCTTCTTCTCTGTCTATAATAGAGATCACCCTATGATATTCAACGTAGTTGGCCTTTTCCTTCCATGCCAGTGAATGTAACCCATAAACAATGTCCAGATGCTCCTCCTCGGGCCACATTAAATTGGGTTGTGTGAATGGCACCAGCTCGTTTTCCAATTTTGTAACTTCAACTGGAAGAACCATGTTGAAGAAAACCTAGAAACAAAATGCTACCATGTTTGCTTCGTTTATAAGATCATTGGAGGGTGACAACATAGAAAAATAGTTATTTATTAAGGAAAAATGTACAAATTCATGACTATATCTTCTCCACCAACTTTTCATTTAAGAGTCATCTTTTCAAAAGATCTAAAGGATTACATTTAAGCCTCAAATTGGAGTTATAAGGCATTGAGAAGACATTCCTTAAAGACACCATATGGTGTATTAAATGAGCTGACATATAAAGAAGCATGCCTCCAGTTAGGTCTTCCAGTCATTGAAAAAAAAAATCTCCAAACCATAAATCAGAGGTTCAAAGGTTTCAAGAACTCCCAACCAACCAATTGCATAATTTAGTCAACTAAAGCCTAGGCATGATAGACATATAAGTGATTTGGTTGATCGGGAAGTTTCAAAACTAGCAAACTCCATGACCATGGTTAGATAAAGCGAGATGACCGCAACACCAATGAAGGGACATTAATAAAGGGAGCACCTAAAAGAAGGATAATAAAAGAAAAAAAGGTGGGTAACATTGGCTTTGATTGGGGATTGCATTTCTTAGCAAAATGTAGAGGACCTTAAGAATCTCGAGACAGACTAGTTCAAGTCCATTGGGCAATGGAGTCAAGGAAATCAAAACATGAGAAAAGAAAAATACATGGAGAAGGGCAAGGGAGACCAGACATAAGCCAAAAATGAGACAAGAAACCCTACTATATACATGGCCCAAAGACCCTAAATCCAAAGAACATAATGGTCAAATGAAGCCTTTAACAGACTAGGAGAAATAAGACCCTCAATGGAAAAGAGACATATAGCCGTGAAGTGTTTGTGTAAGTAGCCAAGGTATGTACATACTTACTAAGGTGAAGAGGGCCTTATGGTAACAAAACCACATTTCATTGTGTCCACCAAGAATATCTCAGACATAGCTTGCTTTAACTGCCCCGAATAGGTCCGACCAAATTCTTTGAAAGGAAACACATTGTTTGCTTTGAATCAGATCAACTTCATTCTAGATCCCTCCATTATCTACAGAAGTTTCTAGGCACAGTTAGTGACTAGAGAAGAACCATTCTCAACTTTCTCATAGAAAATTGAAAACTTATTTTCAACACCAATACAATTTGATTGAATTTCTTCCTTTTTCTCATTATCGCTCCCAAGACTATTTTTGAGAGAAAATCCATCGATTCCATATTGGTTATGGGAAAAGGATAAAGAACATGTTGTAGCCAATCTAGTTTTGAATAAATCATAAAGAGGGTTATCCCTCACTCTTGAATTCCCATCATATTCTACTAGCATTTATAGCGCATTGATTTGTCCCCAGTTGAGCTCGCCTTCAAGCTCTACAAATTTTTCTCTGGATTTTATTTCTTTTATAATGTTCTCTCTAGGGCCAACATTAACTATTTCTTTGTTTAAATATGCATGGAAAAAATTATGAGCCAAATATTCTTTATGTGGACTGTACAGTAAGTTAGCCATTCATACCTTTAATAGCTTAAGGAGAATCTAATTGTCTCTTTACCTCGAATCTTCCAATAGATGTATTCCCATCTTTTTTTGTATTAGAGATGAATGCGCTTACATCAACTTCTTCAATATGAAAATTTTCATGCACAATCCCACATAAAAAAATTGTCTGAGCTCTCCAGGCACCATTCTGGGATGAAAAAAATATTGGATTCATTCAACAACATTTTTTACTATCTAGGCTAGAAACAAATGATTTTTTTCTCACTATTTGGCATGAAAGCATGTTAATCAAGGACACAAAAATTAAAGGCAGTCTGCTCTACATTATCCGGTTCTCTACTAACCATTTCTATCCCTTCTACCTTAGCCCGATGAGTCTCATGTTCAAGATCTTTAAGAATGAAATATCTGTAGTACAGGTATTTAAATAAAAAAATGGATTGATGATCTTGAAACAAATGTATACCTCTCCTTTCAACTTCTATTAAGTTCATCTTTAGACTATCCCACAATGAATAAATTATTCCATCTTCTACCAATATTTCACCAAAGGTCTTTTTCCAAATGAGTCACATTTCTTTGCCTGACTGCGAACCATTTCTAAGATCTTACTATTACATAGAGTCACCAAAATTCTACCTTCCTTTTCAGAGAAGGCACTAGTTGTAACCAAACAAGAATCAAAAAGTCCTTTAAATTTTGAAGCCTTTGATTCAATATCCTTAGCAGAGTCACCAAAAATATGTTGGTTGATAGATTTGTCACATCAATAAATACTCCCACACCCATACGAAATGACAACCTAGCCAAAATTTGAGTCACTTACGATGATAATCGCAAGTACTCTTTTCTTATTTTACAAGGCAGAACTACCTTCAGAAAGTATACAATGAATTAAATACAAGGTGTTATTTTCACTAGAAAGTAGGAAAGGTGAACAACACCTACCCATAGACATGAAAGTAAGTGTGAAAGATGATTTAACCAGAAAGCAAAAAACTAAGCCCATTCATTACAAAATCACCGATAATGCATATGGAGAGAGGGAAAAGTGAATTCTTTCAACAAATGATTTAAACCGAGTTCAAAGCTTCAGATTTAAATGCACCATCAATTCAATTAAACAAAAGAATATTGAAAAATAATTATCATTGAACAAAGTTCATGTAATCAAAGAAAAACATTTACAAATTCAAAGACTTGGAAATATTCCCTTATTATTTTCAATGCAAAAGTAAGAGTTCACAGACTCTAGATCTTCTATACAATAAAATAGAGTCTCTAGAAAACTAAGCCTATCTTCCCCCTCCCCGACAAATCTCCCTTTTTCCATTTTTCTCCCTCTTTATATATATGCAGTAACTGCTCATAATGGTCATTGAAAACAACCAACTTCAAAATAATTCGCCAAGAAATGGACACCCTTCCATTACCCCCCAAAAATTTGGTTATCATTCATAATTACAAAATTTACATGCATGCAAAATAAAGATTAAGTTTTCCTAGGAGAAACCGTTTTCACTGACAACTGCATACAGAGACCTAGTCACTAAACTACCAGAGGAGCCAAGGCTCAAAACATCTCCATTAGCATCTCATTAACCAAATTATTAAATTCATCTCACTCTTCTTCTCTATCTAGAACAAAGATCACCATGCAATATTCTACGTAGCTGGTCTTTTCCTTCCATGCTAGTGAATGTAACTAAAAAAAAATGTCAAGCTCCTCCTCCTCGGGCCACATTAAATTGGGTTGTATGACTCGCACCAACTTGTTTTCCCATTTTCTAACATAACTAGGAAGCACCATGTTGAAGAAAACCTAGAAAAAAAATGCTACCACATTTTCTTTGTGCATAAGCTCACTGGAGGGTGACAACAAAGAAAAATAGTTATTTATTAAGGAAACATGTGCAAATTCATTTCTATATCTTCTCCACCAAATTTTCATTTAAGAGCCATCTTTTCAAAAGATCTAAGGATTACGTTTAAGCCTCAAATTGGAATTATGAGGCATTGAGAAGACATTCCTTAAAGACACCATATGGTGTATTAAATAAGCTGACATATAAAGAAGCATGCCACTAGTCAGGTCTTCCCGTCGCTGAAAAACAAAAGCTCCAAACCATAAATCAGAGATTCAAAGATTTCAAGAGCTATTGAACAATCGACTGCATAAGATAATCAACTAAATCCTAGGAACAATAGACATATAAGTGATTTGGTTGATCAGGAAGTTTCAAAACTAGCGCACTCCATGGCCATGGTTAGATAAAGCAAGAGGACCATGACACCAATGAAGGTACATTAATAAATGGAGCACCTAAAATAAAAAAGGAAAAAGGTGGGTACCACTAAGGATAATTTTGAGTATCTTCAAGAGAAGTTGGGGGTTATTGCCCCTCATTTCTTGAATTAGATGCATATAGAGGTGCATTAGTCTAGTGGATATATCTCTTTTTTGGACTAATGTGGGTGGCTACCTCTCATGGGGAGTAGTTAGTGTCATGTGTTGCTGATTGAGTTGGGTTTACTCTTAAGGGGGAGTATTTAGAGCAGGAAATTTTGGTTCAATGTCAAAGAGGGAGAACAATCCAAAATTTTATCCTTTTCCATTGATGTGAAAGGGGGAGAAAGAATCAAGTGAAAAAGAACTTATCTACTTAGGGAGAAAAAAAATAGGAATATTGTGTAGGCTATCCAATATAAAAAAAAGGAAAGAGAAAGTGTTCAGAGCTATTGTGTGGTCTTTGGTGGATTTTAACATCTTGTGTTTCCATAAATGACAAACTTGAAGATTGTTTCAAGAATGGTGGTGTTTTCATTGATGTCAACAAGAAGTCTACTGATTGGTATTGTCATTGATGTCAACTATGGGATGAAGATGTTGAGGATATTGAGAAAATTTTTAAAAAGAGGAAAACAAGTTGTGCATGTGTAGTTGAGACCTTGAGGAAGTATTGTGAGAACATGGAGCTATTATTTTATTCCACAAGTTTGAAGATGAGTTAGAATGAAGTAATGAGTTGAGATGATGTCTCTGCTACTTGGTTTCCAAGTGCTTCTCAGAAAATTTAATAAACAGAGTAACTGTGTTGTGTAAATGTTCATAATGTGCTACTTGTTCTTTCAGTGTTGATGCTATTCTTGTGTAGATCTTATAGGTTATTCAAGGTTGATAGAGGTTTCTAGATCAAAAATTGGGGTTTATGGATTGTTGCATAGTGTGAGATATTTTCACGTGTGAACCGGTTATTCAATGATGTTTTTTCCGGTCCAAGAGAAACATATTTGCTTTGTGTTTCTCTTCTATTTGGTTTCAGATTGTGTAGATTTGAGAAGTTTCTTATAATGTTTCTATCTTTTTGTATTCAAGTTTTTACTTGATTTGGTGCAATGTAGTGAGAGTTTCACTTATCAGTTTGCAATTAAGGGTTATCAGTTGTCTTGAGTTGAAGTATTTGTTGATGCTAGCTTGAATGAAGTGTTTGATGAATCTTATGTAGTTCGTGGATTGTTCTGGATTTATTTCAAATAGATTATGTTATCTAAAACTTTTGACTTGATCTAAGGAATCATGTACTTAATGTCTATGGATTTTTACATGGGTGTTGGCTGACCTTGTGTTTAACACTACATGTGAGGCTTGTGGAAGCATGTTGAAGTGTGTTGGGATCTATTTGGGTTATAATTAAGGATATTTGTAGGTTTCCTTTCATTCCTATCCATGGTGGGAATGTTTAGGTTCTGACCTATTTTGAATTTGAATGTATAATGGCTAGTGGCCGACATTGGAGAATGTTTTTGAGGTAGAGCTTGATATAAATATGCATGGTGTTGATGAAAGAGGTTATGGAAAGATTAAGAAGCAAGATAGTTACAAGATTGTTGTGAGTGATGTGTGTAATGTGAATTTGAGTAGATCAATACGAATTTCAAGTTAGGGTTCCTGAAGGTAGTGAGATGAAGGCATTTGAAATATTTCATATTAGACTATGAAAGTGTGCGAGTAATTATGGTGGACTCCTTGTTTCATTGGGAAGTGTTTTCTCTATGTAACTTTCTTCTTCTATCTTCTTGTTTTCTTTTTTTGGTAGTGATCCCTAATTACGAGCCTTTTGGACAATGTCCTATTCTAGCAGTGAGCCCCTTTGTACCAGTCTTGCTATTACTTATATTGTGAGATAATCCTCACCATGGTTTTTCCCTTATTGGGTTTTCCACATAAATATGGTGTTCTCATGTGTATAGTGTTTTGATTTCAGCTTTTGTTATCTACATTTCATTTTTAATAATTCTAATAGAATAAGGGTTTACTGAATGCTTATGGATCTAATTAATGTTGAGGGTTTTTGAAGGTTTAATTTTCATAATTGATTCACCCCCATCAGTTTTCTTGTTCATTTAAACATTAAAGAGTTTTAAATAGATTTTATATACTGATTCACCCCCTCTCAATATATTGTGTGCCCTTCAATTGGTATAAGAGACAAGTTCCTTTGAACAAGTTTAACATCTTTAGGTAGATTTGGGATGGCACACTTAGTGGATCAAGAATGATTTTCTTCAAATAAGGCACCAATCCTCAATAGATTCAATTATAATTTTTATAAATCAAGGATTTAAGAATACTTGATGGTCCTAGGGTTTGAGGTTTAGCAATCAGTTATGGATGGATATGAGATCCTTGAAAGTCCCCAAGAGATTAGGAAGAAAATAAGGCTTGTGAAAATAATTCTAAATTGAGGAATTCTATTTTATGTGTTTATATAAGTCTGAGTTTGTAAAGATCATTCATTGTAGGACATTGAAGGAAGTATGGATTAAGTTACAAAAAAACTATGAAGGGGATGAGAAGGTCAAAAATTAAAAGCTTCAAACTCATCAAGGTTAGTTTGAAATTCTAAAAATGAAGGAAGAAGAAAAAATTGCCACATTTTGACTTCAGGTTGATGAGGTTGTAAATTCCATCAAAGGTCTTGGTGAAGAAGTGAAAGAAGGTATAATTATGAAAAAGGTACTCATATCTCTTCCCCAAAATTTTGATGCAAAATTTTCTGATGTTGAAGAAGCTAAAAATTTGAATACTCTAACTATGGATGAGTTACATGGAATTCTAATTGCCTATGAAATGAGAATTGAGAATAAAAAATTTGTAAAGAAATAGGATGCATTCAAGGTGTCTAATAAGCAAGATGATCTATATTGAGAACATGGATCAGATTAGGAAGAAGAAAAGTTTATCTAGAAGTTACAGAGAGGTTTTGGAAAGTATAAAGTTAATTTTCCTTTGAAATGTTTTAATTGTGGTGATGTAGGAAATTTCATGGCTAAGTGTCCATATAAGGAATTTAAAATTGATGAGAAGAAGTCATTTAAAAAGGGAAAAGTTTTATAAAAATTAGAAAAGTTTCTTTATCAATGAGGAAGGCTACTCATATGATGATGATGACCAAGTCACTTCTAGGAATGAAGCAGAAAAGGCTCTTTTCATGGATATGGAAACCTATAAAGAATATGAAAAAATGAAGTCTAAAACTAATGATGATGCTGAAGTAGATCTTGTGGAAGAGTTGATTTGTTTTGGAAAGGAGATCAAAATATTTAAGAAAAGAATTGAAAAAGAAGTGAAAGTTAAGGAAAAATTATCTCAAAAGATTGAAGAAGCATATACGATGGTGAGTGATCTAAAGGTTCAAGTGGAAGAGGAAAAAAGGATTGAAGAAGTTTTGACTAAAATATTACTATTAAGAGATAAGGATTGTGAAAAAATTAAAGTAGAGATTGTGTCACTAAGAAAAAATCTTGAAAAATCTAATAATCAACTAAAGTTGAAGTTTGGGAAGAGCACTGAGATCTTGGACTAGATAATATAAAGTCAAAGATAACTGAATATCAAAACCAGTCTTTGTTTTACTAAGATACAAAAGAATAAGGTGACCGAGAAACCTATGAATTCTATTGTTGAGAATCCGAAAGAGAATGGCTCTAGAAGCTCAAAGTTTGAGGAAGTTGCAACAATAAAAGAAAGAAATGTGTTGAATTATGGTTACATCTAACTACATAGAAAAAATATAAGTTTTGGAATAAAAAATTCAAAAGGACAAAGATACAATACTAGGTTCAATCATTCTTTTTTTGTTTACTATTTTAATTGCAATCATTTTGGTCATAAGGCCCTGGATTGTCAAAAGGATTTGACAAGAGGAAATATTTTTTATAGAAAAAATGTATTTGCACCCTTATATCATTTTAATATTATTTTTCACAAATGCAACAATTTTGGACATATTTCTAGAAACTACAAAATCAATTTCATGAGTTTTCCCATACCGGATCCAAAAGAAAATAGGTCAAAATGTCAAAATAATGAATTAGATAAATTTTTTTTGAAGAAACCAAATGAGAAAAGATTAGAGAAATCCATGGTGGCTAAGACTACTTTACATGCCTAAAAGGAGAAGAACCTATGGATCATTGAAAATAGATTCTCATTTCACATAACTGGAGACAAGAGAAAGTTCATACACTTCAAGAAGTTTGATGGAGGATCTATAACCCTTGGTAATAATTCTATTACTAAGATTACTAGTAAGGGTATTTTGAGTCTTGATGGCAGAAAGATAAAAATTCATGATTTTCTATATGTAGAAGGATTGAAGCATAATCTTTTGAGTGTAAGTCAAATGTGTGATATAGGCTACAATATTTCATTCAATACCAAAGGTTGTGAAATTGAAAATATCAATACTAGAGAGTTAGTTGCAGAAGGAAGGAGGACTGACAATGATGTATATCATCTCAGTGAGGTCAATGGACATAATTGATTTTAAATATAAAGAGTAGAGAATTGGCTTTGGCATAGAATATTGGGACATCAATTTTGATGATCTTGTGAGAATCAGTTCAAAAGGAATGGTGAAAGACAAGCCAAAGATTAAGAAACCTCAATCTACTAGTTTCAAATCATGTATGAAGGAAAAAAGACAAGGACTAGATTTCCTACTAAGGAATATTATATAACAAAACCATTAGATTTGATTCATATTGATCTATGTGGACCAATTAGGACAAAAAACATTCAAGGTGACAAATATTTTATGATGCTTATTGATGATTATTCTAGAATGACTTGGATTACTTTTCTACAAGATAAATTAGAAGTGTTTGAGAAATTTAAAGAATTTAAGATTATGGTTGGGAATAAAACTAGAAGAACAATAAAATATTTGAGATTAGATAGAGGCGGAGAATTAAATTTTGATAGGTATGATGAATTTTATGAGTTTCATGGAATCTAGAGACAATTTTTTACTCCTAGAACTCCATCGAGAAGAATGGAGTAGCTGAGAAGAAGAACTAGACCACACAAGAGATTTCCAAAATAATTGTAAGTCAAGAAAATTTGTTAGATATGTATTTAGGAGAAGAAGTTTAGACCATGGTGTATATTTTTAACAAGGCTTAAATCATACCAAGGACTACTAAAACACCTTATGAACTGTGGAAATGAATACTAACTTCAATTAGATAGTTTTGGATATTTGGTACTACATCAAAAGGGATGAAGAATATTTGGGTAAGTTTGATTCTAGATCTGATGAAAGTATTTCTCTTGGTTATTCTATGATAAGAAAGACATATAGATGTTATAAAAAAAGACTAAAAATGATTGTGAAAAGTGTCAATGTAAGTATTGATGAAACGATACAATCTAATGATACTCCAAATGAAGATGATAATATAGATCTAATCCATAGTAGTGATGAAGACTCAAAAATTTATTTTGAGAGTATAGTTATAAAGACTCTGGCTAGGTATGTTCAGAAGGATCATTTTGAAGATCAAATCATAAGAGATATGGATGTTGAATGCACAAGAAAACTAAGAGGGGGGAATGAATTAGTTGTACCTTAAAACTTCAAAACCCTCATAAACATTTAGATCCACATTAATTCAATTAACCCTTGATCTATTATAATGATTTACCATAAAAAAAAATGGAAACTGAAATAGATCAACACCAAACATAAGAGAACACCAAATTTACATGGAAAACCCAAGATGGGAAAAACCATGGTGAGGATTAGCTCATAGTATAAATTAATTATCAACATTGATTACAAAAGGGATCACTGCTAGAGGGAACATCATCCAGAAGAAAGAAAGGCTCACTACTAGAATAAAGGAGAAGATAGAGAAGAGTGTTACAATGGGAAATCCATCTCAATGCAATGGAGAAATACACCACAATGTCATTAACACCTTTGCAGTTTGACTGAAGAATTGTAGACACCTTCTGCTCACTACATCTAGCAATTTAACACATGAAATATTTTACTACACTTCTCAAATTAATACCTCACAACTCTGAAAGTCACATCATACTCATCTATCTTGTCTACCTTATCATCCCTCAAAAAATCAAATCTTATTTATACCATCTTTAACCTTGAAACCATTCTCCAAGTTTGGATATACACCTCAACCGTGTAAATTGAAATTAGGTTGATGCCAAAAACTTCCCATGGTGGAAGTGAATTCAGGTGAACCACAACACACATTATCTAGGACCTAAATCCATTCATACACATCACACCACACTTCAAAAAATTTCACACAAGTAGTGTAAGCACCCAAGGTTGGTCGTTACCGGTGTAAACACTAGTAAAATTTTAAGTACATTCTTCCTTTGATCAACAACTCGCAGAAAAAAAATGCCACCTAAACACAATATGGAATATTCCGAAAACACCTTGAAATCCAAAAAAATCCTTCACAAAAATTTTCACCTTAAAAATGTACACACCTAGTACACTCAAACAACTTTGCCATACATTGTAACTCAAGAAACCAACTTTCGAAGAACCAAACCTTGAACAACTTCAACTAAAGAAAGATAACAAAAATATCAACACACATTTAGATCCACAAGAACTAAAACTAAATTGTGGAGAAACATGGAGAATTTTTTTTTTTAATCTTAGACACCTCTGCAATACACAGTTCACACATTGGTGAACACAAGTTTTTTTGCACAACAATCTAGCACACCCAATTCTAGATCTCTAAACACCTCTAATCAGTAGATCTGAAACACATGTACATAGATATTCAACCTAGAAGAAATGTGAAGCAACACTAGAACACTACTTTGCAACCCAAAATAACACTACAACTAAAGTTTTGTTTCCTCTTTTTATCAAATTTTCTCAAAAGCACTTGAAAACCAAGCACCAAAGAAACATCCTCATCATCTTCAATACTTCTTCAAAAGTACACAACCAAATACAACCTAGAAACTCAACCATACATCCATAGATAAAATCTTATCAAATAAAAACTAGAGGTTGACACCAGTAGCTTACTAATGAAAACATAATGAAATTAATCAAAGCATCGTAAATGCATTAACTTAGAAAACACTAAAAAATACACATACTTTTGCAACAATCTTTTTCTCATTGATGAGAACACAATCTTGTTGACATCAATGACAACACCAAATTATCATACATGCAATAATCTCCCCCTTTTCCATTGATGGAAACACATGATGTGAAAAACCATAAAAAACAACCAAAATAGCTCTACTCCATACCTATTTCCTTCTCTCTTTTTTCTCACATGACTTGATTTTTTTTCTCTTTCACATTACTCACTCTCCCCCTTATCAACTAATATTTTCCACATGCTTCATTCTCCCCCTTTGAAATCAATGGAAAAGGACAAAAAGATTTGAATTAATTGTGTTTCTCCTTTGACATCAATCAACCTTCTCACAACTTCTCTGAAACTATCTTTTCTTCACTGCTTAGTATACCCCCCCTTAGGATCACACACCATACTACACTAATCAACAACCACTGAAAAATGACAAAACTCACTCTTTTTGAATACAAAAACCAATAATGTCACTACCTACTCCCCTTGAGAGGTATCCACCAAACATCAGTCCAAACCAAGGAATAAATCTTGAAATACACTAGACTGAAGCATCTCCTTATGCATCTAGTTCAAAGAAGTAAGGGAAACAACCCCTAACTTCTATTGGAGGTACTCAAAAGTATCCTTAGGAAGATACTTAGTGAATATATTGGTAATATAATCCTTTTTAGGTACATATTAAATCTTCACTTTATTTTCTACAACCTTTTATCTCAAAAAGTGATATCAGATTGAGATATTTTTTTTCCTTGAATGCATTACTAGATTCTTTGAAATATTGATAACACTTATATTGTCATAGAATATAGAAATTGGTTCATCATATGCCACCCTGATATCCTTCAATGTTTTCCTCATCCACAACACTTGTGTGCATAAATATGCTACTACAATGTATTCTTCCTTTGCAGTAGATAAAGATATATACCAAATCTTGTTTCTTGCTTAGCCATAACATCGATATGCATCCAAGAAAGAATGCAACACCACTTGTAATTTTTATCTCATCTACACAACCAACACAATTTTCATTTGTGTAAGTATTTAGAGTGAAATCAGTGTCCTTTGGATACCATAAGCCATGATCCAAAGTTCCCTTCAATTATCTGAATATTATTTTCACTGCTTTAACATGTGACTCTCTAGGATCTTCTTGAAATCTATCCACAAGACAAGCTCCATGCATGATATTCGGTCTAGTAATAGTTAGATATAACAATCCTTCTATCATTGATCTATACTTGCTTTGATTAGCCTTAGGAGATTAATCATTCTTACTTAGAAACCAGTAACATAGGAGTACATACTAGTTTAGACTCTTCCAATCCAAACTTGTTCAACATTTCCTTGACATAATTTGGTTGTGAAATGAAAATAAATTTATTTGTTTGATTTATTTGTAGCCCAAGGAAGAAATTCATCTCCCCAAACATAGGCATTTCAAATTATTTTTGCATTTCTTCTGCAAAATTCTTACACATTTAGGTTTAACTTCATAAAGTAAACATATATTTACCTATTCTTAAAAACATTTCCTACTTATCTATACACCTTTGCTCTTATCACTAATTATCTATTCTTTAGAATGATTCTTCTGCACATACGTAGGAGTTTTAGGAGTCTTTTTCAGAGCTTCTTCCTCTTCAATTTTCACTTCTTTTTCTTTAGTTTATTATTTTTCTCTAAAAGAAGACTCATCTGATTCATATCCATCTATCACCACTAAATTATTTTATAAATATTCATCAGCCTTGACACTTGCAATCTCAAAAATATTTCTCAATATCTTGTTGTAGCATCGGTAAGATTTTCTTATAGTAGAATATCCAAGGAAGATACCTTCATCAAAAATTGCATCAAGCCTTCCTAAGTTTTCTTTTTCTCTTCTAATATAACATTTTATTCCAAATAATTGAAGTACTTGATAGTAGGGATCCTTCCATACCATAGATCATAGGGAGTCTTTGTGCTGTTTGCTCATACTTGAACTTTGTTAAGTATATAAAAAATAGTATGAATTGCTTATCTCCAGTTAGGAAGCGGCCATGCAAGCCAGTGAACAAATAGTCACACAGATAGAACATGTTAGGAAGTGGCCGCACAGGCCAATGAATGAACAGTCACGCAAACTATCGCTAAGTTGTAATATTTTCAAAGGAGTCCCTCGGGAACCCTTCAAAAGGAAGGAGGGTCCACTCAAGGGACACGTTGTTTGAAGAGTGAAGTCTAGTTGGGCTGTCCTCGAGCTAGACATAAGGATGAAAATTAGGTCTAGTCGGGCTACTCTCGGACTAGATGTGAGGAAGTGAAACTAGTCTAGTTGGACTTCCTCTGAGCTGATGTGAAGATGTGAAACTTGTTTAGTTGGGCTGCCCCTAGGCTAAACACCATAGAACTTATTCAAAGCTTTCGAAGGGGTCCCTATGGAACTCAACATGAAAATGAGGGCTCTACCAAAGGGACACACTTTACAAAAGCTATGGTCTTCTTTCTCAAATCAATTCATCATCAAGGAATTCAAAAGGAGGGAGATGCACCCATATGAGGGGAAGACTAAGATCGTTCCTGCTTCGGAAGAGGGTTTCCAAGTCCATTATTTATGAACCCATGATGAAGGAAACACGTTTCATTAGGGTTTTGAGTCGAGAAAGCAATTCTAATAGAGAAGTGTGTGAGGGGTCTTCAAGAAAAGATTCATTTGGCAACAAATCCATTTTTTTAAGATCATGAAATGTCAAAGAAAAATATTTACACATGAAAGAGACAACTAAATCAAAGAAGAGAGAAATATAAAGGGAAGGGAAAGGAAATAAATCACACACACAAAGGGCACAGGAGATCTAGTTTCGCGGGGTCATATCTGCCTTTATTTATATTTAATAGGTAACTGTGGTGCAATGTAATGTCCCCGATTTATCCCTACACTCTACAATTGGATTTAGCCTATTTCCCGAAACTCATAGGCTAAGTAGAATGGGAAATCTTACTATTTATAGTAATTCATGATACTGCTTAGTTGGCATACATATGTGGTTTCAGAAAACTTACTATTTATAGCAATATGCTATTTTTGGTAAGTATATTTATAGCAGTATCACTCTAGCAGCAACTCAATCTTTTGCAGTTCAGTTTGGCTTTCTGTTGAGTTGAAGTGAACTTACTATTTTTGGCAGTGGCTATTTCTAGTAAGTCTAATCTTGGCAGTATCATCATCTGCAGTTCAACTCAGGTCATCATGCTATTTGTGGCAATCCTTTAATTTCAGTATTGGCTTTGGTTTTGGTTATCTCCTTAGACTAAGTGTTATACTTAGTTTCATGATTTTAAGTTGTACCCCCATGCCTAGGAGTAATAACTTCATGTTTTTTTAAAAAGGGGACATTAAGGGGTCATGTTGAGCATTTAATGATTTATTAAATGTTTTATTGTTACAAAGTAAAATGGACGCCTAAAGGGAAGGGGATAATGTTTTATTATTTCACAATAAAGTGAATGGTTAAAGGTGCGTCTCTTGGGAAGTTGAAGTGATTCGACTTCTTGGAATTCAAAGTGTTTCATTTCCCATTGAAACTTATATATTGCTGCATTGTGGCGAGCTGATTATGTTATGTTTTGGAAAGCAAAGTTATGCTATTGGTTTGAAATCCAGAATCTGGCTAAGGGAGAGCTTAGCAATTCTATTCCACTCTTCAGGCCTAAAACTATGGTTCCCTAGATGATGGATCGAGAGTGTGCCTCATTTAGAAGTGCACATTGAGCCTCAATGTTAAAGATTCAGATGTTATTTCCAGATTTTATTATTGCTGATTCAGTCATGGCTGTAGGTGAAAATCATTAACAACTTTAAGGGTAATTCTAATTTGGTTGTGGGTATTTGTTCATCATAATCCTATGCTTGGGGTGACTCTTCCTACCAATTTACAGATTTTAGTTTGGGGTCTTTGATTTTATATGTCAAAATCGCCCCTCAAGGAGGGCCATACATTTCAGCTTGCATGGGGATTTGTGCCATAAATAAATAAGGGTGTTTTGAGGCTATTTCTTCATCTCAGCAGGGGCGCCTATCTTCTAGTTGATCATTGCACTTGGAATCACACATTTCAGAGGTATTTTGATTGAGTTGTGAGAAATTTATGAATTTCTATAGTTGCTGATATACATTTCTAAAATTACAATTCACTGATCAAAATTAGAATCAATTGTTGTTTTCCATCTCTCTTCTTCTTTTCTCGTTATATTCTGACAGGGAGATAATTTATAACAAGGTGCTTGAATATTGGTGAAATTGACATTGTAAATTACATCCTTCTCTTTTGTACAAGTTGCTAATAGTAGTACTATTTTAGTTTTATTATTGTTGCTCTATTTAATTAATTTCACACTAAGCACCCCTGGATGGTTTACCGCTAGTGAGGACAATTTGTTTTGTAGCCTCTTTCATACCCACTTCAAGTGGAGAATTCCCACGTTTCAGTGGATGCCTACCACAATAGAAGAAGTCTTTAATGTTGCAATATTTTCCCCCCACTGGTTGGTGGTAGCGTGGAAAGTTCATTGGCTGGTTATCCACCTTGTTGTTATTTCAATTCAGTAGTAGTACTCCACCATATGTTAGCACCTCGCTAGCAAAAGGATCTTGAGTGCACATCCTTGGTGTCGAGTTTAATATTTCTCTTTCAGTGTAATCTCGTACTTATTGATTCAATATATCCTAGGGATCCTTTGACCATATGCTCGCCCCTCCTCCTTAAGTGGTTTTAGGGAGCATACTTGGTTAGAGTTCTTTCATGTACATTTTGGTTATGCTAACCTTAATGGGTGATTGATTCTATTGTAAATGTTTGGTTTAAAAATAAAAAAATTGAGAGAGAATATTTCAGTGGTATCAGAGCATGTTTTCCTGCCATCCTGTGAGTTTTAGTGCTTCAGTTATCAGATGAGAGTCAGAGAAGATCGATACTACATCCGTAAGTAGAAAAAATTTTAGTTTCAGCTTCAAAAGTTTTTGAAGTTGACACTTTTTAGAGGTTTGTGAATCCTTGTCTTGTCAGAATAAGGCATGGCTAATGAAGAAGAGAGTAAATTGGCAGAGACTCTCTTTTTGGTTGGAAAGAGACTTGGCAAATAATTTCAGTCAAGGAGAAATGAAGAGAATATTCTTCATTTGTTAGAACAATGTTTGAGACAAGTGAAGCCATCACTTTCAAAGGAAATGCAGTTGGCATTAAATCTTGCAATTAATGTTTTGAATCAGCCCTATTGGTTGAGGCATCTAGATGATGAAACTAAGTTGTTGATTTCTTCTTGTTTCATGGAAGTGATAAGAATTGTGGAGCCACAATTGCCCTATGATGAAGAAACTATGAAGACCATATTAAGTATGATTGTGGAGATTTTTCAATATATGGATGAAACTGGGAGTGTTTTGTTTCCAAGAAGAGTTGTTGTCCTGAAGACATTTTCAAAAATAAGAACTTGCATCCTTCTGATAGAATTGGGGATGGAAAATCAGATTTACCATTTGTTTGATTATCTATCACTTTGACTTGGGGTGAGCAGGAAGAGGGGGTGTTTGCAGCTATTAAAAATTTTCTAATTGACACCATCAAAGAAGCTGATACTCTTCCCGAAAGTGTTCAAGTCCTTCTTAAGAATGCCTTTGAACGAGAAGAGTAGATTTCTCCAACTGCTGATTTGTTAGTCAAAGAAATTTTCAGTCATTGTGAAGAAAAATTAAAGCCATGTTTGAAGAAGACTATTGAGGACAAAGAGGAGATCTCTAAAGTTGAAGAGGAGGATGAAAGTTGGAACCCCTTTGAAGACATTGCAAAATTTGAATGGGTATCTACGGAGTTGCACTCATCTGGGCATTCTGTAGAAGAATGTAATGTGTCAGTGGAAGCTTTGAAGACTAGTGAGGTACTATTGTTTTCTATAGAGGAGAATAGTGAGTTGGGTTGTGTGAAGAAGCCTCATGTTGAAGATTCAAAGAAAGAACTTTTGGAAACAAAATTTGAAACAAAGATGCAAGAAGAGGCCATAAGTGGAGATTCAAATGAAGGAGAAGTTTGGTTAGTTGAAGATATGTGTTCAACCAGTGAATTGATTTTTCACAATTCCAAAGATTATTGGTTTGAAAGTCAAGTCAAGGAGGAGAAGAAGAAAGAGGAAGCTGAAGTCACTTCCCATTTCAAAGTTGATTTGATCAATTCTCTTGAATCAAGTGTAGAAGACAACATGGAAGGTGAAGCTTCTAGTAGTTATAAGCCAGATTTCTCTTCACCTGAAAACAAGCTAAGGCAAAAATCTAAGGAATTGGAAGGCACTATGGATGGAATGATGAAGAGTGTCCATCACATGCGAGACAAGTTGGGAAGTGCAGCTCAAATGATTTTTGAAATATTTGTCCATCAAAGCTGTCCTACAACATCTCAACCAGCATATGAAGATTGCAGTTCAAGCTCACAAACTACTGAAAATGGAATTCAAGTTTTGTCACAGCTTGATGAATTGCATCAACATGTTGAAAATTTGATTTATGTTGTGCCTAGAGGAGAGGATGTATGCTGCATTTCCATTGCTGATATGAAGTTCATTAAGTTTGCCTTGGAGAAAATCAAATCAAGTCTTTTGCACATCATTTGTGTTAAAGACAAAGTGGCCAAAATTGCCGACAAGGCATTGGAGTGTAATGAGCTCAACAAAGCCAAGTTGCAAGAAGTGCATGAGATTCTAATTGAAGTAAAGAATCAGATTTCTGCTGTACATTATTCATGGGAGCAAGAAAATAAAAGAAGAGCTGAGGAGCTTTAGGTAATTCTTGATGAGCTTGATCTCATACAAGAAACATATGAATTGGAATGCTGTCCTGAGAAACTGAAGTATTCAAACTCTCATCAACAAATTTTTTAGGCTATTGACAATTTGTGGTATGAAGAAGGTGCTAATAAGGTTTATGTAAATCCTCTTTTTGATATTGATGAAGGAATTTCTTCAGAGATTACTGAAGGAGGGAATTTGAGTTTGTCTTTCAGCATTAGAGAGTTGATACGAGAGTTGCATGAAGTTGAATCTACTGCTGCTCCTAGTGCACCCACTCAGTAAGAATTGGTAACTCTTGGAACACAAAGAAATGAAGACACTCTTATTGCTCATCAGCAAAGAGTTGATGGCCATGATGATGAAGGTTTTATTTATTTTTTGATGAGGATGCTTGTGAGACTCTTATCAGATTTTAGTTCATCACCATCTTCTCTTAGAGTGATAGATTTCAGAATTGTACTAGATGAAGGGTTCATGGAATCTTTTCAGCAATATATGACATAAAATTTTGGGTTCCATTTCTTCAACTAACATAGTTTTGTCGATTACTTCTTGGAGTTTCAAGAAGTGTTTATTCAAATGGAAAAAGAGAATTAGATGATTATGTGAGAACAATTCTCCGTTTCAGAAATGGTATTGCATTGTTGATAGTATGGGATCCTGGCATTACTTGGAAAAAAGATAATATTGAAAATTCTAAGAGGGATAAACCAGCACATTGTTTTCAAAATTTTGTTGAGATCATCAGCTCTTGTGTTGGGACTTGTATCCAATTGAAAGTTAGAATTTGGGATCCCAAGTATTTTCTAATGAAGAATGGTAAGCATAAAAAGAAGGTTGGTTGGAGAGATAAGTGTAAAAATTTCAGTTATATGATTGCTGCTACCTTCTTTTCCTATTATTGGATTTTTATTTCTGATCATAAATTGATGTTCTTGGATGGAAATATGATTGGAAGATGGTTTGTGGTGGCATTGGGACCTTTATTGAAGAAGCCATCCACCTTGTTCATGAATAGCTATGCCAATTTTAATGAGAAATTCTTTTGTTGCAACTGCTGCAGATTGTTAGGGATGCTGATTTTTCATAAATCAAATTTCAAATTGTCTAAATCAAAACTGTTAGTTGGTTGGTATTTCCATTTTCTGACCTTCTAGTCTACTACTAGGACTGATTTTGAGCCTTGAATGAGAAAAGGATTGTTACAGTGTAGCCATAATTCATGTATGGGATGTTCTCTAATGTTCAATAGTGGCCTTCTCTATGTTTTCTCCTATACTAGTGTTTGGGGCAGTAAGTTAGAAACTAATTTGGTCCACCAATTGGAGACTAATGAGGTGAAATTTGTAATATTTTCATGGATTCATCTCAGTTATATCAGTTTTTTTCAAAAAAGGCATTATACATCTTCACATATTTTTGAGGATGTGATGGGGGATCTCTTGCAAGGAGTTGCTCTTTCCTTTGCAAGAAGTGTTGGAAGAGTCACATATGTTTTCATGAATTTGTTTGGTGCTATGAGGAGTTATGATATGGAGCATGCTTTTGAATTGAGGAAATTATTTGCCTTACTGCTCATGAATGTGTTAGATTGTGGTCTTGTTGTTTTTGACTCCTTAGAGTTTTCAGGACATGAGATGCTACAAGTTATTTTTTACATCAGTTCTTTTAGGTCTATTAGTTTGGCTCTCAGATATGGTGACTCTTTGGGGTTACAAAGAGGGTTAATGCAGATTTGGAGTGTTGGTAATTCTTGTGTGATCAAAGTGATGCAGCATCAACATGGTGGGTTCTCTCAAAGATGGATTTGGGACCCCGAGATCCTACTTGGTATAGTATGGATCAAATAGTTTCCTTGGAGTGTGGTTACATTGCTTGAGGACAAGCAATTTTGGGAAGGGTGGACTGTAATGTCCCCGATTTAGCCCTACACTCTACAATTGGATTTAGCCTATTTCTAGAAACTCGTAGGCTAAGGAGAATGGGAACACTTACTATTTATATTAAGTCATGATACTGCTCAGTTGGCATATAGATGTGGTTTCAGAAAACTTACTATTTATAGCAATATGCTATTTTTGGTAAGTATATTTATAGTAGTATCACTCTAGCAACAACTCAATCTTTTGTAGTTCAGTTTGGCTTTCTGTTGAGTTGAAGTGAACTTACTATTTTTGGCAGTGGCTATTTTTAGTAAGTCTAATCTTGGCAGTATCATCATCTGTAGTTCAACTCAGGTCATCATGCTATTTGTGGCAATCCTTCAGTTTCAATATTGGCTTTGGTTTTGGTTATCTCCTTGGACTAAGTGTTGTACTTAGTTAATTTCATGATTTTAAGTTGTACCCCCACGCCTAGGAGTAATAACTTCATGTTTTTTTAAAGAGGGGACATTAAGGGGTCATGTTGAGCATTTAATGATTTATTAAATGTTTTATTGTTGCAAAGTAAAATGGACGCCTAAAGGGAAGGGGATAATGTTTTATTATTTCACAATAAAGTGAATGGTTAAAGGTGCGTCTCTTGGGAAGTTGAAGTGATTCGACTTCTTGGAATTCAAAGTGTTTCATTTGCCCATTGAAACTTATATATTGCTGCATTGTGGAGAGTTGATTATGTTATGTTTTCGAAGGCAAAGTTATGCTACTGGTTTGAAATCTAGAATCTGGCTAAGGGAGAGCTTAGCAATTCTATTCCACTCTTCGGGCCTGAAACTATGGTTCCCTAGATGATGGATCGAGAGTGTACTTCATTCATAAGTGCACATTGAGCCTCAATGTTAAAGATTCAGATGTTATTTCCAGATTTTATTGTTGCTGATTCAATCATGGCTGTAGGTGAAAATCATTAACAACTTTAAGGGTAATTCTAATTTGGTTATGGGTATTTGTTCATCATAATCCTATGCTTGGGGCGACCCTTCCTACCAATTTGTAGATTTTAGTTTGGGGTCTTTGATTTTATATGTCAAAATCGCCCTTCAAAGAGGGCCGTACATTTCAGCTTGCATGGGGATTTGTGCCATAAATAAATAAGGTTGTTTTGAGGCTATTTCTTCATCTCAACAAGGGCGCCTATCTTCTAGCTGATCATTGCACTTGGAATCACACATTTTAGAGGTATTTTGATTGAGTTGTGAGCAATTTATGAATTTCTGTAGTTGCTGATATACATTTCCAGAATTACAGTTTGTTGATCAGAATTCGAATCAATTGTTGTTTTCCATCTCTCTTCTTCTTTTCTCATTATATTCTGACAGGGAGATAATGTATAACAAGGTGCTTGAATATTGGTGAAATTGACATTGTAAATTGCAGCCTTCTCTTTTGTACAAGCTGCTAATAGTAGTACTGTTTCAGTTTTATTATTGCTGCTCTATTTAATTAATTTCACACTAAGCACCCCTGGATGGTTTACTGCCAGTGAGGACAATTTTTTTTGTAACCTCTTTCATACCCACTTCAAGTGGAGAATTCCCATGTTTCAGTAGATGCCTGCCGTAGCAGAAGAAGTATTTAATGTTGTAATCTTTTCCCCTCACTATTTGGTGGTAGTGTGGAAAGTTCATTGGCTAGTTATCCTCCTTGTTATTTCAATTTAGCAATAGTACTCCACCATATGTTAGCACCTCGCCTGCAAAAGAATCTTGAGTGCACATCCTTGGTGTCGAGTTTAATATTTCTCTTTCAGTATAATCTCGTACTTGCTGATTTAGTATATCCTAGGGATCCTCTGATCATATGCTCGCTCCTCCTCCTTAAGTGGTTTTATGGCGCATTCTTGGTTAGAGTTCTTTCATGTACATTTTGGTTATGCTAACCTTAACAGGTGATTGATTCTTTTGTAAATGGGTTGGTGCAAGAAGTTGGGTCCACGAAGAGGGGAAGTTTTGGACGAAAAAAAATTCTCGCGCAAAACACATACGCGTTTTTAAAAAATGCATACGCATTATGCATCGCATACGCGATCCTAAATCAGTAACGCGTACATGTTATGGTTCGGGTTACAAACCTAAAATGCGTACGCGTTTCTAAAGACTATTTATTTTTTTAAATAAGTGACTACGAAAGTCATTTTTACAGCCGACTTTGGAGCACTAGGACAACAAACAGCAGATAGCGTACGCATTTTGGACGGCCGAAATCTGCTAAATTTTCACTCTCACCTCCTCCAGTCAACACACCTGACCTCAACGACCTCCAGGTTGGTTGAATTCTACAATATTTTTGCATTATAATTGCTATTTAGCTATTTTTGTTTTATAATTGCTATTTAATTATTTTTGTTTAGTTTGCTTTAATTTAATATTTAATAGTTTTTAAACTGCATTTAATTAACCGAAAACATCAATGAAACAAACAACATAAAATTTTAAATCGAAAACCTAAATTTGACACATTTAGTTTTGAAATTTAAAACCCTAAACTGTAGGTTCTAAAAAACTAATTTACTCAGACCGTTAATCTTTGAACCTAAACCCTAGAAAACGTAAACTAAAACCCTAGAAAACGTAACATAAACTAAAACCCTAGAAAACATAAACTAAAACCTTAGAAAACGTAAACTAAAACCCTAGAAAACAGAAACTAAAACCTTAAAAAACGTAAACTAAAACCCTAGAAAACATAAACTAAAACCTTAGAAAACGTAAACTAAAACCCTAGAAAACATAAACTAAAACCTTAGAAAATGTAAACTAAAACCCTAGAAAACGTAACGTAAACTAAAACCCTAGAATTTACGTAAACTAAAACCCTAGAAAACGTAACATAAACTAAAACCCTATTTGTAGGTTAAAATTAGGTTAAATCTAGGGTACAATTAGGGTTTGGCTTAAACTTTAATATATATTGTATAGTTAGATTTCAAAATTACAATTAGGGTTATGATTAGGTTTACTTGTTTAATATTAAAGAATTCAATTACCTACTTCTAGGGTTAAAATTCATTCTAGGGTTAGGGTTCTAAGATAAATATTCGGTAAGGGTTGAGGTTAGGGTTTGTATTCAACTAGGTTTAGAGTTAGGGTTATATTTTTATTAGGGTTAGGTTTAGGATTATGAAATTATGAATTAAAATTTAAGATGCAGGTTAGGGTTGGAGTTAGAATTAGCCCCGTCAATTGGTGTAGGGTTCTAGGGTTGGGGTAAAAATTAAATTAAGAGTCTAGGGTTAAATGGTTGTAATTTTGGTGAGAGTTAAACATTCAATCAATATTTAATTAGGTTTATGATTAAAAAGTTTATATGCATTTAGGGTTAGTGTTCAACTAAGGTTATGATACCCGATTTAATTACAATTAGGGTTAGAGTTTAAGTTAGAATACATTAGGGTTCAAGTTATAATTAGGGTCTATGGTTCAAGTTATAATTAGCCCGTCTATGGTTCAAGTTAGAATTAGTGTGATAAAAATTCTAATATAAGGCAACATATCCCTAGATGAAATCGTATTTTAAAAAATTCTTCATCTATATCGATTAAATTTTTTATCTTAAACTTGAAAAATAAGGATTTAAAAATCATGAATACTAGTGGAACTTTTTAAAACACATAGGGTTTTAGTCTTATTTCTTCAATTTTTGTTTCTCACAATCTTAGTTTTGAAAGAGTTTATTTACAAACTTATATAACAATGGGGTCTTTAGGTGTGATCAACAAAGTTTATTTTTAGTAGAGATAATTGTGAGGTATCACAAGACAATGCATTTCCCTCAATTTGTTATAACAACCATAGAATTTTAGTCATAACATATTGAATTTTCATTTGCTTCACTCTTGATTCAACATAATCTAGGTCGATTGTTACCATTTTGTCAAAAGGGACCGTCCTAGAACAACAACTTATAGATTTTCCTTCATTATTATTACTCAAAATTTAAAAAAATCAAGAAATTAAAATGTATAACTCTAAATTCTATAATTGGTGAAGGATTGGGTTGCAAAATTTCTTGGATTTGACCCTACCGAATTGGTAGTTTGGATTCCTTATTTTTTTGCATAATTATTACTTTTAATCACTATAATTTTTATTTATTTGCATCCTTTAAGTTTCATGTAGTATACTGTTTAATAATTTATTATTAAAATAATATTTAATTCTCATACCTTTTATGTCTCTCATATGAACAATATTTTGTGTTCTATGGTAACTCCTATTATCGTTTCCCCTTTTCAAATGTACCATGATTCCTATGTTTCTATTATTATATGTTTAAATGTATTCTTAATATGTTTAAAAGTATCCTTATAACCAATTTTTTTAATTTCTAGATCTTAATGGTTATTACATTATTCTAATATACATAGACACTAAACCCTACATTCTAAAATATGAACACAAACCCTTACCCAAAACTCAAATTGTAAACCACAAATTTGAAAATTTCAAAACTTGTACAAACTTAAATTATAAACTTTAAAATGTGTACATGCTATGGATTTTTAATGAACATTATTGATTTTTTAATGATAAATCAAATGGTCTTCAAATGAATTGCATTTTGGATCTGTGCATGTTCAATGTGATTTTTAAATAGTTCTTTCAAATTGTCTGCATTATTTAATTAGTTTGTTGATATATATTTTTTAATTGTTTAACATGTGCAGTTGCCATTTGGTTGTACATTCACATGGATCCACTATTTAGCATTGAGGATTTTATGCCTGAACCACATATTCCTATAGATCCCATAGATCCTAACCCACCACCACCAGAAAACCCCATTCCTCCTAACCCACCACCACCAGAAAACCCCATTCCTCCAAACCCTCCACCTCCTAACCCTCCACCCCCTATAGTAGACCAGGATCAGTTGAGAGAGAGCATTAGGGAAAATCTTATAGTCATTCAAGAAAATATAGATCTGATAAAAAATGAGCCTAGAATTCCCCCCCATCTCTCATGGTTTGCATCTACGATGCAAATTATTGTCGATTCTGTTCGATCTATTGATGCGGATCTAGATAGGTTCCATCAATGGAGAGACAAGAGGAGACAATTCTATGCAGATGGATTGTCTTATAAATAAATTAATGACCTTAAAATTACCAAAGAAGCCATGTGCCAGTATTTTTTTAACCCTCAAACTAGCCAACCAATTCCATCCACCAAAAAATGAATTTCAATTTTATGGTGTAGGCACCCCTTGATAGCTACACATTTTTGGGATAGATGGTGGATGGTGTTTGATACTCCACCACATGGCAATTCTGAGGTGCCCCTATACTTTTTGAGAAATTTATGGGCAGAGTTTGAGTTGGGTTTAAAACCCAACTATTTTGATATGAGGTCATTTTAGGGAGCTGGGCGTGGCATGCCCCAACATAGATTAGGAGCATGTGTTGATCCTCAACGACGTGCTCCAATTGCTCCTATTGTTCCTCCTGCTTCTCCTAGTGTTCCTGCTGCATTTCAGCAGCAAACCATGCTATTGACATTAGGAGCATTGAGTTCACTTTTAGGACATCTCACTCATCAGACTTCACACGCGGCGGCTGAAGTGGTCAATAGAGAGCATGGAGGCTCCAGCAATAGGAATACTCAGGCATCCACTTCAGGTGACCCACCTGCGTCTGAGACAGAGTCATTTTTGGATTTACTATATTCTGAGCATCATCTTTCATAGGTATGTTCATCTTTTGAACTTAATATATTTTTTTGGAATGTGCAAAATTCATGTTTAAATAATAACATCAAATTATATATATAATACAATATTAATTCAATAAGTGTTTGGTGTAGACGCATGATCAGACAATGCCTGAAACTCAAAATGATCATGTGTATATGTTGAGTGTTGTAGATATGGGCTCACCTTTTGGTCAGGTACTTAAACCAATATATATTAAATTTAGTTTGTGTGGATATATATATCTAATTTATTTTGAATGTTTACACATGATGTGTGATTAATATATATTATATCTAGATGCAGGGAGGTCAAATGAGCATGCCTAGTGCTGACCAAGCACATGTTGTGGTGAGCGCTCCCGAGTCATCATCAGCTCAGGTGCGTTCTTTCAAAAAGTTTGTTAAGTTTGAATTAAATACACATCATAGATCTAATTGAATTTTTACATTTACATACACATTCGTGAATGATCTATACAAATTGTTGTACATATATATGCAGGCATTTCATGAGACACCCATTGCAGGTGCACCTGAGACATCATCAACATTTATGCATGGGCAATCTCAGGTGTGTGATCTTGAGGTCATATCATTCAAGGTTGTAAACTTTACTAAATATCCTAAACAATTTTTACGGATCTTTTAAATATATATATATATATATATATATTCGAGGTTTTAACATATTGATTGCTTTATATGAATATGCAGGATATAGTAGATCAGGCATTTGAATCTTCTCAAGTGACAGTTATGCTACCCGTTGAACAAAATGTTCCAGTAGATCCACATGATCATATGGTAAATTATTCATGTCTTAAAAATCATTTTTATTGTATTTACTAGATATTTAATTAATTTATTTTTATCCAAAAGTTTATATTTTGTCAGGTTTAAATATGTTTAATTATATCAAAATTTATAAATAAATTTAAATCTAATTTCAAGTTACTTGTACTCTTTTACAGCATGATGTAGGTACATCTAATCGACCTGGAACAAAGAGGAGACTTGATTTGTCTGATCAGCCTGATAGTTAAATGATTTGTTGGACTTGACATATACATATTTTTGTTTATTTATATCAGATGACTTTAATGTGATGATTATATATATGCAGTCAATTATGATCATGTTATGTTCATTTTGATGATTATATGCACTCATATGTATATGTAGATCTAGATATTTTATCTAATTTTCAAGTAATACATGCACTAGATATAAATTCTTATCTCTACAATCAAATTTCATAAATATATAATTTATCACATGGTTAAAGGTGATAAATTTAAATATTCCTTAAATAGTTTAGATTATATTCATAATAAATTAAGAGCTCGCGTAATTTTAACTATTTACCAATTCTAGAAAATATTTGAACAATTATATGAAATGTATAATCTATAAAATTGGAATGAGATTTTTAAAATGCTACTAATAAGTTAATTGAAAATCATACAACTATACAACATGATGAAACATATATGTGTGCACATGTATATCCAATTATTTAGCTTATCAATTTTTACGTGAAGACCAAAAATTGATATTTACATAGTCTCTTGATAAAATAATTTTTCAGTGACAATCACATGGTAGACCGACTTGATGAGAACCTGCAAAAATAATTAATGTAAACTGTAAGTAGTTCTATAATTTTTTTGATTCATTTAAGTAAATATATAGTAAAATTTACAAAATTGGATCTTATAAATTTCATAAAAATTCAAATGATGTTTTCCATAGGATGGATGAATGGGATGCATGTCATGAACCCTAAGGTATGGCTTAATGGGTCCTATGAGAATGGCTTAAGGGGAATTATGCGAGTGACTTAAGGGATGCAAGATTGTGGAATAAGGGTACATGTAAGAGGATATGACTTAAGGGTCCTAAACCCTTAACCCTAAACCCTAAACCACGTGACCTAAATCCTAGGAGATCAACGCTAAACCATTAATCCATATACATTTGTTATTCTAAGCATCACATCAACCCTAGAAACCCTAAACCCTAAACCACGTAACCTAAATCCTAGGAGATCAACCCTAAACCATTAATCCATATAAATTTGTTATTCTAAGCATCACATGAACCCTAGAAACCCTAAACCCTAAACCACATGACCTAAATCCTAGGAGATCAACTCTAAACCATTAATCCTTATAAATTTGTTATTCTAAGCATCTCATGAACCCTAGAAACCCTAAACTCTAAACCATGTGACCTAAGGGGATGGCTTAAGGGGATGTCTTAAGGGGTGTTGAGAGAGTGACTTAAGGGGATGCAAGAGGATGGATTAAGGATAGATATACATAGGAATGAATTAAGGGGAATTAATAGAGAGACTTAAAGGGGATGCAAGCGGATGGATTAATGGCACATACGAGGATGGCTTAAGGGGATATGAAATAAATTATAAACTTTTTATAAAATGACAATGAGTTAAATTTAGTTTTATATTTATACTCTCAACTAAATGTATCTACAACTATATATAGTTACTTGTCTATAGATTCGAATTCCATTGTAATAAGAGTGCATCTCCTCTCTTTTTTGTATCAAGGGAGACCTGAAACAAAAAATGATATAAAACTTTAATAAGGAAATGAATTTAAAGACATATATATATATATCAATTAAATATATACATACAACTAGATATAATTACCAATATTTATTTACTCTGTTGTACCATCCACATCCTCTCTTTTTTGTAATGCATCTATGATTGTCTCATGATCATCCATTGAAAGTGTCCATAAAACTTTATTAGCAGGCCTACCGTGATATCTAACTAGTTTTATATTGGTTGCCAAAATCAAATGTGAATAATGTATAATCTTCTTGTGTCTTTCATAATCTTCAAATGCAGGCAAGCCATTCTTTCTTACCAAATATTTTTGAAGCCAGGTGCCAACAACAACGACTGAACCAGTTGGATACTCAAAGTTATCATCATCCACTCTAGGATGTACCAACTTATATTTTCTCTCAACACATCTAGCCAACCAGTACTCTGTCTCCTCTTCATTCCCCTCGGGTGCAACAACAACATACACATGTCCTACAAAAATAGATAAAAAATTCAATAAAGAGCATGACTTATATTTAATTCATGTATATAAACATGCATACATATAAAATTCATCTCAATAAATAATGTACCTTCTTGTACAAGATCAGAAACACGGTCATAATCATCTGATGTGAATGCTTGATTATCTTCAATTATTGTTCCATGTTGAACATGTGTCGATGTAGGTGTCAAGGCTCTTTGTTGCCATTGTTCAACCCATTCCATATTTTCACAAGCCTCCCAATCACCTGCAATACAAAATTGACAAAAGCATGCCAAATCCCTTGTCCATATTGTCCATGTGTTTGCATTCGAACTCTTAAATGAATGCCATTTTGTAGATCCATTAATTGTTTCACAATCTTGTCGAGAACAAATATCATTTTCTTCAACTAACCAAAAGAAGCGGTGAATTATTGAGCTCTCACTTACTCTTGTAGATAATTTGGTATTGCACCAATCTACAATTGCATGTGCATCTCTAAATTTTGCAGCATCCTCAAATTTTAGTTGCTCTCTAGCAAGAGCTCTTTTCACACATGCACCTGCTCCATCGTGTTCTCCCTTACCATGACCGGCTTCAAAAAAACTCCATATGTGCTGGATATTATTTTCCTTATGAACTCTACATAACCAATAAAACATCCTAGCATTTTTGAATTGACCCGTGCAATTATCTGACCATATGAGATGTTCTAGCAATTGAATTCCTCTTTCTTTTAAATTTTTGTAAAATATATCAAAACAATATTGAACAAACTCAGATGAATGTAATCGATTATCACTTACATAAAAATGGTACTCTCTCAAAAAATTTCTATTATCTTCTCTACTATCATCTGCATGTCTATAAACAATATGAACAAAAATAGATACTTGCACTGAATTATAATACTGTGATTGAATTTCTTCTTGTGGAGCAAGAGTATAATTTTCAGCAAAATCAACAACCGACAATATAGTTCCAATTGGGAATGTGTTTTTACATAAACGAAATTGATTATCAAGCCAATGAGCATACTGAGAGTGTTGAACATATTTAGGTACAATCTTATCTTTAAATTCTTTAATAAATGCATGCACAGTATTTTTTTCCATAATTAGCTCACAACGTTTTCCAGTTTTTCCATCTTTTAAAGAATACTCAACATTTTTGAATCTTTTTACATCTACTAATTGTTGTCCAAATTCATTTAAACTACTTTCATGCATACATTCACCTAATAATGAAAAGTTAGCACATCTATCACATTCTCTAGAAATACATGATTTTAAATAAAATAAGTTTCCGTTAGAGGGTTCGCAAAACAAACCTGATATAAAATCTTTGATTCTTTCAGGTGGCATATTAACACCACAAATGTCCTGCATAATTTGGTTAACATGCAAAGTGCATCGTATATATCAAAAACTATCATAATAATAATGAAATTGTACATGAGTCTTACAACAACAAGAAATTTGTTGCTTATTAATTCTAACATACCAAGGTTTACACTTTTCGAATGATCTTTGACTTATTTTAATATTCAATGGTAAGATTGAAGCATCTAAATTTTTTTTATATAATTCAGTTTGAGTCATATCTAAGAGATGCTTTGGATGAGGTACACGAATTTTGGAACCCACCCTTAATTTTAAGACATCTCTAATGTTAGGTGATACTCTTGTATTATCATGCCAAAATTTATCGATTAAAGATTTAATTTCATTAGTTAATTTCATGTCTGATCTTGGGAGTCTACCACTAAAACTCCAACATTGATTAATTGGATCATTTTCAATATTTTCTCTTCTTTTAGTAGCTCTAATCAAAGTTTTGGGATTTACTTTTATACATTTACTAATCCTACTTAACATTCTTTATTTGAAGTTGCTTTATCAACTAAAGCAGTTGTTATTGCACGACGAGCCGCATTTTTATCTTTAGATCGACTTTTCTTACCTATAAAATCAATAGCATTAGCAACACTAGAAATGACTTGTTCTACTGAATCATCTTTCTCTTTTGGTTTTACAAAATTACCTAATTTTTTCATCACTTTTCTCATTTTCCACATTCTCATCAATTGCACCATGAATTGACATTGGAATCCTAATTTCTTTCTATAAAAGAACATTTTATATATTTTATTTCCATAAGTTCTAATTTGTCTCCAAGAAACTTTACCACGAAGGCTATCTAACACATCTTTTTCAATTGTAAAAAAAACATTTTCATCTTCATCCATACAAGGGGTTTCATTTTCATTCACACAAGGGGTTTCATTTTCATTCACACAAGGGGTTCCATTTTCATTTTCAAAAGTAAAAAAGATTTCATTCTCATTTTCATCAATATGAGGGATTTGATTAGCATTTGCATTCTCATAAGATATATTTTCATAATTTTTTTGTTTTTGCATTCTTTCAACCCTATAATTATTGATATCATCAATGGTGTATCCAGCTTCATCTAAACAAGCAAAATCAATATTATCAAGACTTGGGTTTGAAAGAATACCTGGAGAGATTGTTTGAATAGGTGCATTTTCCATATCATTGGGAGGTGGATTTGAAGACATACCCGAAGCTGTTTGCATATGTACTGTTTCCATATCATTCAAAGTTGTAGTTGAAGACATAGTTGAGTTTCTCTCCATAATTGTATTTTCTTCTATATTCACCATCTCCACATTTGCATCATCTACATTCATTTCATCATTCATGACTTTCTCTTCAACATTCATTGAAGTAGATGCTTCCAAATTTTTCATTTGATGAATTTTTTCTCTTCTATCTTTTTGTCTTTTTCCCTCCATATCTTTATTTGCTTGAATTTCTTCGGGTGTCATTGACATTCTACACTTTTTTCTTTGTCTTTGTTTTGATCCCATGGTTACAAAACCCTTTTTGATGAAAAAACAAATGATTTACTTGTAACCAATTTTCAAATTTTTATCTCCTTCAAATATTCAAATAACACTTTGTACAATGAAGATCCTTTCTTCTTTGAACTTTGAAGTACACAAAAATATCATGAATACATCCAAATTTTTTTTTTTGAATCTTCATGTAAATTATTCTTGTACTTGATTCCACTTCAGAAAATTCAACCTGCACTTGACTTTTCAACCAATTTGCAATAGAATATGCCCTGCACAAGACAAATTTGTAATAAAAAAAATAGAAAATCGAACTTGCGGGCCGTACTGCAGAAAAAGAATGTTGCAGAAAAACCATACTGTATCAGAAAATGTCAAATCAGGATAAACGGATATATTATGAAACACGTACGCATTATGAAACGCATACGCGTTCTTAAAAGGAACGCGTACACATTTCATAATGCGTACGCGTTACCTTTACCCAACGGGTAAAAACATAACGAGTACGCATTATGAAACGCGTACGCGTTACCTTTACCCAACGGGTAAAAACATAACGAGTACGCATTATGAAACGCGTACGCGTTTTGTTCCAATAACGCGTATGTGTTATTAAAAAATTTGTTTTCCAACCCGCTTGGAGACTTGGTTTTAGGTTCGGGAAAGCTTTGGCAATCCGAGCCTTAGCCTTTGACTTGCAACTAAAAAACTAAGGCAGATTGAAGAAGAATGTTCAACTTTGACAATATGGTGGATGAATTTTTTTTCTGAATCAATCTATAAAATTAAAACCCATTACAGAACATGATGTCTAGTTTTTATATATATAATTTTTATTAAGATTGGTTTATATTTTCTATTTTTTAATTAATTTCAAAGCAAACTAGTAATTAAACTTGAAATATCAGACTTTTTTTGTTTTTTAATAACTTTTTTTTGGTTAAAGTTTTTAGAAAAAAAATTATATGACATCAATCTTTAGACAATTCTTTACACAATGAAAAAAAAAAATTCAAAAAAAGTTTAGTTTAGGTCAAATTATGCTGTCCGTACACGTTGATTTTTAAAAACAACAATTAAGGCCAATAAAAATTAAATAATAAAAAAAATATTCAACAAAAAATTACAAAAAAAATTCCTCATCAATCTTCATGTTGTTAGCTCTCTTTCCCCAAAAGGAATTAGTAAAATACTTTTATTTGATTCAAAAAGTGTTGTCCGTACACGTGCATGGTATGGTAAAAAAACAGCGACTTTTAAAAAGTGGTTTTTATAGATCTTTATCAAAATTTAGTTTCTACAATTTGGGTATTTGAATAATTTACATATTTATAAACTAGATTCAAATCTCTAAATTTCATATTACAGAATTTTTTAAAAATTCATTGTGTAAGTGCCTCAAATTTTCAGTTCAAGTGTGACAAATTCTGAAAAACAGCAAAAACACTTCCACTTTTTGAGCTTTTTGTGGACCCAACTTCTTGCATCAGCCCAAATGTTTGGTTTAAAAATAAAAAAATTGAGAGAGAATATTTCATGCGAGGTGAAAGATAATCAATCCCCAAATACATAAGGAAGAATGCATAAAATACAAAGTAAAATAAACAAAATTGGGTCATGGAAGGAGGCCTAAATGCCCCTGAAGCTTTGCATCATCCCCAATTTACTGAAAGTGAATCACAAACATGGAAGAGTGAAGATAAACATAGAGTAAGGTCTATAATACAAACACCATGCTTGTATGCAAGCACCAACAGGGGTGACGAAGGTCATCCAAGAACATATAGCACAATCACGGGGGAACACGTCACAACATACATGCACATCTAATCTAAAGATAATGAAGAGGGTCTCCCCCTAACACTAGTCAACTAGGAGGTCGTCAACTTCTCACTCTAGATCATCATAGGGGGGAGGATGATGAGCTTGCAATAGTGTAATGTTAAGGGGAGGAGCTTCTGATCCCTCGCAACAAGGGCTAAGGCAGAGGGACCAATGACGTATCCATCACTCAACTCTTGTGGGTCTAAGGTCAATTTTTTTTTGAATATTTTTGACAAGGTCAAAAATTCATCCACCGACTTAAACATACACTTGAAGAGAGTTCCATGTTTCACCTCGGTGGACATAGGAGTTCATACCCAAGGTTCACAGCTAAGCTCAATGAGAGACTCGAGAGCGTTGACAAAATCAGGGGAGGCAGGAGCTGGTTTCATCACTAGGATAAAAAAAGTCAGCATGGGGCTACCTTTCAGAGGAGGTAGGCTCTTCTTACGTCCTCCATTGCTGGAGGGGCCACTCTCTACCTTCTTCTTCATTGGAGGAGGTGAAATCCCCACATATGAAGTAAGGTGGATGGAAGAAGATAGAACTTCGGTGGATATGACCGATGTATTAACCATATCCATGGGTTTTGGGAAAGGCGAGAAATTCGGAACGAAAGTCAGTAGAGGTGGCTTCACAAAAGGAGTGATGAACACATGCACCTTTCTCAGCGCATGTGTGCTCACAACCGGATCCAAAAGAGATTAAAAAGTGGTTAGATCAAAGGTAAAAGAGGGGAAAGAGGAGGTGTCATATTCTCTTCCTCTTGCTATGAAGAGGCTTGCTCAGCTAGGAGAGCCTTTTGTCGATGCTTACGCTCATGCACAAGGTGGTTTCTACAACTCTTCAAACTAGAAGCCAAAAATTGTGAAGGGATGGAAGGATTCTGCTTAGCCATGGGAGTGTCCTCCATTGCTGTTTCTAGTGGAAGGGAAGACTCTTGAATGGGAGTAGAAGGAATGGGCTCGAAATCAATAGGGGGAATTGACACTAGTGCTTTAGCAGCATGCCTCTTCTTGTTCACTGTTTTGGGGATAGGAACAAAAAGAGTCAAAGGAGATAGAGACAAAGAGGACTCACCATAGGGGATTTTTGTCTTCCATACCGAATGGGCCTAGGCTTCGTGGGTAAGACAAGAATCTTAAATGTAGGATTCTTGGCCTTTCGCCAAGTGGGCATGATGGGATTATCACGTAAGTGCGAGAAAAAAGTAGATGGCACCACGATAGGGCGAGAGGAAGCATCAAGTTGAGTAGTGGAAGGGGAAGAAGGAGGATCTCAGGACCAATTTTCTTCTTCTCTCCTATGTGCCTTGGCAGCATCATTGTTAGATTTTAGGCAAGCTCTATGTGAAACAACAAAAGGTGAAGGAGGGAACCTCACTTTCAGCGTAGCACACCCTTTCTTATAGTTTTGATACCTATGGTCTAGGAGGTCCTTCCTAGGTAGGAGAGGACCAAGAGACACATGCCAAAAGTAATATAGGGTATAGCTTCCACGTGCAACCGGTGGTCTATAATCGATGTCATGGATAACATGTACCAAACCTCCATGAACAAACTTCATGCATTTGTGCACTATTGAGGGAACTGCATTCATAGCTACCAACCATGGGATACCTAGCTTCACTATGAAGAGTTCAGACCCCGGGATGATATCAAACCCAAGGCTCATGGATTTAGGCCCAACGAGGACCGATAGGACAATACTTCCTATAGGAGGTACAATTTTTTTGTCATATGTGTAGATGGTACTCTCAGGCGTGTCATATCCATCCTTATGCAGGAAGCTAATCAACATGATCTCCTCAGTGAGAATCCCATTTTGGGGTTTCCATCTCCATGGACAACCAAGTTGGCAATGATAGGAATAAAGATAAAGAAATGAATATAATCTATGTAAACAAAAGACACTACAAAATAGTATGTGCTTACTCAACCAGGATGATAGAGAAGATGAGAGGAGCTTACCACCTTCGTCCAAAGTTCTCAAGGCTTGTGGAGGAGAAAATGAGAGGAACTCAAGCCTCTACTACAATGGTGTATTTCCTGCACTTGCACTATCAGAGTGATGGAGTGGTAGATTGTTTTAATGGAGTGTGAAGTGCTGCTACAAAGCTTGTGGATAGATGCTCAAAGCATGGAGAGATTGTGTAAGCTTGTGAAGAAGATCAGCCAACCTTTTCAAAATGGGAGAAGAGATGACGAATATGAAGGAAAAGGGTGAAAAATGACAATATTCGGGCCGACTAGCCGAAGAGGAGTATTACACTTTGAATTCCAATTGAAACTGTAATGTCTATACAATCTCAAAGTGCAAGAATCTACCGAGGACGTAAGAGTGTTGTGCGGACGTCTGTGCACCGCATGGGCATCCTTGAAAGAAACGCCCCCACCGACACACAAATAGGGCACCAAATGTGATGTGGACAACGGGCTTAAGTGGAATTAAGCCTCCACCTTAGGTTTTCTAAAGTGCAAGCCTGGGGTTAAAGGGAATTTGTGTTATGGGTGCAAAATCATGCTTATACAATTATTTACCTTCCATTTATACTGACCTAGATTGGGATACAGACGACCTGCTATAGGTTGACTCACATGTGCCTTACTAGTATTTTTCTTTGTTTTGTTTTTCATGTTCTTGTATGTGTTTGCATGTGTGTAATGTGATCCCCTATGATATTTTTTTGATGTATCTCTCTCTTTTTGTGCATTCCTCTACATGTACCTACATTCTTCTCTATGTCGTAAAAATTTATCTTTTTCATTGGTCTTGCATTTTCTTTTTGGGGATGACACAAGGCATTGAGACATTTAGGTCTCTTCCATGTTGATCCAAAATATTTCATTTTATCTTTTTTCATTTGTCTCATGTTTTCCATATTGACGTGAAAGGCTTTCCCTTTGTTTTCACTCTCTTTGTGTCGTTCTTCCAATTTTATGAGTATTTGGGGAATGATGACAGTTCTGAGCTCTTAAACAATATTGTAGAAAAGACATACTGACATCGAATCCATAGACCCCTTATTTATTTTTGGGGGAAACCCTTCCTTCCTTTTTCATGACGTAGCTTTATTTTAGAAACATATGACTCAAGGCATATGGTTTTTTGAGGAAATTTCTCATGTCTTTGGAGTAAACATTGGCTACTTTAAATTAGTTTCTCATAGAAATGGTGTTAGCAACCGCTTTAAAGTTGGGGCATACATCAATAACATATTTCAAAATTTTAGAAATTTCATGGATTGATTTTCTTTTTTCTTGTGACATGTTCTCTTCTTGGTGGTGTCATTGGGTTTGACGTCTTCCAAGAGTGCGATATTTCTAAGCCTATGATTTCACTTAGTGGCATGATGCGAATGAGGCATCCCATAAGTGAAAATTTAATATTCCTGACTAGTCCTCTCTTGGAGACATTAGGCACGATGTTCCCTAAGAAGAAGACCTTACATGAACAAAGCAAAATCCCCTTTAATAAAAACCTATAGACAAAACATTCAAAAGCATAGCATTGTGGTGCCTTATCAAAGTTTTCAGGAGGATAACTTCGGTATGGTATGGAAGTCTAATATGATTCTCTTTTTCCACCTTTTTGGGACAACTCACCTAGTGGATGGCCTAAGGTTCCACTACCCCAAAGTCAGCACACCTGTTACAGAAAAAAACCTAGACCTAGTCCACATCGTATTGGACAAACTATTGAAGCTTGATCCTTATTTTGGAAAAACAACAATGTTCCACATTGTGTTGGAATGATCGAAGATTGATCCTTTGTTTTCCTTTGTTTTTCATTTATTGGTCTTTGATAGGGTATGATTACATATCTTTGACATTTCTGCATACATAAGTGTCTTGAATGTCTACTTTAGTGTGAGTTTGACATGGGGGAAAACTCTCACTAAAGTGGGGGCAAAATGTAGTGTCAAAAAAAGTAATCCTTTTCACATAGATGGGGAATGAGTAATTAATGACAAAATATACTTAATTACAGTGCCTTATTTAGGGTGTTGTAAATTTTTTCTTACACTTTCACACTAATCTATGGATTTATTAATTAATTGAGGCTAATTAGAGATTAATTGGCCCCTTAAATTCAAATCCAAGCCTTATTTATTATATTTTCTGAAGGATAAATCTTGACACTCATTGATAATGTTGCATAACACTTAATTTGGCAAGGTTTGAGTCCTAGGATAGTAACCTGGGACCCATTCACCACCTAGAAAATGGGTCCTCACTACGTCCTAGGACCCTCTTTTATATGTTATTTCATCTCCTCAAAACTTAGTCCTAGCTAACTGTGCTAGGACCCATTCAACCAAGGTGGAAAATGGGTCCTCCTTAACTAAGGACACCCCTTTTTGAACTTATTCTTGGTGGGATTTTAGTGATTTTGAATCCTAGATATGATGTTGGCTTGTGTTATTTGAATTTCAAGATTAATTCTTAAGATAAGTATAAATATAAGGTTAATTCACATAGTTTCATAACTAGAAGATCTAAGCATTCAAATATTCAAGCATTATAGAAAACTTATGATCAAGAGAGAATTTCAAGAGCATTACAAAGGAATTCAAGGGAAGATTATCAATGTTTTATTACATCAATTAAAGATCATATCATCATGTCAAATATTTAGTGCATCATGCATGTAGTTTAAATTATGTGCTGATGTAGCATTGGAGATCCAAGTTGAGCATTATTTCACATCATATTCAAGATCAAGATCTACATTCTTCATAGCCACTTCATTTTTGGTTTTTGATTTACATTCCAAATTTTCATCCAAGGTATCATTGCTTCATGTTCATGTTTCATTGTTTCATCATAAGGTTTAATTACCTAAACAAGGTTTGACCAAGGTAAACCCCTATTCCATAACTAACAACAATTTTTGTTCTCTCTTAATGTGTGATTGCAGGTTCTAGATCAAGGATATTTGAAGAGAAATATTGGAGAAAAGTTGTCAAGATTAAAAAGATACGAAAGTTTTCATCCTACTTGCAAGATCACGAAAAGTGCTCTACAAAATTTATTTCCAACTTTCGGGAGCTGATCACCTGGGATTTGAGATTGCAGAAATCAAGGAACATGACCTCAAAAGTGATTTTCTAGAACCCTAGTAGTGATCCATTCACCACTGAGCGAATGAGTCCTTAGTGAACTCCAAAAACACACTTTTTCAACAAGGTACACATTGTTTCAACATCTGAAAACCTTCCTCATTGCTGTCATAATAGTTATGATTGAGTTTTTCTTATTATTTAGGAATTTTTCCTCTCATAATTGAATGAAACATACCTCCCTAACTAAAAAATAGGTTCATCCATTTGGTGAATCCCCTTTTATGTGAACCTCTTTTTCTATGTTTCAATCCTAGTTAAGAAAGAAGTAGGATTCAATATCTTAATCTACAATAGAAGAAAAATATATTGTAGCAACTTCATGTTTCACTTAGTATTATGGATGAAGCAAAAATTGAAGAAGATACAGATAGAGTTTGATGAACCTATTCCCTTTATTTGTGACAATACTAGTGCTATAAACATTTCAAAGAATCTAGTAATGAATTCAAAGAAAAAACATATTGCAATTAAGTATCATTTTCTGAGAGATAATGTTACAAACAAAGAAGCAAAGTTGGAGTATGTTGAAACTAAGGAGAAAATAGCATAAATTTCATAAAACCTCTTCTCAAGGAGACCTTTGAGTTTCTTTGGTAGAAGTTGGGAGTTGATTCTCCTTCTTCTTGAATCAAGAGGAAGCATGGGTTGAGGGGGAGTGTTGAATCCCTACCACAAGAGGAATTGGTGGTCTTTTGGAGTGTTTCTAAACCTAGTTGTGTAAAAACATAGTGTTTAGAAGATCTAGTTGAAACGTGGACTTAGGGGGAGTCTATCTGAGAATTTATTTTGTAAATTATGCAACTGTAAGAAGTTGACCTTTTCCATTGATTTCAAATGGGAGAAATGGAACTCAAAATGCTAATTCATCTAAGGTGAGAAAGAAGAACTTTGTGAGGTGGCTTTATGATCTTGACACACTAGATTTGTCTTCTTGTGCCAACAGTATTTTGTTGTTTTCCATCAATAAAAAGGGGGGAGATTATTAAACATATGTTGCCATTGATATCAAAGGAGTATTTTCCTTGATGTTAAAGGTGCTCACTAATGTGAAAGGAGTAATGTTAGTAGATCCGTGAGAATTAAATATAATTGTATTGTTGAAATTAGGGTGTAATTATGTCATGTCATAGTAGAGAGTTTGAGAACAACAAAGAATATTGTTGTAGTATGATTCACATATCATGCTTGTATCTATTCATGTTGTTAGAAGTAATCTGGAAGATTGATCCAATTTTTTTGAAGTAAGTTCCCCAAGTAGAGAGATTTTTTTGGCAACATGCTTCGATCTACATTCCTTCGTAGATGCAAGTTTTGATCTATGGTTTGAAAGGAGAGAATTTCTACAAGTGGTTTATCTTATTCCTAAGTTTTTGAAATTCATGTCATTAGGATTTTTTTTGAAGTGACAGAAGGGTCACTGTGCTAGTTAATTAACCAAGTTTATGTTTTGGATTTGTATGATAATGACTTGTTGCATGTGCTCTCTGGAGATAGTGTGGGAAGGTGAAATAGGTCCAAGTTAAGATCCTTGAAGGAAGAACACAACATCATGCTATTTTTTGCAGAAAAAAAATTGATTTAGGACTAACAACCTACACGTTTCATACAAATTTAAATTTAGGTCCTCCTTAGCCAACTTTTCTATTTGCGGATGATGTTAAGAAACTCCTAGATGACATGAATTAGTGTTAATGTAATGGAATGCATATATAATGACTAATCATCATAGTTTTAGGTAAGTATGTATTTGTGTGAGTATGTAACTGTGAGAGAAAGTGTAAATTTGGATGATGTAATGGGAGTTACATCCAATAATTGTGTTGCATTATCAAAAGATCATAAGTTTTGTAGGAGAGTCTTTGAAGAAATATTAGATTGAGTGCAAGCTATGTGATCAAAATTGGATGTCCACAAATCTTATTCATGTAATTTGGTAGGACTGGTGTTCTACTTATTGAGTTGGTGCTTAGGTATTTGTGTTAGGGATTGGTGTCTCTAGTAGGTTAGTGCCTACTTCATCATTGTATATTATTCATTATTTTTTGAGGTTGGATTTAGATAGTAGATGGAAGAAGATCTTCTCACCATGGTTTGTCCCATTCTAGGTTTCCACATATATCTAGTGTTCATTGTGTGGATGTGTGCATCTATGTTGCTAGATTGACATTAGCAATTTTGATTTCTATTTGAATAAGTTACTAATGATAATTCATGTTTTATTAAAGAGTTTTAAATAGAATTAATATACTGACTCACGCCCCCTCTTAATATATGGTGTTCCCTTTAGAAGATTGTTTAGATGCTCCTTCTCCTTCAAAGATAATTTTTGATCCTTCAAATTTAGTAATTCCTTATACAAAGTCATTGATTGAGGCTCCCATCATTCCTGTTCAACAAGACCATTCATCTTCTGTTGGTGACTCATTGGGAACTGAACTATTGATTCATTCCAACATGTACCTAATTTTCTTCCTAATTAGGTTTTTTATTTATCAAACATTTCATCCTTGTTCATAAAGTCTCGAATTTTAGATTTGGAAGATATATTTGAGGGGTTATCTCTCTTCTTTGATGATAATCATTATACAACTATTGTAAAACCAAATCATTTTCTTTGGATCTTGTTTAACATTGTTGCAAGTATGTGCACTTAGTGTTGTCATTGATGCCAAAAATCCTTGGTGTTGTCATTGGTATCAACTGTATGAGAAGGATTTTGTTGCAAGGATGTGTAGTTGGTATTGATTTGGTGTTGTCTCTGATGATTCTTTGATTGTTTCATTATGTTGTCATTCATAAGCTACTAGTGTCAACCTCTAGTGTTGTTTTGATAAGCTTCTATCTATGGATGTATGGTTGAATTTCTATGTTGAAGTTGGCTTGGTGGTGATAAAGAACTAATAAAGATGATGATGTGTTTTTGGTGCTTGGTTTCCAAGTTATTTTGAAAAAATTGAATAAAAGGAGGAAACAATGTGTTACAGCGTGTTCTGTGTTGAAGAGTAGTGTTTTGGTTTTGCCCTATAGTTCTTCTAGGTTGAATATCTACTTGTGTAGTTTGGATATGTTGATTAGAAGTGTTCAGAGGTGTTGCATTGGATCGTTGTGTAGAAGAAGGTGTGTTCACTAGTGCGTGAATTGTATATTGTAGAGGTGTCTGGGAGAAATGTTCTTGCTTTACATTTCTCTACAGAGTGGTTTTAGGTATTGCAGATCTAGAAGAGTGTTGATAGTGTGTGCATCTTTCTTTAGATGAAGTTGTTCATGGTTTGGTTCTTTGGAAGTCAATTTCTTGAGTTGTTGTGTGTGGCAGAGTTATTTGAGTGTACTAGGTGTGTACATTTTTCAAGTGAAAGTTGTTGCGAAGGAACTTATTGAATTTCAGGGTGTTTGTGGAATATGACTTAGTAGAAATCATCAAATGAAGCCGATGTGGCAAGATTGATGACTCATGCTATAATTTAGCACAATGCTTCCTATTAGGCTAATTTTCTTGTTAGATGAAGGATTTGTGTAGGGGTTTTCTTTTATGGCTTGTGATTTAAAAAAAATAAAGGTCAAAGGGAAGAATGCCACAAGAAAATATGGATGAGTTATTCATAAAATTGGGAAGATGATAAAAAGGAGATAGATGCAAGGAAGACATAGATTATGTACATCAAGGACACAACCTAAAGATAATAAGACTTTACATGGGAGAGATTGATTATATAGATATATGACAGATGATTGAAAACCCTTATTAAATTGAACTTAAAAACATAAAGAATAGAATAGGTGAAATACAATAATGAAGAGTCTGTTATGAAGAAGTGGGCAAAAACAATATCATAAAACATAATTTTATTTTAAAATCATGACATGATGTCTTAGAGATGCTGTTTATGGGGAGAATAGCTGTTACCCCATAAATATGATATCTAAAGCTAATTTTTATATATCCGGTATGGTAAAATTATTGCATAGAATTTAACTCACAATTAATTTGTTTTCTTACATAAAGAAATTTTACTAAGGGCGACAAGCGAGCTTGGATAATCGAAGGTTTCTATGTTAGTACAACAAGTTCCGTTCCTTTCCTACTCAAGGGGACTGAACTCGTAGTGTACGTCTCGTATTACTGATAACATTGGACATAACGCAGGGCTGAGATCAACTCGTTAGTTGTTTGTAAAGTTTTGTTTTCTCCGATCAACATTTGAACAAGAAGGTATATGTGATAAACAAAGGACATGGATCTGAACGTCACCAGATTGTCTATCTGCAGTTTGTCGTGCACCGACCGCAGCACGATTCTCTTTCTATCACTGGGTTCCAATAATAGGCCGTTTTACATGCAGCTAGCTATCTAAGTATCTTATCGAGGGATTCTATCAAAACAATATGGCCGTTTGTACGTCATTGGTTTTTCAACCGGAAGAAATTGACAGGTGTTTAAATATAAGGAAGATATGACAAAGTTTGTCATTTTTGAAATTTTGATTCCCTCGTTTAAGTTTGTAAGGTTAATTGCGATTCTCTATTGTGGTTAAATTTCAAAGAGTTTTACGATGATTTAAGTTGATCATTGTTATATTCTTTTTAGATTTGTTTGGTTTCTGACGTGGTGGATATGATTGTTTGATTTTTTTTTTCGAATTTAAGATTTTTGATTATTATTGGAATGTTTTATCACTGGATTATTGGTTCTTATATCAGTCTATCTTTTGTTCATATGTAGTTATTGCTAACATCTCTTTTAAGCTATTCCATAGAATGTTTGGGGCTCTTAGTCTAATCTGATTTTGATTTTATGTTGAATTTTTCATGAACTCCCTGAGGTTCAAAGGACCTTCTATTTGCTATTAGAGTGCTCTACTATTAAACCATTGATTCTTATAAGATCAACTCATCTTTAAAATGTGATTTATTTCTAACAATTTTCATTTCTCAAATATTTTTTTTGTATTTTTACTAAAAAGTAATTTTTAAACATTCAATTTTTTTATAATTAATATTAATATAATAAAAAACTGCTATTTAATACAAATCTCCAAAAATTCTTGTAAACGTTTAATTATGTATTTTTGGAACACCTTCAAGAAACGTTAAAATTAAATCATTGAAAGTTGCAATTGGAGAGTTTTCAGTGGCGATTAGTATTAAGTGAAGACGAGAATGAACTACGAAACCTTCTATATAATGAGAGAACGAGACTCCTAAGGTACATTGGTCGAAGTTTCCAGCGGTTACTCAGCGGCTAATTGTTCAAAGTCTTCTGTGAGTCGAGCACGAAGGGGGCCCAAGCGCTTTTTAGTTTTACAGTCGAAACAAGATGGTAAACTTTATCCGACAGCTGAATTCATTTCTTTGTTTATTTCTCAAAGAATGATAGACATGGTAGCTTAGGTGTTGTACTAATGGAGAAGATCAATTTGCAGGTGGAACTCACAAAAAACTCAGAAGAACCCGAATACAATTCCGAGGTTAATGAGGTGGAAGGGTTTGTGGACTGGAAAGGAAGGCCTGCACGCAAGTTAAGCCATGGTGGGAAGCGCTCCGCCTACTTTGTTTATGGTATGCCCATTCTATTTTCTTATTCAATTAAAACTGTGACCATTCAATGAGGATTTCTACGAGAATCAATCTATTCTAAATGAATTCAGTAACAAGGCACCCCAACAAGAGGTCTTAGATTTGACGAGTAAACAATCATTGACTACAACCGTTCTAAACAGCACATGTTGGTCACGGTCCTAGGAAAATTCACGATGAGCAATTTGTCAAGGAAAATTTACATGTGGGAAAATTTATACTGTGGGAAAATTCACCATCAACAATTTATTGTTTTACGGTTATGACAAATTCATTTCAAAGTAAATTCACAACCAACAATTCATCATGGCGAAAAATTCATCCATTAAAAGTTTGTGATTAAGTTTCCATGGCCGTGAATTGCTGGTGGTGAATTTTTCTTGAAGTGAATTTGTCACAGTGGTGAATTTTTTCGCCGTGAATTGTTGACAGTGAATTTTCCAAGGTGAATTGCTAACCATGAATTTGCCTGATGCCATTGGTCACCTCAGATTCTGAAGCATACTTAAAAGAAGATGGATTAATGTCGAATAATTAGTTGTTAATATGTTAATTGTTTATTTAGAGAATTTGATTTAGAATAAATTATTTGTATATATTAACAAATAATATATAAGAATTACTTCTAAAATTGTAAACCAACTTTCTTAAATAAAGTTATTGAGAAGACTTGGAGCATGCTACTATTGGTCCCCATGGCTAGTAATATTCATTTATCATTTTAAATGGTTGTGGTGAGTGAAAAGAATTCACAGTTATAATGAATTATTTGATGTGTTGCAGCAATGACAGGACTGGACAACTTAGCTTTTGTGGGAACAATCATGAACCTTTATATGTATTTCATTACCCATATGCATATGGACAGTGCCGAAGCAGCAACCACGCTGACCAATTTCATAGGTACCACTTTCCTGCTGGTACTGGTGGGAGGAGTTATTTCTGACTGTTGGTTTACCAGATTCAAAACAGCCGTTATCTCAGCTCTTATACAAATAGCCGTAAGTTCATGAGATTGTAACTGATTTCAAATTCTCAGAGAGTGATTCCAAATACATTTAAAATATCGTATCTTTTTGTTGGGCAGGGATACGTTGTATTGTTAATACAGGCGCATTATAGCTCTTTAAGTCCTCCATACTGCAACCTACTTGATCGGACTGCGGTATGTGTGAAAGTGAGCGGCGCGAAAAGTGCAATGTTAGTCGTTGGACTGTATCTGATAGCTATTGGAAATGGAGGCACCAAGGCTAGTTTGCCACCTTTAGGAGCAGACCAGTTCGATGACAGAGATCCCCATGAGAGAGGAAATATACCCCACTACTTCAACATGCTGTTTTTCAGCGTCGCCATGGGCTCAACTCTTGGAGTCACAGTGTTAGTTTGGATTCAAAACTATAAGGGATGGGATATAGCTTTTGGAATTTCAGCTGCCGCTGTTTTCTTAGGAATGATATGCATTTTGCTCGGATGTACCACTTACCGTAACAGAACTCCACAAACCAGTCCCCTAACTCGAATTCTACAGGTGTGTACATAATTATACTTAATTGGCCTTTCAATTTTGTAATTTTCTGTTGATAAAATATAGAGTGCTGTATTTCTGAATTTTACTGTATTTATCAATTTTACTGTCTCTGATTGTTCAATTTTTTTTAAACATTGAAAGGTAATTGTTTTCTAAATTAAAAAAAAATTACTAATTACGTGATTGTTGCTTAGATAGATCTGCTCTAAGTTCATAAATTATTCTTATTTCCTTAAGTAGATTGAAGCAGGGGAAAGATCTAATTATTGTAACAGTTTTGATTGTAGTCTGCCATTGTATTTGCCAAATTGGCATGTACTGCTGAGTGTATAGACGGCCCAAACTCACCTCTTTATCATTTCTACTTCACATGCAATATGCATGGCATTAGAGTAATCTATTTTTTTTTTCAAAAATATTATATTAGCAATCACATCTTTGTGTGCAATGAGTACATCAAAGAGCTGTGGAAGGTCTGAGAGGGAGGGAAAGAGGGAGAGATGAATATAATATAATATAATATAATATACATTATAAATATAATATGATATAATATTATGATATAAAATATAATATGATATAAAATATAATATTATATTATTATATTATAATAGAACATATAATATAATATAAAAATCTCATCAAACCAAACACAACATTAAATAAAAAGTAAAATAGATATAAAAATTCCACCATAAAATATAAAATGTCCTTTTTAAAACCATCAAATCTTTAATTACTCAATATTTAAAATATATATCTTTTTTTTCATTATTCTCAAAGTCATGAATAATTTTAATTTTGATTGTTTTATTTGACAAAAAAATATAATGCATTAATTTAATCTATAAAATATCTTGAATGCTCATCAATTTTTGCATTGTTAGGTTTATCTTTTCCTCTTCTTTTAAAATAAATTGAAAGAAAGCTTTATTGAATTTTCAATCACTTTTCAAAAAAGGAACAATTTTTTTTCGAGAAAAAGCTTACACATGAAAGGGATAATATTAGAGATTTATTTTCTTTCTTATGTTCAGTGTGAACACTTCCTACAATATCAACCACTGACTTCCCAACTTAGCTCGATTGATCTCACATAAGAAATTTCTTTGACATAATTTTCATTTAAAAGATAGTGTTACATATATTTATAAAAAAAATAAAAAATCTTTTCATAGAAAGTGAAATCATAAAGAGTTTAACTTCTTTATAGAAAAGTAATATAGATTTTTTGTGTTGTAAATTTATCTCACTTTAATATTTTTGAGAATTTCCTTGATTATATGTATAATATTTAGCACATACTGATTTGATTCTCAATTTTTTAATATATATATTTGAGAGATTTTCTACTACATATATATCTTAAAGGTGTGAATTGAAAGTAATATTAAAATAATTTAATAGAATGTAGGTGGGGGAGAGAAAATAAGTTTCTTTTAAAAACCATCTCAAATAAATGAAGGAATAACACCATTTTAGATATTATGTGCTATAGAAAATAATATAATTATTTTTAATAATAATAGTTGGGATTACATTTTCCAACACTTTTCTTGAATAATAACTACTACTATATATGATTCCTAAATATTCTATTTGATATGCAAATATATTTTTTAATGGTTAGGTGAAGATATCTACACATTGGTATCTGGATCTATAAAATTTCAAGTAACTCTCTCTATTATTGACTATTTCTATGATGAAGTGGTATGTAGGGTCTATATTCTTACTCCACTTGTGAAATACATGATTATTAGATAATGCAATTGCTTTTGATAAAAATGTAGGGTAAGGGGCCTAATCCTGAACAAAAAATCAAAAACTAGGACATAAAGCCAAAAAGTCCATCCATAGAATAACTACACAAAAAAATCCATTAGGCCTAACCAACCAATGATGAAAAGTACATGATTAACAAAGAAAGAACAAGGTAATAGGTAGAACATCACAAAGCTAAAGAAAACTAGATTAGGTGGCACATAGGTCCATTATAGGATTTATAGTCTAGAAAAAATAGGAGACTAAAAAAATCTATTCTTTCTGGCTATTAATCATCTCCTAATCTTTGGTAAGAATTTCTAACTCCTTGGTCCATGGGTCTTCTCCGTCCTCAGCCACTTCATCCACCTGCTTGTCTTCTTCCTCAAAAGGTACCGGTCTACATTTTCTTTTCATGATATTTTCTTGACCTTTCAGAGTTTCAAAGATATCATCTTCCATTATACTGTATGTTATAGAAATCAGCCTTTTGAGGGCCTCATCCAATCTATTAATTCTATTCTATAGCATTGATATCTCATCTTTTTGGTATTTTCTATCAACCATATCCCCTTCCTCCTCCATATTCTCCATAACCATAATATTTACTACATCTTGCTTTATTTCCTTGTCCACAATATTTTCCTCATCTTCTTATGAGTCTTTAACCACTCCCCACTCAATATCATTGTCCTTTTCTTCCTCTTCAGAGTTGGATATGTCCTCTTTTGGTGCCACACCAAGAACCATCTCTAACTCATTTCTTCTTAATTCAAAAGGCTCCTCTTGGGTAGGAATGAATTCCTCATCTAAGGGGTCTTCTTCTTCTTCCTCATATGATAAAAATTTCCCCTTTGCATTAATGCTAGCCATTTGAGAAAATATTCTCTCCCTCTTCCCATTGCTTGAATCCCTGGAATTCCCCTCATCCCCTTCATCCATAATGGAACAATAGTTACTTTTTTAACTATTCTGACTTATTGAGAGGCAATATTATTGTGTTTAGTACCAAATAATTTTGCTAGGGTTTTTTTTCTAATGGGTTGGTCAACTAGGGGGTCCTCTTCAACAAATATATTTTTTGAGGCCAAGGGTTTGGCCTTAGGGTTCACCAACTATTCAGGGGGTGAAGGTTGTTCTTTACCATTAGGCCTTTCAAGAGGGGTGGTAGGATTGGAGGAAACTTCCTTAATCACCACACTTGATTTAGGGATAGGATGGGAAGACACCTCTATAATCACCACACTAGATTTATGGTGTCAGATTTGAATTTTTTGTTGGAGCTATGGTTATTTTCTAGTAAACCAAGTTATTTTTTAAGTGACTAAACTAAGAGGGGTTTCCCTGAATTTTTTGGACTAGGAAAGGAAGTCAATGCAAAGACATAGAACTTATATAATTTTTGGATCAAGCCCTGGTGTAGGAGAGGGGAAACCCCTTTCTCTTTGCTTTGTTGCAAAAACATAAGCAAAAAATATAGAATGCTAACTCTTTCATTCCTTCTTATATGATTCAAGAAAGGGAAAAGATAACCCTGCATAATGGTATAGTGAGATTTTAGGAAAAATATTTCATTATATGTATTCTTACCAGGTCGGATGGTGTATGGAGTTTTTATTTGTCATAACCATTGTGGCACCATGTGGGATTTTCTTCACCTCCCAAGAAACTATCAATGAATCTCTAGTAATTTCCATTACTAACCTTTGACACTTTGAGACCCCAAAATTTGATCCTCGTGTCTTGTGTGATGAGCTTAGGAGTAACAAAAAATCTCATACTTCCAATTCTGACCTTGTTCTCCCTCCAAGAGTTATAAATTTTTTAAGCTAAGTCATCATTGTAGCCCTTCATCACTAGAAAAAATGGGGCCATACCAACATCCTCAAACAATTTCCGTAGGTCAACATTTTGTCAAGTAGTGGGATGCATGATAGAGGCTCTGATCATTTTCTTGGACCTCACATATCTATTCTATAACTTTCTTCCTAAAAATTAGTGGTTGCAACCCCAAATCCATTCTTTCATATATAATTCCACCAATAGACAAAGTAGTTCTCAATGTTTCTTAAAATGTAATAGACAATACTAAATCTTCTTTCAAAGATAAAAAGGAGATAGGCAAAAATCCCTTGTCCTTCATTTGGGAAGTTCAACCCTTAATTATTTGTGTTTCCATACCCAAGATTGAAAGAATCTTAGGCTAGTGCAAATTGATTTTGAGACATGAATTGTAGCTCATGTGAGCCAACCTCCCCTCAAGCCAATTGAAAGGGTGATTAGATTTAAAATTACTATAAGGGGCATCTAGAAATTGCTATCTATTTTTAGCTTTCACTAAAGTCTTATGGGTTTCCTTGTAATAATTCCACCTGAAGTCAATGAGGGCAAAATTACCTTTTAACTTATAATTATTTTTGCTGATTTTCAAATCATCACCCTTTCCTTTTTTAATATAGAGGGGCTCTAAATAATTATGATAATGTAATTGTTAAATTTTTGTCATAAACAAATTTATTTCTTATTATTATTTGTATATCAAACTTTCTAACATTATTCTCCTCCAAATTGTTTGTTATTCTACTCTTATTATTGCTACATCCTTTACTTTAGCTAATTAAATAGTACCAATGGGTTATTTATTAGATGTCCATGATATTACATTTATTTCAAAATGTAAAACCATAACCAAATTCACTTTTTCTATCATTAATGTTGTTTGTATAATCAATATCAATGTATGTTATAAGATGTAACTCATGTATGATGTTGAATACAAAATTTCATGATTTTTAGTTCCATTCTCATGTCTCAAATTTATTTTTCCTTATTTCTAATAAGATTCTTTTGGAGACTTCATGAACCTTGAAATAATATTCACAATATACATTATATCTAGCCTTACATATTTTCAGTTATATCAAAATATGAATGAGGCTTTTATACAATCCTAGATAAAAAAAATAGATCCCTTCTCATATTTTATTAACTTCAACCTATCACAACTAGTGTTGGTGCTAGCTTGCAATTTATCATATTAAAAATTTAAAAAATATCCTTGGTATATTTGGCTTGTGAAATGAATATTCCATTTTCTAATTGGTTCAACCTAATGCCAAGAGAATATTTCATGAGACCTAGATTGGACATCACAAATTGCTTATCTATATCTCCCTTGAATAAATCAATTGAGAAATCACCTATGAATATCAAATCATAAGCATAAAGATATAAAATTAAATTTGACCTTGTTCATTCATTTTTGTGTATAGTGTAGGCTCACTATTGTACCAATTAACACCATTCTATAGAAGGTAAGATTCAATTTTTTTATTATGTGCTCGAGACGGTGCTTGAGTCAATATAGCACTTTATTGAGTCGATAGACATTTCATTCATGACCAAAGATCTCATATCTTTGTGGTTTTTGTACATAAACTTCTCCCTCTTAGAAATTATTGATAAATGTAAAATTTACATCCATCTAATATAATGTCCATTATTTTGAGTTTTGAGTGCAAACATTATTCTTACTATGTCTAGATGGGCTATTAGAGAAATTTTTTAATTGGAGTAAATTTATAGGTTTTTATGAAAATCTATTTACTACTATCCTTTCCTTGTGCCTCTACAAATCTTCTTCTAGATTACATTTGATTTTACAAATCCAATTTAATACTATGACATATTCCCCCTCTCAAAGATCCACTAAATCCCATATAGGATTCTTCTCTATAGTATCAATATATTCATGCATTTTTTCTTAAAAATGGATTAGATTAGCTACTTGCTAATAAATAAAAAAAGAGAAAGAAAAAAAAAAATTTCACATTTATTTTGATCATATATATCTCTTAAACTTCTAGCTTTTTGTCTTCTTAGACATTGCAATGTTGGATTTGACATATCACTGAAGTATATCCTAAATCATTTGGAATTGATTAATATTTCATTACTTCGTTGAATTATATTGGATCTACTACTTGTGAAAATAAGGAAAAAAGAGAAAGTAAATCAATATTGTTCTCACATTTATTTTGATAATAAATAATTTCAAAAATCTTATTTTTGTTGTCTTTAGAATTTCTATTATTGAATATGACATATCACTTGAAATTTATTCTAGAGGATTTGGACTTGATAGCCTTGCACCTATATATTTACTCTCTTTAAAAGGTTCCAAATCAAGTGTATATTGTGGTATTTATTTTTGATTAATTGTTGGATTTCTTGTCTAAATATGTGAGGATGTTCTTATACTTGATGAACGTTCCATTTATGGACTAAGTTTTTTGTGATTTGGTATTGAAACATAAAAGGGATACCTAATAGATTCAATAATTCTCTATCATTTTGAGGCAAGCATACAACAATACTCATTATTTAATCCAAACTTCCATCCCATTCTTCTTCTATAATTTACACATATTTAATAATTATCACCTTTCTTTTATTTGATTATATTATTTTTAACATTTTATGTTAGGTCACTATATCCTTGAAAGATACTTTCTCCCTTGTCTAATTTATTTCTAATACCATCTAGGATATGTGCATATACCACATATTTAAACTCTATTCTATAAGAAACATTGTGGTTTAACTTTTTCCATGTTTCTTCTAGAATCATGTTCTTGACACTCTTAGTTGGGAGTCTATTCATTATGTAAATTACACATTCTACAACCTCTACCCAATAATCATTTGGAAAATCCTCTTCTAGCACAAATATTAACCTTATGGGTAAATATTTTTCTTGTGTATCAAGGATAGGAATTTGACATTTTCTTCTAACGAATTTTACCCTCAAATTCGGTTTCAACCTCAAAGGGAATTTTTTTTATTGATCACTTTAACTTTGGATATTAGCTAACCTCTTGAAAATTCACTCTAAATTATACATTCATTATTTAAAAAAATACTCTATACCCCTTATATTTTATTGATTTATCTAGATTGATTTTTTTTTCTAAATTACTAATCATGTTGTTAGTACAACTTGAATCTAGAAACCAAACATCTTTTAGAATCTCTTGAAAAAAATTACATACCAAAATACATACTATAATTCTAAATTTATGTAGAAAACTTTATATTTTACTTGTTGGAATCAAATTATCTTTTCTACACTCATGCAAATATTAACCCTATTTTTTATAGTAATGACACTGAACTTGGGATTTATCACACCTTTTTCCATGAGACTAATTTTGACTTAGAATTTCTTGAGAAAAATTGCATACCAAAATTATAGTATCCTAATTCTTGTTTTTTAGAAATCTTTGTATTTCACTTGTTGAAATCAAATTATCTTTTTCTACACCCATGTGAATATGCACCATAATTTTATAGGAAAAACATTGAACTTCGGATTTGTCATACCTTTTTCCATGAGACTATTTTTTCCATAAATTCTCTTGAGAAATTTGAGTAACAAAATAAAAGTACCCTAGTTCTAATTTTTTATAGAAAAATTTGTCTTTTACTTGTTAAAATTAAGCTTTATTTTTCTACACTCATGTGAATATTAACCGTAATTTCTATAGTAATGACATTGAACTTGAGGTTTTTCGTACCTTTTATCATGAGCCTTGGAATTTTTTTTCTATCTTAAGAAAATCCTTCTTTTTTTGAGATAATGTATTGTATGATGTTACATCTACAAGTTTAAGAAACCTATTTTCTAGAAAGATCTTGTATATCTTGAGAATTGAATAGATCCTTCATGATGATTGACCTATAAAAATATCTTTTATTCTAATAAATTGACGAATTTAGGAATTAATGAGACTTGTACTAGAAGAAGATGGCATTGCTAGCTATGATATAGAGTAAAAAAAATAAAGAGTATAGAGAAAATGAAAAACACCATATATTAGTTCCTTCTATTGATAAAATGAGGCTTCTATAAAAAGATAAAAAAGAACATGAGCTCTTTACACTTCATATATAGAAAAAGTAATATAGTTTTTCCTTTTTTAGTGTTGTAAACTTCTCTCTTCAGTATTTTTTGAATAAAAAAAATTGAGAGTTTTTTCTTTTTTCTTTAACATAGAAGAGACAAAATAATCAGTTTTTTAACCATGATCATATGCATGAAATCTTGCACAAACTGGTTTAATCCCTTATTTTATTAATATACATTTGATAGCATTTTTGTTGTATGTACAAGTATATACTATAGAGGTATGAGTTGTAGGTAATATTAAAAGAGTATAAGAAGACGAAGGCATGAGAAATAAAATTAGTTACTTACAAAAGTAATCTTCAATAAATGAAAGAATGATGTCTAATATTATAAGAGAAAAATAACGAGAATTGATATTATATTTTCCAACAAACAAATTTATTTAAAATATTATTATTTTGTTTTAGAATATTATATCTAGAATTGTTACATTCAAACAAATTTATTTAAAATATTATTATTTTGTTTTAAAATATTATATCTAGAATTGTTACATTTTTCTTACAAATGAAATTTAAAAAATGTTATGTCTTAAAAATCAAGATAAAAATAACAATCAAAAGATTGTGATTACATTTATCAAAATTATTTACAAAATTATCATTCTTTTTAAAATACTATATTTTAAATCTAATATCTAAAATTATTATGTTTCTCAAATCATGAAATGTAAGAAGAGAAAGAGAGAGAACAAACACTACTTTTTGTAACTTACCAATATATTAAAAAAATAAAAATCTAATGAACCTAAATTTCTTTATTAGGCTATAAATTATGTGAAGCTAAGATAATAATATAATTTACTTAAAAAGACTAATCTAATTCATTCTGAATTAAAAGATTATTAAGGTATCGTAATCCAACTCACTCTAGATTAATAACATTAGTTCTTATGTGCATTAGAGACCTTTGCGGATCTATTGGAGTAAGCACAGTGTCCAACTGCTTGAATTATTTATTTTGTAATAATCAAAACTAATTGGCATTACAACAGGTATTCATCGTTGCATTCAACAATCGAAAGCTTAAAACGCCAGAGAATCCCAAAGATCTTTACGAGCTGGATGGCAAGGAAGGGGAATTGCATACCGAGAGGCTTCTGCATACAAACCAGTTCAAGTACGTAGCTTAATACCACGTTACTAAGATATATACTTCATGTAAAATCCTTGTACATCAAGCACATAGATTGATTGTTGTTTGTATGGAGATAACAGATTTCTCGACAAAGCGGCTATAGATAGAGGGAGTAGCAAGGGTAAAAATCCCTGGTATTTGTGCAGTGTGACCCAAGTAGAAGAAATCAAAATTATAGTGCGAATGATGCCCATATTTGCAAGCACAGTATTGATGAGCACATGCTTAGCACAGTTACAGACATTTTGTGTGGCTCAAGGTGTGACCATGGATAGAAGCATGGGAAAGCATTTCGAAATTCCAGCAGCATCTCTGTCTGTGTTTCCTTTACTATTTCTAAATTTCATCACTCCAATCTATGACAGATTTATCGTCCCCCTTGCACGAAGATTCACTGGACATGAATCCGGCATTACTCACTTACAAAGAATAGGAGTTGGATTAGTATTTTCTGCTATATCCATGGCCATCGCTGCTATTGTGGAGGTGAAGAGGAAACATTTGGCATTAGACAAAGGAATGGTGGACTTTGTACCTCTGTTCATGCCGCCTATTCCAATGAGTGTATTCTGGTTGGCATTTCAGTACTTTATTTTTGGAATTTCAGACCTCTTCACCTATGTGGGTATGCTGGAATTCTTTTACAGTGAAGCTCCTGCGACGATGAGGTCCTTCGCCACTGCTTTTACATTTGCTTCTTTGTCCCTTGGTTACTTTCTCAGCAGTGTCTTCGTTTCTATTGTTAATGCTGCCACTCGCAACATCACCAAGAGCCATGGTTGGCTTCATGGTCAAAACCTCAACCGCAACCACCTTGATCTATTTTACTGGTTTCTTGCTATTCTTAGCATGCTCAACTTTTGCAATTACCTTTTCTGGGCACACTGGTACACGTACAAGGCAGTAGTTACAAATGAGGCTTCTATAGAACAATCACAGGACGAAAAAATAAATGTTCAATAACTTCTCATCTGGGCATTGGGTTACTATCCCATCTTTCTCACAACTCGCTTCTTTAGTGTAAGCTGGGAGTAGAACATATAACATATGTCTAGCTCATTTCTCTCTTTTTCATTTCGTTTGTAAAAGTTTAGTCATGCTGCTTATTTTATTCATCCCTTTTCTCACTTGTAACTCATGTCCCATCGATGTCTTTCAAATTCTTCTAAGTGAAAAATGATCTCACGATTTTTTAATAAAAATATTGAGTCTTTCAATTTCTTCTAAGAGAAAAGATGATCTCATGATTTTCTAATAAAAATATTGAGATTATATTGTTTAAAGTGATTTTTTAAGGGGAGACTATTATAAAAAAAAAATGCTTTCTTCTAAAAGGATATGAGTGTGCATAATAAGGTTAATAAACTTTAAATAAACAATAGTATAATATTATATTAGTAGTATATTATATATAAATGATTGTAAAATTATTTATTTTATATATAATTTTTTATGTTTTAATTTTATTTTGATTAGGTTGTTTTTAATATAATTATTAATGTATAATTAACATGTTTAGATATACAAGTAATATTTCTATAAATTCATCTTAATTCTATGTACATATGTTCAAAGAGTAGTCCTAACTCTCATTTTATACATTCAACTACTTAGTTAATTATGTGGGAACAAAAAACAATTTAGTTCATTTTAATGGTGTGAAAATGACTCTAGAAGGTTTAAATTCAAATTTGATTATGGGCCCAAATCAATCCCTTTCTAACTAGCCATTACCTAACTAATTGCATACAAAGCATTTCAAATTACATGTTATGGTTTTGTATATAAGGACAAACTCTAATTTACTATTATCAATTAAAAACGTCTATCTTAGGATTACATAATATTATTCAATAATACACTATTCATTGCATCATTAACTTACATTGAAATTTATGCCCTCAATAATACATTATGATGTGCATGGTTACTTGTTATATTTGTTATTTCTTCCAAAAATATTGAATCAAAATATAAGGTTTTTCCAAAAGAGAAGATCCTTGCCTAGAAAATCCCAAAGGCATTAATCAATACCACCTCATTTTACAAATATAAATTCTAGAAGGCAAGGGATCCAAATTCTAGAAATTTAGGAGAGCACAATTCATTTATATGCATATAGTTTGATTCTATAGACATGGCTAATTTCCATAAATGTAGGTTTAACTAAGATTTTTTTTTTTTTATTAGTCCTTTGTTAGTGTTCACTTTTTAAAATATGATTTTAGAACAAAGTCTACAACATAATGTCTTCAAGTCACACATGAATCTATGTAATAATCCCTCTCTAAAAATTTTAATTTGTTTTTGTTTTGCATATAAATGATTATCTTAGGTAATTAATACAGATTTAGGTACTTGTTTCATATTTATTGTTTTACCCTAGATTATTTCAAAGATTGTTTTATTTTATTTCATTTTGGTGAACCCTTCCAATCTTCCAACCCCTTAGTTATTGATCAATAGGGTTCCTTTCTAAATTTTTTATTCTTTATATGATTACCATTCCTCAAATTTTTCTCTTTTTAGGGTTCATTTATCATGTTTATGATTAATCCTTAGCATCTTCATATTTTGAGATGAAGGCTTTGAATCCTACAATAATCATGAGTCATGTTATAACTGAATGATTAAAAATTAGAATGGAAATGCTTAACATAGTAAATAGGAAATATTTGATCATGATGCCCATGTTGAGTTTATAGATAAGCAAGATATTTATTTGACTACACACATCTTGCCTTTTTATATTTTATACTTAGGAAATTATCTAAATCCAGATCTTGTCCTTTTATATTTTATACTTAGATAATGATGTAATCCCGTAAATTTGGTTGATATTCTTACCATATTATTGATTTAAAAACCATATAGTTTAGAAGTTCTTATTTAAATGTAAGTAAAAAGGTTAATTCTCTAATTCCTTAATTGGTGCATCAATTCACCTCCCACTCGACCTCAACTTATTCAATTACTTAAAAATATGTTTCTCAATATTGTATATATTTAGTTCCTCCTCCTACCTCTAAGATTGATCCTTTCCTTGCTCTCATTTCTAATTGAGTCTATTTGATATGTCTAGAATTGTTATTTTACTCTTACCCATCCCATTATTATGGTTCTTTCATATAATCCCATAATTATTGTACACCCCTTGGGCCAACGAATAACTCCTATGGAAATGATTATCATGCAGGTGGAAATATAATGAAAAAGACCATTGGAATTTGACTTGGTCGATGAGGAATGAGCTAGAGTCATGTGAGTCCAACCTACCTATGCTCATAGAAATATTCCACAAAATATTTCATACTTTTGAGAGGTCGTTTGGGATGATGCCATCTAGAGAGACCTGCTTTAAGAGGAAACAATACCACACACTATAGAAAATTAGAGAATATAAATTGATATTTTATTTTATACTATGAAAAATATGGATCTAAAGATCCTTAAGTACATGTATGGATAGGTGTGTCTCTTACATGAGACATGACACTTGGTAAATAAATAAAGTTTATATTTTTCACATCCCCCATAAACTTTATTTTATCACATAACTTAACTAGATAATGAGGGCCACCTATAACACATAGGTTTATTAGCTACCCATGTACAAATTAAGAATACTTAACACAAATGTATTCTTGAAAGTATGAAAACTTAACCTTGGGTGATCCCACAATAGTGGTTTACAATTTTTGGCCAAACTGGACACTGAAATTATTATTTTTAACTAAATATTCAAATTCAGGCACCTATAGTGGTTAAACCGTGAGGAATTTGAAGATGATGCAAACTAGAGTCTCATCACATTTTGTCTATAGATTCTAAAAATATTTTTTTCAAAAATTTTGGAATAAGATTGCACTTCTTTTTCCATCTCCCACAAAAACTAGTTTTTTTTCAGAAAACAACATTTTAAAAAAGTGACACTCGCCGTATACAACATAACTTTTTTTGTATGAAGGATAAAATTCTATTTTTTTCGAATTTAGATTTTTAACTATGATATCTAGCACTTTCATTTGGTTTCATAGTTTTTTATTGAATATTTTTTCCTTAATAGAGTTTCGAAGTCAAACCAATTGCAATTCAGACATAGTCGGATTGTATACAACATAACTTTTTCTGTATGTATCGAAATTCATTTTTTTTTTTCTAATGGATCAAGGACATCAATACTCAGTATGAAATATTTAAAAAAAAGTATTTTCATAATTTTCTATTTTTCCACTTGTGCAAAATAGAGAGCTTGATTTTCGGTGAAAAACCTATGTTTGACAAAACTAAAAAAACACATACTTAATAAAACCAAAACATATTAAAATTAAATTCATGGGATATATCATTTCAAGGACTACCATAATCATTTCAAATAAATTTTAAATGAATTCATTTGATCCCCCAAAAGTTAAATCAAAAGTGATTTTTTATCAGCATTTTGATAGGTGTAAAGGAGACTCTTTTATAGGCATGGTTTAAAACTAGCGAGGTTCTATCCATGGGGGTTTGATCTAAGGTGGTTTGATCAAATCCTCTTCAATTGGAATCCTTAAAATGGAACTTTTAAAGGATTAAATCATTATATTTTCTAAAAATATGTGATTTCACCAAAAATCAGTTCCTCTCAGAAATTGTAAACCAACTTTGTGGGATCACCCCCTTCTTTTGAATAGATTTGACTAATTTTGTCCATATTTTTCCATGGTAAGACATTCCCCATAGTTATATCAATAAAGGAAGTGAAACATTCTCAATGATCTTTACGATCAAGAACTTCACAAATTTAGCAGTGATCTCTATGATCAAATTCAACAATGATTGGTGTGATCAATTTCAACAATGATTTTTGTGATTAATTTCAACAATGATCTTTTCAATCACTTTTAAAAATGATCTTTTCAATCCCTTTCAAAAATGATCTTTTTGACCAATTTCTTCAACAATTAGTAATGATCTTTGCGATCAAATTCAACAATGATCTTTGTGACCAAAAGCTTCAACAATCCCTATGATCAATTTTAACAATGATTTTTGTGATCAAATCTTTCATAAATTTAGCAACAATATTTGTGATCAATGCTACAACTATTCAACAATGATCAATATTTCAAATTTTTAGGTTCAAAAAGTGTCTTTGACACCAATATTACAACCATTCAAGAATGATATTTGTGATCAAGAGTGTAAATTTTAGGTTCAACAATGATATTTTCAATCAATGCTGCAACCATTCAACAATTATCTTTGCGATCAACTATACAAATTTTACATATATGAGTTCTCCCACTTCAAATATCATACCACTGCATGGATAGAATTTAAATAGCCTTTATAGTAGTCAAAATCCATAGATTAGATTATATGGTTTCTAGGATGATATCTGACCATGATTTTTTAATTTTTTGACACGAGAATATTTATTCTTGTACAATATTTTGAACATATTTGTGACCTTTTTCCAACTAGATATACCAATCCATCCATAATCTATCTGTATACTATCTTTTAAAGGTTGTTTCTTCCACTTTTTGTTCCAATACAATTTTTTAGAATGGTTCTTCAATCCATGGATATTGCAAGGATGAAGATCCCAACATCCCTTAATTATGTCCATTCCTATGAGAATGAGAATATTATATGCATTTTATTTCTTGAAATAATTTTTTTGAACTTGTAGCATTGTTTTTATTTCCACTAGCATATTCAAAGTCTTCATTCTTTGCCCTTACTATTTGCCCAATGAGCTATATAATTCCTTTTCCATATTTTCCCAAACCTTTTCCTTCATATCCTGCTCTTTTCATTATCTTAAATCCAACATTTTTTGAAGAACATGCTTTCTCATTATCCTCACAATTAGGAAGATTTGTAGATTCAATAATATTGTTGTCTTCCTTACACTTTTCATCAAGAGAGGCTTTGGCTATGCCACATTTATCAAACAATTGATTTGACAAATAAAATAATAACTTGTATCACATGACAAATTACATAGTGAAGGTTTAGACTTTAGACTCTTGTTTCCTTTACGTAAGCTTCAAACTTTAGATTTTGGCTTTCCTTTATGTAAGATTTAAGTAATTCATTAAATAAAAGATTTGCTTCTCTCAATTTTCATATATCTTCTTTTTGTGACCTATTTTTTGTTTCTAATTCTTCATTTTTCTTTCTAATTTTCTCAAATTATTTACACAAAGTGTTATTTTTACATATTAAGTTTTTATTTTCTTTCTTTTCTTTTTTTTTCCAATCTTTCTCATTGGAAAACAATTTCTTACATAGTTCAAATTTACCCAAAAAAACAAATTATGTATATAATATCTTATGGTGATTCATTTTGGTGACTTTACCACCTTCACTCTTCTACCTTGTCTTTTATGGGTATGTGCAGGATCATGATGGGCCAAGAAGTGGCGATATGTAAGCCAGATGATGGCCCATGTGGCTGACAAATTTTTTTTTTACCCAAAATTGATGAAACGAAAAGGGTTTTTAGAGGAGATTCTCAAATTTCCACCAATATAAATTATGCTTTACTTTGAATTTAATAAATAATTATTATTCATTTTCTATTAGAATTATGAATAAAGTCCCGACTGATAGGTTGATTGAAAAACATCTATAGCTTTCAAATGGTATCACATTTTTTGAATCCAAAGAATGTGTCACATTCTATGCTTTGCATACTATAGGATTAAAAAAAAAAAATGAATTTCATGAATTTTTGACCAAGTTAAGGTGGTTAGACAGACGAAATTTTATACTTTTTAAAAGTTGTAATAAAAAAATCATAATTAATTATTTATTTGGAAAAAAAATTATAAACAAATATGCATCACATCGGGAAATGAGTCCTCTACTTATATCTAAAAGATTATAAAAAAATATTATCATTTTATTGTGGTTAGGGAGGTCAGACAGACACCTACTTCTTATTTTTACCCTAAAATTTAAATACTACTCCATTGAAATTTCAAATTTTCACCAAATAGATTTAAAAAATAAAAATAAAGGTCTAGTAGTTTAGAAACTAAATTCAATTTGCTACATATTTTATTTTTACATTTTTTGGAAATAATATAGATAACTTATTCAAATTTTTACGTCAAGTTGTCTAACTTTGATTTTCTGTCTTTTTATTGCCACTTAAGGGCCTGTTTTTTCCATGATGATCTTGCACATACCCTTATTAGATGCAATTTTCTTCTCGAATTGATGTCTTTCTTGGAAATTTCAACCTCTTAAAAATTTGTGTTCTTATCTATTAAAAGAAGTGACTCTTTTGAATTGGATGGAAACTTTTATCTTCAATGATTTAGAATATATTTTAATAAATAATGCAACTTTAATTTATTTACCAATTGTGTTTCCCTCCTTCCAAGATTTGGTAGCTTATTTATCTTCAATGAGATAACTCAACAAATATTACCATCAATGACATCGGTCTTCAAAAACTTCGTATATGGAAAGAAATTTGTTAGTTACTAAAATAATTTTCTCACAAAATCTGTCCTCTTTCAAATTTGAACTCTTATTGAACTTTTCTCCTTTCTTTCCTCTTCACATTCAATAACAACTTGTAACTATTTTCAACACCAAAAAATCAATCCAATGAAATAAAAAAGGTTAGTTGTAAAATAAAATAATTTGGTCCACACTCTATTGTAAAATAAAATAATTTGGTCCACACTCTATCTTTCCACATTTTATAATTTCAAAAGATATTCACAAAATAGAATGATAGTTGTCCACCATTCATGTAAATCATGTTTGACTGAAATACTCCAAACAAGAAGGTGTTGGTAATCTTCATCTAATGCAGAGATGCAAAACATCCTAAGTAGTATTTAAGAAATATGTCACCATACAATAATCTAAACTACATAATTTGAGTCTTTGAATCTTGTGTCGGAGTTGCAATTGTCAGATTGTTACCATCCTTAAAATATTTTGAGTCATTTAAGAATGTAGATATGTACAAACATTATCTAATGGATCAACCTTGTTCATATATCACCATTTTCAAATTATCCAACCTCCAAAATAAATAAAGTATTTGTATTTTCTTCTTTAATGAACAAAGACCAATTTAACTACTTTCAAAAATCTATTCAACATTCTTCAAAGTTTTTTGCAAGATATCTACTCAAAACATGCATATAGATCTACTTGAGTATGCTTTTAGATATGCTCCCAAGATGCTTATAAATCTACTTCAATAAGCTTTTAAATAAAATTCAATTATTTGGTTGAGACCTCTAGGGTTTCCTTGAATGAACTAGAGTGAAATAGGACAAAGGGGATTCCTTTCCCCTTGTGTGTGTGTTCCATCTCCTAAATAGTGGAGAACAACCCTATTTCTTTATGCTCATTTTTGTGAACTTGACATTTTGAACATTGTATTTTTCTAATTTTAGGAGTCCTTTGCATCCTAGGTTTAAATCTTACATTTATTTACATTGAATTAGATCTCATTTAGGGTGTTCAGTTTTCATTCAACCTTGCATCTCATCTAGGGTTTTGGACTTGCAATATTTGTATTCTTTAAATCTAAAAAATATAAAACAAAATCAGTCATATTGCATATCATATGCATCATGTATTAACTTTCATTTCAATATTGAAACAAAAAAAATGCATATCAAACTAGGTGTTTAAGGTCATCATTTTTGTCACATTTTCAACTTGTATTTTCAAAAAATTGAAACTCAAACCTGCTATAGGACACTTGAATCTCAAAAGTGCATTAGAACACACCTAAAAATTTATCAAAATCAGCTTCAAAACCCTAATTGGGACTCATTCGCCCATTTGGGTGACTTAGTCCTTGTACAAGTGTTTTTCCCAGATTTCTAGGAATTCTATGATGTTTATTTTTCACTATTTGAACCTTCAAAAAACCCTAACTGGGACTCATTCACCCATCTAGGGGATTTAGTCCCAGATCAAACCTAAAACTACCTTTTACATCATTAAAAACATCATTTATGTGTTTTTGTTTGTTACTATTAGATAATTGTTTCAGTTTGCTGATCTTTTGTTTCGTTCATTTTATTAGATCTAGCTTTATTTGGTTCATTAATTGCATTTCTTAATTTCAAAATGACATTTACAACATTTCATTTTCAGATTGTTACATAACATAATCAGTCAATTATCATGTTCTAAATCTGAAAATTGCATTAAATCCTTTTGCATGTTTTCTCTATCATTGTCCCATTTCAAATTTGTAGGAAAATTGTTACATCATGTTTTCATTGCAAAAATTTATGGTTATCATACTTCATGTTCTATTTTAAGATCTTGTTGAGTATAGTAAGAGATTTTTATTATGTGTATATGAATATGAAGTCCTCTCGCCTCTCGTTTTATTCGTCATTGATCCCTCTTATAGTATCCCTCTTATGAGTGAGATTAGTCTAGTGAAAGATAATACAATTTTGGGTAATCATAACAACCATATATGTTCTCCTAATATCTCTCCTATTTGTGAAGAAGATATTTCGTTGTTAGAAGAACCAATCAATGAGAGTTTTGAGAATCCTAGTTGTTTCTCTCCTCCTACCTCTCTTATTGGGAAATGCATTAATGAACAAGAGGACAAAACCATAGGTAATCATGATGATCACATAAAACAACAAGAAGAGACCATTGAGACCTACCTAAAAACCACTTCAACTACTCTACATTCATCTCCCAACATCTTCCCCACTTGTGACAATGCAATTGTAAGTTAAAGGAGTATAGTTTGGTGCTAGATGATCAAATCTTTAAGATCTATGACAACCCTATTTATTTTTCTTCCCTTACCTCTCCTATTTTGGAAGACATTATGGGACAAAGGAATGTAATTGTAGATAAAAATGATAATCGTAATTGTTCTTCTCCTAATATCTCTCCTATTTGTAAAGAAATATATATTGGGAGATCAAACAAATGAGAATTATGAGAGTCCTATTTTCCCTAAGAAAAACATAATTGAACAAGAGAATTTACCATTATTGATAAGAAATACAAGGGTATGCGCAAGATCATGATGGGCCAAAAAGTGGCGATATGTAAGTGATATGATGGCCCATGTGGCTTACGACTTTATTTTTACTCAAAATTCATGAAACAAAAAGGGTTTTTAAAGGATATTCTCATATTTCCACCAATATAAATTATGCTTTACTTTGAATTTAATAAATAATTATTATTCATTTTCTATTTGAGTTATGACTAAAGTCTTGATTGATAGGCTGATTGAAAACCATCTATACTTTTCAAACAATATCACATTTTTTGAATCTAAAACATGTGTCACATTCTATTCTTTTCATGCTATAGGATTAAAAAAATAAAAATTGAATTTCATGAAGTTTTGACCAAGTTAAAGTGGTCAGACAGATGAGTATTTATATTCTCTAAAAGTTGTAATAAAAAATTCATAATTAATAATTTACTTGGAAAAAAATTAAAAAAAAATATGCATCACATTGGGACATGAGTCCTCTACTTATATCTAAAATCTTATAAAAAAATATTATCATTTTATTATGGTTAGGGTGGCTAGATAGACACCTACTTATTTTTTCCCAAAAAATTGAAGTACTACTACATTGAAATTTCAAATTTTCACGAAATAGATTTATTTATTTTTTAAATAAACCTAGTATTTTAGAAACTACATTCAATTTTCTACAGATTATATTCTTACATATTTTTGAAATAATATAGATAACTTATTCAAATTTTTATGTCAAGTTTCCTAACTCTGATTTTCTGAATTTTCATTGCCACTTAAGAGCCTATTTTTTCCATGATGATCTTGCACATACCCACAATCCAACCATCGATGAGTCCCCTACTTGTGATGAATTAATTTTAGAAGAAACACCTATTTAATGTCATGACAACCTAGTTTATAGTTCTCCTAAAAACTCTCCTATTAGGGAAGATATCATGGTGGAATAAAATGAAAAAATTGACACATTTCTTTCAAACAATAGTGATGTGGATTCCTTAGAAGAAGGTGATGAAGTGACATTAGAATCCCCCTCACTAAGAGATAATCAAAATAAGGATAAGTTTGTTGAAATCACGACCATTAGGACTCCCTCGAGTCCTCTAATTCTTAGACTCCTAAAAATTATTTATTTATTGGACTACCTAAGCCAAAACTTATCCTTTATCCACCTTCACAACAACCAAAAACTCAAAATAAACCTGTCCTCATCCTCGAACCACCTAAGAATAATATTTTCCAGCAGCAAAATTATAACACCATTGCTCATACATATAACACTAGAAACAATACAAAACCAAGATAAATAAATCCAACATCCCTCCCATTAGCTCAACCTATCTTACCTAGTCCTAGTTTTTCTTCACAAAGTGGAAAGGAGTATGATCTTGTTGAACAACTTAAGAACACTCCTACTAATATGTCCTTATGGGACATTATTCAAGCCTCCTCTTATTATCATAACATGATTCAAAGTGCCTTGCAGCAAGTTGTGGTTCCATCTAGTGCAAATCTAAGTGATGTAGCAACTCTAATTCAAGGAATGAATGCGGTTAATGTAGAAATTACTTTCCATCAAGATAGTTACCTCTGCTACAAGTGCAAAAACAATATGAATCTTTCATGATAATAGATCAATATAATAGGATAGGGCTAAAGTAAACCCTTGTTGAAAATGGGTCAACTCTTAATGTGTGTAGTGTAACCCTCTTGGACAAACTTGGAATGGATAAACCAATAATTAATCATGATTCCTTATTGATTTGAGGGTTAGACAATGTAGGAAAGAAATTGCTTAGTGTGATCAATTTTCCTATTACAGTTTGAAAGGACATGTTAAAAACTCCTATCCATGTTATGCCTCGAGATTTGTCATATAATATTCTGTTAGGAAGACCATGGATTCATGAAACGCATGTGGTTCCTTCTACCCTTCATCATAAAATTAAGTATGTCTACAACAATAAGGTGTATACAATCAAAGCTGATCCTAAACCAAATATTTGTTTGAATATTGAGAAAAACAAGGAAAATCCTTTGAAGAAATTGAAACCAACAACACAAGTGGAACCCATGCAAGAGAAAGAGAAAGAGAAGCATATTGAGGAAGTCACAAAGCTATTAGAAGATGATTGAGGTTCCTTGGATTTCACACCCACATTCATGGGAAAATACAAGATCATAACAAAAGAGTTTAAAAAGGGAAAAGAAAAAGCGGTAATGTCAACACAAAATTTGGAAGAACCTTTGAAAGAATCCACCTCAACCAATTTAGAACAAAATACAACATATAAAATAAACTTTGATGAACCTGACTATGAGCAACCACCAAATCCAAAAGAAATGAAAAATCTTTATGGAAAAGGTTATGAACTTATGAAACAACTTGGTTATAGTGGAAAAGGATTTGGTGCTAGAGAATAACGTATCTTTGTTCCTATAGCTTTCCTAACACACAACTAAATACTAGTGGTCTTGGTTATTGTCCCTCAAAATAAACAAACAAGCCTTCACACAATATCAACACTCTTACAAAGGATTATTCTAAGCCAACTTTAACATTAGTGCATCCTAAACTGATAGACACTAGTGGTCTTGGTTATTGTCCTACAAAATAAATGAAATAAATAAATAAATAAATATTTTATTAATATCAATGTCATCATGCAAAACACTAATGATTCGAATTTGATAGATTTTACACCTTCCTTTAAAGAAGAATACAAAATCTAGAAATATAAAGAGTCTTGTGTAAGCATGACATCTTGTACTAAGCAAGAGATATCTTTGTCACAAAATAATGGAACATCTTCTACTATTGATCAAGAGAGTATCTTGTCGAGACTCCTCCAAGATAGTTTGATATCTCTCCCTCCATGGACATGAAAGAAGTTTTAGTAGAAGAGTTAATTTTGTGCATATCATAGAGTTCATGGTCATTAGATACTAATGAATATAAGGCTTTGGGTATTAGAATTCAATATCTCGGGAATTATGGTAATATTCCTTGTGTTGAATCACCTATTTCTTCTAATTGATATTTATTTTCATGTTTCTCAACAATCATCTCGGCTCATCCATGTCCTACACTAAGTGGGGGCAAGGAGTTAGGTAGCCTTGTCCTTGTATGACACTTGTCATAGTCTCTTTTGGCTAGTTGACCACATTCCATGTATATATAGGAGCAATCTTGGGATGTGGAAGACATGCCTTAAGTTGGCTCACATGTGACATATTGAGTTGTCTTTATTTGTTACATTTTGAGGGAAAACCCTTATCGATGATGTAGTTTCATTCAGGATCATATGACTTGGCATAGGGATTTTTGAATAACCTCTCATGTCTTCTTGTACTTTAAATAAATTACTCATACCAATGGTGTTAGCAACCACTTTAAAGTGGGGGCATATGTTGACATTATCCTACGAAATTTCTCATGTTTCATTGTATAATTTTCTTTATTCTTGTGATGTGTCCTTTTCTTGGTGGTTTTATTGGGTTTGATTTCTTTTGAGTGTGATATTTCTTTGATTTATCCTCTCTTTGAGACATTAGGCACAATGTTCCCTAAGAAGAGACCTTGCATGAACTAAGAAAAATCCCTTGAAATGTACCTTACACTATACTTTATTTACAATAGGTATTATATGGGCACCTTGCTAACAAATTTTGCTTGCTTGTGGAGCCATCTTGTTTATTCATGAGTGTCAAGCATACAAATTTTTTCTTGCCTCATGAATATTGTTATTCATTTTTTGTAGCACCTTATTAAAGTTATCAAAAGGTATAGATTTGGTATGGTTAGTATGATGAGAAGCCTAAAATGAGGGCATGAATTTCTCATTGTACAGTGAGAAGTCAATAAAGAGGCATGACTTTCTCACTAAGTGACTATTTTTGGATAATCACCCGATGGAAAACCTAAAGTTTTGTTGCCTCAGAGTGAGCATGCATTTTTCAAAAAATAGTTGAGGCTTGATCCACATCATGTTAGAAAAATAGTCGAGGTTCAATCCATCCCTTTGGATAATCACCTAATGGACAACCTGAAGTTTTGTTTTCTTAGAGTGAGTGTACTTTTTTGGAAAAACAACTTAGATCTAATCCACATCATGTTGGATAAATAGTCAAGTCTTGATCCACCTTTTATTTCTTTTTCTTTCATCTTTATGTCTTTGAAATTGCATATTTGTGTATCTTGTTTTGATACATATCGTACACCTTGTGTGTGTTAATTTGTGTTTTTTTTTTTGACGTAGGATCTTGGATCTTGGGGCCTTGACCACCCCCTTGATATCTATCATTCCATACCATCCACATTCGTACACTTGGACCCCTCTTGAATGTCTAATTTAGTGTGAGTTTGAAGAAAGAACTTCCTCCTCTCAGTAAAGTGGGGGCTAAATGTAGTATAGAAAAATGTATCCCTTTACATTTTCACATTTTTATGGGCCCTCCTTGCTAAATTGGTCTTCTCCATGCCTTCTTTGGTCCTATTTTTCATCAAAAAGCCTTATTTAATACATCTTTCCAAGGATAATCTCGAAACATATCTAATGACCAATAATAATTTAATCTTTTTGGGTTATGTGTCATAGATTTAGTGATCTGGGACTCATATTCCACCTTGGGCATATGGGTCCCACCTAAGTTTTAGGGCATAAACTTGAATGTGGCATAGAACTTAACATTTCTTGAAATTTGTGTCCCAAGCCTAGGCTACTAGGACTCATATGCCCCAAATGGTGTATGAGTCCTGCCTTATCTTGGACCTATTTTGAATTTGATTCTTGGTGATATTTTATTCTCCTAGATTTGATGTAAGCTTGTAGTGTTGTAATTTCAGGAAATTTGGCATAAACAAATATAAAAACAAAGTTATTTCACATATTTTTCCTAACAAGATCTAGCAAATTTTATGAGCAAGTATTCTAGAAAATTTATGATCACAAGAGCAATCAAGAGAATTCAAGAGAATTCAAGAGCTAATTATCAAGTATTTTGGAGCTACATTCAAGATTCCAGCATCATGTCAATTTCATCATGCATCATGTGTGTTTTTGAGCTAACATTTATGATGTAGGGTTTTTACGATTCAAGCAAGCATTCAAGTCAATATCCATAAAATTCAATTAAGAGTCAAGATCCACATCCATTGGAGCTATTTCACAAAATTTTGTAGCCTTTGTTACAATGGTTTGGTGAGTTGTAACATTGCAAGTTGTTCATTCATCATTCCTTCATTCTATTTCATTTCATTTCAAAGTTTGATTACGAAAATGGGGTTTTGCCAAGGCAAAACAACATTTTTTTCTCCTCTACATGTGTGATTGCAGATGTAAGTGTCATGGAATTGAAGATTCTTTGAAGACTAAGTTGCAGTATTGAAGAAAGTTCTCAAAGGTGTCAAAGTTGTCAAGAGGTTGACATCTTCATGGAAAGTCACCTACAAACTAGAATTCAAAGTTTCAGACTCGAAGATCGAAACAGAGAGAAGTTATAAAAGATCACTAGAGGATATTAGAGATTCAAAAAAACCTCAATATTGGGACTAAATCACCACCTTGGGTGTATGAGTCCCAATATACCATTTTTAGATATTTTATGTAGATCCTGGTTTAGCAATTGCAGATTTTGGATTTAGCTTTAAAACCCTAAATTGGGACTAAATCACCTAGACTGATGTATGAGTCTTAGTGTGCATTAGGAGTTAGCATTTTGGGATTGAAGACCTTATTTCAGGCATCTCCAATTTTCCAAGTGCACCTCTATTCATTCTTAGTTTGTTACTTTTATTTTAAGTTTCATTTCCTAGATTCCATAGCTAGATTTGCATGTTAGTTGCAATTCTTGTCTTTCTAAACATTTTCTTAGTGGTGAACCCCCTTTTCTTCAATCACACCCAAGGAGACCTTATAGCAACCCCTTCTCTCAATTTAATCATTAGGTTGAAACCTCTAGGGTTTCCTTGAATGAACTAGAGTGAAATAGGACAAAGGGGATCCATTTCCCCTTGTGTTGGTGTTCCATCCCCTAAACAGTGGAGCACATCCCTATTTCTTTGTGTTCAGGGCATATGGGTCCCACCTAAGTTTTGGTCCGTGATCTTGAATTTTGCATAGAACTTAGCATTTTTTGAAATTTTTGTCCCAAGCTTAGGCTACTAGGACTCATACGCCCCAAATGGCATATGAGTCCCACTTTAGCTTAGACCTATTTTTAATTCAATTCTTGGTAGGATTTTATTCCCCTAGATCTGATGTCCACTTGTAGTGTTGTAATTTAGGGAAATTTGGAATAAACAAGTTTAAATATAATTTTATTTCATATATTTTCTCCTAGCAACTTTTATGAGCAAGTATTCTAACAAGTTTATGATATCAAGAGCACTTTAAAAAGAGAATTCAAGAGCATTCAAGAGTTGATTATCAAGCATTTTGGAGCATCAATTTAAGATCAAGCTGATGGTTCTTCTAAAAATCTATCAAAATTTTGTTTGATTTTGGGCATGTTTGTTCATATTTGGTAAATGGGGGGTCTAATGTTCAGGGTTTACGATTTTGTTTTCCATGTTAAAATTGATTTTACTAATTAAACCCTTACGTTATATTTTCGTATTGACCTGTTATTGGGGGTTACTGGTCTCTTATGTCATCCAACTGAGCCTTGTCTTTCATACTATTACCAACCCCTTCACCCGACCTATCGGTCCTTTCTTTCCATTTGGGTGTTATTATTATTTTTCCTAGAAAGGGCAGATTTTCCCTATGTTTAAACTTGGGCCTAAAAATTTGTGCCTTTGAGAGTTTTCTTTTCCTATTCTCCTAGCCAACCCCACTATCATAAATAACTTTTCCATATGCAGTTTGGTGGGTCGTCGGATCACGAGGTTAAGATCTGGACCATTCCTCATAGACCTCGCAAGGTTTGTTACTGATGTCACTAAAGTGGTGTGAGGTATGCGAGATTCCTCCATTTATAGAGTACGTTGGGGTGGGGCCTATCCCGATGTGCCATCAATGACAAGTGGATGTCATTTCAACGGTGGATGTTTAATGATAGGGATTAATGATGACTGTCCCTCACAAGCCTTGCATGATCAGATTAATGTTCTCAAAAATGTTGTGAGGTGTGTGAGCTAGTGACACATTGCTTGGCTTCATGGTACAAGGTGGTTGGATGGGGCCTACTGCTCGGTTGCGGGTTTCTGACTGTTAGGGGTGTGATTGGATACTAGGTTTTCCAAGTGGTGATGTGGATTATTCAATGATCTTTGACTTGATCTAAGTCGTTTGACATGCCAGGTATTTTCACATCGACGGTTTGAATTCAAAAATTATAATTCACCCATGTGAGGATTATTTGTGCTCTGCAAGTTATTCTCATTAATGGCGCATGTCTTTTAGTGGATCTGATCTTGATTTCCTTGCATGTGAGTAGTATCCACTTGATAATGCAATGATGGGTTGTACAACATTTTCCATGAGCTCAAAATTATTATGTGGTGGCAATTTAACCAATTAATGTTCCCTGCATCGGCTTGCTCGATAAATGCTCACTAATTTTCTCATCAGTATCATTGCATTTTGAGTTTATTTGTTTGTAGGTGATTGATTTTATTGTTGAGTTCGAGCTCATGAATTCAATGGATAAGTCAACAGTACGACGAAGTGTCAGGATGGGTGCAACGAATTTATGATAGAAGGAGAAACAAATTGTTCCTTATACTTCTGGGATAGTTGTAGAAAGGGTGGATAAGAGGTCTGTACGTTGCACATCACCTATTGAGCTCTCTTTGGACTTTTCTAGTTGTAGACATGGAAATGTACAAGTTCATTTTGGCACACCTGATCTCGATTACTAACAACGTTTCCTCCTAAATCATATTCTTAGCATTTCATCGTAATTTGATCCCTTTTTTTAATAAATCACTATTTATTGGATTAAGTCTTCCTCTTTCAAATGATTAAATTAATCAATTAATTTAATTAACCATTACTTATCTGCTTAATTAAATAAATCATTTTATTTAATTAAAATCTCCAAAGTATTCTTATTAAATAAAATAAAATAAATCTTATTTGATTTAATCTAACATATTCCTTCTTGATTAAGTAAATCAAATCATTTATTTGATAAATCATTTCCTCTCAATTCTTGATTTAAATTTATTCATAAATCTAAGTCTAAAATTGTCACATCACCTAATTCTTCATTAAATTAATCAAATACATGATTAACTTAATCCCTCTCACTAAAATTCTCTAGAGAATGCAAGTTGCACAATAAATTAAATACTTTGATTTATTAATTCATCTATTTTTCCTCACAAAGCATCAAAAGGGAATATTCCCTCATTTGAATTCAAAAGGCCAAGTGGACTTGGTCCTTCCAACAAGGCATTCATTGCCTCTTACATGTCCTTGACCTTGAGCCAAGTGACATTTACTTCACTTTTCTTCCCCCTTCAACAAGTCAACTCACCATTTCAAATTCAAAATTATGCATTTATCATGCATTTATCATGCACATTGGCCAAAATGTGCTCATTCCTCCTCCAATCACATGTGGACAAGTGGCACAATGCCATTGGATTATCTTTTATCCCACATTCATCCAAATCCCTCATTATTCCAACTTGGGAATCTATAAATGAGAGACTCTTCCTCTCATTCAAACATCCACAATTTGAGTAAACTTACTATACTCAAATCCATCATGATCCACAATTCATATGCAAAACTAATTTTGCTCACCACATCCTAGCATTCATCATATTTTCACATTTGCACCAAGGTTATGCAAAAATATCTTTGGAGATCTGACAATTTCTTCATCAACCATATTATTGCTACTTAGGAATTGGGAAAGAGCCAATTGCAACACATCATTGGCACCAATTCCCCCATAAGATCATCATTCTATTGGCTAGATTAGGATTTACTTGCATATTATTTAAGTGTTGCTCTTCATTTCCTAATATTATTTTAAATAGGTGGATTTCATGGGGAATCCTTCATATTTGCATGCATTTTGATCTAACACTAGCAATGTTTGTTGTCTTTGTGCATTTGCAGGTTTAAGGGTTCACATTTTGGCGTAAGAAGGAGGGCGGTCTCAAGATTTATCACATTTTTCTTCAAAATTCTGTAGTTTTTTTCACGTTTTTTGCTTACATACAGGAAACTACACTGCGGGTAGTTCATGCGGTCCTGTATTGCACTGCGAACTCAGATGTGGTGCTGTATTGCACCACACCCCCGAAAGACCATGACACCAAATAGGACTGCAATTGCTTCTCGAGTTTAAAATTTGAAAATTTTCCAAACTTCACCACTTCCAAACTCCATCGTGTGCCAAACTCCACCGCACTCACAATCTCTATTTCTGTAGAGCACCGCATACAGTCGATTGCGCAACACTATATGGCACCGCCTGTTTGTTAAACAACACCACACCCACCAACTCCACCACATGCCAAACTGCGCCGAACCTGTGGTCTCTGTTTCTGCAGAGCACCGCACCCAGTCAGTCACGCAATGCTATATAGCACCGCATCTGTTCCAAACTGCACCGCATTTGCTAATTGCGCCACACTTGCAGTTTTTTGGTCTTTTTTTATTTTTTTTGTGATGCAGGAACTTCTCGAGGTCATAACTTTTGACTCGGATGTGGGTTTTGGGGCTTCAAACTTTGATCTTGGCCCTCAAAATGACATTTTAAAGTTTTTTCCTAGTATTTTGAAAGTTGTTTCTATTAATAACTCAAAGTCCATATTTCCAATTTCAAATGTTAGTTGGAAATTCATCTAACTTTAGTTTTACAAAGTTTTTGGAAAAAAATAGGACTCTCAAAGTCATAGATGCAAAATTACTAAAAATGGAAAAATAAAAAAATTGTTGAAATTTCTTAAAAAGGAATTTTTTTTTATCAAAAGTGAAGGAAGGAAAAAACAGGCCAAGGTTCATCATGAATTTATCATATCATTGTATCAAGTGTTTTTAAAAAATTTGGGAGAACTTATAATCCCTTTCTAAGGAATTTGTTTACTTTCATCCACTTAGGAAACTAAAATTTCTTTTGGGATTTAAAAAGAACAATACAAATGTTGCTTTCAAATTTTTCAAACAAAAGGCTTAAGAAGAACTTTAGGCAAACACACTAGATTTTGTTTAAAAGGTAACAATTGAATAAGACAAACTCACACTTCATTTGGTGCTTAAAAAGGAGTCATCATTGCTTTGAGGTTTAAAATGAACAAATGTTTTCCATGTTTTGCAATCTTTTTTACAAATTAATATTATCTAAAATGTGTATGCGCTTCTCTCATGCTTCATTGCGATCTTGAGAATCAAATTTTTTTTGGTAATATTAGGTTGTTAAAAATATTGCTTCCACATTTCAATTTGGGCACTTAAAAATGAACAAAACATGCGAGTGTGAATAAAAGTTATTGCGAGTGTTCTCCTTTTGTTTTTAAACAAAAGTCTATCGAACTACGAATAGTGTTTGTTCACTATTGTTTATCTTATAGGGCCTGCCTTGTGGGAAAAATTAATCACCCAAGGGAACGACCCAACCGGGAACACGCTAAAGCCAAGCGACTTCTAACCGGTATATAAGTGTGGGTTCTTGAGGAAAGTTCAAGAATCACGAGGATTATTTCGATGAGATGGACAACAATGGAATCTCGCCGATGTTGGATAATCCCCCATGAACGGAATGCCCGAATTAGAACCCCTTGTTTAGAAAAAGGCCAAAACCTTGTCTATCTTGTTGGTGCAAAAGGTCATGTCCTTTGAAGCTGCCCCATGTTATACATGCGGTCTTGTTGTGGAAATGGAAAGTATGCCATGGGAGATTCATGGGTACTAATGCTTGGCTGACCCGAATAAGTGAGTGTTGTGGAAGGGAGTCAATGTGGTCAAGTATTTAGCCATTTTCACAAGATATGTGCAACTGGATTTATCCAAGTGGGAACCCAACAAGATATTGCCTCATCATCCTAGGAGTGTAAAGTGCTTGGAAGAAATACATTGCTTGATCTTGAAAACATTTGAAAACAAACATTCACAAAGACCTTTAAATTTAAAACACCTTGTGGGAAACAAATACCTCTTGATGAATTTGGACACTCTTACTTTCCCTAGGGATCATATTCCTAGAGGTTTCTAAGTGCAAAAATTCTACTGTCATTTGTTTTCAACAAGGTTAAACATAAGGAACTTTTGCCCTATTTTCCTCAATTTCCACACAATGGACCTTGTGGGATGAGAATGAATGTGGGACATTAGACACATATTTTGAAACATAAGCAAGCAAGTGCCTTTGGTAACAAAGAATTCATTAAGCCAAGATAAAATACAAATTGAACCACACATGTGTTTGTTCTCTTTTGGGTCATATGGTTTTCATGCAAAATTTGGTCTTTTGGTTTGAATTACTTCTAGGAAAAAGCATGTTCTTCATCACCTTGGTCTTATAAGTAAGTCCTCTTATGTTCATCTAGGATCAAAATCATCACTTCACTCATCTCTCAAACATCAATCAAATTTTCATCTCACCAACAACTTTTGGAACTTTGCAACATCACTTATGCTAGACTTTTGGGAAATCAAAATCACCTTGTTTGACTTAATGTACCTAGTCAAATTATCAATCTTCTTGAACAAATTTGCCTCTAGGATAACACAACTTCCTGAGGTCTACTAGTTCATGATCACTTTCATTGGCTTAACACACTTAGCCAATTCATTCTCTTATGCGAGTTTTCCCTAGGATAACACAACTTCCTAGGGTTTACAAATTCACCATCATCTTTGTTTGGCTTAACACACCTAGTCAAACTATCCTCAAAATTGAATCAAACCAAGTCCTAAAGTCTAGCATTGATCCAAAGTTTATAAAATTTCAATCATCCATATCATATCACTCACCCCTTTCATCCTCCATCTCATCATTGGTCCTAAACCCCTTAGAGGTCAACAAGGTCAAAACACAAGAAAAACATGGAGTTCAAACTCGACTCATACATCATGAGTAATCCAAGTCAACCAAACTATCCAAGTCTCACAATGCCAATTGATTATCAAAACTCACATTTATACATGGAATCATTATCTCCTCCAAACCTCAAAAGTACAACGAATGTGAGTATGCCCAATCCAAAGTTTGGAACACCTTTTCCAATGATAGATTTAAATCGAAGTCCAAATATGCAAATCTATCAACCAAATACTCAATGCATGAGTTTTCCAAACATTATCCCACTAAATCCATACATTCCAAATAAAAGTTTGGTCAAAATGAACATTTCTAGTCCACACTTGGTGAATTTTGGGATAGATATGCTTGCAAATCCCCCTAATGTTGTTCAAAATCCTAGCAATATATTGGAAATTCCATATGTCGATTCAAGTCAAGGTAACACCATGCAAAATCGAAGTTACCTAAATCAAGGCAATATGATTCTCAACCACAAAAATGTTCAAATTCAACCTATAATGCCAAATCAAAACATCATACCAAATCATCCCATCTTGTCGTCGGTATCACAACAGTAGGTGGAAACCATCCAAGCAAACCCAACAATCAACACCATCCCCAACCCACCACCACCACTGCCAAAACACAACACAACCAATTCATTCTCCATCATGTTACAAGCCACTCAAGAGGATTCCCACAAAAAGGCGCTCCAAAACCAACAAGTTGCTCAACAAGCACAAGTGGCTCAAGTAGCCCAGAAGGCTCAAGCTCAAGCCCAACACCAGGCTCAACATGAGCAAACACAATTCCAGGCACTATTGCAAGCACTCCATGAACAAGTAGCACAACAAGGAGCCCAACAAAAAGCTTTGTTGGCACAACAATAGTTATACCTACAACAAGCTTTATTGGCACAGTAGCAACAAGACCAACAACAAGCTTTGTTGGCACAACAACAGCTAGACCAACAACAAGCTTTGTTGGTATAGTAGCAACAAGACCAACAACAAGCTTTGTTGGCACAATAGCAGCACGACCAACAACAAGCATTGTTGTCTCAACAACAAACACATGCCTTACTCCCACAATTGGAGCTTGCAACAAATTCCCATCACAATTGTTAAAAATGATGATCAAGATCCTTCGACCAATGATCATGTTGAAAATGTCTCTACATCATCTAATGAGTTAGAGGACATATCTCAAGAATTCACTCCAAAGCATGATGAACATCTTTCACCAAGGTCTAGCAATGATCCTTTCCAAAAAATATGGACATCTTTGGACCTCATAACATTTGAGAAACTTCTTATGCCTACTGAAGATATATAACAAATCAATCCATTCTTTGAAATTGACCCATGTCAAGAACTTGATCCAAAGCATGTCGAAAGCAATTCTGAAATCATTCAAGATCAAGAATTTGCATCTCCAAGCTACTACAATGATATAATGGACACTCTCCTATCCATACAAGATGACCACATCCACATAAGACATAGTCCTCCATCTACCCATGAGATGCTTTCTTTGGATGGACACGTGGATGATCTTCATTCAAAACAAGAGTCTCATACTCTTGAAATCATTACCAACGAACAAGAGTCTCCTACTCTTAACATTTGTACACATGATCAAGATATAGAGAAATCCAAAGACATATCAAAAACAAATCATGAAGAAGGCTTCTACATAAGTCATGAATCAAAAACATCCTATGAAGTGAGTCATGAAGCATCAACACTTCTTGAAGAAGCACTACAATATGATATCTCACAAGATCAAGCTAAAGATATCAATCAGGAATTCATCCCACATATGGAGGATCCTATCACTTATAAACTTGGATCACTTACCTTTGTAAGAGAAAGCTATTTGATCAATACAGTAGTTGGCACTTTTGAAGATCCACCACAGAGCAGAGAAGGAATAACACCTTGTTTCCAAGAAAAATCATATCCTTTTGCAAATAAAATGTTTCAACAGATGAAGTATCAAGGCAGAGGATTAGGCCTACATGAACAAGGTATCCTGGAACCAGTGCAGATTTTTGGCAATCCTAAGCATCAAGGCCTTGGTTATTCGACAATCAAGGGATCTCAACATATCAGTAATACTTCCACAAAACTAGGGGCAACTTCGTCTTGAGCAAGCGTCAATGTAGGGAGCACAAAGAATCCTTATGATGAAACCAATGCCAATACTACAGCCAACCACATCATGAATATTCATCCATCCATCACCCCATCCACAAATTGGGACCAACATCAAAAGAAAGATTTGAATCAAAGCATGAAGAACATCATCAAAGAAAAATTAGCGAAGCACGAAGGAAAAATCAAATACATATGGATACCAAAGAATATAAAGAAATATTATCCCTATCAAACTCCATCAGTCAAAGAAACTATGGGGAAAAATAAAAAGGGGATGCATATCCATCAAAGATGTCCGCAAAGGAAAAATCATGCTTCTCAAGTAACATACAAAGTGTATTAAGCAGTTGGTCCTAATTCCATGCACACTTCCATATCCACCCATCATTGCTCATCTTCCCAAGTTTGGAGAGTCAAAGGTTCCAAACTACCAACCAATCCATCTTTTATTCCTAAACAAACTCCACCATCCATGCCTCCACGCATAATATCCAACTCTCACATTGACCATGTATTGGCGACAACCCTTCATCATAAGGATTCAGAAGACAATCTATCACGATGTGCGCACGGAGACAAAGTTAACTTTGGTATCAGCAAAACAGATCAGGGATCTCATAAGTTGCATTCAAGTGCACGTATCTTGGAAAAGAAACTTCTTCAAGTAGGATACCGATGGAATGTTATGACAAAAGCATCTACATCAGGACCACCAGGTGGTTCAGCATCAACTTACAATCTCTTAGAAAATCAAAAAAATCATAAAATATAAAAAATCCAAAAAAATCAGAAAAAAGATTTGAAAACAGTAAAGAAAAAAATCATCCTCTAGTGAAAACCACTACGGTGGCACTTTGGACAAGTACCATGATGAAAACCTGGCAAGTAGGCATCATGTGTAGAATCGAGCATCTATGTGTGCCAGTTCAGGAGAAAGCATCTTATCATATCTATAATAAAGCCAATATTCCATCCATAATAAATTTGTTCATCCATGAACCATTTATCCCATTCATATATTTGCATCCATCTTCCAAGTTATCTTAATCTTGGTGAAATTTTGGTGCACACTTTACACTTGCTTATGGTAGTCATCTTGACATGGGTCATTTTCATTGATCCTATACTACCCAATGTTATATGAGCCTTGAAGCATTATCCGAATGAGAATTCTCTCCAAGATGATCCATATCTATTCATCCATCCACCCATGGCCTTTCAAACATTGCTAGACACTGGGGGCAGATATTTGTATCTTGCTTTGGGAATAAATCTTGATCTATATCCTCCTACTTATGTGGCGATCCGAACATTGGAAAACAAAAAATAAAATTGGTCAAGCATTTGTGATCCAAGATCCGAATCACTAGCCCATGGCGTATTTTGACAAGATGATGTTCCTCATCAAGCTTTAAATTTTGTCATACATCAATCCAATAATTCATATCAGTCGCATCTAACTTGTGTGTCAGCATCACATCAAACCATCAAAACAATTTTGTTCCAAATCAAGCTTCATCAATCTTGATCAATCAAATGCAATCAATTATCACCTTGTTTGACTTAACACACTTAGTCAAACTATCATCTTGTGCATGAGTTTACTCTAGGATAACACAACTTCCTTGAGTTTACAAGTTCATTATCATCACTCTGTTTGGCTTAACACACTTAGCCAAATTATCAAATCCATAATCACCTTGTTTGGCTTAACACACCTAGCCAAATTATCCTTTTTGTACGAGTTTATTCTAGGATAACACAACTTCCTAGAGTTTACAAGTGCATCATCACTTTTGTTTGACTTAACACACTTAGTCAAACTATCAATCCATCAATCCGATTGATCAACATTAAGCTTGGTTTTCAACAAAATCTCAAAATAGAGCATTGATATCATCACATATCATATCTAAATCATCAAATTTATGCAAAAATCCAAAAACATGTCAAAATATCAAAAAATCTTCAAAAATTCATCATTGAGTCTTGTCAGTTTTTTACCTTGTCGAACTACGTCGTCTCTGAGCTTGAATGTAGGAAAGGTTGATATTTGATCATCCCCCGAGATAGTTAGGGTCAGTCCTTAGGTTTTTGTCACATTGGCAATCCATTTGTCCATCTAGTCTACATCTTAAGTCAGTCCTTTAGATAATAAATTGGCAATCCGTTTTTCCATCTTATCATTGGGTCAAGTCTGTTGTCAGTCAAACTATGTGGTCTCTGCGTGTATAATGTAGGCAAGGCTAATCTATGGATCAGCTCCCGAGATGCCTAGGATATGTATTTAAGTTAGTTTGTTTGTCATAAATCTTGAAAATACCAAAAACATTGAAAAATGTGAAAATTCCAAAAACAACCTCAAAATATCTAAAAAAATCCAAAATGGTGCATCCATTCCATCTCGCTTTCACCCGTGATTGTCATCGCTCATAATAAAATCAATCGTCGCTTTCACCCTTTGGTGAGTCAATCAGAAGCAAGTCTAGCAGGTTCCAAAGTGAACACCTAATCATTAGAGTCTGGAAGGTCTAAGTCAGTAAGCAAGCAAGTTGGTCAACTCGGAGTATCAATAGCTTATCACCCAATCAATCCCACCGAAACCCTGATCACAACATGTACTAGGATGAATCTTTCCTGTGATGGACCTAAGCATAAGGTACCCCTCATAGTAGTTAGTCTTGGCTAGTGGTACAAAGAACATTAGCTTGTCTATTTACTTTATCTTGGTCTTTTTTTGACTTATCTTATGTTTCACTCATTTCAAGGACCTCTTGATAATGCCCAAACAAAACAGATTTAGAGAGAAAGAAATGGGGGCAATGATCATTATCTTTTTTATTTTCTATGCTTGTGGGATACACTTGTAGAATAAATTAGTCATGTATATTTTGTTTGGTTTGTAGGGAGGATATTTTAGGTATCTTGTTGACCACATAGGAAAGCTTGCTTTTCTGTGTTTTGGTCTGAGATGTTTAGAATGACTGAACTACACCACGAATGAAATATGTATGTTAAGTGTGAACAAGAATACTCCTATCTAATTGTCAAGTAAAATTCCATCACACTAGGCACCATGCCATCCTAGTTCTCAGTACCTTGATGCATCGTACCTATGTGTGTTATCAAATATAATGCAATTGACCCTTTGAAAATCCCAATTCCTAGCAATGCAAATCACCATCTCTATCCTAACTAACTCATTAATTCTACATTCTTCTTTTGTCTTCCTTCCACACTAACATGGTATCATAACAGTAATCAAAGCATCGCCCATGTATACACCCTACATCCACATAATCATTAGCATTAAAACACATGGCATTATATCATTATCTTAAGGAATAATATAAATTTGTTATTCTAAACATCTTAAGACAGCATTACATCATACATAATCATTTGCATCCATTACCGTTTGCATCCATTACCATCATTAATATGCATTACATCCATAAAACATGAAAAATACACACAAAAGAAAGGCATCCATTATATACATTGCATAACATAAATCATAAGAATAGAAACATCTCATAACATTTCATAAGCATCATACATTTGCATATCATACATATGCACCATACATATCATAAAAGAGGCGAATCATCTCATATATATCATCAAAAAAATACTGTTATGATACAAAATCGGATCAGGTGTGCATCAAGTACATAATACAATAAGGCCAAAATATTGCAGCCCGTATATCAAAAATGAAGCAAACTGTCCTATGATCAAAAGGGAGGTGGGCCCTATTGGTTGCTGCCCTCCCCATCCTGCCTCTCACCATGTGCCTCGGCCGATCGCCTCCCTGTCTGCTGGGAAAATTCTAGCACTCTGCAGTCTGATGGTACTACCTATCGGTAATGGTGCTGATAGTACTCAGCCTCTCTAATGGCATCCCTATAATATCGGATATCAACTGATCAGCCCCAGGATGAGGATGCCATACTCTCCAACTGTCTCCGCCGACCTATCTCTCGATCCCTCTCGGATCGTGCCTAATCTCTCTCTACTGTCAATGTAACAACCCACTATCGGGCCTCATCTCGCTCAGCTGTCAGAACCTGTATCAACATGTTGCGGGCATCTGGCTGGCCCACTGGCTACCCTGCTGGCTGTCCTGCTAGCTGCCCTATTGGCTATCCCCTATTGGTTGCTACTGAGGATCTACCATGGCTGACCATCCTAATCCCCTACTCGGACAAGTGACTGCTATGCCTCATCCCTGGGAGGTGTTTGATGAGGAGGTGGCCCACCTCATCCTTTGCCTCATCCTCTACCCCCTGCCTGACCCCTGTGTCTACATCACGAGACAATTGTGCCTGTAGCTGCCAATCTGAGTGGAGGTCTGAACCATGCCCTGTAAGCTGGAGTGGCCCCTGCATCTGCCGACCCTTGATCATATGGCCATGGTGGAGCCACTAACTACCTAAATGAGGACACCGCCTCAGCTGTCGGGATGGGCTGGCCCCATGCTGTCTCTTTGGTCGTGCGTGTGAAGATGGCCACATATTGGTCATCGAGCCTGTCCTGTACCTCCCCGAATTGACAAGCAACCCTATCTAAAAGATATTTCTCAATCATTGTGTGCTCTTGGCCTTGCATCAACCTATCCCGTTGAGTGAAGGAGAGCTGCTGAACATCATCTCCCCATAGACCAACACCCATCCACGATCTCTAGATGAACTCTCTCATCTCATCAAGAACTCGCCACCAGTGCAGGATACCACCTGCGCCAGTGAAAGAAAAGTGCATAGTCGCCCCACCATACCACCAAACAAGGGGATCATCTATCTCAAGGACAATCGGTGTGATATCTGGGCAAAGCACTAGGATCCTCTCCCATGCCCAGATATGCAGTAAGGTACCGCCAGCCCCGATGGACCTGCTGTCCAAATAAGAAAACTCATGAAGATCCCTATAGAGGGACGCTAGTAATACAGGTCCCCAAGTGAAGCACTCCCTTTGGTGAACCATTTGATCCCATGCTAGTCCCCATCCTGGACTGAAGTATCGGCCCCGCCGATTAGGAACTACAAGGCCTAAAATGATAGCAACAATGATCAATCTGTATGTGTGCACATGGCCATGGTACAAATCTAAGTTGATCTGGCCATCACAAAACTCAATCTCAGCCATCTCCATAACCCCGTAACAAGCCTCTCTACCAGCATCCGGATCATAGATGACTCGGGTCTCGTGAATAGGCAATCAGAGGATGCGCAATACATCCTCAAGGGTGATAGTGGCCTTGCCGATAAGAAGGTGGAAGAAGGAGGTCTCACTATGCCATCGCTCCGCGAGAGCCGTACGCATACCTAAGTGAGCTCGAATGGGAGGGACATATGCAACATACCAGAGACCAATGGCATCGAGGTGCTCCTAGACCAACTCATGCATATTCCCTAGTCTGCTAAGCATCGACCATTGGTGCTCCCGCTAGTAAAGTACACCAGGCTCCTCCTACACAGGGAAGGCTGTTGTGTCAGAAAAAATAAAGTTCATTACATTTCAAAGTCAAAATTTTCCCCAAACTGGAAAATGCGGCATTGTTTGTGGGTGCGGTGCAGTTTGGAAAGTTCCAAACTGCACCGCCATGGTGGAGTTTTCCATTTTGACAGTCGCAAAGTGGCCCGTGCGACACACTTTTCATATGCGGTCCTCCTTAACAAAAATCCTAAAATCCTAACTACGCTGTGTGGTGGAGTAGGGACATGCCTCTGGCTTTTGATTAACTAAATGCTAAAAGGAAAAGTGGCCCACGCAGTGCACTTCGCATATGTGGTGCAATAGGGGACCGTGCGGTTGCGATAATGCATTTTCCGCGGTCCCATATAGTACCACATAGTTTGTGCAGGACTTAAACCCTAATAAATGTGCGTAAAATGATAAATTTGAAAGTTGGATAGGGGTACATACCACGGGTCCTGTGCCAACTGGCCGTTGGTGCGTCTGAACCCTCTCCGACATGTGCTTGGGAAGCTATCGTTGCACCATTTCAACCAAGACTCAGAGCTCAAAGGTGAAATTTTGCAAAGGTTAAGATTGCAAATGAATTGAAAGTGACCCCTCAAGGTGTATTTAAGCCTAAAAATTAGGGTTTTTGGACCTAATTTGACCTCCCAGCTAGAGTTTTGGTCCCCTAAACACATTTTCGTCCAACTGAGAGTCATTCTGCATCCCTTCTAGCATTTTTAAAGCATTTTCTAGCATTCTAAGGCATTTCTATCCTGTCGAGCACCTTGTTATGTTTTTTCATGAGATCATCCAAAAATTCAAAATTTTCTTCCAATCTCTCGAAGGGGCAATATCCAACAATATCCTTCCACTGGGGCAACAGTGGGGCATCTGAAAAAATTCAAAAAAAAAAATCCCAGACCTTTGATCACATTAGTTTATTCTTTGAATCAATGCAACAAGTACATTGCTTCAAAGAGGGGCAAAATGTAGACATGGAAAATGTACAAGTTCGTTTTGGCACACCTGATCTCGATTACTAACAATGTTTCCTCCTAAATCATATTCTTAGCATTTCATCGTAATTCGATCCCTTAATTTAATAAATCACAATTTATTGGATTAAGTCTTCCTCTTTCAAATGATTAAATTAATCAATTAATTTAACTAACCATTACTTATCCGCTTAATTAAATAAATCATTCTATTTAATTAAAATCTCTAAAGTCTTCTTATTAAATTAAATAAATTAAATCTTATTTGATTTAATCTAACATATTCCTTCTTGATTAAGTAAATCATATCATTTATTTGATAAATCATTTTCTCTCAATTCTTGACTTAGATTAATTCATAAATCTAAGTCTAAAATTGCCACATCACCTAATTCTTCATTAAATTAATCAAATCCATGATTAACGTAATCCCTCTCACTAAAATTCTCTAGAGAATGCAAGTTGCACAATAAATTAAATACTTTGATTTATTAATTCATCTATTTTCCCTCACAAAGCATCAAAAGGGAATATTCCCTCATTTGAATTCAAAAGGCCAAGTGGACTTGGTCCTTCCAACAAGGCATTCAAATTCTCTTACATGTCCTTGACCTTGAGCCAAGTGACATTTACTTCACTTCTCTTCCCCCTTCAACAAGTCAACTCACCATTTCAAATTCAAAATTATCCATTTATCATGCATTTATCATGCACATTGGCCAAAATGTTCTCATTCCTCCTCCAATCACATGTGGACAAGTGGCACAATGCCATTGGATTATCTTTTATCCCACATTCATCCAAATCCCTCATTATTCCAACTTGGGAATCTATAAATGAGAGAATATTCCTCTCATTCAAACATCCACAATTTGAGTAAACTTACTATACTCAAATCCATCATGATCCACAATTCATATGCAAAGTTACTCTCTACAATTGAGAACTAATTTTTCTCACCACGTCCAAGCATTCATCATATTTTCACATTTGCACCAAGGTTATGCTCAAATCTCTTTGGAAATTTGACCATTTCTTCATCAACCATATTATTGCTACTTAGGAATTGGGAAAGAGCCAATTGCAATACATCATTGGCACCAATTCCCCCATAAGATCATCATTCTATTGGCTAGATTAGGATTTATTTTCATATTATTTAAGTTTTGCTCTTCATTTCCTAATATTAGTTTAAATAGGTGGATTTCATGGGGAATCCTTCATATTTGCATGCATTTTGATCTAACACTAACAATGTTTGTTGTCTTTGTGCATTTGCAGGTTTAGGGGTTCACACTGGTGAAGGGTCCAAAACCAATTTGGACTACCATAGTTACCTCATGGCCCTGACTAAGCTCATGGGAGTGGACGAGGAGGTCCTCACATTTTCTCCAATTGTTATAGTGGCACCATGTGATTTTGTTGGGTCTGGTATTGGTACAAGCAAGAGTAAGGCAATGGTCTCGTTTCATACTTAAGCGAGAACCTGGAGCAGTCACTTGTATCAGAGCTGTGTGGTTACTCGGGATGCGGGGAAATGATTGGTGTTGCTGGGGTAGTTCTTTTTTTCATTTTGGTGTTGTTTCAATGGTTTGGGTTTGTTGCAGACATGTGCATGAGTGTCGTGATGGTTTTTGTCCTTTTTAGCTAGTTACAAGGGTGTAACCATTTTTGATTCCTCCATGCGTATTATAGTTATTTTGGATAATCAAGAGCTTTTGAAATGAATCTGAATTTCATTTGGTTAGGATGAAATTCATTTTGAAATGAACAATGGATCCCGATGCTTGTTGCTCTACTATTCTATAAAGGAGATTTCTTGGCTCATTGTTGGGGTTAGATTTTTTGTGTCCTAAGGCTTAGGCTATGTACAATTTTAATTATATTGTGGTATCTTGATATTTGGATGTGTAATTCATTTTATTTCTTTAAATTAATGAGTTAATCAAATGCTTGAAAAGGAGTTACAGGTCTATGATAATGTGCTTAGGATTTACTAAGGAGTATTGTTTTAAATACTGGAAAATCTCATAATGTAAAGCATTATAATGATAAGTTCAATAATATCAGGGGTATGTTTTATGTGACTCCCGCCCATATGGATGAGTCATTGGGTAGTTCATTCAAGATCCTTTTTAGAGGTACAAGATGATAACTCTAAGTATAAAGTTTCAAGATCTGAACATTTAAAAAAACAAATTTTATTTCTTTTGAGATACAAATCTTATACTAAATCTACTTTCCTAGCTTTAGATAGTTGCTCTTATTCTTTGGTTTTCCAAAACCTGGATAGATGTTGTCTATTTGCATTGATAGGAATGTATCTATGTATAGAAGTGTTCTTGAGGCATGAAGCATTTTTATTAACACGTATAGGAAAACCCTCATTTTCACAAAGCCAAAAGTGTAGGAGATCTCATTCTTTGACTGAATCTCGTTAGTTGGCCACTAACTTTGTGAATTCTTGAATATAGAAGTTGGCAACCTCTTAAAGAATTACAAAGCCTTAGTGGGAAAATTAAAAAACCAACAGAATGGTGACTCCACTGGGGACAAACTCAAAACTCAGTAGCTGAATGGGGATTTCATTGGGGAGAACTTCTATGAATTTTTAAAAAAAAAGAGAAACCACAGATGTAGTGGTGGCCTTCGAGAGTCATTTTTTTGGTGGATCTAAATATTAAGTTTGGATGGTAAGAGACTTATAGATTTTTAAAATATTGGTAGCGGTATGATCTTAGAGTATTTGAGTGTGACTCTATTGTGGATAGAGACCCATAACGTGATCAGTTTTTTGAAAATGAATTTCATATTCTTTTGAAATTCAGTCCTTTGTTGAAGAGTTGGTGACTCTATTTGAAGAACTAGTTGATATACAAGGAAAAGTCCCAGATCTGTAAAATTTATAGTCAAGGAGAGAAGGTTAACAAGTGTTGCTTTAATTTCTAGGCATTCTCATTAATCTAAACAAATCAATAATTTTATTATGAGAGGCATTTGTAACTAGGGATGATTAATGGTTCCTAATTAGATGTTCTAGCATTAAGAAAAAAATAGTGGTTAGCTTTTCCATACTTCTAATAGTGCAATATGTAATATGATTTGAGAAGTATGTTTATGTTGTATTATTCCTCTAAAAATCTCAAGGAATAAGTATTTCAGTCAATTTTTAGAATCATGGTTGAATTAGTAAATGATGTATTTGATAACCATGTATAAATTTGATAGTGATTGAATGGGTATATGAAAGTTTTTGTATGATATTTCAAACACAAATATGAGAACAAGTTTCATTGAGCCCTTTGAGGGATATTGTAATTCAAAGGTATATGCCATTTGTTTTCAGTGGTATTAAGGCTTTCCCTAATCTAATTCCTAAGAAGATTAGGAAATATTTTCCTAATTACACAGGGAAAAGTGCAGAATTTGCCTCTTAAGCATTTGCAAAATTTTATAGATGTGATGGGGGATTATAAATTCAGCCATGGGGATGTTTTTATGAAGGTTTTTGTGCAATCCTTGAAGAATGATGCCAAGGATTGGTTCTCATATTTTCCTGCATGTTCCATTAACTCATGGAATCAGTTGGTGATAGTTTTTATTCAAAAATTTGGTGAAAGAGTAAACCCAAGCATAGTAAGAAAGGGTTTTATGGAAATCCACATAAGAAAAGATGAGCTAGTTCCATATTTTAATCTCATATTTTCAAAAGTTGTAAGAGAAATTCTTGAAGAAATAAGACCAAATGAGGGTGAATGTGTGGTTGTATATCTTGGTTCTTTTGATAAAAAATATGGGTTAATTATTAAGAGATAAGGAACCTACAACCTTATATCAAGCATATCTAACGGCTATGGACATTGAGAACAACATGAAATACTCAATGATGAAAGGGTATCTAGCTGCAAGTGTTGGTTACCTTGGCACAACTCATACTAGTAAAATTTTGGAGTTGGCTACAAGGAACACTTGTTATGATAAGAATTCTTTGGCAACAGTAATATATCCATCATTACAGTATGAAGATAATGATGAAACCCAAGTTGAAAACCAACTAGATTTGAGTAGTGATCATCAAAACTCTTTTATGCAAGAATTGTATGAGATGAAGAGACAAGAGGGATAATCACCATATAAGATTTTTTTTAGGTTATTGGATGCTTTGATAGAAGTTCCTAGAGATTTCGGACCTGATGATTTTGTATGCATTGATTTATTTTGTGAAATTTATGAACCTGGGTTGAGTGCTTTGCTAGAAGAATTGAAGCTTGGTAACCTTTCCCAAGTCTTTAAATGGATAGAGATTGCAGAATCAACCAAGTGAATATATGCAAAAAATGAATATGACACTTGACCTTTTGAAGAGTGTTGGAAAACTATACTAAAGCTTGAGGAGCAAGGTGATGGAGGATTAAACACGACACCAAGTGCTCTTCTTTTTCATGATTACAATACACATGTTGTCGCGGTTTTTCTACAGGCTAGTGAATTTGAATTTAGCAGTGATGATTTCCTTTTTGAGGATGAAGTGGAAACAATTCCCTTGCTAGAGTTTTGTGGTAATACAGAGCCTCATGATGTCATTTTCTTATAGGTGAGGGGGGGAATTTCAAATGATGAATATTTGGAGTATATTCTAGATGTGCTAGCAATGCAACATGTTTGCTGTGTAAATGACGAGGAATTTGAAGACAATGAGGTGCGTGTTTAATACTGAAGGTAACCAACACATTGATGAATGTATTGGTGTCATTGATGATCTTGATTGTTTGTATGAAACTAAGATGGACTTGTTGTCACCTTTTGAGATGAGCTTTTCTGAGGCTTCTAATGAAAGTGTCATTGATATTGCTGGTGGAATTTTTTTAGCTTGTGCTGAATTTTTTACTTATAAATCAACACATACAACAAATGGTGTTGAACATAAGGAGGCCGGTGCACACAACTATTTATCTATTGCCATTGTTGAAGTTTGTTTTCTAGAGCCTTCCTTTGAGGTTTTTTATTTGGAATTAGATGATGGGATGCAGGAGGAAGTACATTCTGAGAGGCTTGAGATGAATGTATTCACACATTTACTAGAGAAAGATGTAAATTATGTTTCCCACCTTTATAATATTAGGAAGTGTTCTAGGAAATCCCAACACAGATGTTGGAAATCAGGCTTATATTGTAATCATTAGGGTGAGGTTTCCCCAAAATGTGCCTCTTCTATTTTATACAACATTTATAAAGTTTTCTATGAGAGTTTATAGTTCGATATACAAACTGATTTTGATGCCATGTTTTTTGATGTCAAGTTGTGTGATGTGAAGGATCAAATAGATTATGAATGTTTCTATTTCTCAGTTCAAATCAATAAGAATTCAATGAAACATGACTAAGAGAAGGCCAAGGTAAGGTTTCATTGTGGTCATAAGTTGCAGTTAGTGTTTGGATACAAAATGCTGACTAATCAAATGCATAGGAATATTAGAAAGCATTATGATTATTTTGAGCATGCTCATTACTTAAATAACATATGGGCAGTAAGAGGCAAAATTTACAGATTTGGTCTACTTTAGGTAGCAGAGAATTTTGTTTTTGATAGGGGTAAATTCTTGTTTCCTTTGTTTTGGGGGCCTAGGGCCACCAATTTGGATGTAGACAAGCTTTCTAATGGTATCATGGTGGAGCATTCATTAGGGTACCTATTTGATTCAATATTGGGTCTGCTCCCTAGAGATCTAGGTTCTTTCTATGCCCACGGGGGGGCATACATCTGCAGTTGGAGCCACTAATGGGACTTTTAAAATTTTTTGAAAATTTTGTTTGGTTTTTGGCATGTCTGTTCATCTTTGATAAATGGGGGGTCTAATGTTTCGGGTTTAGGGTTTTTTTAGCCATGTTAAAATTGATTTTACTAATTAAACCCTTACGTTATATTTTTGTATTGACTTGTTATTGGGGGTTACCGGTCTCTTATGTCATCCAACTAAGCCTTGTCTTTTGTACTATTACTGGCCCCTTCACTCGACATATCGGTCCTTTCTTTCCATTCAGGTGTTATTATTATTTTTCCTAGAAATGGTGGATTTTCCCTATGTTTCAATTGGGGCCTTAAAATTTGTGCCTCTGAGGGTTTTCTTTTCCCATTCTCCTAGCCAGCCCGACTGTCATAAATAACTTTTCCATATGTAGTTTGGTGACCCATCAGATCACGAGGTTCTGATCTGTACCATTCCTCACAAACCTCCCAAGGTTTCCAGCTGACATCACTAAAGTGGTGTGAGATATGTGAGATGCCACCATTTGTTGAGTATGGTGGGGTGGGGCCTGTCCCGATGCACCATCATTGACAAGTGGATGTCATTTCAATAGTGGATGTTTAATGATAAGGAATAATGATGATCATCCCTCGCAAGCCTTGCATGATCGGATTAATGTTCTCAAAATTTTTGTGAGGTGTGCGAGTTGGTGACACGGTGTTGGGCTTCATGGTACAAGGTGGCTGGATGGGGCCTACTACTCGGTTGTGGGTTTCTGACTATGAGGGGTGTGACTAGCTATTGGGTTTCCCAAATGGTGATGTGGTTTCTTCAATGATCTTTGACTCGATCTGAGTCATCCGACATGCCAGGTCTATTCACATCGATGGTTTGAATTCAAAAATTACAATTCACTCATGTGAGGATTATTTGTGCTTTGCAATTTATTCTCATTAATGGCATAGGTCTTTTAGTGGATCTCATCTTGATTTCCTTGTGTGTGAGTGGTATCCACTTGATAATGCAATGATGGGTTGTACACCATTTTCCATGAGCTCAAAATTTTTCTTTGGTGGCAACATCAGCCACTAATCGCTCGCTTTCTCGTACTACAATTTGAGCAATTAATGTTCCTTGAAACAGCTTGCTCGATAAATGCTTGCTAATTTTCTCATCAATATCATTGCATTTTGAGTTTGTTTGTTTGTAGGTGATTGATTTCCTTGTCGAGTTTGAGCTTGCAAATTCAATGGATAAGTCAGTAGTACGACAAAGCACCAGGATAGGTGCAACAAATTTGCAACAGAAGGAGAAAGAAACTATTCCTAGTACTTCTGAGACAGTTGCAAAAAGGGTGGATAAGAGGTCTAGACATTGCATGTCACCTATTGATCTCTCTTCGGGCTCTGGTGGTGAAGGGTTTGAAACTAATTCAGACTACCGTAGTTACCTCGTGGCCCTAACTAAGCTCATGGGAGTGGATGAGGAGGTCCTTGTAGTTTCTCCAGTTGTTGTAGTGGCACCATGTGATGTTGTTGGTTTTGGTATTGGTACAAGCAAGAGTAAGGTAATGGTCTCACTTCATACTGAAGCGAGAACTAGGAGCGGTCGCCTGTATCAAGGCCACGTGGTTACTCAGGGTGTGGGGAAATGATTGGTGTTGTTGGGGTGGTGTTTTTTTTTTCCTTTTGGTGTTGTTTCAATAGTTTGGGTCTAATGCGAATGTGTGTGTGGGTGTCGTAGTGTTTTTTGTCCTTTTCGGTTGGTTACAGGGGTGTAACCATTTTTTATTCCTCTATGTGTATTATAGCTATTTATGATAATGAGGAGTTTTCGAAATGAATCTGAATTTCATTTGGTTAGGATGAAATTCATTTTGAAATGAACAATGGATCCCGATGCTTGTTTCTCTCCTATTCTATAAAGTATATTTCATGACTCATTGTTGGGGTCAGATTTTTTGTGTCCTGAGGCTTAGGCTATGTACAATTAAAATTATATTGTGGTATCTAGAAGGTTCTAGCTAGGAAATCATTCTAGGTCGGGCATTGTATAAGATAAGCATGCTATGCTTTTGTAATGACTGATATCAATAAATTTAAACAATAATTAAGACAATTTCTCTCCTATGTACATATCATGAATTGTGAATGGATTTATCAATGGTTTCTCCATTCAACTTCAAGGGTATATTTTGATGCGTAATTTATTTTCCTTCTTTAACTTAATGAGTAAATTAAATGCTTGAAAAGGAGTTATAGGTTTGTGATAATGTGCTTAGGATTTACTAAAGAGTACTGTTTTAAATATTGGAAAATCTCATAATGTAAAGCATTATAATAATAAGTTCAATAATACCAAGGTTATGTTTTATGTGACTCCTACCTGGTTGGATGAGGCACTAGGTATTCATTCAAGATCCTTTTTACAAGTACAAGATGATAGCTCTAAGTGTAAAGTTTCAAGATCTGAACATTTAAAAAATCAAATTCTATCTCTTTTGAGATACAAATCTTACACTAAATCTTCTTTTTTAGCTTTAGATAGTTGTTCTTATTCTTTGGTTTGCCAAAACCTAGAAAGATGTTGTCTAGTTGCATTGATAGGAATGTATCTTTGTATAGAAGTGTTCTTGAGGCATGAAGCATTTTTATGAACATGTATAGGAAAACCCTCATTGGTTTCACAGAGCTAGAAGTGTAGGAGATCTAATTCTTTGACTGAATCTCGTCAGTTGGCCACTAACTTTGTGAATTCTTGAATACAGAGGTTGGAAAACCCTTAGAGAATTACAAAGCCTTAGTGGGAAAATTAAAACACCAACACAAGAATCATGTCAAAGTCTTCATGCATCATGTGCATTTTTGAGCTAACATTTGTGATGTAAGTTTCATGATTCAAGCAAGCATTCAAAGACATTATCTCATATCATCAATCGAGATTTGAAAGATCCACATCCATTGGATCCATTTCACATAAGATTGCAGCCTTTTATTCAAGGATTTGGTGAATTGTAACATTGCATATTATTAAAAGTTTAATAAAAAATTGAAATGAGCGGAGCATGTGTGGATGGTTCTGGGCAAGGATCTCCTGGCTCCCGTCCTCTTGTGTGAGGGGATAGTGGAAATTTTTTTGGTTATGGCGGGGATCCTAAATATTCTCACGAGTCATTGGGATCTCTTTTTGTCCCCTCTATGGTGGTACCTCCTCCTCTCAACTAGAAAAAACTTTTTCCAAAAGATGCCAATAAAAATTACTATGTGGTCGGAGATGGGGTCTAGTTGGTGCATTGTGAGAAGGGCATGACCTTGAAAATCTTATACTCATCTTTGGACATAATTATTGCAAAAATGGAAAAATATTTGATTGGTAGGTTTGTGGGAAGAAGGCCCAATATCGAATCGGTTCACAAGTGAGTTGCTTCCAACTGGGCTATTTAAGACTTTTCCAAAAGACCTTTTTCATTTTAAAGTTTTAATATTCATTGGGGGACCCTAGTTCTTTGATAAGAAAAGATTGGAATTGTTTAAATGGTGACCTATTTTTGACCTATTGACTCACTTGGTGGCTGCTCTTCCTACCTAGGTTCATCTTCTGGGTCTCCTCTTCAAGTTCTAGGGTGAAGAAATCATTGTGGGAGTGGAAAAATCCTTCAAAAACTTCATTTCACTAGATTATGTCACCAATGAGCATTATAGGCTGGTGTTTTCCCACTTCTGTGTTAGTATTGAGCCGAATAAGATCCTCCCAACCTCGATTATTTTGGAATCCTGGCTTGGTAACTGGTCCCAAACAATTGAATATGAGAACTCCGCTCATTTCTATCAAAATTGTTCTTTTTTTGGACACCTCTAAAAAAATTTCCCTATAGGTTTTCTCAAGCCCCTTGTGGGTAAAGATAAGGCTGTCGCCTCCCCTCCTCCTACCACTAGTGCTACGGGTCCCTTGGTTGCAAATACGTCCTCTCCATGGCCTAGATCCTCCCCATTGTATCCTTTCCCTCCTCTGGTGAGGTTTCTCTTTGGCTTGCTAGCCCCTTCCCCTTCTAATGCTCTTTCTTTGGCTAAGATGATTCCCTCTATTCAGTGCTCGGTATCCTCGCTATCCCCTCCTATAGCTAACTGGTGCTTTTCCCTGGATTCCTCAAAGTTTTGTTTGGTAGTTTCCACCTTGAACCTATCTCCCCTATTGTGTGATGATGGCTCGCAGCTAGTGTCAAAAGATATTTTGACTAGTGTTTCTCTAGTCATCCCTTGTATTGTTACATATTCCCCAATAAAGACTCACTCCTTGTTCAACCCTCAAACATTAGTGGATGTCAGAATGACCGGGTAAAAGCACAAACTTGTGTCACACTTTATAAAGGAATCAACCAACAACAAAAAAATTTCTGAACTTCGGCCACATAAAAGTAGTCTTTATGTTTTGAATTTCAAAATGGTGTAAACTAATGAAATGTAGAAATTTTGATGAAGATTAAACCTGTAATTTTTTAAATTTAAAAAAAAATCATTTTCATTATGTTTTTTTCAATTTAAGGACAAATTTTGGAATGCTGAAAATTTTAATAAATAGTGACTTCACTGGCCGTCAAGAAACAAACTAAAAAAAACATTATTTTTCTCTAATTTTTTTTTCCCTAAACAGGTAACTTCAATATCTATTGCATGATTTTTTTTTTTTCAAATTTTGATGTATATTTTACTCGTAATAACGTTTTAAAGTTGAACATGTCAGAATTTGTTAGTTTTCACGGGCCGTCAACTATTTTCAATTTTTTTAATCATTTTCAATAAAAAGATTATACCCTTTTGAAGAAGACTCTCTCCTCTACTGCACCATATAATTTTTTTAAAAATTTAAGATGTTTTACTATATTTTTTAAATTTCTAATCAACCTTTTTTTTCATTTTAACAACCTAGTTTCATTATTTTAAAAATAACATATATTAAAACTAATCAAAATATTAAAAAAAATTATATATTTGGATTCAACACTCCGAGCTCTACAAAAGGGTATTTTTGTTTTCTTCAAAATAATAATTTTGAGAGGAGAAACACTTTGCCAAAGTTGAATGTTTCAGAAAAGGGTGAGTATGCTGCCATGTAGGATGCCACCTAGACATGTTCGGTCGAGTACTATTCGGTCGAAATAGTTTCGGCCAAAACTATTTCGACCGATATCTTATTGGCCGAAAATGTTTCGATCTCAAGTGATTTGACCGAAATTGGGCGGTATAAAATATATTTGATTTTATTTTAGATTTTTCAACTCAAGTAATTCAATAAAATATATTTTGACCAAAATATATTTGATCTCGACTAAGGAAAGCTTATTGACTCAACCAAAACCCACTCCATCGATATACTATTGTCCAAAAACTTATTTCGACAAAATAATGTTTATTTCAACAAGTTAGAAGGTTTATTTGGACAAAAGAAGGTTTATTTCGACAAAAGAAAATGTATTTAAACAATAGGAGAGCTATATTCGAAAGTAAATTGATCTTGAACTTATTTAATTGATTATGTTTTTTATTTTCATTAATACATTTGAATTTTGTTTTCACTATTTATATTCTTAGATTTCATTATTATTGATCACCAATTAGATATATGTTATTCCATTGTTTTTTTAAGTCTTAGATATTTAAATGCAATATTAATCAAGTACATGTTTCATTGAAAGATCACGTGTGTACAAATTTGTATGCAGGCGAATTCAAATTTGAGTGCAATTTGTGATGGTGTGTAAAAGGAATAGATCAAGGAAGTATGAATGAACACAAACAAGACAAAGGAAGAGAAGAGTGGGTGAAGGAACATCTCATGAAGAACAACCCATGGAAAATATCAATGACGAAGCTGACGTACATGTACAAGAACAAACTGAAACTAATAATAGTTTTTTTTTGGAAAATCATATTGAAAATCTGATGGAGATGGATGAGGATTATCTTTTCAATAATTTTTCATTTGAAGATATGTTATCTGAAAGCACATTAAAATTACACTAAAAAAGAATATGGGATGATTCTTTTGAAGAAAAATCTCTAATTTGAAGAGCACAGTTAGTTGCAAAGTTATTTAGACGAAAAGAAATGACTCCTGTTTTGGAGTTTTTAGGGGTTGATAATAGGAAAAATTCATTAGATTTAAAACACACAATTGTTGAAAAATTGCAAGAAGCATTAGAATGCATTGAAAAAAAGAGTTGATCTAGTGATTTAAGTGTTGCACGTAGAGCGTTGATGACTGCAATTTCTAGTAAGAAATTATCACATAGAACACAAGTTCAAGCAATTTATGAATTACTAAATGTTTTCTAGGAGAACTGTTCAAAGGTATATTGAAAAGAGAAATCGAATAGATGAAAAAATTGAGAAAAATTGGGTAAATATTTGTAGGGTTCCCCGAAAAGATAGAATTTCAGAAGATGTAAAGAAACGGGTGGTTGAATATTGGACTACTCACTCTTGTGTTTCATCCAGTAGAAGGGATACTATACAAATAATAAGTGACGATGGTACAAAAATTTCTCATCCAAAACATTTTATAGATACAACACAAAGTGAACTTTTTGAAGAATTCAAGCAAGATTTTTCAAATGTGAAGATTTGTCAAAGGATGTTTGAGACACTATGACCATCATTTGTACGTATAAATAAAGTACGTGAAACTTGTTGTTTTCGAAATCATGTTGAATTTGATTTACATCTACAATCATATAGAAAAGCTATGACAACAATTGATCAAAATTTAGCCATCCCTGGAAGTACAACATGATTTGTGAAGTCTCTTGTATGCGAAAAATTAGAAGATTCAGAAGAATTCAATGTTCAGTGTATAAAAAATGTATGTAATGATTGTGGAGATTTGAAGAATCTTTCACATGTTGACAATAATGAAATGCAAGTTATTTGGAAGAGATATGAATATGAGACATACTTAATGAAGTCAAGAGTTGAGGCCAAAAAAATTGTTCTCAAAGAGAGTGGATTGCCTTACAATGAATTCATGAGTAAATTTCGCAATATCATATATCCACATATCCAACATTGTCATGGTGCAAGATGGCAAGCTAAACAATTTCGTGATTCAAAGAATTGTTTTCCACTAGGTTGTATTCTCTCTATTGTAGATTTCTCTAAGAACTATACATTTAGTCCTCAAATTGAGATTCAAAGTCAATATTATCATTCAGAGCAAGTTGCAATCTTTTTGCAAGTTTTCTATAGGCATGCCAAATTAGAGGTCGATGGAATACAAAGTAGCAAAGATGGTCGAATTATTATCAAAGAGGTTCACTTTTATATCAGTGATGATACAAATCATCATAGAAGCTATGCAGCTCATTGTTTCAAAATGCTTTTTGAAGACCCGAGACGATGTGGCATAAATCAAGAACAACACTGGATATGGTCTGATGGATGTGTTGGTAAGTTTACATTTCATTTTAAAAAAAAAATATTTATTTATATTTACTTTTAATTTTGAGACTTAAATCAAGTCTAATTGCAAGTTATATATATATATATAATTACTTTTTTGACTTGAGCTAATTTGGTTTTAGTGTACAATTATTTGTAACTTCGTGCAGGACAATTTAAGCCTTCAAAAGCTTTTGTTTGGTTAAGCCATCAACATGCTAGATGCAACACCAAATTTTTGTGGAATTTTTATGAGAGTGGACATGGAAAAAGAGAGCACGATGTAGCAGGAGCATGTGTGAAGCATGCACTTCGTCAACATGAACTTGCTGGTAACTTTCACCATATACATATATGGAACATGTAGATATATTTTTGAAAAGATTATAGATATATATATTTAAATTAAATTTAAAATTATTATAAGTTCCTTGAAAGTAATAGGTGGCAAATTGTGCCAACACATGTGTACTTGCAGGTAATGCCATACAAAATGCAAATGAAATTGTTCAATGGTGTAAAAGTCATTTTTCCGCTCGCAACTCAACATACAACACATGTTATTTTTGGGAAGTTACAGGTACATCTAGTCAAAATTTGTTAAAAAATAAAGAATTTCAAAGTTCAAGTGTACATGATTTTTAATTGAATTTTCAAATTTGAATTTACAAATATTGATTGATCAAATCCTTATAATTGTCAAGCAATTCATGGTATTAGAAGTCTACATCAAATCATGACAATGGGAAGTAGTAAGCCTCATGTAATTAATGTGAGAAAAATCATGTTTTTGTGATGATATTAGAGATGGGTATGTTTCACAATGGGAAATGAAACAATTAATATCAATGGCTCCTTTTGTTGAATATGACAATGTCGATGTCTACGATCCTCTCTATTTAGTTGATTACGAATGTGTATCTAATTTAGTTGTTACAGGTATGGAAATTGATCTTAATTTAGTTAAATTTGATTTAAATATATTCCATGTTTAAGTAAGTTTTAAGGGCATGTGTTTAATTTAGTTAAAATTGATTAAAAATATATGGTGTGTACAGGAGATATTTTCGTTGTTGTTGCAGATCCTGACAATGCGGAAGGTGTATATTACTATCTACTAAGATGTACGAAACCAAAAATAAAATTGGTGGAATCGATGAGAGATGGTGATGGACAAGAGTATCCCATTGGATCAGTCGTTATTGAAGGCACATATTATCAACAAATAAAGACAGATAAAAATGGTATTTATTTTGTTGATTATATGCTAGGACAAAAGGTTCTACATTACAGTCACCTAGTTATAGCAACAAAAATAAATTTAGAAACTTTACCTAAAAAAGGACATGCCAAACAAAAGTGGAGGTTGCCTATTGAAGATCATGAAATTGTTTTAGAGATAATTAAAGATAGAGAGGATCTAGATTTTATGTACCAGGAGCTTTAAGTTATTTTTTGGATACCCACGTGTGTACATACTCAAACTTTTTATAGATCGAGCTAGATCTATATATATAATTTATAAATTGATTGGAACATGTGGCATGATTTAGAATGGGTTTTTTCAAAGGCTTGGTCATAAATTTTTGAAAGTTAATATGACCTTACTTGTTCACCTTCAAATTTTCAAGATCATCCATTTTCATATCCTAGTATGCATGTCACATCCTAGAAAATTATTATTTTCATCCTAAGCATCCCCCTTCATCCTAATCATTCATTAAAGATCACATGTTCTATCTAATAATCACCATTCTAATCCTAATCACATGTGAACTCATGTATAATCATGAAATCATTCTAATCCTAATATGAATAATCACCATTCTAATAGGAGATTATGTAGGCATCTATAGAGAAAAGGTAATGAGTATATATACATAAGAGAGGAGAAAAAGAGAACTAATAAAAATAACTCTAACCACCAAAAATAGGTGTTAATTACACTAATGGAAGATGTCATCCACCCTCATAAAGGATCCTATCCTAACAACATAAAAAATACTAATATATATATATAATGCAATAACCCCAATAAAGGAAAATATAAACCTACAAGTTAACAAATGAGATCACAAAAGTTCACATAGAAAAGAGTCAGTGACAAAGTAAAGAATGAATTCAACCTAACTTAAGGTTTAGAATTATTTTGATAGAGTAAATTATAAAATTTATGTATGATTATCCTTCAAATCCTTTAAGGATCAATTCATCCTAAGCTTTGTAGAGATTGAAGTGTAAAGGATATTTAAAGTTACTCTTGTTAATTGGCCCAAATAACATGTTTCATTAAATTAGGCACACAATCTAAATAAGAATCATAATCCTAGGACAAGTTTTTAATATTTTATCTAGAATCACAATAAAAATTTCCAACAATAATAGAACCCTTCCTAAGTGACCATTTTGTGCTAAATTGAAGCATGAAAAACTTTATTTACACCCTTTAAATTTTTATTTAAAAAGAATAATCCAAATTTGTTTTAATAGAGGATTTTAATATCATCCAATAGATCTTATTGTTGGCACAAAATGGTATTTTAATCCATTTTATAGTTAATCTTATTCATTTAATTGATTTACCTATTTTTTACCCCTCTCTTAAATTACAAGTTCAATGCTTGTGTAGGAAGGATTTGGAGTGCAACATGTCTAGGAATTATTTTATCCTAACAACATGGTTTGTAGAAGATCTAGTATTATTTGTGAAAAGGTTACATTGCTATTTTTAGGTGAAGTATATTAGTGATATATACATACATGTATAACTTACAATTTAATTTTTATAATTTATTTTATTTAGTTTTGAATCTCTATAAAATAGTTGCTCATTCTAGACTATTATGATGTAAGCTAGAGAACATTCAAAATCAATAAAAAGTAAATAGTGACCTAGATTCCATTTTTAGCAAAGTGCCTAAAGTTTGTACCATGGTATTTATATAGCTATAAGATCATTTTGATCTAAATATTTTCAATATGATTAGTTAGAGATTGTACCATACAACTGTATATATATTGTGCATGATAATTGAATACAAATTGTGTACATCATAATTATACATGATCTAACTTAGTTGAAAGTTAAAAGTAGTTAACTTGTCAATATAGATGTGTGCAACACTTGTGTGAACAAACCATAATTTAAATTTAAATTTAAACCTATACAAACTTGCTAAATAAATAAAACCATGTAAGAATTTGCACGATGTAAATATATACATTTAACAAGTGTTTGAAAACCATAATAATGCACAATAACAAATCTATGAACAAACCATAAAACATGTACAAACATGTGTGAATGTGATCTGTAAATCATAACAACTGTACAAATATATACCATAAAACATAAACATGTAATGTACATAAATCAGAAGAAGTGTGTGGACAACATAATAATCTGATCTCAAAGAGAGGGAAATCTACTATGAATAGAATCATCAAATCTATGGTCCAATCTCTCCCTCGATCCATGGACTAATCCCTCTCCTAATCCAAGATGTGTGGATCCATGTCTCGATCCAAGCTCTCTGGATGCGTGTCCTGAGCCTCATCCCAAAACCTGCATGTGTTCAAGTACGTGCACATGAAATTATCTAAACTTACATATATATACATGTACATACAAACTTTCAATGTGTTCAAACTTAAAAATCAAGTATAATTAAATTTTAAAAATTATATTTAAAATTATTTAAATGTACCTCAGGTATGTGTTGCATGGGACCATGATCATGTGTGGATCCATGTCCCGATCCAAGCTCTCTAGATGCATGTCTTGAGCCTCATCCCAAAACCTGCATGTGTTCAAGTACGTGCACATGAAATTATCTAAACTTACATATATATACATGTGTACAAACTTTCAACATGTTCAAACTTACAAATCGAGTACAATTAAATTTAAAAAATTATATTTAAAATTATTTAAATGTACCTTAGGTATGTGCTACATGGGACCACGATCATGTGTGGATCCATGTCCCAATCCAAGCTCTCTAGATGCATGTCTTGAGCCCTGCATGTGTTCAAGTACGTGCACACATGTATGAACTTTTAAAATTTAATTTAATTTAAGTGTGTACATGTACAACTTATATATATATATATATATATATATGTTTAAAAAAAATTATATAAATGTAGCTCATTTGTGTGTTGTATGGGATCGCCATCATGTGCCAAATTTCCAAACTCTGAAAAATCACCATACTGCTTAAAAAATTTCACTTGTACATGTCAATTTCAATCAAGAGTTAAACATGTTATACATGTATCATACGTATTTTTTTAGAACACAATTAAATGTATATATATATTGTAAATTATTCAAGTACCTGACATGCCTGATTGAGGGCTCTACCAATGTCACTAAGCTCATTAGAATGCAAGGACATCGCAGGGGGATTTGTAGCATGTACAGTATCAATGCGAAAAAGAAGCTGAGTATATGCACCATGGACAACATCAGTTGCCGTAGTAACTTGAGCAGCATGATCTGTAACATCCTGATGACCTGGACAAGCTAAAGGATCGATAGGCTGATCTGGAATATCCCCAGGAGCTGCCACCCCGTGGCTCGAATGTGTACCAGGATATTTCTCTCTAATAAATTCCTGTACACGGTTGAGAGAGATCCCATGGTCCTCGCTGATGACTCGATATGCTGCTAGTAAATCTGAAACTGAGACTCTACACACATTATGCAAAGTCATGTGGTTCATATGCTCGATATCTGAAGGAGTAGGTAGATTGACACAAATAAATGGATCATAAGATGCTGATGTAGCCTCTGTGGGAGGAAGGCTGATCCACGGGCGTAATAAATATCTACCAACTCGATCAGATGAAATCTGATCAATCTGTGTCATAATAGAGGCAATGTTATCAATAATTTGGGATCGAGTAGAGCATGTTGCTGACTCCCCTACTGCTGCCAATTCCACATGTTTTGGTAAAACCAAAAGGTTTGGGCCAACTAATGCCCTCTTATCCACAAGCGGTGGCAAATATGGACGTCTAAATTGTGGTTTGTCATAAAAACAACCTTTACCTTGGCTAGCATGCTCAGGATGAGATGTGTAGTCCACATCTATCTGTAAATGAAATTTTGCATATAACTATTTCACAAAATATCCTGGCAGCTCATCATTGTGAGGCCATCTAGGGTATATGAATGGCGCAACAAGAGGATCTACACACCTCGTAACCACATATCCTCTAATTCTATTTTTTCCTCTATAATGAGAGGACATTGTTAACACATTTTCAGCTGAAACTGATTTGGCAACTTCTCTATAATTCATTGTGCCAGTAACACTCCTAGCAAGAGACAAATAAAATTGCTCAATGCTGATCTCATCATAAGGGTTGAATGAATGAATCGTCCCAATCATTCGATGAATCTCATCTCTAATAGTGACTAATCTATCTTGATTAGCCAAATTGGGGGAGTTGTGAATTGTTTGCTCTAAACATTTTAGAGCATTGTTTAATCTAACAATACTATCCCGATATAAATTTGATCTTTTTTGAGCCTCTTCACTAGAATGAGGGGAATGGTGAGATCCCTCATCGGTCATGATATATGTATCTATGTAAATTTTTAAATCTAGAGATCTACATATCATTAAAATAAAATATGTACATGAATAACACATAAAAGATCTAGAGAGGGAAAGAAAATTATAAATTTCTACCATCGAATCATTCTAGAGATAAAAAACATAAAATTGACCATTAATTATATTCAAGAATCTCACAATAGAAATCAAGTAAATTTATATATATATATATATATATACATGTGTGTACATAAACATATGTGTGTATATATACATACATACATGTGCATGTGTGTATGTATATATACGTACATGTATATGTGTATATGTGCATGTACACATGTGTATATACATATGTATATGTGTATGTGTGTATGTATGTACAGGTACATATACATACATATGTATGTACACGTGTATACATACATACACACATACACATATATATGCAAATTATACACATATATGTATACATACACACACACATATACACACATATACACATGCGTACATGCACATATACACATATACATGTATGTATATATACATACACACATACACATACATACATACACACATTCACATGTATGTACATATATATATATATATGCATACATGTACATGAATACACACATACACATATACATACACACATATATATATGTATACATATACATATAATATGTAGATATATACATACACACATATATATATGTATACATATACATGTAATGTGTAGATATATACATACACACATACAATTAAATATACACACACATGTACATATATATGCATGTACATACATGTGTACATACACACATATGTATGCATATGTGCATATATGCATATATGTATACATGCATACACACATATGTATACACATGTATATAATACAAAAATACATATATTGTACATGTGTACACACACATATACATGTACACACATACACATATATGTACACACATGTACATACACATATATGTATACATACACATGTACGTGCATGGATGGTGAATTTGAAATTTGGGGTTTATAAATAATTTTCAATCCCTTACATTAAAGGCTAAGGAATGACAATGCAAAGGTGTGACTTAAGCATAAGGTATTAACCTATAATATGGTTTTTTGGATTTTTCAAGATATAAGGCATGCCAAATAATGGATTCCAAGATTAAAGATACAAAGTGAAAATAGTTGAAATTTTAATGTAATAAAACTTCACTATGATCAAAATATATGGTATGACTAAAGTATGCAAGTGTAATTTAAATATGATGTTTATGAAGAAGGGGTGTAATATGACCCAATATGAAGACTAAGAACTTTTGGTAAACATAAGAAAAGGTTGTCAACCACATTAAGATAGTTAAAGTGACAAATCTGATTTATCAAGACCTTAAGAATGGACAAAGACTAGAATGACAATTGACAAGGTGGCCTCAAACTAGACGTATGATTTTAAAGAACCAAATTAAAGGATAAGGACTTGATTGATTGAAGGTTAAGGTCAAGATAATTTGAATTTATGAATATGGTCTAATCTAAAGTTTGATAAATTTCCTAATCCAAGGTTTGAAAAAGTGTATGCAACTAAAAGGTAACCTAGAATTTGACAAATAGTGCACTAGTTTTAGCAGATATAATATTCTAAGAAGTAATTCTAGTGTTTAGTGATAGATGTGGTGAACAATGTTTTTTTACAAGTTTGAATAATTTTGACTAATTTTCAATTTGATTTTTGTGAAATTTGATGGTAAACACAAAAACCAATGAGAAAACAGTGTTTTGGCTGGTCTAAATTTCAAAATTTTGTGATCATAATAGAGATTTTTTTAGGTTATTCACCTCAATTGTCATGGGTCTAACACAAATCAAAGAAACTTCAGACACATTAATGTTTATTACAATTAATGTTTATTACAATTTGTGGATGAAAAACTCATAAACATGGTAAACATTGTATCTGCAAGGCACCAACGTGTCTTGTAAAAGGTGCTTAGAAACATTGAACCATGATTAGAAATAATTTGTCTCTAGAAAAAAATGACAGACATGTGCAAAGAAGAGTTTAACAATCACCAAGTGTAATGAGAGAAATTGAGGATATGGTTTTTGCATGTTTGGGTATTTCATGTCTTTAATGTTTCCTTCTTGTATGTCTACTAATGCAAAAATGAACTTTTGATAGTTAATGCTATCATAAGAGGTAAATTAATAGAACCAAAAACTTATTCACTTACTGAGCACCTGCATTGAAAATAATGCGCTTTCATAGGGAAAAAAAATCCATTCTTTCATTACCCATAGGGAATTTTCATTTGCTAGACATACAATTATCCAAAATAAGCCAATACACATGTATCTCAAGTGTGGTAGTTTGGTTGATGCTCGTGAAGTGTTTGACAAGATAACATAACAAGACTGCTTCTCATGGAATGTGATGATTGTAGCTTACCGAAGGCATGAGTACCCTCATGAAGTATTGAGACTGTTTCAGCAAATGTAATAGATGGATGTCGAACCCAATCAGTTCACCTTTGCCAACATCCTTCCAGCTTGTGCCAAAATAGGAGCTTTGGATCAGGGTATGTATGTTCATCAAAGTATATTGGAATGTGGCTTTTTATCAGATGTTATAGTTGCAAGTGCACTGGTTGACATGTACTCAAAATGTTGAAGCATACACAAGGCATGTGATCTGTTTGATAAAATATCTCAATGAGATGCAGTCTCCTGGGATGCAATGGTTGGCAGATACGCACAAAATGACATTCTTGATGAGGCTTTACAACTTTTCAAACAAATTCCTCAACCATATGTAGTTTCATGGAATGTGATGATTGCAGGGTATGCACAAAATGGACATGTTGAAAAGGTTGTGGAGACCATGAAGCAAATACAATTGGCAGGCATAAAGCCAAAGATCACAACCTTTGCCACTATCTTCCTAGCCTATCCCAAGATGGGATCTTTGGAATAGGGTATGGACATCCATCAAAGCATAATTGAAAGTGATTTTTTGTCAGACATTGTTATTGCAAGTGCCTTGATAGACATGCATGCAAAATGTGGAAACATACACAAGGCGTGGAAGCTATTTGAAAAAATGCCTCAGAGAAATGTGGTCTCGTGGACAACTATCATTGTAGGATATGCACAAAATGGTATCCTTGATGAGGCTCTAAGGATTTTTAAAGAAATGACCAGATGAGATGTGGCTGAATGGACTGTAATGATTATGGGATATGCACAAAATGAGCTTGTTGAAAAAGCTCTAGAGACTTTTAAGAAAATGAAATTGGTAGGTGTAAGGTCTAACTCCACAACGTTTGTTAGCATCTTCCCATCCTATGCCAAAGTGGGAGCATTAAAACAGGGCATTTTCCTCCATCAATAGATAGTGAAAAGTGGACTGTTGTCAGATTTTGTAGTTGTGGGTGCCCTAATAGATATGTATGAAAAATATGGAACAATAGAGAAGGCATGTAAATTATTTTACAAAATTTCTCAACGAGATGTTGTCTCATGGAATGCAATGATTGTGGGGTATGTACAAAATGAGCTTCTTGATGAGGCTTTGAAACTTTTCAAAGATATGCCTGTATGAGATGTTGTCTCATGGAATGTGATGATTACAAGATATACACAAAACGGGCTTATAGAAATGGCCTTGGAGACTTTCTAAAAAATACAATTGGCAGGTGAGGAACCAAACTCCACAAACTTTGCCAACATCCTCCCAGCCTATACCAAATTAGGAATGGAAAGTGGATTTTTGTTAGATGTTGTAGTTGCAAGTTCCTTGATAGACATGTATGCAAAACATGGAAGCATATAGAAGGCACATCAACTGTTCAACAAAATTTCTAAACATGATGCATTCTCATGGAACGCAATGATTGTTGGATAGGCACAAAACGGTGTTCTTCATGAGGCTCTTAAACTTTTCAAAGAAATTCCTTTACCAAATGTAGTCACTGATTTTATTTCATCATTTTTCTTCAAACCCTAACCGAAAACAACATATTACTCATTCCTTTAATAAAAAAAACTCATAACCCCAAATTCCAAATTCACTACAATAACAAAACTTGCTAAAATTGAAACCCTTCACTATGCTTTGGAGACCCCCAAATTCAAAACATTTTCCAAATAACCCTGGTTTGAACCCATTTGGTAAAGTAGTTACAAACGAGAACCTAGGAGCTGAAGTGGGTCATTGTCCAAACTTTGTAGTTCCTCCCTCCAGCAGGTGCATTCGACCGACCCTGTTTCAATAGAACAACACTCGATCGAATGTCCAAATGAATGCGGGCCTTCTTTTTTTTTGTTTTTATTTTCCTTGTTTCGACCGAAAGCCTTTCGGCCGAATATGTTCCGGCCGAAAGACTTTCAACCGAAACACTTTCAGGTGAAAGGGGGTGCCATGTACGCGCCACATCACCAACACTTTGTTTCGGCTGAAACCTATTCACCCGAACCACATTCGACTGAAATCTATTCGACTAGAATTATTTGCTAGGCCAAAAGTGTGACACACTATTGTGCTTTTACCTGACCACTAAGGCTGGTAGGAAACCTAGTAAAGTTGCTAGATAGAAAAGCATGGCTAAGATTATTATGAATGACAACCAAGAAACACTAGACTAGGTCAACTCTAGATGTAGCGAGAAATTTTGATCCTCTCATGGAACATTCGAGGGCTACATAGCCTTCATAAGAAGTTTATTGTTAGGGATTTCATCAAAGATTTCAAGCCTAACATTCTTCTCTTATAAGAAACCAAAATGATGACTGTTGAGTTTGATAAATCTAGTAAGTTCATCTAGCCTAATGCCTATTTCTTGGTGGTGGAAGCTATTGGGGATTATGGTGGTTTGGTTATGATGTGGAAACCCTTTCTCAATGGTTCTCTTATTTCTAAGGAGAATTTTTTTCTTAATGTTGGTTTTTCTCAAAGTTGTGGTCTTTCATATTGGGTATTATCTAATGTGTATGCACCCAATAATGTGATTCAGAGGAGTTCCACCTGGTATGACTTTCTGGTTTGTAGGAATATTTTCTTACATTTTAAGTGGATGGTGATGGGTGATTTTAACTCCCCTCATTTCCCTTCTAAAATTTAAGGGGGTACTCTGGATCGTTTGGATAGTATGTTGGACCTCAACTCATTTTTGCATGATGGTTGGTTGATGGATTTGGATCTTGAAGGAAACTCATTCACCTGGTCTAAGAAGAAGTCAAGGGACAACCTCATACAGGCCCGAATTGATCGGTGTTTGGTCTCTTCCTATTGGGATACTACCTTGCTCTCATTGTCCTCTCTCATTAGAATCGGTTTGGATCATACCTTGTTGCTTCTTCGTTGGAGCACCCCTCCCCCTTTGGAAAAAAGGCCTTTTCATTTTGAATTAATGTGGATTTATCAACCTCAATTCAGGGATCTCCTTGCCTCTTGGTGGGTGGGCCATGGGTGTGGTTCTACTATGTATAACCTCGCTCTTAAAATCAAAAATCTCAAAGTCTGGAGTAAGAGGATCTTCAATTTTTTTTTTGAAAAGAAGAAGTCTATCAAATATTAGCTTTGGCAAGTTCAAAATATCCTAGATCAAGACTTTCAAGGGGATCTCGCCAATAAGGAAAAGACCTTGCTTAGTGAACTTCATAAAATTATCAAGGAGGAGGTCTATTGAAAGCATAAGTCCAAGAATCAATGGCTCCATGAAGGGGACACAAACTCTAGATTCTTTCACATGATGATGACAAGGCATAGGAAACACAATTCCATCTCAAAATTGATCCTTGAATATGGTACTATTGTGAATACTAAGACTGGTATGGCTCATGCTAGTGTGCCTTTTTTTCACAACCTTCTAAACCCTAACTCGATAAAGTTTTTGTCAGGGGATATCCTTAATGTAATTTCTATGGCTCTTTCTTGGTAGGATGTTATGAAAATGGAAGACAAGGACCAGGTGGAGGAGGTCCACAAGGTGGTGTTTTCCCTCAGTCCATTCAAGCATTTGGGCCTAGATGGCTTCCCACCTTTCTTTTTCAAATGTTTTCAAATATTGTTGGTTAGGACATCACGACTGCTATGAATGAGTTCTTTTCTTTTGGAAAAGTCCTCAAGGAGTTCAATAAAAATTTCATTTTTCTTATCCCCAAGCATCAAGGGGGCAACAAGTTGAATAAATTTAGACCTTTCATCCTTTGCAACACATTCTATAAAATATACTCCAAACTACTAGTTAATCGCATTAAACCCCATTTGAACATGTTGATTCACTCTAGCCAGAAAGGCTTTGTGCATGGAAGGCAAACAACAAATGTTATTGTGCTGGTGCATGAAACTCTCCACTCCACGGATAAAATTAAAAAGGAAATTATGGATGTCAAGCTAGACATATCCAAGGCCTATGATAAGGTGTCATGGGACTTCCTTTATGAAGTTCTCTGCTATTTTAGATTCTCTGGTAAATTGATGAGTCTCATCCAGAGTTGTGTGACTTCTCCTGAATATTCGATGATGATCAATGACACTCTATAAGGTTTCTTCTTGGCTACTGGTGGTATTTGGCAAGGTGATTTATTTTCCCCCATCTCTTTATTTTGATGGCCAAATTTCTTGGTTGTAATTTTGAATGGTTCTTTGGTGGGTTTTTCCCCTTTGTATGTCTCGCCTAATATCCCATCAACAATTTATGGATGACACAATATTAATGGGGGAGGCCACCTTGGCAGAGGCTAAAGGATAGATGGATACCCTTTCTAATTTTTCTTTGGCCTCTGGGAAATGTATTAACTTTAACAAAAGTGTTATTTTTTCTTGAATTTTGATCCTACTTTACAAGATAGGATTTTCAAAATTCTTCATTATCAGATTATCTCCCTCCCTTTGAATTATTTGGGTATGTCACTTATGGTGGGAAAGGTGGATAATTCTGTTTGGTCTACTCTGTTGGAATGGGTTCAAAGAAAGTTTTTTGCATGGAAAGGAACCATTCTTAGCAATGCTAGTAAGCTCCTCCTTAAAACCACCCTTCAAATCTTAGTTGTGTACCTTATGTCTATATTTTCATGCCTACGACATGGTCGAAGAAACTTGATAAAATCCAACAAAGATTACTATGGTTGGGGATTGAGGAAAGGGATAGGTTCTCCTTGGTTAATTAGGATACTATATGCTCCAAGAAATGTTATGGTGGGCTAGGTTTGAGGAAAAATAGATTGATGAACATGGATCTTATCACCAAAATTTTGTGGAAGCTTCTTAATAATAAATCTACATGGATTACTATCCTCAAGGATAAGTGTCTTCAAGGTCATCATTGTCTTTCCTTTTTGAGCAATGAGCTCATGCCTTCTGGTTCGGTGATCTGGAATAACCTTATAAGAACCTAGAATATCCTTTCTTCTGGGGCCTCTTAGCTAGTTAGATCAGGCACATTGGTTTCTTTTTGGGATGATAATTGGTTGTCCTCTCAAGTTCTCGGAATCCACCCTATTTTATCTATTGTTTGATAGGACCTTTGTAATTGGCTACGTGATAAAGTCTAGGATTTGAACCATAAACTAAATGGTGTGGTTAGACCACTATTCTCCTTAGGTCATTTAATAATATCCTAGGATCCCAAATTGGATTAACTATCAACCCAAAGGGTGAGTCAATTCTCAACAAGGAAGACCTATGAGGGGTTATTTTAGGCTTTCAGGGATTCACCACCAAGAAAAAGCTTGGAAAAGATAACTTAACATTAACTTACAAAACCTAGTAACACAAGCTAAATGATGAGTGCAAATGATAAAATTATGCAACAAAAAGTTAGGATGTGCCTACCTAGGAATTCTGGAAATGTGATAAGGATTCTAGAAATGAAAAGAAGCTATTGAGATGTTCTAGGGAGGACTAAGATGACCTTACTATCGTATTAGTCTCACTATTGTTTTTCGAGGGAAATGCAGAATATTCGTATGTCGAAATAGGATTTGAAATAATCTCTACAAAATTCCACTTGGAGGACTAAGATTCCCTTGCACTAACGTGTTAGTACTGATCTGAATTTCTGAAATCTCCAAATGGGATCCTGAGGATCAATTTTTGCACTTCCTTCTTCTCTAATCTTAGGTTCTAAAATTTTTGGATCTAGCTTGTAGGTGAGATTTCGTGAAGATGACAGCTTTACAATGCAAATTTTCACTTCAAATGATCTTCAAGTTTTCAACCTAAATCTACAAAAACAAACATGCAAGAGAGGAAAAACTTATTGATTTTTAGTTAATGGGGGCTTTCCTTGGTCAAACCCCTTGTTGGTAATTAAACCTTGAAATAGAATGATATGGAGGGAAATGATGAATGAAAAAAATGGTATGTTGCAACTCACCAAACCCTTGTAATAAGGTGCTGAAAATATGATTGAAATGATTGCCATGGATGTGGTTCTTGACTCTTGATTGAATGATGTTGATATTTGAAACACTTGCTTGAACCATAAACTCTACATCACAAATGTTAGCACAATAACAAACATGATGCAACAATATCCTTGATGTGATGCAAGAATCTTGATGATGGCTCCAAATTCTTGATGAATTTCTCTTGAATTGTTTTTTGAACTCAATTACACTATCAAGAACACTCTCACAAAAGTCTTCTTGATCTCATGAATTCTTAGGATAAAAATGAGTGAAAGAAGCTTGTATTTATACTGATTGATGCTTAATATTTCAAAATTATACCACAACAAGCCAACATATGAATTCATTAATTAAAAGAGGCTTAATCCTGCCAAGATTTGAAATTAAATCCTGAAAATAAGCTAAGGGGACTAGATGCCCTAGGTGGCATCTTTGTCCCGAGGCATGAAACTCGGGGCATAAAATCCAAAAAGGGGCTAATTTAAGGCACACTTGAAATTAGGGTCTCAAGACCTTTGGGGGACAAAGATTTCCTAGGTGGCATCTTAGTATTGACCCTAAAATCAGGGACACAACCAAAATCATTAAATTATCATTTATCCATTGATGTTTGTCAGGATTATCCATAAAAAGATATAGTTTATTAGGCTTGTGGATGCAAAATAGGAACATTTAAGACATAAATAAGGATAAATAAAGCAAGGCGGGCCCAAAAAAGTGTGAAAATTCAAGGGTATGCATTTTCCTACACTACATTTAGACCCCACTTTAGTGAGAGGATGAACTTGCTTCAAACTCACACTAAAGTATCCAACAATCAAGAGGGATTCAAATTTACGAATTCTATTAAGATATGATGACAATAATCAAGAGGGTGGCCAAGCCCCCATTATCAATATCCTATGGTAGACCAATATAAGCACAAATGAACATACTTGAAGATGATATATGAAACCATAACCAGATCACAAACATACACCATCAAAGATAGGAAAAGGAAAAAGGAAAAATAAAAATGCAATGGATCAAGCTTCGACTAGCTATCCAGCTCACTATGGATCGGGTCTAGATTGTTCGTCCGAAAAAAGGTTTACAAGTGGAATGTGTTGTCCACTATGCAAAAAAAATGCATGCTCACAAAGGCTAGTGAAGCTAGTTGTCAACTAGGTGAGCCCCAAGAGGTCTATATCAACGTCATACCCCCATGACTATGATACAAACAAAAATAAAATCCATGCTCACAAGGGCTAGTGAAGCTAGTTGTTCACTAGGTGAGCTCCAAGGGACCATATCAAAGCCATACCTCCATGAATTTAACAAGGTACAAAAATACATGCTCACAAGGGCTAGTGAAGCTAGTTGTTAACTAGGTGAGCCCCAAGAAACCATACCAAATCCATGCCTCCATGACTTTAATAAGGAACAAAACAAAAATACAATAAGAAAGAGGGATTTTCAAAGGGATTTTGATTATTTTGTGTGAGGTATTAATCTTAGGGTACATTGTGCTTAATGTCTCTGAAAGAGGATAAATACAAGGTCTCATCCTGGGGAGCATTGTACTTAATGTTTCCAAGAGAGGACGAGTGCAAGGTCTCATATTAGAGAATATTTTAATTAATATTTCCAAGAGAGGAAAAGTGCAAGGTATCATCTTAGGGAACATTGTACCTAATGTTTCCAAGAGAGGACAAGGAAATATCATACTCTTGAAGGAAGTAAAACCCAATGACACCACGAAGAAATGGATGCATCACAAGAAGAAAGGAAATCGCACAAGGAACATGAAAACAAATGGAAATGAAATCATGCCAAAATAATGCCAATCTATTCCCCCACTTTAAAGAAATTGCTAACACCATGTTCTGAGCAATTAATTTAAAGTAGAAAAAACATGAAAAAGGAAAAGAGGGTTGCCCCCTGAAGCACATAAGGGATGTATGGATTTGAGGTCAATATCTATCTTTGTTGCAATGATATTAGAGAGCTTGGAACTTCCATCATTCCTAAAATACACATAGAACTAGAAGAATGACACAAAGAGAGTGAAAAAAAAAGAAAAACCTTTTGGGACAACATGGAAGAGACATAGGGTGTCTTGATGCCTTGCATCATCCCCAAAAGGAAAACACAAGAAAAAAATGAAAATGAAAGGTAAATATCAATGAAAAGGAAAACGTGTATGACATATAGAAGAATGAAGGTAAAAGAAGAGGAATGCACAAAAAGAGGAAACATCAAACAAAATCTCATGGGGGATCACAATTTGCACATGAAATCGATCAAAAGAAAAGAAAAATGGAAAGAAAAAAGACTAGTTAAGCACATCCAAGTCAACCATCTAGCAGGTCATTCATATCCTCGTCTTGTTTAGTATATGAAGAACATAGATTGCTAGTGAGAGGGACAATATCAATTGATGTACTAGGAGAATCGCCAGATTCAACACTTGGTGACTCACTCGATTTAGGAGGATCATTATAGTTGTTATCATTTAAACTCATAGAAGCAAAAGATAGAAAATTCAACTTGTTATGCACTTTCTCATCAATTTTAGTTGTTTCTTCATCATCATCCAAGTTAACCACAATAGGAGGATGAATGAAAATATCCATAGAAGGTGTTGGTACTTGTTGTGTTGGAGATATAGGATCTATTGGTTCTGGTAATGGAGGAGGCTCATCACTTATTGATTCTATCAAATTCATATTTTGATTTTCTATGTTGTTTTCTTCATTCATTTTTTGAGAAATAGTACAACATCTACGCCAATGCTCTCTAGAATTTTTCTTTCTTTTATTATGTGGTTTTCAAGTTGCATTTCTATAGGAGCGGTTTTGTCAACCATGGGCTCCTTCTCTTATTGTGAGGGAAGAACGAAAGAAACCATGGAAGGTTGTTCAACCACTTTCTCTTTGGCTTTATAAATTTTCTTAGGAGGTGGATTAAGACTTGCTTGATTTTCTCTTGGTCTTTTGTAGGAAATAGGCAAGGGATTTTTGATGGATGGGTCAATATTGTTTTCTTCAAGGGGACGAGGTTCAATCATAGGTGGATAATTTTTTTTAAGGGATAGCTTGGGTATGCATTTTTCTTTGAACCTTCGATAGGATAGGAAAAGGAAGTCCTCACGAGGTCTTAGAGGTTCCATGGGCTCAAGCCAAAAATAGTCTAAGGAAAAATTTCCACGGGGAGATGGAGGTCTAAAGCCACTATGGCTCATAGTGAATATTTCATTGTTGACTAGAAACTTTAAGAACTTATGGAAAATGGATGGGACCACATTCATGGATTGAAGCCATTTGTAGCCTAACTTCACATGAAATTGATCTGAATTAGAGATGATAGAGAATGATACATTTAACTTCTTGAGTCCTACTTGTAAGTTGTGTGTGATCGAGCCCATCGTAGGGTGATCCCACAATACTGGTTTACAATTTTGGGGCAAACTAGACACTGAACTAATTTTTATAACTAGATCTTCACTTTTGAGCTCCTATAGAGACTAAACCGTGAAGATGATGCAAAGTAGTGATTTGTGAAGTTTTTTCTATAGATTCTAAATATATTTTTTTCAAAAAATTTGGAATCAAATTGCACTTTTTTTTCCATCTCGTTCAAAAACTAGTTTTTATCAGTAAACAACATTTTTAAAGAGTGATGCTCACCGTATAAAACATTTTCTTTTGTATGAAGGATAAAATTCTATTTTTTTCAAATTTAGATTTGTAACTATAACCAGTTCATTTGGTTTCATAGTGTTTTATTAAATATTTTTTCCTTAATCAAGTTTCAAAGTCAAACCAATTACAATTCAGACATAGGCAGATTGTATACAACATAACTTTTTTTGTATGTATTAAAATTAAATTTTTTTTATTTAATGGATCAAGGATGTCAATACCCAGCCTGAACATATTTTTCAAAATTTTATTTTGATAATCTACTATTTTTTCACATGTGTAGAACATAGAGCTTTATTTTTAGTGAAAAACCTACATTCACAAGAAATAAAAAATAAATATAATAATCAAATTAAATTTAATTAAAATTATACTTTTTTGGAAGCTTATAATAAATACTACATACTTACAAAACATAAATTTTAAATGAATTCATTTGATTCCAAAAATGGTAAATCAAAAGTGTTTTCTTATCAGCATTTTGATAGGTGTAAAGGAGACTCTGTTATAGGTATGATTTAAAACTAGCAAGGTTCTATCCAAGGGGGCTTGGTCTAATGTGGTTTGATCAAATCCTCTTCAATTGGAATCCTTTAAATGGAACTTTTCAAGGCTTAAATAATTATATTTTCTAAAAATATGTGATTTCAACAAAAATGAGGATCTACCAGAAAGTGTAAACCACTATTGTTGGAGCACCCTGCAACACGAGAAAAACCATTATGCATTTTAATCCATTCTTTTGGTTTATCATACTTATATTGAGTAAGTTCATGCACATATAATAGTTCTTATATGATCAAATTCTCTCCACAAATGAGATCAATTAAAATCCTAGGAGTGGGCCTATCATTGATTCTGTCGGCTATGTAAAGAGGACCATCAGGTGCATTTTTTATTGTTTCTTTTGAAGAGAAAGTAATGTCAATAGGAGTTTTGGTTTCTTGTTTACAAGGCTCGATGTAAATCACTCCTATCATTTTATTAATAGGAATTTGGGAATTAGTATCCATAGGATTTTTTTCATTATTGTTCATGTTTTCATCATCTGTGTCAACACTCATCACATCGGGCTTAGTTTCACTAGCCTTAACAAATGAAATATTATGGTTGGGTATGGGATTGGTAGCGATTTGAAATTTTTGGTTGGGAGGAGCTACAAATTTATTGCCTTTGTTATTCACACCTCCAATTTGGATATGATTAGAATCAATGAGGTCTCACACAAGATTTTTAAGACGCTTGCAATGTTCTATATTATGTCCTTTTTTTTGGTGATAAGCACAATAGGAATTATGTCTAAAGTTCATGGGTAATGGATTTCTAGGGTCAAGAGGTCAAACAAGAGGTAAGATAATAATATTTTTGTTTAACAACTAAGTCAAGATGTTTTGAAGTGTGTTAGGTAAAGGATTAAATTTTCTTTGTGGATCCCCAAAGATATAAGGATTAGTCTTCTTTATAGTAGCTACTTGGGTATCAACTTGTTGGGTAGGTTGGGAGGCAGAATTTAGTTGAAGGAAAATTTTATCTGGTCTTCTAAAAGGCTGGTAAGAGTTTTGGTTTGAAGATTCAAAATTTTTAGGACAGGTAGAGGTGGTTTTTGGTTCACAACTACCTACAAAATTCTGATAATCTCAAAGGGAAGTGCATAAGTGCATGAAGGAAGGGAATTTCATCATTGTGAGCTTGTCTCATATCTTACTTTATAAATTTTCTATGAACATATTTTGAAGGTGAGAATCGAGAATCTTCACACTAATTTGGGAATAAAGTGATTGGTAATGTGAAATAAAGTCAGTGAATTTCTCACTCTCATTTTTCTTACATCTCATCAAATCAACTAATGTCACTTTAGGAGCCATATGTACTTGGAAATGGTTAATAAAGGCTTCAACAAGTTCATTAAATGAATGAATTGAGTTATTCGGTAATGGATAAAACCAATCCAAGGTATTTTCTTTCAAGGATTGAGGAAAGATCTTAGCCAGAAGTTTGTCCTCAAGGATGAAATCACTACACAAAGAAGTAAAGGCATTAACATGATTAGCATGATCTCCCTTTCCTCCATATTTCTCAAATCTAGGGATCTCTATACCTTGCGGCACTGGGGTTCTCAATATCTCCAAAGATAGTGGGTTGTTTTTGACGTAGTATGAAGGTGGACCATTTTGATTTTGATTTATGGTGGAAACTTGACATTGAATGGATGAAAGGCTTTGTAAAAGGTGGTTGATGATAGGGTCATTGTGTGTGTTTTGAGCTGGACATGAATATGGTGGTATGTATGTATTGGAAGGATAAGTGAATGGATTGGTTATGGGAGGAGACATAAGGTTAGATGCCACATAGGTATAAGGAGCACTAGTGGAAATGCTTGAGGTAGGAAGGACATTGCTAATTGGTTGCATCGTTGTGGTCACTTGAGGATTGGTATAGGTGGGAATAGAGTGTAGCATAGGAAATGCATATTTTTGCATTTTCACACTTGTTTACACCCACCTTGATTTATTTATCCCTATTTAGATCTTAATTGGTCCTATTTTACATTCACAAGCCTAATAAAAAATATATTTTTATGGCTAATCCCGACAAACTTCAAAAGATAAATGATAATTTAATGATTCTAGATACATGTCCTTGATTTTTGGGTTGGGACTAAGATGCCACCTAGGGCGTATTTTTCCCCTAAAGGTCTTGGGACCCTTTTATCAAATGCACCTTAAATGGGCCACTTTTTGGAGTTTGCACCCCAAGTTTTTAGCCTTGCAATTAAGATGCCACCTAGGGAATCTTAGTCCCCCTTGGTTTATTTTTGGGATTTTATTTCAAACCTTGGAAAGATTTAGCCTCCTTTAATTAATTAATTCCCATGTCGACTTGTTTTGGTGTAAGTTTGAGATATTAAGCATAGATAAGTATAAATACACGGTTCTTTCTCTCATTTTCTCTTAAAAAGCAATCTAAGAATTCAAGTATTCATTCCTAAGATAGGTTTATTATATTAAGAGTATTCAAGAGAAGTTCATCACGAATTTGGTGCCATCATCAAGATTCAATCATCATATCAAGGATATTGTTGTATCATGTTTTTTATTGTGCTAAAATTTGTGATGTAGGGTTTATGATTCAAGCAAGTGTTTCATTCAAGGTTAACATAATTCAAGTAAGAGTCGAGAATCACATCCATTGTAGCCATTTCAAGCATATTTACAACACCTTATTACAAGGGTTGGGTGAGTTGGAACATTGCATGTTGTTCATTCATCATTTCCCTCCATTTCATTTCATTTCAAGGTTTAATTACCAACAAGGGGTTTGACCAAGGAAAACCCCCATTCATTAACAATCAACAAGATTTTCCTCTCATGCATGATTGTGATTGCAGATTTAGGTTGAAAAATTGGAGATCATTTGAAGTGAAAAGTTGCATTGCAAAGTTGTCATCTTTACAGAAAGTCACCTACAGGATAGATCTAGAAGTTTCAAGACCTGAGATCCAAGAAGGAGGAAGTGTAGATATTGGATCTAGAGATCAAATTCAGAGATCTCAAAAATTCAGAATGAGACTAAGTTGCCACCTAGGGCGTCATATTCCTCCCAAAGGTATTTTTTCAGAGATTCTTCTAGATCTGGTTCTGACAATTGAGTATTTTGCATCAACCTCAAAAAATAACAACGGGACTAAGACAATAGTAAGGGTGTCTTAGTCCTCCATAGCACTATTTGACAACTTCTTTTCATTTTTGGAATCCTCATCACATTTCTAGACTTCCTAGGTACACATATCCTAACTTCCTATTGCATAATTTCATCATTTTCATCCTTCATTTAGCCTGCATTATTAGGTTTCGTAAGTTGAATGCTTACTTGTATTTTCCAAGATTTTGAATGGTGGTGAACAACTCAAAGCTTAAAGGACCCCCTCCTAGGTCTTCCTCATTGAGAATTGATTCACCCTTTGGGGATGATAGTCATTCCAATTTGGATTCTTAGGACATATTTGAATGACCTAAAGAGAATAGGTGGGAACTCTCACCCATCTTATTTTCTTTGGTTCATTTTGGTGAACCCGAAATTTTAGAGAATTCATTCTATGATTTGGAGTCCATTAAGGTGCTAGATATAGGTTGATTTCATTCTTGCAGTGCATCTTGCATTGGTGAAAGTGCATCTAGGGTTTCTCATATTTGCATTAGTGAAAGGGTATATAGGTTTCTTTTTTCTTTCTTGCATCATTTTATCCCATTTAAAACTAAAAAGTGCATTGTTAATCATCCTAATTATATTTACAAGCATTGTTATTGCATTAAAAATTGAAAATTTGCATTCAAATTTGCATCCAATTGATCATCATTACCAATTTTTTCTTGCATTCATTTGCATACTTTTATGTTTCTAAACATCATGTCACTCGGTAGGCAACTAGGGAACATTGTTATCTGTACACATCTAAAAATGGTCACGGTTAATCAAACCTGTTAATTAATTAAATATGAATTATTTAATTAATATTCTTAAGTCATCTACATATAAATAAATTTAATTATTTATTTATATTGTTCATTTTTCCAATTCTTCTAGTTTAATTAATTAAATAAGTTTATTTAATTATTGTCATCTTCCTCTTAATTAATTATATAGATTTCACAATTTATTTATTTAATTATCACAAATTTAAATTATAAATTTAAATGATATTCTTCTTTTCTCCAAAATTAAATATTTCCAATATTTAATTAAAAGTTTTCTTTCCTCCATAATTAAATATTCTAAAAATATTTAATTATAAACTTTCTTTCTCTCATATTTAATTAAGTATTTTATATATTTAATTAAAGTTCTTTTTATCATCTCTCACACATAATTAAATATTATTTATTTAAATTATGGAAACATCTTCCATCTTTCTCTTAACCTTCTATATTTTTTTCAACTTCTAGATCTCTCACCATTCATCTTAACAGGTTTAAAACTCAACCGTTGATCCTTGCCAACTTGATTCTTGTGCTGAAAATTCTATAAATACAACCCTCTTGTAAGTTGAAAGGACACCTCGAATCTTAGATTTCATATGCAGTTATTATAGTTGCATTTCAGTATTATCAGCATTCTAGCATCATAACTTTTTAGTTTTATAGCTTAAATCATTTAGTCATGCACATGCATTTCAATTAATCTCATTCTCCTAAGTTGTCATTTCAACAAGCTGTTGCTTACACAACTGAGAGCCAACGCCTTTAATCAAATCCTTGGAGAGAGAGGACGATGGGATGAATTTGAAGAAGCTGTTAGAGTTTGCATTTATGCTTTTTAATTAGATTTATTTAATACAATGTCTTATCGGTGTGTTAGTTTACTCTTTGATTAATCCACTTATTCCAACACACATTTTTGGCACCCATCGTGGGGTTATCCCCCCGTTTTAATATTTTTTTATTGCAGAAATTTTCTGATAGGTGACGGACTGGAGTTGCGCTTCGGCGCATACGAGCTTTCTTTCGGCGCATAGATGGACTATTTTAGTGCATCCCCAAACTATTTCAACACATCCAGAGACTGTTTCAACGCATTTAGGGACTATTTTGGTGCATAGAGGAGGTTTGTAAACATAAATTTTGATTCCAACGCCATCTGTGGACAAATTTTTTTCTCAGTGCATGTAGGTGGTTTGTAACAATTTTTTTGATTTTGATGCCATCCGCAGACAATTTCTTTTTTATTTCAGTTTTTAAGGCAAAATGAACCAATCCTATGATAGAAATTTAAAATCTGGAATCTATCAATCCTAAGGTAGTCACCACATGCTATTTTTGCAGTTAAAATGAATCCCATGCCTATTGTTAAGGAAAATCTTCACTTAGATTAGGTCATTGTCATTTGGTGCTATAAAAAGAATATTGTTTGCTTTATCTATGACAATAGGTCTATATTCTCCCCTTAACTGGGTGACCAAAATACTAGATTGCCTTTTTATTTTCCTACAATTTTTATGCTTTATTACATCCTTTAGAGGACTTGCCATAGTGGGAAAAAGTACTCACCCTATGGGAATGACCTAAGTGGGAACAACCAAACCAAGTTTTCCAACCCACTATAATCAAAAGCGAATTTGGGGAAAGTCTGCAATTCGATGGCAGTGTGCAGAGATAACCATCCCCAAAGTCTTTATTCTAAAGATTCAGAGGTCTCCTGAGGGAGCTTATCTATTACCATGCTGAATAGAAACCTTGACTACGAACCATAGTGTAGAAAGCCAACCGAGTTAGTATCCAAACATCATTTTAATCATAGTGCAAGGGGAGGGAAGAATCTGTCCCCAAGACACTCACCATATAATCACCACAGATTGTTTGCTCAGGGGATTCAATATCCACTTCTATCATCTTGAGTACGCACTTGGAAAAGACAAAAACATAGGCGCCCTCTAGGGGGTGACATGGCTATGTGAGTTGATGCGATTTTAAGCTGTGGGTTGTGATTACTATGATGAACTATTTGAAAAATTAAGAGTGAGTCTAATTGAAGTACTTATTTTTTTCAAAACCAATGAAATTCTCAAGAACATACACTCTTTGTTTAGATTTTAGGATTAACAAAAGAACTGTCTGCTTCTCTATGCTGTGTTTTTCACATTTAAATCAGATTAAGATCATCCAAAAATATCAAACTATCCAAACATGTATGTCTCAGAAATCTAAATGGATAATTTAGTGCATCCTGGGTCTATTTCGGTGCATTGCTGCTCTATTTTGGTGCATTGCTGCTTTGCTTCGGCACATCTATGCTATGTTTTAGTGCATCTATGCTCTGTTTTAGTGCATTTGTGCTTTGTTTCGGTGCATCTGTGTTCTGTTTCGGTGCATCGGTGCTCTATTCTGGCACATAAGAAGTCTATTTTGGCGCATTCAGGTTTTGTTTTGGTGCATGTGTTTTCTGAACCTAGGTAACTTTCTGACATTTAGAAATCAAGTCATATTAGTCTAGTCTTTTCCATGCTCAGAGTTTGGAAGTCTACAACTTTTTCTAAGAGGTCTCTAGAAAAGAAAATTAGAAAGCCAAAGAAATCCCTTGGTTATAAGAAGTTATTGAAGAAGAAAAAATTTGTATACCAAATTCAAAAGGTCTTGCTTGAACATAGGACCTTTATTCACTGATATCATGACTATATTAGAGGTTTCACTGATGATTATTTTGTAGAACCCTTATACTCATGAGCCTTCTTTCAAAGAAGAGCCCTTTCTCAAAGGCACAATCATAGTCAGCGTATTCATTCTTCTTATATTCCCCAACCTACAATTATGTATGCTACTCATCCCAATCAAATTGTGCAATAGAGAACTCAAGCACATTAGGCATCCATCAAGCCCATATTTTTACAAAGCTACGATTAAACCTCACAAAGTGCAAAATCATCTTTATTTTTGACCTTTGGTTTAATTCCCGCAAACAGGATTTTCATCCTTTCAATCAAGGAATCACAAGCTAAAGATTAAAAAAAATATTTTAAGTCATAGAATCTTGATTCTATCCTGACTTTCATATCCATCAACATTGCACTATTTCATTCTTTTGATCAAGGTGAGTAGAATTTGAGTGAATCTTATGCCTGTTGTCACGAGATCTCAAAAGCACATAGAAAAAGATGAACGAGAAAGTATGGTAAGAAAAATGGGTGATAATAGTGAGATGGAAGAGATCGCCTATAATAATTCAAATATTGAAGAAATAATGGAAGAAAAGCTCCAAGAAGCAGAGCAAGATCCCCTATTCCATACTCTTATGGAAATAGTTTTAGAACAAAACAAGGAAAGATATTTCCTTTCATTAGCTAATCAAGGAGTTAAGTTACCTGTCGATTTTGACACAGAAGGGATTAAAGAAAATCCTAAAACTCCTCCTAATGATTTTAGTGCCCTTACTCAACAGATCAAGGAATTACAAGGGAAAATAAAATAAATGCAAGGGGGTACCATAAAGATGTATGTTTTGGATGACATATGTCCTTATCCTTTTGATAGGAGTCTTCGAATGATTCCTTTTCTAAAACATTGCGAAATCCTTAAATTTGATAGGTATAATGGGAAAACTGACCCCATTGAACATGTGAGGGATTTCCAAAATATGAGCTTAGAATTCTCTCATGATGATACCTTCTTAATGCGATTGTTTCCACAAATTCTAGGTGGACAATCCATGGAGTGGCTTTCAAAGATCACTCCCCCCATCAAAACCTTTGAAGAGTTAATAAACAAATTTATATCACAATACTCTTACAAAATCTAACACCAGATAACCATGCTTGATCTTTGCAAGGTGAAACAAAAAGTAGGGGAATCTTTCACTACATTTTTACAAAGGTGGAGAAGGGTGTTTGCTAGATACTCTCGCCCTGTTCCTGAAATAGAAAAGATGGAGATCTTTATCGATAGTCTGAATCAAGAAATGAGTTACAAACTAAACCTTCAATGTCCTCAATCATTTGAAAAATTGATTGAAAATGCAATTACTATTGAAGGGGCTTTGATCAAGCATGGAGTTCTAAAAATTGATAAAGAGGGTTCAAATTTGTATAGCAACAACAACAATCATAATAACGACAATGACAAGTGACAATTTTAGACTTGAAATAAAAATGTTGTGAATGATGGGGTAGTAGATGCTAACAATGGGAATGTGAATCCTACCATCCTTAATGAGTCAAGTGTTCAACGTAGCAATAATGCTAGAAATTCTAATACCCAAGGCAATGTTTCCAATCTAGGGAATGCAACTAATAATCATGGAAATAATTCTGGCAATAATCAAAATTCAAATATGCCCAAATCTTCATATTTTTTGAATCGACGGAGTTTCATTCTCAAAGAGTTATTGAATCAAAATGCTATTTCATTGCCACCACAAAGAGACTATGAGCCTCAAGTTAAACCACCATCATGGAATGACTTACACTTTTGTGATTATCATAGGTGCAAAGGTCATAAGATAAACAATTGCCAAGGGTTAAAGAATATTGTTCAGGATTTGATTGATAACCATACCATCATGGTTGAGGGACATAATTCCAATAATGACCATCAAGCATTCAAGGATCCTCTCCCTAATTATCAAAAAGGAGAATCTTCAGGTGACAAGGGCAAGAATGTTAATTATGTCCATGATGTCATTATCAATCATATTTATACTGACGATCAGCACATCAATGTTATCTGAATCAAAGGTAAGCAAGAATATCAAGAGGTCAATGCTACAACAAGGGGACAAGCCAAAATCATTGTTAAAGGAAGCTCATCTAAAGCAGAAATTCCCCCTCCAAGTCAATACAATTTGGTTGATCAACTATGAAAAACATCAGCCCAAATTTCTATCTTGGAACTTTTAAAGTTATCACTTGCCCATAAGGACATTCTGGAAAAGGCCCTTGTTGATACAACTGTATCCCCTAATCTAGATATCAATAAATTTCAAGCCATGGTGGGACACTTTTCCTCATCCACATGTTTATCCTTTACTGAAAAAGATGACTCATCCATAACCCATCCACATAATTCATCACTCTACTTAGAGGTCATAGTTCACAAAACCCACATTAGACGTGTCCTAATAGATGGGGGAGCCAGATTAAACATTTGTACTTTGAAATTGGTCCTAGCTTTGGGATATTCAGCAAAATCTATAGATCCATGAAGAAAGATTACAATCAAGGCATATGATGATGAGGAAAGGACTTCCAAAGGCCTCATCATGTTACCAATCAGAGTGGGACCTATTGTAAAGAATACCTTTTGTCAGGTTCTAGATCAGGATCTAACTTATAACATACTCTTGGGTCATCCATGGATCCATGACATGCAAGCTATTTCATCTAGTTATCATCAATGCTTTAAGTTTCCATATGATGGACAAGAAGTAACAATACCCGTTGATAACATTAGCAGTCAAACTTGGTCTAACCTAAGAGAAACTTAGGACACACTCATCCCACACAATAGAGAGGCCTTGGCCATCTCTACCTCCAAGAATAATGAACAAGCAAGTGAAATGATAAGTAATTTTGGTACCAAGCTAAAATGGAAAGATAATGGAGTGGAATAATATTCTTTATCTCTCTCTAATCTACCCCTATCTCCAAGATCACATGGTCAACCATCAACATCCATACAGCAGGCTATAGTAGCCTTAGCATCAGCTTTAGTTACCATCACCAAGTTTAATGTTATATTTATCAAAGAAACTAAAATGGAAGATAGAGCTATCCTTGATTGGCTCTATAAAGATGAAGAAGAATCTGTACAAAATTTCAAGTTACCCACATAATAGTATGGAAAAGGTTATGCTATCATGCAACAAATGGGTTATGAAGGAAATGGCCCTATAGGTAAAAGGAAAGAAGGTATTTTTGAACCTATCCAACTAAAAGCAATGCACCCAGTAGATAAAACTGGGTTAGGATATGGTGAAGATACAAAAGAAGAAGTGGCACAAAGAATGTCTAAGGAGGAGTTAACCGAATCAATTCTGAGAATTCAAGCAAACAATTCTGACAATGACTCCAATGAATATGAATGGGATGACTTCTATGATGATACTTTCATCTCAGAGAAAAGGGTGGATGTCATACACAAATTCACACGCACATTCTTTCAAGGGGAAAGCTCAAGGCCTCCGCTTGATTATGCCCTACAAAGCGATCATGACTCAAGTGAAACCGATTTGATTCAAAGTGAAAAAGATAATTCATAGGAGGATACCATCCTAGACCTCCTGTATGATGACATTAACAATAACATCATGACCCTAATGGCCAGTGACCTTACTCATCCTAATGATCCATTTCCTTTGGTCTATCCTAAACTCATTGATTGGGAAAGAATCACACCTATTGATGTCCCAACTTTTCCCAATGATGAAACCATCATAAAATTTCTTTGTTCCTCCCAATGAGAAACAAGTTCCACCAAGGAATCACAAGATCAGAGTCTTCGACAGGAAAGTGCCAAGTTTCCTAGCTATCAAATAAATAATATAAAATAAAGATTTAACGGTGAAAACCTAACAAAGGCAGTATTAGATCAAGAAAAGAGAAAAATAAAAAGTGTATCCAATGGTGAAAACCTTTGAAAGGTGCCAGAGGATGAGAAACTTGACACTCTTCTGGAGAATCATCAGGAAAGGTCTTCTATTCTAATTGAACCAAAAGAGGAACTCAACATAGGTTCTATAGAGCAACCCAAAATCTTGCAATTGGCTACATCTCTAACAGAGGAGGAAGTACCTAGTTTCATAGAATTTCTCAAGAATAATCAAATCAGTTTTGCATGGTCCTATGTGGATATGCCTGGATCAAATACAAATCTCATCATGCATCATCTATCTATTACGCCAGGGGAAAAACCTATGCAACAGAAACTCAGAAAAATGCATCCACATGTTGCATTATTGGTTAAAGAGGAATTAAAGAAGCTTTTGGATGTTGGATTCATCTAATCCATGGATTATACGGAATGGATCTCCAATATTGTACCTATTTCAAAGCCAGATAGAAGGATTAGAATTTGTACAGATTTTAGGGATTTGAACAAGGCATGTCCCAAAGATGACTTCCCCTTGCCAAACATAGATATGATTATTGATTTGACTACTGGACATGCGATGTACTCATTAATGGATGGATTTTCAAGATACAACTAGATAAAGATTGCACTAGAATATCAGGATAAAACAACGTTCACATGTCCTTGGGGTACCTATTGCTGGAAAGTAATGCCATTTGGGTTCAAGAATGCAGGACTACATACCAACAAGCAATGAAAACAATTTTTCATGATATGATGCATACATTCATGGAAGATTACGTTGATGATCTTCTTGCCAAGTCTAACACTAGAGGACACATAGATATCTTATCTAAAATTTTCAAAAGAATGGAACAATTCAAAGTCCAACTTAATCCAAAGAAATGTGTCTTTGGAGTGAAATATGGAAAGCTATTAGGCTACATTGTATTAGAAAAGGGAATTGAAGTGGATCCAGCTAAGGTACAAGAAATTCTTGATATGCCACCACCAAGGAACATTAGTCAACTATGCTCTTTGCAGGGATGGTTACAATCCATTCACAGATTCATTGCTCAACTGGCGGATAAAAGTTTACCATTTACACACCTCTTACACAAGAATATTCCATTTAAGTGGGAGGAAAAATGTGAAGCAACATTTGATTAGATAAAGCAGTATCTCATGAATCCACCAGTGCAAGGTGCGCCTCTCATATTATATATTTTTTTCATGGAAGTGTCTTTAGGAGCATTATTGGCATAGGCAGATAACTCAGGAAAAGAGCGAACAATTTACTACATCAGTCGAACCTTGACAAGTCATGAGATAAATTATACCTTTATTGAAAAATCCTGCTTAGTGGTAGTGTTCACTTCTCAAAAATTATGACACTACATGATCTCTCATATAGTAAAGCTTGTGGCTAAAATTGACCCACTCAAATATCTTCTAAGTAAGGCAACCTTAACTGGCAGGTTGGCTAAATGGGTTATGATCCTAAGCAAATTTGATATTCATTATGTGAACCAGAAATCTATCAAGGGACAGGTAATTGTAGATCAATTAGTGGAAGCACCACTACTAGCATAACACCTAATACACATTGATTTTCTTGATGCCGATGTATTCACAACAGTTATCCAACAGTCATGGGCACTCTACTTTGATGGTTCTTACACTCAACATGGTTCAGGAGTCGGGATTCTTTTTATTACGCCTCAAGGACATACAATTCCAAAATCTTATTGGTTAATGTTTCCTTGCACAAAAAATGTAGCTGATTATGAGGCATTAGTAATTGACATAAGAATTGCAGTAGACTGGAAAATCATAGAACTTCAAGTTTTTGGTGATTCACAACTTGTTATAAATCATATCAATGACAAATATCACAATAAAGATGACAAGTTGATACCTTACAAAAGAATGGTGGACGATTTCAAGAAATACTTGTTAATATCAAGTTCATACAGATTCCACGCATTGATAATAAAGCAACAAACGATATGGCTACAATTGCCTCTCTACTTCAGTTGACAAAGAATCAAACACGATACGATTTCCTGGTGGAACAATTGTTTTCTCCCACCCATGACAATCTGGAAACTCAGTTCATTTACCACTTAACCAATTCTGACTCTCCCTTGTATGGCCAAATTTACACTTACCTAAAGGATACTATTTTACCCTTAGACTTGTCTAGGAATCAAAAAATAAATTTCATTCGTCAATGATCCTGTTACACCTTAATTATTGACATCTTATATCGGTGTGGTCTGGATGGTACCCTCCTTAGATTTCTCAAACGTGATGAATCTGAAAAGGCCTTACAAGAGATACATGGTGGAATTTGTGGGACACAATCAAGTGGACTAACCTTAGCAAAGAAACTTGTTCAATTGGGTTATTACTGGCTAACCATGGAGAAGGAATCATTTATCTTTGTGAAGAAATGTGAAAAATGTCAGATTCATGGGAATCTCATTCACACTCCTACTCAAGAATTATAGCCTTTCACCACAACATGGCCTTTTTCTCAGTGGGGATTGGACTTGGTTGGTAAGATACACCCATCATCTTCAAATGGACATAAATTCATCATTACAGCCATTGAGTATTTCACTAAGTGGATTGAAGTTGTTCCCCTCACAACTATTATTGGAAAACAAATCTCTTCATTCATTTTGAACTATATCATCTATGATATGGTATTCCCAACTCCATTATCAAAGACAATGGAAGACCCTTTAAAAATCAAGATGTTGATGAGCCATGTGAAAGATTTCACATCCAACATAGGTTCTCTATGCCTTACTGTCCACAAGGGAATGGTCAAGCTGAAGCTTCAAACAAAATAATTATGAAGATTTTGAAGAAGATAGTAAATGGTGCAGGTCGTGATTAGCATGTCCAAATAAATCTAGCATTATGGGCATACATAACAAGTATTCACACACCAACAGGAGCTACCCCTTATGCTTTGGTCTACGGAGCATAAGCTATTCTACCACTAGAAGTTGAGACTCCCTCACTTCGAGTATCACTAAAGGGGTTAATCAATGATGAAGACTATAGAGTATCCAGGTTGCAAGAGCTAGAACTACTTAATGAACGATGTCAAACTACAGTTAATTATTTGAAGGGATATCAATAAGTTATGTCTCGCAACTACAATCACAAAGTCAAACAATGAAATTTTCAAGTGGGTGACTTAGTTCTCAAAGAAAAGCCTCGTAATCAACAAGATCGGGAAAAGAAAGGAAAGTTCGAACCTAATTGGTTGGGCCCTTTCATTATCATTGCAGCATACAGATCGGGGGCATATCAGTTGTCAATAGCAGAAAGGGATTTGTTTGAAGATCCAACCAACAACATTCATCTAAAGAATTTTTATGCCTGAGAAAATATCAATAACAATATAAAAAGTCCTAAAAAAGCTACAAAAAAATCAAAAAGAGCAAAAATACAAAAAAATTGAAAAGAGAAAAAATACAAAAAATAAAAAAATCATTGCCTTGATGAAAACCTAGCAAATAGGCGTCTTGGTAATAGCAAAAAAATAAATCATAAAATCAGGAAAAGGTGCAATAAAAAAAATGGTGAAAACCTGGCAAACAGGCATTGTTTGTGATTTTATTTGGCTCTCTCATCTATTGGGATTCATTTTGCATTTCCATCTTTTCATCGGCATCACACACATGTCTCACCATCACAGTTTACATCGCATCATCTCCTTGAAATGACAAAGACCTCATCATCGTTTGATGAATTAGGATTATCCTTAGCAGTAGTTGTGTCTAGCAGGAGTTGAAGTACAAGGTCACTAGGGGGCAATTCACTTCTTGGATCTTTTCTAACAGACAAATGACAACATGTGTCTAGAATCAAAATATGAACAACAAATTGGTCCAATTAAAATGAGGATGCATGACTATTTTGAAAAATAAACAAAATGGATGATCTTAATATGAATAAAATGAATGATAAACTTAAAGCAATAAGTTGCAATTATTGTTTTGATATTTGGTGACATTATGTCTTTGGAGTGGTTCAATGATGTACTGAACTAGAATCACAAGGAAGAATTATGATTTTTTGTTGTTTGCTATCTGTAACCTAATCATTAGTATTGTGCAAATTTTTCGTGGGACATGCTCTACAATGTATCATTGATGACATTTTGGAATTTTCATAGGAAAATGGTTAACTTTTGTCTGTTTATGCAAGTAATACTCAGGTCATCTTGGTTCAATTATACCTCGATGCTTGTATTAACTTGCTATATAAAATATCATGAAAACAGTACTCAGGTCATCATTGGTGCTAACATACCCTTTGATGCTTGTACTAAATTTCAACATATCAAAAGGCTCAATGATGAAAACCAAGCACAACATGAAATGGCAACAAGGAGAATAGTTCATTACTGCATTCTAGGACTGCATAATTCATTTGCACTTCAAGGGCTGTTTAAAATAGATTTTTGAGGGTTGGCCAAATTCTTGGGTATCTTTTTAGATAACGATGGAGTACGACTAGAAATCTATTACATATCATTCCATTACCATTCAAATCATTTCACCATCATTCATTTCATCATTATTATTGCATTTACATTTTTGCATCATCATTTCATTATTAGTCCATCATATTCATATCGTGTGCATAAGTCATTCATTATTATTTTCATAACATTAACATTTACATTTGCATTTTTGATTCATATCATCTACATTAATAATAAAATTTCATCCATATCATTCATTCCACATCATCATTTAGGTTATCATGATCATTTCCATTACACATTTCATCATTATCCATGTCATTCACTAAATATTACATCTTCATAATCATATCATTTATCCATTTATCTCATTTTATCATAATATTCCTTTTAAATCATTCATCATTACATCATATCATTTATCCATTTATCTCATTTCATCATTAAAAATCATTCATCATTACATCATATCATTTTCACATCATTAAAAAGCATTCACCATTACATATTACATCTTGCATTCATTACATACATCATAAAAGAACATCATTTTCCATTGCATCATACATACATCATGTTAGAAACATTTCATCACAACACATCTTGAATTATCATACATAAAATGAAAGAAAATCATTTACATCATCATTTGCATCATCATACACAACATAGCATATAGAAATAAACATGCATCCATAACATGAGAATAAATCATCCATAACACATTCATAATCGAATCACCACTGCATCTCATATATCTCATTAAAAGAAATGTCCAAGAATACAAGGATATCAAATGTTTCAAAAAGATATATAAAATATAATGGAATAAACATATCAAAATGCTCATCACTGAGGGGCATTTGGTTGTGGAACATGGTTGCTGCTGCCTCTTGAGGTAGTGGATCTCGATGGATCTCTACTCCTAGAAGCTCTGATCTCTTGTTTGATTGGATAACCCACACTCTTGGTAGCATTCCTAGAGTGACTGCGTGAATGGGTCCGAGACTAAGTACCCAACTATGTGAAGAAAATTCTCCTCTTGGGTGGCACTACCTCGAAATACCTCATCCTATAATACTCGGCCTCCCGAGTAGTCTCTAATCGCTCTGCCACAACCTCTCCAATAGAGGTGCTCTCCACTGATCTGAGAAGTCTCTCGGCTACCCCTTCATCCTACACACATCTCTCTCGGAAGCTTTCCCTCTTGGCCATAAGCTGAGCTACCTATAGGTCAAGAGGTGGTGGTTGTGCAACCTATGCCTACAACTGACTAATCGACCCCTGAGCCTATGCTAACTGAATCCACAAAGTTTGAACCTCTACCTGCAATGCATCAATTTGTCCCTATGAGGGAGCCTTGATAATGATCCACGGAGCTGAGGTGCTCGACTGGTCCACCACTCTCGAGGTCCATGGCCTCATCTTGAAGGGAACATCAAAGAAATATCTCTATCCTCCACCCCGACCACCTCCGTCATCCCTACTCTCATCACTGCTGTCATCCTGGCTATCAGATTCATCCCCCTCCTCTCCCTCCTCATCAATATCCATCGCCGCTACATCCTCTGCCCCTGCCTGAGCCTCTCCCTATGGCTGCCCTACTATTTCCTATGCCTATACCTACCCTTTCCCTCGTTGTATAATTGATCCTCCCAATAATGGAGTAGGCTCCTCTGGACTAGTAAACCTCGGGAAGGGATGTGTATAAAATTATTCAGCATACTCGTCTATCATCCCTGCATCTGTAACCTCTGAATGTATAGCCCACTGTGTAGGTTACAACTCTAAATACTCTGCTCGGGCCAACTCAATGGTCACAATGGGACCCCACTCTTGTATATCCTCCCGACACTTAGCGTAATGTGCCACACCCTACAACATCATCTGTACTAACCCCAGCTGCCTCAAGACTTTCATCACCAGAAAATGCTCAATAATGTATGGGGTGCATCCAATCAAATATCTGGATCTCATACAATAGGGCAATTCTAAATCATCTGTCTCCCATAGATCACAATCTACATACGGTCTCTAGATGACTATATCCAGATCATTTAGCATGCGTCGCCAATACTCCAACCTGCCTAGCCTTGGCTAGACAAGCGGCCCTGTGTATGCATAGACATATGGGAACCCAAGGGGATGATCCCTCCAAACAATAGGATGTGTAATGGAAAAGTGCTCCCATGCAAATATCTATAAAAGAGTCACTCCACATGAGAGACTCTTCCCATCTATGTATACGACATAATAAAGATCGTGGTACAGATGGGCTAACATACATGATCCCCATGCATATTTGGTCCCATGGAGAAGCATATCCTCTAGAATCCTACCCCAACCAACTGATAGTCCCTTTTCCCTATGATCAGGACAAAGGAAATCACCAATCATACCTGCTAACACTAACGGTAGTGGGGCATAACTCGATACCATATCCTTCAAGGCAATCTCATACCTGTCGGCATGAGGATCCTGGAAGACTTGTATCAATGCATCAGTCCCTCCAATATCCTTGTGATCATAGATCACAAGCTCCCCAACTACCGAAATACCCAGAATCCTGTACATGTCCTCTGGCATCACTATAATCTCTCCTGTTGGCAGATGAAAAGTGTTATGCTCACTGTTCCATCTCTTAGCCAACGTAGTCAACAACCCCCTGTTGACCCAATATTGTGGGATCTTGAACAGTGAAATCAAACTACACTAGTCTATCACCCCCAAATCATCTTGCGACAGTCGTAGAATCATCTCCCATGTACGGGAAAATCTCTCTCTAATGTGGAGGAGGTTAAATTCCTCCTTTACAACATCATCAAGCAATCATAACAAGTCAATCAACAAGCAATCTCTAATCAAATCAACACCTATTTGTTTTTCATATCGCATGAAAGAAAATTTATCAATGATTTAATCTACTATTTGTTTTTCATATCGCATGGAAACAAATTTAATAGTCAACATGACTCAATATCTATCTATTTCACTTTCAATCGGGAAAGAAAATCTATCATTACTATTTTTTTTTCACACAAGAAAGCAAATTTATCAGACTTAAGTACAAAGACAAGATTATCAAATCAATCTAATCTATTTTTGATGTCATTCAAAAGCATAAAATCAGTTGTCTAAATCTAGCAACAATCATCAAGAACTCCTCATCCATGTTTCTTTAAAATTGCAAATTCGGGAAAAATCCATGGATGCGCTAAAACAAACCTTCTATGCGCTAATTCACCTATGCGCTATTCTATCAACTAGATGCGCCAAAAAAGTCATCCTATGTGCTAATTCACCCTATGCGCCAATTTAGCATCCTACGCGGGCAACATTTCAGTATGCACTACTACAAGGAACCTATGCGCCATTCTACGCTATGCGTGACTATTTCACCCCTATACACTACTTTGTATGTGCAACTTTATCTACCCTATGCGCCATATTGTGGCTCGTATGCACTAAACCGGGATGTGAAAAACTTAAAAAATTACAAAAAAAGCGAAAAAATCATCAATTTTTTTTACAAAGAGGATCAGGTTGACTTACCGGAGGTCTGTACGCGGCTAGTCTCTGATACCAGTGGGGTCGCTTGAATTTGTGGCACTCATAATGGATTGACATCTTGTTTTCACCTCTCAGAGCTCTGAAAATTACCAAAGGTTACTATTCAAATGACAATGACTTTTCACCTTTTTCACCTTTTAAGGAGGTAAAAGTGTGAAAAAATTCAAATTTTTGCAAAACAGAGCACTATTTCGAGAGCTAAATCACTAATTTTCCTCTGAAAATCATTCTGAATCTTTCATCAGGCAATTTATCTCTCGAAGGGGCATATAGCGTCGACAATTTCTAAAATTCTAGGGCAAAATTCTTTGAAGCAATGCATAAAACACATCACTTCAAAGAGGGGCAAAATGTACACATCTAAAAATGGTCACGGTTAATCAAACCTCTTAATTAATTAAATATGAAGTATTTAATTAATATTCTTAAGTCATCTACATATAAATAAATTTAATTATTTATTTATATTGTTCATTTTTCCAATTCCCCTAGTTTAATTAAATAAATAAGCTTATTTAATTATTGCCATCTTCCTCTTAATTAATTAAATAGATTTCACAATTTATTTATATTAATTATCACAAATTTAAATTCTAAATTTAAATGATATTCTTCTTTTCTCCATAATTAAATACTTCCAATATTTAATAAAATGCTTTCTTTCTAATTCTTTATTCTTTTTCACTTAGTTAAATATTTCCAATATTTAATTAAAAGCTTTCTTTCCTCCATAATTAAATATTCTAAAAATATTTAATTGTAAACTTTCTTCCTCTCATATTTAATTAAAGTGCTTTTTATCATCTCTCACACATAATTAAATATTATTTATTTAAATTATGGAAACATCTTCCATCTTTCTCTTAACCTTCTATATTTTTTTCAACTTCTCGATCTCTCACCATTCATCTTAATAGGTTTAAAACTCAACCGTTGATCCTTGCCAACTGGATTCTTGCCCTCAAAAATCTATAAATACAACCCTCTTGTAAGTTGAAAGGACACCTTGAATCTTAGATTTCATATGCAGTTATTATAGTTGCATTTTAGTATTATCAACATTCTAGCATCATATCTTTTCAGTTTCATAGCTTAAATCATTTAGTCATGCACATGCATTTCAATTAATCTCTTTCTCCTAAGCTACCATTTCAACAAGCTATTGCTTACACAACTGAGAGCGAACACCTTTAATCAAATCCTTGGAGATAGAGGACGATGGGATGAATTTGAAGAATCTGTTAGAGTATGCATTTATGCTTTTTAATTATATTTCTTTAAATGTCTTATCAGTGTGTTATTTTACTATTTGATTAATCCACTTATTCCAACACACATTATCAATCTAGACTTTGTTGCTTTTCTAACTAAAACCTTTTTTGGGACTAAAACACCCCTTTTTGCATTTTAGTCCCTTTGTGGGTTTTCTTCTCAGAACACTATCTATGTTTTTTGTGTGTTCTAGTTCTTAGAACCTCATAATTTCACTAGTATGACCAAGATGCACTTACTAGAATCTTAGTTCCTATTGAGTTTGATGTTGTAGTGTTTAGGATTTGAATTTTCTTTTCTTTTCTTCCTAAGCCTCCTAATAACATATACTATAAGTCTGGAAAGTTTTGAGAACATCTATTTTATGCATCTAGGACACAAACATCAATTTATGACTCATTTTTCAAATCATTTCAATTACAAGAATCAATAGATCTGAAAACACTCACATTTTTGAAAATTTGCATAATATGGATAAAATTACTTTTCACTTTTGCATATACCATTTTTACATTCATAAAGATTTGCATAAGTTTGATAAAATTTCTTTTCATTTCTGGATATATATTGTTTGGATTCTTAAAGTTTTGCATACATTGAATAAAAGTGTTTTGCAACTTTGGATATACATTTCTTACATTCTTAAAGCATTGCATAAGATGGTTCAAAGTTATTTTAATTTTGGTCAAACAAAGCTAGTACCTTACTTTTCTAGGCATGCTAAGAAAAAGTTCACATCCCCTCCCTATGAGAGTGTTTTAGTGAAAGAGAATACATCCTTGGACATTCCTTATGATTATATTCGTTCTTATCCTAATATCTCTCCTATTGGAGAAGAAGATATTTTGGTGTTAGAAGAACCAATCAATGATATTTTTGAGAGTCCTAGTTGTTTCTCTCTTCTTACCTCTCTTATCGAACAATACATTGATCAACACAAAGAAACAACCATAGATAATCATGACGACCACATAACCATTAAAAATTCAACTAGTCTACATTTGTCTCCTAACATCTTCACCTCTTGTGATAATATTCTAGAGGATGAAAGTGTAAGTGAAGATATGTTGGTGTTGGATGATCAAAGCTTTAAGATCTATGACAACCCTCTTTGTGATCCTTCACCTACCTATCCTAGTAGGGAACAAATGAATGAAACTCTAAATGATCATGACAATCACATTTTTTCTTCTCCTAGTTGTGAAGATGATACTTTGATGTTAGAAGATATAATCAATGAAAGTCATGGGAATCTTGATTTACTCTCTTCCCCTAGAGAAACAAATATGGAACAAGATAATTCAACCACTGATAACTCCCTTACATGTTGTTAAGTCATCTTAGAAGAACCAATCCTTGAATATTAAGAAAATTTGGTTTGTAGTCATCCTAAAAAGTCTCCTACTAGGGGAGATAAAACGGTGGAAGACAATGAGAATATTGAAAATATTAACTCCTTAGATGAAGATGATGAAGTGACATTAGACTCCCCTTCACTAAGAGATCATGAACATAATGATAAGTCTTCTGAGGTTATGCATATTAGATACCCCTTGGAGTACTCTCCTGAGCCTAAACTTATCATTCATTCACCCTCTCAAAAGCCACAATTTCAAAACATATCCATCCTTATCCTTGAATCACCTAAGAATAATGTTTTGTAACAACCAATTTACAATATGATTGATCATACATACAACACTAGGAACAATCCACAACCAAGACAAACAACTTCAACATACCTCCCATTGCCTACTCCCATTTCTCCTAGTTCTCCTCATTTTCCCTCACATAGTGAGAAGGAGTATGATCTTGTTGAATAACTTAAGAATAATCCTACAAATATATCCCTATGGGACTTAATTTAGAATTCACCTAATTATCACATTATGCTTCAAACAACCTTACAACAACTTGTGGTTTCCTTTAGTGCAAACCCGAATGACATAACAACCATGATTCAAGGAATAAAGGCTGGCATTGTTTACCACCAAAGTGAACTCCCTCCTTTGGAAGTGCAAAAAAATTAAAATTATTTCATGATCATAGCTCAATATAATAGTACATGTATAAAATGAACCCTTGTTGAAAATGGCTCAACCTTAAATGTGTGTAGTGAAAAACTTTTGGATAATCTTGGTGTTGATAAATCAAAAATCCTACCCACCTCTCTGTCTATCAAGGGATTTGATAAAATGAGAAAAAATCCACTTGTTGTAATCACTTTACCTATTAAAGCTGGAAAGGCCACATTAGAAACATTGATCCATGTTATGCCTCATGATCTTTTATATAATCTTCTTTTAGGCAATCCATGGATTCATGCAATGAATGGGATGCCTTCCGCTCTTCATCTTAAAATGAAGTATGTATACAACAAAAAATTGTACGCACTTGAAGCTGACCCTAAACCAAACAGTTGTTTGAAAATTGAGAAAAAAAAAGATAATCCCTTCAAAAAATTGACACCGCCTACACAAGTGGAACCCATGAAAGCACAACAAAAAGATAGATATCCTAAAACCTTCACAATGATATCACTAGATGATTTGGGATTGTTGAGATTCAAACCAACATTCATGGGAGAATATAAGATCATAAATAAAGAGTATAAAAAGGGAAAATAAAAAGTGGTAATGTCAACACAAAATTCAAAATACCTTTCAAAGAAACCACCTCAACCACTTTAGAATAAAAATAAAACTATACAACAAACTTTGATGAGACTGACTATCAACAACCACTGAATCCTAAAGAAATGAAAAAACTTTATGGAAAAGGTTATGAGCTTATGAAACAACTTGGATATAGTGGAAACGGATGTGGTGCTAGAGAAAAAGGTATCTACGTCCCTATAGAGCTTCAAACACAAGAAAATACTAGTGGTATTGGTTATTGTCCTTTGATAGAAATTAAAAATCCTTCACTTAACATCAATACTCTTACAATAGTGCATCCCAAATTGATAGACACTAGTGGTCTTGATTGTTATTATTTGAAAGAAACAAAGAATTCCTCACTTAACATTAATGTCATCACACAAAACACTAATTATTTAAAGTTGATAGATTTTATGTATTCCTTTAAAGAAGAGAACAAAATCTCACAATGTAAAGATTCTAGTGTAAGTATGAGATCATGTACTAAGCTAGAAAGAGATATCTTTGTCACAAAATAAAGAGACATTTTCTACTTGTTATCAAGAGAGTATCTTGGTGAGACTCATCCAAGATTTTTTGATATCTCTCCCTCCAAGAATGTGAAATAAATTCTACTACAAAAATTCATTTTGTACATATCATAGAGTTAATGGATATTCTGGTAATGAATGTAAGGATTTGAAAAAACAATCAATATCTTAAGGATTTTGGTGCTCTCCCTTAAGTTGAAGCACCTATTTCATCTTTTCATTTCAGCTCACCCTTGTCCTGCACTAAGTGGGGGCAAGGGTCTAGGTAGCCTTGTCCTTGTATGTCACTTGTCATTTCCTCTTTTGGATAGTTGACCACCTTTCATGTATATATAAGAGCAAGCTTGAGATGTGGATGACATGCCTTAAGTTGGCTCACATGTGACGTATTGAGCTAGAAATTTTGGGGGAAACCCCTTCCCTTCTCATGATGTAGCTTATTGGAAACATATGACTTGGCATAGGGCTTTCTAAAAAAGGTCTCATGTCTTCTTCTAATTTAAAGCAATTTCTCATAGCAATAGTTTTAGAAACCACTTTAAAGTGGGGGCATACATCGACACTCATGTTTCATTATGCTATTTTCTTTCTTCTTGCGATGCATCCTTTTCATGGTGGTGTCATTGGGTATAATTTCCTTTAGGAGTGTGATATTTATTTGAATTATCCTATCTTTGAGACATTAGGCATAATTTTCCTTAAGATGAGACCTCACACAAACTAAGGAAATTCCTTTGAACATTCCTCTTTCTTGTTGTGTGCATTTTATCTTTGTACCTTATTAAATTCATGGAGGTATGGATTTGATATGTTGCCTTGGGGTTCACCTAGTGAACAACTAGCTTCACTAGCTCTTGTGAGCATGCATTTTAGTTTTTTCCTTATCATAGTCATGGGGGTATGGTATTGATATGGACTTCCTATGGCTCACCTAGTGGAAAAATAGCTTCACTAGCCCTTGTGACAATTTTCTTTTGTTTTCATAGTGGACAATGCATTCTACTGGTAAATTTTTTTTGGACAAATAGCCTAGACTCGATCCATAGTGCATTGGACTGCCAATCAAAGCTTGATTTCTTGCATTTTCCTTTTTTCCTTTTTTTCGTTTTTTCCTTTTCCTATCTTTGATGGTGTATGTTTGCGATCTGGTTATGGCTTCATGCATCATCCACAAGTTTTTCCTTTGTGCCTATGTTGGTTTTTCATAGGATCTTGATCCTAGGGGCTTGGCCACCCTCTTGATTATTGTCATCCTATATTACTAACATCCATACATTTGAACTCCTCTTGATTGTGTGGTTGGATACTTTAGTGTGAGTTTGAATAAAGTTCATCCTCTCACTAAAGTGGTGGCTAAGTGTAGCATAGGAAAATGCATACCCTTGAATTTCACACATTTTTAAGACCGCCTTTCTTTATTTATCCCTATTTATGTCTTAATTGGTCCTATTTTACATCCACAAGCTTAATAAACTATATCTTTTTATGGCTAATCCCAACAAACTTCAAAGGATAAATGATAATTTAAAGACTTTAGCTGTGTGTCCCTAATTTTTGGGTTGGAACTAAGCTTCCACCTAGGGTGTCTTTGTCCCCCAAAGGTGTTGGGACCCTCTTTTCAAATGCACCTTAAATGGGTCACTTTTTGGAGTATGTGCCCCAAGTTTTTAGCCTTGGGACTAAGATGTCACCTAAGGTGACTTAGGCCCCCTTGGCTTCTTTTTTGGGATTTAATTTTAAGTCTTGGCAGGATTGAGCCTCCTTTAATTAATGAATTCCTATGTCGGCTTCTTTTGGTGTAATTTTGAGATATTAAGCATAGATAAGTATAAATACAAGGTTCTTTCTCTTATTTTCTTCTAACAAGAAATCTAAGCATTCAATTACTCAGTCCTAAGTCAATTTTATGAGATCAAGAGCATTCAAGAGTATTTCATCAAGCTTTTGGATCCATCATCAAGATTCAAGCATCATATCAAGGATATTGTTGCATCATGTTTGTTATTGTGCTAACATTTTTGATGCAAGGTTTATGATTCAAGCAAGTGTTTCATTCAAGGTTAATATCATTCATGAAAGAGTCAAGAATCACATCCATTGCAGCCATTTCAATCATATTTGCAGCACCTTATTACAAGGTTTTGGTGAGTTATAACATTGCATGTTGTCCATTCATCATTTCCCTCTATTTATTTTCATTTCAAGGTTTAATTACCAACAAGGGGTTTGACCAAGGAAAACCCACATTCACTAACAATCAATAATTGTTTCCTCTCTTTCATGTTTGTGATTGCAGATTTAGGTTGAAGAATTGAAGATCATTTGAAGTGAAAAGTTAAATTACAAATTTGTCATCGTCACAGAAAGTCACCTACAATCTAGATCTGGAAGTTTCAGGATATGAGATCAGAGAGGAAGGAAGTGCAGATATTGGACCTCAGGATCACATTCAGAGATTTCAAAAATTTAGAATGGGACTAAGTTACCACCTAGTGTGTCTTAGTCATCCTGAAGGTATTTTTCAAATATTCTTCAAGATCTGGTTCCGACATCCGAATATTCCACATCTTCCCTGAAAAATAACAGTGAGACTAAGACAATAGTAAGGGTGTCTTAGTCCTCCAGAACACTTTTTAATAGCTTTTTTTCATTTACATAATCCTCATCACATATCCTAACTTCATGTTGCATAAATTCATCATTTGCATCCTTCATTTAGCTTGCATTATTAGGTTTTATGAGTTGAACGATTACTTGTGTTTTCCAAGCTTTTGCTTTGTGGTGAACCCCTCAAATATTAAAGAACCCCCTCCTAGGTCTTACTCATTGAGCATTGAATCACCCTTTGGGGTTGATAGTGAATCCAATTTGGATTCCTAGGAGATATTAAAATGACCTTAGGAGAATAAGTGGGCACTCTCACCCATCTTATTTTCTTTGGTTCATAGAGGTTAATGGTTTAATGGGGAGGAGTGTGATTTCCTCTTTGGATTTTCACATTTTTTGAAGCTTCAAGAGCACCATTGGTGGTGGAAGGAATATTTTTTCCAAATACTTGAGCTATGTTATGCAAAAATTTCAGTCCTTCATCACTTTCCATAAATTGGTGAATACTATTTGTGGCAGGTATAACAGTGTTGAAAATATTTTTCAGTACTCATGCTATCTTGTAAATGGGCTAAGTATTCATGCATTTTCATTATGTGTTCTTGAGGGATATGATCAAACATTGTTTTAACACTTGGCATAGCAGAAGAGGTATCGAAGGTACAGTCCATACCTGCTGAACTATTACCAACACTAGGAGTAAGAGAGATCGATAAACCAAGATCGACAATGAGTGTTTTATTGTGGGATTCCATGAGTCTCACACTTTGTCTAACCATAGTATTGATAGTAGGACACAATTTATTATAGCTCATGAAAGGGATAAACCAAAGAGAGTGCAATGAACCGAATATCCTATTTTTATAATTAAAATTGAAATGAAACAAATTGAAATAACAATAATTCTACAAACTGTAACAAGAAAATCAAAGGAGCACACAAAAGCACATAATTTTTTTTTCAAATCCTGAAAATTGAAAAGTAAAAGTCAATAGGGACTAAGACACTAGTAAGGGCATCTTTTTCCTACTGGTGAGATTTGGAAGTTCCAGAAAGTGAAATAGAAAGAAAAAAAAACATACAAGGTTCTCATTCAGAAACCCACAAAGGGACTAAGATGCCAGGAAGGGCGTTTTAGTCCTAGTAGAGGTTTTTCTTAGAAAAAAAAAACAAAGTCTGGGTTGATAACAATTTTTTGACTTTGCCTACGTAGGGACCTGATGTTTAGAAACAGAAAAGTGTACAAATGAATGTAAGAAAAAGTAACTAATACCAAGCAATTGGATGCAAAGTTGAAGGCCACTTTTTTCAATTTTGAATGCAATAAAAATGTTTCTAAATGAAATTAGGATTATTGACAATGCACTTTTCAATTTTCAATGAGATAAATTGATGCAAGAAAGAAAAATGCAACCTATATGCACTTTCACTAATGAAAATATGAGAAACCCTAGATGTAATTTCACTAATGCAAGTATAATAAAACCTAGATGCACTTTCCCTAGTGCAAGATGCAATGCAAGAATGAATGCAACCTAAATCTAAGACTTTTAATGGACTCCAAATAAGCAAATGAATGCTCTAAAATGTCAGGTTCACCAAAATGAACCATAAAGAAAATGGTTTGGTTAGACCACTATTCTCCTTAGGTAATTCAATAATTTCCTAGGATCCAAAATTGGATTGACTATCAACCCAAAGGGTGAGTCAATTCTCAACAAGGAAGACCTAGGAGGGGTTCTTTTAAGATTTGAGGGGTTCACCACCAAGCAAAAGCTTGGAAAAGGCAACTTAATATTCAACTTAAAAAACCTAGTAATGCAATCTAAATGATGAGTGCAAATGATGAAATTATGCAACAACAAGTTAGGACGTGTGTATCTAGGAATTTTGGAAATGTGATGAGGATTCTGGAAATGCAAAGAAGTTGTCAAAATGTGCTAGGGAGGACTAGGAAACCCTTACTATCTTATTAGTCCCACTATTATTTTTTGGGGGAAATGCAAAATATTCAGATGTTAGAACAAGATCCGAAAGAATCTCTAAAAAATTCCACTTGGAGGACTAATATCCACTTGCTACCACCATCTTAGTTCCAATCTAAAGTTCTAAAATCTCTGAATGTGATCTTGAGGCTCAATGTATTAACTTCCTTCTTCTCTAATCTTAGGTTCTGAAACTTTTAGATCTGGCCTGCAGGTGAGTTTTCGTGAAGATGACAACTTTGCAATGATTTGCAACTTTTAAAATTTTCACTTCAAATGATATTCAAGTCTTCAACCAAAATCTACAAACATAAACATGCAATGGAGGAAAAAAATATTGATTGTTAACTAGTAAATGGGGGTTTGCCATTGTCAATCCCCTTGTTGGTAATTAAACCTTGAAATAGAATGAAATGGAGGGAAATGATGAATGAAAAAATTCTATTTTGAAACTCACAAAACCCTTGTAATAAGGTGCTGCAAATATGCTTGAAATTGCTGCAATGGATGTGGTTCTTGACTCTTGCTTGAATGATGTTGATCTTTGAAACACTTGCTTGAATCATAAAATCTATATCACAAATGTTAGCACAATAACACACATGATGCAACAATATCCTTGATCTAATGCTTGATGAAATGCTCTTGAATTATTTTGTGAAATCAATTATGCTATTAGGAATGCTCTCAAAAAATTATTCTTGATCTCATCAAAGCTTAGGATGAAAATGGTTGAAAGAACCTTGTATTTATACTTATCCATGCTTAATATCCCAAAGTTACACCACAAAAAGATGACATATGAATTTATTAATTAAAGGAGGCTAAATATTGCCAAGATTTGAAATTAAATCTTGAAACTAAGCTTAGGGGGACTAAGACACCCTAGGTGGCATCTTAGTCCCGAGGCATGAAACTCGAGGCACAAACTCCAAAAAGGGTCCCATTTAAGGCGCACTTGAAGTCAGGGTTCCAAGAATTTTGGGGGACAAAGATGCCCTAGGTGGCATCTTAGTCCCTACCCAAAAATTAGGGATACATGGCTAGAATCATTGAATAATCATTTATCCATTGATATTTGTCGGGATTAGCCATAAAAACATAGTTTATTAGGCTTGCGGATGCAAAATAGAACCAATTAAGACATAAATAAGGATAAATAAAGAAACATGGGCCCAAACAACTATGAAAATGAAAGGGTATGTATTTTCCTACACTATAGGATTATATTGATTTCTCTCTTGACCCCCCTAGATGGAAGATTGACCCTAATTGGTTTGACCCTCCTCTACGGTTGGCTACTGAAGAAATTTTCAAAACTCTCAAGAATCACAAGTTCTTCCCTTCTAATCTACCTACCTCCCTAGTCTGGAAAAACTCTAAGGATGGTATCTATTCTGTTAAGACTGGATACACAACTTCATCTAGCTCTTCAAACTCTTTGTTTGATTGGATGCAACTCTGGCATGGCAATACTTTACCTAAAGTCAGATTATTTTGGTGGAATATCTGTCACAAACCGATCCTCACTGTGGATACTCTCAAGAAAGAAGGCATTCAACTTAGGATCCATTATTTTTTGTGCAAAAATGATGTTGAATCCATTCCTCATTTTCTCTTCTACTACTCCTCTTGACAGGTTAGGTAGAAAATTTAATCTCTTTTCAAATTCTATTGGGTCTGGAAAAACGATGTGCATGAGATTTTGGATTGTTGGCCCCCTTTGGTGTCTTACCCTCTTCTCGTTGAGTTGTCGTGGAAATCATTGTTTTTCATAGGCTGGGTGATTTGGAAGGAGTGCAATAACAAATTGTTTAGGAACAAAATTTCTCTATGGCAAGTAGCGACCATCAAAATTATCATCCAGGTTGTGGAGTTGATCTCTACAACCCCCTGCAAACCCAAAAGAAACCCTAATGATTTGGAAATTTTGATTGCTTCTACTTGGAATCTATCTGGGACCCTTAATTCCCTCATCTCACTTATTCTTGTGTATAGACATAGTACATCTTGGTCCCACCAAGCTTGGTTAGATGAAACTCAATTTTGATGGCTCAACCAAACCCAACCCATGTTGGGTAGGTGGGGGGGGGGGGGGTCTTACATGACCATAGGGGGAGGTTTTTGATGGACTATGCAATGAATCTAGTGGTTCAATACTCTATTTTTTTTGAGATGGCGATGACCTTCCATGGAATTAAAATTTCCACACAAGCTGACTTTTCTAACTTAATCATTGAAGGGGACTCAAGGAATATGGTTCTTATGTTGATTGGGCTTTCCTCTCCCTGCTAGACTCTTCAAGGCCTCGTGTCCTTAACTCACAATCTAATGATTTACCTTGGGAATTGCAAAGTGAATCACATGTTTAGGAGCTGTAATAAAGACACCGATGCCTTAAAAAAATATAGGATATTTTACTCCTAATTTGGTAAAATGGGATAATTTCTACCATATCCCAAGTCATGTGCTAAAATTGATTCAAAATGATGTCAAAGTACTATCCAATTGAGATAGATCTAGATTTTTTTCTAGCTCAATTTTATGGTTTCCACACTCATTATTTATGGCAACTTAAGCCTTCTAAGCATCTTTGATGGTTCATTATTACTTGCAGCTCTAGTTTTCAAAGAGTCATTTCCTTTACTAATGTCTTTCTGCTCTGATGTTTGTGGGTTTCACGATGGGATGGAATTCGGTCCAAGATGAACCTACTACTTGTGATGGTTGGAAATAGGACAAAGAGGTCTTAAAAATTCTTGAATGGGGAAATTTGGCCTCGTATGTGGAGGGGATGCAGGGTGTTAACCCCAAATTTTCCATGGATTTTTCCAATTCGTGGGTGGATGGGAATTTTATTGTTGGAAAAATTTCCTTTATGGTATCCCATGAGCTTATTGTGAAGGTAACATGGATTTCCCTATATATGATTTTCATTCCATGCAAGTTGAAGAACCATTACTAGAAGGACATGAAATGGTTCCTGAAAGAGGGTGAGAAGGTGAACATGTTGCAGAATGGTTTCAACTGTGTGGACCTCCTCAGTGTTTGGAGCACCATTGCTAAATTTTTCATGAGGTACATCACTCTTGAAGGGAATTTTCATTTCTTCCATGCCCAAATTTTCCCTATGCTCAATCATATTAGGTACAATATCAAGATGAATTTCCCCTTCTAGATCATGTATTTTCTTGAGTAGTCTATCAGGAATGTCCTAGTCAAAAGTAAGAAGTTACCCCTCCATCAGGGTCTTATATTGGGTTTATGTAAGTTTCATGAGGCTTTTCTTCCCTCCCCTACTACTGTGTGCAAGAACAATTTGACTATTCTAGACCCCACTAATCCCCCTAGGGACCCCAACCCTTCTATCACTATCAAAGAAAATCCTCTTGACATTTTCTGTAGCACCAAGGCCCAGGGTAAAGCCCCTAATAATGATAATACCCCTCCCATCCCTATCAAATGCATTCCCTTATCAGAGCCCACGTCCACAACCATTTCTTATGGGTCAGGGGATTCTGATAACTCTAATGATGATGATGATTTGTGGAACCCCATGCCTACTAATTCTCTCATTCACTCCTCAACTCAAGGCCTTGAATTAGAGTTCCCCAACACCACATCCATTTTTAACCCTACCCCTCATAATTATCCCAACCTGTTCATCAATTTGGAGGAACTTGGTACTGTACCTAGGTTGAATCGTATCCCTACCAACCTTATAAAAAAAAATTGAATGAGATTGATGAGACCATTAATGTTTAGAAGGATATTGTGAAATGGCTCTTGGGTTAGTTGGTTACTGCTAAAGAGAGAATCCAAATCCTAGAGGGAAAGGTTCTGGAACAACAAGTTGTGTGGCCTGGGGAGGTGGAGAATAAAACATATTGGGACATGATTAATTCCTTGCCCAGGTCCTTTGAGAGGTGGGAAAGGTGGGGAAAATAACTGTACAATTTTTGGGCCATTATTGGGTCTAAGGAAGAAAAGAAGAGTTTATTGACTGAAATTAATGCCATGCACTAGAAGCAGGAGAAGCCCATGCAGTTTCTAAGGGTTATTACTGCCTACAACAAAGAAATACAGAAGAATGTTTCCCTCACTCCTCATTTTTTTCTAGATGAGATAGGGAAGAGCTAGGGGAAGCAGTTGAAAGAAGGATTGGATGATGGTCATGTGTAGAAGAAGAAGGGTAAGAAGTTGGAAACCTCAGCTCATCATGTTACTAAGGATTCCAAGGGCATTCTTTAGGGGCTTGTGAATTTCAAGAAGAAGCTCAAGTTCCTATCTCAAGAGTGGAACTTGATCACTGGTCTCAAGCTTTTAGGATACCTGTAGGTGTCTAGTGGTTTAGTGCTAGTCCTAGTTCTATTGTATTTTTTTGTTATTTTACTATTGTTCAATCTGTTTAAGCTTTAGTTTTCATCTTTTTTTTGTTTGTTTTCTCACTACTTGTGAGTCCTTGGTTCTCCCCTACGGCTAGTTTGTAATGGGTACTGGCCCTTCTAGTTTTAATATAATCAAAACATTGCATATTTTTCATTCATCATTCCTTCATTCTATTTCATTTCATTTCAAGGTTTGATTACAAAAATAGGGTTTCACCAACGCAAACCCTTATCCTTTAACAAATCAACATTTTTCTCTCCTCTACATGTTGTGATTGCATATCTAGGTTTTTTGGAGCTTGAAGATCCTTTGAATAAAAAGATGCAAGATTGAAGAAAGTTAATTTTTTCAAGAAGTTTTTATCTTCATGGAAAGTCACCTACAAGCTAGAATTCAAAGTTTCAGGCTCAGAGATTAGACATAAGAGAACCTACAGAAGATTACTAGAGGATATCTGAGTTTTAGAAAAACCTTGATACTGGGACTAAATCACCACCTTGGGTGTATGAGTCCCAATATACCATTTTTTAGTCATTTCCTATAGATCTTGGTTTACCAATTGCACACTCCATTTTTAGCCTAAAACCCTAAACTACGATTAAATCACCTAGTCTAGCATATGAGTCCCTATTCACATCAAAAGTCAAAATTTTAGGATTGTAGACCTTGTTTCAAGTGTATTTAGTTTTCTAGGTGCCCCTTTGTTCATTCTCAATTTTTTATTCTCATTTTGAGTTTCACTTCCTAAGTCTTATAGTTTGATTTGCATATTACCTTCATCTCTTTCTTTCTAAGAATTTTATTAGTGGTGAACTCCCCTTTTTATCACACCTAAGGAAACCTTTTTAATCCTAGTCCATTCCTCAATCAATTCAATTGGTTGAGGGATATTGGTTTCCTTTAATGAATTGAGAGTGAAATATGACACCCCCTTTGTGTCTTGTGTGTGTTCCATCTCCTAAAAGGTGAAGCACCCTATTTCCTCCTTTTCATTTTGGTGAACCTAACCCTCAAACACTGTATTTTTGATTTGGATTGCATAAATTTCCTAGATCTAGCTTACATTAACTTTTCATTTAGGGCTTCTAAAATTTTCATTTGTGAAAAGTGCATATAGGTTGCATTTTTGCATCTTGCATCATTGAATTTCACTAGAAATCTATAATTTCACATAATCATTTGAACATACAAGCTAGAAACCTTAAAATTCATTGAAAATTTTCTGAATTTAGTGTCAAAACCCTAATTTGTGACTCATATGCCCCTCTGGGCGATTTAGTCCCGGTACAAGTTGTTTCACCCAATTTCTAGCAATTTTATGTTGACTATTTTCAGCATTTAAACTCTTCAAAAACCCTAATTGTGACTCATACGCCCCTCTGGGTAATTTAGTCCTATATTAGGTCTTAATGTACATTTTACAACGTCAAAAACCTTATTTACATGCTTTTGTTAGATCTCTGTTTTAGGTTACTGAGTTTTTATTTCATTCATTTCATTCGATCTAGCTTAACTTGGTTCATTTCATGCATTGCTTAAATTTAAAATTACACTTACAACATTTCATTTCTAGATTGTTGCATAGTGTAATCCAAAAAATTACCTTGTTTAGGATCTAAAAAATACATTGCACTTAATCATGGATATGTTCTTTGGTAAGCTTTAGATATCATTGAAATCATTAGTGGATGTGTCAAGATGTGCCTTTGGAAATGATCCTAATAAAATTAAACTCACTCATGCTTACTCAAATCCTAATGCATGTCCTCCTAGTGATGTTGACATCATTGGAGAAGATGATGAAAAAATTAACAACTTCATAAATGATTTCCTTAACAACCTTGAGACAAATGCATCATTTTATCCTTTTATGTAACAACAAACACAACTTGAGATGTTTGGTATTTTACATCCCGAGATTGAGACACAAATTGAGCTTAAGCTCCTTACAATGGGTGATTCTAGCACCTCTAACCAAGAAAACATTAAACCATCCTATGCTAACAAAATAAAAAACACATAAATCAGCCTAGAAGAGACATATGGAAAAGGCTTCACAATCTTAAGTAAACAAGGATGTGATACATCAAGTGAGCATGAAATTCATGAACTCTTAGAGAAAATACCAACTAAAGATACCAAAGGGATAGGATATCAAGATCCTCCTCCTAACACAAGTGTCCTCCTTCCTAAAGAACAACCAATGTATTGTAACAATGATAAGGATGATAGGATCATCTTAGGTCCTCCTCAAAATCTAACTCAACAAGTTGGTGAATCTACAAGAAACAAAGGCCTTACAAACTAAAGAAACTACAATTCCATTGTCCACTACCTGAAATTGAAATAACTTTACACATACTTCTAAGTCAAGTACTTATCACATTACCACCCATAATAGAAAATCATAAACCAAATCCTAAGAGCACAAACACATCACATTATCGATCATAGAATTTTTGGGCATTGTAATCATGACTGTCGTGCTTTAAAACAAAAATTTTAAAAGTTTGATATCATAGAAACAATCCCTTAAAGCATGTCCTTTCGCTCCTTGGAATGTAATAGCTGTAGGATCATAATATTCTCACTATTGCATGCTTTACATTCATTACAAATCACTTCAAAATGTAAGTAGCTCATTCTCATCACCCATCTCAACTCATTCTTGTCTTGCACATAGTGGGGGCAAGAATTAGATAGCCTTGTCTTAGTAACACATTTGTTGTTGTCCGTTTGGCTAGTTTTCAGCCTTCCGTATATGATGAACAAGATTAGGAGGTAGACAACCTACTATAGGTTGAATTGCATATGCCTTACTAGTATTTTGCATTATTTTCTTTTTAATGTTCTATGTGTGATTACATGTGTGTAATGTGATCTCCATGTCCCATTCTATTTGATGTACCTCTCTCTTTGTGGTATTCCTCTATTTGTACCTACATTCTTCCATATGTCATAAAACCTTTATCCTTTTCTTTGTCTTGTATTTTCCTTTTGGAGATGATGCAAGGCATCGAGATATTTAGGTCTCTTCCATGTTGACCTAAAAGACTTTCTTGGATTTATCTCTCTTTGTGTCATTCTGCTAGTTCCATGAGTATTTGTAGAATGATGACAATTTTGATCTCTCTAACAACATTGTAGCAAAGACATACTAACCCTGAATATGTCGATCCCTTATGTGATTTTGGGATTTCATTTTGGGGGCAACCCTTTTTCATGAGGAAGTTTTATTTGGAATCACATGACTTGGCATACGGCTTTCCAAATAAGCTCTCATGTCCTCTTTATTCTTAGCATTTATCATTTTCTACTTTAAAGTAATTGCTCACATCACGGTGTTTAGCAATTTCTTTTAAATGGGTCTTACACTAGCATTATTTCCATTTTATAACTCATGTTTCATTGTGAAATCTTCTTACTTCATGCAATGTGTTTTTCACTTTGTGGTGACATTGCATGTAATTTCCTTCAAGAGCGTGATCTCTCTTAGCATATTGTATTCCTCTTAGTGGCTTGATATGATACATTGCATCCCCTAAGTTGCAAATATTTTATTCTTTGATTGGTCCTCTCTTGGAGGCATTAGGCATGTTTTTCCCTAAGTTAAGACCTTACATGAACTAAGAAAAACCCCTTTCAATGTAACTTGCACTATTTTGTATTTACAATAACTATTATATGGCCACCTTGCATAACACACTTTTCTTGCCTGTGGAGCCATCCTATTTGCAGTGCTTCAACAATAATGGGTTACACTTTCTAGGACATCCTGATTTTTGCTTGAAATCACATATTTTTGGAAAATGTAATGATTTAAGCCTTTAAAGGTTCCATTTAAATGTTTTTAATTAAAGAGGGTTTGATCAAAACCCCTTTGATCAAACCCACTTTGCTAGAACCCCATTAGTTTTAAACCATGCCTATAATGGTGTCTCCTCTACACCTATCAAAATGTCGATAAAAAACCACTTTTGATTTAGCTCTTCGTTGATCAAATTAATTCATTTAAAATTTATGTTTTGTAAGTATGTATCCCTTATTATAAGCTTCCCAAAAAGTATAAATTTAAAGATATTTAATTTGATTATTATATTTATTTTTTATTTCTTTTGAATGTAGGTTTTTCAATGGACATCAAGTTCTTTGGTTCACACATATGAAAAAATAGGAAAATAGAGATTTTTTTTCTAAAGAATATATGTGCACTAGGAATTGATGTCCTTATTCGAAAAAAAGAAGAATAAGTTAATTCAAATGCATACCGAAAACGTCATGTGGTCTGAATTACACCTCTTTCCAAATTATAATTACTTTGACTTGGAAAAATAATTAAAAAATAATATATAAAAAAAAATTATGAAAAAACATCCATGCACTAGATATTGGTGTGACAAATTTGTATTTTAAAAATTAGAAATGTATCCTTTCTATAAAAAAATTTATGCAGTCCGAAGTAAACATCAATTTTTAAAAATGTTGTTTAGTAGAAAAAATAAGTTATTAAAAATTACATAAAAGGATTCACAATTTATTTTTTATTTTATTTTTTAAAATATAATTAGAATCTTCATATAAAATTTCACAAACCACTAGTTTTATTCGTCTTCAAATTCTTAATGGTTTAGCTGCTATAGGTGTAAGAAAGTGAAGATCTAGTGAAAAATGCTAATTTCAATGTCAAGTTTGGCCAAAAAGTGTAACCCATTGTTTTAGCATGTGAAGTTTTTCTTGCCTCATGAATCTTTCTATTCATGGTGTGCGACACCTTTTCAAAGTTATTAGAAGGTATAGCTTTGCTATGGTTATCATATAGGATCCAAACTTAGGCATGACTTTCCGATAGCCTCTTGCCTATGTCTATGAGCACATATTGGCCGCATGCATATGTGTCTCACCTCTCTGGGGGCTCACCTAATGGATAGCTTGAGGTTTCACTAGCCCTTGTGAGCGTGCATTTGGTTTGCATAGTGGATGTTGTGTTCCACTTGTAAACATTTTTCAGACAAAAAAATTAGATTTGATCCACATCGTGATGGAAAAACGGTCGAGGCTTGATCCACTGTTATTTTTATTTTTCTTTCTTCTTTATGTCTTTAGCACTGTATTCTTGTATCTTTTTGTTGCTTCATGCATTATTCACATGTGTGTTCTTTTGTGCCTAACTTGGTTTTCCATATGCCCTTGATCTTGGGGGCTTGCACAACCCTCTTGATTGTTGTTGTTCTTTCTCATTAGTATTGATACACTTGGACCCCTATTGATGCAATTTTGTCTACTTTAGAGTGAGTTTGAAGCAAGTTCCTCCTCTCACTAAAGTGGAGACTAAACATAGTGTAGAAAACTATATCCCTTTACATTTTCACACTTTTTTGGGCCCTCCATACTAAAATTGAGCTTCTTTATGTCTTATTTGGTCTTATTTTGCATCCACAAGCCTTATTTAATGCATTGTTTCAAACATAATCTTGACACATATCAAATAACAAATCATAATTTAGTGATTTTGGGTTATGTGTACCAGATTTAGTGATTTGGGACTCATACACCACCTTGGGCATATGGGTCCCACCTAAGTTTTAGGGCCCGATCCTAAATTTGGCATAGAACTTAAAGCATTTCTTAAAATTTGTGTCTCATTAGGCTACTAGGACTCATACGTGCCAACTGGTATATGAGTCTTGCTTTAAACAAGTATAAATATAGGGTTATTTCACATATTTTCTCCTACAAAATTTTATGAGAAATTATTCTAGCAAGTTTATGAGATCAAGAGAACTTTCACAAGAGCATTCAAGAGCTGATTATCAAAAATTTTGGAGCATTAATTTAAGATCAAGCATCATGTCAAAATATTCATGCATCATGTGTGTTTTTGAGCTAACATTTATGATGTAGATTTCATGATTCAAGCAAGCATTCAAAGACATTATCTCATATCATTAATCAAGAGTCAAGATCCACATCCATTGGAGCCATTTCACATAATATTGTAGCCTTTTATTCAATGGTTTGGTGAGTTGTAATATTGCATATTATTCATTCATCATTCCTTCATTCTATTTCATTTCATTTCAAGGTTTGATTACCAAAATGGGGTTTGACCAAGAAAAGCTCCTTTCCACTAACAAATTAAAAAAATTATCTCCTCTACATGTGTGATTATAGATCTAGGTGTTTTGGAGCTTGAAGATCCTTTGAAGAAAAAATTGCAATATATTTCAAAAAAAGCTAAGTTGTCATCTTCATGAAAATTCACCTATAAGCGAGAATTCAAAGTTTTAGACTTAAAGATCAGACATGAGAGAAGCTAAAAAATATAACTATAGGATATCAAATTTTCAAAAAAACCCTGATACTAGGACTAGATCACCACCTTGGGCATATGATTCCCAACATACCATAGTTCAGTCATTTCCTATAGATCCTAGTTTACCAATTGTAGACTCCAGTTTCAACCCAAAACCCTAAATTGGACCAAATCACCCAGTCTAGTGTATGAGTCCTAGTTCACATAAAAAAACATAATTTTAGGATTGTAGACCTTGTTCCGAGCATCTTCAATTTTCTAGGCAGCCCTCTATTCATTCTTAGTTTTTATTCTCATTTTGAGTTTCATTTCCTAGGTCTTATAGTTGGATTTGCATATTACCTTCATCTCTTTTTTTCTAAGCATTTTATTAGTGGTGAACCCCCATTTTCATCACACCTAAGGAAGCCATCCTAACCCTAGTTCATTCCTCAATCAATTCAATTGGTTGAGGGATCTTTGTATCCTTTAATGAATTGAGAGTGAAATATGAGAACACCCCCTTTGTGTTTTGTGTGTGTTCCATCTCCTACAAGGTGGAGCACCCTATTTACTCCTTTTCATAACCCAAAACCTGAAATGACACATGAAGGAGAGGAAAAATTGTTGTTTGTTAGAGAATAGGGGTTTTCCTTGGTCAAACCCTATTTTAGTAATTAAACCTTGAAATGAAACAATGCATAAAGGAATGATGAATGAACAAATCAATGTAAAAACTCACGAAACCTCAATTGAAACCTTGAATTGCAAATATGAAATCTAGTATGAAATAACCTCAATGAGTGTAGATATTGATCATGAACTTGACATAGGATAATGGTTTTGAAGACTTGAAATTGATCACCAATTCTGCAACATCACATTAGTTCAACAACATGCATGACTTTGGCATGATGAAATAGATCCTTGGTTGTTGCAATAAACTTCAATAATCTTCCCTTGAATTCCTTCTTGAATGTTCTTGAATGCTCTATAATTCTCTTTATTTTGATCTCATGGAGCTACATAAAAATTCTTAGGTGAAACCATGTAAAATAACCTTATATTTATACTTAACTTAAGATTTAATCTCAAACTTCAAATAACACAAGAAGACATCAAATCTAGGATTTAAAATTATTAAAAATATTGTCAAGAATAAGTTCAGAAAGGGGTGTCCTAAGTTAAGGAGGACTCACTTTCCAAGTGGCTAATCGGTCCTAGCAGACTCAACTAGGATAAGTTTCGGGGATATGAAATAATATGCCAAAAGGGGGTCCTAGGACCTAGGAAGGACCCATTCACCAAGTGGCTAATGGGTTCTAGGTCACTAGCCTAGGAATCAAACATTATTAATGAGTGTCAGGATTTATCCTTCATAAAATAAAATAAATAAGGCTTGGATTTGAATTTAAGTGGCCAATTAAGCTCTAATTAACCTCAATTATTTAATTAAAGGCCCTAGATTATTGTGAAAGTATAAAGATACACTTTACAACACCCTAAATAAAGCACCATTAAGTCCATTTTATTAAAAAGGCTCCTAGACTTAATGTGAATGTGTAAAATACATTACAACACTAAATCAAGACAACATTAGGCTCATTTTAATATTAATTATTTTGAATTAAAAAAAAGGGATGCTTTTTTGTTACGACATTTTTCCCTCACTTTAGTGAGAGTTTTCCCCCATGACAAAATCACACTAAATTAAACATTCCAGACATTTATGTATGCATCAATGACAAAGATACACAATCATACCCTATAAAAGACCAAGAAAAATAAAGGAAAATAAAGGATCAAGCATCAACCATTCCAGCACAATGTGGAACATGGTTTTTTGTTTGAAACAAGGATCAAGCTTTGATAGTCTATCCAACATAATGTGGACCAGGTCTATGTTGTTTGTCCAAAAATGTTTACAAGAATAACTCAATGTCTACTATGGAAACAACACATGCACTCACTCTGGGGTAATGGAACCTCAGGCCGTCCACTAGGCGAGTATCCCGAAATGGTGAAAAATGAGAGAATTGTATTAGTCTCCCATACCATACTAAAGTTATCCTCCTAAAAACTTTGATAAGGCACCACAAGGCTAAGTTCTTTACAATATTATCTATAGGTTTATATTTTTATAAGGGGATTTTGCTTCATGTAAGGTCTTCTTCTTAGGAACAATTGTGCCTAATGTCTCTAACAGAGGAAAAGTCAAGAATATCAGATTGCCACTTATGGGATGCCTCATTTCATATCATGCTACTAAGGGAAATCATACACTTAGAAATATCGCACTCTTGGAGGATATTAAACCCAATGACACCACCAAGAAAATTACGTGTCACAAGAAGTAACATCACAACACATGAAATATGAAAAATGTGAAAATATGTCATCAGTGTATGCCCCCACTTTAAAGCGGTTACTAACACCATTGTTGTGAGAAGCTTCTTTAAAGTAGACAATGTTTACTCCTAAGACATGACAACTTTCCACAGAAAATCCTATGCCAAGTCATATGTTTCCAAAATAGAGCTAAGTCATGAAAAATGAGTGAGAGGTTTCCCCCATAAATATGAAAGGTATCTATGGATTCAGGGTTAGTATATCTTTGCTACAATGTTGTCATAGACCTCAAAAACATCATCATTCATCAAATACTCATAGAACTGGAAGAATGACACATAGAGAGCGAAAACAAAGAAAAAGACTTTGGGTCAACATGGAAGAGACCTAAATGTCTCAATGCCTTGTGTCATCCCCAAAAGGAAAACACAAGACACATGAAAAGATAAAATATTTATGACATAGAGAAGAATGTCCTAGATCATTTTATTTTGGTGAACCTACATTTATAAGACATCATTTCTAATTTGGAGTACATCATAGTCCTAGATATTTCTTGCATTAAATTTTCATTAGGGTTTGCACTAGTTAATTTTCATCTAGGGTTTCTAAATCTTGCATTAGTTAAAGTGCATATAAGTGGAATTTTTGCATCTTGCATCATTGAATATCATCTGAAATTTTCATTTACATTTATTCTATAGATCTCCCAAAATAAAAAGCATAGAAAAAACTTAATTTTTGTAGAAAATTTTGAAAAAAACCCTCTCTGGGACTCATACGCTGCTCTGGAAAATTTAGTTCTAGAGCATATTTAAAATTGAATTTTCTAGAATTAGAAACCCTATTTTTCTGTTCCTATTTTTTGTTGATAAATTTTTGTTTCAGTTTACAGACTTTCTATTTCATTCACTTCATTGCACCTAGTTTAAATTTGTCCACCTTGTGCATTGCTTAATTGCATCTAGAAAATTTCGTTTCAGATTGTTGCATAGTGTAATTACCTTGTTTATAATATAAAATTTGCATTACATTTCATCATGGATATGTGATTTGGTAAGCTTTGGATGTCCTTAAAGTCCCTAGTTGATGTGTCAATTTGTGATTTTGGAAATGACCCTAATGAAATTGAACTTATTCATGCTCACTCAACTCCTAATGCATGTCCTCCTTGTGATGTTGAAATCATTGGAGAAGATGATGACAAAATGAATAAATTACTAAATGATTTCCTTAAAAACCTTGAAGCTAATGCATCATTTTATCCATCAACAAAACAACCAAAGCCCCCTATAATACCACCACCTAAGATGTTTGGTTAATTATTTTTGGAATCAAGGAACACAGAGAGGAGGGGGTGAATCATTTTTTTGCAAAATCTAACTTTATTAGCTTGATCTTTAAGCAACTTATAGCATTGAACCAAAATAAATATGCAAGAACATAAGAGAAGCAACCACAACACCATAACACAAGGATTTTTATGTGGAAACCCTATTAGGGGAAAAAAAATGGTGGAGGTCAATCCACAATTTGAGTATACTCAATATAAGTGTTTATAAAAGGAATGCACATGCATTTAGGCACACTGCCTAGAGCTCACTACTCAAATTAAAAAGGCTTTCTACCCAAAAGAAGACTCACTATCTTACAGTCATATCTAGAAGTCAACTCGAGTAGATGAACTATGAAATAACATCTGCTAATGCCTGATTATAGTTATGGTTAAGCACATTATTCACATTCTTCACATTTTGTCTACTTCTACCCATGAAACTCTGATGGCTTTAATCCGAAACACTAATCTTTGTTCTACTCTAATGAAACTGTGCATAATCAATCTTTATTCCTTCTAACTTTCGCATCGCATAGAAACATTCATGAAAATGATATGAATGATTGATTATATATATCTACCACTAGAGATTAGAATGACTACATGTTGACTTTAACAAAATATAAAGCGTACAAAAACTGTCGGCCCAATCCATAGACAATTATCAATACAAATCAACCAATGTTGGTGAAAACATAGTAGGGACCCAAAAAAACATGTCTCAAACATGAAACACTTTAAACAATTAGCCTCGAAGATCCACAACACGCTACAATCATCTAGTCAACCTTTCTACACTGTTAGAGTGAAAATAAGTTCACCGGATCTTCTAACATGCACACCAATCAATGTGAACCCTGATGATTCAAGGATAAGATATTTAATACATAAAAATACCTTCCCTAATATCCACAACAAAAAATGATAACAAAAAATTACATATGAGTCGATTTACACAACTCTGTCGGATACCCTGTTTTAGCTTTGACAGATAATACATTTCTTCAATCTGACTTTTGATATAATCAATTACTAAGATGTGGATGGGATTACTGACTAGGGTTTCCATCAATGACAACACTAGATGACTTGTGCAGTGTCTCTTTCCAACAATCTCCCCCTTCAAGCATTGATGGAAAAACTTAGTGAAAAATGACTAAGTGTCGGAATCAGTACTAACATAAATGCATTACAATCCACAAAAATTTTAAAACAAAATTACCCACAACTCCCCTTGAGATGAATATGATATTTTTCACTATCCCACACTCCTCCTTTGAAATAAATGGAAAAGACGGGAATCTATATACCAAAAATCATACAAAATTGTATATGTACAAACATGCTTTACTAACTTACATGAACTTGGATATGTCTACAAAATTGTTCTTGAATAGGTTTAAAATAGTGTCCCAACCCTTTTTGAGACTTTCCAAAATAGTCATGTGACCACATAATAGGTAGGATTGCATCTCTGCTAACTCAAGATTTTCTGAATCACAAACAACCATAGCATCTTGTGCTTCCTTCAATGCACTAAGAATTGTCTCCATTTTAAGACCAATTAGCCCTCTGAGCTCTCATACCCTTTCAACAAATTTGTCTCTTTCATGCTTCAAAATTTTAATTTTTTCGAGAAGGGATATGAATTGACCTTCTTTCTTACTCACAAAAATAATTAGAGGATCAAAGGTTTGAGAAATATCTGCTAACTATTTCTCATATTCCTTAATTTTCTTCTCAGTGACCTTAGTGAATTTTGACAAAGATAAGCATGACTTGTAAATATTTCCACCTTCAAATAATGCACCTTGAATGTTCTTTTCATAGGTAGCTAATAAGGATTTATCATTAGCAATCATACACTTCAATCTACTAAACCTATTTGCATCAAAGTCTTTCTGAACCTTATTCTCAGCTGACTTTTCAAGAGACTCAAAGTGAGAATCAAATGAGTCCTTGAAATATGTGGGAATGATCTTCTCTAAGATACTAGATGCAAGACTTAGTAGCTCATTGTCCTCAATGTGAGATTTCAATATCTCTTCCCTTGCTTTGGTTGGAGAAAATGATGCCACCTTCAGTTTCTAAATAGGAGATAGAGAAACCAAGTTGATAGACCTTCAACCAATTCAAGGTCAAACTCCTCCTGTTGTTCTTCTAAAACTTCTTTACTGCCTTTGCATTGTCTCTTTCTTCCACAGCAATTTCCTTTGCCACAACCTTCTTTTCTTCAATCTTAGATTCTTGCATGACTTTGGGAATCTCTACTTCTTCATTTGTCATATCTTTAGGAGCTTTAGTCTACATGGGAATTTTAGTATCTTCCATATCCAGAGGATTTTGAGTGTCCTGAATTGTGTCTTATTTCACTTATTTAACATTATTTTGAACATCTTAAACTTTCAGACTAGATGGAACATATTCAACATGAGTTTCTTCAGACACAACGTTATATATGCTCTTCAACATAACTTCCTTAAGAATTTTCTTACTGCCTTTTGCTACTTCCTTAGTCTTCCTGATCATAAGCTTATTCACCCTTGATTTTATCTTAAAATCCCTTTTAGCTTCATTGAGGATTTTCTTCATTTCTTCGATTGACATTACTAGACATACATTGGAAAGTATGAGTTCTCTCATTTCTTCTTCTTTAGCTCTTGCATTTACTCTCCTCACTTCCAAGACTTCGTTTAATCCTTTAGGTAACCCTGAAATTACTTCTATGAGATTCTTATTGAAAATATTCAAATATTTTATCATGGATTCTTCAAGAGTTCTCTAACCAACACTATCAAAAGTGTCATACCATTCATAAAGTAGTTTAAGATTACCATCCTTAATTAAATATTTTTCCACTTCCTCTATAGTCATACCTGATTTATCAGTTTTCACCCTTTTCTTGGATTTTTCTTCATTGGAGGGATTGTCCTTAGAGACTTTTTATGCCTTTGTGCCCTTATGCTTGATTTCTTAGACTTCTTCATCTGATTCAGTTTATTTATCATCTTCAACAACAACATATAATATTATGCTTTTACCCCTCTTCCTCTTTCCTTCTCTTCCGGATGTCTTGACCTGATCTTTTACAAGACTTGATTTCTTTGTAGGACTAGATGAGGGTGCATAGATCCTTGTAGATCTAGATCTGCTAGAGGATGCTGCCAGAATAGCTGACCTAGTTTTAGTAGGCTCTCCTTTTTCAACTTCTTCTCTTTTCTTCCTAGCTTCCTTCACTACTTCAACTGATATGCCAATTCTTTCCTTAAAACCTTCAACTTCCCCTCTCACATTTTGTACTATCACAAGCTTTCTCAGTTTATTATGCACTTATATATCCTTCTCTACAAAGGTACCAAAACTTTATTCCATTGGATACTAAGGTTTACTCAACAAGTGTTCAACAGAAAACTAAAAAATGTGTTCTTCAACCTCATATCCCATAGACATTATCCAAACTATTCTAGGTTATGTTGCTTCCATCAAACATTGATCAATGTCAACCATGAAGAAAATGGTGTCCTTATAATTTTCCATAATAGACTTAGGAATCCTTTCCCTAGCTTGCATTACACTCATGAAATTATTTGAAGTAGCCTCGGATAGCAAATTTCTTTTCTTTGATATCTCCAATTCTGTATAACATACTTGATTTGCACAACTACAGGTATGTCATTTTCCCATTGCACTTTACCAAATCCCGTAACTTCATTCATGAAGTAGAATAGTAGACACAATAACAGATTTCCATACTTGAAAATGTTCTTCTGGTCCTTCTTGATCTTGCCAATATTTTTAATTAGCTGGCTTCAAAGTAATTCACATAGGTCATATTCTGCCTTTTCCTTGACCATTTGATAAGCTGCATATATTGCAATACCAGATATAGAGTTATCCTAGTTGGAGTGATAGATTTTATATCCAATAACCATAGAAGAAAAATTTACATCCAATTCAATGATGTCATTAACTATCATGGCTTTTTTATTGAAATTGGAACTAGTTGCCTCAGTGAGTGTTTGGTTTTTTACAAATTTCAATGTGGGTAACCCACCAGTTGAATTTAGACCAGTAACAATGCTTATAGCTTCTCTTGTGATATTGAAGGGCTGATTTAACTACATGAACTTGACATGCACTTGACTTAGTATGTATCGAACCCATTCATTTTCATCGAACACGAGAAACTTCACAATTTGTGTGAATTTATTCTCCTCCAAAGTCTTAAATTTAGGCTTTACACATAAATCTTCTCCCACAATGTGATTTGTGTAAAAATTTAACAATTGGGAGCTTTCTAAATCCTCAATATTCACATGAATTTACGCCCTAATATCTTCAATGTGCAAAACACCATACAAAATTGAAGAAAATGCACTTAATGGTTCTATCTCAATTGATTTGAATGGGTTCCATTTGAATTTTGGGTGGGGCCTATCCTTAATATCAATGAATAATGGAGCAGCCATTTCCATAAATTTGAAATTCACAAGTTTCACAGATAAATACCTTTTCATGGAACTAGGGTTTGTTTGCCGAATCACCTTTAGACTTGTATCATGCTAAAATTCACTTGCAAAGCTCTCCAAAATTATTCTTCTCAAAGTGTAAAGTGACAAATGAGGAACTTAGGTTCAAATCATGTTATTCTCAGGGATGAACTTGCTACTGCAAATGAATAGAAGGAGAAGTTCAAGTTTAGCTCAGCTAAGCTTGATGAATTGATTCAAAGTCAAAAGATTGGAAATGACAAGCAAGGTCTTGGATATGAGAAAGGTGAAAGCTCCAAATTTGGTCAAAGGAAATTTAGGTTAGGAAATCAAATGAATAAAGCTAGAAGGTATCCAGTAAGACAACCCAATGCTTAAAATTTCAATGGATATTGTTTTGTTTGCAATAAATTTTGTCATATGGCTGGTCAATGTAGAAGTAGAATCAATCCAAGTGGTCCATCATATTTTGGTCAGTGTTTCAATTGCAATAAGTATGGTCATAATTCAATTGAATGTAAAAATATGACAAACAAATTTTTCAATAGAGGTATCAGATGTTATGCTTGCAATAGATTTGGCCATATTTCTAACCAGTGCAGATCAAGAGAAAATCAATGGAATAACTAGTCTAGAGAAGGAAATTTCATGTACTATAATTGTAACAAATCCGGTCACATTGCAAAAACATAGGTTCAAAAAAATACCTTACAAGCTCAAACCATTACCATTCTTACACACTCAAACAAAAATTGAATGATAGATGGAACACCTTATAGACATAGGTCGACTTAAGCTACCACCCCCTATTAGAAGAAAAATTCCAAAGGATAACATGAATTATTGTGTATACCATCAAAACATTGGCATATTATTGATGAGTTTCATACTTTAATAAGGATCCTTCAACAGTTTGACATCATAGAAATAGTCCCTTAAAGTGGGACCCTTCCACTCCTTTCCATGTAATAGTTGAAGAATAATAACATTCTCACTATTACATGTTATACAATTATTTCAAATCATTTCAAGATGCAGGAAGCTACTTCCCATCACATACCTTGGCTAATTCTTATCTTAGACTAAGTGGGGGCAATAATTAGATAGCCTTGTCCTAGTAGTGCATTTGTCATTTTCCCTTTAGCTAGTTGTTTGCTTCCTGTATACGATGAACACAATTGGGATGTAGATGACCTGATTTAGGTTGACTTGCATGTTCCTTACTAGTATTTTGAATTATTTATTTTTCTTTTGTATGATTGCATGCACGTAATATGATTCCCTATACTTTTTTATTTGATGTATCTCTCTCTCTCTCTCTCTCTCTCTCTCTCTCTCTCTCTCTCTCTCTCTCTCTTTGTGACATTCCTCTATTTCTACTTTCATTCTTCTCTATGTCATAAATCTTTGATCTTTTCCTTTATCTTTTTCATTTTTCATGTTTTTTCCTTTTGGGGATGACGCAAGGCATTAAGACATTCATGTCTCTTCAATGTTGACCCAAAATATTTTCCTTTTTATTTTTGTTGTGTTTTTCTTTTGGGGATGATGCAAGGCGTCGAGACATTCATATCTCTTCCATGATGACCTGAAAGGTTTTTCTTTGTTTTCTCTTTTCTTGTGTCATTCTTCCTATTTTATGAGTATTTGGGGAATGATAATAGTTTTGAGCCCTCTATAAATATTGTAGCAAGACATACTGACCCTAAATCCATAGATCCCTTATGTGTGTTTTGGGAACAACCTATCTCTTTTCCTTTTTCATGATGTAGTTCTATTTGGAAACATATGACTTGGCATAGGGAATTCAAGATAAGTTCTCATGTCCTCCTTATTGCTAAAATTTATCATTTTCTACTTTAAAGTAATTGATCACAATATGGTGTTTAGCAATTTATTGAAAGTGGGAGCATACATTGGTGTTATTCTTTTTGCATTTTTCATGTTTCATGGTGTATTATTATCGTTTCATGTGATGCATCTTTCACTTTGTGGATGAAATTGGGTGTGATGTCCTTCAAGAGCATGATCTCTCTAAGCATATTACATTCCTCTTAGTGGCTTGATGTGACACAATGCTTCCCCTAATGTGTGAATGTTTTATTCTTTGATTGGTCCTCTCTTGGAGACATTAGGCACAATGTTCCCTAAGTTTAAGATGTCACATGAACCAAGCAAGACTCCTTTGAACATTATTTATATTATTTTTTGCATTTTCAATTTCAGTTATATGGCCACCTTGCATAACACACTTTGCATGCTTGTGGAGCCATCTTTTTGTTCATGAGTTCCAAGCATACAAATATTTGCTTGCCTCATGAAGTTCAAAGTTCATTATTGCATGGTACCTTATCAAATTTATCAAGAGGTATAATGTTGGTATGGTTGGACAGGAAGTCAAATTGAGGAATGAATTTCCCATAGCCACTCATGTGTGTGTGAGTGTGTACCAGTTGCGTGTGTATATGTCTCACCTTCTTAGATTACTCACCCAATGGATAGCCTGAAATTATTTTTCCTTAGAGTCAGCATTTTTTTTTTGGATAAACAACCTAGATATGATCCACATCATGTTGGACAAACAGTTAAATCTTGATCCCCCCTCTTTTATTTTCTTTTTATTTTCTCTTTATCTTTGACAATGTATGCGTGTGCCTTGTTTTTGCTCTTTATATCATTTTCATTTGTGTTCTTTTATACCTATGTTAGTTTTCCATAGGACCATGGTCTTGGGGGATTGTGCAACCCTATTGATCATGGTCAACCTATCTTACTAGCATTGGTACATTTGGAATCCTCTTGATGTGCATGGGTCTACTTTAGTGTGAGTTGGAAGCAAGTTCCTCCTCCAACTAAAGTGGGGGCTAGACCTAGAAAAGCATGTAAATTAGAACATAAAGCTAAGAGATAAAAGGTGTGCACTTAGAAACTTGAAGTGGATCAAATGAAGACTTGAAATGATGAAAACATTGAAATTAATGTTGAATGTGACTCAAACGCTAGAGTGGGGAATTTAGTCCCAGATTAAGATTTATGTGAAGGAATAAAAATCTGGTAGAGATATGACTGAAACTCTTGAAATCTAATTTTTTTCCTATATTGGGACTCATATGTCAGAAGTGGTGTATCAATCTAGTTAGGATTTTCTGGAAGCTCAAGGTTTGTTTCTTCTCTTCAATGTCTATTCTATCAATTCCCCCTGATTTCCAAGTCCGAATCCTTGATTTGCAACTTGTAGATGTCTTTCAATTATGTCCAATGCAAGGTGACAACTTTGACAACTTTGAACACTTGAATAATATCTCCAAAATTTCTCTTCAATGTGTCTTCAACCTAGATCTACGAATCACACACTAAAGAGAGGGAAAAATTTTGTTTTGTTACTAGAAAGGGGTTTTCCTTGGTCAATCCTTATTTTGGTAATCAAACCTTGAAACAAAATGAAATAGGAAAGAAGAATGATGAATGAACGAAAATTAATGTTGCAACTCACCAAACCCTAGTAATAAAGTGTTGCAAACATGTATGAAGTGGCTCCAATTGATGCAAATCTTGAATCTTGCTTGGATGTTGTAGATCTTGAATTGAATGCTATCTTGAATCAAAAAACCCTACATCACAATTGTTAGCTAAGAAACAAACATGATGCATGATGACTTTGACATGATTCTTGATGCTTGATTAATGCTCTAAATCACTTGATAATCAGCTCGTGAAGACTCTTAAATTATCCTATGAACTCCAATTGGCTATAATGCATGAATACTCAAGTTTCTAGGTGATCTCATGAATGCTTAGGTGAAAATGAGTGCAATAAACCTGTATTTATACTTGTTTATGCCAAATTTCCTCAAATTACAACACTATAAGTCGACATCAGATCTAGGAGAATAAAATCCCATCAAGAATTTGAATTAAATTTAATTTTGGGCCACATTGGACTCCTACACCAGAAGTGGAATATGAGTCCCATTAGGCTTAACTATGACACACATTTTCAAAAATGATTAGAATGATGCAAAATCCAGATCGAGACCAAAAACCAAGCTGAGACTCATATGCACAAGGTGGCGTATGAGTCTCAAATCACTAAATCTGAGCACATAGCCTAAAAATACCTAAATTATGATTGGATGTTGTTTTATGTTTGGGTTATCATCAGAAAGATGCAATAAACAAGGCTAGTGGATGTAAAATTAGGCCACTTAAAGCATAAAGAAGCCCAATTATTTAATTAAACCCTAGAAAAGTGTTAAAGTGTTTTACAACACTTTATAACACTCCAAATAAGGTATAATTAAATTCATTTAGTTCACAAGGTCTCAAGAACTAATGTGCATATGTTAGACATATTACAATACTAAATCAAGGCCATGTTAGGGAGTAATTTTTCTTTCATTATTGGTACATATAGAGGAATGCACAAAAAGAGAGAGAGATACATCAATCAAAATATCATGGGGGATGACATTACACACATGCAATCACATAAAGAGACATGAAAAAAAATAAAAATGAGTAGTAAGGCACATGCAAGTCAACCTATAGCAGGTCATCCACATCCCAATCTCATTTGGTATAAACAAAAGGCAAAAAACTAGCGAAAGGGACAACAACACATGCCAAAAATAGGACAATACTAACTAAGCCCTTGCTGCTACTAAGTGTAGGACAAGGATGAGTCAATAATGTCACTCCTTGCAAAAATTAAATGGTTGGAAATGAATTTAAAACATGCAATAGTGATCATTCTATGATCCTACAACTATTATGTGGCAAAGAGAAATAACTAATGTTATTGGTTATAATGAGTAAACAAAGTTGGTGTAGGGGAACCCAAGGTCTTCATGCCTCCAAGAGGCCAAAGTTAGAATTTTGTTTTGTTTTATGATTTTTTCATTTCATAAGTTCTAATAAGACCATTTTATTCTTGTCTAGGTCTAGTTTTAGTGCTTAAGGGTGAATTAGAGTCTAGTTGCAAATATTGTCAACTTGCACAAATATTGTCAAAGCAACTTTGCATTTTGTTGTCAAATGGGAAGTTGAATGGTTGGAAGTTAAAATGTGGTTAGGAAACATAGGGATTATATTGGAAAAGGTTTAAAATTTATTGTATGTTTGAAGAGGAGTTGGTTGTTGAAGTTTTGAACATTTTTTTCTCTGATCTGGTGAATAGTATAGTTTGTATGAAATAGTAATGACTCTAAAACATGTTGGGTAGTGTTGGAACATGAATAATCTAATTTTTTTTTTTTTTTCATCAATTTTCATAAATTTTTGTAGAAGTTACAAGAATGTTTTTTAAAATAGTCTAGAATCCTAGGTAGGGTTCCTAATGGACTTGTAAAATGCATTTCTTGTCATTACCATGTTATAAATTCCTAAAAATTGGTGGAATGACTTATAACTATATATATTTTCATTCTTAAAAAAATTAGGTTCCAGGGTTTTGGTTGGTATGTGTTTTGGTGATTCCCTAGGTCTGATCTTTTCATGTTTTAAGCCTACCGAGGAAGAGGATAGTCAATTTTTGAAGGATTATGTACAAATGACTCTACCCTAAATTTGAGATATGTTTATTAAGGGACAAAAGGGTATTCCAAATAGGTCTTACATTTTTAATAGCAGGTCTACAATGAAAGTTATGACTAAAAACCCCAAATTGTTGCTCCCATGTTTTAGGCTTTAAAAGCAAGTTGTCAAGAATGAACAAGAATGGCCATTTTCTCCATTCGTATTGAAACCCTAGTTGTGTTACATTAAATTTTTTTTGAGTGAGGCCTTCAAGCTCTGCATCAAATTTTTATCAGAGCCCTAAGATCCAGGTACGATAAGTTTTGGGAGTTGTGTATTGTCTTTTTACAGGTTGAAGGAAGAGACTAGTTACCAAAAGACAATGGCAAAGGGAAAAAAAGAGGCCTAAGGTGAGGTATCACAAATAAAATAAGAATTAAGAATAAGTAAGGTGAAAGAGAATTTCTTGAGAGAGAAGAATGGAAGAGTTGAGGAGAAAAGTTTATGGAGACTTATAGAGTAAGGAGGTACCATGCAAGGAACTAGTGATGAGAAAAGGGAGAAGTGAGATAAAGAAGAAGGATGAGAAGGTAAAAAATATTGATATTGAGAAAGAAATATTAGATTTGATGCATGCCTTGGAAGAAATGGAAACATGAATGGATCTTGAGATGAAAAAATTTCTTGAGAGAGTAAACTAGGAAAATGGTTAGCATTGGCCACTAAGGAAAAAGGATAAGTGGCATATCAAGGAGATCATTCAGAAGAGAAGAATGAAAGAGAGCACCTAAGAACTAGAAATTTGGAAGTATTTGTTGATGAAGGAAGAGAAAAATCCATCTGAGATAGAGGAAGAGGTAGGTGATATGTACAATGGTGAGTAAGCCTAGGACCGTTTTGACATCAACAAGCATTGATTAGTTGCCTTGGGAAGTTCAGGAGGTATTGAAGGATAATGTAGACATAGTTGTGGATGATTTTTCACATTTCTTATTTCCAATGCAAAGGATCCATCATTTCTAGTTGTTTGAAGAAAATTAATTTGATTTTAATGAGGAAGTTGAGCAAGGTAAGTTGTTGGTAAACATAGTGCATGGTTTATATTTTTAATTATTTGAATGTAAGGACAAATATTTTCATTTAGTTCACCATGCTGAGAATATGTCATTTGAGTTTGAGAACGCAAGTAGATCTCTATCGACTACTAAGATAGTAGAGAGGGTTGTAGATGGGAAAGAAACTGTTTCCATAGTGGACTTGTAGACCAAGAAACTTCAATTAGATGTTGCCATGTTGTAAGGGTTCTACAAGAGAGTGTGAAAAGAAAAGAAATGAAGGAATATCTGGTGATGGTGCTAAACAAATAGCTACAAAGGACTATTATACTATTGTTATCATCTGAGTGCAGGGGGAAGAGTATGAACAATCTATTGGGAAGATTAATCAATTTCAACTATCATTGCATGAGGTATCTTTGGAAGGTAAATTACAACATAATTTATCTCACTATTATGTGTTTTGTCAAGGGTTATCAATAGTTGTGAGTGGGTTTCAGTCCCTCCAAGTTCAAAAAATCAAACAACTTGAGTTTTTTTCTTAATATACACCATGTAGACTTACTGTTTCAATTGTTACATCATTGTTGGAAGAAGGATTTGAGGTGTGGATGGGGGATATGCTTATTTTAACAAGTTCAAATACCTTTGTCAAATGTTCAATAAACCTAAGGTGAAGATGAAACAAGCATGGGTTTGTTTCAAATAAGACAATGTGCGAATACTTAAATGCATTAGGAAAGATATTTCAAACATGGTTCTCATGTTGCTACCCTCGATTCAAGTGGAGCTTGAATCTTTCTTCTCTAGGAGTATGGTGTAGAGGCAACCTAGGTCTTCATGCCTCCAAGAGGCTAAAGTTAGATTTATTTTTATTTTTATGATGTTTGCATGTAATAAGTTCTGAGTAGACCATTTTATGCTTGTTTAGGTATATTTTGAGTGCTTAAGGTTGAATTAGAGTCTAGTTGCAAAATATTGTCAAGTTGCAAAAATGTTGTCAAAGAAAATTTTCATTTTGTTGTCAAATGGGAAGTTGAATGGTTGGAAGGTGAAATGTGGTTAGGAACCATTTGGATTCTATTTCAAAACATTTCAAATGTCTTGTATGATCGAATATGAGTTGGTTGTTGAATTTTTGAAAAGAAAGCAATAAAGGAACACTATTTTTCTAAAAAAATAAACATGTTCTTTCCTGATCCGGTGAATAGTACGGTCTATATAGACTAGAAATAACTCTAAAACCTATTGGATAGTTTTGGAACATGAATCCCCTAAATTTTGGTTTTTGTTTCATCAATTTTCATTAATTTTTGTAGAAGTTAAAAGTATTTTTTCTAAAAATAGTTCAAAATCCTAGGTAGGGTTCCTAGTGGACTTGTAAAATGCATTTCTTGCCATTCCCATGGTAGAATTTCATAAAATTTTTTGGAATGACTTATCATTGTATATATCTTCATTCCTCAAAATTTTAGGTTCCAGGGTTTTGGTTGGCACATGTTTTGGTGATTCCCTAGGTCTGATCTTTTCATGTTTTAGGCTTATTCAGGAAGAGGACAGTAAATTTTTGAAGAATTCCGTCCAAATGAACCTACCATAGTTTTGAGATATGTTTAGTAAGGGCCAAAATGGTATTAAAAACATGTCTTACATTTTTACTATCATTTTGAAATGAAAGTTATGACCAAAAAACCCAAATTGATGCCTCCATGTTTTAGGCTTTAAAAACAACTTGTCAAGAATGAACAAGAATTCCCATTTTCACCATTCGTATTGAAACCCTAGTTGTGTTGTGTTAAGTTTTTTGTGAGTGAGGCCTTCAATATTTGCATCAAAATTATCAACTTGATACCTATTGAATCACATATTCCCACATGAAGTATTTATCAATTCAAGATGTATAGAGTTAAAGTTGGCTTAGAAGAATCCTTTGTAAGAGTGCTTATATTGATTGAAGGCTTTTTTGTTTCTTTCAAGGGACAATAACTAAGACTATTAGTCATTTCTTGTGTGATAGGTTCTATAGGGACATAAATACCTTGTTCTCTAGCACCACCAAGCTATTTCATAGGTTCATAACCTCTTCCATAAGGCTTTTTCATTTCTTTAGGATTTAGTGGTTGTTCATAATCAACCTTATCAAATTTTTTCATGTATGTTATCTTTTCTTCTAATGTGGTTGAGGTTGACGCTTTTCAAAATTTGTGTTGACATTACCACTTTTTCTTTTCCCTTTTTAGACTCTTTGTTTATGATATTATATTCGCCCATGAATGTAGGTATGAAATACAAGGAACTCCAAGAATCTTCTAATAACTTGGTGGCTTCTTCAATATGCTTTTATTTTTCTTTCTTTGTATGCAAACAACTTTTAGGTTTAGGGTTGGCCTTGATTGTATGTAATTTTCTATATATATGAGCAATGGTATTATAACTCGGTTGCTGTGAAACATTATGATTACCGAGTTGCATTTTAGGTGGTTCTAAGATAAGCACAAGTTCATTTTTAACTTATGGTTATTGTGAGGATGGATAAATGATAAGTTGAGGCTTAGGTGGTACAATAATTAAATAAATAAAATAGGGATGATGAACCCAAAAATGAGGTTAATCAAATGGGTTCACCTGCTTTTTTCATGTTCCACTCAATTATGAGAGGAACAATGCATAAATAACAATAAAAAATCAATCCTAAATATTATAACAAAAAAAGGAAGGTTTTTCAAATGTTGAAATGATGTGTACCTTGTTGAAAGAGAGTTGTTTTGGGGCTCACTAAGGACTCATTTTTTAGGTGCCTAATTGGGTCGCTGTTAGGGTTCTCGAAAATCAGTTTTGGGAACTTATTCCAAAATAAATTTCACTCCTAGATCCTAAGTGTTCAACTCTCAAAAGTTGGAAATAAATTTTGTAGCTTACTTTTTGTGATCTTGCAATAAAGATGACAACTTTTACAACTTTTCCAACTTTTGTTCTCCACTTGATCTTCAACCTGTTGGTTGTTTTTCTTCCAACCTTCAACCCTAAGGAGAAACAAAATGCCTAAACTAGGGGATACAATGTTTAGGAAAAAGAATCTGCACTATAACCAAGTTGAAGACAAGAAAAGCCAACAAACAAGGCTATGAAAGACTTTTGCACTTTGAGATCCATAGGACTCAAAAGGGTGTTCCTAATTGTAGGCCTGAATGTATGATAAACTTATGCCAAGAAAAAAATTAGAGACTTATGAGTGTGGATAGTTCTTAGATATATGGGTGATGGGTATTTTATATCCTACCAAGTTCAAGCATAATCCAATTTTCATTTAATATTACTGAGATAAAAAAATTTAGATATCTTAATCTTAAACACATACAGGGTCAACAGATAAAAATATCTCAAACTTAGCCTCTATATCCTCTCAAATACAATGAAGATACATGAAACTATGATAACTTAAACATGAAAGTAAAAGAGAAGGACTAGAGTAACTAGGATTTAAATTATTAATATTGTTTATGAAAATGATTTGGGTAATATCACATATCAGTGCCTAATCCTAATGAATGGAGTCAAACATAAGTTCATGAATGCAAATTTAAACAACATACTTAAAATTAGTGGCCCTCTAACAATTAATGCCTTACATTAATTGTAACCTCTCATACACTGCATAATCATACTTAAAGATCCATTTCATTCCCTCAAACCCACAATAATTTGCATACATAATTTAATTCTTAACTTGGAGGAATCGATACATAAATCACCTAACTGCAAAGAGATTGCAATGCCAAATCAACATATCCTTGATATATTTAATTCATATTCAATTTGAGAACAAAAAATGGAGATAAATTCTACAATATTTTCATTGATTTTCTCAAACTAATTGACATTTCTTTAAAAGTATATACATTCCAACTGCCAGCTAAGCATTCTCTATTTCCTTCCTCTAAACCAAAAGTTCAAAACCTTTACAAATGAGAAGAAGAAAGAAGACATAGAAGAAAGAAAATCCCTAAAACTAGATCTATAGTTGACACTTGGATCCATTCTTCTTTGTTGATATGTAACTACCCTTGCTCTTTAAAGACTCTTCAATCTACTCCTTGATTCATGCATCTTTCCCTCTAATAGAAAATATTCCCTTATGATGACCTTCTTCATCCTTTATGCCCTTCCACTGAAAATATATGTTTTCCATCGACAAAGTCCTTCACTCTAAAATTTACCTGGGCTGCAAACTTATATGGAAGCTTCCAACAATATTTCTAACTCTCACTGTGCCATTTTAATCTTCTCTTTACATTTAAATTTTTTCTCTTTTAAATGTAAAACTCTTTACCTTTTCTTTTTCACTGGACTATGTACAAATTATTTACCATCACCAAGTGCACTTTACATTTCATGTGCTCTTCACAAAATTTTTTCTTTTAATAGTGAAATCCCTTTAGAAAAATTTATATCAGGCTATTAAAAATTTACATCCTCAATTCATTATTCCATTTTACATTTTATAATGTAATTTTTTTCCTTTAAAAATATTTATTAGGTCCACTATGGCCAATCCATGCCTCCTCATTGCATTTGCTGGCAACAAATTTTGTTCACACGGGCTCATGGGAAAATACTCCTCTTCTCATAGTTACCCACTTCCTTGTGGGATCATGCTAGCATCATCTTCTAATCCCATGGGCTAGCAGGCTAGGGTGGAGATTGGTCCATGTCCCCTCCATTGTTGTCAGCCATTTGATAACTTTTCCCTAGCCTACTCTCATTCTGCAAATCCTCTTTGGCTATGGTGGCATGATTGAAACAATTGTGATACCTTTTTTTTGTGGGTGAAAACATTCCTTCTATGTGAGAAATCTCTTTGTAATGTCATATCGACCCAATTTGAGCTAGTGCGGTGGCTGCTCACTTATGCAAAGAATTTTTTTCTTTTCTTTGCTCAATCCTTTATAATACCGTTATCTAGCCTTTATAATATGGATTGCAGTGTCCATTGGATCCCTCCATGTAGCACATGCAAGCTTATGAGGTGTTGAAGCTGAGAATTTTTCTTTGCAGCCAACACCCAACATACAAGTGATTTGAAGGCACCTACTGTTCCTTACACATTTTACCACTGTTAGGCATGACAATGCATTCAAGAAAGGTACTAAAAGTAGGGTGTTGATGCAAAGTAGAATTTCCTCCAAGCAGCCTTGATACACTTTCATAGTATGCACCAACAATTTAGAATATAGTTTTCAGGCCTTTAAAGATGCATTTCCATAGTCTTTGGATCGATCCTCCGAAAGCTTTCTCAATGGTGGAATCACTTGTAGCATAACATTTCCTATTATCCTCACCAACACTATGTGATACTCCATCGATCCCTCTATGTTGCCTTCATTCATGGGACCCTTCATTGATCTTTTGTTTAATATTGCCAAACTTACACAAGCATCTAATGAGTTTAATCCACCTTGGGTGTGGCCCACTCAACTCCATGCGCAAATAATTCTTAAGAGGATTCCTCCATGCCCCATGCTTTAATAATTGTCAATACCTTGCTTCAAAGCTATGGCAGCAAGGCTTTTTTTGGGTGCTACACCACACAATATACTGTAGTTCGATAGCCTCCATCAATATTTTATTTGCATCTGACTCACTTTGTGTGCCTTTGACTGTTTCCTTCTACTTGCTGCAAGCCAATCATCCGTTGTATACACCATTTCATAGCTTACCCATTCCTAGAAAGTGAAAGAAATTAAGCATCTACAAAACTAAAACCCTCACACATGGATTAATAGGTTATCTTGTATTTCAATGGCATAAGCTCTCAAATATACAATAGATTTTTCATTTTGGTAAGCCTCCAATCTTTGGTCCATTTGAAGACAACTATTTATAAAAGAAGCCAAAGTTCATATTGTATACACCTAAAAATGGTCTGGAGAATCTAATTAATTAAATATGATTTATTTGATTAAATACCCTTAATTCCTCTACTATTAAAATAAATAGAAATATTTATTTATATAGTTCATCTTAAATTCTTCAATATTTGTTCTTTTATGTTCGTCTTAATTAAATGAACAAATTTTACTTTTTTTTATTTAATTATCATAATTAAATTCATCTACTTTTAAATAAATAGAAATATTTATTTAAGTATTTCACATTCTAAATCTTATATTCTTCAATTTTAATTAAATATGCAACTTCAGTAGTTTGTATTATTTAGTTATGACATCATTCAATCTTAAATAACTAAGCAAGGTTAAATAATTTTTTGATTAATTATCTTGTCCCTTCTATATTTATTTAATAAAAAAAATCCCATAGTTTGTTTTATTAAATTATTTATTCCCCTTTTTCTATTTTAAATAAATCAAAATATTTAAATAAAGGCATAAATCAAATTTCCTCTATTCACTCACTAATAAAATTAGATATTTTATATCTAATTAATTCAACTCACATTCATGGGAAGCTTTGGAGAAAAATTGGAGACAAATTTGAATCAATCTCTCAAATCTTCTTCCTTTGATCCTTCCTATCATCTTTCCTGGTGTTTTCATGGGGAGGAACCATTCCGAAAATCTTCTCAATCTTTTCAATCTCTCACCATTTAATCCTCGAGATTGAATCCAAACCTCTACTTTGCTGCCCCTATGCAAATCTGCTATTGTGAATCTATAAATACAACCTTTCAATACAAGAAATAGATCCCAATTTTGTGCAATCTTAATCTACCGGAAATAGAGCAATCAAGCAATCAAGCATCTTAGTATCATAGCAATCATAGCAATTTACAATCATAATCATGGCTGCATAGTAGTTTTACTGTAGATTTCATTTATTAGTTTTTCACGTCAAAATATATTATTGTAGCTTCTTTTTATCAATTAGAAATCATTGTGAATCATCACATCACTACATTTAGCATCATTCCATTCTCTAGATTGGAATTTCTAAAGTCAAAAGTGCTTACCAAATCTAAGATCCCTTTGTGATTTAATAAATCTTTGGAGATAGGAAACAATCAGACGCTTTCAAGTTTTCTATGGTTTAAAACTAGTTTATCTGTAGACTCTTGATATAATGTTTCATTAAGAAGTGTATTTACCTTTGTTACTTATTCACACTTACAAATTGGCACCCACCATGGGGCCTCTCACCCCATATATCACAAAAAAATTCTGAAAAGTGTCATATAGGATTCTGGTGTGTTCATTTTAGCATGATCGAGAGATTCTTCGGTGCTCCTGACGAAAACTATAATGCTTCTAAGGTCTGTTTTAGTGTTTCTGTATCCAAGGTAGCGCTTACACACTCTGTTTTAGCGCTTCTGAGGTCCATTTTTAGCACTTCTCTATCCAAAGTAGTGCTTACACACTTTGTTTTAGCGCTTTTGTATCCAAAGTAATGCTTATAGACTTTGTTTTAGCACTTCTGAGGTCTATTTTAGCAGTTCTGTGAAATAACACTTTTGTTGTTTGTTTTGGCACTTTGACAGTCAATCTTAAAATGGTCATATCTTGGTCATACAAAGATCTTTTTCTAAGATTTGTTTTTTGAAATGGGGTAAAATTTCAGAAGCTTTTCAATGGTGTAGGTATTTCTCACTTTTTGTAGAGTTAAAAGTTTCAATTTTACATTTAAAGTCAAATAAAATTGTAACTTGGTCTAAGTTTTAAGGTTTTTATGCTTAATCATTCATCTAACCCTTATATCTTCTTATTTCTTGATCTCATATAGCATTTTGAGCATTTATTGCAGGTTTTAAGAGGAAATTGGAGTATTGAAGTGAGAAAAAACCATTTGATATCCATTGTAATAGCTTTTTCAAACACTCATGGGAAAATAACCCATCATATGTTATTTTTCATTCATTAGGACCAACTAGCATTACTTTGGGCTTAAAATTAACCATCTACACAAGCTTTGTCAAAGTTGGTTAAAAAGAACATTAGAAACTCATTGGTTTTTGGATTTCGATTGAAATGAACCAATCTGAGGATAGTCACTTGGTTTAAAACTTATCAATCCTAGGGTAGCCATTTGGTTTAAAATTTATCAATCCTATGATAGAAATTGTAGACACCGAAAATTGGTATAGGCCTATGAGTACACATTCGACATAATTTTCTATAGTTTGTGGTCTTGATTAATTAATGTTTATTATTTAATTACCTTTTCTAACACATATTTCTTCTATTAATTAAATACCCCTTTTTTAATTAATTTATTAATTCATAAATAACCTTTTTTCAGCTTGATTAATTAAATAAATCATAATTATTTAATTATGTCACTAACTAATTAATTCTTTCCTTCTTAATTAAATATTTATTATTTAATTACCCCCTTTATCATAATTCTTCTTCTTAATTAAATATCTTTATTTAATTATTCATTTAACACCCTTTATCTATAATTAAATATTTATTATTTAATTATTCAATTTATTTCACCTTTACAACAGTCAAATTAAATAAATTATCTTTATTTATTTAATTAAATCCAATTCATTTTCGAATGTTGAATTAAATTAACATTTAATTCATATTAAATTATTTATGTCACATTATTCTATCACTCAAATGACTAATCATTCACTCACCTTCTGACTCGAGATCTATTTTTAGTTCTCTTGTTATTTCCGGATTCAACACCTGTTTATCTCTGCAAGAAGACTCACTGTCAAAACTAGTCGATTAACTAGTTCTAACTCTTGTTTACATTCAAATGCATTATTCTTCAAGTTCTAACTTTTTCTTTGACATACAAAGTCTATTTCTTCTATTTTCGAAGATTCTTAACTCAAGATTAAGATCTTGAACTCATGTTCTAACTCACGTTCTAACTTGGTCTTTATCCTGCAGTCTTTTCTGACTTATGTTCTAACTCACGCTCTATTTGAGATAGAACTCACATCACATGAAATTCATCAATCTCATCTGTCGATCTCTCTTTCAATCTGAGCCAATCGTTCGAAAACCCAAAATCTATAAAATGGCCTATCATTGTCATTATTCCTCCTTCCGAAATCACACACTTTTGAGAAGAAACTTATCTTTGATATTTTTCTTAGACATTCGACAAAGTTATGCTTGCATTCAAACATAAAAATATGAGAGAAAGAATACTGAAAAAGCAAAATGGAGAAGAACAATCAAGATAATTCGAAGGAGTGAACGCATATTTGGTGAGAGCTTTCCATTAATTTGTTTAGTTTATTATGTTTACTTATTCATTCTTTGTTGTTCGATTTAGATTAATATTATTTAGATTAGGATTAACATCCTTTATTCTAGTTGCAGATTATGTTATTTTGTAGATCTTTAATCTATGTTACATTTGGTGAACCCGACGTGAACACGCTTCAAAATTCACACATCTTTTCATCTTTCTAGTTTTCTGTTTTTCTTTTTTTTGCAATTTATTGTACGACACACCGCATCTATTTATAAAAACAATGCATCTATATCCATGAGCTGCATCTGCTAAAAAAAATGACACATCTGTCAGTACGCACCACATCCACGAAACTTTGAAATGCATCTGCCTGTCAACAATTCTTGAACCATATCTGCCTATCAACATAAAGCTACATCTATGACTCAAAATGTCACATTTGCTTGGTAATCAATTTTCAATTTTTTTAGTCATTTCCATACATTCATTTTTTAATCTTCGCTATTTGGGTTATTTTGATTTTCACTAATGTTCGGTTATAGTTGTTTTATGGTGGATTAACCTATTGTTTGCAGGATGAAGCATAGAAGACCATAAACACACAAACCATTATTTTCTGTAGGACAAAATTCAAAGACACCAAAAACACGAACTACTAATAAATTTGCATGTAGGACCTAATGCCTTTGTCTTTATTTATTTAGCAAGCTTTCTATTTGGTAGATAGATAACTGTCATTTGGAATAAAAAGAATCATTGTCTTCTTTGTGTGGTGTGTTGCACATATTTGTCACCCTTACGATTCAGTATATTGGAGTATCCTCTCCCCTTGCGCAGTCATGCGATCCTGGGTGTAAGAGAAACAATTACTGACTCTAGAAATTGGGCCTATCTTGGTGTGAAAAAGTATTCACCCCAATATGACTCAGAGCGGTAACACGCTAAAGCCAAGTGACTTCCACCCCGTATATAAAAACGGATTTCTAGAGAAAGCCCAGAAATCACACTCACTATTCTGACGAGATGGACAGAAATGGACTCTCGTCGAAGTTGGATAGTGCCCCATGAATGGAATGCCCTTATTAAACACCTTGTTGTAGATTTACCAAAATCCTACCTACTTGTTGGTGCAGCAGGGTCAGCCCTGTGAATCTATCTTACATTCTTATGGTTTATGTGTGGAGATGAGATGTATGCCATGGGAGTTTCATGGATACAGTAGCTTGGCTGCCCCATATAAGTGAGTGTCATGGAGGGGATCTAGTGGGGTCAAGCTACTAGTCATCTGCCATAAATATGTGTAGCTAGAGAAATCCAAGTAAGAACTCAACAAGTATTGTCCAAAATGCCTAGGTTGTAAATGTTTTCGAGTCTTAGCAGTTTTGTCACCACAAATTGAAAACACATTGATTGTTGTGTTTTTTTTTTTTTGTATTCGTCAAAAATCTTGATCAACAAATGAAGTAAGTAAAAAAAAAAAAGTCAGAAAAATTTCAACCAGTGTCAAAAATTGAGCTGCAACTGTCAGTTTTAACACCATATTTGTCTTACTAAGTCACATTTGTTAGGGGAAAAGCCAAATGTGTCTGTCAAAAATTTCATCATTCATAGTCTAGATATTACGAGCCGCAACTGTCACATTTTGAGTCACATGTGTGCATGCAAGCCACATCTGTCAAGTTTCAAGCTGCAAGTGTTTGTCAAAAAAATTAGGTTTTACATAGTCCATATTTAGAACCGCATGTGTATTGCAAAACCTCATTTTTCAAAAAAAAAACTGCTTCTGTCAGAAAAACTGCATGTGTATTGCAAAACCGCATCTATCAAAAATTCCAAATTCTGTCAGTGTCTGAAATGAGGTTTTCGTAAAAACACCACATGCACAATTGTAAACTGCATCTGTCAACATTTGAACTACAACTATTAGGTAAACCGCATTTGACTATCAACAAAAAAATTTGAAAACCACAAACTGAGTCTAAAACATCACTATCACTTTTGCTTTTGGTTCTTAAGATCAACCTTGGATAGAAATTGATATTTTTTTCTCAAAAACCTTGCATTATTAGATGTCAGATACATCTTAGTCATCCTAAGTTGCATGCATATAGATACTTCCTAGGAAATTGCGTACACATAATATATACTTTTCCTCATCATTGGATAAGTTAATGTCCCAATTTGTCACAATCATTGAACCTAGTCACTTTAGTCCCATTTAGTGGATCTTTTCAGCTCAACAGTCTAGTTTGGAAAATTCATCTTGTCAACTGTCCTTGTCCTACAATCAAGTTCCTTGGTCAAACATAAATCATTGCATGCATTTATTCCATAGGAGGTAGGTTATACCCATCTTAGACTCATTTATCATCATAGTCTATTCGAGATTTTTGCATATTTTCTGTCCTACCATATGTTGTCTTAGTATACGTCTTTTTAGAAATCACTTTAGCAACATCATTTATCATCAAAAAAATCCAAAAACATAGAAATAGGACAATCAGTTTTTAGACATAGTCTGCATTACTCCATTTTGAGCAGCTTTTCATGGTCAAAACAAGGTCTCAAAAGAAACAAAAAGCAATGACAGACCCCAACTAATTCATCAATCCATTCAAATATAAATCATCAAGAAGTGAAAGACCACACGAACCTTTGCTTGAAAAACACATCATTAGAGACACACATGGAAAAATTTACATTGAAGACATAGACGCAGCAGTACAAGATCCTAAATTTGCATCCTTTATGGATGAATGTTTGGCAAATGATCCCCAACAATATCTAGTAAAGTTGCTAGTAGAAGGTGCTAAACTACCAATAGGATTTGATATTCGTACTTTGCAAACACCATTGATTCATCCAACACAAACTGCCACGTCAAGTGTTTCTATTCCCCAAATTACCATAGTGATACCAACTAGTGTATCTACTCAAACATCATCAATTGTAAGCACAATCCATTTCAACGTAACACATGGTTTATAATTTACTATGGGAGCAACCTCCTCCAACCCCTTTGGCACCAACACTACTGGTAAGAGATCCAAAGTTGGCACGTGGATTCTTATACCACATCAAAACACGCAAACTGGAAATATTCCTTTACAAAATCAAACCATTCAGACAAGAAATATTCCTATACCAAATTAGACCATTCTGACAGGAAATGTCCCTATACCAAATCAAAATATTCTAACGGGATATATTCCCTTGTCAAATCACAACCCGTCACAAAACATGGCATATCAAAACACCTACATTGACCAAAACAACGCAAACAACATGTCCTTGACACAATTAGATGTCCTCCAAATCCAAATGCAAAATATTCAACAATAGATGGACAACATGTCTATGTAGGAAAACGAACTATCTCAGCGCAAGACCTATGTCCATGTCCATTTGACAAAGCGCTTTATATGACACCTTTCCCCCATGAATACATTATACCAATTTTACCTAATTATAATGGGAGAAAGAATTCTTTGGAACAAATTAGAGAATTCTCAATGACATGCATGGACATATCATATGACCCCACATACTTGATGAGACTATTTCCATGAACCCTTATTGGGATAGGACTGGAATGGTTTTCTAAATTACCATATGGTATATGATCTTGGGGTGAATTAGCCAAGAATTTTGTCGAACATTTTTCCTTTGACATAGAAAATTAAGTAAAAATAGAAACCTTGTGCCACACAACACAAGAAGACGATGAAAATTTTATCACCTTCTTCTAGAGATGGAGAAGTCTAGCTAGCAGATGTCTAGTTGAAATACCAAAAAAGAAAAATTTCACGATATTCTTAGAAAACATCAACCCAAAACTATGAAGTGACTTAAGGGTACATTGTTGTACCTCATTCCTAGACTTGGTACAAAAGGGAATCATCCTTGAAAAAGGCCTTATAGACAAAGGAAAAATCAAGGTACTAGGCAAAAATCCAGTTTTCCAACATCAAAATGCACCAAACTATAGAAAAAAATTCTGGTCTAGAAACAAAAATGTTACAAATGATGGCATTGTTGATTCTAAGAACATACATATGAGACCAGTTATCACACTTAGAGGTTACAAATCCAATCAAGACATTAAAAATAGTCCAGATCAAATAGCCAATTATGTCCAAAATTCATAGCAACAATGACCTCAAAGGAGATTTCCTACACATGAATTTACACCTTTAGGACAACCAATTGAGAAGATTTTCAAAGAATTGATTAAACATAATCTCATCAAACCTTTGGAACCAAGAGAGTATGATCCTGTATAGTTCAAACCTTCATGGTGGGAAGATAACTCTATTTGTCACTATCATCAAATGAAAGGACACAACCTACAGCAATGTCGCCAACTGAAGAATATTATACAAGACATTGTTGAAAACAGAACCATAGAGGTCAGTGGGAAGAAAAATACCAAGAACAGTGATCATAAGGTCTTCACGGACCCATTACATGACCACACGAAAGGAAAATCCTCCAGTTCAAGAACCAAGAATAATCCATTAGCCAATTATACCAATACCAAGTATGACTATGGTAAAGGAATGATCATAAATCATCTTTGAGCTGCGAATGAAAATGTCAATACCATCATCATTAAGAAGCATCCAGAATTTAATGTAAACACACATAGAACTAAGATTACTATTCCAAGTCCTTCTTCTGAGCCACCTACACAAACTTCCAAGTTTAAGTACAACCTTCTTAATCAATTAAGCAAAACCCTCGTGCAAATATCTATCTTGGAATTATTGACTTTATCACCTGAGCATCGAGTCATTCTTGACAAAGCTCTACAAAACTCAACTATTCCTATAGACTTAGATGTCAATCATTTCAAAGAGATGGTGGGATATTTGACCAACTCTCATCATGCCACATTTTTCCAACAAGATTACTCAACTAAAAATTTTGATCATAATGACCCCTTACATCTTGAAGTCTTAGTCCATCAGACCAAAGTCTGACGAGTCTTGGTAGATGAAGGAGCAGGTTTGAACCTGTTTACCCTAAAATTGGTTAAGGCATTAGGATTCTCAGAAGACTACGTAGACACCTCTAAGAGTATAGTTATCAAGGCTTACAATGATGAGGAAAGATCATCCAAAGGAGTTTTCACACTCCCTATCAGAATTGGCCCAACAATCATGAACACCAGCTTCCAAGTCTTGGATCTCACCCTTCCATACAACTTGTTGTTAGGTAGACCTTGGATACACACAATGAAATTTGTCCCTTCAACATATCACCAATGTCTTAAATTCCCTTATAATGCCATTGAGATCACGATTAATGGTGATCCAGATCCGTTTCAATATTGTATGAGCCTAAGGGAAATTCCACAATGACAAGTACCAGTTAACCAAGAAGCTTCATCATCCACTTTATCCCTATATGTTGACCCATCACATCTTACTAAGTCCATTTCATTCAAACCAGCATCATCCACTCCTAAGGTCGAGATCCAAGACAAGGGTTGTGGAGAATATTACATAAAGGCATCATACTATGTCAGTCAACTGGTTCCACCTAAGGCATATGGCTTACCCATGGATGATAGAAGATAGTCAGTAGTCACATTTCATGTTCCCCCTATAATGACATTGACCAAATGGGGAGAGTTAAGTGAAAAAATTATGGATCAAGATGATATTAAGTCTTGGTTGTATCAGGAAGACAATGCATACCCCTCCCCATCTATTCAAATAACTAAGGACCAATATGGAAAAGGTTTTAAGATAATTAAAACAAAGTCTATGAGGGGAACAATGGGTTAGGACTACCTCAAAATGGAAGGACAAAACCAATCACTATCTCACCACGACCGAAATACCTAGGGCTAGGATTTCAACTGCTTAGAATTGGGTTTCCTAGTACTTTGTCACCATTTCAAGAGGAAGTGAGTGCTTGCATAGACATCAAGATATTTGATGAACCACTTCCCTTAGTTTACGACAAACCTCTAATTTATGATGAATCCCCTAAATCAAGCGATTGTGAATGGGATTCCCTTTCCTCTACTAGTACCATGAACATAGATGCTCTATTTGGAGAATTGGACCTAAAGATAAAACCTATACCAAAACCATCTAGTCCTTGTCATAGGAAACACTTGTCCAAAGAAGAATGGAAAAATAACTATTATTGGGAAACCCTTGATCGTGCATCTTGAGCACTTGCAAAACCATCTTTTGATGACTCAGCCCTTACAATAGTCCCACAACAGAATATACCTATCTATAGGAAAAAGAACAAGAAGGAGTTAGTCCAAAAATTTTGTGACCATGTCAACCATTCTATACTCACCTTGTCAGCAGCTACCTTTAAAAACCTCAATGATGACATGCCCCTTATATATCTCAAACTTATTGACTGGGATCAATAAGGTACACCTATCATAGATACATTCAAGAACGACAAAGCAATTGTTGAGTTCATGGTACTTAGTGAAGGCATACCAAGAGGGGATCATAAAGAAGGTTTTACCATAGACTTGGATGATAAGCATATTTTGGGGAGTCTATTTACACCTCTAGTTGCAAAAATGAGAATAAAATGAAAAAAGATGATGAAAATAAAAATGCTGAGTCCCTAGGTGAAAACCGAAAGGTGCCTTTGGACAAAGAAATAGTCAAAATAAAGGATGTATCCGAGGGCAAAAACCTCTCAGAGGCACCCAAGGATAGAGGTTTAAATATTCTTCCCATTGAACAAGAAAAGTTGCCAATGCTAGTAGAGGAGTCTATTGAAGTCAACATAGGTAAAAAAGAGAATCCTCAGATGATATATTTTGTAGCTTCATTAATAGAGACAAAGAAACCTATGTTTAAGGACTTCTTCAAAAAGAGATAGATAAAATTTGCATGGTCGTATGCTTACATGCCTAGGTTGGATTTAGACCTAATATTGCACCATTTACCATTACAACCAGGTATTAAGCCAGTCAAACAAAAGTTAAGGAAAATGCATCCGCAAATTGCTCTATTGGTCAAGGAAAAACTTAAGAAACTCTTAGATGTAGGATTCATAAGGACGATAGACTATGCAGACTGGATATCAAATCTTGTACCAGTGACTAAACCAACTATGGGCATTCACATTTGCATAGACTTTAGAGAAATAAATAAGGCATGTCCTAAGGATGACTTCCTTTTGCTGAACATCGACATGATAGTAGATCTTATAGCAGGATACGAGATTCTATCCTTCATGGATGGTTTCTCTGGACATAACCAAATCAAAATAGTAGCTAAAGACCAACACAATACAACTTTCACATGTCCATAGGACACATACTGTTGGAACGTTATGCCTTTTGGCCTTAAGAATGCAGGAGCTACCTATCAATGAGAAATGACTACGATTTTCCATGACTTTGTACATACTCTCATGGAAGATTATGTAGATGACATTATAGCTAAATTAGAAACAAGGGAAGATCATTTGAAGGTTCTAGACAAAATATTCCAGAGGCTAGAGAATTATAACATCAGGGAAACTGTTAGGGTATATCATCTCTAGAAGAGGCATTGAAGTAGATCTAGAGAAGGTAAAAGCTATCATAGAAATGCTTCCTCCAGTCAACATTGGTCAACTAAGAACCCTACAGGGAAGATTATAGTCCATCAGGCATTTCATTGTACAACTGACAGATAAAATACACCCATTTCAACATTTACTCAAGAAAGGAGTACCATTTGTGTTGACACCTAAATGTTAGGATGCTTTCCAACAAATTAAGGACTATTTGCTAACTCCACCTGTCTTAATGCCACCTACAGATGGAAAATTGTTGATACTGTATATTTCAGCAACTAAATCAGCATTAGGGGCTCTTCTCACACAAAATGATGATCAAGGTCATGAAAGAGCGGTCTATTACATCAGTCATACCTTCCTGGGATATGAATTGAATTACAACAACATAGAATGTGCATGTCTTGTGGTAGTTTTTTCTACCCAAAAAATTTGACACTATATGCTCAATCACCAAACAATGTTGGTTGTAAAGATTGATCCCCTCAAATACCTCCCAAGTAAGGCAGCATTAATAGGTCGATTGGCTAAATGGGTGATGATACTTAGTGAGTATGACATCCAATATATCAAGAGGAAGGCTATAAAAGGGTGAGTAATTGCAGATCACTTAGTCGATGCACCTATGAAGGCAGACCATCCTTTAGTGGCAGATTTTTCAGATGAATTTCTCTTCAACATTGACATTAAAACTGAATGGAAAATATACTTTGATGGGTCACATATAAATCATGGTTTAGGATCCGGTATCCTATTTGTTACACCTCAAGGTGATAAAATTCCTAAATCATCCAAGATGGCTTTCCCTTGTACCAACAACATAACAGAGTATGAAGCTTTAGTGATAGGATTAAAAATGGCAGCTCAGTGGAAGATTAAGAGTTTACATGTTTTTGGTGATTCTCAACTAGTAATCCGACAAGTAAATGATGATTATGAGACTAAGGATGAGAAACTTTCCCCTTACAAGCGTATGGATGATAGTTTCAAGAAGTACTTCAATGAAATTATTTTTCAACAAATACCACATATTCACAATAGGGATGCAGATGCTATGGCAACCATGGGTTGCTTGTTGGATATTCTGAGTAACGCACCTAAGTTTGAGTTTCTGGTTGAACATTTGTTGGTCCCCACCTATGATGTCCCCGATACTAAGATGGTGTGTACCATTGTTGGTCATACGTCCCCTTGGTATAAAGACATATTTGACTATCTAATTGACCAAACCTTACCTCTAGACTTGTCAAATAACCAATGTTGAACCTTCATCCGTAAGTCAGCTACGTACACCATCATCGGAGAAACCCTCTACAAACGTACCTTAGATAATGCCCTAATGAGATGTCTCGATGTTGAGGAAGCACAAAAAATTATGAGCGGTGCACGAGGGCATATGCAGATCCCATTTGAGTGGTCCTACTTTAGCCCATAAGATTATGAGACTAGGTTATTATTGGCCTACAATGGAGAAAGACTCATATATCTTTGTAAATAAATGTAGACAATGTCAGATACATGGAGATTTGATAAGAGCTCCAGCACAAGAGCTTCATCCGATTACATCACCATGGCCCTTTTCCCAATGGGGACTTGACCTCATAGGTAAGATACACCCTCCATCATCCAACGGCCATAAATTCATCATAACTGCCACTGAATACTTCACCAAATGGAATGAAGCTATTCCCATGACTTACATCACTGACATGCAAATATCTAAGTTTATCCTAAACTATATCATTTTTCGATATGGTGTACCCCAGTCCATAATCATAAATAATGGCCGTCCATTCAAGAACCAAGAAGTATGCCATTTATGTGAAGAGTTCCATATCAAAAATCATTTCTCCACCCCATATTACCCACAAGGTAATGGACAAGCCGAGGCATCTAATAAAACCATTGTTAGAATCTTGAAGAAGAGTGTCAATGACACTGGTCATGATTGACACCTACAACTTAATCCTGCCTTATGGGCCTACCGCACAAGCATCTGTACTCCCACTGGCACCACTCCATATTCCCTAGTATTCGGATCCAAAGCTATCTTACTTGTTGAGGTTAAAATACCTTCCCTGAGGGTATCCTTGGAGGGTCACATTGATGATGAAGGATATCGTGTATCTAAGTTACAAGAGCTAGAACTACTCGATGAATGAAGACAAAAAGCACTAGACCATTTGCAAGCATATTCGAATTGTCTTCGTCATAGCTATAATAGGTAAGTTCATAATAGACACTTTGACATTGGTGACCTGGTTTTAATGGAGAATCCTAAGAATCAAGTTGAAGGAGAAAAACCAGGTAAGTTTGAACCTAACTCGTTAGGGCCTTATATTGTCACAAAAGCTTTTGGGTTAGGAGCATATCAACTCTCTACTCCCAAAGGAGAGCCACTTTTATCACCTATCAACAGTCTTCATCTAAAGAGGTTCTATGCTTAGCTTCTAAGAATCCGTGTCTTAATCTAGAAAATACAAAAAAATGGCAAAAAACAAAAAAATGGTTACTTTAATGAAAACTTGGCAAACAGGCATCTTTGTAACACCAAAAATATTGAGAAAATCAAAAAAGTAAAGAGAAATAAATCCGTTGAATAGTGAAAACCGCTTCAGTGGCACTATGGATAAGTACCATGGTGAAAACCTAGCAAATAGGTGCCATGTGTAGTCAATCTCACTCTTCCATCTACCATCATTCTAACCAAACATTTTCACCATCACTCATAATAAATGGTTGTCTTATCCATTTCTTGGAACGATTGACATCTAACATCCATTCCATCACATTCCTCACTCCATCTCACAAGTCTTATTCCCAACTGGGGGAAAATCCTTGTTCTTTTCCAGGAGGACCTTGTACATAGCATTGCACCATCAAAAATGTCCTAAAAAATTCCAAAAACATTAGAAAACTTCAAAAACAGAAAAAATCCAAAACATGTCACAAAAGACCAAAAACAGAGTCATGTCAGTCATTTTCAGTCAGTCATAGTTGAACTACATTACATTTGTGACTAGGACATAGGCCAGGCCATCAATCGATGTGCCCCCGAGGCATTAGGTCAATAAGTCTAGGTTTGTCATGTATCACACACATTTAAATCATGACTCTTTGTATATTCAAAGTCATTGGTCATGTCGAAATACAAGGTCTCTACGTGTACAATGTAGGCAAGGCTAATAAAATTGATGAGCTCTCGAGACCACACTAGGTTAGTCCAATAGGGTTCATTCAAAATCACTATCACACAAGTTGCATAGCATAGTTTAGGGTATCATCTCAAGTCATACACTATCCACCCACACATACCTTTTATTCAGTCAAGGAATCCAAAAACGTCATGCATCAATAAGGCAAAACATCTCAAACTATCATCAAGTCAATATCAAACACATTGTCAAAGCGATCAACCTATGTATTAAACAAGATATGTCTTTCTTGTCAACATACATCATCAAATTGTCATATTCTCATGTATCTTCTCACTTCAACGTCATCAGGCTCCAACGTCTTATACAACATGTGTGTTTCTGAAACCAGTCTTTTTCATGCCTTATACAGAAGTCACCAGGTGGAAACCATACTCAACATCTTATGCGGTATGTTTCATTCTCTCACATTACGCTATGTCAAACATAAAAAAATAAAACAATCCTATAAGATCAAGTTTTGGTGAATACTATTATTTGGCTTTATGAATTTACATCTTACTTTGTCTTATCTTTCTATCGATTTGTGAATTAAGTCCGGTTACTAGCTTTCTCAAGGATGTCTCAGGACTCCTTTTCTTTGATTGTTGTCTGTCAACTATATTTTTAAACATTTTTTTTTGAGTAATGTTACTAGTTTCCTCAAGGATTTCCTATTAAGGATTTAGAGGAGCAATGACATCTCATGACCCATCTTTTATTTTTGTGTTGTCTATGGTTTGTCTGGACAAAATGACTGGGGAAATTTTGTCCTTAGTATGAGTTAAGACACTCCTTGTCTATGACTATTTGTTCTTCATAGATGGATGACTTTGTACACTATGGTCTATCTCATATCATAGTGTGTACTATCCATTTGTGTCATATCCTGCCCAATGATGATAAACAAACTAGCATAGAATATTTGGCAAATATCGAAGTTTATATGTTTTTCTCAAAAAATCAACCATCATTATTTCTTATTAACATTCTGAATTCATTTCATGCTAATATTTATTTTCTTTGACATAATGATAAAATCTTGTGACACAATAAAAAAATTAGATCATCTCAATATGCATACATTCTATAAAAAATTCATATAGTTGCATTGTATTTCAAACATATCGATAGTAACATTAACATCTTCATTACATACATCCGAAATCATGACATAATAGGAATTTCATCATCATAGCATAAATAATAAAAACATTGCATGTACATATCACCATGACATATAAATAAACATCAAATAGAAAATTACATTCATTTTCATAAGTAAATTAAGACATCCATAACATCATAAAATGCATAAATCATAACATATAGAAACATTCATTTATAACACATGTACATACATCATCTAGGAAATATAATCATGTAGACATAATGCATCATCCATAAAATAGAACTAAATATCATATAGAAGCTGCCAAAATCATATATATATATATATATATATCTCAAAATAATGTGTCATAGTACAATATCAGAGTGTATCCATAAATAAAATACAAGCTCGCAGGTTCTCTAATCAAAATTTAATGTCTACATATGTAACCATATCATCCTGTCCCACTACCACTACTATCACATGGTGAAGGTGGTGGGAAAAGCCTCAAAGGTTCTCTCTGTGAGGTGGAAGGCCTCTCATAGGGACCTACCCTCAGTGGTCCTACCACACCCTCTGTACTTTGTGTCCTAGTGTGACTCCTGCCCTGTGATCTCTGAATTCGCACCTTTGAGAAGCTAGGAGCTCATCTCTCTGCTCGCACCACTGCCTCATATAAACCCCAATAATAGGTAGCTCTCTCAACTGATCTAACTAACTCCCATACCATGTCATCAAATGAAGACCCGCTACGAAGGCATCTGACCTTTGTGAACTACTACTGTATCTCCTATCTCTAAGCTATGGCATGATCCCTCTCCATGAGTGCACTGTCTCTCTCTGAATGTGCACTGTCTCTCTCTGCATAGGAATTGCCTCTCTCTATCCTCACAACATCAAAATCTGTTGTCATCAGTCCGAGTCTCTCCTCCAAAGCCTCCCTATCACCATCCCTAGGAGCATCATCCTCCCGTCTCCCCTCCATAATATGATCCCTGAGCTCTCTCTCCTACTCCTCCATTGGTGCCTCCTCCTCAACATCATCCTTCCCATATCCTGCCATAATACTTAGAGGGTCTATATCCATATCCATATCTATATCCTCTCCTCCAATATCCACCTCTACACACTCCTCTACAACTGCCTCCTTAGCAGCATGCTTATCCCCAGCTTGTACATCAGCTCCACCTCTAATGTCCAACATCAGTACATCCTCTACCACTGCCTCTCAGATAGGTGAAATTCCACCTACCTAACCCCCTCTCTGTCCTCTCTATCCTCACCTACCACCTCTGCCATCATCACCTCTCCCTCCAACTCTACCAACTCTGGCACCTCCACCTCTTTGTCATCCTCTTTGTCATGTGCCTCATCTCTCAATGGGTGTCACCTAATCCGGATCTATGTAAGGAATAGGCTGATGCTCTACCCACCATGCGTCATACACAACTATCATCCTTGGGTCTGTTGCTCCATCTCTCCATCCCCATTTTACTGGCTGTAAAGCCTGTATCTCTGCCTTTGCAATAGCAACTAGAATCATGGGCCCCTCATATGGAACCTCTCTAGATGAACAAGCAAAATCTTCTCTACTCCGAGGCTCATCCTAGACCTCGTCGAACTATCTCAAAACTCTGTCTGGCAAGTTTCGCTCAATGATGTGCACACTCAAAATAGTCCTCCCAATAAGGTACTGTGTCTGTCTGTAGAACACCAAATGTTTTTCCTCATCCGACCACTCCTCACAATCCATGTATGGTCTCCACATGAACTAATCCTGAATTTCCAGTGCATGTCTCCAAAATATAGTGTCTCCCACATGCATCTGAGTGATGTGTCCCGTATACCAGAACACATACGAAAATCTCTCCCGTCGCTCTATAGTAACCAGAGGATGAAACACAACTATCCTCTCCCAAACCCACACCATCAACAAAGTGGTCCCACAACTCAGTGACTATGCATCTCTGTATGAAATATCATGTAAATGGAAATATAACATCCCTAATAGACATGGACCCCAAGCATACATAGTCTCTCTCTCTAGCATACCAACCAACATTGCACCCCATCCAACCGAAAAACCGTAACCTCGTCGATCTGGTAGAACTATCCCCTATCAGTGTAAACAATATGCAGTCAATCATGTTGTATCTATCTGCTAACACTAGCCATTTGATCTCATAATGCTTAATGTCGAGCCTACTGATATCATCCACCTAATTAAATCTCGCTAACTCAGTCAATCCGCGCTAGGTACCGTACATCACTCACTCTCCTCTGATTGACAGTCTCAATATCCTATACAAATCCTCCAATGTGATAGTCATCTACCCAGTCAGTAAATGAAATGATGATGTATCAAAGTGCCATCACTCGCACAACGCCATAAACATCCCCCTGTTCGCTTGAATAGTGGGCATCAATAGACAGTGACACAAACCAAGTCTCCATAGAAGCCGTATCTCTACACTAGTCAAATGATCTCTCAGATTGAATGTGTTAGGATGTGTCTCCCACTTCTATATAGGATCTAATACAACTTGCATTTAAACCATGATGTCAAAAAATTTCAAATTTTTCTTAGAAAAAAAATTTCAGAAAATTTTACCAGCCAAATGCGGATCACTTTCACAGATGCGGTGCATTTTAACAAATGTGTTGCATAATGCCTCATTTGTGTTGCATATTTCCCACACCCATTTCTACCTACTACAAATGTGGTGAAATAAACCAAATGCGGTGCATTTTCTACAAACTATCTACCTACTACATATGCGTTTCACTAATGCACATGCGGTTCACTACCCCACATGTGTCTAATCCTAATGAAAACACATTGCATATATACATATGCAGTGAATTATATTTAAAATGCGTTTATTCCCTAAAATTCCTAACCTAGCCTAGACATGTTTTAGCACATTCATCGTTTTGCAGTCAAATGCAGTGAATACGATGGCATATGCGTCGTTCCTAAAGGACCGCATATGCTAAATAATTTTTAAAGACCTAGAAATGCATGCAAAAAAAAATTTCAAGGGTTTTTTTCTTGGGTACATACCGGTGGTCTTGTGTCAGTTGGCTACTTGAAGGTCTGGATTCGATATCCTTAATGTGCAGCATAGGGAATGGGTGCCATTTTTGTCAGCTAGTTAGAGCAAATCTCCTGTTTTCCAAACTCCTCTGGGTACAAATGAATTAGATTTCAACCTAATTCCTATTTATATCTAGGGTTTGGGTTGCACTTCATCTACCCTAGTCTATTGGCCGCTTAACCTTTCAACTTCAAATGATCCATACACGTCCATATCACATCCAATTTCAATTCCGTCAACTCCATAGCATTTCTGACCATTAAATTGACTTATCGAGAACATTTCTTGATTTTTTTGAATTTTTTCAAAAATTGTCAATTTTCCTGAGGTGGCATACCTTAACCTATTTCATGCTGGGGCATATTCGGGGCATATTTTTCTCTGACACAACACCGTAACAATATTGTATCAAAGACAGGCAAACTATAGACACTACAAATTGGTCTAGGCCTGCGAGTACAAATTCAACATAATTTTCTATAGTCTATGGTCTTGATTAAGTAATGTTTATTATTTAATTACCTTTTGTAACACATATTTCTTCTATTAATTAAATACCCCTTTTTAATTAATTCATTAATTCATAAAGATTATTCAACTTGATTAATTAAATAAATCATAATTATTTAATTATGTCGCTAACTAATTAATTCTTTCCTTCTTAATTAAATATTTATTATTTAATTACCCCCTTTATCATACTTCTTCTTCTTAATTAAATATCTTTATTTAATTATTCATTTAACCCCCTTTTTCTATAATTAAATATTTATTATTTAGTTATTCAATTTATTCCACCTTTTCAATAGTCAAATTAAATAAATTATCTTTATTTATTTACTTAAATTCAATTCATTTTCGAATGTTGAATTAAATTAACATTTAATTCATATTTAATTATTTATGTCACATTCATCTATCATTCAGTTAACTAATCATTCACTCACCTTCTAACTCAAGATCTATTTTTAGTTCTCCTGTTATCTTCGGATTGAACACCTGTTTATGTCTGTGAGAAGACTCATGGTCACAACTAGTTGATTAACTAGTTCTAACTCATGTTTTCATTTGAATGCATTGTTCTTCAAGTTCTAACTTTTTCTTTGACATACAAAGTCTATTTCTTCTATTTTCAAAGATTCTTAACTCAAGATTAAAATCTTGGAGTCATGTTCTAACTCAAGTTATAACTTGGTATTTATCCTGTAGTCTTTTCTGACTCATGTTCTAACTCATGTTCTATCTGAGATAGAACTCACATCGCATGAAATTCATCAATATCCTTTGTCAATCTCTCTTTCAATTTGAGCCGATCGTTCGAAAACCCAAAATCTATAAAATGGCATGTCATTATCATTATTCCTCCTCGCGAAATCATATAGTTTTGAGAAGAAACTTATTTTTGATATTTTGATTAGACATTCGACAAAGTTATGCTTGCATTCAAACACATAAATCTTAGGGGAATAATACTGAAAAGGAAAAACGGAGAAAAACAATCAAGATAATTCAAAGGAGTGAACACATATTCGGTGAGAGCTTTCCATTAATTAATTTATTTTATTATGTTTACTTATTTGTTTTGTGTTTTTTGATTTAGATGAATATTATTTAGATTAGGATGAACATCGTTTATTCTAGTTGCAGATTATCTTATTTCATAGATCTTTAATCTATGTTACAAAAATCACACATTTTTCTATATTAGTTAAAAACAACACCATGACTTTTGTGAAGAAAAATCTTCACATAGAATAAAAAATGTCTTTTGGGTTTAAAAGTTGAATATTGATTATTGTGCTTATATGGTGATAGGCCTATGCTCTCCCCTTAATTGGGTGATCAAAATGCCAGAATCATCCTTTGATTTCATGAAATTCATGCTTTATTAAATCCTTTAGAAGGCTTGTCGTAGTGGGAAAATGTACTCACCCTACGGGAATGACCTAAGTGGGAATGCCTAAAGCCAAGGATTCCAACCCACTATAATCAAAAGTGAGTTATTGATGAAAGTCCAACTTGATGGAAGTGTGCAAGATAACCATCCCCAAAATATTTGTTCTAAATATTGGGAGGTCTCTTGATGGAGTTTATCATTTTTCGCTCCGAACGAAATTCCTATCTACGAACCATAGTGTAGAATCTACCTGAGTCAGTAACTAGACATTGTAATACTCGCAGTGCAAGGGGAGGGAAGAATCTACCCCCAAGAAACTCACCATATAATTTCCAATGACCGTTTGCTCAAGGGATCAAGAAATCTAACCTTGAGTATGCGCCTGGAAATGAAAAAAACACAGGTGCCCTCTAGGGGGTGACATAGCCGTGTGATTCAGTGCAATTTTAAGATGTGGACTATTGAGTATAATGATGACCTTTTTGACCTTAAGAGTGAGTATGTCTAAAGTGTTATTTTGTTAAAAAAACTAGTGGAAATCAAGGAGGATCATGTTTGATTCTTGAATATACACTTATTGTTTAGACTCTAGGTCTTAAAGAAAACAACTGTTTTACAAATGCTTGTTTTTTTTTCAAAATATTAAGTCAAATAAGATCATCCTATAAAACACAGAAAATATAACGCTATTAGAAACCCCTGTCAGACAGTTAACATAAAAATTTAGATTTTTATCATAACATAAGCTTTCCTAAATCAAAAAAGAGTCTTAAAATTGCATAAACTGGACCTTATGATTGATTTTTGTCAAATCAAACCAAGATCTACCATCCAAAATTGTCTCAATCAAACACATTTGATTAGTAAGTTAAGTTTCAAGATCAGTCATCCTAAATCAAAGAAACTAAACCGTATAATCAAACTTATCAACTTAGTCTAATCAATAGAATCTATCATTCTATTTGACTTGAGTTAATATCCTTGAAACTATACCAAACTAAGATCAAAAGTTTATTCAAAATAATCATGTTTGTATGTCCATTTTAACAAGGTCACAAAGACTAAAAATCCAAAGAACAAGAAACTGAAACTCAAACCACCATGGCCGAAATAGATAAGGATCAATTGAATGCTTTAGCTCATCAAATGAAAAACCTTCAACAAAAAAATTGGGATATGCAAAGGGAAACCATAGGGAGATGTTTTCTGCTAGACATTTATTATTCCTCCAACAAAAATATTGACCTAACACCCTCTCCACCAACAACTACATCATCCAAGTTCAATATCTTTGAATTTTTGAAAAAATCAAATAAGAAGCCCAAATCTCAATCCTCAAACACAAATGATATTGAGAAATCCTATCATGTCATTCATTTATCCCCATCCACCATAAGCCAAAATAAACCTCAAGATTATTTCACTCAAATTAACAATTCCATCCAATCATCCTCTTCTATCATATCTTCGACATCAAATGATTCATGTCGATCTCTCAATCCAAAGAATGCTAGCATAGACTCCCCTCCACATCAAGATCAAAATATTCTTTCCACTCCATCCAATGATATCAAAATTCCACAAATTATTCCAATATTTGATCAAGATCCCATTTCTCAAGAATCTTATGATGATCCCCTCCTTTCACTTTTCATCCAAAATATTTCCCTTCCATCTCAAGAGACAAGTATCCTTCCAGGTTCTTCTTCCACATCATCTAATCAATCCATACCATCTCATGATTCTATTGCATCACAAGAGCATGATAGTTCTTCCATAATATCTAATGATTTCTTACCAACTGATGATCAAGACATTCTTTCTACAGAATCTCATGATTCCCTTCCTCATCAAGATCAAGATATGCTTCCATTCAAGGATACCCTTTCATCCAATGAAGATGTTTACCCTTCTCATGATCAAGATATTCCTTTCATACCACTTCATAATTATTTTTGAAGTAAAGATCAAAACACCCCATCATCCCTATGTCAAGAGCCTATCACACCTATAAATTGGGATCCTCCACCTTTATCCATTCTGGTTTACTTCCAACACCTATTCTCTCATCCATATCATATCCTCCCCAAAATGGACGCACATCTTATTTCACAAACAATACATATCCCATTGGTAAAAAAATGTGTCAAAGTATGAATTACAAAGGAAAAGGATTAGGCCTTCATGAACAAGGTATCCTAGAACCCCTTTCTATTCAAAGAAATTCATATCACCATGGCCTTGGTTATAGACCTAAGTGTCCTAGTTCATCAAGCCTACCATATATCTTAGGTCCCCATCATAATCCACCAAACATACCATCTATCCTAGGTCTTCATCCTAGTCCATCAAACCTTCCCTCTATCCTCGTTCCATATCCTATTTCTCAAGAACAAGAAAGGCACACATCCTTGATGCCCTTTCAAAATTATACCCACATTAACTCATCCATAATACCTCCATATCATTCATCTCAATCCACCCCTCCCATTTCTCTTGGAAGCAATTTGGATGCATCAAAAGCTTCTATATCAAAATCCACATGTATCAAAGGATCAACATGTCTCCTCGAAGAGACATGGAAAACTAAAAGAAAAATTGATCCAAAAGCAAAAGAAAATTTTGAAAGGCCACAAAGGCCCATCAAAGCAAAAAGGAAATTTTCAAAGAACACAAAGGTCCATAAATCAAAATGAAAAATTTCAAAGGCCACAAAGGCCCACAAAGAAAAAATCAAAGTCAAAAGTCATTTGGATTCCTAAAAGTCTCATAGAAACAATAAAATCTAAATTGGAATCCAAATTTTCTAATCCAAAAGATTCCTCTTGTTTTCCATCTAATAACCTATCACCTTCCAAATCCATTTTTCCTCCATTAATCCACCACCCTTCAAGGTGTGTGTTAATGCTGATATTTCCATCCTTTCCATCTATCCATCAATAGGCCTTCCAACCTCCTATCCATTATCCAAAATTAATCCCCAATCATTCTCCTTTAATCCAAAACTTTGCATAAGTTCTTAGATTCTTCAATCATATAATTAATTTGCGAGCATTTAGGATTCTAATTTCCATTTTCCATGGTTTATTAGAGGGATATTTGGTTGTGAAACTTGATGCTTAAGTCCTTCCTCCATTTCCCTATCATCCATATCCTATCTTCCATATTCCTCTTTCACTCTACACTTAGGGACAAGTTTCGTCCATCTTATCATTCATGGTCATTATCCTTGCTATGCTCATTCCTTACATTTCCACCTTTGATCTTGACAAGGATAAGGATCTTTTTGAACATCATATATCTTATCATATACGCTTTATCCATATCTTCCATACCATGTCCTTCATCCTATCCATATTCCATCATTCTTACTAAATACATCCTTTCTTCCTTTCCTTGGTCTTGATAAGGAATAGGGGCAAAATACTTGGGCCTTGTGTCTTTATCTTATTTAGTTGATATTGATCATCCCATTCATTATTTTTATCCTTGATTTCTTCCATTTCATATCTCCTTCCTTATCAAAATCCATGTCCCTATTGTTGTGCAATTTTCACACACATGCCCCAACAGAGGTGGGGACCCTCTTTTTCTTCTACATCTTTGTACCTTGGATTTCTCAATTTTTAGTTTTCTCTTCTTGGAGGTTATTTTGGGATTAAGTCCGGGTTTGGTTTGATAGGGGTGGTATTTTGAAGCATTTTGGGACCTTGGATTTTAGAAATGGGGATTTTTCAAGTGAATTTTCAATGTGATGTGTAAATATTTTTGCACCAATGGATAGAGGATGAAAAATTAGGCCGAGTTGCTTTTTGAACTTTTCAAAAATTCCTTCAGGAAAAAAGTTATGGTGTTTCAAAGTTTTTCTCTGGATTTCTGGTCAAATCCGGGATTTTCCACCCCATCTAGATTTTTCTGGATTTTTTGGTCAAATCTGAGATTTTCCACCCTGTATGGATTTTTTGTCAAATCCGAGATTTTTCACCCCATCCAGATTTTTTTAGATTTCTGATCAAATCTGGGATTTTCCACCCTATCTAGATGTTTCTGGATTTTTTGTCAAATCTGGGATTATCCAACTTGTCCGGATATTCTCAGATTTCTCGTGATTTCTGCAATTTTTCCTTTTAAGCGGTGTTCAAACAAAAACCACCTAAGCCTTGGCAGTTTTCTTTTCCTTTGCGGTTGCACCTTAGTTTTGTATGCTCACTGTCCTCGAAGCTCACCACGTGGCTGCCTCTCGAAGTTTTTGCTTTGACTTCACTTCGCTTTTCGGCAAGCTTCATTTGCATGTGGTGTGGCTCGCGCTGGCTGCTTTTCCGAGTTGGGCCCACCTCATTCCTTTCTTTTGCTCGAAGCTCTCCATGTGGATCTCTCTCGTGGCTTTCTGCTGGGCATTCTTGCTGCTTTCTGTCGAGCTCCGTCTGGGTGACACTTGGCATTTCTGTTCCTGCGCCGGTTACCTTGGAAATGCTGATGGATCTTTTGTGCTTCCTACTACTGCATGTCCTCTCCTATTGCTACATGGTTTTTCATTTCATGTCATGGCATCACTGGCGTATTGTTGATTGATGGATGTTTACTTTGGTGGCTTGAGATAATCTGGGCTGAGGATCGTCGCGTGTGGTCTGCTCTTCCATGATGCATTTTCAAGCGGTGGGATGGCCAATATATGGGGCCTGGTTTTCTTTTATTAGGGGGTTGATTAAGTTTATTAAAAAACTCCCAAGCACTAGGAAGTAAGCCTCGTGTAATAGTTGCTTCTAATTCAAAGACTTCGGACTGTGCCAAATAAATTCGGCCTTTCTATTTTCAAGCGTTTGTTGGAACTATTGACCTGTGTTGTTATCTTCATTTTGTATGAATGCCTGTTTTTCAATTTTTGTAACCTCTTATAGCTGGAATGGATACAAATCATGTTTGTACTACTTTTCTGTGTTAATACAAAGTTATGCTTGATTACATTATACAAATTAGAGGGTATTTTTGCATGACAAGTGCTTTTGAGAAAATTATCTTAAATAACAACAATTTAGTGATTCGGGCCTTTGCATTATGCACTATGCTATGATAAAGTTGTCTAAAGATTTGGCGCATCGCATGTAGTGTAAATTTTACATTTCTCACAATCTCCCTTACCTTTTACTTCACCCATTAAGCGAAGAGTCAGCTTTGATAAAATACCGGAGGTTATTTAGCTAGTGCAAAATGTCCCCCAATAGTTAAATTTCCCATAAGGCTGCTGTTACATGCAAAATATTGCATCAACAGTTCTTTTTCTGGCATGCCCGGTGGGACCACGAACTAGCACATTCGCCTAATATTTAGAAGTGTCTATGAGCCATCGGCCTGTAACCAGGTTGCAAACTTTGAGAGTCCTTGGCCAGCTTGTACCTCCTTTAGTTTCTATACACCCGAGAGGTCACTGAGGCATCCCTTCACCTCCTCCGTCTCCTCCTTCTCTGACATCGCCTAATCCACCCACACCTATGCCTGCTAGAAATTACGTAGCCTGGGACTCCGACAGTCCATTGGTAGCACTTGTGCCTCCTGCAGTATGGGCCCCCATCCCTGTTTCAGCTCTAAAGGCTATCCCTAAATATCCTGGGGATGAATCAAAAACACCCACAAAGCACCTGCAAGATGTAGTAGATGTATGTCTGGTATATGGCGTATCAAACGAGAATGTAGCCCTTAGATTGTTGGCCACCTCATTCCGAGGAAAGGTGCTGAACTAGTACTGGACCATTGAAGTAGGCACTATAACGACTTGGGACTAGCTTGGAACCCCTTTTTATGAACATTTCTCCAATGCTAGCGATAGATCGTTGCTATACCATCAATTGGCCAACATAAAGCGTGCTCTTCATGAAGCTCTTCCCAATTTCAATGCAAGGTTCCATTCGACCTGGTAGAGAGTGCCTATTGGTAGCCGACCACCTCCGGATCTGGCTTTTATGTTCTACCTGAAGTCGATAAATGCTGATAGCTCCATGATGTTATAGGCTTTGGGCGGAGAAACTCTTCTTGACACTTACGCTCTAGTTGTTGCTGCAGAAAATAATTTGATCACCGCAGGAAAGTTGGCACCGAGACCCATCATGCCATTGTTCCCTGAGTGCAATGCTCCAGAAGCCGAAGTTCCTTCTACTAGTGTATCTGCGGCTCCCCCCCAATCTATGTACGTCTATCCCGGAAGTGTTCCAAGCATGACCCTGATGATAGCTCCTGTAGTAGCTCCGGTGCCGAACCCCATGGCTGCTAAGATGAACAAAATGAGAGAACAGATGCGGGCTATGACTAATGAATTGACTACTTTGAAGAAGCAACAATACAACTATCAAAAGTTGACATACCAAAATTACCAAGGCAGAAAACCTCCATACCAATCAAACCAATGGCAGGATAGGTCATGAGGGAATACTTCGGCTCAATCAAGTAACTAGGTGGTTCCGGTGACCCTACCCATGCAGAGTGTTCATCCTAGTTCGAATAAGGAGCTGGTGGTGGGACAAAACAATTTAGCCGAAGATGCTAACTCATGGTATTTTCCTTGCAATGACACACACATGCCACAAAACTGTCCGCGGGGAAATTTGCAAAAACAAATCGTAGATCAACATAGCCAAGGTTGCACATCCATTTCTGGCAACTCACCATATGCTTCTCAACAGATGGACAATGCAGTCCTCACCACACAAATGTAGGGGATGTCTATCCAGCAAGAGTCCGAGATTTTCCCAGACCAGGCCCTCTTTTCGTGGATGGAAGGAAAAGACTCAGCGTTTCCGAATGACATCCCTATTGATAAAGTACCCCAAGTGCAATCTGATTATAATACGTGTTCTAAGCGTAGATTTACCAGAGAGTTTACAAAATTACCTACCAAGGTTACGTCACAACCAATGCCCAGCCCAACGACAGGCCTATTGCCAACCCCACCATAGTCAGAGATGGTTCTTAGCCCTCTGAATCTGCTTCCTCCCAAGACAAAGGCTCCGCTGGTCACTTCTACTGTTACCAAACTGCCGGATATATTGACTGTGAAACTTGTAACGGCAGCTAGACCTAAAGAGCAAGTAATCGCAACTCACCAACCAAAAGTGCAATTCAACATGGTGGAACAACTGAAAAAGTCATCAGCCAACGCTTCTCTGTGGGACATTTTGGCCATTCTGTAGTAGAAGGTATTGCTACAAAAGGCGCTGTTAGTTGAAGAAGATTCTAAGGTTTTTGCTCTACCCAATAGAGAGGATCCATCTAGGTCCGACCTGGATAAAGTGCTAGCAATTCAACCAGAGGAGAAGCTCGAGTCTGAAAGGGAAAGTAAGCCTAAACCTAGACCTTTTTTTCTAACACTAATTATTGGTGACAAGTTGTTGCATAACTGTATGATCGACTCTGGTGCTAGCACCACTGTCATGCTAAAGCAAGTAGCTAATGCTTTGGATCTAAAATATGAGCCTTTGAATAAAGGAGTCATGGAGCTTGATGGAACTAAGGTGGATGCTATTGGAATAATTAAGGGATTACCTATGACTTTGTTTGCCTGCCCTAGTATCACTATAAGTCAAGATACCATACTCATCGATATCCCTCCCCTATTCCAAATCTGTTTGTCCTGAGAGTTCACTGCACATGTAAGAGGATATCTGGCTTTAGATTGGTCCCACTTGATTCTAAGGACCAAGAATGGGGCCAAGATGAAACTGCTATCGAAGACTTTACATCATGAGCACGTTGTTGATGAGGCTTTGCTAAATTTTGAAGAAGCAACACACACTTCCTTTTGGGAATTACCACTCAACTGGCTTCAGAACCTATGTTATTCATGAAGAAGGGAAGATCATGCCTAAAGTTACTAAAGAACTCGAGGGTGAAGAATCTCTGGAAATATGGACATTATATTTTGATGGAGCCAGATGTAAAGTAGGAGCTAGAGCTGGGATTTGTTTGGTATCTCCATCCGACAAAAAGATGTTGAGGTCTTACCATTTCTAGTTTGCCTGTTCAAACAATCAAGTCGAATATGAGGGTCTCATCCACGGTTTAAGCTTTGCGGAGCAAATGGGCACAAAGCAAATAAGTGTCTTCAAAGATTCTGAGATGGTGGTTAACCAAATCCATAGAACTTCGGCCACAAAGAATATCCGCATGTGATCTTATCAACATAGGGTCTCGGATCTGATAGACAACTTTGAAACATTCAATATTCGGGCTATTTCGAGGGAAATGAACTCCAAAGTTGATAGGATGGCAACTATTGGGGCTCAATTCGAACCCGCCATCGAGTTATTTAAAAATAAACATGCAGTGAAAGTAATTATAAGACCCGCCGTCCTAGATAACAATTAGGATTGGCAGGTATTTGATAGCGATGCTCATATTGCATCAATCCTCTAGTCATCTGGAGAATTTTTCGATCAGCTGCAACCGAAGATCGTCGAAGCTTACGGAGATCAAATCATCTAGTTGAAATCCAACAAGCTCTCGAGGGGGCTAGTCACTTTAGAAAGCCTGTTCGATTTCGATGATGCAACAAGAGATAAAAAGGAAACTCATGGCGGACAAAGGTGATTATACCGATTTGCATATCAGGGAAGATAGGAAGCTCAAGGTTGGGAAAGAAGTGTCACAAAAGAATAAAGACAGACTAAAACACTTCTGCGAAGAATACCCAAGAGTGGTAGCTTGGTCATATGATGATCTTAAAGGATATGATCCCAGAATCATCGAGCATACTATTGAACTGACAGAGGAAGCAAAGCCAGTTTGTCAAAAGCAGAGACCTGTGAACCCAAAAATAGAATCTCTAATGTCACAGGAGCTGAACAAGTTGATCGCATCCCAGATAGTATTTTCGATCAAACACAACACTTGGGTGTCCAACCTAGTGCCAGTCCGGAAGAAAAATGGAGATATATGCCTGTGCGTAGACTTTCAAGACCTAAATAGAGCATCTTTAAAGGATCATTACCACCTACCTTCAATGGAGGTAATTATTCAGACTGTAGCCGGCTCTGAAATGTTTTCAATGCTGGATGGTTTTTCAGGCTATAACCAGATTCAGGTAAAAGAAGAAGACCAATATAAAATAGCATTCACCACAAAGTGGGGAATGTATGCTTATGCTAAAATGCCTTTCGGGCTCTCAAACGTCAGAGCCACGTTTTAGCGAGCTATGGACATTGCTTTTAAAGATTTGATCCACAAGATTATACTCATCTATCTAGATGACTTAACAATATTCTCAAAATCTACTGATGATCATTTTGATCATTTGGAGCTTGTTTTCCAGAAATGCCAGGAGTTCGAAGTCTCTATGAATCCGAAGAAGTGCGTGTTCGGAGTTCCCCAAGGGAAACTATTAGGATATTTCATCTTTAAGGAGGGAATTTCTATTGATCCAGAAAGGGTCGATGCAATCCGGGAACTTCCGTTGGCTATCAACAAAAAGGGTGTGCAGTCTTTTCTGGGAAAGGTTAATTTTATTAACCGATTTATTGCAGATTTCGTAGGCATTGTTCGTCTAATTACTTTAATGCTTAAGAAGGAGCAATTTTTCAAATGGACGACAGAAGATAGAATAGCTTTCAAACTTGTAAAAGAGGCTATTTCTTCCGCCCTTGTGTTGGTTAACCCGGACCTGTCGAAGCATTTTATTATGTATGTTTTTGGTGGTGGAAATAGTATCGCCATAGTGCTTATGCAGAAGGATGATAAAGATGCAAGGGAGTCTCCTGTTGCTTTTTATTCCTGGACTTTGAAGGACTATGAAGTGAAGTATAACTTTGTAGAGAAACAGGCCTTCGCCATTGTTAAAGGGCTTAAGAAGTTCTGGCATTTGATATCATATAATAAGGTGATTATTTGCATTCTGCATTCTAGTGTGTGAGAATATATCATGGAAGGAGAAATCACCGAGAAAAGAGCCAATTGGATCACCAAGATCCTAGAATACGACATTGAAGTCAAACCTGTCAAGATCGTTAAGGGAAAAGGACTGTGTGAGTATATCATCGAAAATAGTGAAACAAAGATAGAGTTTGAAGCCTCGGAACCTGTGTTAATAAATGAAGAGAGTTCTCAGAACAACTGGCTTGACGACAGGATAAATTTCATGCAGATTGGAAGGTATCCAATTGATCTCCCAACTTTTAAAAGGCGCTTCTATCACCTACAAAATAGTAATTTTGTTCTTTTGGAGGGTGTCCTCTTTAAGAAAAATTTTAACGGCATCCTGCTGAGATGTGTCAATGAGGAGCAGGCTTGGAAAATATTAGATCAATATCATAACAGCCCTGTCAGAGGACATTTTTCTGCAACAACCACAGTGATTAAGATTATGTGTGCCAGTTATTTTTTGCCTACACTTTTTAATGATGTTTTTTCATTGATTAAGTCTTGCAAGGAATGTCAATTCTATGTTGGAAAGAGACAAAACACTGCTATGCCTTTAAGGCCTATAGTAGTAGAAGAACCTTTTGCTCAATGGGGTTTAGATTTGATTGGGATGATCAACCTTGTCTCTTCAGCTGGGCATAAATGGATATTAACAGCAACTGATTATTTTACCAGGTGGGTAGAGGCAGTGCCACTAAAAAATGCTACAGAGATGGAGATTGTTAATTTCCTCGAAGAATTGGTGGCCAAATTTGGCCCGCCTAAAACAATTATCTTTGACAATGCTAAAGCTTTTATCGGCTCAAAGATGAGTCATTTCGCTCTAAAGTATGGAGTGTTCCTAAAGACTTCCTCTAACTACTATCCCCATGGAAATGGTCCAGTGGAGTCTACTGACAAAAACCTCCTTAGGTTGATCAAAAGGATCGGCTCATAACACCAAAAATAGTGGCATAGGAACCTCCAGACAACGCTGTGGGCAGACATAATCACGCCCAGGAAAATATTGAAGACATCTCCTTACGAGATGGTGTATGGAAAGGAAGCATTGTTGCCTATTTCCACAGAGATTCCCGCCCTACAATTGCTCAAGTCTCTAGAAATTGAACAAAACGGAGAGATGGAGGTGCAATTTTTCAAGTTGTTCGAGGTGCAGGAAAAAAGAGAACATGCCCTGGAAGCAATGAATAGCCGCCAGTAGGTGGTAAAGAAATGGTTCGACAAGAAGGCTTCAGACCAAGGGCTACAATACGGAGACCTAGTGCTTAAATTTAATGAGCATGGAGCAAAACCCGGACAACATAGCAAATTCGACAGTCTTTGGGAAGGGCCATTCAAGATTTACTAGTGTAAACAGTTCAACTCTTTCGTGTTAGAAGATATGGAAGGCAACGCCTTGAGTATTCCAATCAATGGAATACATCTTAAAAAGTTCTATTAATCCTGATTATGGGTTAATTTTGTACATTTGTATATATGTAATTACTCTTCCCTGCTTTAAATTTTGATCTTAAGTGCAAGAGATGAGAAAAACACAACAATAATGCAAAAATTTGAAAGAAATTTGTAAGTAGGCTGCACATTCAAGAAAGATATATTTTATATATTTATAGTAGCCAAAGATTTACAATATATCTGAGGCCGAGGGCCTAGTATTAATATTTACATAAGTCCGCTACATCTGGAGCTAGGAGGCTAGAGAAGCAAAATTTGTAACCATCTTTGTCTTCAGGATATTAGTGGGAAGGATCGACAATCATAGCAGTAGGCAGCTCGGGCTCAGAGAACACCATTCTCTCAAAGTCTTCGTACCACTAAAAACTAGAAAATGGCTCAAGACAGTGTATGCGCATCAGGAAATGGTAGCCTATGCGAGCTCTGGCATGATGCTCTTCATGATTCTCCAGCTCAAAGCCGAACAAAAAGGGTCTGGTTGGAACAATTCCTCCATGTAGCTTCTGCACGCGAATGTTTTGAACCGAGGGAATCCCACAACCCAGTTGGGCTACACGCATAATCTGTTCTAGACCTCCGAGGTAGCACGCAGGGAAGACCAACTTCGTTAGTTTTATAATCTTATGCTTGGAGACGCTGATGTCCAGCAGCAAGGTGACAAAGTGGGAGCAGATGCTGGTGTTCACCCGATATTGCTCTTCATAATGCACACAGTCCTTCCCAAGGATCCATTTGATGGCTTTCACATATAACAGGTTTTTCGCACCTGTCATTCGCTTTAGGCGTCTGCAGGTAATCTTGCCAAGAAAGGTAGCCTGGGTCTTTCTGTAAGTGAGCCCACTGGTGTTTCCATGACTTCTGCTTTTCTAGCTAAGGATTAAAAATACTATCTAGCAAGAGTTGCTAAACTGAAAGGCTAGTCAATGTTGTGATTTCCAATATTGCACAAGGGGCTGATTTATAGACTGGCTAAGTTTTGCTTGCCGAAAAAATCATGATTAACAACTATACCAAGTGGGTTGCTTCACCTTGGTTTTTGGCGTCACAACTTGTGAGGTGACGGCAAGGTGCAGGATTAGCTTGCAACTTTCTTCGCTAAGCTGCCACATCATTTTGCAGATTGGCGAGTTGCCAGTAACATGAAGCATCGCCGTCTCATCCAAATTGGATGAAATTATAGAGAGAAGCTTTGTTCGGCAATGTGCCCTATACAAGCATTCATTTCAATCAATACAGATAGCCTGCAAGGAAATGCTCACAGGGTTGCCTGGATTTGTTTTTCAAGACAGGAATCTGCTTCCATCACATGCAAAAGATTGTCAATTAATGTTTGGGCAGTTTGGCTGGTTGGTGATCTTTTCACATGAGCAAATCTGATAATGCATAATAGCAACTTGGCGTAAACGGCTAGCACATACCTTTTTCGATCACCATTCTTGAGAAAACAGAAAAGGCAAGTTATGGCATGCAAGGAAACATATTTATTGCAGAAACTACCAAAGAATTAAGCAATTAAAGCATTCGCAAGAAGAGAGGTTTTTTTTTTTAGAAAAGCTAGGTCATTTGCCAAAGGTTTGCATAGAGACCCTTGTGAACACAAAAATGGCCGAAATTGCAGAAAACCCTATGTAGACTTCAGCTCAAGTAAGTCTAAGTGAGCAGATGAGGAATGCACCCCGCGTACAGCTCTACGATGGAGAGTCTTATGCTACTCCAAGTATACCTACAAATCCTTGCTAGCCTTTCACTCACCCAGTGAACCAAAAGTTATTGAGCGCGGTTCCTCACAAAGACCAGGTAGTGGTTTTGGAGGATTGGGACAATGTCTTTGACCCTGAGTTGTCTAGCAATCCTAAGAGCCTTTGGGAAGCTGCATGAGAAAGAATGAAGCATACAACGGACCAATTTCCTAAATGACTATGGTACTGTGGGCTTGCACAGTACATGGTCCCCTTGGTGCACCCTTGCCCAGATATTGTAGTAGCATGCATAACACTATTCGACCCAAACATAGGGGTTATCAGCGGGAAAGATTTCTGGGTAGTCATTAGCCTCGTGGCTATTCAGGATATGATGTGCGTCCCATTTCCTTTAAGTAAGGAAGTTGACGATTTTAACCTGGAGAGAATGCAACAAAAGTGGGGAGAGCTCCAATCTGGGCCACAGTTTTATCGCTCTGAACTTCAACATCCGAGTAGTTCGGCATTGCCCAAATTTCCTTTCGGTTTGAAAGCTCTGAAAGGTGTGGCACAATCTGTTGCTTCTATGCTGGCGATGGTGTGCAGGTTGGACTCAGACAAAGAGGTTCACTAGTTCCAAATGTCCCTCTGTTTTATGCTAAAGAAGAATCGCGAGAACCTGCTTTTTGATTTTGCAAAGATTATTAGCAATGGCATTTGGCTGCAACTAAAAGAATTTGGGGTCGGCTCCAGGTTCAGGTATTCGTATTTTCTGGCCTACTTAATTTTGCACCAAAATCCAGATTACTTTTCAATGTCTATGCTCTTGTATGTTTTTGATGAGAGTGGCTCAAGGAAGCCGGTTTCGACATGGACCCCCGTCATATCAAAAATCTTCGATTATTATGCGTTCTCGGATGCGTTCATGGCACCGGCTATAAGGGATTTGGGTAAGGCTGATGTAAATATGACTGAACACATATCACCCCGCCAAAGGTCCTGGCTTGGGAAGTTAATTCCACCTTGTAACTGGTTTTTTGGCACAGATTTCACCATGCTTTGCATGCCATTTTGCATCCGAGAACCTTTCTGGCTTCCTCGTTTCCTCTCCGATAGAGTGCTAGCCTTGGAGGTAATGAGACAGTTATGTACCCTTGATGATGATTATTGGGGAGGAAAGCACTTAACCTCCCATTTGCTGTTGCCAATCATGTTTGGTTCAGTGTCGCTAGTTAAGAAGAGGACCTCATAGATCGATACCTCAGTAATTCTACTTTCAAAGTTGGGTCACCTCGGGCTGGTACAAATAGATGATCCCTGGAATTACAATCCTGAAAATAATTTGTTGGAAATCGGCATCAATATCTCGCATTCAACTCGGCCATTCTGGGACCTCCGGAGGCATCCCCAAGAGGGAAACATAAGTAGATATGTAGGCCTCGAATATTTTCCTATAGTGGATGGTCAACCACCTTGGCTAAATTTTTATCACATTATGGGGAGGGTCAACCCAAAGCTCATGATTAGCCCCCCTTTGGTCACCCAATTAAAGAAGCAGCATTGGACACCCGAGAAGATGCAAGCTTTCTAGATATACTGGCAATTTATACAACGAAGTCGCCCTCGATGAGAAGTTTGATGACATTTGGGAAAATGAACATCTGGATGTTGAGTATTCTCTAAACCATTCAACATTAGTGCAACAATCAAGAAGAGAGGAAGCTATTGTGGAATCTGGAGAAGAAGTAACTCAGAATCCCCCCACTATCGCCGAGAATCCAGTACTTGAAAAGAATACTGGTAAACAACTTATGTAGGAGGAAGAGTCATGCATACTAGCATCCATGCTTGTTGCCTCCTCTAAATCAAAATGAAAGCCAAGGACCACCAGTGGTAAGAGACGGGTCATTCTCGACCTCGATGATTTCTCAGAGGAGAAGCAACAATGTATCGAAGAGGCTAGTGCGGAGGAAGAGTAGCCAGCGAAAGAAGCAGTCGAGGCATCTACAGCTCCGCCAGAACATCAAGTAAACTTTCCTCCCTCTTCTCTCTCCTCTATGTATTTGGTCTCACCACAGTCTGCCCCTACTACCTCATCTGTGCCAGTCATCTCCGCTTCTAGTTTTGCCGGTCATTCTAGTCTTGCTCCTCCTGTTTTCTCTCCTACGTCCTCAACTTTCCATACTTTACCCGGAGCGCAATTTGGTGTTAGCACCAGGCTCATAGGCCAAAAATTTTTATTCCCAAGGCCCAGCCCTATGGTTGGTGCATCCCCAGTTTTTCCTTACATCGTCACTTCATTTTCACCCCCTACGATGGCCAATTCATCTCGCCATTCTCCTTGGCTATTATAATGCGACCCAGCAAGACCTCCGATGCATCAGCTACACTATCTTTCCTACTAGCTATCTCTCAGGAGTATCCTTTTGCTGGTGGACTGGGTATCCCAGCCCAAGAATATTTCTCGCAGGTCGATGCAAATAAAAGTGCCCATGCCAAACGGATTAAGAAGCGAAGAGCGAAGGACGCAACCAAGCAGGCGAAGCCCCACTTGCAAACCATTTTCAATGAAAGCCAGAATTCCTTGATGTTTGCGAAGATCACTCCTAATGTGATCAAGGCAGTAAGTGAGATGCAGCCCAATGACTATTCTATGAATGCTATCAGGTTAGACTTGCAGCTGGCTCACCCGCAAGATAAAGTTGAGCTGATGGAGGAGACTCAAAAAATAGTGACTACTGATTTTCTCAAGCTCAGCCGGCAGGAGAAGAAAAAGGATGATCAGATTGTGGAGCTAAAAAGGAAGGTCCACATCAGGGTAAACAAATTCAAAGCCTAGGAGAATGAAATAGGTCGACTGAAGAAGGAGAGTAGTACCTTCAAAGATAAAATCAAAGAGTTGCAAAATTTGGGTGAGGAGGTCATTCTGGCTCTTGAGAAACAAGTTGAGCTACTCCGAGCAAATGAAGAGAAGCTCCAAGTAGAAGAAAAAGAACTTCAAGCTAAGTGTAACCTACTAATAGAGGGCATGAGAGAGCTCCAATAGAACACCACTACTGAGATTGCTGAAGTGAGTACCAACTTGGAGTTGGAGGTCCAAAGGACTAAGTGTGCCGAATTGGCCCTGGCGGAAAAGGAAAAAGAGGTTTTTACCCTAAAGGAGCAGATGTCCACACTGGATAAAAGTTTGGTAAAGGTAGTGGCAGGTTTAAGTGGCAAAGAGGCAGAATTGGCTGCCTTAAGAACCCAACCCCTTGTGCCTCAGATGAGCTCCTTGGAAATTGTCAAAAGGCTACACACATCATACTGGGATAAGGTGAAGGCTTTGTGCGTTACCCTGCAACCCACCTTAAAGTCTATGGCACAAGCGGCTAGCCTTTGTGGAATAGTGAGTGAATCAATACAATAGGTTCAGAAGTCAACTTCTGACAAGGTTCCCAAGGCTAGAATATTATTGGGTAAGTTGTATACCACTTCAGATGAAGCATTGAGTAGCATGGGCATCAACGATCGAACAACAGTAGCTTTGGGCGCAAGTAGCCTCATCTCCATGCACGAGGCCGTTCAATAAGTAGCAGGTTGTAGAGCTCAGTTAAGCCAGGTTACCAACAACATGCAGGTGAAGGTTTCCCATTTGATTTAGAGAGGTCTCCCTTCGCCTTTCATTGTAGACCAAGTAGTAGTGAGTGTGGAGCATATTGTTGAAATGATCAAAGTGAAGAAGCAGGATCTTTCTGTCTTCCATACTTTTGATCAATTTCCGACTGCTGAGGAGATCGAGGGGATCGTGCATCAACTGGCATAGCTTTTCTTCCAATTGGAATTGGAAACTAAAGTATCAGGCGGATTGCCTTTCAAGGCAATTATTGATCTTAGACTGGCTCACGAGCATCTGCGAGCCCTCTCTACACCAACAGACGAGGTATGAACCAATCTGCAGGCTGCCCTCTTGAGGTTGTGAGCATTGTGTTGCTGAGCCAAAGGTTTCTGGGGTTCTCCTTTCCATGAGCGAAAAGCCCCTATGAGTCGCCAAATTGTTCAAACAAAAACCGCCTAAGCCTTGGCAGTTTTCTTTTCCTTTACGGTTGCGCCTTAGTTTTGTGTGCTCACTGTCCTCGGAGCTCGCCACATGGTTGCCTCACTTTGCTTTGCTTTTTGGCAAGCTTTGTCTACATGCTGTGTGGCTCACGCTAGCTGCTTTTCCAAGTCGGGCCCGCCTCATTCGTTTCTTTTGCTCGGAGCTCTCCACGTGGATCTCTCTCACGGCTTTCTGTTGGGTGTTCTTGCTGCTTTCTGTCGAGATCCATCTGGGTGACACGTGGCATTTCTATTTCTGCACCGGTTACCTTAGAAATGCCAATGGATCTTTTATGCTTCCTGCTGCTGCGTGTCCTCTCCTGTTGCTACATGGTTTTCCATTTCGTGTCATGGCCTCGCTGGTGTATTGTTGATCGATGGATGTTTACTGTGGCAGCTTGAGATAATCTGGGCTGAGGATTGTCGCGCGTGGTCTGCTCTTCCATGATGCATTTTCAAGCGGTGGAATGGCCAATATATGGGGCTTGGTTTTCTTTTATTAGGGGGTTGATTAATTTTATTAAAAAATTCCCAAGCACTAGGAAGTAAGCCTTGTGTAATAGTTTCTTCTAATTCAAAGACTTCAGACTGTGCCAAATAAATTCGGCCTTTCTGTTTTCAAGCGTTTGTTGGAACTATTGACCTATGCTGTTTATCTTCATTTTGTATGAATGCCTATTCTTTAGTTTTTGTAACCTCTTATAGCTGGAATGAATAAAGATCATGTTTCTACTACTCTTCTGTGTTAATACAAAGTTATGCTTGATTACATTATACAAATTACAGGGTATTTTTGCATGGCAAGTGCTTTTGAGAAAATTATCTTAAATAATAGCAATTTAGTGATTCGAGCCTTTGCATTATGCACTGTGCTCTGATAAAGTTGTCTAAAGATTTGGCACATCGCGTGTAGTGTAAATTTTATATTTCTCGCAATCTCCCTTACCTTTTACTTCACCCATTAAGTGAAGAGCCGACTTTGATAAAATCCTGGAGGTTATTTAGCTAGCGCAAAATGTCCCCCAATAGTTAACTTTCTCATAAGGCTGTTGTTTCATGCAAAATATTGCGTCAACAGGCAGATTTTTCCAGATTCCTTGTCATTTTTCGGGATTTTCCCTTCTTGGTGGATTTTTCCGAACTTCCTATCACAATTTTCCTGAACTCCAAAATTTATTAATAGGGTTAAATTTCCAAAATTTTATGATGGAGTTGAAATATCCAAGGGTTTATTTATGCTTAATTTTAATATTTTGTGGTTGGCTTTTCACATGTGAGCTATTAATGATTATATGTTTTTTTTAGGATTAAATAAATATAAAAAGGAGGACTTCAATATGGATTTATTCCAAGAGGAAAATCTGGAAAATATTTAAAATGCACCTACATAAAAATTTGTGCCATAGCCTCTTGACAACTAGAAGATATGTTTCAAACATGGAGTGACGTGTGATGCTATTTTTACTCTCCAATCATAATTTTTTATTAAAATCGAGGTGGCAAATTGTTGATTTCTTATGGCTCATGGATGTAACTTCTTTATGCTATTGGATGATGATGTACCACATTTTTTAAACCCTAATGTAAATTCTTAGGGTTTCTTGAGGATTAATTGCATTCACTTGATTGAATTTAATCCTGGCCCTTGATTTAAAAATGTAATATCTATAAAAGGCCGTGCCTTCTCATTTGTAAAAAGGTTACAGAAAGGTTAGAGAATAGTTGATCAGAAGCTGAAAAGCTAGAATTGGCTAAGTTAGAAGTTAGATTCTGCAAGTTAGTAGTTGTAGGAGAGGAGAGAGACTAGAAATTGTTATGTAATGCTGGAGAAGATAATGTAAATGGGTTGTTGATTTGGCAAACATTGTGTTATGTTTCAAAAAGTTTATGGTTTCTTGTTCTTGATTCTCAGTGTTAGATGTTAATTTTCAGTTCTTTCATGATAATGGTGAAATGTTAATGATGTTGATCGATCTTTGGTCCATAATTTTAGCAATTTGTTGATTCTAAGTTGCTATGTAATGTTAGTCTGGGGCTTATTTTGTGCTAAGTTCAACTATGGATGTTTTTTTACATGGCACCATTTATTAGGTATGTGGATGAATGTTTATAGTCTGAAAATCTTTAGTTTCCTCAAAAGATTGCACCATTTTTGTAGAGTTGTGGGCTTGTCCTTGATTAAGCATAAATTGGTTTTATTAGAGATTTGTCCATTTGCAACATTCATCATTGTTGTGATTGATTTTAGGAGTAATTTTAATCTTATATCTCTCTTAAACTCTTATCTTTTTCTATTTATTTTATTATATGGGTTAGTTTTGGGTTTTGAATTATCAACATATTGTCGAAGCTGATAAATCTGAGTTCAGTGTTTTCTTATAGTAAGGCCCCTTTGTGATTACCAAAATTTTCATATTTATCACTGAGTTGTTTTGTTGCATTGTCAAAACCTGACATTACAAACCTTGGGGTTATATCTTTTCCCATAGAGATTTACCTTTCAAGAGAGATAGGATATCATATTCTGTCTAAGTTGTTGCTATGCAGAAAACACCATCAAAAGATCGGTGCTAGAAGGAGGGCCTGAACACGTAAGCTGGATCGATTTATGTCTATCATTTATCTTGAGAGGTTCAGAAGAAGAACCAGATCTACTCGAGGAGAGGAATAATTTCAAGAGCTACAAGCCTCTACTAGGTCAAGAAGGGCTAGGACAAGGGGATAATCATCATCCACTCAACCACTTCCATCACCCCCATCATCCTCATCCTGATCTGATTATGAAGGAATTCCTCTTCCATAGCCTCAACCAGTCATAAATCAACCATTACCATCCCCACCTCCACTAATGGATTTCCTTGCCAATAACCCGTCCCCTCTATTTTTCAACAACTACAATGCTATGCCAAAGAACCCTGAGCATTTTTTCTCTAGGCTTCACATAAATGATACCAAAAGGACTGCTGAAGAGCACATTAGGATTTTTAAAATTACCCTCAAGGATAGGGGAATTAATCATGAGGATGTTTCCTACAAAATTTTCTATTATTCTCTAGGAGATGAGCAATTCTATTGGTATAACCATCTTCTTGTTGGGTCTATCACTGCTTGGCTTTAGTTGGAGACTACATTTTTACAGAGATTTGGGGTCCCAATCAGTTCTAGTGGGCTTTATCTATAGTTTACTAGAGTAAAGAGGGAGGCAAATGAACCAATAGGGGCTTTCAATAGTAGGTTCAATAGGGCTTATGCTAGGCTGCAACCCCCTTATGTTGTGGATGATGCCTCTGTCAGGAAGATTTATTATGAGGCTTTGGATAGTTTAACATCTACCTTTGTGAAGTGGAGATAAAACCCTCCTTTCAGCCTTCTTGAAGCTTATGATGTGGCTGTTAAAGTGAGCATAGATTTGAGAAAACACTTATCTAGACCCCTGGCATTAGCTGGTCAAATAGTTATGTTGGGTTCAACTCCTCAACTGCCTTTGGTTTCACACCCAAGTCAACCCTTGAATCAAGCTCCACCCTTGCTAAATTACTATCTGAATGTGAATCAGTTTGCATTCTCTCACCAACAAGATAATATACCCAGTTACTTGCAGAGTTTTGAGACATTTAACCAATCCTCTAACCATGGGTTCCATTTTGTTTATATGAAGAATTCAGTTGGTGTTGTTCCTCCACCAGATAATGCAAATAAGGGGAGGCTGGATGAACCCATGGAGCTAGTAAAGAAGTTGGCCACCGAAGTCACCTACCTAAGGAACCAAAACAACCAACCTTAGGTCATCCAAAGGGAAAATCAATTCAATTATGATCAAGATCAGGGGTAGAATCTTGATAGGGGGCAATATTTTAAAGATCAACCTTCAGGGCCAACATTTGATAAAAGACAGCTAGCACGTCAAAATAAGACTTGGGCTATAAGGCCTAACAATAAAGGAGTCCTAACATCTTTGGAGCATCTAAAAAATTAAGTAAAGCCCCTAGCTAGTGTATATCTAGCAGAAGCAACTCTATCTGGATGGTGTAGGCTTCATAACACCAATCAACACTCTGAATTGGATTGTTAAGAATTTTAGACTGCTGCATCTATTTTCCAACAGGAGACCTAACATACCAACATAAACCTGAGTGGACAAGAGATAGTACCATCTAGTCCTTATGACATCAATCTTGGTGGTGGATCATGCACCATTTCAAAGGGGTGAAGAGAATGGACCAGAAGAAGAAAAAGACAAAAGTGTTGAAATGAAGTATGCATACAATGAAGAATCTATAGTTTGCTCTTTTGAAAGTGATGAGGAGGATGGCAATGGTCCACTAGAGGTGAAACATTAGGTCTAGTTTATAGATCATACAAAGGATGTGCATCAAACTACGAAGAATGAGTCTCCAATAGAATAATTTCAACAAGATGTTGAGGAGTGCCAGTAGAAAAGTCAACTAGCATTGGATCCGAGAAGGGCATTAGTAGTAGACGTTGGGGTAGCCCTAGAGGAGGTTGAAATTTCAATTGAGAAGTCTCAACAAATTATCGATGAGTGTCCCATGAAGCAAATTGAAGGAGTTGATGTTCCTGATAAAGGGGCTGATGTTCCTGAGGGTTACAGTTACAAGTCTGAACTTGTGCCAACAAGAGAATTTAGGGAGTCTTCTTATTCATCTAATTATGTTCTTTCTCTATCTGTTGGTGGGATAAATATTGGAAATTCACATATTTTATGCATTAATGATGGGATAGCTAATGTGGTTCATTTTGATGCACAGGAAAAATTGAATGATGCTGAAAACAATAATATTATAGTCAAAATTGAGTACATGGTTGTAGGTGAAAATTTTCTTGAGGATTAGTCTATCATGCCTCCTGATGAACATCCTGCTAAGAAACTTGCCATGCATGACAAAATTATGCCATTTCATCACTAATTCCTCATGAAGATACTCAAACAGGTGAAAAGTTCCATGATGTTAATTCTGAATTTTTTCAATCTAATTTTCACCCTAAATTGCTCATTGATAACTCTGATTTTGTTGTGCATGTTTCAAATGCAAGATGGATACTAAATCATCAATTGAGACCTCCTGAACTCATGGATGTTAACTTTACACAATTGGAGGACAATAAATTTAACATTCAGTCTGAACAAGCATAACACCAAGTTTTTTCTATCCTTGCTGAAACTTTTGAAGTTTATCATTTTGATTATGGAGGTTTAGGGAAGACAACATGCATATGGATTTATCATGGTTTCAATGAGTTAACTCAATTGTTGATTATTCCTATTGAGAATGTTGAGTTTGAATGTTGCATTGTTGAGGTTTATTTTGCTGAATATAAGGATGAATTTTCATTCTTGAGGACTCTTACTATGACCTTACTACTTGTCCATGTGCTAAAAAGAAAAATAGGTGTGGGTCTCAAATCACCTTGTTTGATCATCAGTCATTTTGAGTCCCTTTGTACATAATGTTGATTTGAATAAATGCAGCTTTCCTTGTTGTTCTTTTGCTTTAAGTTTATTTTTTGGGTTTTCTTTAGGATAGATGGCTTTAGTTTAGATTGTTTTGCTTTGACTTTGGTTGGATTTTGTGCTACTTTGGGTTTCGATTTGGTTGTTTTCTTTGCTTCTTTAGCTTGGTTTCCCCTGTTTTTTGTTGGGAGTGTCTTATTTGCACAACAACAATTATTTTATCTGGGACTGTTTTTGGTATTCCTTTTACAAACTCTAATCATCCTTCTAGGATATGTTGGTGGAAATCTTCTATTCAGTGTCATTTGTGCTAAATATTGAAAGTGGACAAGCCATTCCATTGAATTAGTTCTCGAATGTGCTCAAATCTTACATTTTACACACATCTTAAGAATCCCGAGGTTGCCATAGGATCTTTGTGAGGTCTTGTTAAGTGAAAAATCTTATATTTCTACTTCAGTTCCATTGTGATTCTTAGCCCTGAGTGTGAGCTTCATTGCTTATAGGTTGAAATGAAAGAATGAAAAGAAATATCAAAAAAAGAAAAGAAAGAAAAATATTGAATATCAAAAGAAAGTGAGTTCAACATTTTAGGAGAATCTGAATATCTCTACCAAGGCTATGAACACCTGGCTAGCAGTAGAGCTATGTTCAGGAGAATCACAACGATAACCTCATTGGGGCTATGGATGCTTGACTGGCAATGAGGCTCTATCCAGGTTACTTTTGAAGTTAAAATCCTTATGTAGCTTAACATGACTGAACTTGGTTTCTTGCAATAGCTTAAGGAGGGAAATTTATACACTTGCATGCACTTGGATTTCCAGCACAGGAAAGGCTAGCTCATCCATTCATTTTGAGGCTTTAGTTTATTGGTTGACTTGGTGTGAGGATCAAAACCAGAGATTCTGGGTTCTTGATTCCAATTTGTCATCGAAATGCTCTGAAGCATTTTCCTAGCGGAGTCGCCATTTGTTGTGCACTTTTCACACACATGCCCCAATAGAGGCGGGGACCCTCTTTTTCTTCTACATATTTGTACCTTGGATTTATCAATTTTTAGTTTTCTTTTCTTGGAGGTTATTTTGGGATTAAGTCCAAATTTGGTTTGATAGGGGTGGTATTTTGAAGCATTTTGGGGCCTTGGATTTTAGAAATTGGGATTTTTCAAATGAATTTTCAATGTGATGTGTAAATATTTTTGCACCAATGGATAGAGGATGAAAAATTAGGCCAAGTTGCTTTTTGAACTTCTCAAAAATTTCTTCAGGAAAATAAGTTATGGGGTTTTAAAGTTTTTCTTTGGATTTCTGGTCCAATCTGGGATTTTCCACCCCGTCCGGATTTTTTCGGATTTTTTGGTCAAATCCGGGATTTTCCACCCCATCCAAACTTTTCTAGATTTTTTGTCAAATCCAAGATTTTTCACCCCATCTGGATTTTTCTGGATTTTTTGTCAAATCCGGGATTTTTCACCCCGTCCGGATTTTTTTGGATTTTTTTGTCAAATTCGGGATTATCCACCCTATCTAGATTTTTCCAGATTTCTTGTGATTTCCAGGATTTTTCCTTTTAGGGGGATTTTTCTAGATTCCTTGTCATTTTTTCGGGATTTTCCCTTCTTTGCAGATTTTTTTGAACTTTTTGTCAAGCTTTTCTTGAACTCCGAAATTTATTAATAGGGTTAAATTTCCAAAATTTTATGATGGATTTGAAATTTCCAAGGGTTTATTTATGCTTCATTTTAATATTTTGTGGTTGGATTTTCACATGTGAGCTATTAATGATTATATCTATTTTCAGGATTAAATAAATAAATAAATGAGGACTTGCATATGGATTTGTGCTAAGAGGAAAATCTAGAAAATATTTAAAATGCACCTACATAAGAATCTATGCCATAGCCTATCTACCACTAGAAGATATGTTTCAAACATAGAGTGATGTATGATATTGTTTTTACTCTCCAATCATATGTTTTTATTAAAATCGAGGTGGCAGATTATTGATTTCTTATTGCTCCTGGATGTAACTGCTTTATGCTATTGGATGATGATGTGCCACATTTTAAAAACCCTAATGTAAATTCTTAGGGTTTCTTGAGGATTAATTGTATCCATTAAATTGAATTTAATCCTGGCCCTTGATCTTAAAAAGTAATATCTATAAAAGGTTGTGCCTTCTCATTTGTAAAAAGGTTAGAGAAAGGTTAGAGAATAGTTGATCAGAGGCTGAAAAGCCAAAATTGGCTAAGTTAAAAGTTAGATTATGCAAGTCAGTAGTTGTAGGAGAGGAGAGAGACTGGAAATTGTTATGTAATGCTGAAGAAGATAATGCAAACGGGTTGTTGATTTGGCAAACATTGTGTTATGTTTCAAAAGTTTTATGGTTTCTTGTTTTTGATTCTTAGTGTTAGATGTTTGTTTTCAGTTCTTTCATGATAATGGTGAAATGTTAATGATGTTGATTGATCTCTGGTCCATAGTTTTAGCAATTTTCTAATTGTAAGTTGTTATGTAAAGTTAGTCTCGGCCTTATTTTGTGCTAAATTCAACTATGGATGCTTGTTTACATGGCACCATTTACTGGGTATGTGGATGAATGTTCATAGCTGAAAATCTTTAGTTTCCTCAAAAGATTGCACCATTTTTGCAGAGTTGTGGGCTTGTCCTTGATTAAGCAGAAATTGGTTTTATTGGAGATTTGTCCATTTGCAACATTCATCATTGTTGTGATTTATTTTAGGTGTAATTTTAATCTTATATCTCTCTTAAACTCTTATCTTTTGCTATTTATTTTATTATCTTGGTTAGTTTTAAGTTTTGAAGTATCGACATATCATCAGATCTGATAAATCTGAGTCCAATGTTTGTTTGTAGTAAGGTCCCTTTGTGATTACCAACACTTTCACATTTATCAATGAGTTGTTTTGGACTTGACATTAGAGACCTTGGGGTTATCTCTTTTCCCATAGAGTATTAACTTTCAAGAGAGATAGGATATCATATTATGTCTGAGTTGTTGTTGTGCATAAAACACCATCAACACCTTTGCAACCTTGAACCTTATCATGCAAATTATATTTAAGCCTAGCTACAAAACATTATACAATCCTCATATCTTTTGTGAATCAATCAACAAAAATAATCAATATTATCATACTTAGAGGAAATTAGTGATCCTAAGTACTTATCATCATCATGTGTTATGAAATCAATCATTCCTCGCATCTTAATCAATCAACCATTATCATCTTTTGACAAGATATATGTTGCTAGTGTGACATGTTTTGTAGTGAATCTTTCATTTTGATCTATCATTTATCCATGGTGGCATTACCCCTATTGTGGGGAATATTGTTCTTTCAATCAGGCATATCATCTCATTTCATCTTAAAATATCCTAAGAAATACAAAAAAATTATAAAATCTGAAAAAGGTGCAATAAAATCTCAAGTACATATCATTGCAATATGGTCATGTCTCACTCTAGCTTGGGGGAAAATTCCTGATCTCAGTGGGGGAAATCAAAATTTGAACTTAATCAAATAGACAAATGAAAGGAAGACAAACATGACCCAAATTTGAACATCAATCACCATCAAGAGGACATCAAACATCCATATCATATCAAAATCCAAAAACAAGTCAAAAATCACTCAAAAAGTCAAAAACAGAGTCATCCAGTCAAACTACGTGGTCTCTGAGTATATAACGTAGGCAAGGCTAATCTTTGATTAGCCCCTGAGGCCCCTAGGATAGGTCTCTAGGTTAGGTTTGGTCCAAAATCTCAAAAAATCACAAAAACATCAAAAAATCAAAATCCAAAAGGGATGATCTAATCTGAATAATGATTGAAATACTTTAAGAAAAGGTTAGATAGATGTACTTTGATCATTGTTATCATTTCTTTGGAGCAACTCAATGACTTATTGAAGTAGAGAAGCTAAGAAGAGGAATGGTATTTTCTTTGTCTGTTGTCTGTGAATTAGTCATTATTATTGTGTGAATTGTCGCGAGATGTGCTCTAAAAAGTATCATTGATGACATTTAGAATTCACACACTAAAATGATTCATTCTTGTTTGTTTATGCAAGAAAGGCTCAGGTCATCTCAGTTTAATTATACCTCGATTCTTGTGTACACTTGTAATATCAAAATCATGGAAGTCGTACTTAGGTCATCATGGTCTAAATTATACAATTGATGCTTGTACTCACTTTCAACATTTTTAAAGCTCTATGATGATACAAAGCACAATAAAGTACTGTTAAGATGCCAATGCTTGCATATATATATTTTCATGGTTAAATTAGATTGCATTCATATTTGTTTTGCATCTACATTATAGATTTTCCACATCGACTATTGATATCTATATTAGCCTGCACCAGATGTGGAATCAAGTCCCACATCTTTTGGAAGAAATCTAAACTCCTATGATCATAACATATCACAAATCAAAAATATTATCAATCAATCAAAAATCAATTAGCCTATCAATCTAATCATCTCTGGTGAGACTTTGATCAAATCTTGTGAGCGACTATCATTGAACCTCACCTACCGTGAGGTCAATTAATCAATCTATTATTGAACCTCACCTATCATGAGGCCAATCATCAATCTATCATTGAACCTCACCTATCATGAGGCCAATCATCAATCTATCATTGACCCTCGCCTATCATGAGGTAGATCAATCAATCTATCAATGAACCTAACCTATCATGAGGTCAATCAATCAATCAATCATTGAATCTCACCTATCATGAGATCAATAATCTTCTAATCTATCAAGATCATCAATCAATATCAAATCAAAGGCCGATACAATCAAAAATCATCAAACATAAGGAGGCTTAATACAAATTCATCTAGGGCCAAAATTTCTACATTTTTAATTAGGAGATAAATTATTTCACCAACGAATCTTCATCAAATCATTGAAAAATCATTAAAAATTTGAAAAATTCTGAAAAAAAATTTAAAAAAATAAAATCATAAATTTATCTCCCGAGGGGGCATATATCCATCATCACCCATACTGAATTTTTTTCATCAATACTAGGAGCAACAACAAAATTTTCTTTGAAGCAATGCGTAAACACATCACTTCAAAGAGGGGAAAAATGTATACACCTAAAAATGGTTTGGAGAATCTAATTAATTAAATATGATTTATTTGATTAATTACCCTTAATTCCTCTACTATTAAAATAAATAGAAATATTTATTTATATAGTTCATCTTAAACTCTTCAATCTTTTTTCTTTTATTTCCATCTTAATCAAATGAACAAATTTCACTTTGTTTTATTTAATTATGATAATTAAATTCATCTACTTTTAAATAAATAGAAATATTTATTTAAGTATTTCACATTCTAAATCTTATATTCTTCTATTTTAATTAAATATACAACTTCAATAGTTTTTATTATTTAATTATCACATCATTCAATCTTAATTAATTAAACAAGGTTAAATACTTTGTTGTTTAATTATCTTGTGCCTTCTATATTTATTTAATAATAAAATCCCATAGCTTATTTTATTAAATTATTTATTCCCCTTTTGCTAATTTAAATAAATAAAAATATTTAAATAAAGGCATAAATAAAATTTCCTCTATTCACTCATTAATAAAATTAGATATTTTATATCTAATTAGTTCAACTGGCATTCAGAGGAAGCTTTGGAGATAAATTGGGGACAAATTTGAATCAATCTCTCAAATCTTCTTCATTTGATCCTTCCTATCATCTTTCCTGGTGTTTTCATAGGGAGGAACCATTTCCAAAATCTTATCAATATTCTCAATCTATCACAATTCAATCCTCCAGATTGAATTCAAGCCTCTACTTTGCTGCCCCTATGCAAATATGATACCGTGAATCTATAAATACAACCTTTCAATACAAGAAATGGAGCCCAAATTTTTGGAATCTTACTCTGCAGGAAATAGAGAAATCAAGCAATCAAGCATATTAGTATCATAGCAATCATAGCAATTTAGAATCATAATCATGGTTGCATCATATTTTTACTATAGCTTTCATTTATCAGTTTTTCATGTCAAAATAGATTACAGTAGCTTCTTTTTATCAATTAGAAATCATTATCAATCATCACATCATTTCATTTAACATCATTCCATTCTCTAGATTGGAATTTTAACAATCACAAGTGCTTACCAAATCTGAGAGCCCTCTATGATTTAATAAATCTTTGGAGATAGGAAACAATGAGACGCTTTCAAATTTTATGTGGTTTTAAACTAGTTTATCTGTAGAATCTTGATATAATGTTTCATTAAGAAGTCTATTTACCTTTGTTACTTATTCACACTTACACATATGACCCTTCGTTGTGTTGTACCAGATGATAAAAAATATCCTCTTTCCTAACCCTTTACACATAGTGTAAGAGCCTTCAAGATGCGTCCCTTCATCACATAAAGCTACAAACCATTCTAATTTCTACACAAAAAAACTTAAGAGTTCTTAGCATCGGTTTTTGTTTAAGGAGCTTTGACTATTTCTATTTTTGGTTCAAGCCATTGGTTGTTCTCTAGTTCATGTTGCCAAACACATATAAATAATTTGAATTAATTTATTCATTCCAAATGCATCCCCATTAGACCCTAGGTCATTTTGAATCTCATCTAGGTCTGGACCATGGCTGTAGGACTAAACTTGCATCCACATTAGCAGGAAACTTTGAGTGCTATAAGTCATTTTCTCTTTATTCAAATCATAAAATCATAATTTTTTTTGTCTGCCAACTTCCATGACTGCATTCCTTTGAGACATATCTGCTAGTGTATTGCAAATGCAATATCAAAAAAGATTTTACTTCCATTATGTTGGAATGTACAATCATACACTTCTTCAAAATGCTTATATTGAGGTTTGAATTAAGAGCACCTTGTCAAAGGTTAAAGGAATTTGAGGTTACACCTATCAATTTCATCTTGAAATCTTAAAAAAAAACCTGTATCATATCCATTTTGTGCATATCCTTATCCTTAGACCTCTTTTCAACAAGATTGCATCATGTAGTTATTTCAAATAGCCAAGCATGATCAAAATAATGTTGTGACTTTATCCCATCAGAATACAAGTGAAATACCACCTTCACCTAGTTGATGGAAGAGTTACATATCCTCAATTCAATTGCCACATTTTCATGAAGGTATTGCAATAGCACCACCATGGTACAAAATCCATGCATGCCCTATTTCAATTGATACTGATCCTTAAAGTGTGCGATGCATGTAAGGCCTTGATGTTTGGTCGACATTATTCATTACAAGAGGAGAATTGGAATGAGAATATTGATTTTGAATTTTGTTTATAGACCTTACCAACAATACTTGTGTGACACAAGTGGGGTCCACATGTGGGCCCGACTAATTTTTTTTTGTTTTGAAACAAGTTTTATCTTGAATTGATCTAGATTTTTTTTTTAGTGCTCCTGGTATGAAAAAATGAAATGGGTTGTTAAAATATGGTTTCTAGCATAATTGCATTGTGGTCAAAACTGGCCAGGTACCCTTTGGAATCGTCCTTGAAAAATAATCAAATGACCTCTTGGAGCTATGAAAATTCATAGGCATGTAAATATTTGACCCGAGAACACAATGCAACAAAATTTTCATTAAAAAAGATAATGAGGTGCAATATATTCAATGTCAAAGTTGCTTAGTTAGAATTTTCTGCAACTGCACTTGTTCAAAACCAATTAGGGCTCACCAAGTCACCTCTTTGAAAAACTACCAAATCACCTTCTGGGAAGCTACCATTGGAAACAAAAGCTCATTTAGGTCCACTAAGTATGTGTGCAAGAGGGATTTGGTTCAATCATCATTCTTCTCGAGATATTAGGGGTCAAAGTTGACCACCTTGAAACATTCTAGAAATGCAGATGTAAAAGCACAACAAACTGCATTTGCTTTTGATCTCAAAAAAATATCAAATCTAATCAGGAGAATTTGAAGCCAGACCAAGGAGCACATAAATCTGATCATAGAACTGGAAGTTCATAAACAACAAAATAGTCCCAGAACCCCCTAACTTTGCATTTCAAAACCCTTTCAAAAATCATCATGGGAAGCTAAAAAATGACATGCATGTTCACATATGGGTATGTGCAAGATCATCATGGAAAAAATAGGCTCTTAAGTGGTGAAAAATTCAAAAAAATTAGAGTTAGGCAACTTGACATAAAAATTTGAATAAGTTATCTATATTATTTCAAAAATATGTAAGAATAGAATTTATACCAAATTGAATATAGTTTCTAAACTACTAGGTTTTTAAAAAAAAAAATCTATTTGGTGAAAATTTGAAATTTCAATGCAGTATTACTTTAATTTCAAGGAAAAAATAAGAATTAGGTGTTTGTTTGACCACACTAACCACAATAAAATGATAATATTTTTTTATAAGATTTTAGATATAAGTAGAGTACTCATGTCCTGATGTGATGCATATTTTTTTGTAATTTTTTTCCAAGTAAATAATTAATTATGGATTTTTTATTACAACTTTTTAAAAATATAAAAACTCGTATATCTGACCACCTTAACTTGGTCAAATTTTCATGAAATTATTATTATTATTATTTAATCCTACAGTATGTGAAACATAGAATGTGACATGTTTTGGATTCAAAAAATGTGATATTGTTTGAAAGCTATAGATATTTTTCAATCAGCCTATCAATTAGGACTTTAGTCGTAATTCAAATTGAAAATGAATAATAATAATTTATTAAATTCAAAGTAAAGAATAATTTATATTGCTGGAAAACTAAGAATATCCTTTAAAAACCCTTTTTATTTCATCAATTTTGGGTTAAAAAAAAGTCGTCAGCCACATACCCTACACATACCCATCATATCGCCACTTTTTGGCCCATCATGATCCTACACATACCCATATGCCAAATGAATATGTCCACCAAGGGGTTTGGAATGAAAATTAACTAGCTCTGATTTATGACCCTCCAAAGTAGGTCACTGGAGAAGAGTTTTTAGGTGAACTTCTGAGTATGTAAAGCCAAAATTTTAAACATGAGAATTTCAAATTTGTAAAACTTGAAAGTGCCATTAGTGGCTTCGACTAGGGATGCATGCCCATTGTGGGCATGGCGAGATTAAAAATCTCTAGGAGAGTAGACCAAGCTCTGAAAACATTGGGTGACAGAGTCCTTATTCAATTTTATACCTCATTTGGTGGCCCTAGGCCACCAAATAGAAAAGGGAAAGCTATTCTTACCTTTGTCAAACACCAATATGTTAAAGAAGCTAATTCCCTTTAATTCATAATTTCCTTTGCCACACCACAACAACATGAGTAACTTCATTTTTTCAAAAAAAAGTGTCAAGCTACCTTTGAACAAGTGAGAATTTTCTCCTTGTTTAACATTACTGCCAGATGGCAACCAAATGACATAGGCCATATAACTATCATCATCTCTTTTTTTGACTCTACAAAAAGTTGTAGCATATGATGATAATGATCAAGAATATATGAAGACATAGTCTTGTCACATTTACCAATCCCCTCACAATGATTAGGCTTAGAAAATATATCATGCCTTAGAAACGGTGTGCAATCCTCCTGTGTGTTAAGAAAAGAATGGTCACACATTTGTAACTCATCCAACTGAATTGCATCACAGGTTATTTTTTCATCATCCCAACAACACTACCCCATCACACTACCATATGCCTCAAGGTTATGAAAATAAGACTTACTAGCATCCACATGTCTATTGTTAATTCTCAAATTATAACATTTTGAAAAGAAATCAACATCCCAAACAATATTTCCACTTCAAGTTCATAAACAAGATTATCAACATTTTTTGTGTTATCACTCAAGAAAGATTCAAGTGCTGGCTCATATGGCTCATATGGCTCATAATCTTTTCTCATAAATAAACCATCTCGGTGAGTGTTCAAAACAAATTCATCAATGCAAGAAGTATCAAAATCAATATCACCTCCCGCTCCTTCAACATGACAATCTAAATCACACTGCTCATGAGGAAAATTATGAGTTGCAGATCCAAAAAAAGGATCCTCATATACATCCATGTGATTGACACAATCACATTCTTCAAGTGAAAACTCATATTAGAAAATGTCATTAGCTCTACTAGAATTTATCTCTACATTTCCGTTGTCATGTAAAACTATATCAATGCTATTATCATGCAAACACTTAGTGATAACTTCAAATGCATCAAAATAAGTAGAAGAGGGTGAAGAATCAAACCAAACATGATTTCCTTGTTTACCATTATCAACATACATGCATGCTCCTCATAATCAACTACTTGAGATGATTCATCTAATGAACCTCTTACATACATATCTCCTTCTCCATTCACACTACTGCAAAAATTAATAAGGTTACCTTCTTCACTATCAAGTTAAAAACCATCAATGGTTTCTTCATTGCATCTTCTCACAAATGATTTCTCTAACTGAAAATCATAGCATACTCTGTCAGTTGCATCATAATACTGTTGATCACACACTTTCTCTTCAAAGAGTTTGTTCAATTCATATCCATCATTATGCACTAGTGATGCTTCAAAAATGTTATCATTATTTTCCTTGTTGAAACATTTTCCACTTGAAGAAATCAATTCTACCTCTTCCTCTTGAGAGAAATCACAATCACTAGGGCTATAAATAGAATTGTAATGTATCTGACCATCTAGACAAGAATTCTTTTCACTTGGTTAAAAACTTCCATCTACAACACCATTGTTCTCATCATGCAGACATGAAACTTCAGAATCAACATGATCTTCAACTGTATATTCATAGTCCATAGAGGAGAAAATACTTTCATTTTCATCCACATCATTGTAGCCTTCATTTGATACAAAAAAATTGCTCTCTATTTCTATGTTTTTAGAGAAAATAGAAGAAACTTCACATAAATTTAATCTATCTCACCATGACCATCATGGCTGCAATCTTCATCTAAGTATATTTCTTCCGTAGGTTGTTCAAAAAAAAACTTCCTCGTCACCAAATAATGTATCATTCTTGTCTTCTACTAGACCATCTTGATTTATGTGATTAAGTCTTGAAAAAGTACCATTACATAATTGAGTTAGGAGTACTTCCATATTTATCTATTGTTTCCTCAATTACTGAAATCCATCATTTATATAAACATTTAAGGCTATGGGGTTTCCAATCAGCAAGTATATGGTACTCAGACCTGACCCATAATTCTCACAGAATAAATCAATACAAAATGAGTCACCAGGTCTTTCAAATTTTGGTATATCAGGAAAAAATTTCATTAATCTATCATAAAAATCATAGATGGATTCATCCTCCAATCTTTCTATATCACACAATGCATCAATGGGTGACATAAGTTCAACCTCATTTTTAGATTTATCTTCATATTTTTCTTGGGTATAGATTTATTTCTTTAGATGTAGGTAGTCATCATTCACTTCACCAAACTCATCCATGAATAGTTTCTCAAGCTCTTACAATGAACATATGGAATGAATTGATAAACTAGAAAACCAAATTTCAGTAGTATCTTCTAACGTTCTTACAAAAAACTTCATGATAGCATCCTCTTCTACTATTTGATAGTCTTCATCACATCAAGAATACCTTGTACATGTCTTAATGTAATTCTTCAAAATCTCCTCTAAACTTAGGCAAATATTCATTAATTCTTCTTGGGATAGAATATGGATAACCTTGGATTTTACTAAAATTTGAAGGGTCATATCTTTCACTAGTGAATACCTTCCTTTGAGGACATGGCCATCTTCTAGGCATGATATTACAACTTGTAGTGGGAGAACTAGGACAAAAATACATATTTGTAAATAGAATTCATTCCATCTACAACTATTCAATTCCAATATCCCTTTTAGAATATCATACTTTCTCATTCCCCTTTTCTACTAGTATCTTGAAATAATTGATAAGGGACAGTATCGACTAGAACATTTGTTGAAAACCTTCATACAAAAATATTACAATAGAAGAATACCTGAGAATTTTTGTAATCAACTCTTCTGATGATGTAGATAATTATATGGAGTCGCCACCTCTTTGAAAGAGGGAAAGATCTTCAAGGAGAAGGAAGCTTCTTCCAAGATCTATGTATTTATGAGTTCTCTCCACCAGTAGGCACCAGACTTCAAGAATACATTAGAAACATTACACCAATCTCCTTCAAGTATGTAGGTCCTTGGATCATTCTAACCCAAAACTACAGATTAACAAATTGATTGACTCTTTTCAAATGGATAATACTTAAGATTCTCTAGTAGAGTCACTAATCTATTGGTTATCTTTCTTGCAACCTTCAACCCTAAGGAGAAACACAATGCCTAAACTAGGGGATACAATGTTTAGGACAAAGAATCCTCACTATCAACAAGTTGAAGATAAGAAAATCCAATGAACAAGGCTATGAAATGCCTCTACACTTTGAGATCCATTGGACTCAGAAGGGTGTTCCTAATTGTAGGCCTGAATGTATGATAAACTTATGCCAAGCAACAAATTAAAGACCTATGAGAGTGGATAGTTCTCAAATATATGGGTGATGGGTATTTTATATCCTACCAAGTTCAAGCATAACCCCATTTTCATTTAACATTACTAAGAATAAATAATTTAGACATCTTCATCTTAAACACATAGAGGGTCAACAGATAAAAATCTCTCAAACTTAGCCTCTATATTCTCTCAAATACCATGAAGATACATGAAACTATGATAACTTAAACATGAAAGTAAAAGAGAAGGACCAAAATAACTGAGATTTAAATGATTTAGATTGTTTATCAAAATTATTTGGGTAATATCACAGATTAGTGTCTAATCCTAAGGCATGGAGTCAAACCTAAGTTCATGAATAAAAATTTAAACAACAACTTACTTCAAATTAGTGGCCCTCTAACAATTAATTCCTTACATTAATTGTAACCTCTCATACACTACATAATTATACTTAAAGATCTATTTAATTCCCTCAAACCCACAATAATTTTCATACATAATTTAATTCTTAACTTGAATAAATCCATACACAAATCACCTAACTGCAAAGAGATTGCAATGACAAATCAACATATCCTTGATATATTTAATTCATATGCAATTTGAGAACACAAAATGGAGATAAATTCTAGAATATTTTCATTGATTTTCTCAAACTAATTGACATTGCTTAAAAATTTTGTACATTCCAACTCCCAGCTAAGCATTCTCTATGATAACTTAAACATGAAAGTAAAAGAGAAGGATTAAAGTAACTAAGATTTAAATGATTTGGGTAATATCACAGATCAATCCCTAATCCTAAGGCATGGAGTCAAACCTAAGTTCATGAATGAAAAGTTAGACAACAACTTACTTCAAATTAGTGGCCCTCTAACAATTAATTGTTTACGTTAATTGTAACCTCTCATATCACTGCATAATCATACTTAAAGATCCATTTGATTCCCTCAAAACCATAGTAATTTGCATACAAAATTTAATTCTTAACTTGAAGAAACCCATACACAAATCAAACAACTACAAAGAGATTGTAATGACAAATCAACATATCCTTGATATACTTAATCAATATGCAATTTGAGAACACAAAATGGAGATAAATTCTACAATATTTTCATTGATTTGCTCAAACTAATTGACATTGCTATAAAATTTTGTACATTCATTTACTGTAAATAAAATCTTGATTCCCAACTAAGAATTCTCTATTTCCTCCCTGAAGCAAAAGTTCAGAACGTGCACAAATGAGAAGAAGAAAAAATATATAGAAGAAGGAGAAACCCTAAAACTACATCTGCAGTTGACACCTGGATCCATTCTACTTCGTTGATTTGTAACTGCCCCTTCTCTTTGAAGACTCTTCAATCTGCTTCTTGATTCATGCATCTTGCCTTCTAATAGAAAATATTCCCTTAATGACGACCTTCTTTATCCTTTATGCCCTTTCATTGAAAATATATGTTTGCCACCAACAAAATCTTTCACACTAAAATTTCCCTGGGTTGTAAACTTACTGCTTCATTGTGAACAAACCTTACTTCTCCCACATTTGCCCCTACAATGAAAATTATCTCTTCTTGCTTCAAGTGTTTTGTTCCTCCGTGAATGCTTTTTTAACCTGCTCTCCATTTTACTCTGTGCACTTCATTTTTATTTTCCAGCAAATAAAGTTTTACAACTTTATATAGAGACTTCTAACAATATTTCTAACTCTCACAGTGCCCTTTCAATATTCTCTTTAAATTTAAAATTTATTTTCCTTTAAATGTAAAACTCTTTACCTTTGCTTTTTCACCGGACCGTGTAAAATTTATTTACGGTCACCTTGCTCTTTGCATTTCATGTGCTCTTCACAAATGTTTTTCTTTTAATAGTGAAAGCCCTTTGGAATATTTATATCAGGCTATTAAAACTTTATGTTCTCAATACATTATTCCATTTTACATGTTTTTCCTTTAAAATTATTTGTTGGGCCCACCAAGGCCAATCCCCGCCTCCCCGTTGCATTTCCTGACAACTTTTGTTCGCCCGAGCTCACGGTCAAATTCTCCTCTTCTCATAGTTCCCCGCTTCCCCACGGGCTCATGTTGGCATCATCTTCTACTCCCACGGGCTAGCAGGCTAGGGTGGAGATCGGTCCACGTCCCCTCAATTTTTGTCAGTTGTTCGATCAACTTTTCCCTAGCTTGCTCTCGTTCTGCAAATCCTCTTTGGCTATGGCGACATGATTCAAACAATTTTGATACCTTTTTCCTGTGGCCACAAACCTTCCTTCTCATGTGTGAGAAATCTCTTTGTAATGTCAGATTTTCCCCATATGAGCTAGTGCGGTGGCTGCTCCTTTATGCAGCGAAAACATTTATTTTTCCCTGCTCAATCCTTTACAATGCCATTATCTAGCCTTTACAAGATAGATTGCAGCGTCCATTGGATCCCTCTGCGCAACACATTCAAGCCTACGAGGTGTTGAAGCTAAGAATTCGCATTGCAGCCAACACCCAGCGTATAAGTGATTTGTAGGTGCTTACTATTCCTTACACATTTTACCACTGTTAGGCATGGAAATTCATTTAAGCAAGGCACTAAAGTTAGGGCGTCGATGCAAAGTAGAATTTCCTCCAAGCGACCTTGATACACTTTCACTATATGCGCCAATATTTTAGAATATAGATTTCGAGCCTTTGAAGATGCTTTGCCATAGTCTTTTGATCGATCCTCCTGAAACTTGCTTAATGGTGGCGTCACTTGCAGCATAGCATTTTGTATTCTCCTCGCTAGCACTATGAGATACTCCATCGATCCCTTTATGTTGCCTTCGTTCATGGGATCCTTCATTGGCCTTTTGCTTAATATTTCCAAACTTGCACAAGCATCTGATGAGTGTAATCCACCTTGGGTGCGGCCCACTCAACTCCATGTGCAAAGAATTCTTAAGAGAATTCCTCCACCCCCTAATCTTTAATGGATGTCAATACCCTGCTTCAAACCTATGGCAGCAAGGCATTCGCTAGGTGTTGCACCACATAATATACTGCAGTTCGATAGCCTCCATCAAGACTTTCTTTGCATCTGACTCACTTTGTGCGCCTTTGACTGTTTCCTTCTACTTGCTGCAAGCCAGTCATCCGTTCTATACACCATGTCATAGCTTCTTACTCATTCCCAGAAAGTGATAGAAATTAAGCATCTACAAAACTAAAATCCTCACAAATGGATTAGTAGGTTTATCTTGTATTTCAGTGGCACAAGCTCTCAAACATACAACAAATTTTGCATTTTGGTAAGCCTCCAATCTTTGGTTCATTTGAAGACAACTATTTATAAAAGAAGCTAAAGTTCATATGACCCTTCGTTGTGTTGTACTGGATGATAGAACACATCCTCTTTTCCAACGCTTTACACACAGTTTAAGAGCCTTCAAGATGCGTCCCTTCATCACATAAAGCTGTTAACCATTCTAATTTCTACACAAAAGCACTTAAGAGTTCTTAGCATCAGATTCTCTTTAAGCAGCTTTGACTATTTCTATTTCTGGTTCAAGCCATTGGTTGATCTCTGCTTCATGTTGCCAAACACATATAAAGAATTTGAAGTAATTTATTCATTCCAAATGTATCCCCATCAGACCCTAGGTTTATTTGAATCTCATCCAGGTCTTAGTCATGGCTGTAGTACTAAACTTGCATCCACATTAATAGGAAAATTTGAGCGTTATAAGCCATTTTCTCTTTATTCAAATCATCAAATCATAAATTTTGTTGTCTGCTAGCTTCCATGACTGCATTCTTTTGAGACATATCTGCCAACATATTGCAAATGCAATACCAACAAAGATCTTACTTCCATTGTGTTGGAAGGGACAATCATACGCTTCTTCAAAATGCTTATATTGAGGTTGGAATTAAGAGCACCTTGTCAAAAGTTATAGAATTTGAGGTTACACCTGTCAATTTCATCTTGGAATCTTCAAAAACAACCTGTAGCATATCCATTTCGTGCATATCCTTATCCCCAAATATTTTTTCAACAGGCTTGTATCATGTAGTTGTTTCAAACAGCCAAGCAGGATCAAAATAATGTTGTGACTTTATCCCATGGGAATACAAGTGAAACACCACCTTTACCTAGTTGATGGAAGAGTTCCATATCCTTAATTCAATTGCCACATTTTCATGAAGGTATTGCAATAGCACCACCATGGTCCAAAATCCATGCACGCCCCATTTCAATTGATCTTGATCTTTCAAGTGTGTGATGCTTGTAAGGCCTTGATGTTTGGTCCACATTATTCATTACAAGAGGAGAATTGGAATGAGAAGATTGTTTTTGAATTATGTTTATAGACCTTACCAACAACACTTGTGTGATACAAGTTGGGTCCCCATGTGGGCCCAACTATTTTGTTTGTTTGTTTTGAAACAAGTTTTATCTTGAATTGATCTAGAACTGCTATTGAGTGCTCCTGGCATGCAAAAAATTTGACACGAGAACACTGTGCAACAAACGGTTCGTTAAAAAAAGATCACGAGGTGCAAGATATTCAATGTCGAAGTTGCTTTTCTAAAATTGCACCTATTCAAAACCAATTAGGGCTCACCAAGTCACCTCTTTGAAAAAATACCAAATCACCTTCTCGAAAGGTACCATTGGAAACAAAAGCTCATTTAGGTCCACTAAGTATGTGTGCAAGAGGGATTTTCTTCAATCATCATTCTTCTCCAGATATTAGGGGTCAAAGTTGACCACCTTGAAACATTCCAGAAATTTAGATGTAAAAGAAAAACAAACTACATTTGCTTTTGATCTCGAAAAAATATCAAATCTGATTATGAGGCTTTGAAACTGGAGTAGGGAGCACATGAATGTGGGGGGAATGTAGGGAAACAATCCTTTCATCATGAAGATCACCCAGCTATGAAATATTAACTGGAAAAGGAGGCCACTTCGCAGAATTGAAAGTTCACAAACAACAAAACAGTCTGAGAACCTCCTAGCTTTGCAATTCAAAAATCTATCAAAATTCATCATGGGAAGCTGAAAAATTACATGCATTTTCACAAATGTCAAATGAATATGTCCACCAAGGGGTTTGGAATGAAAATCAATTGGCTCCGATTTATGACCCTACAAAGTAGGTCACTGGAGCAGATTTTTTAGGTCCACTTCTGAGTATGCAAAGCCAAAATTTTGAACATGAGAATTTCAAATTTGTGAAATTTGAAAGTGCCATCACAACCTAAAACCTACAATCACACATCAAGGAGAAGAAAAAATGTTGTTTGTTAGGGAATAAGGGTTTTCCTTGGTTAAACCCCATTTTGGTAATTAAAGCTTGACATAAAACAATGCATAAAGAAATGATAAATGAACAAATCAATGTAGCAACTCACCAAACCTCAATTGAAACCTTGGATTGAAAATCTAAAATTTAGCATGAAATGGCCTCAATGAGTGTAGATCTTGATCATGAACTTAACATAGGATAATGGCTTGGAAGACTTGAACTTCATCACCAATGCTACAACATCACATTAGCTCAACAACATGCATGACTTTGACATGATGAAATAGATCCTTGATTGCTGCAATAAACTTCAATAATCTACCCTTGAATGCCTTCTTGAATGTTTTTGAATGCTCTATAATGCTCTTTCTTTCGATCTCATTAAGTCACATAAAAATTCTTAGGTGAAACAATGTAAAATAACCTTATATTTATACTTAACTAAATATTTAATCCCAAAATTCAAATAAAATAAGTTGACATCAGACATGAAGGATTTAAAATCATTAAAATCTAGCCAAGAATAAGTTCAAAAAGGGGTCTCCTAAGTTAAGGAGGACCCATTCGCTAGGTGGCTAATGGGTCCTAGCACACTCAACTAGGACAAGTTTCAGGGATATGAAATAATATGCCAAAAGGGAGTCCTAGGACCTAGGAAGGACCCATTCACTAGATGTCTAATGGGTCCTAAGTCACTAGCCTAGGACTCAAATCTTGCTAAATTAAGTGTTACGAAATATTATTAATGAGTGTTGGGATTTATCCTTTGGAAAATGCAATAAGTAAGGCTTGGATTTGAATTTATGGGACCAATTAAGCTTTAATTAACCTCAATTAATTAATTAATGGCCATAGGTTAGTGTGAAAGTATGCAGATACACTTTACAACACCGTAAATAAGGCACCATTAAGTGCATTTTATTAAAAAGGGTCATAGACTTAATGTGAATGTGTAAAACACATTACAATGCTAAATCAAGACAACATTAGGCTAATTTTAATATTAATTATTTCAAATTAAGGAAAAGGGATACTTTTTCCATTACTACAATCCTAACTTTTAACAATTTCATCTATGGTTAGTATAAACCATCCAATTAAGTTGATGTGACAAGATTGATAGTTTGTGTTTCCTTTTAGATTTTATTTGGGGTGGATAGATCACCTTTTGATGAATAATTCTAGATTAAAACATATTGATCCAACAAAGGGTTTAGGGGGATTTTGGATTTTTTTCAATAAGACTTTTAAGATTTAGTAGGAATCATCAAATCAAGTTGATGTGGCAGGATCAATGACTTGTGCTATGATTGAGCTCAATGCTTCCTAGTAAGCTAATTTTCTTGTTAGATGAAGTATTTATGTAAGTTTTTCTTGTGTGGATTGTGATTTTAAAAAAAAAGGTCAAAGGAAAGAACGCCACAAGAAAAAATGCATGAATTATTCATAAAATTGGGAAGATGATAAAAAAGAGATAGATGTATGGAAGACATAGATTATGTACATCAAGGAAATAACCTAAAGATAATGAGAATTTACATAGGAGAGATTAATTATATAGATAGATGAACACATAGGGTAAAAACTATGTAAAGGGGAGGAAAAATACTTATACAACATTACCATGTGAGATTATGTAAATTCCACTCCTTCATATTTTCTTCGTAATGTCTTGACATTTTCACTAAGATATGATAGATAAATATATCAAGCAGAATTATGTTTGTTTGTAACTTGTATTTGACTTTTGCTTCTTTGCAACTTATGAAGGTAGGGTTGGAGTTGTTTGCAATTTGTCTTCAAAGTCTTAAATTAAAAAAAATGAGAACAATGAAAATGACACATATTTGAAAATTATGAATTCACGTTATTTAAAAGCAAGGATCAAAGAGATTGGTGTTTCATAACCATTGAAGATGGTAACATTAAAACATTACAATTATAGTGAAAAAAATTGACAATATTGAAACATTGAAGTGAGTGACTTATGAATCTCATCACCTTAATTGACGTATCATAATGACATGCTATTGTATTTTAGAAAACTGTTTATCAAGAGAATAATTGCTACACCATAAATATGATGTCTAAAGCTAATTTTTAAATATCCGTTATAGTAAAATTAGTATATAAAAAATTAACTCACAATTAATTTTTTTTCTTACATAAAGAATTTTTACTAAAAATGACACAGGAGCTTGAATAATCAAAGCTTTCTATGTTAGTATAACAAGTTCCTTTCCTTTCTTCAGAAGGGGACCAAACTCATCGTGTACGATCCGTACTAGGGGAGAGGGGCCCATAGTGGAGCACTCTAACTTCGTGTTTCTCAAAATCTTATGTGAACATTTCAAATCATTCCCAATTTTGTACAATAGTTTATTTGGCAACTCATGTGCTTCTATATTTCGTTTTAAAGCCACATCATCAAATATGATGCCGCATCAACATGCTTTTTGTTGAGGTATCTAAAAAGACCCAAAAAAACGTGAAACCAATAGTGGTGCACTAAGTCATGTTTTATTGGTGCGCTGATGTGACATCACATGATTTGTTAGTTTGTGTACTTTATGGATAAAAAATATTTTGCAATTGAATATTAAGATATTCCATCATGAAATCTACTTAAGACTACTTTTATCCCCACTATTAAACCATGCTCCACTATGAACCCCTCTCTCCTACTGTTACATTGCACATAACGCAGGGCTGAGGTCAAGTCGTTAGTTGTTTGTAAAATTTTGTTTTCTCCGATCAAGAGGTGAAGAAGAAGGTGTATGCGATAAAAAACAGACATGGATCTGAACGTCACCAGATTGTGTCATACGTCTGCAGTCGGCACGATTCTCTTCTATTATTGGGCTCCAATAAGAGGCCTGTTCTGTTGCCTATCATATACGCTGTTTTACATGCAGCTATCTAAGTAAGTGTTTTATCAAGGGATTCTATCACGACGATATGGCCGATTGCACGTCTTTGGTTTTTCAACCGGAAGAAACTGACAGGTGTTTAAATATATTTTTTAATAATATATGAGGAAGGAAGATATGACAAAGTTTGCGATTTTTGAAATTTTGATTCCCTCGTTTAGGTTTCTAAGGTTAATCGTACATGGAAAGCTGCAGACTCGATGATCATTTCTTAATGTTTTCAAGGTGTTTTGGGTTGATCGTTGTTAACTTTTTTTAGTTTTGTTTGGTTTGCGAGTTATTTTTTCTCTTTGGTATTGGAGGTTGTGGTTTAGTGGTAAATCTTTTTAGATTTTCATTCTTTAAATTTTAGTAACAGTTATGAATTTGAATTTTTTTTGTAATCTTTTTAGAATTCAGGACTTTTCATTGCTATTGGGGTGTTCTACCACTGAGTTATTGGCCTTTATAGGTTCAACCCGTCTTTGGCGACACTTAATTCCAACACCCCCTTAAGGCACTCTATAGAATGCTTGTGGTTCCTAATTTGGTCTGGTTCTCATACAACGTTGAACTTTTCACGAACCAGTTATGATTTCAACTTAAGACTTTCAACTTCCTACTGGAGTGCTATACCATTGATCTACTAGCCTTTATAAAACCAGTCCATCTTATTCAGATGTGATTTATTTCCAATAGTTCTACTTTCTTAATTAATATTTATTTACTAATTCATTTGTTCATAATTAATATTAATCTAATAAAAAACTATTTTTTAATAGAAATTTCCAAAAAAAAATCTTGTGAATGTTTAATTGAATATTTTTAGAACCACTTTCATTAAACGTTAAAATAAAGTCATTGAAAGTTGCAAATGGGAGTTTTCACTGGCGATTTGTATTAACTAAAGACAAAAAAGAAATGCAAAACCTTCTATATAATAATCGAATGAGAATTGCTGTGACCTTTTCACACATCGCCCCATGCCAGATGGGGACCCCCTAATTTTTGCTCCATTTTGGTCTTTTGGCTTTAGTTTTGCGTCTCTCTCTCTCTCCCTCTCTCTCTGATCTTTTTGTCCTTTTGGGGATGTCTCTGTATTTGACCTAAGTTGGAAATTTTGGTTGTTTGTGAAATTAGGGTTTCATTCTTCCCGACAGTTTGAAGTTGAATTGAATTGAACAAATTCTGACAACTGGCTATTTTTAGCAGTTCAGGCTTCAGGGGCCATTTTCAGGGTTTAAACATATGATTTTCCAATGCATGATTAGAGAATGTATCTAGGTTTTTCAAGACCTTCTTGATGGTATAACATGCAAACGAAGATGGTGACTTTCAACGATTCAGCCTTCAAAGGCTATTTTTAGGGTTTGCATGCAAAGTTTTTCAACGCATGTCCGGACATTCCTTATGGGTTTTGTGAGAGCTTCGCAATGGTGTCACATGCAAGTGGAATGAGTCAGTTTTAAGAGACTTACTATTTTTAGCCAGTCTCAACACGTCAACCAATTTTTTGGGTTTTTTGAGATCCCACGGGCACTATGACATGCAAACTCATCCGACGTCCAATGGACCACTTTCCAGACAATTACTATAAATAGCAGCTTCAGCCCAACAGTTACCCAATACTTCAGTCCAGCAAGCAAAGTGACAAACAGTAGAAATCAAGAGGATCAGGAGCAGTCCGGAGCTCATGCAAGTCAAATTAAGGTTTTCCATGCTATGTCTAAAAATAGATGAAACAAAATACAGAGATGTCAAAACAAAGCATGCCACTAGGATCAGCATCCTTTAGGCTACCTACTGAGAAAATTTGAGTACGATCTAAATACTTACTATTTTTAGTAAGTCATCTCATGGCTATAAATAACAGGTCTGTACCCAAGGCAGGTGTGAACAAATCACTCACAACATCAAGAACAAGTGGAACAAATTTTAGAGCAAACAAAGATACAAAAATTGATCAATTTCAGGGTTTGCTAAAAATAGCAAACGGCTAAAAATAGTATGTACTCTGCCAGATGAAGATATAAACAAGGAGGTAGCGCCAAGTGCAGGCATAGGACAGGATGAAACATATGGAAACCCTAATTGCTCCGAGTTTGCTAAAAATAGAAAGCCAAGGCATGCTTAGGGCATTGAAAATGTATAAGTGATAATTGGCATAGAGACACATCAAATGCGCTTGAGGTAGGGAGAAATATTCTAAGTATGGATTTTCCTTCACTCACCCTAAAATGCGCCTTCAAAGATAAAATGGAAGTAGAGTATGCTAAATGCGCCCAAGATTTCCTTGAGTAGGGGTCAAATGTGCCCACATGAGGCAAAGGCATGATAAAATCTTCTAAGGCACATAAATTCCTTGAGGACCCCTCAAATGCACCCTTATCTAGAAGTTGCATAGGCTAAATGCGTCTAAGGCAAGGAAATTTCCCTCTCACCATATCAAATGCACTCAAGGAAGATGAAGAGCCACTAGATATGGGCGGAATTCCTTCTAAGACCCTCAAATGCACCTAAGGAAGGTGAAGAGTCACCATGGGCATGGAATTTCCTTCACTCCCCCTCATTTGCGCCTTCATGTTCCTCCTCCCCATAGCAAATGCGCCCAAGGTGGCAAGGTAAAAGGTAAAACATGAAATGTGTTGAGGAAATGCGCTAGACTTGAGTAAATTCCCTCACACATGGTGAAATGTGATCCAAGTTTCCCTCATGACATGCTAAATGTGCTAAGCGTAAAGGTAATACTAGGGGTCGCGTGATTTTTTAAAAGGCTAAGGGTTGAATAATTTTCCTCCTCACCATGTGAAATGCGCCCAAGTGAGTTGGGACTTGAAAGAAGAAAATTGCTAAGTGTGATGAAGAAAGTCTAGGCATGGAATTTCCTAAGGAGTGGAATGAAAGCATGATGGGTAAAATGCACCCTTCAAGGGTGAGTCAATAAAATATAAATTTAAAATAATTTCCTAAGGCATTTTCTAAGGAGAAAATGAAAATATGCCTAGAGGATGATGCTAGAATTTCCAGAGAGAAAATTCTTCAAAGAGAAAATTCTTCAGAGGGAAAATCCTTCAGGAAGAAATCAAGAAAATTTGCCAAGGCCAAGAAACTAGAGATTGCAGGTGTCGAAGACGTCCGGGGTGGAGAAAGATAAACCCTAGCCATTTTATTATTTTTAGATAATAAAAATTAAAAGTACCCCTTCATCCGGATACACATGAAAATGATGGATTCTGAAAAGAATTTTCTTCTAGGTATTGAACGTTTGCAATCCAGAGATGATTCATACTTGCTCCGCACCTCGCTCATATCATTTTGACAAGAAATTTTTCCTGGCACCCATTTAACAAATTTCCTAAGGCTCAAAACGATAAATTTTCTAAGGCATGGAAAAGGAAAGCAGAGGGGGTCAAATGCACTCAAGCTCAAGACGAGTGGAATTTTATCTAAGTCACCAAGCTCCTAAAAGAAGGTGGACAAGGCAAGTGAATGAAATTGCTAAGGCAAGGGAATGAAAACATCAAATGAACACCATGCACCCAGATGTTGAAAAGCTAGCAAAGTTTGCTAGAGAAGTGATGAATTTCATGAGATCTAGAGGTCAAGTAGACCTTGGAAGTCAAAGCGTGGGAATAAGGTAAGTAAAGTGAAGTTATATTATAAGTGTTCTGATGCTCTTCTTTTGTTTTGCAGGATGAACACCAGAACCAAGGTGTGAGGAATTGAGGTGATGAAGTTGGACAACGTTGCCACTTTGGAAAAAGGAAACGACAATGAAATTTGTCTAAGGCATTAAGAAGATAATGCAAAAGAGGAAAATATGCCCAAGGCAGTGGGCTAGAGAAATATGAAAGTTACAAGGAAGAAGTGTGTCCAGGACTCAAAGCAACAGGAGGGTTGAACGTCAAATCCTTTCAAATTTTATTATCTGCAGAGACGATCTTAGAGACTCTTTTACTCTCCTCCTAGCGCAATAGAATTGGGAAAGAAGAGTAGTGGGAACACGTTTCTGGACGAGAATCTTCTAGAAGAAGATAGTGGGCATTAATTGCTCGTAGTGGGGAGTGGAGAATATTTTGTGTATTTATTGCCCACTCCTCTTTGTGGCGGTTTTTAGGGCTGAAACCCTAATTAGGGCATATGTGGCTTGATTTGAGCCCTTTATTGTAATTCAATCTAAGTCATCCACTGGACTAGGCCAACTATAAAAGGGGCATCCCCCCTCATTTGTAATGGGGTAGATATTAGATCAAGAAGTCAGAGAATATAGAAGTTAGAATAGATAGAGTTAGCTTAGAGGATGGCTTAGTTTGAAAAGAAAGGAATACTTTCCCTTTGAAATTTTTGTAAATGGTTGTTGTGAACACTTTTCATAATACAAAGAGTTTCATTGCTTGGTAATTTCTTCTTTTGTTATGAGTAGCTAGGAAGGCACTTTCATCTTTCTGATTCAAGTAGATTGAGTAGAGTAGACTTTATTTTATGCAAGTAGTTGTTAATTGTGAAGTGTGGCGTTTTGGTTTGAGGATATCTTTTTTCATCCATATCACTAGTAGGCTTGCTGATGGTAAGTTCGCCTTGTGTGGTCAACTGGAGTATTGGCACTTAACTTTGATTGTAGCTCATATGTCCATATGCATCATTGTGATGGTATGTACATGTTGTGTCATGATTTGAACACTTTTCTCATCCTTTGAAGATTGCACCAACTTTGTTAGAGTTGTTTGAAGGGAGACGAAGCAAAGTCTGGTTTGAAGATTGTTTAAGTCAATCCTCGACCTCCACCTTTTAGGAGTAGATGGTAGGATCTCTAATCCTTATATCCTTTTACATTCAGCATTATCCGGTTAGTTTAAGAACCCGAGCTTCATTGACAAATCTCCCGAAATTTGAAAATCCTTTCTTCTGAATGAGCAACTCACGTAAGTCCCCTTGGAATACCCAGCATATTCACATCAACCAAATGAGTCTATTCACAATGAAAGGAACCTTGGAGTTGAGCGCATGAACTTTCAGACAATCTTAGCATGCGAAATACTTTGATCAAGAGAGAATAGAGTGACCGTTGGACATTTTATTCTGTGTTGGTGTGGTCATAAAACACACGTCAATAGAATTGGCGCTAGAAGGAGGGTGACTTCTGGTTGTTCATTTTGAGAAGAGAAATTCAACTGGTTGGAACTAGTATAAAGTTCAAAATGCCAAATTAGAGATATGTTAGATCTCTCTTATGTGAAAAAATTCAAAAAATGTGAAAAGTTTGAAAAATAAAAAAAATTAGAGGTTCCTCGATGGATGGATATCGGCCACAATTTTCTTATGACCATAGAGGTGTTCAAGTTGATCTTGCCTTGCTACATCGAGTTTTGAATGTGCAGTTGTCTCCAGGAAGTTTATCTGACTTTGCAGCAAGAGATAGATGCAAAATTCATGGTACCACTTGGCACAATGAATTGAATTGTATGACGTTCTTGTCAAGGGTGCATCAAGGTTTGCAATGAAAATTTTTCTTTCGAGATATTTTCAAACCAGTAGTGCCAGAAGGTCCAAGCCTCATCGAATTGTTTGAGAGATACAAAGAAAGAAGCAAGAAGCAATTGAGCATTGAAAAGGTTCCCGTGGAATGCATCTTGTTGACTGGCTAGTGTAGAATTCACAATGAAAGGCATTCAAAATGCACTTGTCAATTATGCAAGGAGGCCATTAGCCAAGTACAACATCAATTAGGATGGTTGGAACATCCAAGTATATGCAATGTAGAGTTTTCAGAGGAGTGCAAAGAAGCACACATTCAACCATCATACCTTGCACCAAAGGAGGAATGCCTAGAAGACAAAACAAGGAAGGAGAATAGCACCACATCATGTGATGATCAAGGGGGTAAGTTTCAAGAAGATCACATGGTTGGGGCAAAAGAAATTGTAGTTGAAGGTGAAGTTCTGAACATTGTGCCAGAGGAAGGAGGCATTGAAATGAAGTAAACAATAGAAGATGTTCAAGAGAATGAAGAAATTGTGGGCAACGATCAAAGTTCAGAAAACTATCATAGAGATCTTTCACTTGATGCTTCGCCAGTCCAAGAAAAAGTGGAGATCCTTGTTGAGTATTCATCTGCACCACAAAGAGAAGATCCAAATGAAGAGCTGCAAGTTGTTATAAGAAAATAAATTCTAAGTACCCTTGGAGAAAATGATCGAAAAGATGGGCAAACTGGTGATCAAGCTGTGACATCAGAAGAGGTGTATGAAGAAGAATCATCATATTTCAAATGTCCCACCTCCCGCCCACAAACAGAGCAATTTGGAGGGGTGCTACCCTTTATATTTGAAAACCAGCTTATTAAGGAATCCTCAATTTTTGAGGACAAGTTTACAGATGTGCATGGGGATGCTTGGTGTATTCAACATGAGGATTTAAAAGAGTTTTTCCAAGGTTTCAAGGTTGAGTTAGGATTCCATGAGCATGATGTTGGTGAAAACGAAGTATTGTATCACCAACTGCGACCTCCTGAAGATGAATGGATAACATAAGAATATCAACTTGAAGGTCAAGTACCACCTGATGAAGCAAAGGGCGATGAACAATTCAAAGGGGCACTGAGTCTACTTCCAAGAAGGTCTCAAGATGAATCTGCAAGTAAAATTTTGCATGTCATAGATGCAAATGGAACCACACATCACCAATGGTGACCTCCTGAGGGTGTTGAGAATCTCTCTTCACATGGCAGGTCGGTGCACTACAATCAAGAGTCTCCATTCGAGCACGAAAAACCCCAAGTTGTCTCTTTCCTTGCTATTGATTTTGAAAGTTATGAATTTGATTATGGAGGTCTAGGAAAAACAACTTGCTTATGGATTAATCATGGTCTAAATGAGTTGCCTCAATTGCTAATCTTTCCTAAAGTTTTGCTTGAGTCTAAGATTCATATTGTGAAGGATTACTTTTCTGAGTTCAAAGACACATTTGCTAGGCTCCACACTATCACTATTGTTGTGTTGCTGTTGAATATCCTAAGAAGTCATGCTAGGAGTTGCATATATTTTTGCCCTCTGAGTCTTGTTCATTCGAAATTTTGTCCTGTTAGAGTAGGATTTCATTTCTATTTTTGCTTGGCTTGGTCCGCTTTGCTTTCCTTAGTTTAGTTGTTGCTTAGTTTAGTTGAGAATAAAGGGGATCCCATCTGTGAAGGGGGTGTTGTGTCATTCAAGAAGTGCTTTAGAATCCAAGGTTGTTCTTTCGAGTTTTATTATTTGGTTAGGATTTGTACTTGACTCAGAAGGAAATCATCTATTATGTCTTGACACCAAGTCTCACAATTACTATATTTTACACACATAATTGATTGCTCTAAGTCATTGAGGTTTCTTGGGAGAAGTTGTGGTAGGTGAAAAATCTTAAATCCTACTTAATCACCCCTGTAATTCTCAAACCTAAATGAGCTTCACTGCTTATGAGCCAATTGTGAATGCACAGAAGAGAAAAGATAAAATTGCTAAAAGAAATATCTGAAAAGAGAGCAATGAAAGAAATATCAAGGTATTTGGCTTTGGGAATTTGCGAATAACTCCATCGGGGCTATGGACGCCCGACTGGCAATGGAGCAATATTCGTGGGAATTACAGGATGCTTTTAAAAGTTAGGATCATTGTGTAGCTCGTCACAATGGATTCTAGGAAATTCAATGGTCTTTTGGGTTGAATGAACATGCATATGTACACACTAGTAATCAAAAGATGAGGCGCCTTGATCTAATTTAGGATTCCTCTTCCCTTTTAAGTGTGCCCCTAGCTAGTTGATAGGTTTGAAAGAATTATCCAAAGGTTCTAAGTATGGAAGAGGGTTTGTTTTTGAAATGTTTAGGAACATTTATTCGAGGCGGCGCTAATGTTGTGACCTTTTCACACATTGCCCCATGCTAGATGGGGAACCCCTAATTTTTGCTCCATTTTGGTCTTTTGGCTTTAGTTTTGCGTCTCTCTCTCTCTCCCTCTCTCTCTGATCTTTTTGTCCTTTTGGGGATGTCTCTGTATTTGACCTAAGTTGGAAATTTTGGTTGTCTTTGAAATTAGGGTTTCATTCTTCCAGACAGTTTGAAGTTGAATTGAATTGAACAGATTCTGACAACTGGCTATTTTTAGCAGTTCAGGCTTCAGGGGCCATTTTCAAGGTTTAAACATATGATTTTCCAATGCATGATTGGAGAATGTATCTAGGTTTTTCAAGACCTTCGTGATGGTATAACATGCAAACTGAGATGGTGACTTTCAACGGTTCAGCCTTCAAAGACTATTTTTAGGGTTTGCATGCAGAGTTTTTCAACGCATGTTCGGACATTCCTTATGGGTTTTGCGAGAGCTTTGCAATGGTGTGACATGCAAGTGGAATTAGTCAATTTTAAGAGACTTACTATTTTTAGCCAGTGGCAGCACATCGACCAGTTTTCTGGGTTTTTCTGGGTTTTTTGAGATCCCACGGGCACTGTGACATGCAAACACATCCGACGTCCGATGGACCACTTTCCAGACACTTACTATAAATAGCAGCTTTAGCCCAGCAATTACCCAATGCTTTAGTCCAGCAAGCAGAGTGACAAATAATAGAAATCAAGAGGATTAGGAGCAGTCCAGAGCTCATGCAAGTCAATTTGAGGTTTCCCATGCTATGTCTAAAAATAGATGAAACAAAATACAAAGATGTCAAAACAAAGCACGCCACTGGGATCAGCATCCTTTAGGCTACCTACCTGGCAAAATTTGAGCACGATCTAAATACTTACTATTTTTAGTAAGTCATCTCATGGCTATAAATAGTAGGTCTGTACCCAAGGCAGGTGTGAACAGATCACTCACAACATCAAGAACAAGTGGAACAAATTTCAGAGCAAATAGAGATACAACAATTGATCAATTTCAAGGTTTGCTAAAAATAGCAAACGGCTAAAAATAGTATGTACTGTGCCAGATGAAGATATAAACAAGGTGGTAGTGCCAAGTGGAGGCATAGGATAGGATGAAACGCAAGGAAACCCTAATTGCTCGAAGTTTACTAAAAATAGAAAGCCAAGGCATGGCTAGGGCATTGGAAATGTATAAGTGATAACTGGCATAGAGACACATCAAATGCGCCTGAGGTAGGGAGAAATATTCTAAGTATGGAATTTCCTTCACTCACCCTAAAATGCGCCTTTAAAGATAAAATGGAAGTAGAGTATGCTAAATGTGCCCAAGATTTCCTTGAGCAGGGGTCAAATGCACCCACATGAGGCAAAGGCATGATAAAATCTTCTAAGGCATGAAAATTCCTTGAGGACCCCTCAAATGCGCCCTCATCTAGAAGTTGCATAGGCTAAATGCGCCTAAGGCAAGGAAATTTCCCTCTCACCATGTCAAATGCGCTCAAGGAAGATGAAGAGCCACTAGATATGGGCGAAATTCCTTCTAACACCCTCAAATGCGCCCAAGAATGAAGTCTACATGCTCAAATGCGCCTAAGGAAGGTGAAGAGTCACCATGGGCGTGGAATTTCCTTCAATCTCCCTCATTTGTGCCTTCGTGTTCCTCCTCCCCATAGCAAATGCGCCCAAGGTGGCAAGGTAAAAGGTAAAATGTGAAAGGTGTTGAGGAAATGCACTAGACTTGAGTAAATTCCCTCACACATAGTGAAAAGCGCTCCAAGTTTCCCTCATGACATGCTAAATGTGCTAAGGGTAAAGGTAATACTAGGGGTCGCGTGATTTTTTAAAAGGCTAAGGGTTGAATAATTTTCCTCCTCACCATGTAAAATGCACCCAAGTGAGTTGGGACTTGAAAGAAGAAAATTGCTAAGTGTGATGAAGAAAGTCTAGGCGTGGAATTGCCTAAGGAGTGGAATGAAAGCATGATGGGTAAAATGCGCCCTTCAAGGGTGAGTCAATAAAATATAAATTTAAAATAATTTCCTAAGGCATTTTCTAAGGAGAAAATGAAAATACGGATAGAGGATGATGCTAGAATTTCCAGAGAGAAAATTCTTCAAAGAGAAAATTCTTCAGAGGGAAAATCCTTCAGGAAAAGAAATCAAGAAAATTTGCTGAGGCCAAGAAACTAGAGATTGCAGGTGTGGAAGACGTCCGGGGTGGAGAAAAATAAACCCTAGCCATTTTATTAATTTTAAATAATAAAAATTAAAAGTACCCCTTCATCCAGATACACATGAAAATGATGGATTCTGAAAAGAATTTTCTTCTGGGTATTGAACGTTTGCAATCCCGAGATGATCCAAACTTGCTCCGCACCTCGCTCATATCATTTTGAAAAGAAATTTTTCCTGGAACCCATTTAACAAATTTCCTAAGGCTCGGAAGGATAAATTTTCTAAGGCATGGAAAAGGAAAGCAGAGGGGGTCAAATGCACTCAAGCTCAGGACGAGTGGAATTTTATCTAAGTCACCAAGCTCCTAAAAGAAGGTGGACAAGGCAAGTTAATGAAATTGCTAAGGCAAGGGAATGAAAAAATCAAATGAACACCATGCACCCAGACTCTTTTACTTTCCTCCTAATGCAATAGAATTGGTAAAGAAGAGTAGTGGGAACACATTTTTGGACGAGAATCTTCTAGAAGAAGATAGTGGGCATTAATTGCTCGTAGTGGGGAGTGGAGAATATTTTGTGCATTTATTGCCCACTCCTCTTTGTGGCAGTCTTTAGGGCTAGAACCCTAATTAGGGCATATGTGGCTCGATTTGAGCCCTTTCTTTTAATTCAATCTAAGTCGTCCACTGAACTGGGCCAGCTATAAAAGGGGCATCCCCCCTCATTTGTAATGGGGTAGATATTAGATCAAGAAGTCAGAGAAGATAGAAGTTAGAATAGATAGAGTTAGCTTAGAGGATGGCTTAGTTTGAAAAGGAAGGAAAACTTTCCCTTTGAAAGTTTTGTAAATGGTTGTTGTGAACACTTTTCATAATACAAAGAGTTTCATTGCTTGGTGATTTCTTCTTTTGTTATGAGTAGCTAGCAAGGCCCTTTCATCTTTCCGATTCAAGTAGATTGAGTAGAGTAGACTTTATTTTATGCAAGTAGTTGTTAATTGTGGTGTGTGGCATTTTGGTTTGAGGATATCTTCTTTCATCCATACCACTAGCGGGCTTGCTGATGGTAAGTTCGCCTTGCATGGTCAACTGGAGTATTGGCACTTAACTTCGATTGTGGCTCATATGTCCATATGCATCGTTGTGATGGTATGTACATGTTGTGTCATGATTTGAACACTTTTCTCATCCTTTGAATATTGCACCAACTTTGTCAGAGTTTTCCGAAGGGAGATGAAGAAAAGTCTGGTTTGAAGATTGTTTAAGTTGATCATCGTCCTCCACCCTTTAGGAGTAGATGGTAGCATCTCTAATCCTTATATCCTTTTACATTCAACATTATCCAGTTAGTTTAAGAACCCGAGCTTCATTGACAAATCTCCCGAAATTTGAAAATCCTTTCTTCTGAATGAGCAACTCACGTAAGTCCCCTTGGAATACCCAGCATATTCACATCAACCAAATGAGTCTATTCACAATGAAAGGAACCTTGGAGTTGAACGCATGAACTTTCACGCAATCTTAGCATGCGAAATACTTTGATCAAGAGAGAATAGAGTGACCGTTGGACATTTTATTCTGTGTTGGTGTGGTCATAAAACACACGTCAACAAGACTCCTAATATATTCTTAGCATTGGGCATAGTTTCCAGTGGGTACTTATCCTAATTGCCCAGAGTCTTGTGTCCGTCGAGGACCAGGGGAGGCTAAGTGCTTTGTAGTTTTACAGTCGAAACAACATGGTAAACTTTATGTAGAGAGCTGAATTCATTTCTTTGTTTATTTCCCAAAAAATGATAAACATGTCAGCTTAGCTTTTGTACTAATGCAATAGATCAATTTGCAGGTGGAACTCACAAAAAATCCAGAAGAATCCAAATACAATTCCGAGCTTAATGAGTTGGAAGGATTTGTGGACTAGAAAGGAAGGCCTGCACGCAAGTTAAGCCATGGTGGGAAGCACTCCGTCTACTTTGTTTATGTTATGCTCATACTATTTTCTTAATCAATTAAAAATGTAACTAGTCAATGTAAATTTCTAAAAGAATCAGTATGCTCTAAACTACCTCCCTTAGAGCCAGTAATTCGGTAATAGAACACCTCAACAGGAGGTCCTACATTTGACTTGACTGACATATTCACTTATCATTTTAAATAGCTGTGGAGAGTGGGAAAGATCATACATATGGCATATGGTAAATTCATCGTCAGTATTTTAGGACGGAAAATTCAGCGCCAACAATTCATGTAGGAAAATTTATCATGATGTCAAATTCATCACAAGTAAAATTCACCATCAGTAATTCGCTGTGGATTAATTTTCTATGAAGATGAATTGCTGGTGGTCAATTTTACTTGAAGTAAATTTGTCATGACGTTGAATTTTCCTGCCGTGAATTGTTGATGATGAATTTTCCTACTGTGAATTGTTGATGGTGAATTTTCCTTGATGAATTGATGGTGAATTTCACTAGAGCCTATACATATACACAATTATAATTTGTATGATGTGTTGCAGTAATGACAGGACTGGAGAACTTAGATTTTGTGGGAACAATCATGAACCTTGTTATGTATTTCATGAGCAATATGAATATGGACACTGCCGAAGCAGCAACCACGCTGACCAATTTCGTGGGTACCACTTTCCTGCTGGCACTGGTGGGAGGAGTTATTTCTGACTGTTAGTTTACCAGATTCAACACAGCCGTTATCTCAGCTCTTATACAAATAGCCGTAAGTCCATGAGATCGTTGGCGCTACTGATTTCAAATTCTCAGATAGTGATTCCAAATACATTTGAAATAACGTATCTTTTTTGTTGGGCAGGGATACCTTCTATTGTTAATACAGGCGCATTATAGCTCTTTAAGGCCTCCACACTGCGACCCACGCGATCGGACTGCGGTATGTGTGAAAGTGAGCGGCGTGAAAAGTGCAATGTTAGTCGTTGGATTGTATCTGGTAGCTATTGGAAATGGAGGCACCAAGGGTAGTGTAGCACCTTTTAGGAGCAGACCAGTTCGATGAAAGAGATCCCCATGAGAGAGGAAACATATCCCGATACTTCAACATGCTGTTTTTCAGCGTTACCGTCGGCTCAACTCTTGGAGTCACAGTGTTAGTTTGGGTTCAAAACAATAAGGGATGGGATTTAGGTTTTGGAATTGCAACTGGAGCTATTTTCTTTGGAATGATATGCATTTTGCTCGGATGTACCACTTACCGTATCAGAGTTCCACAAACCAGTCCCCTAACTCGAATTCTACAGGTGTGTACATAATTATGTTTAACTACTCTATGCAAAAGGCTTATAAATTTTCCAAATTTCTTTTCTTAAACATGGGAAAGTAATTGTTTACAAACTATGCCTCGTACTGGCTACTCGGGATACAGTCCAACAAATAAATAGGTTACATGACCTGAACTTGCCGGCTGTTTAAGTCAATTTTTTTTCTTATGCCTGCTGTAATTAAATTGATATAAAGTTTAAATCGACAGATTGAATTAGCAAACTAACAATACCTTTATAAATAAGAACTAAAACATAGGTTTCAAAAGAGTAAGGGTCTAGTCTGCCCAAAAGTTTGATTCTATTTGCCAAATTGGCATGTAATGGGTAAATATTTTTCTTGTGTATCAACTAGCAATGCAATCTTCTTCTAGGAAATTTCATCTTCGGAGCATTTTTTATTGGGCATTTGAACTTTGGTTGTTAGTTAATTTTTTGATAATTTCTTTCAAATTATACATTAATTATTTTAAATAAAACGTTTTATACCACTTCTAAATGAGCTACCCAACCATCATCAAGTTATTGCTATAAAATTGAAACATAATAAACATTTGAAATAATCTTTTTCTTCCAAATTATTTATAATATTTCTAATACATTTTCTCATGACACACTTTATTATCATTATCTAAAGTAAGATTTGATTTTACTTATTTATCTAGATTGGAAAATATTTCTAAATTTCTAATCATGTGGTTAATACAACTTTAATCCAAAAACCAAACATCTTTTCGAATCTCTTGAGAAAAATTACATATCAAAATCATACACCCTAATTCTAAATTTCTTTAGAAAACTTTGTATTTTACTTGTTGAAATCAAGCTATCTTTTTCTACACGTATGTGAATATTAACCATGCCTTTTATAGTATGACATTTAACTTGGTATTTGTCATACCTTTGCCATGAGACTAGTTTTGACATAAAATCTGTTGACAAAAATTACATGCCAAAATCATAGTACTCTAATTGTAGAGTTCTTTATAAAAATTTGTAGTTTACTTCTTGAAATCAAAATCTTTTTCTTTATTTATGTAAATGTTAACCATAATTTTTATAGTAATGACATTGAACCTGTGAATTTTCATACTTTTTTCATGGTATTATTATTTTTTCTATCCCTACAAAAATCCTCATTTTCTTAAGATAACAGGTTGAATGATGATGCGTCTAGAAGTTTAGGAAACTTATTTTCTAGAAAGATCTTGTATATCTTGAGAATTGAATAGAGCCCTCATGGTGATTGACCTATACTCATATTTTTTGCTAATAAATTGAAGAATTTAGGGATTAGTAATACTAATACTTTTTCTTAAAGAAAATGTCATTGTTAAATTTGTTACCAGGTAAAAGAAGAAATTGAGAGTATAGAAACAAAATATAAGACATATTATCTTTATATTGATAAAAAGAATCTTCTAAAATAAAATTATAAAGAACTTGAGCTCTTTACCTTTCATATATAAAAAAATTAATAGAAGTTTTCCTTTTTGAGCTCTAAACTTCTCTCACATTATTATTTTTTTAGCCTAAAAATGTTGAGAGAGTTTTTTCCTTTTTCCTTAACATTGAAGATAGAAAATAATGATTTTTTTACCATGATTAGATGCATAATATCTTGCACAAACTTATTTAATCCCTTATTTTTGTTGTATGAACATACTATAGAGGTATGAGTTGTAGGTAATATTTAAAAAGTATAATAATATAGAAACTTGAGAAAAAAATTAGTTTCTTATAGAATTCTTCTCGAATAAATAAAGGAACTGTGTCATCTGAGATATTATGTGTTATACAAAATAATATGACAAAAATAATAATGAGAGTTGAGATTATTTCCCAACAAAATAAAGTTTACAAAATTATTATTTTATTATAGAGTACTATATGTTTCAAATCTAATGTCTAAAATTGTTAAATTTTTCTAAATCATGAAATTTAATAAAAATAATATGTTATAATAATGAATAGAAAAAAATAATATTAAAGATTGAGATTACATTTTTCAATAAATAAAATTGTTTACAAAATTATTATTCTATTTTAATATACTACATATTTCAAATAAAATATCTAAAATTATCACATTTCTTTCAATCATAAAATTTAAAAAAAAAAAAAAAAAATGGAACAATCACTACTTTTAGCAGCTTACCAATATATTAAAAAATATATAAAAATGTAACAAGCCTAAATTTCTTTATGAGGATATAAATTATGTGAAGCTAACATATAATAATATAATTTACTTACAAGTTAACGATCTAATTCAATTTGAATTAAAAGATTATGAAAGTATAGTGATCTAACTCACTCTACATTAATAACATTATTTTTTATGTGCATTAGAAAGCTTTGAGGATCTATGGGAGTAAGCATGGAAAACCATATTGAAATTTTATATTCATTTTAAGTTTATTTATTATTTTGATTAGATTAATATTGGAAGGGTCAGTACCTATTACAAAACAGTCATAAAGGCAGACTAGGAACTCACTACTAGTGAGAAAACCAAAAAAATAAACAAAAACTAAAGCTTAAACAATTTGACCAGAAAAAAGATAAACAAAAAGAAACCCACAAAACTAAGACTAACACAAAGTCACGAGACACCTACACATCTCCGAATAACTTGAAACTAGTGATCACATTCCATTCGCGAGACAAGAACTGGAGCTTCTTTTCGGAAGTCACAGGCCTCTATTGAATGGCTTGGGTATCTGTTGTGACGTCAGGAACTGAGGTGTTTGCTTTCTTGCCCTTTATCTCCTAATACGTGAGACCATCATCCACAGTGCACACCTTCCGCAAGCCGCTTCGCCTGGTTCTTCCTTAACTCATCCTGAAAAAACCTGACGGGTGAGGGCAATATTCTTCACGGTTTCTTTGCTGTAGTCGGTGATAACCCTCGGACACTACATCGTCTTCTCTTGATGGATGGTTAAGTTTATTTATTGTTTAGCTTAAACTTAATTTTTATTTATTGTAACTTCATATTTTGTGTCGAAGTGTTTGAATTATTTATTTTGTAATAATCAAAGCTAGTTGGCATCACAGCGAGGTATTCATCGGTGCATTCAACAATCGAAAGCTTAAAACGCCAGAAAATCCCAAAGATCTTTACGAGCTGGATGACAAGGAAGCGGATTCTCATACTGAGAGGCTTCTGCATACAAACCAATTCAAGTATGTGACTTAATACTACGTTACTAAGCAATACTTCATGTAAAAATCTTGTACATCAAGCACATGGATTAATTGTTTTTTGTATGGAGATAACAGATTTCTCGACAAAGCGGCTATAGAAACAGGGAATAGCAAGGGTAAAAATCCCTGGTATTTGTGCAGTGTGACCCAAGTAGAAGAAACCAAAATTATAGTGCGAATGATGCCCATATTTGCAAGCACAGTATTCATGAGCACATGCTTAGCACAACTACAGACATTTTGTGTGGCTCAAGGTGTGACCATGGATAGAAGCATGGGAAAGCACTTCGAAATTCCAGCAGCGTCTATAGCTGTATTTCCTTTACTATTTCTAAATCTCATCACTCCAGTCTATGACAGAATTTTCGTTCCCCTTGCACGAAGATTTACAGGACATGAATCCGGCATTACTCACTTACAAAGAATTGGAGTTGAATTAGTATTGTCTGCTATATCCATGGCCATCGCTGCTCTTGTGGAGGTGAAGAGGAAACATTTAGCAATAGACAATGGAATGGTGAACAATATACCTCTTGTCAGTCCGCCCATTCCAATGAGTGTATTATGGTTGGGACTTCAGTACTTTGTTTTTGGAGTTTCAGACCTCTTCACGTTTGTGGGTATGATGGAATTCTTTTACAGTGAAGCTCCTGCGACGATGAGGTCCTTTGCCACTGCATTTACATTTACTTCTTTGTCCATTGGTTACTTTCTCAGCAGTGTCTTCGTTTCTATTGTTAATGCTGCCACTCGCAACATCACCAAGAGCCACGGTTGGCTTCATGGTCATAACCTCAACCGCAACCACCTTGATCTATTTTACTGGTTTCTTGCTATTCTTAGCATGCTCAACTTTTTCAATTACCTTTTCTGGTCACACTGGTACAAGTACAAGGCAGTAGTTACAAATGAGGCTTCTATAAAACAATCACAGGACGAAAAAATAAATGTTCTATAATTTCTCATATGGGCAATGGGTTACTATCCCATCTTTCTCACAACTCGCTTCTTTAGTGTAGCTTGGGAGTAGAATAAATAACATACGTCTAGCTCATTTCTCTCTTTTTCATTTCGTTTGTAAAAGTTCAATCATGCTTCTTATTTTCTCATCGCTTCACACAAGTGTTAGTGTAATTAATATTTAATTACACTTGCATAACTTTACTTAGATTGAGCTAATTTTAGGTCAACATTAGGGTTGCATACTTTGTTTTTATAAAGCAAATCATCTCATTGTAACATTGAATTTCCTGAATATATCATTTTGCACATTACATGCAAAGCTCTGCTTTTTTATGTTTTCTCTTTTGTGGAAGGTGTTTAGATTTGCATGTCTTATCTAGGGTTTCTAACATGGTATCAAAGCTCCAGACCTGCAGCTGCCTGTTCGTGATCTGAAGATATGGCTTCTCAGTGAGTTTCAAGTGCAAGGGTTTCCACAGGCATCTTTTCTACAAGATCTGGGGGTAGCCAATTTTTTGGCACAGTATGGGCTCAAACGGACGTCACCATCGTGTTCGCAGCGCCCGAAAACCCTAGAAACGCCTGTCAAATCATCCATTTTGGAGCAGTTGGTTTCTAAGGAAAAAAATTTTTGCCAGAGAAGCCGTACGGCCTCCCCAGCACACATTCCGAGGCAATTTTTGTCACGAAAATCGAGAAAAATTTGAAAACTGCGCATCGGTTCTTGCGCCTCCAGTTCGGAAGACTCTTGCCGCCGGGCGGCCACCAGGCGGCCACCGGCCTCCGCCCAGCCCCTGTGGGCCCAAACAGCCCCGCCAGGGTCATATGGGAGACCGGGAGCTCCGCGCCCGGCCCCCGACCCACTCCAGTCCTCGGCCGCCGGTCCCATGGAGAACCAGGGGCTTCGCCCCAGCTCCCTGCTCTGCGCCCACGGTCACATGGGTGACCAGGGGCCGAAATTTTTTTGCAGGGAGGCCCTTTTTTGCGACGACGGTTTGTAGGCCGTCAAATTTATGCCCGTGAACCGCTGATGTCAGCATGACATCAGCGTCTGTACGGCCCCTCCTTGCCCCTCCTAACCCTAGTTTGCCCTAAAAGAACAATTTTTTTATTTTTGGCATAACATGGGCATACGGTATCGAGATTGGGCAAACGAGATATCGCCGAAAAGCTGGTTCTAAGCACTATCCTGTGGTACTATTTATTTTACAGTATTTTTCTGTTTTACTATATTTATTGCTGTTTGAAGTCAAATGTACTTTTTATGCTTCCGAGCTCATAACTCTTTGCCACGATCTCCGATTTTCACTATCTTTGCGGCATTGGAAAGGTATTGAGGAGCTCTATGTTGCTGTCTATGCACTTTTTTCTGTATCTATCCCAGATTTTTCGTTAATCCAGATTTGGCCCGATGGGTGTTTTGGAGATTACCTAGATATTTTGGCAGTTGGGAGAGTGCATCTTGCATCTTTGCACTTCATTTTCAGTGATACATCATTTAATAATCAACTGCTACTTCATAGATTCTAGTGTTGTTCCCGTTTGGAGTTTTCGAGTGTTCTGTGGCATCGGGTCTGCTATTACATCATTATGATTCCGATATGGTTTCTTGTAGACAGAAGTATCTTTCCTTGCTTGCCAGATTGCGGTTCCAGTGTTACTCTACAGTGTTCGTCCAGTGCTTCTTTGCAGCATGTCATATCATTATAGGGGGTTCTGTCCCACTGGGTTTTCCTCCTCTACCTCTTTCCTGCATTTGTAAATGGGTACCTGATCAGGCCTAGTTGTCGGGACCCATCTTTGTTTGCATGCATCTTATTCTAGTGTTTTAGCTTCTTCCTAAGTTCATCTTAAGGGGGGGTGTTAGAGTAATAATTTATTACGCTTAATTAATTACATCATACTGGTTAATTAATTAAGTCAATTATTCCTCTAGTTGCTTAAGCTAAACTTAGGCACATTAATAATTGATTAATTATTAAGTGTGCACACTAGGGTTTCATTTAGGGTTTCCCTTTTAGGGTTTCTTGATCTCCTTCATAAGGATTAATTTCTTTGTAATAACTGAGATTCTCATAATGCATTTTTCACTTTGAGGTTTGCAGAACATCTTGTTGGTTTTGCATCTTTGCATGCAAGAAAAGATGGGTCCCGGCAACCAGGCCTGATCAGGTACCCATTTACAAATGCAAGAAAGAGGTAGAGGAGGAAAACCCAATGGGACAAAAACTCCTACAATGATATGACATGCTGCAAAAAAGCACTGGAAGAACACTATAGAGTAACACTGGAACCACAATCTGGCAAGCAAGGAAAGATACTTCTGTCTACAAGAAACCATATCAGAATCATAATGATGCAACAGCAGACCCGATGCCACGGAACACTCAAAAAATCCAAATGGGAACAACGCTAGAATCTATGAAGTAGCAGTCGATTATTGAATGATGTATCACTGAAAACGAAGTGCAAAGATGCAAGGTGCACTCTCCCAACTGCCAAAATATCCAGGTAATCTCCAAAACACCCATCGGGCCAAATCTGGATTAACAAAAAACCTGGGACAGATACAGAAAAGAAGACATGGACAGCAACATAGATCTCCTCAATACCTTTCCAATGCCGCAAAGATAGCGAAAATCGGAGATCGTGGCAAAAAGTTATGAGCTCGGAAGCATAAAAAGTACATCTGACTTCAAACAGCAATAAATTCAGTAAAACAGAAAAATACTGTAAAATAAATAGCACCACAGGATAGTTCTCGGAACCAGCTTTCCGGCGATATCTCGTTTGCCCAATTTCGATATCGTATGCCCAAGTTATGCCAAAAACAAAAAAACTGCTCTTTTAAGGCAAACTAGGGTTAGGAGGGGCAAGGAGGGGCCATACGGACGTTGATGTCATGCTGATGTCAGCAGTTCAGGGGCATAAATTTGACGGCCTGCAGGCCGTCGCGGCAAAAAAGCACACCCTGCAGAAAAATTTTCGGCCCCTGGTCGCCATATGACCGCGGGCGGGGGCTTAGGGGGCTGAAGATGGGCGGGGGCCAGGCGCGGAGCTCCCGGTCCCCCATGTGACCTGCGGCCAAGGAAGTGAAGCCCTCAAGGGCTGGCGGGTAACCCCCGGTCGTCCATATGACCGGGGCTGCACGCGAAGAGGCCTGCGGGGGCTGGGTCGACCGGCGGAGCTGGGTGGGGGAGCCACCGGCGGCGGTGATTGTTGGGTGGCCGCCCGGTGGTGGATCTGCTTATAACTGGGAGCGTCGGCCCGATTCCCAAAAAACTCCCTTTTTTTAATTTTTTTTTCAAAGTTTGTGCCTCGTGAAGCATGCCGGGGAGGCCGTACGGCCTCTCTGGCAAAAAAATTTTGCCTCAGAAACCAACTGCTCGAAAATGGATGATTTGACAGGCGTTTCTAGGGTTTTCGGGCATTGCGAACACGATGGTGACATCCGTTTGAGCCCATACTGTGTCAAAAAATTGGCTACCCCCAGATCTTGCAGAAAAAATGCCTGTGGAAACCCTTGCACTTGAAACTCATAGAGAGGCCATGTCTTCAAATCACGAACAGGCAGCGGCAGGTCTGGAGCTCTTATACCATGTTAGGCATTCTCTCCTTTTGCAGTCATTGGGGAATGTGAGATAGAATACTTTTCCATTCCCACATCCTATTATGTTACATAGAATGAAAAGAAATATGAAAAGGATAAACAATGCTATATAATCATCTTTTTTATTACTAAAATTAAGTAAAAAATCTTTCTTTAAAAAAAGCATTTTTTATTTGAATATTAGTTATAGTCGTCATCAGAAGTGACCTTTTCAAAAATGAAAGATGTTATAAGCAATATGTACTACATAATTCTGGGAATAAAATGATTTTTATGCTTTTGATTTATGGGTTGGAAGAAGAATCCAATGAAACGAAACACATATTTTTTATTGTTACAATAATTGAAATAAAATGAACACCTTATTTGGAGGGAACATCAAAGACATGTTATTATAGAGTATAACAATGAGAAAAATATTTTTGATTGGATACAACTTGCTATGAGATGGAAAACATGCTATTATAGAGTATATTTGTGAAAGCTAAATATATACAAAGATTTGTGTACACATAAATCTATATAAGAACAAATATGTGTATTAAAAGTAAAACCATAAAACCCACGCTCGTTTTCCTCCCCACCATATTGGCATCATGAAGCCGCATGGGCTCTAGCCAAACCCCTGAGCAATGAAAGGATGAAACACTAAAAAGAGATTTCATGGAGTTTCATCATACATTACATAATTAAAATCTTTGGGAAACTCCAATGTTTTCATATATAATATCTGACATGGTTGCCTTTTGTTTGATGTAGCAACTATAAAGGAAAAAGGTATCCTACTTTGTGAATCCTTTTGCATGCTTATACCTAGTTCCTGCAAATGAAGCAGAAGGGTATGATAATGTAGAAGCAATAAAAAACAAAAAGGAATGATAAAAAGTGAGTAAGTAAATGGGAAAAATTAATATATACAATGTGAAGTTGAAAACAATCAATAATTGGTACAACTAGTTAACCAAATGTGTCTATTGAGAATGGGAAAGTTTTGTACTTACACTATTGATCGTGTTTAGGAACAACGAGTTGCATTTTATTATAGAGTACAACAGAGGGACAAATATTTTTCTTTGACACAACTTGCAATGACATGGAGAAATTGTTATTATAAAGTATGTTTGTCAAAGGTAAATTTATACGAGGATTTATGCAAACAAGTATATGGCCTTTAAAGTAAAACCACATAAACCATGCTCATTTTCCTCCCTACCATATTGGCATCATGAAGACCCATGGACTCTAGCCAAACCCCCGAGCAATGAAAGGATGAAACGGCCATGGGAGATTTCTTGGAATTTCATCATATGTTTTCATATATAATATTTGATATTGTTGTCTTTTCTTTGATGTGGAAACTTAAAGGAAAAAAAGTATCCTGGCCTGCGAGTCCTTTTGCATGCTTATACCTAGTTCTTGTAAATGAAATACAAGGATATGTCAATGCATAAGCAAGAAAAATTAAAAAGGAATGATAGGAAGTGAGCAACCAAAATAAATATATAGAATGTCAAGCTTAAGATAATCAGTAATTAGTGCAATTGGTTAACAAAATTTATCTAATGACAAAGGGTTCAACTCTTATACTTACATACACTGTTGACCGTCTTTAACAAGGATGAGCTGCATTAGATCGAGTACTAGGAGCATGAAATAATTAGAAATAAATAGTGTACAATATGCTAATTTTTTGAATGCCTATTATATCTGTAGAACAATATAAAAGAAATAATATACATACACAATAAAAGAGGTTAGAACTATTTGTTGTAAATAGAAAAGTTTTTAAGAAACATGGGCACATATAACAACCAATAACTAGAAAGGAAAAATATGTAGTCATATAGAAAAAGAAAACCAGGCCAACCATGGCATTGTAAATGGTTTAGTTGAATGAAGCAAAAAACACCATTGCCATGTGCTTCTGTGGATAAAATTGTTTGTCCTCTTAGAAGCACATGACAACAGTGTTCAGTTCTTCTCCATAATCACATAAATCCACACTCGTTCTCCTCCCTACCATATTGGCATCATGAAGCCTCATGGGCTCTACCCAAACCCCCAAGCCAAAAAATAGGCAAGGTCATAGAAAATCTCATGGACTCTTAGCATATAGGACACAATAACAAACTTGGGGAACACGGGTGTTTTGAAACAAGTTCTGTAACATTGGAGTGTTTTTTTTTTCGTTTGACAAGTTCACGAAAGGCGGATATCCTGGGAAAGAATTAGAATAATGGAGTTTTAAGATAGTTAGAATAAGACGGATAGATGGAATGTATAGAAAAATGTACAATAGATACAAACGTCCATCTAATTCGACCGTACACGTTCAATCTACGTATATTAAAAAAAAAAACTGCAATCTAAGGAAGTATATAGTAAAAATCGCCATCGAATTGACATCTACCAATTGTTACATGGACCACGTAATGATACATAATGCACATTTTTCTTTGGGGGAGAAAGGAAAAACAACATCATTAAAGATATTGATACAAAACAAGCAATCTATGTAATAGTTGGCTTCTCAATTGAAAATTCAAGGTACAAGATAAAATAGAGTAATTGTAAAAGAAGTATCAGGAAAATGCTTTAGGAATTAAAGATAGATGACAAATAATTGAAACCCACATGAAACATATTGATAGAAGGAAAGCAGACTGTGTAAGTGTTTCCTTGTCTAATGAGTGTTGCTAACACAACCAAACGTTTGCCTCATGGTTCAGAATATTGAGGCAACTAGTTGAAGCATCGTCAACGTATGCACACAGGAAGGTTTACAACTGTCATAAGTAGATTTGAGTAATTTGTTTGAGGGGGTTTGAAACAAATGAGGAAAAAAGAATATCATGAAACATATTGATATAAGATTCAAGCTACATTGTGTGGTAGTAGACATTGAAGACAAATAGGGGAATTGTATAATAGGTATTAGAATAATACTTCTTTGCTATGTTGTCAGAAAAATGAGCACAATAGAGACACAAAAAAATAGCATGTATAAGTATTATTACATAGACTACATACCTCTTACAAATTTCTATTACATAGACTGCATGTCTTGTACCAATAGACTGTATGATATTGTTTTTGCCTCATCTGTTTCAAGCTCGTTATAACAAACTCTTAATTTTCATTGTTTTTTTTTGTATGCCATGAAAATATATTGATTAAGTTGCATTGTCGAAAGAGCCATTATGGTGTTGGTTTGGTATACAAGTATTCTAAGAATGTTCGCCGTCAGGTCTATTCCTAACCAAATTTTAGGATTTTAAAAATGTTGTCCTCTAGAATTTGTAAGTCATTTTACATAGGTATTGTACATAAATTATTTGTGTATAATATTTAATACCAGGAAATGTAGCTCGAATTTGCAATAGAGTCTGTGGGGTGCTGGCAAGAAGTTGCGTCCACTTTTTGGCCAAAAAGTGGAAGTATTTTCCTTGATTTTTAGAGTTTGACACATTTGACCTTAAAATTTGAAGCACTTAGAAATGAAATCTTCAAACAAGTCATTTATCATAAAATGTAGTACTCAGAGTCTAGTTTCCAAATATGTAATTTATTTCAATACCCACATTGTACAAATTGAGTTTCAATAGGCTTTTGTAAAAACCACTATTTAAAAGTCATTTCTTTTTGCCATACCATGCACATGTACGACATCCATATTTTGACTTAAATTATCATATTTTTCTGAATCCTTTTGGAAAAAGACTTGTGACTCACTAAAGTGTGCCCTGGATATTTTTTTGTAATATTTTATTGATTTTTTTTTTTTGAATATGAACCTAGATCCAAAATGCGTTAGATAGGTGAATGTATAAATCAAAAAAATATAAATTTATAAAACAAACCTTGGTTATGGTTATAGTTGTGGGTATCTTTTAGGCATGGATAGTTCCACAAATGGGCTTTGTATCTCCTTTCCCTTCTATGCTTGTTTGAAGGCGAACATCGTATAACTGCAAAGTAACATTTTATTTCAATCTATCAAAATAAATATCAATGCTTAGATGTCTATGAAATGGTGAGAAAGACGGTTTGAAAACAAATTACAACAATAGGAGGGACAACACAGTGTAGATTGCAAAACACAACACTTGTTAAACCATCCAATATGGCAACCTGTAAAGGTACATGGCAGGTTTTCACCATTTTGTACCTGTTGAATGAGGAAACCAACCCCACTACCGCCAACCCTTGTGCTCAAGAAAAATCCATCGCTTTTGTGAACAGGCTCAAGCACGACCTCACAAATTGCATGGAGTCTTATAATATACCACACAAAACATGTAATGTACAAAATACTATATGTTTGTTAAAGCAATAAAGAGGAAGAGAAAATATTTAGTAGAATGCTCAAAAGCAGATTCTATATATCAAAATTATACATATACATATATATACATACACATACACATACACATACACATACACATACACATACACATACATATACATATATATAGATATACATATATATACATATACATATACATCTATATATACACATACATATATATATATATATATATGTATACATACATATACATATACATATACTTTTCGCCCTTTGTTTATTGTATTTAGTTATCGTTGTGTATCATTGGAGTTATACTCATTACCATATGAATAATTGTAGTTAAATCTTCTTCGTTCTGTGACAAAAATATTGCTAGGGTTAGCAATGTTACTAACCTTTTCTATTCTCGATGTACTTGGCACTAAATATTATAGATAAATAAAGAAGAATTGGTTGGGATTTTAATGATGACATGAAGGTTACCTTTTCAACAAACGATGTTCCTAAATGTTGCCCATTGGTGAATAAGAATTGCAAAAAAATTATGAGCTTATAATTGACTGGGGAAGTGTTACATAGCAAATGTCTTTTTAGTAGCTCTTTTACAGTTTTTCTATTTGTCTATAATATGTAGTGCCAAATAATTCAGCTTCAATTTAGAATTGAGAAAATAATTGTTATATAGATTGCTACATTCACGATATAATTTTACCTCTACTTTAATTTAATATTCATTAGACCTAGATGCACATCTATATTTGACCTTTTTTGTTTTGGGTAATCAATCAATTGGTAGATTAGTATTTAACTATTTTAAAATACATATGGATAGAAATACATCGTAGACTTGAAGTTGTAGATTAAATAATATTTATGAAAAATATGGAAGATTAAACAATTTTCCTCTCTTAAAGAGCTATTAGTGATATCTTTAATTAATAATATTCAATTAAAAACTATTCTTAAAAAGAATACTAGTCCATAATTCTAGGCATGGCATATTGTTTCTAGTGCCTATATTGCAGTAGATTATTTATTACTTTGATGTTATTTATTTTCTTTGTTTTTTGATTTGAATATTAGTTATGATGGTGAAAGAAATTACACACAAACATATAGAAAAATATATATCTATCCATGTGGATATAAACGTATATGTATGCATGATCACAATAGGAATAACATAGTTTGAAAATTTCAATATATAAATATATATATACAACTACTATACAAATTTCACTATTTACCATTTTCAGTACTTGACTATTGTTATATGTTTGCCATTGAAGATAATACTACTATTCAATAATAATAAATGGAAGAAAGGAATTTAGAGTATGCATACAAGAACTAAAAATTACACCATATAGGAGAAATCAGGAATCATAGTGATAATGCAAAATAAAAATAATCTCAATAGCATGGTAAAATCAAAAGGATGGAAGGTCAATGAATATGCAAATATAGGAATAAATTATGTTTCTATTTGTAAAAAAAAGTCTTAACATCGTATAGTGAGCATTAAAAATGAAAGAGCATGAGAAAATCTAGGAAGTGTGAAATAGTAGTCAAAATGTAGGCTTGCTAGTAGAGTCTTTTTCTGGAGTAGGGATAGATATGTTTACTATGTCTGAAAGAAATAGTTTACGCTCTGCTTCGAAATCAAGTTTTGTTGCTTTCACTATCATTGTCTTAAGCCGTTCCACAAAATTGTAAGTCTATGTTCTGATAAAGACGGTAAAGATGTATGGTTTATAAAGAAGGCCTTTAATAACAACAATAGGATATGTCGTAGACTCGGAACTATTTTGTAACATGTAGAGGTATTTTGTTGGAATTTATAGTAAACTAGTGGCAGCTTCATCAAAATGATACATCAAAGGCTGCCTAAATGGTCTTGCAACTTTAACTGTAGAAGGTACCGATAGTTGCATTCCTCAATTTCCATCTGGAAACGATCACAAAACTAAACATCAACATAGGTTTGTGTGCATTTTATTTTGCATTATTTTCCATTAACCAATAAAGGGCAAGTAGGATAACAAAAAGCCTTTATTTTTGCAATTTGAATGCTTGCTTTGAAAATGGCTTCAATAGTTTCTGGCGAACCAAGGATGTTGTTTAAGATGAATGCAATAGTAACCCTATTATTTGAAGGATGTAGCCTATGAGGTGTAGAAGAAGATGAAACCATTTGCTCTACTTTGATTGGGTCCCTAGATATAAGAGTGTTTTCCTCAAGAATAGAAGGGTTAATGTCAAGGACTGTGGCTATTGATGTGTTGATAACTTTACCATTAAAGTAGCCTATGCAACCACCCTGCACAAAAACTATGAATATATCACCAGAAAGGTACATCCACTCCAAGGAATCACCTTTTTTTTGCCAACTTGGGCCCCACAAATTAACTTCAATGAAAGAAGCAAAGATATCATATAGTTTAATAGTTCTCCAAATTGTTTCAGATCCATTTTTCCTACAAATAGTTGATATGTACCCAAAATATACTACAATGACAATAATATTAACCAAGCTATTATCACTATAATTGTTTATTTCACTAATTGGCACAAATGCAAATATTTTCTTTGGCATGGGAATTTTATCTGCACACCGTTTTATTGTTGATTTTTTATCCAAAACAATTTCAAGGTTACTATTTAATTTATTGAATATTTTATTTATTTTCTTGACTAATCCTCCTGATATTAAATAAGCTGCACCAACCTCAACTCGACCGTAATGTAGTTCAACAATATTATCAAATGAAGTGACATGTGTTTTTGTGCCCTCGCTATCTATAATGTCAAAACTAAAAATTTTCCCTTCACCTCTTTGTTTCTGAAAATGGTACATCTCTCTAATATGTGCTACATGGTCTTTCACTGTCCACAAATTTTGATAAATGTTCAAAGCTTTAACAGGGCTGAAATTTGGAGGGTTGCTTTATTTTTTAGGGGACAACTGCAAACATAATCTAGGGGTCCATTTAGAAGGAGAAGGCGAGTCTAGTCCCAACATTTTCTCTTCTTGCTGCTTGAACAAATACCTAGGGGTACCAATGATTTGAAAATCAAACTTAATCACAACTAAGTTGAATATGATTAAGGCCATAGAGAAGAAGCAAAAAAATATATTAGATACATTATATTAGGTAGATATAAAATGAGAAGAGAATTTTTAGAAATAGGCAACAAACGGCGTAGCCCACCTTGAATCTTGGACATTCCTACAAATGTAGTCATTTAAACATATAAGGGACCCTATTTTCAAGGCACCTAAAAATAATAAATCATTGCATTTGGAAGGCAGGGTTCCTATTTGCATATGGTGTCCATCAAACAAAATAACCTTGTTTCACTCAACCTACCCTTCATCACCACCAAACTTTTTGAAGGAAAAAAGTTGAAGGGCTGGAGAGGTTATGACATCTCCAACATTGATTAAACAAATTACAAATGAAGTCAAAGCTGGTTGTTTATTTGGAGCCTACAAAGACAATTCTATCAAGGAAAATGCACACCATTACACCAAATGGATAAAGCGAGTAAGGAAAGCAAAGGTTGAAAAGGGATATTCTTATGTGTTCTAAAAGATCAATGCATATGTACTTCCACATCTATATGTTTTACTAGGGCCAACAATCTATGTATGTACACCTAAAGGCCAATAAAACTGGAAACATAAATAGAAAATCAAATGGAGTGTATGTTTTTGTATTTGAGCATCCTAAAAGCAAAGAAACTTACATACAATGTTCAAATTTATTACAAGAGAGAAAGAAAACAATAACAGTAAATTTGTAGGAGGAATTTAAGCGAAAGGAAACATAAACTTACAGAATTAGGATCTGGAGGATGGTGGATGGGACCCTCAGAGCCAGACTCCATAGCAGGACCTGTGGGAGGTGTTTTCAAATCAACCACCAAATTGATTTTAGGGGGCTCTAGAGGCCCATCCACAAAGCCTAGTCTCGTAGACATAGTTCTAGAACCTTTTAGAGCGAGAGAATGTTTTAATTATAGTTGACTGGTTGGCGCCTCTATTTCACAATGAAAAATAAATCTTTCCAACATACAATTCCAATTAGTAGACAAGTTAGAAATATTGCGAATCTACCAACCATTTTTACTAGTTTCCACTACAACCATGTAAAATGGATTATAGATTATGCATGGCATAAATTTTAACATAAATAATAAATAAAGCATTTATAGAAAACATGCATGTAAAATAACACATAGATTGTGGAGAAAAATAGTTTAAAATACTTTAAGCTGCTTTAAAACTAGCCACGCAACCAAGTATAGGTTATTGGTATTCATTCGCTTTACAAGTAATATTGAATGTGCATTTGGTGTCAAAGATTCTAGCTGGAATGTCGACTTGACAATCCAAATCTTACACATAATGCTTTTCTTGTATGAATATGTTTAGTGTGGATATTCGATCATTGGTGATCTATGTATCATTCTTAAGTTGTTTTCTAATACTTGTTTCTGCTACCTTCATCCCTTTTTATGTAAACAGTATAATATACAACAAAAAGAATGAAAATGATTAAGTACATATATGCATTGAATTTTCCCTTTCTGCACACATTTAAAAAAACACATATAATGAGATATATATATCCATATGTACTTTGGGGGGGGGGCTTTCTAGCAGTTGTTTATAACAACACCAAGTTTTCTAACTATGTGGTTTGGTGGTGGTGGAGTTGGTTGCCTCAATACATGGAAGTAGAATGGTAAGTGTTTGTTCACATGAGGGTTAATGCATCTTGGTGCTAGTGCACCATAGCACTATAGGATGTTAATGCAATATTCAATGTTGTAGTATGGGAAAGTATACTCCAAAATGTTTTAGAAAATATATCGATTAAGTTCCATTTTCAAAAGAGGAATTGTGGTCCTTCAGTATTTTCTACTCTTTCTAAATGAAAGTCTACATAAATACTTATAAAGACACTATACACTTCTATTTGAATATACATGTGAATATATCAATTACTATTGGATTGCCAAACAAGGCACAATGGTCTTCGTCTGTATACATGGATATATATATGTGCCTATATGCACATTTTTCAATATAACATAGGGAATTGAGTACATATATATGTGTGTATATATATTTGTCAATTTAAAAGTTACAACAAGCCCAAAGGTATAGATGAACACCATGGTTGCAGTTTGCAGCAACCTATAGAATTTGACAATTTACAAGAGTTGAACCATGGAAATAAACACTTTTTTTTAAAAAACACTTTGTTATCACAAACTTCAAACAGTTCAGTAAAAAAAAACATCATGAAACATATTGATACAAGAGATACAACATGTTCCATCGAAACAAAACAACCATGACAAATATTTCAGAATTTTAAAAATTTAAAACAATCATTCTTACAAGAACAATAGAATAATCTATTATACATGAGGTAAAAAGAATATCATGAAGCACATTGATAGAAGACAACCAATCTACATAAACATTTCTTTCTAAATTCTAAATTCATAATTTATTTGCACTCCTTATTGACCACTAAGAAACATTTAGGAACAACCTTTAATGAAGAGGTAAGCTCCACATCATCATTAAAAACCCCAGGAAAGTCTTTTCTATTTATCTATAATACTGAGTGCCAAGCAATGAAGCTTGAATTGCCAAAAAATGTTGTGTCCTTGCAACCATTTTGCACAAATTATTGGGATCCATTGCATTTACAAGTTCTATGTAATGTGGGTTTACTAGCAAAGAATGTAGATCAACTTTTCAATTGACAAGCCAAATGTTACATAGACTGCTTGACTTGTATGAACATGAGGATAACAGATGATGGAAAAGCTAACTTTAAAATATGGAGTATACGAAAAAGGAAAAGTACGGTAATGATTAGGTTGCTATTAGGAACTAAAAAAAACAATATCATGAAGAGCACTTTGTTATCACGAACTTGAAACAATTGAATAAAAAAGAACATTATGAAACATATTGATAGAAGACATATAACATGTTCCATCCAAACAAAATGACCATGACAAAATTTCTAGAATGGCAAAAGTTGGAAACAATCCTTGTTACAGGAACCATAGAATAATCTGTTACATGCAACTTCAAACTCATGAGTGGAAAAAAATATCATGAAACATATTGATAATGAAAAATATGAGGGAAAAACAATATCATCAAAGATATTGGTAGAAGAGAATCAATCTATGTAAAAATTTCCTTGTCAATTATAAATTCATAATTTTTACAAGTTATTTTTAATGTGGGAATACTATCAAAGAATATAGCTCAAATGTTCAATTCACAAGTCAACTCTCACATAGACTTCTTGACTTGTATGAAATTTTTTGATGTGGGTTCTCAAATACCAATCATTAACCTCTTATTCCCATGCAAAATACGACAATAAACAACCAATCGTGGGGGTACTGGAGAAAGACCATCGTGCAAAATAGTTTGTTATGGGGCAATTATAAGAAAGGCAGAGGCAACAATTTTTACAGTAGTCTGCTATCAAACCAACACCACAATGGCTCTTTCAACAATGCAACCTAATCAATATATTTTCTCACACATTTTATAGATGCTCTCTTATTAACAACATCTCACTGCTATATCATTTAATGTTGGCAATACAACTTAATGAAACTATACTTTCCCACACTGCAACACTCAATATTGCATTTATTCCATCCGCCTGCATCTACTTCATCCACCCCCACCGCACAATAACAATAGAATGCATTAACACTCCCATGAGAAAACACTTGCCATTCCCCTTCTTGGGTGATAAGTGTTATTCTTTCTAATATCTCTTTTATCTGTTCAATTTATTTTTTGAAGTTCCTGATGGGATTTTCGTTAGGCAAGCTGTGAATAACATTTATCATGTAATAGCTCTTCTACAATTTCTCTATTTTTCTAGAATATTTAGTTTCATGCAATGTAGTAGTTATATGAGAGGTATTACAATTGACATGAAATATTATAGACAGGAAAATGAAAAATATTCAAAAAAATTAGAATAATTCATGACAACAAGCTTCAAATAGATAAGGTCATCAGACACTAGGTATGTGCAGAATCACGATGGGCCAAAAAGTGGCGATATGTAAGTGATATGATGGCCCATGTGGTTGACAACTTTTTTTTTACCCAAAATTGAGGAAACAAAAACGGTTTTTAAAGGAGATTCACAACTTTCCACAAATATCAATTATTCTTTACTTTGAATTTAATAAATAATTATTATTCATTTTCTATTTGAAATACAACTAAATTCCTGATTGATAGGCTGATTTAAAAACATATATAGCTTTCAAATGGTATCACATTTTTTGAATCTAAAACATGCGTCACATTCTATACTTTGCATACTATAGGATTAAAAAAGAAAAAAATGAATTTCATGAAGTTTTGACCAAGTTGAGGTGGTCAAACATATGATTTTTTATATTTTTAAAAATTTGTAATAAAAAATTCATAATTAATTATTTACATGGAAAAAAATTATAAACAAATATGCATCACATCGAGAAATGAGTCCTCTACTTATATCTAAAATATTATAAAAAAATATTATGATTTTATTGTGGTTAGGGTGGTCAGACAGACACCTACTTCTCATTTTTTCCCTGAAATTTAAGTACTACTAAATTTAAATTTCAAATTTTCACCAAATAGATTTTTTTTTTAAAATAAACCTAGTAGTTTAGAAACTACATTCAATTTTCTACAGATTCTATTCTTACATATTTTTGAAATAATATAGATAACTTATTCAAATTTTTATGTCAAGTTGCCTAACTTTAATTTTCTAAATTTTCATCGCCACTTAAGGGCCTATTTTTTCCATGATTATCCTACACATACCCCACTACTTTTTAATATTTCTTTTATCTCTTCCATTTATTTGTTAAATAAGTTTCTGATGGCATTTTTTCTGGGCTAGCTGTGAATAGGATTTTTCGTGTAATAGCTCTTTTACAATTTCTCTATTTGTCTAGAATTTTTAGTGGCAACTAATGCAACTCGAACATTATTGATTAAGCCTATACTATTGTATAAACATATTGAAACAAGGTAAAAAGTGAAATTGGTAAATAAATCAATAGAACTCTAAAATATGGGGAATAGAAGAGGCAAACTATGATATTGAACAATTTGTTACAAGGAATTGAAAAAAAGAATATCATGAAGAATATTTTAGGGTGGGGAAGTTGAAAGAGATGAGGAAGAAATAATATAATGAAACATATTGATATAACATAGTGTCATCCCATGTAATTAGCAAGGTCCACTACTTACATAAATAGACCCAAACAATTTGTTTCAGGGAGCTTGAAGCAGGTAAGGGAAAAAAGAATATGATGAAACATATTGATGCAAGGTTCAAGCTATGTTATTTGTTAATAAATATTAAAGGTAAATAGAGAAATTGTATAAGATGTGTTCAATTATTTGCTACAAGCTGTCTTACATGGGTATTTTGCATAAATGATTTGTGTATAGTATTTAATGCCAATCAATGTAGTTCGAATTTACAATTAAGGATGTCATGTTATATGCATTTTATAGAGATTATTGCATCCTATAATTGTTTTCATAGGCTAAAGAAAATAGGTATTGTCATAAATAACTATGTTTAAGAATTGCATTAAAGATGAGGGAAAATAAACGACCATGATTGAATAGACCTAGGTAGTTTGTTTAAGGGAGCTTGAAGCAGATCGGGGGGAAAAGAATATCATGAAACATATTGATGCAAGATTCAAGCTATGTTCTTTTTTAATAAATATTGAAGACAAATATAGAAATTGTATAAGAGGTGTTAGAATAATAATTATTTTCTACAAGTTGTCTTATATGAGTTTTTTGCATAAATGATTAAAGAAAGAAGATTTAACTACAATCTCTCCATAAATGGTTGTAACACCAAAGATAGAAACATATAACAAGAAGACATTCAAGTGTTATTCTAATAGCTTTCATAAAGTTTCTCTATTTGTGTTCAATATATATATGTGTATATGTATCTATCTATGTTTGGAAGCATTGATTCTCACATACAATTGACATTGTATGCAAATATATATATATACATGTGTGTATATATATATATGTGTTTTTGTGTGTGTATATAAACACATATATACATATAGATATACAAATATATATAAATTTCTACATTTATACAATATACATGCATACATACATATATATATACATACATTTATACATCTATTTAGTATACATACATATATATAAGTATAAATACATATATATACATATATATATACAAATAGATATAAAAATATATATACATTTATACACCTATATAGTATACATACATATATATATAGACATATATACATATATACACATATATATATACACACATATATACAAATATATATACATCTATACATCAATGACTATTTCGACAATATAGCTTAATAAAACTATACTTTCCCACACTACAACACTTAATATTGCATTTACTCCATCTGCTTGCATCTACTTCATCTGCCCCCACTACACAACAACAAAAAAATGCATTAACACTCCCATGAAAAAACACTTTCCATTCCCCTTCTACATATCGAGGACACCAATTTCACCATCGCCAACCAACATAATTAGTGCCACAAAAAAAAAAGGGAGAAAACACATGCCATCTAGCTTCCATGTAGCGAGGAATCCCAATCCACCACCACCAACTCACATAATTACGAAGCTCAACACCAACACAAAAAACCTAGCCAAGACCCTACCGTCCAACAAACCCCTCGCCACTAGGAAATCCAAATAACAGCTGGGCTGACAAAAATCCAAGCGAAAACTTAAAAAAAAAAGCCAATAATATATACATATATACGGATATATATATAAATATAAATAAATATATATATATATATAAATATAAATATATATATACATATATATACAACTTTCGCATATTGATGACACCAAATCCACCATTGCGAACGCATGCAATTAAAAAGCTCAACATCACCACAAAAAAACCCCGGTCAAGTACTTGTCGACTAGAAAATCCCTGCAACTAGAAAATCCAATTCACAGCTAGGCTGATGGAAATCCTGACAGAAGCTTCAAACATAATATCTAATAATATATACATATATATGTACATATATTTATATATATATATATACATATATATAAATATATATATATATTTATACATACATATATTTATATGTACAATAGTCTGCTATCAAACCAAGACAACAATGCCTCTTTCAACAATACATCAATATATTTTCTTGCACATTTCATAACATGCTATCCAATACACACACACACACACACACATATATAAATATATACATATATGGGTAAGTGCACCAATCTGTGACACAATTTAGGTGCCAAATTGAAAAAACGATAAAAAAACACCGAAATAAGGCCTTTGGCAAACGCCAAATGACTAGAAAGCCATTTGGCACACGCCAAATGACTAGCAAGCCATATGGTGTACGCCAATGTCTAAATTTGGCATGTGCCAAATGGCTTTCTAGACATAAAATGAAAAATTCGGGTTTGGAACCCTCATTTTGTCTTCAACCCATGGCTTGAGAAGGAAGATTTTAGGTTTGCAACTCACGCTCGCCAAATCTCCTCCATTCTTTGCATCCTCAGCTTGCCATTTTCCATGAGAATGCCACTAACACATCAGAGAGGTCGAAGATTGCGAAGAGGTGTGTATTTTTATTCTATTTATTTCAAATTAGATTTGGAATGCAACTTTAAATAGATTTTTATAATAAAACTTTGTTCTAATTCTCAAGGAATGAATCTCCACCTCAAAACATTGAGAATTCACAATCACCCCCTCATCAAGAGCTTCCTATACAAGAACAACCCAAAACCCCTCCATAAATTCATAGGAATCCTCAAGGAACATAAGAAAATATTCAAAATCAAATTGAAAACAATAAAAGAGACATTCAACAATTAATTGCAAGATTAACCAAGCATGCCGAAACCCACCCTTATAGGAGAGGGATTGTTGAATCATTGAAGTCAATTTTAACTCATGTAGGAGAAATGAGCAAGCAAATGAATTTTTGGTCAACTAAGAGAGATGAGATGAGGCAATTTTATGCTAATGGTTTGTCAGATGCAGATGTCAAAAAACTAAAAATTAGCAAAGCTGAGTTGTGTGCCCTATTTAAAGACCGAAAAGCCAATGAACCTTTGTCCCATGCATGTAGGAGGTTCCCCATCCATTGGTGCCACCATGATTTAATTAGAAACAAATTTTGGGAGCGGTGGTGGATTGTATTTGACTAACCTCCATGCAATAACCATGAGGTTCCACAATACTTTTTGAGGAAACTCTATTGTGAGTTTGTCCTCAATAAAATGTCAAACTATTTTGACATCTTAGACTTTCAAGGTAGAGGTGGGGGCTCCACACATGATAGACCTATTGCACAACGTAATCCACAATTGGCACCAAGAGCCTTGGTCAGACCCATGGTGGAGCATGTCGTTGTTCCTTCCATTGTTAAGGACAGTGTAGAGGTGGACACGATGAAATCGATTGGCTCACTCACCCAGACCATTTTAATACGTGCGAGTCCTCTAGTAGAGCCTGGTGTGGAGGAGATGTGTAGGCCCCGAGCTCCACCCCACCATTGTGGCGCTTGTGGTGCTATTTGCACATATGATTATTAGGGTGCTCATGATGTAGCTACACAACCTACATCAGTTGTAGAGGCAATGGATTCCACAAATGATATTCTGAATGATACATTCGGCATTGAAACTCAGGTAAAATTTAGCAAGTTATTTTAATGTTGTTTATTAAAATATATTTTGAAATTTAAGAATAACTAAATTAGAAGAATTTTGATATGATGAAATTTCAGGGTCGCATTGTTCATGAGGGATGCTCTATTCCTATAGACCCTTACATTCTGGACGATGAGTCCACAAGTATGCAACTAGTATTAAAGATATTATTATTGCATTTGAACAATTGAATGTTATATTTGAATGTTTGTCTCATAACATTCTTCGGATTTCAAATAGTTTCCTGGTGCACCTTCTTCCTCCACACCTTGCGATTCATATCCTCAAACAACGTACACTCAGGTAGCCTTTGTTCATTAATAGGGTTGTAAATCTATTTTAGCTATTTTTCATAATTTTGGATATATACAAATCTAAAAAAATTGATGAGAAGACAAATATTGCATTCAAGTATTCCTTGATCATGTCACATTATGTTCTTCTATATCAACATGATACCTGAGATATTGTTTCATTTGCAACTATTGACAAGAGATAGCCCTAGTGATGTTGGTGGCACGATGGACCATGGAGTTGCTATAGTAATAGCAAGTTCTGATCCATTGAGAGAGGTACGAAATAGATTAGTCGATTTGACATTATATTTTCTCTTTTATGGTCTATTATAGAAAATTTTCATGATAATTTTATGTAGTTTAATTTCTATCTTCATGGTTGCTACAGGTGGTTGTCACTCCAGATCATGAACATGGTGATGCTTTAAATGTGCATGATGACTATATGTATGCAGTAAGTGATTATATTTTGTTATATGCCATTCCATAATTCAATTTCTATGTTTTAACATCTTTACTTTTAACCATATCAGTTAAAGGTCCAAAGTGAAGAGAGGAGGAGTAGCGGGCGTGTTCGAAAGACAAGACAAGCAATAGTCACTCCATCCAGCTGAATTTCAAAGGCAGCATAGGATCTATTTCCTTCACCTAGAGGGAAATGACTATGTATTAGTGTTGTTTGTTGTATGCCAATATGGCATTTTGGAACATATTTTTTGTACTATTGATATATATATACATGATATTTTATGTCCAAATGGTTCCTTTTTACTAAGCCTATATGGTTTTTTTGGATATATTTATATACTTTTATCAATATATATCATTGTATAGCCTTTTGGATTTTTTATTAAAGAAACTCTTATTTTGCTACTGCCATTCTTGAATGATGTTATCATGCATATCGTGTAAGTTGTATGCTTGAATGTTGTAGGCATGGATTTTGTTTACATATAATGCTTAATTAATTACTGTCGAATGCTCAATAAGCCCCATCTAAAGCGTATTATATACATAAGCTCCATTCATGGTGGTTTGTATCCTTTGGAATGCTTCAATTACTTGTGCCTCACTGATGCAGAGGCAAGGAGGGTCAAACCCAGTCAGTCTGACAACCTACCTTCAAGGGGCTCCTAACAAGTTTAATACAACCTATTTGAGCAATCTACACAGCCTAAAAGCCCCATCAAACCAAATTCTTCATTCAACACCTTACCCAACAATCCACCCTTGTAGCACTCTAATGTAGAGCCAAGGTGGAGAAGACTCACAACAATGCAAATGTCCATTCTCAATCAAGAAATCTTCTTCATAATGATTCAACCTAATAGACATCAACCCACCCTCAAGGGTCTCAATTCCTCAACCTTGCAAATGAACAAAAAGACTCCACCAAGGCCCTACAAATACCATCAACATCCATACAATGACAATTGAATCAATTGACAACAATCCCTAAGTCAGATTCATCAAGGTTTCCAAAACTCACATTTGTGACTGGTTATTCTTGTAGTACTCAAAACTCAATTTTAGTCAGATTTCTCCCAACCTTTCCAAAACACTAGACAATTACAAGATGGATTGAGATACCCTTTTCAGGGCTACACAACATACCAAAGAATCAGTGGTCTCTCTTTTGGACCGACATAGACTTTCAACACACCTACTTCAATTTTGGCTTCAAAATTAGCCCTTTTTTTCCAAAGGGACCACCCTTCCAACTTTAGGTATCTATCCAAACACCTTGGATAGTCTTAGGTCATGGTTCCAAACCTCAAATTTGTCATTAGTTTGTGTCTACAGAGCCTCTAACTCACAAAACCCAAGAAACCCTCCTAAACCTTCACAAAATCAAGGGTTTTTAAAAAAAATACAACTCTAGACCTCTCTCAACACTTCTAAAGCCCCAAACACCTCAAAATACTTCTGCAAAGACTCATCAGACCCTCACATAACCCTTATTGGCAATAATTCTTAAAAACCTCTCTTTGGTTCCTCACTTCCATGTTGAAAACACCACATAATTATGACTCCTTATTCAAAAATGAGTTGAAACACTTATTATAACATGTTTTCAATCAATCCACCAAGATATAGTAGCAAAAAATAGGTGGATTGATTGTTACATCACAAATTTCCCCTCAAACCCTTGATTCAGCAACATTGGGACAATCACTATTTGTGTTGGTTCTCTCTACAAACAAAGAGTTAAGACACCAAATAAAAAATAAATGAATTAGAAAACATATAGAAACATCCTCTGAAATTATTAGAGCATGAAGAACCTATATGTTCTTGTACAACACTCAAAAAGGTCAAGAAAACAATATTTTTCTAGAAAATTGCTCAAAACTATGGTGTTTATTGTGTAAAATTGTTACAAAACTTCTTCCACTCTCTCATTCAAGCCTTGGTAAGGATTTTTAAATAATTTTACAAAAACCATCTTCTCCCCAATTCCCATAACCAACATTGGGATTAGTTGGTCCCTTAATTACATTTGTTTGTGTTAAAGTTGCTTTGTCAGCATTTTACAACCTATATAATATCTAATTGACTTCTAAGACACAAAACACCCTTTATTTGAATTATGCTTGATCTCTCAAAGTTTATTAGACAAAATAAACCTAAAGACACTAACATTTCCCTATTGATGCATTCAAATAATTTTTTTTTGATGATGTGGTGTAGGTGCTCCTCCACCAAACTCAAAACCCGGTCCAAGCCTAATTTCTCCCAACCTTTCCAAAACACCTAACCATTTAAAGGTGGATTAAGATACCATTTTCAGTATTACACAACATATACCAAAACCAGTAGTAACTCTTTTGGACCAACATGAACTTTCAATACACCTCCCTCACTTTAGGCTTCACAATTAGGCCTAATTTCCAAAGGAACTCCCTCACAAACTCACCTCCAAACCAAGGAAACTTGAAATAGTCTTAGGGATGCTCACCATACTCAGGATTCTCCCATTTTAAGAGCCCCAAGAACTTGTTCTATTCCTCTACTCACAAATCGTCCTAAACCTTCACAAAAACAAGGGTTTTAAAGAAAATCATAACTCCAAACCTCCCCCAATCCTTCCAAAGGTCCAAAAACCCCACAATACCTCTACCCTAACTTAAAGGACACTCACAATCCCATTCCTTTCAGTATTTCTCAGATTCAGTACTTGAGTTCCTTACTTTCATGGTGGAAACACCCTTGAACAAGATTAAAACTTCACACCCCACTGAGTTTATTCATTCTCTCGGCATCCAAAGTATTCATACACAAAAATAATCATGGTATAGGCCAATCCACTAAGCAATAAGGTCAGAATAGGAGGTGGATTGGCAGAAGTGTCATGGTGTTGCCCTCAAAACCCCTAACATAGAAAACAGAGTAGTAACAAAGTTTGTTGATCTCACACACACCAACGGTGGATTTAAACCTTTAGAATAGATGAAAAGAGAGTAAACACATATGCAATCAAGTATCCAAAGCCTTAAGTCATGATAGGCTTGTATGGGACTGTGCAAGGCAAAGAAAATTCAGGAAAACAAAGAAAACCAGTGATCAACGTTTTCAAGTATATTTTCTTATTAGAAACTAGATAAAATCAACCCTCAACTTGGGGTATTACAAAAATATATCTTGATACCACCTTACAACTACCCCTTGAGCAGATCAACCACTATAACCACCCTTTGTTAGACTTCTAAGATGGCAATTTGCCAATTTTTCTCTTAATTACCATTCATTCACAACTTGATTTTGCAAATACCACCTAACTGACCTATTAAGCCTTTTAAATACAATTGCAAGGTATTTACATAGAATATATAAATATAGAGAGCAAATACAATAAATATTTTAACTAATGAATTGTAAAAAATGGATTTTTGTAGTTTATATTCATGTCATTGATTACATTGCATTGCACATCTTTCAAAGTCAAAGCATTACGTCGCTTTGGATAACTAATAAGTAGATGCTGATAGATGTCGAAAATTTAATTTCTTCACATTGCATAACTAATAACTAGGAGCAGTTGCGAATTGCATTTTCTTATCATGGCATTCTATGAGACCAAATTTCTCTGAGATATTTTTTCAAATAGTTCCCTGCCTTGTCTATGTTACCACATTTTTTGTGCATGTCTACCAAAGAATCTTCTCAAATAGTTCACTGCCTTGTTGCTCTAGCTAAAATCCTAAAACAAGTGACTTTGAACAAGCTATGGATGCTTCGAAAAATATATCAAAAGCATAATAGTAAGAAATAGCATAGAAAAGGCAGTGAACTGTTTGAAAAAATGCATCAAAAAAATTGCTGTGAAATGATAAATTTAGTTGTGCTTTCACTCTTCTTTAACATTGTATATTTGCTCCTTTTCATAACAAGAGATAAAAACTATCTTTTTTAAAATCGAAAGGCATTTCCATAGCATAGAGATATAGAGAGAAAATAAAATAAGGAGTTTAACTAATGAAATGTAGAAAATAGATTTTTGTAGTTTTTATTCATGCATTCCACATCTTTCAAACTCAAAGCATCACTTCACATTGCATAACAAATAACTAGATGCTGATAGATGACAAAATTTCAAAATTTCAATTACGATATATCTTTTGACAAAGTCAACCTAAGCAGTTATGCAATTACTTCACATTGCATAACTAATAACTAGGAGTAGCTGCCAATTGCTTTAGCTTGTCATGGCATTCCATGAGACCACATTTCTTTGAGGAATTTTTTCAAATAAATCATTCCCTTGTCTATGCTACGAAATTTTTCATATATGTCTACCAAAGCATTTTATCAAATAGTTCATTGCCTTCTTGCTATGGCTAAAAGCCTAAAACAAATGCTTTCGAACAAGCTATGGATGCCTGGAAAAAATCTATGAAAGCATAATAGTAAGCAATAGCATAGACAAGCCATTGAACTTTTTGAAAAAATGCCTCAAAGAGAATTGGTCTCATAGTGATGGAATGCCATGACAAGCCATAGAAAAGGTAGTGAATTGTTTGATAATATGCCTCAACTACTTGCATTTGACAACTTTTTCCTCGAGTGAAAATTCGCCAGCATAGGAAAAAGCCTCTGAGATAGCAAAAACCGAGCAAGGTTATTGTAGAGGGGCCCAACTTGATCCCATAGGATCAAATGAAAATTTTCTAAGCATCACGGTGTCCGAGTAATAGCATGTGGAAGTTCATAGCCATTTTGCACTTTGGACCCTTAAGGGATCGATCTAGTTGAACGTAGCTCAGAGCAATTCCCCATGTTTAGGTACGAAAGAGGATAATGCCTAGCATAAAAATACCTATTCAGATGTGTTGGAACAGTCTATTTGGTCACATGAGCTGCAGAACGAAAGTTGCACCACTTTGCAACTTTCAACTACTTGCATTTGACAACTTTTTCCCTGAGTGAAAATTCGCCAGCACAAGAAAATGCCTTCGAGATAGTGAAAACCGAGAGAGGTTATTGTATATGGGCCCAACATGATCTTGTAAGATTAGATGAAAATTTTCTAAGCGTCAAGGTGTCTGAATAATAACATGCTGAATTTCACAGCCATTTTGCACTTTGGACCCTTAAGGGATCGATCCTTTTGAACGTAGCTCGGAGCAATTCTGCGTGTTTAGGTGTGAAAGAGGACCATGCCTAGTGTAAACATACCCACCCAGATGCGTTGGAATAGTTTTTTTGGTTACAAAAGCTATAGAACGAAAGTTGCACCACTTTGCAACTTTCAACTATTTGCATTTGACAAATTTTTCCTCGAGTGAAAATTCATCACCATAGGAAAAATCCTCTGAGATAGCAAAAACTGAGCAAGGTTATTGTAGAGGGGCCCAACATGATCCCATAGGATTAGACAAGAAGTTTCTAAGCATCATGGTTTCCGAGTAATAGCATGCTGAAGTTCATAGCCATTTTGAACTTTGGATCCTTAAGGGATCGATCCGGTTGAACATAGCTCAAAGTGGTTCTGCATGTTTGGGTGCAAAAGAGGATTGTTCATAGCCTAAAAATACCCACCTGGATGCATTGGAACAGTCTGTTTGGTCACATGAGCTGCATAACGAAAGTTGCACCACTTTGCAACTTTCAACTACTTGCATTTGACAACTTTTTTCTCGAGTGAAAATTCGCTAGCACAGGAAAATGGCTTCGAGATAGCCAAAACCGAGAGAGGTTATTGTAGATGGGCCCAACTTGATCTTGTAGGATTAGATGAGAAGTTTCTAAGCATCATGGTTTCTGAGTAATAGCATGTTGCATTTCGCAGCCATTTTTGCACTTTGGACCCTTAAGGGATTGATCTGGTTGAACATAACTCAGAGCTATTCCGCATGTTTAGGTGTGAAAGAGGACCATTCCTAGCATAAAAGTACCCACCCAGATGCGTTGGAATAGTTTTTTTGGTCACACGAGCTGCTGAACAAAAGTTGCACCACTTTGCAACCTTCAACTACTTGCATTTGACAACTTTTTCCTCGAGTGAAAATTCACCACCATAGGAAAAAGCTTCTGAGATAGAAATAACCGAGCAAGGTTATTGTAGAGGGGCCCAACATGATCCCATAGGATCAAATGAGAAGTTTCTAAGCATCATGGTGTCTGAGTAATAGCATGCTGAAGTTTGCAGCCATTTTGCACTTTGGACCCTTAAGGGATCAATCCGGCTGAACGTAGCTTGGAGTGATTCTGCGTGTTTGGGTGCAAAAGAGGACCATGCGTAGCATAAACGTACCCACCTAGATGCATTGGAACAGTCCATTTGGTCACACGAGCTATAGAACAAAAGTTGCACCACTTTGCAACTTTCAACTACTTGCATTTGACAACTTTTTCCCCAAGTGAAAATTCGCCAGCACAGGAAAATGCCTTCGAGATAGTGAAAACCGAGAGAGGTTATTGTAGATGGGTCCAACATGATCTTGTAGGATCAGATGAGAAGTTTCTAAGAATCACGGTGTTTGAGTAATAGCATGTTGCATTTCGTAGCCATTTTGCACTTTGGACACTTAAGGGATCGATCCGATTGAATGTAGCTCGGAGCGATTCCACTTGTTTAGGTGCAAAAGAGGACCATTCCTAGCATAAACATACCAAACCAAATGCTTGGAACAGTTTTTTTGGTCACACCAGCTACAGAATGAAAGTTGCACCACTTTGCAGCTTTCAACTACTTGCATTTGACAACTCTTTCCTCGAGTGAAAATTCACCACCACAGGAAAATGCCTCTGATATAGCAATAACTAAGAGAGGTTATTGTAGAGGGGACCAAAGTGATATAGTAGGTTCAAACAGATATTTCATAATCACCACAGTTTATGAGTAATACCCTGTCAAATATTGTGGCCCTTTTGCACTTTGCACCCTTAAGGGATCGAGTCGGTTGAACCATAGTAGTTGTTTTGTTGAATGTCATACCCTAAGGTATGTTAGATATGACCTAGGTTGCATCAAATTTTCTAAGGAATACGTTGCCCTTACCCTGTCATTTCATCAAAGGACAATAGATTTAAAGGAAGGTTATTCACTAAGACAAGCATCATGAATGTATGAACAGAAGGGAACTGTGAAGGGTCACTGTACATGAAAATGTGCAAATGAAAAGGACATATTAGAAATGAGTAGTGATCAATTGTTAAGTACAGTGAGTGTATGATTATAAAGTACTTGAGAATCAAATTCACTCACCACAGTCAATGTCCTATGACTGTCAAGTCTATGTCAGTAAGTGTCTCAAGACTCCAAGAGCTATGGTTGTGTATGCAGCAATAGGTCCTTATGAATGTGGAGTCTTCAAAAAATATAGTAGGTCAATGAAAAATATTATAGTAGTGATGGAATAACATCTTGAAAATATTCCCATTTGTCAATACTTGTAGCAATACATGCAGGGAAATGATCCTCCCATTTCCAACACAAATCATGAAATATATTGTACTTGAGAAAAGGGCAAAAGGAGTTGCTGCCCAGTTTCATTTTTCCATTCCACCTCATCTGGACCAACTATTTACATTCCAAAATGGTTCAAAACATGTACATCCCCTGCTCCCTATGAAACACATTGGTAGTAGCCTCTCTGTGGTTGTGTAGTATCATAGGAATTTGGTCCACAAAAAACCTACAAAATCCTCTCAATCTTAGACATAGACTCACATAAAAATCATTAAAAGAGAAATAACTAAATAATGTCAGTCATACAGCCGACAAGACCTACTATCACCTTCATGCATGCTAGATAAGGGGGTCGATTGAAGGTCCTACAATGGCGATGTGCCCCTTCACTACTTTATCATCTCTTGATGACCCTACGTATAAATTTGAAATATATCACTGAGAGGCTTAACATAAAATGTGTAGCATATAAGAATCCGATAAATCTAGGAGATGGAAAAGAAAGAGAAGATTGACAACCAAAAAATGTAGTAGTAACCGATGTTTCTCATACCACTGAGCACTTTCACGAGCAACCGATGTTCTTTTCTTATATACTTTGACAAACTTCAGTATTACCTACAGTCCAATCAGAAAAGGATCAATGATAGTCGTAAATGCATATGACATCAAATAGTAATCGTGAAAAATCCTTATTACAAGGTGTTGGTCCAAAAGAGTGATCAATAACATGGCTTTACAAATTCAATGTGCATACTTACAAATCAATCCAAGGAACCATCTGGGTTTGCTCTAGTCTTTATTGTGTTGAGTATTGCCTCATGGCTAGACTCATGCACTTTCCACAAGTTCTTGTTCATAGGTCTACCTTTATATTTGATCAAATGAACATTGGTGGTGATGACAAGGTTCAAATAGTGAAGAATTTATCGATGCGTGTTGAAGTCCTCAAACAACCAAACTGCAACATTCTTAACTGGATACATTTGAAGCCATGTTCCAGTAACAACCACCGAACCTGTAGGATATTCTATGTTTTCTCCATCTATAACTGGGGACTCCAATTTCTTTTTGGCTTTGATACAATGGCACAGGTAATAATCTGTACCCTCTTCATTGTCTTCATCCGCAATCACCACATAAACATGCCCTGCATTGATATGTTCATCTTGTTATATTTATTTACTGAGCAACATAATAAAACTTGTAAGTAAGATATATTACCTGTTTCTAGTAGGTTTGATACATGATCAAAGTCAATGGATGATTGCATCTCTGTGATTTTTAGAGCCGTCAAGAGCTGATAAGTGTCAAGTGGGGTTAGACTTCTTACATACCATTCATCAACCGACTCTGTTGACTCGCAATCATTCCATGATTGAAGTGTACATGCATAAAAAAAGCATGCCATCTTCCTTGTATGGATAGTCCATGTACCTGCATTGGAGCTTCCAAAAGAGTGTATCTCGCTCGATCTTGTTAGTGTACAACAATCCTCATATTTTTCAATGTTAGTATCATCTACTAAATGAAAAAATCTATGAACTAAAGAATTACCTTCACTACTTGGACCCATTGAACCATTGCACCACTTGACAATTGATCTTGCATCTATCAACTTTACACTATTTGTGTACTTTAACTCTTCTCGTGCTAGGGCTCTTTTGATACATGAACCTACTCCATCATGCTCCCCCTTTCCATGCTCAGCCTCTAAGAAGTTCCACATATGTTGAACACCACTAATCCTATGCATCCTGCTCAACCAGTAAAACATTTTGGCATTCTTGAATTGTGATGTATAATTATCTGACCATATGATATGCTGACTAAATGATATGCCCCTGCTAGCCAGATCGACATAGAACATATGAAAGCAACCTTGAACAAACTCTATAGAATGTGTGCAATCATCACTGATGTAAAAGTGATAATCCCTCAATACTTTCCTATTTTCCTCTGTACTATCATTTGCATGAATGAATGCTATATGTACAAATATAGCAACTTGCACAGAGTTGTAGTACTATGATTGCACCTCATTCTGTGGTTGTAGTGTGTAGTTCTCAGTGAATTTGACAACTGAAATGATATGACGAAGTGGAAATGTGTCCTTGCATAACTTGAACTGTGAGTCCAACCATTATGCTCTGTGTGTATGTGTTGCATAATCATAAACCACCTAATCATGAAAAAATTCCCATAAACTGATACATTGGAATCCTATCACTGACAAATTCACACTTCTTTGCTTCTTTCCCATCTTTTAGACTATATGCCAGTGTCCTATATTTGCCAAATTCCACAATTTTGTCTCTAATTGTGTGTGTACTAGCCATGTGTTGGAAAATTGGCAAATGTTACATGCCACCACAATGATCACATGTGCCATCCAAACATGATTTTTTGTAAAAAAATTGGCCATCCTCTCTTTCACATAAAATGGAAGACAAAAATTTCCTTGATGATTTAGGTGGAGGCATTATGTTACATTCCTGCAAAACATTGTCAATATGCATATCTACACATATACATCGATAAAAATCATAATGGTTAGAAAAATCAATATGAACCTTACAACAAGTAGTGCGTGTGTGATTTATTTTTACATAAAAAGGCTTTAGCATTTCAAAATACCTTTGACATATTTTAATTTCAGGAAACTTTTGTACAAAATCAGCAAAAAATTGGGTTTGAGTGGTATCCAAATAATGCATTGGATGTGGCTCACAGTTTTTACTATCAATTATCCTTCTTACAACATCTCTTTGATTAGGAGAGTTCCTTGTGTTATCCTTCCAATAATTCCAATTAAAGATCTCAAGCCTTGAGCAATTCTTGTGTCTTTCCTGGCACTCTACCCGAAAATTCCCATAACTCATTTCTGTTTGGATCCTCCACTCTTTCACACCTTCCTTTGGCTCTCATTAGAGATGATCTACTTATTTTCAAATACTTACTTGCCTTTTTAAGGTTCACCTTGTTCCTTGTTTGACTACTTAACAGTGTTGTTTTCATCACACGTCGTGTGGCACAACTATCCTTTGTGTGTGAGGTGGAACCCACGCTCTCGTATGCACTCATCGAGTTCTTTACAATGGAATTTTCATTTGAGTCATTCAAATTTCTTAGCCCAAGAGCCTTCATGGTGGGCCTAAATTTGAGTTGCCTCATCATTTAAACAAATAGTTTGCATCTTCCACCCTCACTTAGCTACGCAAAAAACAAACTCCATATCCTTTCTGCATATCTTTGACATGTACGTTTTGGAATCTTATTAGGCATCAATTTCGAAAAATTAGCATAAATATCAATCAAAAATCTAGTTTTTCTATCCAAAACTCTAGGAGGAGTTCTCAAATGTAAATTTGTGTCAATATTGGGAAGGTCAACATCATCGGGGATAGATCGTGTACCTTCAATTGGAGGTGCAATTGATGACATACCTTGAGATTGACATGTAAAAGACGTTGTACCTCCAACTTGAGATGTCATTTGCGGAGTTCCTTCAAATAGAGATGCATTTTCTGATGTACTTTCAAAACGCAATGTTTTTTATGGTGTGTCTTCAATTGGAGATGTGATTTCTGATGTACCTAGAAAACCACATGTTGTTGTCAATGTGTCTTCAACTGGAGATGTGCATTGAGCTTCACCTATGGTTGATGATGTGCCTCCAACTTCTGTATCCATTCCTATCCTTCTGCGAGCTTTCCTTATTCATGCCCTTTGTTTTTCCAATTTGACATCTCTCTTAGATTGCATGGGAATTTGTGGATGTATGGGCAACAATTCCTTTGCTTCACAAGCTACATCTTTTTATTCTCTTTTCCTTGCATTTTTAACTGCACATTCTTTTGGTGTTAGAGGCTTCAGTCAGTTCCTCGGCATGACCTTGAATGCTAGATGTCCAAAAACACACATAAAAGAAAAGTAAGTAATGCATTTTACAAAAAAATTGATGCAGAGAGGGGCGGAAACCATTCAATACAACAAATCAATGAGAATCACAAACCTAGGGTATAAATTGTTGCCACCTAAATGAAAACTAGAGACTCTTGTGTTTATTTTTCTTAAAACCAAATTTTTGATTGTTAACAAAGTCATGATGAATATGGATTCAAGGAAGGGTTTGTGATGCTATATCTTATCACTATTCACTATTTCTTTGGCAATGAGGTTTTCCAAATTAGTTGAAAAAAGAATGAAATACAGTGAATTCCACTAGCCATGCTGGAAATGGACTACTATAAGCAATGCAAATAAAATTCATAAGTAAATTTATGTTAAGTAAATGTCATGCTTTTTATTTTTTTTGTTCTTCAAACTCATAAAAATTGAACTTTTTTATGCAAATCCCATCTAATTCAATGTTGAATTCTAAGTCCAATTCTTATTATTAATAAAATCATTTAGGAAATTTAGTGTATATTCTCAAAAACAAACAAATATACTAAATACAAACATTTCAATTTACCAAAATTAATATATTACCTCAGAAAATGTAAAATGATGTAGAAATTTCAAAATATCTTCTTCTATGTTGTCTACCATGCAGATTGGTGGTAAAAAGGTGATGGATCAAGTATAGATTGGTACAATATGAAGTCAACTATAGAAAAAAAAGGTGTTTTTGACTTGGATAAAGCACTGAATGAGACAAACATAGGAGAATGTGGGCCTGAATCACAGGTTCAACCCTTATTTTTACCATTTCAAGGTAAAAGCCAATTGGTGCTCACCAAATATGTTCCTCTGAAAAGGAGAGGCTTCAGAGAGAGGGAGAGACACAAAGTGGGAGAGAGATAGATGGAGTAAGAGAGAGAGGGAGTGGGAGAGAGAGAGAGAGGGGGGGAGGGAGAGGGTGTGGGAGGGAGAAACCTAAGAGGGAGAGGCTGGGAGGTAGACACTTGAGAGAAGGAGAGGGAGTCAAAGTGGGAGAGAGGGGGTGGGAAGGAGAAACCTAAGAAAGTAGGGTGGGAGGTAAGTGAGGCTTGACAAAGAGGGATTGTGAGATAAGGGAGGCTTAATCCCTCAACCCTCAACCCTTAACCCTTAAACCCTAATCCATAGAGATAGAGAGAGAGTGAGAGAGAGGGAGGGAGAGGGGGTGGGAGGGAGACACCCAAGAGAGAAGGAGAGGGAGACAAAGTGGGAGAGAGGGGGTGGGAAGGAGATACCTAAGAGAGTAGGAGAGAGAGGGAGTGAGAGATAGAGGGATGGGAGAGATACAAGGAGTAGGCCTTACCGCGGCCTCCTAGTAGGGGGCTCACTGTATGGTGGTAGCAGTTCAGGAGAAGGCATAAAGTTCTTACCACCACACCGCACGTGGTCAAAACATTGACCGCGGTATCGCAGTAGGTGGTAAGTGATAGTGGAGGTAACAGTCAGAAGAGCCACTACAGTACCATGGCCATTAAAATAGTCACCACGGTGACTATGGTAACACTGAGGGAGTGAACAGGCAGTGGTCGACGGACAGTCACCACGCAACCGCAGGTGGTCATCGAGGAGTCCGCGGTAGCGCAGTAGGAACAGATGCAACCGGTGATGGAGACTTGAATGGTGGAGATAGAGGTAGTAAGTTAACAATGAAGTGGTTACCATGATACCACAACTAGCTTGAGGGATTACCGCGATAGAGCGGTAACAGTCAGGAGACGATCTTGACGGTTAAGACTGCCATATCATCGGGTAGAAAGATAATGATCATGGTATAGCGGTAAACACAATAAAGGCCGCATGGAAATAAAATATATGGAGCGGATAAAGTGAAATAAAGGTGGGAAAGGATATAAAATAGAAAAATCAAAAGCACAACTATAGTTAAACTAGCAAATGCACCTTGGTGTGCAATGGGTACGCTGAAGAGGTATGGAAAGTTAATTATGGGGAAAATGTTTTAATTTTTTTTTGCATGCATTTGGGCAATACATAAGATCAAATTGGTTGTTCATTTAAGAAATGATTTTGTTGATATATTAGTATTAATATATTTATTACTATTTTTATAATATTATATTATTACTATTAATTTAGTTTTTATTATATATTTTTATTATTATTTTTATACATTTACTATTATATTATTATTATTTATTAATATATCAAGTTTTCATTATGTTACATTATTATAATATTAATAAATGACTAGATTAGGTATTATATATTGTTAGTATTATATTATTATTGTTATATATTTTTATAATATAATAATATTTTTAAATGATGATTTTTTTGTTATATATTTACTCTTATAGTGCTATATTTGTATTAATAAATTACTATTAGTATTAATAATATATTATTAATATTTAAATTATTATATTATTCATAATATTGTATTCTTACTTTGATATTACTATTATATTATTCTACTATTATAATATTCTATTATTCTTATTATTATAATATTATTATTCTTATTATATGATTTTTGAAATATTATACCTAGTAAATTATATTTATCCTTAATATTATATTATTAATAAAATATGATTAATTGTAGTATTAAAATATTAAATTATTGTTTTATTATTATACTAATGTTATTATGTTATATTATATTAATTTTATTATATATTTATTCTTATTATATTATGTATATTATATTATTATTATATTATATTATATTATATTTTTATTATATTATACTATATTATATTATATTATTACTATATTATAAATACTATTGACTAATTTTTAGGAAAAGTGGAAATTAACTATTATTTTACCTTTTTTTAATAAATTAAGATTAAAATAGACTTCTGCTTTCTTTATATACACATCCAAAAATAGTAATATACGGTTGTAAAGGGAAAAAATTTTGGTTAAGGGTTTAGGGTTAAGGGTAGAGGGGAGAGAGATAGAGGGAATGATTGAGAGAGAGAGAGACCTGAGAGAGGGAGAGGGGATATGAGGGAGAGTCTTGAGAGAGAGAGGGAGGAACTTCAATGAGAGAGAGAGACACAAAGTGGGAGAGAGATAGAGGGAGTGAGCGAGAGAGGGAGTGGGAGAGAGAGAGAGGGGGAGGGAGAGGGTGTGGGAGGGAGAAACCTAAGAGAGAGAGGCTGGGAGGGAGACACCTGAGAGAAGGAGAGGGAGTCAAAGTGGGAGTGAGATATAGATGGATGGGAGAGAAACAAGGAGTGAGAGAGAGAGGGACTTGAGAGATAGAGAGAGGGTGGGAGGGAGAGGGAGTACTCGGTGGAGAAGGAGTACTCAAGATAGAGGGATTCAAGAGAGATGGAGGGGGTGGGGGGAGATACATGAGATAGAGGGAGAGAGAGAGAGTGGGAGGGAGATATCTGAGAGAGGGAGAGAGAGAGAGGGAGAAAGATAGAGTGGGAGAGAGTGAGATAGAGGGAGTGGGAGGGAGATATCTGAGAGAGGGAGAGAGAGAGGGAGAAAGATAGAGTGGGAGAGATTGAGATAGAGGGAGTGGGAGAGGGAATGGGAGAGAGATAGAGGGAGTGAGTGAGTGACATTCCTAATAGAGGGATTAGGGTAGAGAGTTTAATTGGGTTTAAGGGTTGAGGTTATTGGGTTGAGGGTAGAGGGTAGAGGGTTTAAGGGTTTAGGATTTAAGGGTTGAGGGTTGAGTGTTTAAGGTTTTAAGGGTTGAGGGTATAGGGTTGAGGTATTAGGGAAGAGAAGGTGGGACATATGGAGGGAAAGATGGAGGGAGAAGTGAGATAGATATAAGGAGAGAAGAGAAGGGAGGGACAAAGATAGATGAGGGTTGAGGATCCAATGTATAGATTAGATGGTTGAGAATTGAAGGTATAGGGTTGAGGACCTATAGGGTAGATGGTTTAGGGTATTGGTTTGAGGGTATAGGGTTTAAGGGAGATGGGAGAGAGATAGATGGATTAAGTGAGTGAGAGAGAGACTTGAGAGAGGGAGAGGGGGTGGGATGGAGATACTTGAAAGAGAGAAAGAGGGAGGGAGTGGGAGAGAGATAGAGGGAGGGAGAGTTAAGGGTAGAGGGTAGAGGGTTTAATGGTTTAGGGTTTAAGGGTTAAGGGTTTAGGGTTTAGGGTAGAGGGGAGAGAGATAGAGGGAGTGAGTGAGTGTGTGAGAAAGAGAGACCTAATAGAGAGAGAGGGAGTGAGTGAGTGAGTGAGTGAGTGAGAGACCTAAGATTCCCTCTCTAGTTCTCTCTATCTCTCTCCTCCCTCTCTACTCTCTCTATCTCTCCCTCTCTCCCCCTCTTTCTATCTCTCCTCTCTCCCTCCCCCTCTTTCCATCTCTCTTTACCTTCTCTCTACCTATATCTCTCTCCTTCTATCTATCTCAACTACCCATCTTTATCTATCCCTCCCTCCTTTCTCTCTTAGGGTTTAGGGTAGAAGGTAGAGGGTTTAGGGTATAGGTTTAAGGGATTATGGTTGAAGGATTAGCATTGAGGGTCTAATGTATAAGGTAGAGGGTATAAGGGTAGAGGCTTTAGGGTTTAAGGGTTGAGGATTAAGGGATTAAGGGTTGAGGGTTGAGGATTGATGGTTAAGGGTTTAATGGTTTAGGGTTTAACCTATTTGAGGGTCAAGAGTTTAAGGATGAGAGTAGATGGTTGAGGGTATAGGGTTGATGGATTATGGTTCAAGGTCTAACATATAGGGTACAAGGTATAGGGGTTGAGGTCTTAGGGTTAAGGGTTTAGGATTGAAGGTAGAGGTTTGAGGGATGAGGGTTAAGGGTTGATGCATTAGGGTAGAGATTTTAATTGGGTTTAAGGGTTTAAGAGTTGAGGGATTATGGTTGAGGGTATTGGGTTGAGGATAGAGGGTAGAGGGTTTAGAGGTTTAAGATTTAAGGGTTGAGGGTTTAGGGTTTAGGGTTTAGGGTATAGGGTTGAGTGTTCAAGGTTTTAAGGGTTGAGGGTATAGGGTTGATGGATTAGAAAAGAGAAGGTGGAATGGAGGGAGGGAGAGATGGAGGGAGAGTCTTGAGAGAGAGAGGAATGAAGTAGGAGAGAGATAGAGGTTAGATGGTTAAGGGTAGAGGGTAGATATTTTAAGGGTTTAGGGTTTAAGGGTTAAGGTTTTAGGGTTTAGGGGAGAGGGGAGAGAGATAGAGGGAGTGAGTGAGTGAGTGAGTGAGTGAGAGAGAGAGAGAACATGGGATGGATGGAGGGAGAGATGGAGGGAGAGTCTTGAGAGAGAGAGGGATGAAGTAGGAGAGAGATAGAGGTTAGATGGTTAAGGGTAGAGGGTAGAGGGTTTAAGTGTTTAGGGTTTCAGGTTTAAGGTTTTAGGGTTTAGGGGAGAGGGGAGAGAGATAGAGGGAGTGAGTGAGTGATTAAGTGAGTGAGAGAGACCTGAGAGAGGGAGAGGGGGTGGGAGGGAGAGTATTGAGAGAGAGAGAGAGGGAGGGAGTGGGAGAGAGATAGAGGGTACAGGGTTAAGGGTAGATGGTTAAGGGTTGAGGGTAGAGGGTTTAAGGGTTTAAGGGTTTAAGGGTTAAGTGGAGAGGGATAAGGGTAGAGGGGAGAGACATAGAAGGAGAGAGTGAGTGAGTGAGAGAGACTTGAGAGAGGGAGAGGGGGTAGCAGGGAGATAATTGAGAGAGAGAGAGGGAGAGGGAGTGGTAGAGAGATAGAGAGTAGAGGGTAGAGGGTTTAGGGTTTAGGGTAGAGAGAGAGAGGTAGAGAAAGAAAGAAGGTACAGATATTGAGAGAGAGGAGGCAATGAGGGAGAAAGAAATAGGTATAGAGGGACAATTAGGTAGACCTTTAAACCCTAATCCCTCAACCCCCATACCCTCTTAATCCCTCAACCCTCAACCCTTAAACCCTAATCCCTAAACCCCCATACCCTCTTAATCCCTCAATCCTCAACCCTTCAACCCTAATCCCTTGACCCCCATACCCTCTTAATCCCTCAACCCTTCAACCCTAATCCCTCAACCCCTATACTCTCTTAATCCCTCAACCCCCATGCCATCAACCCTTAAACCCTAATCCCTCAACCACATACCCTCAACCCTTAAACTGCAATCCCTCAACCCCATACCCTCTTAATCCCTCAACCCTCATTCCTTCAACCCTAATCCCTCAACCTCTATACCCTCTTAATCCCTTAGATTTTCAAGTTTCCATAAGGAGTATTCATATTTTCAGGTCCTAGTGTAGTTACAGGCACATTCAGCAACATATGATAGTGAGCATGCCTATGAATGTTTTGTTGAATTTGGGTAAACTTTATATGCTGAAGATGACAAATATTTTTCATATGATAGTAAGAATAATGAAATGCAAACTGATGAGATGAATATGAATTAGATTGAATACAATGATTTCCTGAAGGTTTTCAATGATAGTGCATATTGCAGGGTAGGTGGAATGGATAGTTTCAAAAGAAATCTGATGAGCTCTAGATTCAGAATAAAGTTTATGACAGAGGAAAGTGTAGGTTTTTCTTTTGGAGGTGGCCTGGGGCCATCCCTAATGGTTTAATTTTTTAAACCAAAGCAGGTACAGAGGTAAAGGATTTTCATTGCATGGACAATTCTTAGCAATGCCTCTTTAAAAAATTATCTTCCATGGATAGTAGTTTAGGGTTTTCCACTTCTCCATTTGCTCCATTTTCATATTTTTCATGTGTTCATTCCCTCCATCTTTCATCGCCTTCATTTTTCATGGGTTTTCTTGGTCTGCTCTACCAAAGATACTCTAGATTCTTGTAGTGGTTTGCAAAATCACTTATCCCCAACAAGAGTCATTGTTAGAACCCAAAATTTCAATAAAAAATCCTAGGGTTTTCCTATTATTTTCCATAAATTTCCATCAAAACCCTAAGGTATTTTATTTTTCCATGTCTTATATTTCACTATCTTTCCCATAAAAGTCATTATCCGCCCTCACATATTCCCCCCATTTAATTCCATTATATTTCATTACCTTTCAAAAGAAAACCAAAATCACCACTTTTTATAAAGCTAAAATACCTTACTCCTCTACTTTAATATTTAATTTTTATGTCTTACCGCTTTACCGTGGCCTCCCATCAGGGGGCTCGCGGTATGGCGGTAGCGGTTCAGGAGAAGGCATAAAGTGCTTACCGCCACACCGCGTGTGGTCAAGACATTGACCACGGTATCGTGGTGGGTGGTAAGTGACATTGGAGGTAGCGGTCAGAAGAGCCACCATAGTACCATGGCTATTAAAATAGTGACTGTAGTGACTGTGGTAACACTCAGGGAGTGAATGATCAATGGTCGATGGACAGTCACCGCGCAACTGCGGATGGTCATCGAGTAGTCCGCGGTAGCGCGGTAGGAACAAATGCAACCGGTGATGGAGACTTGAATGGCAGAGACAGAGGTAGTAAGTTAACGGTGAAGTGGTTACCATGATACCACAACTAGCTTGAGGGATGACTGCAGTAGAGCAGTAACAGTCGGGAGATGATCTTGATGGTTAAGACCACCATATCGTCGGGTAGAAAGATAACAACTGTGGTATAGCGGTAAACACAATAAAGGCCACATGGAAATAAAATATATGGAGCGGATAAAGTGAAATAAAGGTGGGAAAGGATATAAAATAGAAAAATCAAAAGCACGACTATAGTTAAACTAGGAAACGCACCTTGGTGTGCAATGGGTATACTGAAGAGGTATGGAAAGTTAATTAGGGGGAAAATTTTTTAATATTTTTTTGCATGCATTTGGGCAATACATAAGATCAAATTGGTTGGTCATTTAAGAAATGATTTTGTTGATATATTATTATTAATATATTTATACCTATTTTTATAATATTATATTATTACTATTAAATATTATTACTATTAATTTAGGTTTTACTATATATTTTTTTATTATTTTTATACATTTACTATTATATTATTATTATTTTATTAATTTATCAAGTTTGCATTATGTTACATTATTATAATATTAATAAATGATTGGATTAGGTATTATATATTGTTAATATTTTATTATTATTGTTATATATTTTTATATTATGATTTTTTTGTTATATATTTACTATTATAGTGCTATATTTGTATTAATACATTACTATTAGTATTAATAACATATTATTAATATTTAAATTATTATATTATTCATAATATTTTATTATTACTATGATATTACTATTATATTATTCTACTATTATAATATTCTATTATTCTTATTATTATAATATTATTATTCTTATTATATGATTTTTGAAATATTGTACTTAGTAAATTATATTTATCCTTAATATTATATTATTAATAAAATATGATTAATTGTAGTATTAAATTATTAAATTATTGTTTTATTATTATACTAATGCTATTATGTTATATTATATTAATTTTATTATATATTTATTCTTATTATATTATATTAAATTTATTCTTATTATATTATATTATATTATATTTTTATTATACTATACTATATTATATTATATTATAAATACTATTGACTAATTTTTAGGAAAAGTGGAAATAAACTATTATTTTGCCTATTTTTTAGAAAGTTAACTATTATTTTACCTTTTTAAATGAAATTAAGCTAAAACTAGACTTTTTCTTTCTTTATATACACATCCAAAAATAGTAATATACAGTTGTAAAGGGCAAAACTTTTGGTTAAGGGTTTAGGGTTAAGGGTAGAGGGGAGAGAGATAGAGGGAGTGAGTGAGAGAGAGAGAGAACTGAGAGAGGGAGAGGGGATAGGAGGGAGAGTCCTGAGAGAGAGGGAGCAACTTTAGAGAGAGGGAGATACAAAAAGTGGGAGAGAGATAGAGGGAGTGAGCGAGAGAGGGAGTGGGAGAGAGAGAAGGAGGAGGAGGGAGAGGGTTTGGGAGGGAGAAACCTAAGAGAGAGGTTGGGAGGGAGACACCTAACAGAAGGAGAGGGATTCAAAGTGGGAGTGAGAGATAGAGGGATGGCAGAGATACAAGGAGTGAGAGAGAGAGAGAGAGAGAGACTTGAGAGATAGAGGGAGAGAGAGAGAGTGGGAGGGAGATATCTGAGAGAGGGAGAGAGAGAGAGGGAGAAAGATAGAGTGGGAGAGAGTGAGAGAGAGGGATTGGGAGAGGGAATGGGAGAGAGATAGAGGGAGTGAGTGAGTGACATACCTAATAGAGGGATTAGGGTGGAGAGTGTAATTGGGTTTAAGGGTTTAAGTTATTGGGTTGGGGGTAGAGGGTAGAGGGTGTGAGTGAGAGGGGGCGGGGAGGAGAAACCTAAGAAAGTAGGGTGGGAGGTAAGTGAGGCCTGACAGAGAGGTATTGTGAGATAAGTGAGGCCTAATCCCTCAAATCCTATACCCTCTTAATCCCTCAACCCTCAACCCTCAACCCTTAAACCCTAATCCATCAACCCCCATACCCTCTTAATCACTCAAACCTTAACTCTTAAACCCTAATCCCTCAACCCCAATACCCTCCTATTCCCTCAACCCTGAACCCTGAACCCTTAAACCCTAATCCATCAACCCCCATACCCTCTTAATCCCTCAACCCTCAACCCTTAACCCTTAAACCCTAGTCCCTCAACCCCCATACCCTCCTAATACCTCAACCCTTAAACCCTAATCCCTAAACCCCCATATCCTCTTAATCCCTCAACCCCTCAACCCTCAACCCTTAAACCCTAATCAATCAACCCCTCTATAATATTAATCCCTCAACCCTTAACCCTTACTCCTCGAACCTTAAAACCTAATCCCTCAACCCCTATACAATGTCAACACTCAACCCTTAATCCCTCAACCCTCAACCCCTAACCCCTAATCCCTCAACCCCTATACCCTCTTAATCCCTCAACCTTAATCTCTCAACCCTCAAACCTTACACCCTAATACCTCAACCCCTATACCCTCTTAATCCATCAACCCTCAACCCTTAAACCCTAATCCCTCAACCCTCAACCTTCAAACCTTAACCCTTACACCTTAATCCCTCAACCCCCATACCCTCTTAATCCCTCAACCCTCAACCCTCAACCCTCAACCCTTAATCCCTAAGCCCTCTACTTGAGAGAGAGAGGGAGAGGTGGTGGGAGGGACATTCTTAAGAGAGAGGCATAGGGAGAGGGAGAGGGAGAGAGAGTGAGAGAGGGAGAGAGTCATTGTGAGAGGGAGAGGGTATAGGAGGGGGAGACTTGACAAAGAGAGAGAGGAAGATGGGGTAGGACAGAGATACTTGAGAGAGAGAAAGAGGGAGATATGGTGGGAAGGAGAGACATTAGATACTTGAGAGAGGGAGAGGGGGTAGGAGGGAGATACTTGAGAGAGAGAGGGGAAGGGAGTTGGAGAGAGATAGAGGGTAGAGGGTAGACTTTTAAGGGTTTAGGGTTTAAGGGTTAAGGGTTTAGGTTAAGGGTATAGTGGAGAGAGATAGAGGGAGAGAGAGAGAGAGGGAGTGAGTGAGTGAGTGAGTGAGTGACCTAAGATTCCCTCTCTAGTTCTCTCTATCTCACTTCTCTCTCTTTCCCTCCCTCCCTCTCTAATTTTATCTATATCTCCCTCTCTCTCCTTCCCTTTATACTTCTCTCTATCTCACCTCTCTTTCTCCCCCCCTCTCTCTCCCTCTCTCTTCCTTTCATTCACCTTTTCTCTCTACTTCTTGCTATCTAACCTATCTCTCTATACATCTTTCTCTCTCCCTCCTCCTTCCCTCTCAATCTCCCCACGTTCCTCCTTATCTCTCTACTTTTCAGCTCCATCACATATCTCTCCAACTAGACCTCTCTCTATTTTAGTTGCACCTCTCTCTCCATCCCTACCTCTCCCTATATCTCTCCTTTCATATCTACTTCTCTCTACCTAGTTGTCCCTCTATACCTATTTCTCTCTCCCTCCTTGCCTCCTCTCTCTCAATATCTCCACCTTCTTTCCCTCTCTAATTCTCTCTCTATCACCTCTCTCTATCTCTCTCCTCCCTCTCTACTCTCTCTATCTCTCCCTCCCTCCCCCTCTTTCTATCTCTCCTCTCTCCCTCCCCCTCTTTCTATCTCTCTTTACCTTCTCTCTACCTATATCTCTCTCCTTCTATCTATCTCAACTATCCATCTTTACCTATCCCTCCACTTATTTTTGTCTCTCCTCCCAATATATCTCACTATTGTCCCTCCCTCCCTCCCCCTCTTTCTCTCTCAATCAATATTTTTCTCTATATCACCATTATCTCTCTTTCACTCACACACACACCTCTATTTGCCTATCTCTTTGTCCCCTTTGTAATCTTTATCTCTCCTCTTGCTTTCCCTCTCTATACAGACCTCTCCATCCATCACTCTTTCTCCACCCCTCTCTATCTCACTTATGCCTCCTTCCCTATCTCTTTCCCTCTCTACTCTCTATATCTCCTCTCCCTTCCTCTACCTACCTCTCTCTATCTCTCTATCCCTCTCTTTCTATCACTCTCTCCTCTCTAAATCACCATTCCCTCTCTCCTAGTTTCCATCCTTCCCTTTCACTCGCTCCTCTCAAAATCACCATTCTCTCTCTGTCCCACTTTCCCTCATTTCCTCTTTATGTCTCACTTATCCCTTTCTACCTCTCCCTCCCTCCAACCTCCCTCTCTCTCTTTATCTATATTTCCCATTCTCTCCTTACCTCTCTACTCTCTATCTCACCACTCTCTCCATCTCACTCTCCCTCCTTCCCTCTCTCCCTCCTATCCATCCCTCTCTCCTCCATCTCCTACCTCTCACTCCACTACCTACCACTCTCTCCCTCACCCATCTTTCTCTCTTACTCTCTTTTTCCCTCTCTACTCTATATCTCTCCCCCCTTCCCTCTCTAATCTATTTCTCTCTCTCCCCCTTCCTGTCCCCTCATTTTCTCTCCTCTCACTCTCTCTCCCTCTCACACACACTCACCTCTATCTCCTCCTTTCCTCTCCCACCATCCCTCCACTCTCCACTTCTCTCTATCTATCATCTCTCTCTACATCTCCTTCCCTCTATATTTATCTTTATCTCCCCTCTCCCTCTCTTTACCCACTTCTCCCTCCATCACTCTATATCTCAACCGTGTCTCCTCTCTCTCTCTCTCTCTCACATACACACTTACACACACCTCTATCTCCTCCGTACTTGTCCCTCCCTCCCCTCTCTAATTATCTCTATCTCTCCTCTCTCTACATCTTCTACCCTCTCTACCTATATTTATCTCCACCATTCCTTTTTCTACCTACCTCTCCCTTCATCACTCAGTATCTCACCTATGTTCCCCTACCTACCTAGGGTTGAGGTATTAAGGGTCAAGGGTTGATAATTGAGGGTTGAGGGTTTAATTTATATGGTAGAGGGTTTAAGGGTTGAGAGTTGAGGGTTGAGGGTTGAGGTTGAGGGTTGAGGGTTGAGGGTTGAGGGTTGAGGGTTGAGGGTTGAGTGTTTAAGAGTTTAAGGGTTGATTTCCATAAGAAACATAAGTGATTTTGCATTATTTTCATAAAAAACCCTAAGGTTTTTCCATCTAGACCTATCATTTTCATGTCTTTCCATATAAAATTCATTTTTCCCCTTTCCAAAAAATACTCATATACTTTATATCACTATCGCTCCCTTGAAAAATCACTTTATATATTATTTACCACCCAACCACGACCTCATACATGGGGGCCCACGGTATGGCGGTAATTGTTTGGGGGAGTCACATTAACCCTTACCACTATACCACGGGGGGACATCATACTATCCGCAGTAGCATTGTGGTCGGGTAGCAGCTAACGAAGCAGGCATGAGATGTTTATCGTGCCACTGCGTGTGGTTGAACCATAGACCATGGTGACCGAGGTAAACAGGTTGCGGTTGGTGAAGGGTGACAGTGGATGGTTAGTGGGTGGGCAGTGAATGCAGCCAACATTTTGTAGAGTGGCTACTGCGGTACCACTGGCAGTCAAGCAGGTGACCGCGGTAGTGTGCTGGCGGTGACAAAACCGTAGCGGCGTTGGTCGAAGTGGTTACTGTGGTACCGCGCATGGTTAAACCATAGACCACGGTAATGGTAGCAGTCGGCGAAGGCAGTCAATGGAGGATAGTAGGGAGTGGTTAAGGGTGGCTACCGTGGTACTGCTGGCAGTCATCCTAGTGACCGCAGTAGTGCGATAAAGGCTCATTGAGTTAATAAATGTGGGGAGTAAAAAGGACACCATGATACCGCATGAAGAAAAGTCAAGCCTGCGGTAGAGCGATAACAATAAAGATAATAAGGCCATAGGAAGATAAAAATAAAGGAGCAGATAAAATGAAATTTAAAGGGTGGGAAAGGATATAAAGGGAAAAATCAAAGTGATGATATAGTTAAAAATAATTAATTTTCCAAAAGGCAATTCAATTAAATATTTTAAATCTCTATCATAAAATTCAAATAGTTGTAATAGAAAGTGAAGGGTCACGACCCTTGGGTATGTAATGTATATATATTTCAGAAAATCAAGGGACAAGTAGAAAAAGAAAGTAGTAGTTAGACTGTAGGAGTTAGAATTTTCCCGAGAAGGGACTGGGATGGAAATAATGTACATAGTTTTCATTGTGCAGTAGGAGTAGGAGTAGGTGTAGTAATTTTATCTGTCCACTTCCCTTTGCCATTGTCGATAGATTGATCAACCAGGAAACAAATCTTAAATCTGCAACATACATATAGGTGCACCTGCCTAGGTTTTGTAGAGCCTTAAGAGTAGAAGGTACAATTGCATCAATTGGCCTTGTTAGTTTGCCAAAATCATTGTGAGAGCTTGGAAACCTCTCGTGGTTCAAACCTGCATTTTTGAGACCCAACAGGAGGGAGAGAATTGAGAGAGAGAGAGGGAGAGGGAGTGGGAGAGAGATAAAGTGTAGAGGGTAGAGGGTTTTAAGTGTTTAGGGTTTAGTGTTAAGGGTAGAGAGAGAGAGAGAGGTAGAGAGGGAAAGAAGAGAGAGATATTGAGAGAGAGGAGGCAAGGAGGGAGAGATAAATAGGTAGAGAGAAGTAGATATGAAATCAGAGATAGAGAGAGAGGTAGGGATGGGGAGAGAGCTGAGAAAAAAACAAAGAGAGGTCTAGGTAGATAGAGGTTGGAGGAGATAAAGATAAGTAGAGGGTAGAGTTAATGGTAGAGGGTAGAGTGTTTAAGAGTTTAAGGGTTAAGGGTTTAATGTTTAGAGTTAAGGGTAAAGGAGAGAGAGATATAGGGAGTGAGTGAGTGAGTGAGTGAGTGAGTGAGAGACCTGAGAGAGGGAGAGGGGGTAGGAGGGAGAGACTTGAGATATAGGGAGGGAGGGAGGGAGGGAGTGAGAGAGAGATAAAGGGTAGAGGGTTTAAGGGTTTAGAGTATAAGGGTTAAGGGTTTAGGGTTTAGGGTTAAGGGTAGATGGGAGAGAGACCTAAGAGAGGGAGAGGGTATAGGAGGGAGAGTCTTGAGAGAGAGAGGGAGCGAGTGGGAGAGAGATAAAGGGTAGAGGGTTTAAGGGTTTAAGGGTTAAGAGTAGAGGGCTAAGTGTAGAGTGGACAAATATACGAGTGAGAGAGAGATACTTGAGATACAGACAAAGAGTAGGAGGGAGAGACATGAGATAGAGAGAGAGAGAGAAAGAGAGAGAGGTATTGGGAAAGAGATAGAGGGTAAAGGGTTTTAAGGGTTAAGGGTAGAGGGAGAGAGATAGAGACTTGGGAGAGGGAGAGGGGGTAGGAGAGAGAGAGAGATGAGGGAGGGATATATATTTAGGTAGAGAGAGTTGAGATAGAGATATAGTAGAGAGGGAAGGAGAGAGGGGAAGGAGGGAGAAGTTAGAGAGAGAAGAAGGAAGGTGGATAGATTGAGAGAGGGAAGGATGGAGAGAGGGAGAAAGAGAGAATGGGGTATAGAGGGATAGGCAGGTAGAGAAAAGTAGAGAGGTAAGGAGAGTTTGAGGGAGAGGTAGGGATGGAGAGATAGAGAGGTAGGTAGAGAGAGTAAAGGGAGATATAGAGAAGTGGAGAGGGAAGGAGAGATGTATGGAGAGGTAGGGATCAAGGGAGAGATAAGGATTTAGAGAGAGGTGAGAGAGTGAAATATAGAGAGAGAGAGAGAGAGGGAGGGGGAGATAAAGGGAAGTAGAGAATGGAGGAGAGAGGGAATAAGAGGTAGGGAGGGAGAGATAGGTGAGATAGAGAGAGAGGAGGGAGGGAGGGAAATTGTGGAGAGAAAGGTGAGATAGAGAGAAAGAAAGTAAAGAGGGGAGGGGGAGAGAGAGAGGTGATAGAGATAAGTAGAGGCATAATGAGGAAGGTAGATAGATTGAGAGAGGGAAAGAGAGAGGGAGAGAAAAAGAGCTATATAGGGGTAGGCTAGACAGAGAGATGTAGAGGGTTAAGAGTTAATGGTAGAGGGTAGAGGGTAGAGGGGAGAGAGATATAAGAATGAATGAGTGAGAGAGAGACCTAAAAGAGGGAGAGGAATTAGGAGGGAGAGACTTGAGAGAGAGAGAGAGAGGGAGGGAGGGAATTTGAGATAGATAGTGGGTAAAGGGTAGAGGGTTTAATGGTTAAGGGTTAAGGATGGAGGGGAGATAGACAGAGAGAGTGAGTGAGAGAGAGAGAGAGAGACTTGAGAGAGGGAGAGGGGTTAGGAGGGAGAGAATTGAGAGAGAGAGGGGAAGGGAGTCGGAGAGAGATAGAGGGT